>OZ021690.1:14673138-16149080 GCA_963978525.1 Ornithomya fringillina | reverse complement strand
ACTATATAAAGTTTTGTGTTGTCTTCGACGCTTCCTTCCGAATGTTGCCAAGCGGGAATTCCATATAAATGTTGCTCCTCTCCAGAACCTGGTGGTGCATATGTTCTTCGAATTCCATATAAATGTTGTTTCTATTCCAAATTCATTAAAAAATGGTCCGAAAATCCAGTATTGGCCAAAAATCCTCTCCAGAACTTGTTGGTGCATATGTTCTTCGAATTCCATATAAATGTTGCTTCTATTCCAAATTCATTAAAAAAATGGTCCGAAATCCAGTATTGGCCAAAAATCTTCTCCAGAATGTGATGGTGCATTTGCAGTGGGACCCATAACATATGTTCACTATAACCCTTTTGTACCCACCATTGATAGTAATATTGCCATACAAACATTGCATTCACATGTACCCAGACAATTAAGAAATTAAGTATTCACAATAAGTATTTCACAATATTTAAATAGTAGGGAAATCTGACAACGGCATGTGTGAATACCACTCCTGATGCATCACCAGGTTCTGGAGAGGATTTTTGGCCAATACTGGATTTGCGGACCATTTTTTAATGAATTTGGAATAGAAGCAACATTATATGGAATTCGAAGAACATATGCACCACCAGGTTCTGGAGAGGATTTTTGGCCAATACTGGATTTTTCGGACCATTTTTTTAATGAATTTGGAATAAAAGAAACATTTATATGGAATTCTAAGAGCATATGTTACGATTCCCATTCCAGACGCACCACCAGGTTCTGGGGAGGATTTTTGGCCAATACTGGATTTGCGGACCATTTTTTAATGAATGAATAGAAGCAACATTTATATGGAATTCGAAGAACATATGCACCACCAGGTTCTGGAAAGGATTTTTGGCCAATACTGGATTTTCGGACCATTTTTTAATGAATTTGGAATAGAAGCAACATTTATATGAAATTCGAAGAACATATGCACCACCAGGTTCTGGAGAGGAGCAACATTTATATGGAATTCCCGCTTGCAACATTCGGAAGGAAGCGTCGAAGACAACACAAACTTTATATAGTCTTGCTCAAGATCAAAAACTGAATCAATTTAAACAATGTCCGTCCGCGTGTCCATGTGTTTGACTGTTCCTGACACTCTCACGGCCGTAATTTTTGAGATATCGAGCTGAAATTTGATACACATGTGTTAGGTGTCTGCAGGTTGTAAGTAAAATCGGGCAATATCGGTTTAAAAAATTTCAGAACCTAGGGAAGGGCATAGGCAACGTTTCATCCCACGAGATAACCGAATTCCACGCGGGTGAAACCGCGGGCAACAGCTAGTAATAAATATAATAAAAAAATAAGCCATTCAGAAAACATATTTAAAATAACGAAAACTTTTCTAAATTGGCTATATGTGTTGTATAACACAAGAATCTACTTTACCTAGGGACTAATACATGTGAACATTTTGGACCAGTATTGTCCAATTTTGCATTTGGACTGTGGTTGCAATAGAGTTCTTGAGTGATAACGTTTAAAAATTTTCATATATATTGTAAGTTCACGCAGTGGGAGGGAAGAAGTGCGCATAGACCATGGAGATTATATTAAGCTTTGGATTTCTATTTTTATTTCTTTAAAATGAAAGGAGAAATCGTTTGAGAAGAGAAATCGTTTGAGACACGTCCGTCCGTGTGTCCGTGTGTTCGTCTGTTGTTGGCACCCTCACGGTCGTAATTTTTGAGATATCAAATTGAAACTTGGTACACTTATTCTTAGTTTAATTTCGCTGTTCCGTATTAAAATTGGGAAAAATCGGTTAAGAGACACCGCCCACAATAAACGAAAATCTCAACATACTTCGAAAAAATTGTATGTTTAAAAAATTATATATCGCACAATACAATGCCTTTCAAGTTGAAATTTGGTATATATATAAGGGGTACCGTTATCCAACACTGTGCCAAAAATAGGCGTGATTGAATAACGCAAACGCCTATAATTTAAAAAAAAACACTATGTGCGTAAGTACATGAAATAGTCATATACGTAAATATGGCAATAGGAACTTATTTTTTAGAGGACTATTAAAGGTGGAGGGTATTTAAGCTTCGGTCTTAACCGAACTTTTCTATCTTGTTTTATATTCCAAACGACGTATTGTCCTGGTGTATGCTATATACCAATAGAGTTTCTTCTACCTAGAGATTTATCAAGTGAAGATTTTGGACTTTGTTTATTGCTACAACAAATGTTAGATAAATAGGAATATTTCTTGAGATATTTTATGTCTTTATATTCACACAAATAGAAGTCCGTGTTTTATAAAAAGTAAGTATAAAAAGAAGTGCAAGGACTTCATTCTCCATATATTTTTTAACATCGTACATATACCTAACGCCGTGAAGATGACTAAACTTAAAAAATATATATTTTATACATGCATAAACACATGCTATGAAAGAATATTATTTTAGGCAAGAGAGGTAAGCAGAAACTGTTCCACTGATCGTTACATTTCTTTGGGCAATTCCGACAAAATGTTCACAGGCATTTACAATGTGATGAACTTACACTGTATTCTAAAAGTTTACTTGTCATAACTTTTTTAAATGGGAGGTTTTATTTTCCCATTTGCAACACTCAGATCTTCTTGATCAGCATCAAAAACGGAGTCGATTTAGACACGTCCGTTGTTGGCATTCTCATGGGCGTAAATTTTTAGATATTGGTGTGAAATTTAAAATGGGCAAAATCCGTCAAGAGTCACGCCCACAATCAAGTTGAAATTTAGTACGCATATGTACACTTAACTTGTGTGCCAAAAATGGGCGTGGTCTAATAACAGGCGTAAAGCCCAACTGGCACGCTGATACGTAATACATACACTTATAATCATCAATCATATTTCTGCCATGCCGGAGAGTATTTAATATTTGGGCAATGCCAAATTTAGTTTTCTTACTTGTTTAACATTGATTTTATTTTCTCGCTTTTAGGAGTATGCCTCCAATAATCTTCGTATAAGTATTGCTTTGATTATTCTATAACTCTTTTAATAACTGCATTTCTATTAGTTTTGCTTTTATATGTTTATTTACCAACACATTGCAAGGTGCGTTCACACGATTTGGTTATGTTGAAAAGAGGCTTGCTCGCGTAACCAAGATATCTGAAATATTTCAATCAACCGATTATGTATGGTTCCCCATGCTACTGCATGCGCCCCATTCTTGGCCATAAGAGTATTGCAACAAATTGCACAACATAACAATCAACAGCATCAAAAATATAATTGCGCTTTTTTATGTAAAATGACGTGCTTCACAAGGCGAGCTCTTGTGTATGAAAGAGGAAATGATCGATTTACTCCTTAGGGCTGGTATCGAGTTAGGTAAATTGTTATCAAATTAATATCTACTGCGTAAGTGTCGTTTTGGGGTAAATCAAATTGAATCCATTTGTGGACAAAAACCTTTTTCGCATTGATGGTTGACAATCAAAAATTGTAACCTACCTGCTGATATAACTTATCCTATCATTTTATCGAAAAATAATCGTATCACATTACTAATTTTGCAAGATGGACATCATGAGAATATGCAGCCTGGAGTTACTATTTTGTTTTTTATTGTGAGCCAAAAGTAATTGCTTATTGGTGCTAGAAACTTAATAAGCCTGACATATTCGGTATTTCCGGCAACTAAAAATGAATACTCAGTAAATAACGGCCGACTTAACTCCCATATGGGTACAAATGGTATTCCCGTTTCAGCAAAGCGGCTGTGACTGTGCAGAACTACTAAAAATAACCATGGCGGCAATCCACGTACTTTTAAGGGTTATATATGTGTTTTTGTATGTCTGGTAACTTCGGAAATATATCTACATAGTTGGCTATAGATTTAGGAACGGAGACTTTTTTGACAGCGCTTATGGCTCGGTGTGGTAAATGCGGACAACATAGCCCTGGTAAAGGAACTTATTCTCCCTCCCGCAACTTGGATTTTGGGTAAGATAACCAAGACGTTTTCCGTTTGGTTCGAGTGGTCCTGCTAAAGATTTTTCATGGCGAAATCATAGAAGCTCCTCTGCCTCTGCCGTTCTGTTGAACTGGTATTTTAGGGTGGACCGCAATGTTCATGAATGATTCAAAATCTACTTTTTGAATTGAACTTTTCTATGACATATACAATTAACGTCCCTGTTTTTATTGATATCTATAATTTTTTTTTGTTTTCTCTTTTCGTAATGTGCCTAAAATTACTAAAGTAAAAGAACAAGTCAAAATATTACAGTCGGTCAAGCCCGACCATTAAATACCCTACACCACTTGATATATTATTCAATTTAATTTTTTCTTTGAAAAAGCAGGGTATAATGAAAAATTGTATTTTTCTATACCTACTTGTTTTTTGAAAAATTTCAAAATGATACGTCAAAAATTTTTTTTATTTTTTGTTTTCCAATGAAATCAAAAAAATAATTTTTATATGGGAAGGGGTTCTAAATATGGTCCGATTCTATCCATTTTTAAAAGGGTTTATTTTTGGGCCAATACATGAGCTGGTTTTTTTGAAAGTGGTATAAGTGCACTTTTTAAAAAAAATAAGTTAACGGTAATTTTAATGAGCTATAGACACCTTCTATCCATACTTACAATCACAATTTCAATAGAGTTCTATTTTGACATAAAATAAACATAAACAGTTTTGCTGTGCAATGCTATCGCACAAATGTTTCTTTTGAAAGTGGAATAAGTCCATTCCTAATAATTATAATTAAAACAAATTTCTTATTGCAATTATTACTGATGATTACGACTTCAATGTAAACAAAAACAACATTGTCAACAAGATAACGGTATTATTTTTCTGATGAAATGATGAGAAGAAAGTAAAAAATACTTTTGTTTAGTTCTCCTTCGCAAGTCCTACTGTTTGGTTCTTATACTAATAGATTGCAGCGTAAGTATTATTTAAATATAACTGCTATGAAAACAGAAAATTAACGGTTTAAATAAATAATATTATTTGTTACAATGAGTTCATATACCTGTAAAGAATACGACAATCTGTCTGAAAGTGATTTTGGTAAGTAAGAGTAATGATTTTTTTTGCCGGGAATATTGAATTTTATTTGTTATAGAAATAAGACCCATGAATATTAGAAAAAGAAGAAGAATTTATGAATCGGATGAGGAAAGCAATTTGAGCAGTATTAATTCAACATTTCTACAAACTAAGAAGAGAATTAGAATTTTTGAATTAAGTGATTTAACGACTGACGAAGACGATGTTACTAATTTTCGATCACATTATGAAAATAATGATCAGAAGATTAGGAAAAGTAAAAGGAATAAAGGCGAAAAATATTATACGCAAACTGGAAATATTATTCCTGCTAAGAAATTCGAAAATAGGGATTGCAAATGTAAGAAATTGTGCGAGAATCGTATTACAGAGAGTGATCGAACATCTCTTTTTAATGTCTTTTGGGAAATGGGGGATTTTAGCAAACAAAATACATTCTTGTGTGCATCCACTCAGCGTGCACCAATAAAAAGAAGACGAGGTAGAAATTTCAAGGGATCAGCCAGAGATTGTAGTTATAAATACTTTTTAAATATTGAAAAGAAAAGCATTGAGGTATGTAAAAAGTTCTTTATAGATACATTTGCTATATCTATAGGCAGACTACATAGGGCTCCCAAAGCAAAGATAATAGGAAATGACTTACGTGGAAAAATGAAAGGATCTTGCAGAAAGAGTGATGAGAAACTAGTGGATGTCGCAAAAGATCATATAAAAAGTTTTCCACACTATGAAAGTCATTACACGCGTTCTAATAATCCAAACAGAAAATACCTGAGCTCTGATTTGAACTTAAGAAAAATGTACAACTTTTATGTTGAAAAGTGCGAAGAAAACCATACAACATTTCTTAGCGAACGAATATATAGGAAAATTTTTAAGAATAATTTTAATTTAAGTTTTCAT
The DNA here is from genome assembly GCA_963978525.1 of Ornithomya fringillina. Classification (NCBI taxonomy): domain Eukaryota; kingdom Metazoa; phylum Arthropoda; class Insecta; order Diptera; family Hippoboscidae; genus Ornithomya; species Ornithomya fringillina. Next base: position 16,143,108 of record OZ021690.1, on the reverse strand, counting down.
CACCCACATAAGGATACTTGTCAAAAATGCGATTACTTAAATTTGAAAATTAAAGCTACCTCAAACCCTAATGAAAAAAGCAGCCTTTTAGAAGAACATAACACACATTTGAGTAATGCAGAACTGGCTAGAAAAGCTTTAAAAGAAGTTCAAAACTTAGCATCAATGAATCCAGATAAATATTTCGCATTTTCCTTTGATCTACAAAAGGCCCTTCCATATCCCAAATTAACAGTTTCTGTTGCATACTATAAACGAAATATGTATGTTCTTAATGAAGGTTTTCATAATTTTCATGATAACAGAATTAATATGTATGCATGGGAGGAAACTGTAGCTTCCAGAGGTGCGGAAGAAATAGCATCTTGCTGCCTAAAACATATTCAGAATATTACAACCCAAGACCACATTATAACATACAGTGACATGTGTACCGGACAAAATCGCAATATTAAGCTCGCACTGATGTGGTTAAGGATTGTTCAATCAGACGATAATAACATAAATGTTATTGACCACAAATTTTTACTGTCGGGCCATTCATTTCTTCCAAACGACAGAGATTTTGCAGTTGTGGAAACAGCATTAAAGAAAAAGGATCAATTATACACTGCCCAAGACTATTATAATGCAATAAAGGCTTGCCGAAAAAAAAACAGCTTCATTTTGTATGAAATGAAAAGAGAAGACTTTGTCTCAACCAAATCTCTAGAAGAGGCAATATCAAAAAGAAAAAAAAAATACGGACGGAGAAATTGTAAACTGGCTTAAAATATGTTGGATGCGGTTTAAAAGGAATGAACCTCACAAAATTTTTTATAAAATTAGTATGGAAGAAAATGCTCCATTTAAAACAATTTTTTTATTTGGAAAAAATGGAAGTCCACAAAATCTCAGCAAAATTAATATGTTACCACTTTATACAACTTCAAGGAGCATAACAAGAGAGAAATATTTTTTTTTTTTGACTGTAAAATTGACGTGGACTGAGACGTAGCTCATATGTCCAGTTATCTAATAAAATTTATTTCCCGTTTTATTTCCCGTTACATTCACAGAACGAGTGCGCGCAGTTCAGTCATACGTCCGTCATGTTCAGAAGTCAAGAGCGCACTGAAGAGAGAAATATAACGATATGATAAGTTTATTACCTTATATACCACCTATTAACCATAAATACTTCAATATGCTAACTGTAAAATAAAACTAAGTTTAAAATATATTTTTTTACACTTAAAGACCTTAACGAACTAATTTTCATTTTTATATTTTTAATATAACTGAAATAAACTCTTAATAAACTTGGTTATTCGTGTATTTAAATGTCTTCATTTTAACTATTACTTTTTACATAAAAATCCATTTCAGTGAAGCTTTTATGTCTATAAAAATATGGACTTAAATTTGTTCCTGTTTTTATTTCTTGTAATATGTTATTTTTGAAAATGGTATAAGTCCATGAGGACCTAAAAAATCGTTTATTTTTTCAAATAATTTTAGTAATTATTATTTCATAATAAAATTTAAGGTATGTATAGTGTAAAAAACATCACTCGAATTGATTAAAGTTGGCCAATATTTTTAAATTGATTCAAACGCAAACCCTTAATTATCTCAATATATGGAAAAATGGACTTATACCACTTTCAAAAAAACCAGCTCACATATCTATGTGCCAAATTTCATCGAAATATCTCAAAAAATATTAGGACCTCATATGGGGAGGGGTTCTAAAAATGGTCCATTTTGGTCCATTTTCAATAGGGTTTCTCTTTGGGCCAGTATATGTCCTGTACTAAATTTCATCAAAATATCTAAAAAATGCGACCTGTAGCTTGCGCACAAATTTATATGGACAGACAGACGGACATGGTTAAATCGATTCAGGTTTTGTTTCTGAATCGATGGGTAAACTGAAGGTGGGTGTGATATTTGCCGTTCAGGAGTTACAAACATCCGCATAAACTTAATATACCCTTTTACACAGGGTGGTGCAGGGCATAATGAACAGAACGAAAAGGAATTTAACTTGTAATAAAGAGAACATTTTCCTCAAATTAATACTCATTTAATACTTTACATCAGGTATTTCTGCAATTTATGGTATAATTAATTAAGTAAATGCGATTTATTGCCATATGTCACTTTGTAAAAAAAACATTATATGGAAAAAATGTTCGCTACTAAGTCCAAATTTGGCACAGTTACTTATTAAGCTAATTAAATTTAAAAAACGCAAATTTTTGTGAATTATATTAAGATAGGGCACTATGTGAGAAAGCAAAGCAAAGCATAAACAGACTAGGTTCATTTTAATAGTGACCGACCTTCATCGACTTTATCTACTTTACGTAGGAAGTTACCAACGTAGAATAAAGAATCTGCACATTTCAGCTCGATGCCATAATTTGTTTAGACTTATACTTGATGCCGATCGAATATATATATATATATATATATATAGGATTTGTGATGCCTCTGGGGCGTTTGGGTGTATGCTCATAGACAAACTTGGTGGAAGTGTTTAAATACATTTAATAAAATATCGGCAGTGTTCTTCATAGTAAATGCTGCTCCAACAAAAATGTTTATTATAAAATTCCTTGTATCCATGTAGCTATAAATCATTAAGTAATTGATTAAAGATAATGTCATTGTTGTTATTTTGTTGTTAATATTAATGTTGTGGTTTTCATAAACATTTGTATGAATATTTGTTTATATTTTCAACTTGTTTTTTATACCCTCCACAAAAATTGGGGTTATGTAAAGTTCGTCATTGCATCTGCAACATTCAGAGGGAGGTGTCGGAGACCCTACAAACTATGTGTATATTCTTGATCAGCAAAAAAAACTGAGCCGATGTAGGCATATATGTATGCGTGTTCGCCTGTTGTAAGCACTCTCACGGTCGTAAATTTTCTTTAAGAGAGATACAAAATTGGTCAAGAGCCACTCCCATCATCAACAAAAATCTATTCATCTTCCACGAAAATTGAGTAATAAGTTGGAATGTGGTACACATATTTATAATTATCCCATCCATCGATGTATCAAAAATAGGGGTTAACGCCCACAATTTACAAAAAACTATACTAAGACCCAACTTGCACGCTGATACGTAATACACTATTAGAGGGCGTAATAATATTCATACCACACTTACTATTTGTATGTAGATGTGAAGGGTATTTAAAATTTGGCCTATGCTAAATTTAGTTTTCTTACTTGTTATACCCTGCACCACTTGTGGCAAAAGGTGTATTAAGTTTGTGCGGATGTTTGAAAGTCCTTAACGGCAAGTGTCACACCCATCCCAATTATACTGATCGATTCCGAATTAAAATCTGAATCGATTTACCCATGTTCGTCTCTGTTCGTTTGTTTGTTTATTTAAATTTGTGCGCAAGCCATAGGTCACATTTTTTGATATATTTCGATGAAACTTAGTACAAGATCACGTATCGGCCCAAACAAGAACCCTATTGAAAATGAACCGAATCGCTATTAAATTATACCGGACTGGACCATTCCTAGAACTCCTTCCCATATAAGGTTCTTTATAATAAAAGTCTTTATATGGGAAAAAATTACGATTCTTAATATTTTTTGTAAAATTTTGGAGAAGAATTTGGACCCGATGGGACCATTTTTAGAATCACTTTCCATATAATGATATTTCACGAAGTGACTTTTATGGCAATACCGTAGCATAATTTAAGGAGCTATGTGGTGTAGTGTATTAAATGGTCCGGCTTGACCGACTATAACATTTTCACTTGTTTTACATAGAATCACTTTTGTTGTGTTTGAGTTTGCTCACCTGGGCACGGTAATAAATAATTTATTTTGCCAACGTTCAACACCCAATGGCAAATTATTTTCTTCAACATATTGGCCAGCTTTAATGGCTTCCTCTGCGGCGACCGCATTCGGCCAATCATATTCCACTTGCTTCCATGAGAATTTCTCCTGCAGCTTTGTTTCGACTACTGCACTCATACTTAAATAATAAACCGCGACAAGAATCTCGCAATTATTTATCAATTTCATATTGTTCGTATGCTTCAATTAATATTTGAATAAGCGAAATTATTTCTAAATCGTAATTTTAATCCGTGGTAAATTTATTTCATCACGTTCTTTTTATATATATATAATATTTTTCGGTTTAATGGTTTTTTTGTTTGTTTTAATCTTCTTAAAAATGTATATTAATCATACAAATCCAAGTTGTTCACCGTAAGCCTGCTCGGGTAGTACTGCTTAACTTTATAACGGAACTGAAGCTTTTTAAACCAAAATTTAGTTTATTACCTGCTTTATACATCACAATAACTACAAAAAGTGAAACTTGCGCCATAAACATGCTATAAACATATTTATAAACATTCTGAAATAGCTTTTCTTTGAAGAGTTTGTTGTCCATGCCTTATTGTTCAATTGCTACTTTAACATATACCCTGCAGCTGCATCGTTGTAGCTCTACACGAAGTACTTAAATACGATGCCATATATAGCTTGCGGGCGTATCTGCAGAGTTGACCTATTTTTAATTTGGTGCAGCGCTACACAGAATTCGAAGCAGAGTATACGTTTGGGCCTTAAAGTCACGTGAACTCTTGAAAATCATATATTTCATTGCTTTGCTTGCCAAAGCATATATTCATGCAGCAAAATGCACAGTTAACCAACGTTCAGCGTTGCTGCTTTCAAGTATTGTGTATTATCGTATTCAATTCACACAAACATCTTTGATATAAAATTTCAGTGCATTGTATCTGATTGAACCCTTATTGGACTCCTCATCATAATGTACAATGTTTTGTTTTTGTTTGTAAGTACCAGAACGCGACAACGTATATATTCTTGATCAGCATCGATAGAAATGTCCATTTCTACGCACTTTTGTTGGAATTTTCATGGTCGCAGAAATTGAGATATCGCTCTGAATTTTGTACACGCAAACTTCAAAATCTTCTAGGGTTTTCCATTGCAATTGGGCAGAATTGTTCCATAGACACGCCCACAAAAGCGTCCTAAACTTTGCACCCAGAGCACTTCCACAGTAGCAAATTTTGAGATATTGAGCTGAAATTTGGTAACATATTCATCATCAACATCAAAAGTATCCTACTTCAAAGATAAAATCGATCCACTGACGAGCGTACAAATTTAAAAATTTGGTCCTATTTTTAGAATTTATGATATTTCACGAAGAGACTCACGTTTACTGTTTATACCCTGCACCACCCTGTGGAAAAGGGTATATTAAGTTTGTTCGGATGTTTGTAACTCCTAAGCGGCATATGCCACAACCCACCTTTAATTATACCGATCGATTTAGAATCAAAATCTGAATCGATTTAACCATGTCCGTCTGTCCTCCTGTCTGTCCATCTAAATTTGTGCGTAATCTACAGGTCACATTTTTTTAAGATATATAAATAAAGATATAAAAATTATTTTTTTGATTTCATTGGAAAACAAAAAATAAAAAAAATTTCTGACGTATCATTTTGAAATTTTTCAAAATACAAGCAGATATAGAAAAATACAATTTTTCATTATACTCTGCTTTTTCAAAGAAAAAATTAAATTGAATAATATATCAAGTGGTGTAGGGTATTTAATGGCCGGGCTTGACCGACTGTAATATTTTAACTTGTTTTATATTAATACGTATATATAGTATTTGTTGTAATATGTTAACAAATTGTGTTTGTCAATTAGATCAGCTGTTTTGCCAACTACCTATGTAGAGTTTAGACATGGGCGCTCGAGTAGTTAAACTCAGTTTGGCTATTTGTTTTTATTCCACACTGTAAAAACGAAATGTATGGTTTATTTATTATGGTTTAAAAGTTTTGCTTGTAAATTAAGAATCGAAATTAAAAAAAACATTCTTTATTTTTCTTACTCTTTATTATATTGGACACCCGTCCAAACGACACATTTGCAATATAAGCAGTTTTAGTAACACTATCTTTGTGCAAAGATGCATTTCTCTGGAATGCACGTTCACACACATGCTCACAGAGCTGTGCGATATGCTATTTTTTGGAATACCACATATTCTTATTAGCAAATCAAGGCTATGGGCACATTGCCACTTGGTTGTTTACACAAGTGTCAAGTGACCGTTGGATAAGTTTGTTACAATTTGCTAGCACATCAAAAATGCAAGACAATGATTGTTTGGCATGGTCGACCGGACAATGTACACTATACGTATATGTATACATATATGTTAAGATATATCATAAGCTATATTACAGGCGGGTCTCTAGGCAATACCATAACATTTAAACTCGGAGTGTAATAATGGGCATAAGTTTAACAAACAACAAGTAGAAAAACTAAATTCGGCTTCGGCCGAATTTTAAATACCCTCCACCTTATTATAAGCACCGAAGAAATCAAGAACTAATAAGGCTTTCTATTAATTTCACAAATGAAATTTCATATTTTCCATATTCATCTATTTCAGTTTTAAAAGAAACACACAAATATAATTATTTTGTTTAGAAAAAAATTATATATGCACTTTATTTAAAATTTTGATTAGTTAATTTTTTATGAATCCTTTTTTACTAAACTAATAAACTAACTAGTTGTTCTCTAGCGCGTCTTCCCTTATCTTCACTCCGTATTGTTTGTGTTAAGGCGTTTCTCAGTCTTTCACTTCTCCTATAAACTTCGTTTTCGCGATGGCGCCTATGCTGTTCAGTATTAACTAGTTGTTCTCTAGCGCGTCTTCCCTCATCTTCACTTCGTATTGTTTGTGTTAAGGCGTTTCTCAGTCTTTCACTTCTCCTATAAACTTCGTTTTCGCGATGGCGCCTATGCTGTTCAGTATTGACTTGTTGTTCTCTAGCGCGTCGACTCTCATCTTCTCTCCGTATCCTTTGTGTTAAGGCATTTCTCAGCCTTTCAATCGTCCTAAACACTTCATGTTCGCGATGGCGCCTATGCTGGGCAGTATTAATTTGTTGTTCTCTAGCGCGGGTTCCATCATCCTCCCTCCTATTTCTTTGTGTTAATGCATTTCTCAGCCTTTCACTCCTTCTAAAGACTTCGTTTTCGCGGTGGCGCCTATGCTAGGCAGTATTAACTTGTTGTTCTCTATTGCGTCTTCCATTATCTTCCCTCCTAATCCTTTGTGTTAAGGCATTTCTCCGACGTTCAAGCACTCGATAACTTTCATTGCCGCGACGGTTTATGTGTTGTACAGTATTCCTTTGTTGTTCCATATTGCGATACCTTGAACTTCTTCTTCTAACAATATGTGCGCTTTGGTCTCTTCGCCTTTCCTCTTCGCGATATTTAGGATCACTTCTTCGTGCTAATATACGCTGAGAATTTTCAATTCTGTCTCTCTCCAAACTTTGCTTGCGAAATCTCCTCACAGATTGTATATTTGTCAGACGTCTTTGTCGAGATGATGTAATACGTAATAAGGGCATAGTGAAATAATGTTTGTAAATATAATATTTTTTTGCACTTCAATGTGAACTCAACAGTTCAATTATTGTTGTACTTCTGAGGTCTATATTTCGTGTTGAAGACTTATATATTGTACTATTTTACCTGCTTTCGCATGGGCTACTTTACCTAATAGTCATTTATGTACCTGATTTCTAACAAGGCTGTAGCCTGTTACTTTATTTTAAGTATTTTTCATTAAAAATTTTAAGTCATTTATTTGATATTCTAAATTTTCTAAATTTTAAAACTGAGATACGAGTATATAAAGCGGTAAACACGATGCCTTGTCTATAAAATTTTTATTGTTTATACATATGTATGTATTTTTATTTCGTTATGTACAATTGCTCTTACATGTAACGCCTAAATATTTATGGATCTTTTTAAATTTTTTGAATTGATGATGATGAAATTGACGTTTTATAAATTTTAAAAATTATAACACGCTCATTTTTTCACATCTATGAAACTAATATTTATAGATGTACATACTAAATTTCAAGTTTATAGCTTAATTTTTGGACATACATGTCTAAATCGACTCAATTTTTGACGCTGATCAAGATTATATATACTTTGTAGGGTCTCTGACGCCTCCTTCTGGGTGTTGCAAACGGAAGAACAAAATTAGTATACCCTCATCACTGAGGGTGGCCTCCGGGGCATGTAATTGTACAAGTAAACATAACAAGTGAAGAAGAGTACAAAGCAGACTATGTTTAAATAATAATAATTATTAGTAAAACAAGTATAAGTAAAAAGCTATATGTACATATGTAGTTTAAAGTAAACCTTAAATACCGTCTCTACGCATCTGTTCAACGGTACCAGTTATTTGAACATCAATGAATGGAGTATAATGTAAATATGCATACTGTGTTTCAAAATAATTTCTCTTCTCGCGTAATTATATTGATGAGTACCATGTTTCCTTCGGTGTCAATGTGGAGTAATTTAATATTATGGAACACAGGGTAGCGTCTGTTGGAGGGAATAATAATTCAAATTGTTGAAAGAAGTATCCAAGAACTTTGGAATTATATAGCGGTACAAGAAATACTTCGCCCTACCCGATGTCCCGATGATTTACTTTTGAGCATTGACGTAGCGTGGGCATTGATGAAAGAGATTTGTTCACTTTTGCCAAATGTTTCAACAAGACCCCTACATCTGCTGCGTTATCCTCTTATGATTGGTCAAATGTCATTGGTGTACGCTAAGTTTGTTCTTCCATTTGCAACACCCAGAAGGAGGCAACAGCAAAGTATATAAATTCTTGATCAGAATAAAAATCAAAATCGATCGACACTGTTTATATATATAGATGGGTAAGGCATTTAAGATTTAAATTTAGTAATTTAAATTTAGCTTTCTAACTTGCTTTTAAATAAGGCATTAAATTAGGAGGGGTCCTAAAAATGTACCGATCAGATCCATTTTAGCAGTAACCGTCCCAAAAGACGTATAAATTTCGACAATGAATATCAAAAAGATACGACCTGAAGGCTCATTACTGATGTTTTTGTTTACATTCTATATCGCAATTTATTGCTGTACAAAGTACGATTATTTCTTATTTATTTATGTGAAATGTTGATGCTTTAGTGGCTTTAAATTATGAATTTACATAAAAGAGTCATAAAAAGTTGTAAGAATTTAATTTGTTTGTTTATAAATATTATGCAAGAGAAAGAAAGTCAATGAATTTGTCAACAGACCTTAATACCGGGAAAAAAAAACACATACGCTCACAAATACCCACACATTCCTATCATTATACATATTAAATATGCATGAATTTAGTAAAATTTAATAGAAATTGGAAAACCGAAACGCTATTATGAAATCTGATTTGTTTTTTATGTGAATGATAAAATGTTTCATAAAATTCTTGGCTAATTGAAATACATACCGCGCGCACTCGTACCATTCCTTTATTACACATGTACTACATATTGACATTGAATGAACAATTTATGCGTAACCGACATTTACGCACTGACGATGATGCTTTGGTGTATTTATTATAACTATAAGTCTGGGCGTGTGCATAGGATAACTCAGTTCTTATTGTGTTTATTATCGCGTGTGTATGCGAATGTCTAAGACAATTTATATGGGGTACCCAATAGAGAAAGAAACACACTCACACACATGGCGTCCTTATAGGCTAGTCTGCTTAATTTTACTGTGCTATTTAGCATTGCTTATATATGTGTCTTATTTGTCATACCTTTTTCTACATGAGATGGGTATATTAAGTTTATAATTTCGTTAGTAACATCCAGAAAGGAGACGCCCGAAAATCTAACCTTTTTTGTTTCGAATCCTCCTCCATACGGTGGAGGATGTAGCCTAAATCAAATATAGTTTTTCACTTGTTTTGTAAATTAAAATATATGTAGATACAATACATACCACGTGTATAATATGTTATATATAATATATATGTTGCTATTAGGTGTGCCGAAGTATGTGCGTATGTAACATTAAAATATTTATAGTGTTATGTAATTTGTTTAAAATTTAAATTAATATAAATATATGACCCAATATCTTAATATTTACCAATCTCCAGCTGATAAGAGAGCAGCGTCCTTTCGGCTATATGCCTGGTAAGGGGAGATGGAGTAAATGAAGAAAAAGACTTGGTTTGTCTTGTGAGAATACAAAAGTCTTTCTCCTTTATTTTTGCCAAAATTTACATTATTTATACTAATCCTATTTAATGTCAGTGTTATAGAAATTCTTACTCTAGTACATTAATAACCTTGTGTTACTTAAGTAGGTTATTAAATCTCATTGTGTTTAGTTAACTTACCTAATGTTACCTTAGCATAAATTTATTAAATGCAAGTATGCATTTTTATAGTTGTGTAATAGTAAATTAGCTTATGGCTAAAAATGTTGGTGATGGTAATGTTTGTGACTAATCTAAATGTATGAGTACACTACAATAGCTATTTTATTAAATATTTTTGCGTATATTGTAGTTACAATAGTACTTGCTTAGCCTAAATATGTGTACATATACGCGTATGGTGCGTTGTGTATTTCAAGGTTAAGTTTGAAGACTTTGTGTACCACATAAACCATAAAACAAGTAAGACGTTTCAAATTTGGCTTTGGCCAAATCTAAAATATCCTCTACATCTACATATAAACGATGAGCGAGACAGGTATGAGAGTGCGCCCTCGAATGCCCCTGAGAATGATTTTTTGTAAATTGTGGGCGTGTCTTTTGTATGTGACTATGCACATCGATGAATATATATGTACACCAAATTTCAAGTTCATAGGTAAATTTTTGTAGCAGATGTATAGATTTTTGTCGATTTTGGACGTGTCTGCTATCAGAGTATACCCATTTTTGGTACTACGATGGATTTTGATTCTGGATCAATCCGTATATGTAAGTGGGTGTGGCATTTGCCGTTTGGGGCTCCACACAAACGTAATATATTCTTTGTCATAAGTAGTATATAATACATATACAATAAATAAACTAAGTAAGTTTAAAAATATCGAGTGCTAAAACGTTTATTTGTTGATAATCCCCTTCAGGTGGTGGGTTAAAAATAGTGCACACGAACGTGATAGATACATATACCCATATCAGTACATTTCACTTTAAAAGTTTATCAAACACCTGGGAGTCATCTTCGTGACTTCATATTTACTATACATATAACTATCACATTTCCACTTGTGCGTTTCTTCAAAATGTTACAAAAATACTAATTCACTCTCTGAAGATTGTACTGGATAACGTTATTAGCTTAAGGCAGAAAATTAACTTTAATCCACTAAATGCGTAGTATATGTATGTTTTTTTGGCTCCTAGTCAACCGTAATATTCATGTCGCCCTACCCACACATTAACTTCTATATATTATGTGAAACGTGATGATCTCTGATAATCATTTATTACTTATAAAGCCATAAACTTATTGGTATATCCATAAGAGCTTACGTATGCAAATTTATGTGCTGCAATGTTCAAGTTGTTAAATATTATGAAGATAGTGTTTTACGTGTATTCCTGCCGTGGAGGCTTAATCACACGGCATCTCAAGCCGAAGCTCAGTTGCAGGGGAAAAAATTAGCGCTTCCCAACGCCCCGTTAAGTACTAAATCAAGGAGCCGTACTGTAAGGTTATAAACTCCACTCCTTGGTGAGGAAGTGGCAACCTACTCTCTCCCCGTAAGGGGAAAAACACAGCCACCACGATGCTCCCACTAGGGGGTCTACCTCAATATGCTAGCAGGAAACAAGTTCCTGGGGCTCTAGCATCCCGTGGTAACAGCAATAGGTTCCTGGGTCGAACCGCGTATTCCACTAGGAGGAATACTACCAGTTTGAGACCTTACGTCTCCGGACTGGTCACCTATAATCGTTTGGTACTATGAGTTAAGTTGTTATAGAAAATAAAGCAAGTTATAGCAAAGAAAGTAAAGTCAGGCTTATAGGCCTGATCTTTGTAACCCGCCATATTTTAATTTATTTTTGGGCAGAGTCCTAATACAGGGAATGGACACAATTATATGAACACCTGAGATATACACAATATTTATTTATTAATAGGGTTGTTGGGCCACCATTTGCTTTTAGAACAGCTGCAATTCTTCGCGGAATATATTAGTTGAGTGTCTGAATAGTTTGTCTGTCACTTTTGACGCGATGGTTTTATATGTATTATCTGGCCACAATTCTTTTTCATGTTTGACGGTTAACTTTGTGTTTCGCCCACTATTCCTCGTCACCAAAGTTGTTTTTATCATGCTGTCATTATCGTGAATACTATTGCTCGTGAAACTTTAAACAATTCAGCTGTTTTCGTCACAGACGCTCCCCCTAACCTAGGACCAACTATTTGCCATCTTTTGAATTCTGAGAGATCACATATTTCATCGATCGCTTATTTTAACCGTCGCAGAACAAAGCGTGTAGTAAAAGACAGTAAAAATAACGTACAAGACTTGGCACGTAAACGCATTGCATTATTTACACAGAAGCAGTGTTGTCAACATTCAACAAAATGTACTATATTGCGTACCTACAGAGAGTCTTGACTCAATGTAGTTGATGTAGAACTTCGTGCTGGTCAAGAATATATTTTGTACTGTCTCAGATGGTTCTTTCTGGGTGATACAAACGTTTTGACCAAGTGAGTATATTCCTCACCTCAAGGTAGGGAGTATAATGAAAACATTTTTGTTCCGTTTTAAATTCCTTTCAAGCGCCTTAAATATTTTGTTTTAGCTCAAAAATAACAATTTCGTAATAGAAGAACATAAGCAACTACGTGAATTACACGTAAGCATAGTTTTTGTGTGTACCACACAAACCACACCTATCTAAGGAAGCATAACATATGAGTAATGCTTGAAAGATATTTTCATACCAAGTGTACACTATACGTACATATGTAAGATATTATCCATTAAGTATATAATTCAATATAAAATAAATAAAAATATTGATATAATAATAATCAGCAGGAAACATAAATTCATATTTTGATGAAATGTAAATGGGTCTTTAAAATATTCTAGAAATTGAAATACTCAAAGGTTCTGAAAATTGTTACCTCTATGAAACTTTATTCTACCAATATAGGACTGTCACAGTCTATTGTCTATGCTATGCTTGGTCTCTACATATAGCTTTAGCCAAAGTAGTTAGAAAATCTTCTCGCAAACAGGTTAACAAACACATATATAAAGAAGTAAAAATTGTATAAATGTCAAGCCATTTAATACCCCACACCACTTAGCACTTTAAATTATACTATAACTAGTTACTTCGTGAAATATATATGGAGGGGGGTTCTAAAAATTTGGCACAGCCAAATATAAAGCTAATTAACAGTTCTTCATCAAATTTTTTGAAATTATATTTAGAATTGCGATTTTTCGCCATATAAAGACTTTCATTATAATAGGACCTTATATTTTTTTTTATTATATAACCATCCACTCATGGGATGACCCCTATACGCGCAAGCACGGTGGTGGTTACAAGGGATTAGAGGAAGGAGGATAGAGGGAGTAGTGTTTGTGTACATGTTTTGAAATTGCGCACACTAGGCATGGTGGGAAACACTCCTGAAGGTAGGTGGTTCCAGGGGCGAACACCCCGGTTAAAGAACGAACCGTTTCGGTAATGCGTTGTGCGATACGCCGGCAACTCCATAACGAATGGGTGAGATCGGTGAGCAAGCCTGGTTGTCTTACTGAACGGTTTCAGCGGAGGACACATCTCTTTTATAGCACAGAAGATCATTGATGAACACCAGGAAAAGGGAAGTGGAGAGAACAGAGCCCTGAGGTACGCCTGTATTTAGGGTATACTGGTTTAATAAGTAACCGTCAATCACAACCCGAACAATTACTCAAGAAACTCGATATAAATTGAGCGAAATTGTTGTTTACGGGAAAGGGTTCTGAAAATATTTTTATCCGGTCCATTTTCAACAGAATTCCTCTTTGTGGCAATACATGTCCATGTACTAAATTTCATCGAAATATTTCGAAAAATGTGACCAGTAGGTTGCGCACAAATTTACATGGACAGACTGATGGACATGATTAGGTCGATTCAGATTTTGATTCTGAATCGATTGGTATAATTGAGAATTGCTGTGGTGTTAGGAGTTACTAACATCCGCACAAACTTAATACACTCTTTACCACAAGTGGTGCAGGGTATAATAAGTAAGATTAGGCCAAATCTTAAATACCCTCCACCTTTAAAAAGGTGGGCGTGGCAAATATAGCTATATTGCGCCCTCTAATAGTGTACGTATTACGTATCAACTTGCAAGTCTACTTTTACGTTGAATAGGTTTTTTGTGAATTGTGGGCGTGTCCGTTATCCGACCATGCCCATATTTGGCACATCGATGGTTGGACTAACCTTGAATAAGTGCACTAAATTTCAGGTTCACAGGTCAACTTTTATGGCAGATATATAGATTTTTGTCGATTGTGGGCGTTATTCGCCACGCCCATTTTATATATGAGATAACTTTGTATTCGCGTACTAATTTTAAGTTTCTAGGTCAACTTTTATGGCAGATATAAAGATTGGTTGTGGGCATGCCTGTTATCTGAATACGCTAATTTTTGGCATATCGATGAAGCTAATATTTATAGATATATATCAAATTTTAAGTTTATAGGTCAATTTTTGTGGAAGATAAATATATTTTTGTCAATTGTGGGAGTGGATTTTGCCCATTTTAAATAGCGATCTGCGTGCAAAAACTGAAAATCTCTGTACAAAATTTTAGCTCAATATCTCGCCCGTGATAATACCTACAACAGCCTGACACACAGCCACACGGACACAAGGACATATATCAGTTTTGATGCTGATCAAAAACATATATATTTAGTAGGGTCTCTGACGCCTCCTTCTGAATGTTCCAAATGGAAGAACAAACTTAGTATACCCTCATCAATAAGGTGGAGGCTATAAAAATTCTTCAAAATATATCAAGATTTAAATCTCATACAAGCTTTTTTACCTCATTTAAAGGTATGTATTCTTGAGAATCAAAATCTGAGTCTAAATAGTGTTGTCTGGACACCCAATGGTATACAGCTGAAATTTGGTATACTGAAAATGTACGAAATCGGATAACGGACGCACACCCACATAATATACAGAAAAACAGATTTTTTTCCGTATTGCATCTTTGAGTGAAAGATGAGATTACTCATGCTTTAATAGGGCTTATACTCTAATAAGCCAAAAAAATACCGTTCCATTTGCAGTTATTTGGCTTTGTTTTCTTGTTGTCACTGTTCATGTTAGTATTACGTGTATTAAACTCATGGCATAGGATGGCGGGTTAACTAAGTTTATTATATCGTTTACAACGCATGGATACCAAAAAGTACATATGTGTATATACCGTATATTATTGATCAACATTAAAATCTGAATCCATCTAGATATGTCCGTCCCTTGTTTCAACTCAATTCTGTACTCAGGTTCCTATTTAAATTTGACAAAATGGGGCAAGCACTTGGTTAAACTGCTACAAAAATCTCTCAAAGCCCCAAAAATTAAGTTTTGAAGTTCAATTTTGGTTTTCTTTTCTTTAATTGGACCGCGCTTCTATGCGTTTAAAGCAAACGAAATCGTATAGTTGAGACGCCTGTAATTTGCCAAAAATCTTGTTTGATGCAGAAGCCCACCTTCTCTATGATAATTGTTGGAAGAGGGTGCAAATGTACAAGTGCTCACAGTTAATCCATACATGTGTAGGGTTTCAGAGACTTGGCCTAAGCCAAATGTACCTTTTTGCTTGTTTTTTTATCATAACATGATAAGCGTGATATGTATTGGCCCAAAGGGGAACCCTATGAAATGAACCGGATTGGACCATTTTTAGATCCCCTCCCCATATGAGGTCCTATTATTTTTTGGGATATTACGATGAAATTGGGTAAATACATAGATATGTATTGGCCCAAAAATAAACTCTTTTGAAAATGGATAAGATCGGACCATTTTTAGAACCTCTTTCCATATAAAAAAAAATTTGATTTGATTAAACAAAGAAAAAATGAAAAAATTTCTGACGTATCATTTTGAAATTTTTGAAAATACAAGTAGGTATAGAAAAATTAAATTTTCATTATACCCTGCTTTTTCATAAAAAAAAAAATTGAATAATGATCGAGTGGTGTAGGGTATTTGATGGTCGGGCTTGACCGACTATAATATTTTCACTTGTTTTCTTTTGTTTTTTAGCTTATAAATATCAAAGATCGTCTTTACGGTTCGCCGGCTATTCTTTGTTTCAAAGAAACTTCTTTGTTTCTCAGCAGTGATCATCGGGTCACGTATCATTTTTAATATATACATATAATAATTTAACATAAAATAATTTGTTTTTGTAATTAAATGTATTGCTCCTTCTCTTCCAGTATCTGTAGCCGTTATTTCGAAGCGGTTGCGCTAATATTTTTGAATGGTAATTGCAACCCTGCAAAAATCTCCCCTACTACACATTACTCCCCGTATTTTAGTTGTTGTCAACTATATTTTATGTTGCTGGTAAGCAATGTGTGTGTATTAGTTCACTTATGTTCGTTTCGTTTTTGTAATAACCGTTACAAGGTCAATCAAACGGTAAAGACTTCAGACTATATCAACCAAGCGGTAAAGACAGTTACCAACCATAACAACAATAGAACTAGCTAAGAACAAAGCGCTCAACCATCGAAATATATAAGAGGAAGGAAAAATAGGGAATTAATAAAGGAAAAGAACAGATGACATAAAAATTTATTGGTTGATCTGGAGCATACGCTTTTACATGTTTTTTTCTGGAATGTAACAACTAACGGAATTCAGTCACTAAGGAAAAGAGGCGATCATCTTAATACTAAAACTAATCCTGTACTTTGCTAGGGCTCTAAATAAGACCTCGTGTCCTACCTGAGCCTTTACCACTTTGACGCGGCGAAACTATCTGTTGTTGGTTCGCTAAACCCCATTTTAAGAAGAAGAAGAAAAAGAAAAAGAAGAAGAAGATACTGTGTTGATGATTAAAAAGGTTTTTTGAATATTTCCAGACCCCCAGCGCTTCTTTTGAAGATTATTCTATATTAAAATGCAGGTGTCAACGATCTTATAAAATCAAAATTTAGTCCGCCGGATGATTCATTATTGCAAAAATTTTAAGACAGAAATTTTTTAAAATATTTTTTTTACTATAAACAAGACGAGGCTGTATGTCGTACACGCCCTCTCCAATTTAATTAATATGGATTTTGTAACAGTTGCATAAATAAGGCGTCAAAAACCTTGCAAAGTATATTTTTTTCATCAACATCTTTAAGCTAAGTAGATATGGACAGAGAATAATGGTAAAGAAATGCGAGAAATTGTAGCATACATGGATATAAAGCTACTTAGGATATCCGAAGTTTTCTAATAATATTTATAATGGACCTTTCAAGGAGAAAAGTGTAAAAATGGCCTCTTGAAACAATCCATGTCTTAGTACCAAAAGTTTATCAAAACATCTCAAACAAGTGAAAATATTATAGTCGGTCAAGCCCGACCATCAAATACCCTAAACCACTTGATATATTATTTAATATAATTTTTTTCTTTTAATAAATGAAAGTTTTATTTTTTGTACTACTTCTAATTTTTTCTTTGAAAAAAAAAAAAATTAATTATTATACCCTGCTTTTTCTATACCAACTTGAATTTTCAAAAATTTCAAAATTATACATGTCAGAATTTTTTGTTCCTTTATGAAGTCTACTGATTTACCACAGTTTGATTTCTGTTCTCTTCTGCGTAACGCATACCAATTGCCTTAGTCGCGAAATACTTCTCTTCAATTTCACTGCGATAGTGTTCTGATGTAACCAATGTGTCAATTTGTTGCTGAATAGATTCAAATTTTTTAAAAATTTCATCTGCCCTTTGCACCCTTACAATTATTCCTTCTCTTTCAGATTCCGGACCATTGCAATAATTCAGAATTCTTGTTAGAGACGCCTTGATGATCGTTGCAACTTGACTGCCAATAATATGGGGAGTTGTCTTATTATCCAATTTTTAACTGTCGAATTTTTAATACTGATGCGCCTTTACAATTACAAAACGAGCTAAAGCATGCGGTGACGCCATTTTTTATTTTCTGCTTGGTGGACGGTATTTCATCTAAACGATCCGGCTCGATATGACCAATAATTTGTTTAGTAACTTAATTGAAATATACCAAACTGAATTTATTTTGTCTTATTTATTTTATTTTTTAGTGCCAAGAAAATGAACATTACCAAAATTATAATTCAATATAAAAACCGAACTGTGTGAGGAAAAGAACAATGAATGAATTAAATATGGCGGCTTAAATATGTGTATGTGTAGATTTTTGAGTTATCAATATATAGTTTTTATAAGAGTTGCCGTCTTAACAATCCCAGGTATTCGAAGTGCATTCCGACCAGCTTCTCTTTCGATTAGTATCTGGAGAGGGGGAAGGCCTATAAGTACCTCCAGTGCATCCGTGGGGCATGTTTGAATGGCCCCCTACAGTTGCGAGCCATTGAACTTTGCTCAACGCTTTTGCCGCAGTAGTTTGCCTAACCTTTGGCCTCCATGCCAAAGCTGCATAGGTTAGCATCAGAAGGATAATTGTGGTATAAGACCAGTAAGTCATTATAGGACTCATACGCCATGTTTAGACTTTTCTGTTACATATTTAAGGTGAGGATTTCATGTTAGTGTTTTATCCAATTTTAAACCCAAGTATGTCACCTCATCAGAGTACACTGTTTGTGTATCGATAAGTGAATGTTACCTAATTACAATTTTTTCTTATTGGAGAAGGGGACTAGGACCGTCTTTTGCGGGTTGATGTTCAGACCCTTATCCTGGTACTATTTTTGTGTTACTGTTAGGGCTATTTGCATTCGTTCCGTGAGAACTTGTTCATGCCAGCCCGCAACACAGATGGTTATGTCGCTCGCGTAGCTTAGCGTTTTGAACTCCATACTTTTAAGCTCTGTTAGCAGGTCATCTATGACCATGGTCTAAATTAGAGGAGAGAGTACATCCCCTTGTGTGGCCCTAGTTGTCGTAGTAGAGCTCAGTAGTCATAGTTTTGGAATTCAACATTGAAATAACTCATTTGGTTCAAAATTGAACTCGTTGGTATTTCTTTGTCTGCTATGCCTGATTCTATTGCTGAGTACGACGTATTGTCATAAGCCCCTTGAATGTTAATGAAAGCTATGAGAGCTATATTTTTAGTCTTTAACGCCCCCTCTATTACATCCGGAAGGTCATGAATTGCCTTCGAAGTGGATTTGCCTTTTTGATAGGCAAATTGATTTTTATGAAAAGGTTTCTCCCTAATATAGGTGTCCCTTATAAAATTATCTTAAGTTTTCTCCATAGTTTTAAGGAAAAAGGAGCTGAGGCTTTTTGGTTTATACGGCTTAGGGAGGCGTTCATCCTTGTTTCCTCCCTTTGGTATAAATACCACCTTAACCTCATTCCAGTTTTGTGGAACTAGTCTCATAAGAAGGCTTGCTTTAAATATTTTGCAAAAAATAGAAACAATGATGGACGATTCCTGTTGTAGCATAGAGGGTCTGATACCATCCGGTCCTAGAGATTTGTATGGGCCAAACGATGAGAGAGCCCATAGCACCCTGTTGCGTTGGAAGATTTTATTCGTGAGACTGCGCTCCCTAGGAGCACGCAATAAGGTTATCATTGGGTTGTTCTGGTAGTACCGTCTCGTCTTCAGAAGACAACTAGGAAAGTAAGTTTCCTCTGGTGTCGTCGTGAAACTTGCATCAATTTTCTTAAGAGTGCTAATACCGTTGCTGTGTCCTTTTTCAAAGGCTTTCTGAAGTCGGAGAGCTTCTGGAACATTTTCAATATCTTCACAGTAGTCCCTCCATGCAGCCCTTTTGGATTACCGCAACTCACAATTGTAATCAGTTAGAGCAGACTTGTATTCAGTCCAGTCACCTGTACTTTTTGCTCTATTAAATAGTTTCCCAGCCTTATTCCTAAGTTTTTGCAGTCTTAGGTTCCACCAAGGTACGTCCCTCCTTGTCTTTTTAATTTTTAGAGGGCAGTTTTCTTGGTAGGCTCTTTAAATATTGAGACATTCTAATTTTCTGCTACGACAGTATTCCACCAGGGCCTCCACTTCTTTTGTTGGAGCCCTGACCTCGGCCATTGGAAAGAACGCGGTTGCGAGGACGACACCCCGTTCCCCGCTGAAAAGGGCATTTTCACCCAGACCGCCACTAGATCGCCTTGGATAAATTCTGAAATGGGGATGTAAGTCAGTTTGTCGTTAATTATCATGGCCGTTCTAGGTCGGCCATGTTTGCGTTAGCGTGATGAAGATTCACCTGAATCGTTTTAATTACATTAGTGATGGTCGCGGGCGGATCTGGCGGGACGTCTGTCCACCTTCCTTCTCCGCTGGTTACCGCCTACAGCCTGCTCCGCGGTAGTTTTGTCCTGCGTCGAGATCGTTACGAGTGTCAATCCACCCCCTGTAAGGGGTTTCGAACACCTGGATTGGAAGGATTAGGATGCAAAGCCTTACTCCTCCTTTCGGTCTCTCTGGCAGGTCGTTTTTAAGTTGTTTCGCCAGAGCGAACACCGGTGCTATGAGCGGCATTTTTCTTCCTACAACAATCATCTGTTTCACCACTACGCACAGCTCTGTCGACTCAGAGCCGCCAACACATACATAAGCAAGAGAGAGAGAGAGACTGAGTGGTGAAACAAGGTGTCGTGCCGAGCGGCAGACGCAGTGTAAGTGCTGAGGTATTCTAAAAAGTGAGTTGTGATGAAGAATCGTTACAGTGTGGTTGGTTTAGAAATTTGAAATTTTTTTTTTATGTTTAATAAAATATCATAATGTTGTGAAACAGTATAAAATAAGTGAAAATATTATAGTCGGTCAAGCCCGACCATCAAATATCCTACACCACTTGATATATTCAATGTAATTTTTTTCTTTCATAAATGAAAAGTTTTATTTTTTGTACCACTCCTAATTTTAATATATCTTGCTTTTTCTATACATAATTGTACTTTCAAAAATTTCAAAATTATACATGTCAGAAACTTTTTAATTTTTTGTCTGTTTATTGAAATTTAAAAAAAAAAATTTTATATGAGGAGGGGTTCTAAAAGTGGTCCAATGTTTTCCATTTTCAAAAGAGTTTTTCCTTGTGCCAATATGTATCTATGTAGTAAATTTCATCGAAATATCTCAAAAAATAATAGGCGATTCTAAATAAAGATTCTGAAAATGGTCCGATACTATCCATTTTCAAAAGGGTTCCCGTTTAGGCCAATACATGTCCACCACATTTCATCAAAAGATGCAACCTATAGCTTGCGCACAAATTTACATGGACGGACAAGAGGACAGACGGACATGGTTAAATCGATTCAGATTTTGATTCTGAATCGATCGGTATAATTGAAGGTGGGTGTGGCACATGCCGTTTAGAAGTTACATACTTAATATACCCTTTTCCGCAGGGTTGTGCAGGGTATAATAATGAACTTGATAAAATAAATGAAATTACTTATATACACATATAGAGTACAAATAAAATAGAGCTGAGCCATTCACATGAGTATACGTATAATGCAAATTAAATAAAGGTGTAAAAGAGAAAAAACACAAAAAAGCGTCGAAATTCTCTTCTAACTTTCATAACAATTGCAAAGGTAAAAATAATAATAAACTAAAGATTAAAGTGATGAAGTGATAATATACTAGTGAACGCTGGTGCCGACGGTTTCATCCTAGGCCCAGTCACAGTAACTAAAGATCACATTTGGCGCCCGAGCAGACACAACTATAACGTGCTCCGGTTTCAAGTAAGTTGTTCCATTTTTATACCAAGTCATAGTAAGGGAAGGCGAGAGAATCGAGTAAAAATTCGATGATAAGGGCGTACATCTATTCAGATTTTGATTCTGAACCGATCGATATAATTGAAGGTGGGTGTGCCGTTTACCGTTTAGGAATTACAAATATCCGCACAAACTTAATATACACTTTTCCACAGGGTGATTTGTAATTTTTGAAAATACAAGTAGGTATAAAAAAATAAAATTTTTCACTATACCCTGCTTTTTCAAAAAAAAAAAAAAAAAAACAAATTAAATTAAATTGAATAATATATCAAGTTGTGTATGATGGTGGGGCTTGACCCACTATAATATTTTCACTTGTTCTAACTCCTAAATGTCCGCCGTGTGGACTATTGTGATATTCATTTATTAAGTTAAATTGAGTCATTAATCTTTTGAGGGTCTTTATACAATATAATATTCAATTTTTGGGCATTGTTATAAATCTTTTGTAATTTTTTATTTACTTCTTCTTTAAAATCTTTTTCATCTATAATTTTAAGTATATCATCTCCTTTATTTAATGCTATAGCAAATATTTTCTCTTTTTCTAGTCTTGATGTCAGTTTGTCCATAATCGAATCGAAATTCGGTGGATTTTCACTGCATCGTAATAGTATATCTTTTTCATTTATATATATACTAACTTTCTTCTTTTCTTTATTTTTGCCCTTGATAAATTCAATTTTTAATTTCTTAAATTTATTTATATCAGACATTGAAGTTGGCCGGACTTCGATTGGTTAGTACAGTCTGTATTATTAATATTATTATTATTATTAGCGCTATCTAATTTATTTTCATTATTCATTGTTTTCAGTTTTTGCCCTATAGCTATTACATTTATTGCCTTAGGTATCATATCTTTTAGTACATCAGAATCTATTTTGATCCGTGATAAAACGTCAGCGTTTGTATTACTACTCCCTTTTTTATATGCTATTGTGAAATCATAATCGCATAACTCCATTCTTATACGCGTTATTTTTGAAGACGGGTTATTGTGAGTGAAAAGTGATATCAAAGGTCTATGGTCTGTAATGACAATGAATTTGCGGCCGTAGAGAAAAAATTTATACCCCAATGTATAGGAAGCAATTCTTTTTCTATTACCGGTTTGTTTATGTCATGCTTTGAAAGTGAAGTGCTTGCGTATGAAATTGGTAAATCGTGTCCAATTTCTCTTTTCGATAATACGACTCCTAATTCATAATCAGAGGCATCTGTTGTAAATCAGTATAAATGGCTTATTAAAGTCAGGGTGTTGATGTATGGGGGAGTCTAGTCCACTTAAAGCTATTGTGAGTATTCTCTGGAAACTGTTTGATGATATTTTGAGCTCGAATGATAGTCGTTTAAATTGATAATGTCCTTTACTTGTTGAGAAGGCTGTCAGGGGTCTTGAATCTTTATGTAAATTTATTTGATGAAAAGAACTGGTCGTGTCTAGCGCAGAGAAATAATTAGCTCTTCCAAGTTTGTCAAGAACGTCTTCAAGTCTAGTTAGTGGAAATTTGTCGTTTAGTTTTCTAAAGTTCACTACAAGTCGCCATCTTGTGTGTCGTCTTTTTAGGTACAATTAGTACGGGTGAGTTATAAGGGCTAATATGGCAACACCATGAAGTGTATTTTACTTTTCTATCATTCCTTTCTGTTCTTTATATATAGTTGTGACGAGTAAAGTACACTCGTTTTCCTCTCCCACTAAGTCACATAAACGTTATGTTAATAGCATAAGATATATTAGTAGAATTAAGGTAACTTGGTTATTAGTTTATTAGTCGAAAGTGAAAAGACAAAGAATCGCTCTCTTCAGTTACCAACCCTCAAGGAGTTAACATCGTAAGATAGATCTCATTAGTTCTACAAAGTATCGTCATGGCTAAAAATTAAATTCATAGTAATTCACTTAGTGTATACCCAGTTTCCTGAGTTTATTAACTAAACGTAGAGTGTCATCATAGTCAAGATTCAAGTTCATAGAAATGCACTTAGTGTCCACACAGTGTTCCTAAGCTTAGTGTTTTACACTCAGGGTGTAAACCTGACTGTAATCCGCAGAGAGTAGTATTCGCCGTAACGCGTAAGTGTAAACCTAGTTATTGTTCACAGGGCGTAAGGCCTGGCATGAGTGGAGTAAACGCAAGCATAGAGTGCTAATCAGTTATATTAAATCAGCCAAATATGCGTGAATTATTGTTTTCGTAAGTGTAGTTAGCAACGCACAGTAGGGTTGCACTGAACATTCCGGCACTTTCAAATATCTAGAAGTAACGGACATAGTTTTACGATAGGCCGTTTAAAATTGCCCTTTGCTGTTGCAACGGTAACCACCCTTACTAAACCATCTGCACCAGGATGTAAATGAATTACTCGACCTATCAGCCATTTCATTGGTGGTACATTATCATCCTTAATGACGACCACATCATGAACTTGTACATTTGAAAATTTTTGTTTCCATTTTGATCGTTCTTGCAATTGTGTCAATTGTTCTGTTGACCATTTTCTCCAGTATTGTTGCACCAATCGTTGGATATATTGCCACCTTGTAAGATGATTTTCCTTGATGTTCAAAATATTTTTGTCGGGAATAGTTTCCATATTACGTATTATAAGAAAGTGAGCTGGTGTTAAAGGATCAGTATCACCCTGAAATTTAATGCATAAAGGACGGGAATTCAAACATGCTTCAATTTGGCATAGCACAGTTGACATTTCTTCGTAAGTTACTGTACTGTCTTTTAACGTACGTCTTAAATGAAATTTAATAGACTTCACACCGGCTTCCCACATACCGCCGAAATGCGGTGCGAATGGTGGGGAAAAGTACCATTGAGTTTGGTGGTTATCAATCGCATGAAATGTGTCTGAATTATTAATAAATTGTTGCAGCTCTCTTAGATGTTGATTACAACCTACAAAATTCGTGCCGTTATCTGTATATAATATGATAGTCGTTCACGCTTAATATTGTATAGTTATGTTGTTTACTAAGTATTATCGGGTGTTTTTGACCATAACTCACAGTTGAATTTTGAATACGCCCTCCAACTCTGAGTACTCCATGTTCATCGATAAATGGTGATAATGACGACAATTTATTGGTTTTTGATAACTGTTTTCCTTCTTTAAGTGCCTGCAAACATAGACAATTGAACCATTTTAGTCAGGACATTATGTGCTGTTGTTAATTCTAGTGTACTTATAAATCCTGCTCTTTTATCTTCCTTATGTTAGCAATTAAATTTAAAACGCAATAATAATGCAGTGATGCGTATTAACTTGGTAAAACTTGAATAATAGTCAATAATATCATTAGAAAATAAAGTTGTAGTGCAAACCAAAATTTGATTGCGTTCTTCTAAATCTGTATCATATGTCGTTGTTGAAATCAAATTTAGTTTTGATGTTTGAATTTGTTCTGGTTCATACCACCATAGCTTATTATCCACTAGATCTTTTGCCCATATCCCTCTTATTGCTAAGTCAGCTGGATTGAAATGCGATGTTATATGATGCCAATCCTTAGCAGGAACAATGCTTATAATTTGTGCTGTTCTGTTTGCTATAAACGACTTCCATCGACGCGGGTGGTCGGATAACCATGCTAGCACTACTGTTGAATCTGTCCAACCATATATGTTACATGTAGTTAGATTTAAAGCCTTTTGCACTTTGACTAACAATTTTATTGATAGATGCGCTGCAAACAATTCTAATCTTGGCAGAGTTATTTGTTTAACAGGAGCCACCCTTGTTTTAGCTGCAAATTAATTTGTATGTATTCTGCCAGAAATATCTTTAACCTTCATATATATAGCAGCACAATATGCTAGCTCAGATGCATCTGCAAAACAATGTAATTCAACGTTATTTTCATCTGCGAAATTCAACCATCTTGATATTTTAAGCTCGCATATAGTTTTCATATTTTCACGACATTCGATCCATTGCATGAATATTTTTAATTGAACCACTACAGGGGAAATCGAACCCAACGGATCATATATTAGTGATATGTCTGATAATACCATACGTTTAGTAACCCTTTGCTCGTAGTCTGCTAATTGTACAACATATTTAAATGAATTATTAACCGTATCCCATTGTAATCCAAGAGTATTAACCATATGCTGTTCATCAATATTTGTTACTAGTGTAGTTTCTCGGTCTTCTATCTTAATATTTTCTAAAAACTGCTTTGAGTTTGAAGACCACTTACGTAAGTGAAGCGTAGCATCCTGTAAAATTGCACATAGGTTTTGTTGAATTTGTATTGCTTGATATATATCAGCATTAATGCCAATTATTAATAATAATATCGAATAAATCATTTTGAACTGTAGGGCTTACTAATAAATTATCATTTAAAGAGCGTCCATTAGTTGTCTTACAAGATGCGTCAAAAACAACTCGTAGTTTAGTTGTAGAACTAGTTGGCTTCAGCACCACATGGTGTGGCAAATAGCATACATTCTTCAATTTTGATTCGGAAACTAATTCCATATGACCGAACTCCAAATAATTGTTCATAAACTTCGTATAATCTTGTTTGACATGATCATTCATTTAAAACTTGCGTTCCATTGTATGTAATCGTTTTAGTGCACTAGACTTTGATTCGCCAATATTTAATTCATTGTTTTTTAAAGGAAGTCTTGCTATGTAACGTCCAGTACTGTCACGTTGAACATGTTTCTGATAATGCTGTTCAGCTTCTTCTTCTTCTGGTAATAAAGATTGTACCGGGATGTGTAACTCTTCAACCTCACAAGAGTGTTGTAATTGATAATGCAAATCAGTTGAGACATGGTTCGCAATAATTTGATTTGTAGCTGATGTTGCAATTTTGCCTATGATTACCCAACCGAACAATGTATTTATAGCAGATGGTGAACCACTTGGATGCGTTATTTTTTCGGGTAGGCAACACTCTGTTAGTACGTCGGCACCGACTATAATATCTATACCGGGTTTTTGATAATAATTATCTGCTAACTTCAAATTTGAAAAATAATTTAACCTTTCATCAAATACTTCATTAGTAAGCAACCGTTTTGTTAGATTAGGTAGGCAAAATGCTTCAGTTGAAATAATTGTTCCATTTGTATTTATGTCGATACAAACTTTACGCTTTGTTTGACTACATCTTTCGGCTCCTACTCCAAATAACACTGTTTTATCATGCATGCGCTTCAATCATAAACGTTGTATACAACTTTCGGATACTAAAGTGCTTTGGGATCCAGTATCCAGTAATGCCCGACAGGGTTGTAAATTTTTATATACATCGTAAACCATGATAATAGCTGTAGGTAATAATGTATATGCTGTTGATACTTGCGTACTTGTTGTTGATTGAATAGTACATGTTGCAGATTGAGTAGATGTAGACTGTTCGATTCTTTCATTTGTTGACTTATCAATTTGTGGGGCTTTTATAAAGTTACGTGGTACTGAGTTAAATTCCTTTTGTGTATTGGATGGCAAATGTAATAAGGTGCTGTGCTTTTTACCACATTTTTTGCACGATGACCTTTTACAATCAATAGCCTTGTGTGTTTGTTGAAGACAATTAAAACATATGTTATTTTGTTGTATTAATTTCCTCCTACGTACGAGAACAACCTTTTTTAGTATTGTCGATCAAAGTATTAGAATTCTCTAATTCCAAGATACGATTCTCCAAAAATTCTAAAAATTTCTGAAATATTGTGAACTCATCTGATTTTTTCCTCTGTGCCATAAAGTAGCAGTTTCTGAGTCAATTTTCTTTTCTAATATGAATGTCAAAATTGTGTGCCAATGTTCTATTGGTTCGTTCAACATTTTAAGTGCATTATAACTTTCATTTATGTTGTTATAAAAATGTTTCATATCTTTTAATGAAGATTATTTTACATTTGGCTGATGAATTAGTAAATGTAGGTATGATTTTTTAATACGTTCTGAATTTTCGTACCTTGACTGCAAAAGTTGCCATGCAATGTCATAGTTGTTATTAGTAGGAGGCAGATGTTTTATTAACAATAAAGCTTCTCCTTTCAATTTTGTATGTAAATACTCCAACTTTTCTACCTTTGATATATTTTGCCTTGAATCAATTAATGCTTGAAATAAATCTCGAAATCTTATCCATCAAATGTAGGTATTTCAATTCTTGGAAGTAATAATTCCTGACGTTCATACGTACTTGATGGTCGATTTTCTGTATTGCTTAGTGAAACTCTCTTAACCAGAGACTCATTATATTTTGATTCTCTATTAAAGTTTGCATAGCTGATGTAAAATCTGAATTGCATGGTACTTGGTTATGAACAATCGTTTGATTTTCATGATCATCGGAAAAACGCATTTGTGTACTCTTTATGGCATAATATTTTTCTTCCATATTAGCACGATACTCTTCTTCAACCTGTAGTTGATCTTCCAAAACCAGTGCATCAATTTCTTGTTGAATTGTTTCATATGACTTAAATATTTCAGTTGCTCGTGTAGCTCATACTTGAATGTCGTCTTCAGTTGCATTTTTATTGTTACAATGAGTATATATTCTTGATAAAGCACCTTTTAGTATTTGCTTTTGTCTTTTTAATTTCTCTAATTCCATTGTGAATGTTTTGTGAATGTAGCTTTACTATATAACCTCCTTAGATGCGTGAAGTTAAAAAGTTTTAAAAAGTTTTTATTCTCTGAGAGAGAAAAGAAGGAGAGAGGGAAAAAAGAGAATCCGAGCCTCCCTCTATACTATAAATGGTGCAACCAGGCCACGCTTCTAACGTTTTAACTTCACGCTTTACGTATTTACTACCTTTATAAAGTTAGAATTACTCTCTCTAAAAAAAGTTAACAAACCAAAAATCATATAAACAAAGAACTGAAAATTTTTGACCATTTCTGTTTTAAAATTTTACATATTAAATCATAATGTTATGAAAAAAACTTTTTTTAATTTAAAGTATGACACATGTAGAACCTTTTTTTATAAAGTAATTAAAAATTAGGATATATTAACATAACCAAATAGATGGTTTGTACCCTTATTTTTACTAATAATATAAATAAATTTATATGAATCACTAACTTTTTTTTTTTAACCAGCAGATTGTCGGGCATCTGGACTAATTATTATTGGACTAGGTACAATGCTGAAGGATTCCTAGTATAAGGTATATCCCCAATTTTTTTTGGATCAGAGTTATTGGCACTTGTCTATGACGGTATATGTGAAAATTGCATTTTTATCAGGTAAATAACTAACTTTTTTTTTAACCAGCAGATTGTCGGGCATCTGGACTAATTATTATTGGACTAGGTACAATGCTGAAGGATTCCTAGTATAAGGTATATCCCAAATTTTTTTTTGGATCAGAGTTATTGGCACTTGTCTATGACGGTATATGTGAAAATTGCATTTTTATCAGGTAAATCACTAACTTTTTTTTAACCAGCAGATTGTCGGGCATCTGGTCTAATTATTATTGGACTAGGTACAATGCTGAAGGATTCCTAGTATAAGGTATATCCCCAATTTTTTTTGGATCAGAGTTATTGGCACTTGTCTATGACGGTATATGTGAAAATTGAATTTTTATCAGGTAAGTAACTAACTTTTTTTTTAACCAGCAGATTGTCGGGCATCTGGTCTAATTATTATTGGACTAGGTACAATGCTGAAGGATTCCTAGTATAAGGTAAATTCCCAATTTTTTTTGGATCAGAGTTATTGGCACTTGTCTATGACGGTATATGTGAAAATTGAATTTTTATCAGGTAAATCACTAACTTTTTTTTTAACCAGCAGATTGTCGGGCATCTGGACTAATTATTATTGGACTAGGTACAATGCTGAAGGATTCCTAGTATAAGGTATATCCCGAAATTTTTTTTGGATCAGAGTTATTGGCACTTGTCTATGACGGTATATGTGAAAATTGAATTTTTATCAGGTAAATAACTAACTTTTTTTTTAACCAGCAGATTGTCGGGCATCTGGTCTAATTATTATTGGACTAGGTACAATGCTGAAGGATTCCTAGTATAAGGTATATCCCGAAATTTTTTTTTGGATCAGAGTTATTGGCACTTGTCTATGACGGTATATGTGAAAATTGCATTTTTATGAGGTAAATCACTAACTTTTTTTTTAACCAGCAGATTGTCGGGCATCTGGTCTAATTATTATTGGACTAGGTACAATGCTGAAGGATTCCTAGTATAAGGTATAAGTTATTTATTTATTTATTTGTTAAGGCCCCACGTTGGCCATCAGTTAAATCAATTCTTATTTATTACTTATTACTTAATAATCATAATACTTATGATTACTTCTATTTAAATAATTTTTGTCAAGCTGCAGAATGCTTACATTGCAGCTTGACATGAATAATTGGCACACTTATTTTGCAATCGCGGAAGTGCTGATTATGCGTTCCGCGATTACAAGCTTAAATTTGACTATCATAAAAAAAACAATTTGCGACTCTGCACAAATTGAATCGGACATTGGCTTTTAACGGACAGTGACTCTTAACTCTCCCCCTTCTAAAATCGATCGTCCTCGATCGCTGAGGGTTATTATAATATTGCCAATTTTACTTATTATTATTCTTATCATATTTTATTATTACATTTCATTTTCATATTTTTACTATCGTCATTGTATTGTAGATTCTCTTACATATGCTAACATCAAATGCTTATACTTATAATTGATTTAATGTTTTCTTCTGTCTACATAAAACCCTACCATACACATTTGTTACTAAAGCACTTGGCTTGATCTTATAATTACATAATAATGTTAACATGTTATCGACGCTTTAATATTAACTTTAATATACTTTTTAGCACAAATAGAAAAAGAATACAATGAACAAAAGCATATGCATATAGAGGCATGTAAATTTTGATTTGTAAATGTTTGCTTCAATTTTTACGGTTTATTGCGGCGCAGTACTTGTTCCAAGGCAAGTTGGAGATCGACTTGTGAATTGCTTGGCTTTCGTCTTTTCCTTATCTTGATGACCGCTCGCAGAAGGAAATATCCAATTAGTGCTAGGAGTGGAGTGCCGCCCATAATAAGTGCCATTGATGCCTGTGACTTAAATTTCTTCAGCGCTTTTAAATTATCCATGCTTATACCATGTAAAAGGGGCAATGACAATTCCACTTGGTGCTCCCTTTGTTCCACATGTAAGATCTTAGGTGGGTGCGGTTTGTATTGCGGGATTGATGTCTCGCGTCTGTACATGGTATTGTTTATGATTATTTGATGCGCAAATGTTACCAAAAAGGTTCCGGTCACATTTACCGGTTCCTGATCAATGACTGTGGTGTTTCGGACGTCGTTCAGAATTAGTGTACCGTCCATAACTACATTTACTGCCGCCATGTTAGTACCTGTTCGTGTTGGACAACGAGCAGTATTGTTATTGAGCATCTGAGCTAGGCACTCCGATGAGCTCCGGCGACAAATATTACCCGAGTTAGTTTCTTTGCAATCTTTTACGGGAATAAAGTTATTCTGGCAATAAGCTGCCTCATTTGTCTCCTTCAGGTTGACCACAACGCCCTTATGGACTACAGGATAAACCCTAACGAGACTACAAACATTTAATAGCAAGGGAAATTTCAGAACAAACAATATTATGTTATCATCCTGCCATACTTTAATAGTGGAGACATTCAATAAGTCGATTATTCTAATTGGTACCGACTCCGTGGTTAGAAGGTTCTCTATTTCTTCAACGTTAAAAAAGGTTGGGTTAATAATTTCGGCTTTTGCCAACATAATGGAAAGTGCAATGTTATTCAAGTGCGTGATTACCTCCGCATTTCTGGTCATAATCAGCTGCCACAAAATGGTCTGAGTTTGTTTATCCCTCTTTCCCTGCAACTGGTTTATTCTTTCTGTAATCTCGTTAATTTTTCCCTGCACAATACTATTTATATTCCTTTGAAGGTTATTATTTTCTATTATCCTATTTTCATTATTTATCAAAAACTCGTAGTCGTCATGGTCTGGGGTTCCTGCAATAAATTTTAATGCAGAGCCCAAAAAGTCCAAAGACCTGGATATTCGTTTGTGCAGCTTTAAAGTATCCAGAAGGCATTGTATTTCTGTACTTTGGTGTTTCAACTCGTATGCAAGTCGTTCATCGGTTGTATTTTTAAGTATTTTCTGAGTTTCCATAATAAAGGTGGCGAAATCGGACAGATTAGTGCCGTGAATGATTTGGCTGTAGTTGTTATAGGTCATCACGTTGCCCGCTGTGACTGCTATAAAGCGGGATGACGTGTAGTCTATAATTGTTGCATGCGAGCTCGCTATTAATATAAATAAAAGCCTGTAAAGACATATAAATTGCATTTCAAAAAGGTG
Source organism: Ornithomya fringillina (assembly GCA_963978525.1). NCBI lineage: Eukaryota > Metazoa > Arthropoda > Insecta > Diptera > Hippoboscidae > Ornithomya > Ornithomya fringillina. The sequence goes on along the minus strand of OZ021690.1, from coordinate 16,110,787 downwards.
GGAATATCTATCTCAAATTGTCCTTGTGAATTCTTTTACCCTCTATAAGGACTGTGGATCCCAAGTCCCTTTCAACAATTTTTTCTTCAAATATTTTACTAAATTTATTTCCTAAACGTTTGTTACGTTTTACAAAAACTATGTCCCCAGGTTGGAACGTTCTAGCGGTTGCATCTTTGTTATGTCGACCAAGTAGTCGGTCTTGAGCTTGTTTAATCGTGTCTTTTATTTTAGCCTTTTTATGTTCGTCTGAGTTGTATAGGGCGTCGAATGGTTTGGTTTTTATTATTGAGTGAATACTGTGATTGTATTTATATGCAGCCAACAAAAGAAGCTCCACCGGGTCTGTTATACTTTGTTGCTCCTTGATACATCGAGCTATTTCCAGCAATGTAGAGTGAAATCTTTCCACTTGACCATTGCTTTCGCTATGCATGGTTGGCACAAAAAATTGCTGCGCGCCAAAGTGATCGCGAATCAAAGTACCTATGGTCCCAGATTGAAACGCTTTCACGTTATCTGACACCACTAATCTTACATTACCAAATCTTGACAGTATTTGTAACAAGGCTGATTTTATGTCGACAGTCGATCTTGATGCAATAGGAATGACAGAAGCGAATTTAGTGAACTTGTCCACACAAGTTAAGAAGTGCTGTTTGGTCGTTATTAAAATGTCTATGTGGAGTATTTCCCCTGGATAATTAGGTAAGAGGTTTCCTCTGGTATTTATTTTCTGCGCAAATTCGGCAATTTGCTATTATAGACTTTAATTTCTTTTTTATGCCAGGAAAATAATACTCCTTTATAATTTGTATAAAATTTTCTTGCAGATTTCTATGAGCTCTATTATGTTCGTTGGTAACAATCTCTAATTGATCGTCTTCCCTGACGACATCTATCACTAGTTTCTTGCTATGAAGAAATTTAACGGACGGAAAAGCCGTCAGAATAGGGTCCTGGATTTCAGGGTTGGAAGATCACATTGTAGCACATTAGTAGTTCCTGCATTTATGATAGACCCTAACGTGTTGATTAAGCCCACAACGGTTGAGTAGGTTATGAAATAACGTTTGAATTTTTGAAAGAAGACTTTTAGGAAGCTACGGTCATTTTCCCCTTTCTTTATCACGAGTTGATTTCTATATTGATTAACGGGATAGTCGACTGTTTTTATAGTTTTTGTGAGGGACAGCTCGCTGTGTGCTGTTTCTGAGGAGTTGGATATGATGTGTATATTTTGTCTGGACAAGGCATCGGCTACTGTATTTTCTTTACCAGGTTTATAGTGAAACTGGGGTGAAAATTCTTCTATGAAGTTTCGCCAACGTTTTATTTTATTATTTGGATTTTTCTCTGATATGGAGAATGTTAACGACTGGTGATCCGTAAATATATGGATCCCTGTAACCCCATACAGATAATGTCTCAAATTTTTTAAAGCCCATACAATGGCAAGAAGTTCTCTCTCGTTTGTCGCGTAGTTTTGTTCCTGTCTAGTTAGAGTTCGAGAAATCATGGTTATTGGTCTTCCTTTTTGTGAGAGGACTGCCCCAATAGCTACTGCTGAAGCGTCTGTTGTTAATTCAAATGATTTATTATAGTCGGGGTAGGCTAGTATAATGTCCTCGGACATGAGAATTTGTTTAAGTTTATTAAACGCATTACGCGCTTCTTGATCGAATTCTATTTTAACTTTTTTTGAAAATTTTGCCCCAACATTCCCGTTATCTCCACGGAGATATTTAGTAAGTGGTTTAGCGATGCCTGCATAGTCTTTTATAAATTTTCTATAATAACCTGAGAGTCCTAAAAATGACCTTAGTGATCTCAGTGATTTGGGTTCTTCATATTCGGCTATTGCCTTTACCTTATCTGGGCAAGTTGATATGCCCTTGCCTGATATTCTGAAGCCCAAAAATTCTACTTCTTCTCTAAAGAATTTGGACTTCTCAGAAGATATTCTCATCCCTGCTCTACCTAATTTTTGAATAATTTTCTCTACATCTCTTAAGTGTGTTGTCTCGTCGGGAGAGTAAACTATTATGTCATCCATGTAGACCTGACACGTTTTTCCTATATCGTCTCTGAGTATGTCATCGATTGCCCTTTGGAAAATGCTAGGTGCATTTTTTAGTCCGAAAGGCAAGCGACAAAATTCGTATTTACCATTATTCACGCTAAAAGCTGTCTTTTTTCTGTCTGCCTCTTTTAAAATATTTTGATGATAGCCAGATTTAAGATCCAGTGTGGTGAAATATTTTGAGTCGCCCAGATTAGCCAAAACAACTGATATGTCCGGCATTGGATATTTGTCCTCATATGTATGGTCGTTTAATTTCCTAAAATCGATTACCAGTCTGTGTTTAGGATTGCCCTCTTCGTCAAATCCCTTCTTCTTGACAACATGTATTGGAGAGTTATATGCTGAATATGACTTTCTTATAATTCCGTCTTTTAACAATGCTTCTATCTCTTTATTCACAAAGCCTCTCACCGAGGCAGGATACGGATATGGTCTGGAATAGATAGGGTTGTCGTTTTTAGTCTTTATCTCTGCACAAACTCTTGTGTTGTAGGGCAGTGCTCTATCTGAGTTTGCGAAGGCATACCAATTGTTTGCTAGCATGTTCTCGAAATCGTCATTTACGGTCATAGGGGCACGTGACGCCTTGACCGCAATATTGTTGACCCTATTTTTGTGACCTAGGCAATTAAGTTCGCTTCCACAGTGAACGGTACCTTTTCCAACGTCTATTATGGCGTTAGTTTCTTTTAATAGATCATAACCTATTATACCGTCAAATTCGTAGAGGTTGGGAAGCACGTAAAATGTCACTAAGCGGTTAAATAAAAATATCTTACATTCAAATTCTACAGTACTAATGGCGTTGACAGTTTCAATTTTAATTGGTCGTTTTAGTTTAATAAGCTGGACACCCTCCAATTTTTTTACGAAATTAGCAGATGCACCAGTGTCTACTAAAAATTTTAAAGTTTTTCCGTTAAATTTTTTGTAAATGAGAGGTGGTTGAGACCTTGCCCTAAAATAAGGAGTGTTAATATTTCCCAAAGTGTTATAGGGTTCTTCCCGAATGTGGGGTGTACTGACTACGTTTATCCTTTGATTTCGCGATGTGCGTTTACTATTATCCGTTCCTCTTCTAAACGTTGATGATCCTGGATCAACGTCCATGGGGGTTGGACTTTCATAATTTATGTTCGATGTTCGTCGAGACTGATTCATAGGATTGTTAAATGGTTGATTAATATTGAACTGATTTGTATTGACATTTGATTGACTTTCATAATTTATGTTCGATGTTCGTCGAGACTGATTCATAGGATTGTTAAATGGTTGATTAATAGCATTAAACTGATTTGCATTGGCCATATGATAATGGCCATTTATTGGGCTATTGTTATGGTTCCTATTTGTGTGGAACGCTTGATTATTATTACGGACTTCTGGACGAGTATTGTTTGGTCGATTCGACCTATTTGTGCTTCCTGAGGCAAATATTCGGGCGAACTCGTTTCGCCGTTGGTTGGCCTCGAGCTCTTGAGCTATGGCCAGGGCTGAGAGTAAATCTGGGGGATTTGAGGAAAACAAAATGTCACAAAGTGGTCGTCTAAGACCAGAAATGAAAACTCTACGGGCATCGTCTCGTGCCTTATCGTTTAAAGCAGCGATCACCGTCTCGTTTTCAGTATGGGCCATTCTGTTTTTATTAACTATCAAGGTTAAGTGTTTGTCCACCAAATCGTAAAATTCTGAGATAGATTTATTGCCCTGCCTAAGAACACTTAATTCATTTTCTAAGATGTGCAGTGGTCTTTTATCCGCATAAGCTTGGCCGAGTCTTGCAATTATGGCGTCAAAATTTAATACAGTGTTGAAAGCTGACAGTACGGTGTTAGCCGAACCTGTTATTTTATTTCGTGGCTATGGCCACGAAATAATTTTCTGACCCCTGTGGGTAATAGCTCATAGCAATACGTGCCGCATCCCTCCATGCGGGATAAGCAGCGAGGTTACCTTTGAATTCAGGTAATGATTTTATCAATTCCAATGTGGTGGACCCGTTTGCCACATTAGGGTTGATTGTCACCTGTTGGTAAGTCGGGCTTGCGTCAGGTGTTAGGTTATTCAGTCTCTGCGTCAGATCGTTCAATTGTTGTCCGAAATTGTCTGTTGTGGCCTCGATGGCCGCTCTAACCAATTCTATGATTTGTTCCCTATTCATTATTTTATTTCTTAATTTTTTAATATTTAATAATAAGTATTTATAGATAGTTAATAATTTTACCCAAAAAGGGAGGAATCAGCACTTGAATAAATAATAATTAATTTTCTCAACCACGGAATTGGTACTTACATCATTTTTAAAGCCATTAGGGTGGGTTTTGGTAAAAATGTAGTTTCGTTGCTCTGTTGTTGAGGTTGTTGCTGGTTGTTTTAATTTTCTTAAACGATGATTTTTCTTGTTGTTTTTCTCCCTCTTTAGTTGGTGTTGCAAGATTACCAAAGGTTTTGCTACTTGTTCCTTTTTGCCAAGTAAGAGTGCAGGGATTGCTGTTGTTTGCCTTTTTTTGTCTTGTTAATAACACTTCTTTCGTTCCGCTCCTGGAGGCTATTGATGCGCCAAAAATGTTAGATTTTGTTGAATCAAAAAGGTGTGGAAAGTGTTGAAATACCAGGAGTAACAACAATAGGGCAGCTTTGTTAAATGTTTTATTTGTATTTTTTATTTTTTATAGATTCGTTATTTAGATGTTATGTCTTAAAGCTTAATTATTTTTTGGTAGTATTTGTAGTTTTGATTTTATTTTAATGCAATAAAATCCGTGTATGATGTGTATTTCACCCACATAAAACATTTATTTTTTGAATAATTGAGTAATTTGCGAGTGTTTTTTGTTTGTTATAATGTAACTGTATATAAATTTTTTGTTTTTTTATAAGTTTTTTTTCTAGGGTTTTTCTTGAAGAAAAATCAAAGAGTTTTTCGATATATTCTCCTTGCCTCAATAATTTACAATTTTTTCAAGTTTACATTTTGTTTTTTGAGTTTGAAATTTTATTCTTATTTTCACTCACTTTTTCCATTCCACGAATTCTTAACATAGAATTTTGGTGTTTTTCAAAACATGTGGGATTTATTTCACTAGTTTTTCCATTCCACGAATTCTTAACATAGAATTTTGGTGTTTTTCAAAACATTTGGGATTTATTTCACTTGTTAGTTGGGCGCCAGTTATTTATTTATTTATTTGTTAAGGCCCCACGTTGGCCATCAGTTAAATCAATTCTTATTTATTACTTATTACTTAATAATCATAATACTTATGATTACTTCTATTTAAATAATTTTTGTCAAGCTGCAGAATGCTTACATTGCAGCTTGACATGAATAATTGGCACACTTATTTTGCAATCGCGGAAGTGCTGATTATGCGTTCCGCGATTACAAGCTTAAATTTGACTATCATAAAAAAAACAATTTGCGACTCTGCACAAATTGAATCGGACATTGGCTTTTAACGGACAGTGACTCTTAACTTATATCCCCAATTTTTTTTGGATCAGAGTTATTGGCACTTGTCTATGACGGTATATGTGAAAATTGAATTTTTATCAGGTAAATAACTAACTTTTTTTTTAACCAGCAGATTGTCGGGCATCTGGACTAATTATTATTGGACTAGGTACAATGCTGAAGGATTCCTAGTATAAGGTATATCCCCAATTTTTTTTTGGATCAGAGTTATTGGCACTTGTCTATGACGGTATATGTGAAAATTGAATTTTTATCAGGTAAATAACAAACTTTTTTATTAACCAGCAGATTGTCGGGCATCTGGTCTAATTATTATTGGACTAGGTACAATGCTGAAGGATTCCTAGTATAAGGTATATCCCGAAATTTTTTTTGGATCAGAGTTATTGGCACTTGTCTATGACGGTATATGTGAAAATTGCATTTTTATCAGGTAAATCACTAACTTTTTTTTAACCAGCAGATTGTCGGGCATCTGGTCTAATTATTATTGGACTAGGTACAATGCTGAAGGATTCCTAGTATAAGGTATATCCCCAATTTTTTTTGGATCAGAGTTATTGGCACTTGTCTATGACGGTATATGTGAAAATTGCATTTTTATCAGGTAAATCACTAACTTTTTTTTTAACCAGCAGATTGTCGGGCATCTGGTCTAATTATTATTGGACTAGGTACAATGCTGAAGGATTCCTAGTATAAGGTATATCCCCAATTTTTTTTGGATCAGAGTTATTGGCACTTGTCTATGACGGTATATGTGAAAATTGAATTTTTATCAGGTAAATCACTAACTTTTTTTTTAACCAGCAGATTGTCGGGCATCTGGACTAATTATTATTGGACTAGGTACAATGCTGAAGGATTCCTAGTATAAGGTATATCCCGAAATTTTTTTTGGATCAGAGTTATTGGCACTTGTCTATGACGGTATATGTGAAAATTGCATTTTTATCAGGTAAATCACTAACTTTTTTTTTAACCAGCAGATTGTCGGGCATCTGGACTAATTATTATTGGACTAGGTACAATGCTGAAGGATTCCTAGTATAAGGTATATCCCCAATTTTTTTTGGATCAGAGTTATTAGCACTTGTCTATGACGGTATATGTGAAAATTGCATTTTTATCAGGTAAATCACTAACTTTTTTTTTAACCAGCAGATTGTCGGGCATCTGGACTAATTATTATTGGACTAGGTACAATGCTGAAGGATTCCTAGTATAAGGTATATCCCCAATTTTTTTTTGGATCAGAGTTATTGGCACTTGTCTATGACGGTATATGTGAAAATTGCATTTTTATCAGGTAAATCACTAACTTTTTTTTAACCAGCAGATTGTCGGGCATCTGGACTAATTATTATTGGACTAGGTACAATGCTGAAGGATTCCTAGTATAAGGTATATCCCCAATTTTTTTTGGATCAGAGTTATTGGCACTTGTCTATGACGGTATATGTGAAAATTGAATTTTTATCAGGTAAATCACTAACTTTTTTTTTAACCAGCAGATTGTCGGGCATCTGGACTAATTATTATTGGACTAGGTACAATGCTGAAGGATTCCTAGTATAAGGTATATCCCCAATTTTTTTTTGGATCAGAGTTATTGGCACTTGTCTATGACGGTATATGTGAAAATTGCATTTTTATCAGGTAAATCACTAACTTTTTTTAACCAGCAGATTGTCGGGCATCTGGTCTAATTATTATTAGACTAGGTACAATGTTGAAGGATTCCTAGTATAAGGTATATCCCCAATTTTTTTTGGATCAGAGTTATTGGCACTTGTCTATGACGGTATATGTGAAAATTGCATTTTTATCAGGTAAATCACTAACTTTTTTTTAACCAGCAGATTGTCGGGCATCTGGACTAATTATTATTGGACTAGGTACAATGCTGAAGGATTCCTAGTATAAGGTATATCCCCAATTTTTTTTTGGATCAGAGTTATTGGCACTTGCCTATGACGGTATATGTGAAAATTGCATTTTTATCAGGTAAATCACTAACTTTTTTTTAACCAGCAGATTGTCGGGCATCTGGTCTAATTATTATTAGACTAGGTACAATGCTGAAGGATTTCTAGTATAAGGTATATCCCCAATTTTTTTTGGATCAGAGTTATTGGCACTTGTCTTTGACGGTATATGTGAAAATTGCATTTTTATCAGGTAAATCACTAACTTTTTTTTTAATCAGCAGATTGTCGGGCATCTGGACTAATTATTATTGGACTAGGTACAATGCTGAAAGATTCCTAGTATAAGGTAAATCCCCAATTTTTTTTGGATCAGAGTTATTGGCACTTGTCTATGACGGTATATGTGAAAATTGAATTTTTATCAGGTAAATAACTAACTTTTTTTTTAACCAGCAGATTGTCGGGCATCTGGTCTAATTATTATTGGACTAGGTACAATGCTGAAGGATTCCTAGTATAAGGTAAATTCCCAATTTTTTTTGGATCAGAGTTATTGGCACTTGTCTATGACGGTATATGTGAAAATTGCATTTTTATCAGGTAAATCACTAACTTTTTTTTTAACCAGCAGATTGTCGGGCATCTGGACTAATTATTATTGGACTAGGTACAATGCTGAAGGATTCCTAGTATAAGGTAAATCCCCAATTTTTTTTGGATCAGAGTTATTGGCACTTGTCTATGACGGTATATGTGAAAATTGAATTTTTATCAGGTAAATAACTAACTTTTTTTTTAACCAGCAGATTGTCGGGCATCTGGACTAATTATTATTGGACTAGGTACAATGCTGAAGGATTCCTAGTATAAGGTATATCCCCAATTTTTTTTTGGATCAGAGTTATTGGCACTTGTCTATGACGGTGTATGTGAAAATTGCATTTTTATCAGGTAAATCACTAACTTTTTTTTAACCAGCAGATTGTCGGGCATCTGGTCTAAATATTATTAGACTAGGTACAATGCTGAAGGATTCCTAGTATAAGGTATATCCCCAATTTTTTTTGGATCAGAGTTATTGGCACTTGTTTATGACGGTATATGTGAAAATTGAATTTTTATCAGGTAAATCACTAACTTTTTTTTTAACCAGCAGATTGTCGGGCATCTGGACTAATTATTATTGGACTAGGTACAATGCTGAAGGATTCCTAGTATAAGGTATATCCCCAATTTTTTTTTGGATCAGAGTTATTGGCACTTGTCTTTGACGGTATATGTGAAAATTGCATTTTTATCAGGTAAATCACTAACTTTTTTTTTAATCAGCAGATTGTCGGGCATCTGGACTAATTATTATTGGACTAGGTACAATGCTGAAAGATTCCTAGTATAAGGTAAATCCCCAATTTTTTTTGGATCAGAGTTATTGGCACTTGTCTATGACGGTGTATGTGAAAATTGCATTTTTATCAGGTAAATCACTAACTTTTTTTTAACCAGCAGATTGTCGGGCATCTGGTCTAAATATTATTAGACTAGGTACAATGCTGAAGGATTCCTAGTGTAAGGTATATCCCCAATTTTTTTTGGATCAGAGTTATTGGCACTTGTTTATGACGGTATATGTGAAAATTGAATTTTTATCAGGTAAATCACTAACTTTTTTTTTAACCAGCAGATTGTCGGGCATCTGGACTAATTATTATTGGACTAGGTACAATGCTGAAGGATTCCTAGTATAAGGTATATCCCCAATTTTTTTTTGGATCAGAGTTATTGGCACTTGTCTTTGACGGTATATGTGAAAATTGCATTTTTATCAGGTAAATCACTAACTTTTTTTTTAATCAGCAGATTGTCGGGCATCTGGACTAATTATTATTGGACTAGGTACAATGCTGAAAGATTCCTAGTATAAGGTAAATCCCCAATTTTTTTTGGATCAGAGTTATTGGCACTTGTCTATGACGGTATATGTGAAAATTGAATTTTTATCAGGTAAATAACTAACTTTTTTTTTAACCAGCAGATTGTCGGGCATCTGGTCTAATTATTATTGGACTAGGTACAATGCTGAAGGATTCCTAGTATAAGGTAAATTCCCAATTTTTTTTGGATCAGAGTTATTGGCACTTGTCTATGACGGTATATGTGAAAATTGCATTTTTATCAGGTAAATCACTAACTTTTTTTTTAACCAGCAGATTGTCGGGCATCTGGACTAATTATTATTGGACTAGGTACAATGCTGAAGGATTCCTAGTATAAGGTAAATCCCCAATTTTTTTTGGATCAGAGTTATTGGCACTTGTCTATGACGGTATATGTGAAAATTGAATTTTTATCAGGTAAATAACTAACTTTTTTTTTAACCAGCAGATTGTCGGGCATCTGGACTAATTATTATTGGACTAGGTACAATGCTGAAGGATTCCTAGTATAAGGTATATCCCCAATTTTTTTTTGGATCAGAGTTATTGGCACTTGTCTATGACGGTGTATGTGAAAATTGCATTTTTATCAGGTAAATCACTAACTTTTTTTTAACCAGCAGATTGTCGGGCATCTGGTCTAAATATTATTAGACTAGGTACAATGCTGAAGGATTCCTAGTATAAGGTATATCCCCAATTTTTTTTGGATCAGAGTTATTGGCACTTGTTTATGACGGTATATGTGAAAATTGAATTTTTATCAGGTAAATCACTAACTTTTTTTTTAACCAGCAGATTGTCGGGCATCTGGACTAATTATTATTGGACTAGGTACAATGCTGAAGGATTCCTAGTATAAGGTATATCCCCAATTTTTTTTTGGATCAGAGTTATTGGCACTTGTCTATGACGGTATATGTGAAAATTGCATTTTTATCAGGTAAATCACTAACTTTTTTTAACCAGCAGATTGTCGGGCATCTGGTCTAATTATTATTAGACTAGGTACAATGTTGAAGGATTCCTAGTATAAGGTATATCCCCAATTTTTTTTGGATCAGAGTTATTGGCACTTGTCTATGACGGTATATGTGAAAATTGCATTTTTATCAGGTAAATCACTAACTTTTTTTTAACCAGCAGATTGTCGGGCATCTGGACTAATTATTATTGGACTAGGTACAATGCTGAAGGATTCCTAGTATAAGGTATATCCCCAATTTTTTTTTGGATCAGAGTTATTGGCACTTGCCTATGACGGTATATGTGAAAATTGCATTTTTATCAGGTAAATCACTAACTTTTTTTTAACCAGCAGATTGTCGGGCATCTGGTCTAATTATTATTAGACTAGGTACAATGCTGAAGGATTCCTAGTATAAGGTATATCCCCAATTTTTTTTGGATCAGAGTTATTGGCACTTGTCTTTGACGGTATATGTGAAAATTGCATTTTTATCAGGTAAATCACTAACTTTTTTTTTAATCAGCAGATTGTCGGGCATCTGGACTAATTATTATTGGACTAGGTACAATGCTGAAAGATTCCTAGTATAAGGTAAATCCCCAATTTTTTTTGGATCAGAGTTATTGGCACTTGTCTATGACGGTATATGTGAAAATTGAATTTTTATCAGGTAAATAACTAACTTTTTTTTTAACCAGCAGATTGTCGGGCATCTGGTCTAATTATTATTGGACTAGGTACAATGCTGAAGGATTCCTAGTATAAGGTAAATTCCCAATTTTTTTTGGATCAGAGTTATTGGCACTTGTCTATGACGGTATATGTGAAAATTGCATTTTTATCAGGTAAATCACTAACTTTTTTTTTAACCAGCAGATTGTCGGGCATCTGGACTAATTATTATTGGACTAGGTACAATGCTGAAGGATTCCTAGTATAAGGTAAATCCCCAATTTTTTTTGGATCAGAGTTATTGGCACTTGTCTATGACGGTATATGTGAAAATTGCATTTTTATCAGGTAAATCACTAATTTTTTTTTTAACCAGCAGATTGTCGGGCATCTGGACTAATTATTATTGGACTAGGTACAATGCTGAAGGATTCCTAGTATAAGGTAAATCCGCAATTTTTTTTGTATCAGAGTTATTGGCACTTGTCTATGACGGTATATGTGAAAATTGAATTTTTATCAGGTAAATAACTAACTTTTTTTTTAACCAGCAGATTGTCGGGCATCTGGACTAATTATTATTGGACTAGGTACAATGCTGAAGGATTCCTAGTATAAGGTATATCCCCAATTTTTTTTTGGATCAGAGTTATTGGCACTTGTCTATGACGGTATATGTGAAAATTGCATTTTTATCAGGTAAATCACTAACTTTTTTTTAACCAGCAGATTGTCGGGCATCTGGTCTAATTATTATTAGACTAGGTACAATGCTGAAGGATTCCTAGTATAAGGTATATCCCCAATTTTTTTTGGATCAGAGTTATTGGCACTTGTCTATGACGGTATATGTGAAAATTGCATTTTTATCAGGTAAATCACTAACTTTTTTTTAACCAGCAGATTGTCGGGCATCTGGACTAATTATTATTGGACTAGGTACAATGCTGAAGGATTCCTAGTATAAGGTATATCCCCAATTTTTTTTGGATCAGAGTTATTAGCACTTGTCTATGACGGTATATGTGAAAATTGCATTTTTATCAGGTAAATCACTAACTTTTTTTTAACCAGCAGATTGTCGGGCATCTGGACTAATTATTATTGGACTAGGTACAATGCTGAAGGATTCCTAGTATAAGGTATATCCCCAATTTTTTTTTGGATCAGAGTTATTGGCACTTGTCTATGACGGTATATGTGAAAATTGCATTTTTATCAGGTAAATCACTAACTTTTTTTTAACCAGCAGATTGTCGGGCATCTGGTCTAATTATTATTAGACTAGGTACAATGCTGAAGGATTCCTAGTATAAGGTAAATCCCCAATTTTTTTTGGATCAGAGTTATTGGCACTTGTCTATGACGGTATATGTGAAAATTGAATTTTTATCAGGTAAATCACTAACTTTTTTTTTAACCAGCAGATTGTCGGGCATCTGGACTAATTATTATTGGACTAGGTACAATGCTGAAGGATTCCTAGTATAAGGTATATCCCGAAATTTTTTTTGGATCAGAGTTATTGGCACTTGTCTATGACGGTAGTTCCCAATTTCAATTTTGTTTTCTCAATTTTAATTTGGTTTTCTCAATTTGAATTTGGGAGTTCCCAATTTCAATTTGGTTTTCTCAATTTGAACTTGGAAGTTCCTAATTTCAAATTGGTTTTCTCAATTTGAATTTGTTTTTTTCAATTCCAATTTGGTAGTTCTCAATTTCAATTTGGTTTTCTCAATTTGAACTTGGAAGTTCCCAATTTGAACTTGGTTTTCTCAATTTCAATTTGGTTTTCTCAATTTCAATTTTGTTTTCTTAATTTCAATTTGGTTTTCTCAATTTGAATTTTGGAGTTCCCAATTTCAATTTAGTTTTCTCAATTTGAATTTGTTTTTTTCAATTCCAATTTGGTAGTTCTCAATTTCAATTTGGTTTTCTCAATTTGAACTTGGAAGTTCCTAATTTCAAATTGGTTTTCTCAATTTGAATTTGTTTTTTTCAATTCCAATTTGGAAGTTCCCAATTTCAATTTTGTTTTCTCAATTTTAATTTTGTTTTCTCAATTTTAATTTGGTTTTCTCAATTTGAATTTGGGAGTTCCCAATTTCAATTTGGTTTTCTCAATTTGAACTTGGAAGTCCCAATTTGAACTAGGTTTTCTCAATTTCAATTTGGTTTTCTCAATTTCAATTTGGAAGTTCCCAATTTCAATTTTGTTTTCTCAATTTGAATTTGGGAGTTCCCAATTTCAATTTGGTTTTCTCAATTTGAACTTGGAAGTTCCTAATTTCAATTTGGAAGTTCGCAATTTCAATTTTGTTTTCTCAATTTTAATTTGGTTTTCTCAATTTGAATTTGGGAGTTCCCAATTTCAATTTGGTTTTCTCAATTTGAACTTGGAAGTTCCTAATTTCAATTTGGAAGTTCCCAATTTCAATTTGGAACTTCCCAATTTCAATTTGGTTTTCTCAATTTGAACTTGGAAGTTCCTAATTTCAATTTGGAAGTTCCCAATTTCAATTTTGTTTTCTCAATTTTAATTTGGTTTTCTCAATTTGAATTTGGGAGTTCCCAATTTCAATTTGGTTTTCTCAATTTGAACTTGTAAGTTCCTAATTTCAATTTGGAAGTTCCCAATTTCAATTTTGTTTTCACAATTTCAATTTGGTTTTCTCAATTTCAATTTGGTTTTCTCAATTTGAACTTGGAAGTTCCTAATTTCAATTTGGAAGTTCCCAATTTCAATTTTGTTTTCTCAATTTTAATTTGGTTTTCTCAATTCCAATTTGGTAGTTCTCAATTTCAATTTGGTTTTCTCAATTTGAGTTTGGGAGTTCCCAATTTCAATTTGGTTTTCTCAATTTGAACTTGGAAGTCCCAATTTGAACTAGGTTTTCTCAATTTCAATTTGGTTTTCTCAATTTCAATTTGGTTTTCTCAATTTCAATTTGGAAGTTCCCAATTTCAATTTTGTTTTCTCAATTTTAATTTGGTTTTCTCAATTTGAATTTGGGAGTTCTTAATTTGAACTTGGTTTTCTTAATTTCAATTTGGTTTTCTCAATTTCAATTTGGAAGTTCCCAATTTCAATTTTGTTTTCTCAATTTTAATTTGGTTTTCTCAATTCCAATTTGGTAGTTCTCAATTTCAATTTGGTTTTCTCAATTTGAGTTTGGGAGTTCCCAATTTCAATTTGGTTTTCTCAATTTGAACTTGGAAGTCCCAATTTGAACTAGGTTTTCTCAATTTCAATTTGGTTTTCTCAATTTCAATTTGGTTTTCTCAATTTTAATTTGGAAGTTCCCAATTTCAGTTTTGTTTTCTCAATTTTAATTTGGTTTTCTCAATTCCAATTTGGTAGTTCTCAATTTCAATTTGGTTTTCTCAATTTGAGTTTGGGAGTTCCCAATTTCAATTTGGTTTTCTCAATTTGAACTTGGAAGTCCCAATTTGAACTAGGTTTTCTCAATTTCAATTTGGTTTTCTCAATTTCAATTTGGTTTTCTCAATTTCAATTTGGAAGTTCCCAATTTCAATTTTGTTTTCTCAATTTTAATTTGGTTTTCTCAATTTGAATTTGAGAGTTCCCAATTTCAATTTGGTTTTCTCAATTTGAACTTGGAAGTTCCTAATTTCAATTTGGAAGTTCCCAATTTCAATTTTGTTTTCTCAATTTTAATTTGGTTTTCTCAATTTGAATTTGAGAGTTCCCAATTTCAATTTGGTTTTCTCAATTTGAACTTGGAAGTTCCTAATTTCAATTTGGAAGTTCCCAATTTCAATTTTGTTTTCTCAATTTTAATTTGGTTTTCTCAATTTGAACTTGGAAGTTCCCAATTTGAACTTGGTTTTCGCAATTTCAATTTGGTTTTCTCAATTCGAACTTGGAAGTTCCTAATTTCAATTTGGAAGTTCCCAATTTCAATTTTGTTTTCTCAATTTTAATTTGGTTTTCTCAATTTGAACTTGGAAGTTCTTAATTTGAACTTGGTTTTCTTAATTTCAATTTGGTTTTCTCAATTTCAATTTGGAAGTTCCCAATTTCAATTTTGTTTTCTCAATTTTAATTTGGTTTTCTCAATTTGAATTTGGGAGTTCCCAATTTCAATTTGGTTTTCTCAATTTGAGTTTGGGAGTTCCCAATTTCAATTTGGTTTTCTCAATTTGAACTTGGAAGTCCCAATTTGAACTAGGTTTTCTCAATTTCAATTTTGTTTTCTCAATTTGAATTTGTTTTTTTCAATTTCAATTTGGAAGTTCCCAATTTCAATTTTGTTTTCTCAATTTCAATTTGGTTTTCTCAATTTCAATTTGGTTTTCTCAATTTCAATCTGGAAGTTCCCAATTTCAATTTTGTTTTCTCAATTTTAATTTGGTTTTCTCAATTTGAATTTGAGAGTTCCCAATTTCAATTTGGTTTTCTCAATTTGAACTTGGAAGTTCCTAATTTCAATTTGGAAGTTCCCAATTTCAATTTTGTTTTCTCAATTTTAATTTGGTTTTCTCAATTTGAATTTGAGAGTTCCCAATTTCAATTTGGTTTTCTCAATTTGAACTTGGAAGTTCCTAATTTCAATTTGGAAGTTCCCAATTTCAATTTTGTTTTCTCAATTTTAATTTGGTTTTCTCAATTTGAATTTGAGAGTTCCCAATTTCAATTTGGTTTTCTCAATTTGAACTTGGAAGTTCCTAATTTCAATTTGGAAGTTCCCAATTTCAATTTTGTTTTCTCAATTTCAATTTGGTTTTCTCAATTTCAATTTGGTTTTCTCAATTTCAATCTGGAAGTTCCCAATTTCAATTTTGTTTTCTCAATTTTAATTTGGTTTTCTCAATTTGAATTTGAGAGTTCCCAATTTCAATTTGGTTTTCTCAATTTGAACTTGGAAGTTCCTAATTTCAATTTGGAAGTTCCCAATTTCAATTTTGTTTTCTCAATTTTAATTTGGTTTTCTCAATTTGAATTTGAGAGTTCCCAATTTCAATTTGGTTTTCTCAATTTGAACTTGGAAGTTCCTAATTTCAATTTGGAAGTTCCCAATTTCAATTTTGTTTTCTCAATTTTAATTTTGTTTTCTCAATTTTAATTTGGTTTTCTCAATTTGAATTTGGGAGTTCCCAATTTCAATTTGGTTTTCTCAATTTGAACTTGGAAGTCCCAATTTGAACTAGGTTTTCTCAATTTCAATTTGGTTTTCTCAATTTCAATTTGGTTTTCTCAATTTCAATTTGGAAGTTCCCAATTTCAATTTTGTTTTCTCAATTTTAATTTGGTTTTCTCAATTTGAATTTGAGAGTTCCCAATTTCAATTTGGTTTTCTCAATTTGAACTTGGAAGTTCCTAATTTCAATTTGGAAGTTCCCAATTTCAATTTTGTTTTCTCAATTTTAATTTTGTTTTCTCAATTTTAATTTGGTTTTCTCAATTTGAATTTGGGAGTTCCCAATTTCAATTTGGTTTTCTCAATTTGAACTTGGAAGTCCCAATTTGAACTAGGTTTTCTCAATTTAAATTTGGTTTTCTCAATTTCAATTTGGTTTTCTCAATTTCAATTTGGAAGTTCCCAATTTCAATTTTGTTTTCTCAATTTTAATTTGGTTTTCTCAATTTGAACTTGGAAGTTCTTAATTTGAACTTGGTTTTCTTAATTTCAATTTGGTTTTCTCAATTTCAATTTGGAAGTTCCCAATTTTAATTTTGTTTTCTCAATTTTAATTTGGTTTTCTCAATTTGAATTTGGGAGTTCCCAATTTCAATTTGGTTTTCTCAATTTGAGTTTGGGAGTTCCCAATTTCAATTTGGTTTTCTCAATTTGAACTTGGAAGTTCCCAATTTGAACTTGGTTTTCTCAATTTCAATTTGGTTTTCTCAATTTGAATTTGAGAGTTCCCAATTTCAATTTGGTTTTCTCAATTTGAACTTGGAAGTTCCTAATTTCAATTTGGAAGTTCCCAATTTCAATTTTGTTTTCTCAATTTTAATTTGGTTTTCTCAATTTGAATTTGAGAGTTCCCAATTTCAATTTGGTTTTCTCAATTTGAACTTGGAAGTTCCTAATTTCAATTTGGAAGTTCCCAATTTCAATTTTGTTTTCTCAATTTTAATTTTGTTTTCTCAATTTTAATTTGGTTTTCTCAATTTGAATTTGGGAGTTCCCAATTTCAATTTGGTTTTCTCAATTTTAATTTTGTTTTCTCAATTTGAAATTGGTTTTCTCAATTTCAATTTTGTTTTCTCAATTTCAATTTGGTTTTCTCAATTTCAATTTTGTTTTCTCAATTTGAATTTGTTTTTTTCAATTTCAATTTGGAAGTTCCCAATTTCAATTTTGTTTTCTCAATTTCAATTTGGTTTTCTCAATTTCAATTTGGTTTTCTCAATTTGAACTTGGAAGTTCCTAATTTCAATTTGGAAGTTCCCAATTTCAATTTTGTTTTCTCAATTTTAATTTGGTTTTCTCAATTTGAAATTGGTTTTCTCAATTTCAATTTTGTTTTCTCAATTTCAATTTGGTTTTCTCAATTTCAATTTTGTTTTCTCAATTTGAATTTGTTTTTTTCAATTTCAATTTGGAAGTTCCCAATTTCAATTTTGTTTTCTCAATTTCAATTTGGTTTTCTCAATTTGAACTTGGAAGTTCCTAATTTCAATTTGGAAGTTCCCAATTTCAATTTTGTTTTCTCAATTTTAATTTGGTTTTCTCAATTTGAAATTGGTTTTCTCAATTTCAATTTTGTTTTCTCAATTTCAATTTGGTTTTCTCAATTTCAATTTTGTTTTCTCAATTTGAATTTGTTTTTTTCAATTTCAATTTGGTAGTTCTCAATTTCAATTTGGTTTTCTCAATTTGAATTTGGAAGTTCTCAATTTGAATTTTGTTTTCTCAATTTCAATTTCGTTTTCTCAATTTGAATTTGGTTTTATCAATTTGAACTTGGTTTTATCAATTTGAACTTGGTTTTCTCAATTTCAATTTACACCATTTTAAGGTTAAATTGAGAACTTCCAAATTATAATTGAGAACTTGCAAGTTGAAATTGGGAAACTGAAGTTTTAAATTGAGAAAACCAAACTCAAATTGAGAAAACTAAATTGAAATTGGGAACTTCCAAATTGAAATTAGGAACTTCCAAATTCAAATTGAGAAAACCAAATTAAAATTGAGAAAACCAAGTTCAAATTGGGAATTTCTCAATTTGAACTTGGTTTTATCAATTTGAACTTGGTTTTCTCAATTTCAATTTAGTTTTCTCAATTTGAGTTTGGTTTTCTCAATTTAAAACTTCAGTTTCCCAATTTCAACTTGCAAGTTCTCAATTATAATTTGGAAGTTCTCAATTTAACCTTAAAATGGTGTAGTTTAATTCTTGATAGTGCATCAGCGTTTGTATTAGCTGATCCTTTTTTATAAACGATATCGAAATAATAGTCTGATAAGTCCATTCTTATTCTTGTCATTCTTGATGATGGATTAGCATGAATTAAAAGAGATACTAGCGGTCTATGGTCTGTTACTACTACGAATCTTCTTCCAAATAAGTATGGTCTGAAAAATTTTATTGCCCAGTGTATGGCTAGTAGTTCTTTTTCTATAACAGATTTATTGATGTCATGTTTGGATAATGTTGTACTTGCGTATGGAATAGGCAGATCGTTGCCGATGTCACCTAGTGCATAATCAGATGCGTCTGTGGTTAGTATAAATGTTTTGTCAAAGTCAGGATATTGGAGTACTGGTGGACTCATTAGTTTTTGTTTTAGCAACCTGAATGATTTTTCACATTCTTGAGACCAAGTAAAGGGGTTATTTTTCTTTAGTAAAGAGTTAAAGCATTTTGCAATCTTTGCAAAGTCTTTAATGAATCTACGGTAATAATTGCAGAAGACTATGAATCTGCGTACTTCGTCGGGATTTGTGGGAGTTGGGTAATCTCTTAAGACTTTATATTTTGATGGGTCTGTCTTGATGCCATTTTTAGTTATTAAATGACCCAAATATATCACTTCTGGTCGAAAGAATTGACATTTGCTTGCGTCAGATGGTATTCTCTCAGTCGTGAAAATACTTTTAGGTAAGCGTTTAAATTGAAAATGACCTTTGTCTGTTGAGAATACAGTAAGTGGTCTTGAGTCTTCATCAAGTTTAATTTGGTGAAAAGTGCTGGTCATGTCTAACGTAGAAAAATACTTAGCGCAACCTAATACGACAAGTACATCGTCTAGTCTTGTTAAAGGGAATTTGTCATTTACAAGTTTATTATTGAGTTTTCTAAAGTCAACTACTAAACTCCATTCTTATACCCTCCACCTTAGGGAAGAAGGTATATTCACTTTAAACATCCGTTTACAACACATCGAAGGAAGCTTCGGAGACGCCACAAACTATATATATTCTTAATCAGCATGAAAAAAGAAATCGTTTGAGACATGTCCGTCCGCGTGTCCGCGTGTCCGTCTATTGTTGGCACTCTCACGGTCGTAATTTTTGAGATATCAAATTAAAACTTTGCATACTTATTCTTCTATTACGTTATTAACTTTACTCGACTATTTTTATTTTATTTATACACTAAAAGAAAGAAGAAATACGACCAACCGACCTTGTGCTCGCTTTTTTAAAAAACAAATTGATTAAAACGGTCATCAAAAATACAACATTTATTGTTACGGAGAGCCAGCCGGTAACATCATCTAACATGAGAAACGAATACAACTTTTTCTTTAATATAAAACAGAGACTTGGTATCGATGTATGTCACAACATGAAAATGTTTTGTAATGAAAACCAAAAACTTGCTAGGTTGAAGGAAAGGCTTAAATTTCTCCTTTCCTGTCGAAAGAAAGGATTCATACCAGACCACATAGGAAACACAACAAAGTATAGTGTAGCTTTGGTTACTACCGAAGATGCAATTTCTAGAGCAGCCAGAGCAGAACAAATTTTTCACTCAAAACTCCTAAACTATAAGATTAAAGGCTCCATAAGCCAAGTAAGTAGATTGGAAAGAAACATGAAATATGTGGAAAGCGCTATTCGCGATATATTAACATACATCGAACGAGAAACCCTTTTTGAAACACAAAAAAATACATTCGAGCAATACAGCGAAATAGCACAAAAAACACAAAAAGGAAAACTAGAGCATCTACATCAGCAATTTATAACCGAACATAATTTGATCTATAATGATGACTGGCTGAAAAACTACACCAACATTAATCCCCCTTGGGAGTACAAATGGATCCTGTCGTTGGGGAAAAAGTTCACCATACCGGTAAATAGATACAACATCAAAACCATCCCACTCTTGACGGACGTGGAGTATTGGATACAGACTATCCAAGATGAAAGAGAGAAGGACATCAAAACAATCAAACAGAATTATTAATTTTAAAAGGAACCGATATGTTTCCCCAAAAGAAAGATTTATACTGAACGCATATAATATAGAACACACATTCCTGAAACAACATAGAAAAAACATTATTATACTACATGCAGATAAAGGAAACACAACAGTGCTGATGGAACTTAAGGACTACAACAACAAAATTATGGCTTTACTGGATGATAAAAAACATACAAAACAGAAAGAAAAGATCCTACCAGCAAATTACTAAAAGAAGGGAACAAGATTGTGCAAGATTTACTCAAGAGCGGACATACTGAAAAGATATCAAAATTCATCTAATACAACATGCAACAGTTGCTCCAAAATTATACGGCCTACCCAAGACACATAAGGTGGATATACCTTGCAGGCCAATCTCATCATCAATTGGACTCCCGTGCTACAAACTATCGAAATATATAGGGAATATTCTGAAGACATTAGTTTCAGACACGTATATTAAAAATTCCTCAGAACTAAAAGAAACAAGTAGAAAAACTAAATTCGGCTTTGGCCGAATTTTAAATACCCTCCACCTTATTATAAGCACCGAAGAAATCAAGAACTAATAAGGCTTTCTATTAATTTCACAAATGAAATTTCATATTTTCCATATTCATCTATTTCAGTTTTAAAAGAAACACCCAAATATAATTATTATGTTTAGAAAAAAATTATATATGCACTTTATTTAAAATTTTGATTAGTTAATTTTTTATGAATCCTTTTTTACTAAACTAATAAACTAACTAGTTGTTCTCTAGCGCGTCTTCCCTCATCTTGTCTCCGTATCGTTTGTGTTAAGGCGTTTCTCAGTCTTTCACTTCTCCTATAAACTTCGTTTTCGCGATGGCGCCTATGCTGTTCAGTATTGACTTGTTGTTCTCTAGCGCATCGACTCTCATCTTCTCTCCGTATCCTTTGTGTTAATGCATTTCTCAGCCTTTCACTCCTTCTAAAGACTTCGTTTTCGCGGTGGCGCCTATGCTGGGCAGTATTAATTTGTTGTTCTCTAGCGCGGGTTCCATCATCCTCCCTCCTATTTCTTTGTGTTAATGCATTTCTCAGCCTTTCACTCCTTCTAAAGACTTCGTTTTCGCGGTGGCGCCTATGCTGGGCAGTATTAATTTGTTGTTCTCTAGCGCGGGTTCCATCATCCTCCCTCCTATTTCTTTGTGTTAATGCATTTCTCAGCCTTTCACTCCTTCTAAAGACTTCGTTTTCGCGGTGGCGCCTATGCTGGGCAGTATTAACTTGTTGTTCTCTATTGCGTCTTCCATTATCTTCCCTCCTAATCTTTTGTGTTAAGGCATTTCTCCGACGTTCAAGCACTCGATAACTTTCATTGCCGCGACGGTTTATGTGTTGTACAGTATTCCTTTGTTGTTCCATATTGCGATACCTTGAACTTCTTCTTCTAACAATATGTGCGCTTTGGTCTCTTCGCCTTTCCCCTTCGCGATATTCAGGATCACTTCTTCGTGCTAATATACGCTGAGAATTTTCAATTCTGTCTCTCTCCAAACTTTGCTTGCGAAACCTCCTCACAGATTGTATATTTCTCAAACGTCTTTGTCGAGATGATGTAATACGTAATAAGGGCATAGTGAAATAATGTTTGTAAATATATTTTTTTGCACTTCAATGTGAACTCAACAGTTCAATTATTGTTGTACTTCTGAGGTCTATATTTCGTGTTGAAGACTTATATATTGTACTATTTTACCTGCTTTCGCATGGGCTACTTTACCTAATGGTCATTTATGTACCTGATTTCTAACAAGGCTGTAGCCTGTACTTGCAAACTATAAGTATATGTACCTGATCGTGCATCATGTTACTTTATTTTAAGTATTTTTCATTAAAAATTTTAAGTCATTTATTTGGTATTCTAAATTTTCTAAATTTTAAAACTGAGATACGAGTATATAAAGCGGTAAACACGATGCCTTGTCTATAAAATTTTTATTGTTTATACATATGTATGTATTTTTATTTGGTTATGTACAATTGCTCTTACGCCTAAATATTTATGGATCTTTCTAAATTTTTTGAATTGATGATGATGAAATTGACGTTTTATAAATTTTAAAAATTATAACACGCTCATTTTTTCACATCTATGAATCTAATATTTATAGATGTACATACTAAATTTCAAGTTTATAGCTTAATTTTTGTGGCAGATAAATAGATTTTTGTTTATTGTGGGTGGACTTAGTAACCGACCACGCCCATTTTAAGCACATTGATGGATGGGATATCTATAAATACGTGTACCAAATTTCAGGGTCATAGGTTAATTTTTGTGGTAGATATAAAGGTTTATGTTTATTGTGGGCGCGTCTGTTAAACGACCACGCCCATTTTAGGCACATCAATGGATAGGATAACTATGTATTTGCATACCAAATTTCAACTTCGTAGATCAACTTTTGTGGCAAATATAAAGATTTATATTGATTGTGGGCGTGTATATTATCGGACTACGCCCATTTTAAGCACATTGATGGATGGGATTTCTATAAATAGGTGTACCAAATTTCAGGATCATAGGTAAATTTTTGTGGTAGATATAAAGGTTTATGTTTATTGTGGACGCGTCTGTTAAACGACCACACCCATTTTAGGCACATCAATGGATGAAATAACTATGTATTTGCATACCAAATTTCAACTTCGTAGATCAACTTTTGTGGCAAATATAAAGACTTATATTGATTGTGGGCGTGTATGTTATCGGACCACGCCCATTTTAGGCACATTGATAAAACTAATATTTATAGATGTACATACTAAATTTCAAGTTTATAGCTTAATTTTTGTGGCAGATAGATAGATTTTTGTTGATTGTAGGCGTGGCTCTTTACCGAATTTGCCCATTTTAAATAGCGATCTGCGTGCATAAACTAAAAGTGACTGTACAAAATTTCAGCTCAATATCTCAAAATTTACGCTCGTGAGAGTGCCAACAACAGACGGACACACGGACACACGGACACACGGACACACGGACACACGGACATACATGTCTAAATCGACTCAGTTTTTGACGCTGATCAAGAATATATATACTTTGTAGGGTCTCTGACGCCTCCTTCTGGGTGTTGCAAACGGAAGAACAAAATTAGTATACCCTCATCACTGAGGTGGAGGGTATAAAAATTAGAAATGTAGATGTCGATAAAGATGAAATATTAGTTTCATTCGATGTAATCTCTCTATTTACCAATATTCCAAACTATCTAGCCATTAGCATTATAATGAAAAAGTGGCAAAAACTGTCAAACAAAACAACTATACCTAAAAATATATTCCTTTGGGTATCAAAATAACATATTTTGATTAATTTTGAATGTCAATTTTTAATGTATATAAAAATTAAAATTCAATATCAAACAATTGTAGAAAATAATTTTGTCGTCTTGAAAATAAAATTTTAATAATATTTATATAAAAATATAAAATATAGAACAATAACTTCTATAATTGGCGATCCTGCCAGGAGGCAACGTTTTCCAGAATTTTTTATTTTCCAAAGCTTTCCTGTCAGCGAATAAAAGGAAACTACATTGAAATACAAAAAAAAAAAATCAATTTCTAGTTTCAATAACTAGCGGCAGCGACAACGCATCAGCAATAATTATAATAATAATAGCGGGAACAACAATAACAACAAAAGCAACAATAACGACGAAAACAGCAATAACAGCGGCAATTGCAGCAATAATTACAACAACAACAGTTATAAATCAAGAACGGGTAAATCAACGGAGGAATGTCCACATTGATAAGAAGAATGTAGATGTATGCATTCGGAATATATACATATATGTAAGTTTGCATACATAAAAAAAAGTGTCATAAAAAGAATATTGACATACTCGTACATAAGAAAAATCAAAAAAGACTTCAAAAAATTTTCATTAAAAAATAACACAAATAATAAAAACAATCAAACTTCAAAAAAAAAAATGAAACCTCAAAATTATTAAAATTATTTAATTGTCATACTATTATTCATTATTGTATATTAATTTAAGTTTTAAACTATAAATCATTGTAAATTGTAAATTCTCTCCCAAAGATAAAAATGGTATTACAACATACACCTCCACATACTTCAACAAATAGGACTTTCACCAATAACAGCATGATAGATCTTATGTTAGAAAACTTGACGCAAGAACGTACACAACCTAACACTCATATTATTTGTATACTCACATACAAATATACATACAAACACAGAAAATCATACTTCTCTACCGCAAGAAACAATTAAGACTGTTCTTGATTTTATCCGAGACCTTCCAGCAACAGATAAATATTCTCCTTTAAAAAAAAAATCCCCTTGAAAGACACACCCTGAGTGAGAATTCTCGATTAGATAAAGTTTTGTCCGAACCAGATATGGGAGATCGCAAACCATCCGAACTTTATCGACATCTCTTAATCCTTTCTGGATCAAATTTTAGTCCTGATGTGCTTAAACGTCTATGGCTTAAAAAATTACCTAAGAGTTTAACCGTTGCTCTTACTGGTTCAAACATTACAAATATAAATTAGTTAGTAAAATTAGCTGATAATACTTGGGAAGTGAGTAATTCGTCAGAAGTGCATGCTATCAGTTCTTACTCCAATGATACAAATAGTTTGACAATTCAATCACTACTTAAGACTCAAACGTTACTTTGTGAGAATATTAACAAATTAACGCTTAAGGTAACGAGTCTGAAGTCACAGATAGATCAGCGCAAATCTAGATCTTTCTCTCGATTTAGATCACGCTCACGTAGCAGATCTAATTCACGAAATAATGGTCTTTGTTGGTATCTGATACCAAAACAAAGCCCAAAAATGTATTCAGCCCTGTAATTTCAAAAATTCGTCAACAAACTAAATAAACCCATTGTTGCGGCGACTAACAATGGAAGTTTTGAATATTTATCACGTCGCCTATTCATATTTGATAAAGACAACGGTCTAAAATTTTTGATTGACAGTGGTGCAGAAATATCCGTTTTACCTTCTTCCAAATTTCCGCATCAAAAACGTTCGTCCGACATAACATTAACTGCTGCTAACGGCTCATTTATACAAACGTACGGCAAGAAACTATTAAATGTTAATTTGAATCTTCGCCGTGAATTTCCTTTTATTTTTCTAATTGCCGCCATTTCAAGGCCGATTATTGGTGCTGACTTCTTCACCAAATATGGACTACTAATCGACGTAAAACGCAAGCGATTAGTAGATCCTTCAACCAATTTATCCGTTGATGCCATTATGGTTTATTGTAAAATAAAGTTACCAAAATTATTCCTGATAGAAAATAAATATTTCGAACTATTAAATAAATATCCAAGTTTGACCTCTGAACCAAACCAAACCGGTCAAACACAATACTGTACACTGACTAGCAACTGAAGGATTCCTTCCGTTCTCAAAACCAAGACGACTAGATCCTATCAAATATAAAGTCGCCAAGACAGAATTAGATTTTTTAGTCAAATCAGGTATTTGTAGGCCATCCAATTCTTCTGTGGCTTCACCTCTTCATTTAGTAGCCAAAAAGGACCCTAATGAATGGCGTCCTTATGGTGATTTTAAACGTTTAAATTGTGTCACTATTCCAGATCGCTATCCCTTGCCTCACATTCATGATTTTAGTATAAATCTACGGAACAAATCTATATTTGAAAAATTACATATAATATCACACCCTGGTACAAAAGCTACAAGAAGACTCATTAGCAAGATATTTTTGGCTTGGTGTGAGTAAAGAACTCAATACCTGATTCAGTCAATGTTTACATTGCCAAAAATCTAAAATCATCCGTCATTCTAAATCAATTCCGACCAAGTTTGAACACATCCATATAGACCATCATCCTTTACCACATCCTTTACCTCCTTCCAAGGGTCACCGCTACCTTTAATTATCATTGATATATTTACTAGATGGCATGAAGTTTATTCATTAAGAGTGTAGTGTGTTCACAGTTAAGTGAACACATTCACTCATTTATTGTATTAATTTAATTTTGCTTACCGTATTGCATTAATTCAATTTTGCTTACTGTAGTAAAACCTAGATATAGGTCACTTTAGTATTATTTTTATTTTTAATTAATTTTAGACTTTTGCATATGCATGCAAAAAATAGAATTTATGTTAAGTTATCAATTAAAATAACCTAGTTCTTACTATTGAAATATTTGTAATTTGTTGTAATAATTTTAGTATATAAGAATAATTATTAAATAAACCAGACTAAAACTCATATACGAGCGTGTCTCATATACACTTTACTTTATAGAACTAGATACCAAGCACTTCTGCTGGATCCTCGCATTGTGCGTTGCGCGATAACAATGTTATAAAGTTTCACTCTACACTTCCACCTTTTTTCATTACATGGCGATCCTGCCAAACTATTAAACTCTTAAAAATTTTTGATCCTGCTAAATTCTTAAACTCTTAAACTTTTTGAATTTTTTGACCCCGCCAAAATTTTTTTTCCTGCCAAATTTTTAATCCTGCCAAATTTTTTTTTTTGATCCTGCTAAATTTTTGATCCTGACAAAAACATATCACATATGCAGGCTAACACTACTACTGCGTCAAACCACTCGCGTATACCACCATATATACCAACTGGTACCTCCCAATAATCCGACCACCAGATATCACCGTACATACCAACGCCCATCCCCGGTCCCAAACGCCTGACCATTGAGGAATATAGGAAAAACAGAGTTACGCCAAACAGGTCAAGCAATCTGTGCCGCCTAGACCACAGAGAAAACGTGGTAGCAAACGCATCAAGCACGCCAATAAAATTTGGGAACTACACCGAATAAAGAACATTGCAACAGGCGAGACAAAAGAAAAAATAATCTAATTAAAAACGAAAGACAGGAATGGGCTCTTCGAAGAGTAAACATCAAGAACAAGTGAACGTGGTCAACAATAACAACAACAGTGGCGACAATAATGGAAGAGTGACTACAATAAAAGTAACGTCGGAGACATTGGTGGTATTAGTAATAATGGTAATATTAGGGTATAGTTTATATAGAGTAAACAAGTATTACAAAAATTACATAAATAAAAAATTGAGTAGGGCTATAAATGTTTAGTAATAATATATTATACAAAATATGTATAAGTTAAATGAAAAAATGAATAAATAGAAATAACACCTCATATATTCCGCAAAAAAAAAAGATAGCAAAATAATTCCCGTATGGACCAAGTATCCGAATTATTACAAAATATTTTAAAAATTGAAACTAAATTAAAGAAATCCTCTAATCGTCCATACAAACAGGAAACTATTGAAGGAAAATTAGTAGAACTTAAGACTATTAAAGACAAGTTCCAAAAACTAGATCAAGAGAAAATACCTCTAGAACTAAAAGTACAATTTAAAAATACCTACATTAGTTTAAAACAAAATTTTGAAGAACGGTTAAGAAAAATGGCTTTCAATATGGAATTGGCAATGAAAACATTGCCTATCTTTTCTGGCAAATTTGAAGAAGTTGAAAACTTCTGCAAATTCGTTGAGATATAGCCCAAAAATCTTTCAGAAGCTGGTAAAACAGATTTGCTTGAATTTGTTTACCACATAAAGCTCACTCAGAAAGTAAAAACGGCAATAGGTTTAATAGAATCCCCTAACACGTTAGAAGAACTATACAATTCTATTAAAAATACTTTCAAAAACCCACACCCAATACCAACAATACATAATACACTAAACAATTTACAACAACGAGGTAGCATTGAGAATTATAGAGATAAAATAGTTAGTCTAATAACACAATTAAATGACTTACAAATTCAAGACTCAGGCACTACGGCAACTACAGCTAAACGTGGGGTCATAACAAAAATCAATGACAATTATGCTCTCACAGTATTCAAAAAGGGCATTGCAGAAAGATACAAACAGACCCTATTCGCTGCACAACCACAATCATTAACTCATGCAGTCAACTTAACATTAGAATTAGAAAAAGACCAAAGTTTCCAAAACAAATCCCAAATATTAAAAATAAACAAACCACGAAACAAATTGCAATACACCCCCCAAAATTCATACTGGACCAATAACCAAAGAAATTTTACCCAAAGAAACCGAAACCTCATATTCAATAACAGAACGCCACCAATAAACACATAAAATAATTTCAGAAATATGCAAAACAGTAATAATTTTCGGCAGAATGCGAACATGCAAAACAATCCCAGATACCCCCAAATACCTAACATCAATCAAAATAATTGAAGAAGACACTTAAACGTTGTACAGAACCAGGGAAACGGAATACCGCTGGTGGTGGACGACACCATCACTGGCGTATAAATACACATAAAATTCTCAATATATCTAATAAAAACACTTTCTATGTTATACTTCAGACTAAGCAAAATAAAACTATAACATTACTACACCATTTTAAGGTTAAATTGAGAACTTCCAAATTATAATTGAGAACTTGCAAGTTGAAATTGGGAAACTGAAGTTTTAAATTGAGAAAACCAAACTCAAATTGAGAAAACTAAATTGAAATTGAGAAAACCAAGTTCAAATTGAGAAAACCAAGTTCAAATTGAGAAAACCAAATTCAAATTGAGAAAACAAAATTCAAATTGAGAACTTCCAAATTCAAATTGAGAAAACCAAATTGAAATTGAGAACTACCAAATTGAAATTGAAAAAAACAAATTCAAATTGAGAAAACCAAATTGAAATTGGGAACTTACAAATTGAAATTGAGAACTTCCAAGTTCAAATTGAGAAAATCAAATTGAAATTGGGAACTCCCAAATTCAAATTGAGAAAACCAAATTGAAATTGAGATATTTAAGTTTTACCCAAATTGAAATTGGGAAAGTGAAGTTTGAAATTGAGAAAATCAAAATTGAAATTGAGAAAACGAAACCAAATTGTAATTGAAAAAAATAAAATTGAAATTGGGAATTAAAAAATTAAAATTTTAAAATTTATCTCAATTGAAATTGGGAAAATCAAAATTGTAATTGAGACAAAAAAATTTGAAATTATTAAAATCCAAATTGAAATTGGGAAAATAAAAATTGATATTGAGAAAATCAAAATTGAAATTGGGAACTTCCAAATTGAAATTGAGAAAATAAAAATTGAAATTGGTAATTTAACATTTGAAATTGGGAAAATACAAATTGAAATTGAGAGAATGCACTTTAAAATTTAAATTGTAAGTTGCTCAGGAGTCGGTAAATGAAGTTAATAACGATGCAGAACTACTAAAACGTGTTATAACAGGTGACGAAACATGGGTTTACGGATATGATGTCGAAACTAAGGCTCAATCGTCCCAGTGGAGGCATTCAACGAAAATCGCCGAGCTCGAAAAACACGTCTCACGTTAGCGGTTGCCACTTAAAAAGTAAACAATGAATATTGCTGAAAATTTTATCGTACTTCAGGGGCATGTGTACCAACATAATAAAAAAGACTCTCTCTCCAAACTCTTTCTCCAAATCCGCGAAATTTAAAAATTCTCGATACCTTTTGAACACACCTCGTATGTTGTCATTCGCAGAAAATGACAATTGGGATAAATGGATACCTTATTATTGTTTTGCATATAACACCACCCCACATATAATAACCGGATACACACCTTATGAACTGGTATTTGGAAGAATAGCCTATCTGCCAAATGATAATATTAATATGAGTGACACAAATAAAGATTTAGATAATTATTATAAGGAATTGAAAGCCAGGATAAAATTTTCTTTACTAAAAGCAAAAGAATTTCTAGAAAAAGAAAAACTTAAAAGAACATTACGAGATAATCGCAAGAAATGGCGTAAACTCCACTATTAAAATAAATAACACGTTTAAAACATTTCACAATAACTTACTAAAACCATATAGCATAAGAAAATAACATACATTCTAGAATAATTGATAATTAATCTTAACCTTAATATAATTTGAAATAAACATAATTTTTATATATATATGGCATAGACAACAAAAAATTCTAAAAAAAAAAAATTTTCTCTAAATTCTCTAAAATTTTGAGAAATTTTTTTTTTTTCCCTATGGGATAGGGGTGTGTTGTGTTCACAGTTAAGTGAACACATTCACTCATTTATTGTATTGTATATTCAATTTTGCTTACTGTAGATATAGGCCACCTTAGTATTATTTTTATTTTAAGTTAATTTTAGACTTTTGCATATGCATGCAAAAAATAGAATTTATGTTAAGTTATCAATTAAAATAACCTAGTTCTTACTATTGGAATATTTGTAATTTGTTGTAATAATTTTAGTATATAAGAATAATTATTAAATAAACCAGACTAAAACTCATATACGAGCGTGTCTCATTTACTTTATAGAACTAGATACCAAGCACTTCTGCTGGATCCTCGCATTGCGCGTTGCGCGATAACAGTGTTATGAAGTTTACACTCTACACTTCCACCTTTTTTCATTACAAGAGATAATTATTCAAATACTATAAATCAAACATTTTTCAATAATTATATCCCTCGCTTTGTTCCATTAGAGGTAACTAGCTATCAGGGTACACAGTTTACGTCAGAATTATTTTCTGAGTTGTCCAAATTTCTTGGTTCTCATAGGATTGTCACTTCCCCATATCATCCGCAATCAAACGGAATGATTGAGCGTTTCCATAGACAACTTAAGGTCTCTTTCCCGGCTAGAAATGATCCAAACAAATGGTTTGATGATTTACCGATTGTCCTTGGTTTAAGATCAACTCATAAAGAAGATATTTCAGCAAATCCTGTTGGAATGGTTTACGGACAGAATTGACGTCTACCTGCTGAGCTCTTAATTCAAGGATGTAGTGCCAGTTGCTCAGAGGTTTTGGATAATCTTAAAGAACATTTTAAAAATGTCCGATCGTCCATCAGTCAATCATAATAATCCTAATACTGGAATATTTATTCCGAAGCAATTGAAAGATTGCAAGTTCGTCTTTGTCCATTGCATAAATAAAAGAAATCACCAACAACCTTTTGACGGCCCATTTTAAGTGGTCGAAAAAGAGCCCAAATTTTTCAAAGTCCTGATTGATGGCATAATTAAAACAATTTCTATTGATAGACTTAATCCAGCCATTATTGAAATACCTATCACAAACACAAACACCACCACTTAAAGTAACAATAAACGTGTAACATTTAATTTATTAAGCTTAAAATCTCTCGGAGGGGGAGTGATGTAGGGTATCTACATGTTGGATTATGTTATTTTGATTAATTTTGAATGTCAATTTTTAATGAATATAAAAATTAGAATTTAATATCAAACAATTGTAAAAAATAACTTTGTCGTCTTAAAAATAAAATTTTAATAAAATATATAAAAATATAAAATATAGAACAATAACTTCTATACTTATGATTCTCCAGTTAATCTTAAAAGACAATAATTATTTTACCTATGATGATAACATTTACCACCAGGTATTAGGTTTACCAATGGGAAATCCCATATCAACTACAACAGCTGACATAGTGATGGATGACATGTCGCACGACGTTCTTAACGAACTTAAAAAGAATGACATCACAATAAAAGCCATGATCAAGTACGTTGACGATTTGTTCGGTATAATCAAACAAAAAGACGAGTATAAAATTCTAGATCTACTAAATAAGTACCACATTAAAATAAAACTGACCATAGAAAACCATATAAACTATCTAGACATGACCATATTACACAATGGGGAAAAACTTAAAACAAAATGCTATACAAAAGCGCTTGCTTCCGGTAGGTTAATTAGTTACCACTCAACGCACCTACGGACACAAATTATCAACACTGTTAAAAACCTTATAAATAGAGCAGATGCTATAACAAATATCGAATACAAAGAAGAAGGCCTCTCGAAAGTTAAAAGTATTCTTACTAGGAACAGCTTCCCAAATGACTTAATAAATACCCTTATAGACATAAGACACACGGAAAATAGAAAGTTGAGTGGTGACCACTATGTGACAGTCACCTACATACCCGGATTGACGGACAACTTAATAAATTACAAGATAGAGTAGTTCGCTTAATACCGAAGCTTAAATACCCTCCACCTTTAATAATCGTCTAAAAATAAGTTCCTATTGCCATATTTACGTATATGACTATTTCATGTACTCACGCAAATAGTGTTTTTTTTAAATTATAGACGTTTGCGTTATTTAAACACGCCAATTTTTGGTACAGAGTTGAACAACGGTACCACCTATATTTATACTAAATTTCAACTTGATAGGCATAGTATTGTGCGATATATAATATTTTAAAGATACAATTTTTTCGAGGTATGATGAGATTTTTGTTTATTGTGAGCGTGTCTCTTAATCGATTTTGCCCAATTTCAATACGGAACAGCGAAATTAAACTAAGAATAAGTATGCAAAGTTTCAATTTGATATCTCAAAAATTATGATCGTGAGAGTGCCAACAACAGACGAACACACAGATACACGGACGGACATGTCTAAAACGATTTCTCTTTTCATGTTGATTAAGAATATATATGGTTTGTGGGGTCTCCGAGGCTTCCTTCGATGTGTTGTAAACGGATGATCAAAATGAATATGCCCTCTTCCCTAAGGTGGACGGTATAAAAAAAAAACAAGATAGAGTAGTTCGGTTAAGACCGAAACTTAAATACCCTCCACCTTTTGTAATTCTCTAAAAAATAAGCTCCTATTGCCATATTTATGTATATGACTGTTTCATGTACTTACGCAAATAGTGTTTTTTTTTAATTATAGGCGTTTGCGTTATTCAATCACGCCCATTTTTGGCACAGTGTTGGATAACGGTACCCTTTATATATATACCAAATTTCAACTTGATAGACATAGTATTGTGCGATATATAATTTTTTAAAGATACAATTTTTTCGAGGTATGATGAGATTTTCGTTTATTGTGGGCGTGTCTCTTAACCGATTTTGCCCAATTTCAATACGGAACAGCAAAATTGAACTAAGAATACGTATGCAAAGTTTCAATTTGATATCTCAAAAATTACGACCGTGAGAGTGCCAACAACAGACACACGGACACACGGACATACGGACGGACATGTCTCAAACGATTTCTCTTTTCATGCTGATTAAGAATATATATGGTTTGTGGGGTCTCCGACGCTTCCTTCGATGTGTTGTAAACGGATGATCAAAATGAATATACCCTCTTCCCTAAGGTGGAGGGTATAAAAAAGATATTACAGTACAATATAAGAATATAATATTACAGTCACATACATTTACAAGATAAATTATATATGTGACTGCTGTAGAAGTGAGTATAAATTCCGCACGCATATGACTGTAACAAGTACATCACATACGTAGAAAATGCATACCCAGATCAGCCTGGCAACCCAACAGCTAACATTTTTTTCTTAATAATGGCAAAAGATTCAATTGATTCATCAAAGCGATGAACATTACTGTTACGATCCCACCCCAGTCCACGTAAAGCAAATATCAAAAAGTTTTTTTGAACTGATTCTAAACGGTCAATATGACATTGATACATAGGAGCCCAGACGACAACACAATATTCCAATGTCGGCCTAACCAAGGATGAAAAAAGCCTTTTGCAAATGTACGGATCATTAAATTTTCTTGACCACCTTTGAATAAATCCTAACAGCGACATGGCTTTATTTATTGTAGCATCAATAAGGCTATTAAAAAAAGTTCAGTTTTGTCCTCCGTTAAGACAACATCATTGTGCGCTAATATTTTATAAAAATAATAATCCGAGTTTATTAAATATTCTAATTTACACAGAACATAAGAACGTAAGAAATAAATTTTTCTTACGTACAATACTTTTTATCAAAAAGTGAAAAAAACTAATAAGACAATTATAAAGTGTATAAATTCTTACATTTTAATAAAAACTGCGAAATTAAACAGTTATTTTTGTTATATACTTAGAGAGTGTATTGGCGCATCTCTTCCGTATATATATAAAATATATATATTTATAACGTTTCTCTCAACAATTTACGCTAAGTGGTTTCTCTCTAATATGTCTTTCTCCCATAACTCTTGTATATGCTTATACTCAATAAATATTACCACCTCGGTGGCTCAGCGTGTGGTGTCTTTGTCTAGTAACTTTGTTGTCACATGTTCAAACCTCGGTACCGTGAAAAGTTTTTCCTTTTTTTTATTACACGGCAAGCATTGCCACTTCGGTGGCTCAGCGTGTGGTGCCCCCGACTACTAACTCTGCTGTCGTTAGTTCAAATCCCGGTGACGTAAAAGCATTTTTCAGAACGGCATGGAGAGTGATGCAGACCCCTTTAAAAAGTCAGTCAAGGTTCTCAGATCTCCCTCAAAGCAGACCGAGAAGAAAAAGAAGCTGCCAAAGTCATTATAGAGAGAGCGGCTAGCAATCCTGAATTGTGTGCTTCTTCTCCGTCCAACAAACTCAATGATGAAACAACAACATCTAAGGCAATGGGTGCTCGAGCCCAGGCAAAAGGAAACACATCAAAAACGAGCAGCAGCAGTAAAACAACAAAAAAGTTCATATTCAAAAAAGTTCATATTCAAACAGGCATTGATCGGTTTATCAACGTCAAAAGGAAAACTTCTTCACCGAGAGAAAACGTGTTTAAAATCTCCAAACCGAACGAAAAGCACCCTACATTTAATCTACAGATTTGCACTACTCGCTGATAAAAACGATGATGACGAAGATGCAGTAGCAGAAATACAA
Source organism: Ornithomya fringillina (assembly GCA_963978525.1). Classification (NCBI taxonomy): domain Eukaryota; kingdom Metazoa; phylum Arthropoda; class Insecta; order Diptera; family Hippoboscidae; genus Ornithomya; species Ornithomya fringillina. The sequence goes on along the minus strand of OZ021690.1, from coordinate 16,075,528 downwards.
CACAGGCCTCCACCTATATATCTGCGGGAAGCTATGACAAATAACCTCATTAACGCGCACGCCCAGTTAGTTGGAAATAATCAATTTCATGTAGTCGGAATTCGGAGAGGAGAGATAGCTGAAGTGAAAATCCAATTCTACACGGAGAAAAATTACAGGATCGGCATTCAACATCTTGAAAACTCGAAAAAGAGTTATTACACTCATCAACTTAAGAGTGAAAGAGGACTTGTCGCAGTCATAAGAGGAATAGAGAGCGCAGTACCAACTAAGGACATCAAGGATGCCTTGGAAAATGAAGGATATGGGGTAAAGGCAGTCTTCAACATATTCAATAGAGAGAAGCTACCACAACCACTGTTCAGAGTCGAATTGAAATATGACAACAAGAAAACCACTCAACACCCGATCTACAATTTTAAGGTACTTACTCCACCGCAAAATCACTGTACAAGCACCGCATAAACGAGCAAACCCTCCACAGTGTTATAACTGCCAGGTGTATGGTCACACGAGGTCCTACTGTAGATTGCCCTCAGTATGTGTTATCTATGGAGGACTGCATAAATCAGCGGAATGCAACGATCCTAACTCCAAAAAATGTGGAAACTGTGGTGGAAACCACTCGGATAATTATTATCCCATATTCCAAAAACTAAAGTTTAAGCCAACCAACTCTTCCGCACCAACTTCTAGCCAACGTGATGCTCCTACCACTCAAAACCTGGCTCCTAAAACATACAACTACTGAAAATTCCAATGTAAATCCAAATTTCTCATATGCAGACATTCTACGTACAAGCCAAAATAACAGAACAGATCCTCAGTCAACCACACCGCATCCACATACTGTCTCGAACTTAGAAAACACAATTTCAGCGCTGGTCCAGCATATGCAAACGTTCATGACCACAATGCAAACGATGATGCAGGAGATGCTCAGGAACCAGACCACTTTGCTTCAGGTGATGATGAATAGCAAACCATGATCAGCTATTACTTATTAACTAATACTAGTGGAACATTTTTGATAAATTTTTTATTAATATATTTAGTTATTTTGATGTCTAGCTATAAGCATATCATTACTATTATTATTATAAGCATAATATCTCTCTTAATATCAACAGCCACATATATTTTTGCTCTGCTTGTTCCATTATGGGTATGACAGCTAGAGACGTCACACACAATGTTAAGAGTCCTCGAAAAACAACATTTGAGAATCCATATCTGTCATTTAAATGCCCAAAGTTTACGAAACAAGACTGACGAACTTCGAACCATCTTTGAAAATTCTCCTATACACGTCAAATGCGTGTCTGAGACGTGGTTCATGCCTGCTGAACTCAATACTCTTTTTAGTTTGAATGGATATTACCTTTTTCGTGCAGATCGTCACCATCATGCTGGCGGCGTTGCCGTCTACATAAAAAGCCATTTACACTGCCCATTGGTATGTAAATCCAGCCCGGAGAACCCTGTGGAATACCCCTTTGTTAGTATAAGTAGTGGACAAAACAAACTTTTGGTGGGTTCTCACCGGCCTCACCGAAACATTGACTTTACGGAACTAATAAGGACAATTGGTGATGTAACCATCGGCTATCTCGATGTGATTATAAGTGAAGATTTCAATAGCAAGCTCCTCTTAGAAAACAGACTTATGGATGAGATGGTCTATTGGTCTTCTCTCCACTAATACCACGATCCCGACTCACTACACTTCCCATACAGCCACCCTCTTAGACCTGTTCTTAGTTAACAATTTAAATAAGGTCCTTGTATATGACCAGCTAAACGCTCCAAGTTTCTCCAATCTTCAATCTTCATGACGTACAATTTTCAACTCCAAAACGCGCACGTAAATCACACTTACAGGGATTTTAAAAGTGTTGCCATTAACGAACTTGAACGTGCAGCGAACCAAGTTAATTGGAGCGAGATTGTGTATATACCGGATAGTAAATCCAAAATACTCTGGTTCAACAATAATGTCTGGTCACTGTTTGATGCCTATGTCCCATTAAAAACGGTCACCGCGGATTCGCACAAACGTCCCTGGTTTAACCAAAACATCCAGCGATTGATTTAAGCCAGGGACAGGGCCTATAACATATGGAAGCGCTCACGTGCGCCTGGGCATTAGGCTCATTTAAAGCACCTACGCAGGCAGGCAACCTATGCTATTAGGCGTGCGAAAATTGTGTTCTATGGTAAAAGATTTGCTTCTGTTCTAAACTCTGGACAGAAGTGGAAGGCCATTAGGGAGATTGGTATCAATAGTAATATACTGCAAACACCAGTTAACCTTGACGTGAATGACATCAATCAAAAATTTGTTAACACACCCATGAGCACTCCTGATGTTTCTCACTACTTAGAAATGGAAACAGATCTTAGTTTAACTCACTAAGGTTTAATGGTGTGAATGAATCTGAAGTACTTGAGTGTATACTTAGCACCAAGTCGAATGCCATAGGAATGGACGACATTGATCCCAGGTTTATTAGACCCATTCTCCCGTTTGTGTTGAAGAGTATTACATTAATTTTTAATGATATCATTATGCGTTCGACCTTTCCGAGTTATTGAAAATTAACCAAAGTCTTGCCTATTCCGAAAAGCAATGGTGACTATAGACCAATCGCTATCCTTCCGTTTCTTTCAAAAGTGTTTGAAAAAATTATAAAAAGACAAATCTGCGACCACATAAGTCTAAACACATTATTAGTTGACTCACAGTCCGGTTTTCGGAAAAATATATCTTGTACCACCACCCTGATTGATGTCGCAGAAAGTGTTAGGAGTAATTTGGACAATAACAATATGTCACTGCTTGTGCTATTAGATCATACTAAAGCATTTGATTCTGTCGACCATTCCCTGATGGAGGTCAAACTCCGCAAATTCTTCAACTTTCATACCACTGCCATTAGCCTTGTTGAAACGTACCTCTCGAGAAGGCATCAACGTGTGATCGCCAAAAATAGTTTTTCTGATCTACTTTCAATTAAGCGAGGGGTTCCGCAAGGGTCTGTCCTCGGTCCACTGTTGTTCTCCTTATACATTCATGACTTACCCACCTGCCGCAGGTGGTGTAAAGTGCACATGTACGCTGATGATGTACAGATCTGGGCTAGTGGACCGCCTGACAATATCATTGATACAGCAATGAAAATTAATGATGATTTGGTTAATATCGCGAACTGGGCCAGTTCCAACGGTCTTGCCTTGAATCCTGTTAAAACTAAGTGTATAGCTTTTTACAGGAAGGCGGATATTAGGAACATTAGAATCCGTTTACTGGGGACGGACGTTGAGATAGTTGACTCCGTGAAAAACCTTGGAGTGACATTCAATAGAACGCTCACTTGGGATCATCAAATTAATAACATTGTGCGACAAGTGTACGGAATGTTAAGATCACTATGGCATTTACAGTAGTTCACACCCTTAAACATTAGAAAACTTTTGGCCAAAGCGTACCTGTATCCAAAACTTCTACATGGATGTGAGCTGTTTGCCAATTGCGATTCCATTTCTAAACAGAAACTGAAAAGGGCTAACAACTCTATCATTAGATACGTTTATGGGTTGAAAAGGTATGACCACGTTTCGTGCTACTCAGTATCTCTGTTAATGGTCACTTTGGAGGACCTGCTTAAATGCCTCAAAAAATTGTCACCAGGCAGGATCCAGGTTACCTATTTAACAGACTCGAATTTTCAATGTCAAATCGCAACCAGAATATTAGACCTATGCGTCACATATCCCTAATGTCTGAACGCCATTTTTTTATTTTTGCAATCCGATGGTGGAATTCCATCCCCGTCCGTCTACAGACTACACGGAATTCTAGTCGTTTTAAGAGAAACATTTTGCTGCACTTCGTACAAGGCAATTCGAATGATATTTAGTTCTATTTAGTTCTATCTAGCTCTAATTAGTTGATAAGTAGTTAAAAATGGTAATTGGTGCATACTCCTATCTCATATAAGCTTCGAGCTGTAGAGGTAGGAGGCACCCATGTAAATTAAATTATACATTCTTTTATATATACACATGAAATAAATAAAATAAAAACAAGATAGAAAAGTTCGGTTAAGACCGAAGCTTAAATACCCTCCACCTTTTGTAATTCTCTAAAAAATAAGCTCCTATTGCCATATTTATTTATATGACTGTTTCATGTACTTACGCAAATAGTGTTTTTTTTTAATTATAGGCGTTTGCGTTATTCAATCACGCCCATTTTTGGCACAGTGTTGGATAACGGTACCCTTTATATATATACCAAATTTCAACTTGATAGACATAGTATTGTGCGATATATAATTTTTTAAAGATACAATTTTTTCGAGGTATGATGAGATTTTCGTTTATTGTGGGCGTGTCTCTTAACCGATTTTGCCCAATTTCAATACGGAACAGCAAAATTGAACTAAGAATACGTATGCAAAGTTTCAATTTGATATCTCAAAAATTACGACCGTGAGAGTGCCAACAACAGACACACGGACACACGGACAAACGGACGGACATGTCTCAAACGATTTCTCTTTTCATGCTGATTAAGAATATATATGGTTTGTGGGGTCTCCGACGCTTCCTTCGATGTGTTGTAAACGGATGATCAAAATGAATATACCCTCTTCCCTAAGGTGGAGGGTATAATAAAATAAAATAAATTTAAGTTTCGAATCAAAGACAAATCTTTGAAAAAATTTACATTTTCTAAAACATAATCATGTATTGAATAAGATGTATGGTATATTCAATGGAATGACAATTTCTTACATTTCTTTAAGTTAAGTAACATACCATTTTTTCACACCACTTGTTAATTCTCAATAAGTCAAGTTGAAGTAATTCTGCACCATTATTAGAATAAAATGATTTGTATATCTTAACATCATCAGCAAACATAAGAACCTTGGAAAAGTTTACTCTTAAAGGAAGATCATTAACGAATATTAAAGACAATAGAGGCCCCAAATGACTTCCTTGTGGCACACCTGATTAAACATGAATTTGTCTAGAATATGAAGAGTTAAACAAAACTCTTTGAGTGCGATTATATAGATAACTTCCAAACCATGTTAACAAATATTTAGGAAAACTCAATCGTTGTAATTTATACAAAAGATGATTATGATTAACTCTATCAAAACTTTACAGAAATCCAAATAAATCACATCAGTTTGTTTATGCAAGGAAAATGATGAAGAAATATAACAAGTAAGTTCAAATAAATTGGAAGACGTGGATTTACCCTTAGAAAAGCCATGCTAATAAGGCGTGATAATAGATTTTAATGGTGGTGATAGCTTTTCTACAAGAAGAAGTTCAAAGAGTTTGGGCAATACACTAAATATAGCTATTCCCCTATAATTCTCAATGTTATCCCTAGCACCATTTTTATATAAAGGAGTAATTAAGCAAGTTTTCCAAGCAGTAGGAAAATAACCCTTTTCAAGAGATTTTTTGAACAATTGTGCTAAGGGAGCACAATTTCGTAATACGCAGGAAGGTATACCATCTGGTCCCGGAATATTAGAATATTTAACACGAGAAAAAGCCTCATAAATATCAATTTCAGAAAATGAAATGAATGGAAATAAATCAAAGGAATTTATTGAGTATTGGTCACTCTGAATATTTATTTATTTTATTTTTAAAGAATGCACTAATAAGTTTAAAAAACTCGTACAGTGCATTGGAAAAAAAGGGAGAAAAGAAAAGAATGTATAAATAAATAACTTAATTACTAATTTAATCTAATTACAATTACACTTCATTAACACATTTAAGAATTTATTTAAGAATACACTAATAAGATTAAAAAAATCTCATACAGTGCTCTTCACATTACGTTAATATTATCACAAATTATATATCACATTACAGTATCATTATCACAACTTAATATATAACGAAAAAAATCTAATTTTTAAACTTGTTAAAATTTGTTATGGACTTGATGTTGCTAGGTAAAGCATTCCATAATTTTATAGCATTTATGAAAAACATTCTAGAGGAAACTAAATACTTATGCTTAGGCACAATTAAATTATTCGTTCGTATTGATTTCGCAAACGTAATTTTTTCATACAAATAACGCGGTGTTCCAGAGTAAATCAATTCATGTAAAAATAACAAGTTTCTAATATCAAAAAATGAATTTAAGAAGAAGAATCTTTATAGTGTACACCGAGATACGGTCATATTTCCTCTTATTATATATATATCTTGCACATTTATTAAGGACAGTCTGAAGTTTCTTATTAGAAACATAATCCAAATTGCCTTATACATTAGCACCATAAGATAATAGAGGTACAACTAGTGTTCTAATTAATTTTAATTTAGTGTCTATAGGCACAAAGGACGATGAAACCCATAATCTTCTCAATATACCATGAATACGCATTACAGTCTGATTAACATGATCTTTGGCATCCAATCTATTATTAATCTTAAAACCAAGATTCAACGTCACAATAACATATTCTATAACATTATTGGCCATCAAAATGCTTGGTTGTGTATCAAAATCAAAAGGTGCAATAGTCATAGCTTTAGTTTTAACAGAATTTAATTTCAAATTGGTACCATTAGCCCATACAGAAATACTATCTAGATCCTCATTTATTCGTTCAGCTAAATCTTCAACTAAACCAATCGGTCTAGAAAGATATATCTACGCATCATCGGCATACAAATGAATGTTCCAACTACTACAACATTTAACAATATCATTAACACATATACTAAAAAGAACAGTACCTAGTATGGAGCCCTGAGGAACTTCACAACCTATTTTTCCCATACTAGAAAGCGAATCACCAACCTTAATAAGTTGATATATGTTAAAAAGATAAGATTTCATAAGCTTAATAGCATTGCTATCAAATCCAAAATAATGTTTGAGTTTGTCAAGCAATAGATTATGACAAACTGTATCAAATGCCTTAGAAAAATCAATTATAACTAAAATCGTTAAGTCACCATTATCATAAGCTGGACGAATGTCCTCCATAATTTTAAACATGGCAGTGTTACAACTATGGCCTGACTTATAACCTGATTGATTGCTGAACTATAAATTTTTAGATAATAAATGTTTCATAATCTGATTAGTCATTAGACGCTCCAAAATTTTAGACAAAGCTGGAAGTATACTTATCGGTCGGAAGTCTTCACAAAGAGTAGGCATATTTCTTTTCCCCACCGGAGTAATTAATGCTAATTTCCACACATCTGGAAAAGTAGAAGTCGTCAGAATATGGTTCAAGACATGTGTCAATGAAGATATCATGTAAGGAAGTATTAATTTTATAAACTTAATACTAATATTATCATGACCAACAGCATTAGACTTGATAGAATATACAGCATTATAAACATCTAATGTTGTAAAAGCAACAAATTGAAATGTGTCACTATACCTATACATTAGGTCATTAGCTACTTGAAAAGAACAATGTGTTTCAATATTACTATTAGATCTAAGAAAATAGTCATTTAATTCTTCAGGATTGAGATCACACATTGCATGCCCCTTGGTAATACCAATCTCCCTAAGATTCTTCCACAGGTCTTTGGTTTTGAGACCACAGTTCAATTTCTTACTAAAGTAAGCTTTCTTTGTACTATGAACAATCACATGTACTTTGTTTCTACATTTACGAAAAATCTCCCAATTAGCGTCATTAGGAAAATTTTTCCAATTTTTATACGCACGGTCTCGGACTCGTATTGCACTTTTGCCTTCATTATTAAACCTTTGCTTTTTTGATCTAGTAACGAAAGTTCGAACAGGAACATAATCGTTATATAATTTCAGCATCATATTAGATAAATACTCCACTTTATCATTAACATTAGCAAGATAATAAACATTACTCCACGAGGCTAAAGACGAAGCAATAGAAAGTTGTTCTAGGTCAGTTGAGTTAATATCTCTATAGCTAAACGTGAGCGACGTAATACAATTTAATTGTATATCAAATACCATAAATTGCAACTCATGAGCAGAGAGACCTCCCACAGAAAATTGATCATAAAGCAAAACAAGTGATTTAAAGAGACACAAACTAAATCCAAAATAGCTGGATTACAATTATGACCATAACGGGTGGGCCAAATATTAATCAGACTAAGCCCAGAGGCTGATATCAAATCACACATTCGATTAGCAACTGTGTCATTCAATAGCAAATCTACGTTGAAATCGCCACACAAGATAATATTATCATAATTGATAATAAACTCATCGAGAGCATTAAAAACTTCATCAACACAGTTGTTTCTGTTAGGATTATATACACATACTACCAAGCAATTTGAATTTTGGCCACAAATTTCTAATCTTAAATATTCATCCACACTATTACAATCAGACTTTAGTACTGTCCTATACTTAATACCAAACTTAACATAAAATGCAATACCACGGCCTCTCATGCCAGATCTCCTATCATGACGAATAAGATTGTAATTATTAATGCCATAAAACTCATTACCAATATCAGATTTAAACCATGTCTCAGTTATACACATAACATCCACATCCGTTGATGGCAATAGAAAACCTAAATGATATATTTTGATACTGTTAAAACTTCGTGCATCCCAATGGCATAATTGAAAGCCTTTATGGGTTTCACTGACAATTTTCATAACTGTTTCAAAACAAATATTATTAGTGCTATTATGTGCAGATAATTCTGTTGACGCCATAATCTAATATCCAATTTTTTTCTTATATAGATTTAACTTATTAATGTACTCAATGTGGACACAGAATGAGATTTTTCGAAAAATTCTGTAACAGAGTCATTTGAAGATATCGAATTATTATATCGCAAAACAGAAGGAAAAACATCAACTTTACGTTTAGAGTTCTAACTCTTTATAGATGACAAATAGTTAGAATAACATTTATTATTTAATGAATTAAATTCACGCCTAACTTTGGAATAGCTCAAATAATCAGCAAGAGAACCACTAATTTTTTATTTCTTAAAAAGTCTACTCTTTTTATTCCGCACGTTACGAAGGTGCTTATTGAACCATATGGGACATGTAGAAGCAACAGTAGATGAGTTATAAGCACAATTGGGACCGAAACAGATATAGCCATGAAAAGTTGTTATAAATAGCTGATAACGAATCATCATTATCATCAAAATTAAGATTCCATTGAAATTCTAAGATTATCAAAATTGGTATATCGGTAATTAAATTTATTGACTTTATGCATAGCTTTTTTATGATTGATATTAATATTTTTTAACGTAATTGTTGTTATTTTGTATTTGTATTTGTATTTGTGTTTGTATTAAATACCGTAGTTTCTGTTTATTGTATTATTTAGAATACATTTGTTTTTTAAGTTACTGGCTCGACAAAATTTTTTCGTTACTAGTCAAAAACATCTCATCCTGTGAAAACCTTTTTTGTGTTTGTTAAATAAAATAATAAATATTAATTTATAATTCTCGCTATTTATTCATTATCAAATAAGAGTAATAAACAAAGTTGGATGATACTTGTCCTCAGGATGAACAAATGGGTCAACACGACAAATTTCAATATCTATATCACTGTAGAAAACAAAATCTAACAATTTATTATTTATAATCAGAATGTTATTAAGCTGATACAAACATAGGTCGCAGATTTCCATAAAAAATGGATCAAACAACTGAGAATAATCAGATGGAGTATAATAACCAAGGTCTCCATCAAGAGTCCAACAAACGTTTGGTAGATTAAAGTCACCCAGTTCTAATATGGAGTCACAACGCTTAAGACCTAATGCAACTGATTTAATAAAATGTAAATGTTTTAAATAAATTGACAATTCAGAACTCGGAGGAATATAAGATGATGTTATATATAAATCAACATTATTTAATCTAATTTGCAGACAAATCAATTCCACATCCAGTGGTTCAGTAAAAAAGTGAAGATAAAGAACAATGCACACTAATTAACACACCACCACCATTTTTAGAAATTCTTTCATTTCTATAAATGTGATAATCAGGACTTAAAACTTCAGCATCAAAAATCCCCGGCTTCAGCCAAGTTTCTGTAAACATAACAACATGATAATCACAGTCAATCGATTTTAATACAGTATTTTGCAATTTAGTATTTAGGCCTCGGACATTTTGATAAAGTACTGTAAGATTATTATTTAGTTTTTTGGTAAATCAGAAGGGACATTAAGTTCAATAGGCACAGTTATTCTATTGCGAGGTATAAATTCTTTTACAAGGACGCCATGCGGCCAGAATTGCTTAATCAATATACGTAGGGCTTACAATACCGAACTAAAATCTGAATACCGGTATTTGATATTTGAAATTTGAAATATCGGGATACCGGTATTAAAAAAAAAAATTTTACTTACCTCAGTTGTTATATTGACTTGTTAACAAATAATATATGAAATCCAATAATATTGTTCTGATATGAGTAGATATTATTTATTTAATTAAATAGAGAATAGGAGTAGATACATACAAAACAACGTGCAAGTAAAAAAAAGTACATATTAAATTTTATGTTACATTTTACATATAATAGACTCGTATGGCATTATATAATTAAAGAAGCAAAAAATATAATTAAATTGAAAGTAGTTATGAAATATTAATAACTTGCGTTTCGTTTATTAAAGTATGCTCTTAAAAATATAAAGAATCAATCGTTTCATCATCAAGTGAGGACCGAATTTTCGTACAAATATAACCGCCGAAAAAGCTCTTTCTGATTCTACACTTGTTGGCACTATTGTCATTAAGAAATCATATACATTTTGTAAATACCTTCCTTTTGTTCCTGTTTTTTCAAAAAAAGTAAATTCATCTTTTATTTTTTGTTCCAGACCTGGAATTTTTTTAAACGCCGGCACGGGTGAAGTATTTAGTGTTTCGTCTATTGCTGCCTGTAGTTTTTTCTTTATTGCGTTTACGTTTACCTTGTCAGATTCTAATATTATTTCATTACTAATTCCATATCTTCTGTATCTTATAGATTTTCATGTGTGAGCCGTTTAGTTAAGCTTACAATTTTTTTAATGATTGTAATTTTGGATATGCGTTTAAATACTTCTCCAACATCTTGTGAGCCCTTTTGCAGATACTGAAGTATTTGGGATAATTCATTTCGTCGCAGTAAAATTCGAGATTTTAATGTTTCCAATAATTCCAATGCAATTGCAGATTTTTGCTGGGAAAGAGTATCTAACATAAATGTTAAAGAAGCGTCAGCCGACAAAAGATTTGCATGTTTTCGGCATAATGCATCTACTGTTAATTTTACAATAGTAAGAGCAGCAATAATTGAAGATAATAAATTAAATTCTTCATCAGAAAAATGAATATCGGAAGTAATGTCACTAAGCGATTTTTGAATACAAAGTTTAATTTCTTCTTTATAACATAAATAACATACTGTTCAATTTTGTTTGAAAATCTAATTTTAGCGCTGTTTCTTTACCTAATTGTTCTCTCACGCACTTTTGTAAATATTTATCATTTTTAGAAGGTGAATTTTTAAATGTTTTCACTACTTTTCGAATTTTTGAAACTAGAGATGATATACCAGTATGTCTAATATTTATATTACTTGTATCTTCTTCGTCGATATCGTCGTCATTGTTATCATCGTCATCGTCAACATCGTCATCATTATAATTTTGCTCCACAACATCAATATCCACACTCGGGTTCAAACTTGACTTATACAAAACATCAGTAATTGCTAAATTTATGCAACAATGTATTGCACATACATTGTTGATGTTCAGCCTCAAGAATTTTTTCTAATTTTACCATAACCGACGCACCGTCAGTAGTTTCTCCAACTATGTCTTTAGATATATCTTATAAAGTACTTTATATGCTCGGGTGAAGCCGTCGGTCACCAAGGATCATATAATATTTAGATGGGTTTTTCCTTTAAATTCACTTTTATTTTTAAATTATTGCTTAGTTTCTAATTATGCAACAGTTTTATATTCAAATTTTTTTTATATCAAAGAAATGCACAAACGCATAAAAATCAAAAGATATCTATTCTCAGGTCACGCACACGCACTACTTTCTGCACACGCTTCTGACGATCTCTTTTGCTTCTGACGATCACACTTTTCTACTTGACGATCTCTTCACTTTGACTGCTCGCACTAGACTCCTCAACGATCTCTTCACTTCTCAGAATCTCGGGCACTCGGCTCGTTTTCACCACTCACAGTTGACGGCCCTGCTTTCGACGAGTTGTCGTGGTGAAAAACGCTACAGCTGTAGGGGGAAAAAGGCTGTGCATTTTTCTTCCTTACAATCTAAATTAAAATCTTTCAATTTTTCTTCTACAAGGGATAAGCATTTTTCTGCTGGAACGGATCCGTAAGCGCGCACTAATCCGATATTCCACATTGTTCCTCCAACAGAATGTACATTAATGTTTATGTAGCGCCGATTACGAATGGACATCTATTCGTAAAATTAATACTGAAACGTTTACCTTCAGATTTCAGTCTAGAAATTTCATGCACTGTAGACTGTTTAAGAATTTTACTATGTTCAAATACCATATTTTTAATGGTGACTGCAGATTTTGGTATGTCTTTGAATCCTCTTGCCTTTAAGCCTGCTCTTATGTATGCTCTAAAAGACAAACCATCGCGAGCTGTCATTCGGGCAAGCACTTCTGAAAGATTTTCGTTTTTATTATTTTTAAAATAATTTGTTATTAACAATTTAGGCTGTTTAGAAACACTTGATTCGACATCATGGGGAGATTCAAATTTTTTTTTAAGATTTAGCCCATGTATCGTTTTTAAGTGAGTATGAAGGCCACTTGTGGATCCTCCTGTATTCTTTATTTCTTTCGCGCACTCTTTACATTTAGCAACCTGTCCGTTTTTTTCAATCAAAAAATGATTCCAAACTGAAGTTTTGTCCTGTCCATTTCGGTGCTCCGTAAATGTATTCATCTTTCAGGTAGTATAGCAGTTTATGCTTATTAATTTTAATATTTGTAAATGAATTAAACTCTAACTTACATTAATACAAATATAAACTTACCGTATCATATAATTCATATGGATTAATCAGTATTTAAATACCGTTATATAATTTTCAATTATTAGAAATAAAACCAGAAAACAAGTGCACATAACCCACACACCAAAAGACACAACGGAATGAAAAATAAAATTGATAGCTTTCCGTGCCGGAACAACAATCAAGTCATCATCAGATATAACTGGTGCCGCCGTTGAAACACTTGGAATATTATCATTTAGATTTACATGATGTAACGAGGTTTTTACACTATGCTCGGGTTAAGCCGTCGGCGTAGGGTATCTCGTCCATTTATTTTTTTAATAAATAAGGGAAAACGTTTTAATTATTATAACCGATATCTCTTTTATCTTTATTGTTATAACACTAATATTACAGGTACTCACATATGCAATTGTGTACTACTCTCAATATTTTGATGCTTCACCCTACCACTCTGGCCACACTCGCTGCTGTGTTAATACGCTATAAGCCCTGTCCAACTGACTTTCGTCCTGTACTTTTATACTTTTTCAGATGGATCGATACTTACAGTAGCCGAATGATTTGTTTTAAGTCTGATCACCTTGACAGTGCGCTAGCAAAAGGGATCGAGAATATGTCAACACCCCTAACTTCGACATTTCTTGTTGGAAATTATTGGAATCGTGTCCCGATAGTACTCGGTCGGTACACGATGACGTGGAAGTGAGTGGTAGCCAGATTTACAATGTTGTTTTTTTTAGTACTAGGTTTCCTATGCTAGAACTTATATATATATCACAATTTGTTCTAATTTGAAATTAGTTGACGGGGAAAACGAGGGACGACTTTCCTCGTCACACGTCCTCCCCCCTTCGGATAACAAACATTTTTTTTTACACTTCAGTTTTAAAATGGAACATAAGGTTTGTAATTAATTAGTATTCAGAAATTAAGATTCATATTACATTAAAAGAAGGAATATAAAAAAGAATTATTATGGGTAGCATCCGGTGTTGATATGGAGTGGCGTCCCCCTAAATTTGGTATATCGTGACTTTGCCGTTATGCGCTACGACCACCCTAAATGAGCCCTCTTTGAGGTCATAACGCCGCTTGTGCCTTTTCGCCTTTGGCAACTGCTCGAGAAGCTCCTCAATGCGCGGCACTAACTGCCGTAGTACTAACGGCGGTATTCCAGCTACGTGCCAGCCATGGGGTGTTGTCACCGGGCGTTCCGGATGTCGGTGAACATGATGGTCGGGTGATGTTTTTGGCGGTGATTCCTTCGGCCGTGGACGCTGATCGCCGATGGCGGTGGATACCGGATGTGGTTTCTGTTGAGGCTGGTTATGTTGGCCCTGTTCACGACGTTGCCAGTGTGGCGGCTGGTGACGATATGAGGGCTGTCTTTTGTTTTCCGATAATTTCCTCGGTTGTCGTACATGCTGGCTCATTCTATACTGCAAGTGTGGGGAGCGTGACTCTCCTACGTCCTCCCTAGTGGACCCAACTGAAGTAGTTCGGAACCGGTTGTTAGTAGGCGGTTTCTCCGGTGTGCCCCTGGTGGTGAGATGGCGTCTTGGGTTGAAATTCCCCGGCAGGTACGCCAGCCGATATCTTTCTTGTTCGGCAAAATTTCTTCTATCAACTCCTCGATCGTTTTTTGAACATCCGATATCAGAGACGCATTGCACTTCAGTACCGGAGACGACCCTTGTGAACTGTGGATGTTGACCGAGGGGGCAACCTCTCTCACCAAGTATGCCGCATGCCGCGTTGTTTGGGGAGGAGTATTCTCCATACGCTCGTTACAAACTGGCTTGTCGTCTCCGCATGAAACAGGATACTTTACGTCCTCCTGAATCCTTCCGTCCCCAGCCTTGATGACGTGTGGGGAACCCTGCGATGACCATGCGGGTGAACTGTTTTTCTCAAATGTAGCAGGAGATATTACGTCCTCCTGCACACCTCCGTCCTCAACCTCGATAACCTGTTGGGACATATGAACCTCGCGTGTTGGAGAGCTGCCGTCATCGTATATAGCAGGAGAAATTACGTCCCGCACACCCTCGCGTTCGGACTCGACAAAGTGTTGAGGTTTCATGGGTCGACAGTAACTTCCAGGTGGCAATATTAGTGTCACCTTCATGGTGCGCTCCAATTTGATATGGTCCCCAAAGACCATCTCCTCCGAGTCCTCCACCTCATAGGGCACATACCCATACCGCTTAGTCGTTCTAGGTTGGGGTGTAGCCGATTTTGGGTTCGTTTTTATGGGCGACGGTGTTTCCAAAGCATCCCTGATATCCCAGCTTTCATCATTGGTGATAAACATTGGGGGTGGCGGAATTT
This sequence comes from Ornithomya fringillina, assembly GCA_963978525.1. Lineage (NCBI taxonomy): Eukaryota > Metazoa > Arthropoda > Insecta > Diptera > Hippoboscidae > Ornithomya > Ornithomya fringillina. Next base: position 16,060,106 of record OZ021690.1, on the reverse strand, counting down.
GTTCAGAATACAGGGTCCATGTTACTCTGGAGTTACGCTGCCTCCCTCATCTGTTTCGACCGTTCGTAACCCATGGGAAGAAGGAGCAGCAATTTCGTCCAATTTCGGTTGGGGGTCGCGTGCCTCCGCATCAAGCATCGTCTTTACGCCCTCCGAATCCCCGGTGTTATCTGAGGTAATTGTAAAGGGAGAACACGTCACGTCCTCTCGAACGGATGGAGTATGGGTCCCGTTCTGCTGAACACCTATCTCTTGAGCCGCATATGACTGTCTCCGAGCCGTTTGTCCTCAAAACATTCCTCGCTTATTACGCACGCCTCTTGACGTTATCTGTTCGCCATAGTCAAAAATCTCCATCGCCTCCCACACCCAGCGTTCCCACTCTCGCACCCGCTCCTGGGTTTTCCCGTTTGGGCTCCTTGGTTGTTTTGATATGGGAAGAAAAAATGGAAGTATTTCTATGTATTAGTGTCATTACTGAATGCATTTAAGAGGATGAACTCCCTCTTGACGTGAAGTAAGGTTTAAGATCCCGTACATGACGCGTTCGCTTGTGGCCCAAACCTTCGACCTCAATAATGTCCTTTAACGGTAGATTAATAACAGAGTATGGCTCATCAAACTTCGCGGCAAGTTTCGCTGCGTGACTGTCAATAGCCTTGGAAAGTGGATGCTGACGCACTAGGACGCTATCGCCAACCTTGGGTAGCAAAGCGCGTCGTCGTAAATTATAATGCCTACCTAGTTCTTTCGAGGCTTTCCTGAGGTTATGATGTGCTACTTTCCATGCATCTGGCAGGCTTTTCGCCCTGCGTGCTACATTTCCTCCTCCAGTTCCTGTGCCCCTAGTAAACTTATCATATACGGAGTTTGGGAGGCGCGGTTCCCGTGCCTGGGTTAAGTAAGCCGGAGTGAAACCTGTGGACTCCGCCACACTCGAATTTATTGCCACCATTACTTCTGGGATGTACTCGCCCCAGAGTCTATGTTCATTATTGGCCAACTGCGCGATGATGGTTTTAATTGTTCTATTGTTCTCTATTGTTCTCTTCTATTGTTCTATCTCGGTGGGATTCTCTTGTGGTGTGTACGGTGCCGTGAACCGTTGTTTGACACCAATAACATCCAAATTAACATTTTGTTAAGATTTTACTTTTGAATTGTGTGCCATTGTCGGTTATAAATATTTTGGGAACTCCATATCTAGCCACGATTTTTTCCCTGAAAACTTTTAACACTCCTTCGCATGGGAGTCAATTTCACCCATTTGCAGAATTTGTCCACAATGACCAGAAGTGTCGTGAACGAGGTAGGAGCCCAACGAAGTCGGCACATACCGTGGCTCATGGCTCTTCCGGTATGTGAGTTAACATCTCCCCAGCTGGTTGTCTCTGTGCAATTTTAAAGCGCTGGCAGGACTCACATTTTTGGATGTATTTCTTAACATCCCTCGACATCCCAGGCCAGTAATAACGGTTTGCCAGACGAGATATCATTTATCGGCCTGCGGCAGGTTGATCATGGTTTTCGCTGATTACTCATTTTTGTTGGGACGCACAATTTCTACGAGACTTCATCATCCTCGTGAAACGACGTACAAAAATGTCGGTAAAGTTGACCCTCTATGAGTAGTCCGGATATTTTTCTGGTTGATTTTGTATCTCCGTGATGCGCTTGCGAATTCTTCTACATTTTTTTTAATTTTTTCGTCCACTGCGGGCATTTGGCATCCCTCAGTCGGTTGATGGGAGAGGGCGTCAGCGACTATATTCTGTTTACCCTTGCTATATTCAACGGTGAAGTTATACTGTTGGAGCTCCAGTGCCCACCTTGCTAGGCGGCTGGAGGGGTTGTCCAAGGAATTCAACCATTTGAGAGCAAGGTGGTTCGTGATGACCACAAACTTGTATCCTTCCAAGTAAGGGCGCATTTTCCTTATACTCCACATTATCGCTAAGCATTCCTTCTCCGTGGTGCTGTAATTCTTTTCAGCCTGATTTAAGTGGCGGCTTGCATAAGCAATCACCCGCTCATTACCGTCTATATCTTGAGTGAGCACCGCACCCAAGCCAACTTCGCTCTCATCCATTTGGAGTTTAAAAGTGTGAGTAAAATCCGGGCATGTTAGAACTGGAGCCTCTGTTAGTTTGCGCTTTAGGGTATCAAATGCTACTTGTTGGGCCTCCATCCATTTCCAATGACGACCCTCCTTCAGTAGCGCGGTTAATGGCTGAGATATTTGAGAAAAATCCGGTCCAAATCGGCGGTATCACGAAATGGTGCCCAAGAACTGACTTGAGGTTTTGTGGAGGTCGTATGCCCAAAATTGCGCTAATCTTGTCCGGATCCGTTTTTATTCCATCCCTCGTAACCAGATGACCCAGATATCGCACTTCTTGTTTAAAAAACTCGCACTCAGCCGCATTTATTTTCAAATTCGCAATTCTAAGCCGTCTGAATACCTCGCTTAGATTTTTCATGAGTTCCTGTAGTGTCTTCCCGATGACAATAATGTCATCGAGGTATGTGAAAGCAAAAGGTTCAAGTTCGGGGCCAATCACGGTGTCTAGGACCCGCTGGAAAGTTGCCGGTGCTGAATGGAGTCCAAAAGGCATGACTTTCCATTGGAACAAACCGCGTCCGGCTACGGTGAAAGCTGTATATTTTCTGCTTCCCTCTGCCACCAGTACTTGCCAATACCCATTCTCGAGATCGATGGTACTGATAAATTTAGCTTCTTTCAGCTTTTCCAAAATATGTGTTATACGCGGCAATGGGTATGCGTCGGGTTCTGATCGCTTGTTCAACTGGCGAAAATCTACACAGAATCTCCAAGTGCCATTTTTCTTACGAACCAGAGTCACTGGAAAACTATATGGGCTATTAGAGGGTTCGATGCAACCTTTCTAGAGTAATTTATCGACCTCATTGTCAATCACTTTTTGCATGGCCGGGTTACGGGTCTGATACCTAATCTTGACGGGCCGATTTTTGGTTATCTTAATATGATGTTCATCAATGTGTGTGAGGCCCCTCACATCTTGGAATTTAGCGAGTTCCCCTTCAAGAAATTCGGCAATTAGCTCTTTCCCCTCGTTCGTTTCTGATTCGACTTGGGAGACAGGTGCACCACTGTCGATGTATGCGTTACACAACTAGTAGGGGTCTCGTCGGGATTCACCGACGGGGAGTCCTGCGTTACATTAGAATTTGTTGGGCACGGCATTTTCGCCCTAGTTTTGGGTGGGTCAGATTTACATTGTGTTAGGAGCTTGCTCGACTTTACTGTTCGAGGCACTGTGTTGGGTACACTCACTTCGTTGCTGTCTGACCTCTGCGTCCAGACAGAATGGCACGGAGTTAATCTTCTGGCCAAACCAGACGCACGTTTTGGTTCCAAGGCAATAAGTCCATTTTCGGCGGTTGTGGCAGGCTGGGTAAATTGGATGGATACGCCTGCACAGGTGAGCGTGGCTTGGAAAGCTGCCAGGAAGCTGAAACCCAGGATGACGTCCTCGAAAGACCCTGGCATGACCCTAAATATGCTATGCCTCACATTGCCAAATTGTAGGGTGTACGTGAGCGCCTGCGTTATTCTGCGGCGGGTACCATCAGCAAGTATTATTTCGACTATTCCGCTCTCTTGTATGTCCGCATAACCACATTTTCGAGCATACTCTTCACTAAGGAAGCAACTTGAAGGCCCAGTATCGACAATAGCCGAAACTTCGATTCCATTTATACGAACAGTGGCAGTTAATCGGTTCTCCTGGACGTTTAAGCTCTCTTTTGGGACGTAGGGGTTTGTTGTGGGGACCCGGCCATAAAATAAGCACAAAATATAATTTTCATACGCAAAGCGATACCAATTTTACTAACGTTTGACTTAAGGCAAATATTCACGATTCTCAAACGATTGTTTTGCTTATGTGAATCAATATTACGACTCTCAATATCAGCTGTTTGGTTGCGAAAACTATTATAAGACACATATACGAGATTCATACGATACTTAAACGAAACTTAGATACATGAATACTTTTGAGCAAAAAAACGATATCGTGCGTGATTATCATGGTATGTGAGTACCCCCCTGTATTTTTGATCACACACTTTATATATAATCTGAGTGTACAGACTTTCGTCCTGTACACTAATACTTCTTCAGATGGATCGATACTTACAGCAGCCGAACGATTTGTTTTTCGTCTGATCACCTTGACTGCTCGCTAGCAAAAGAGGTCGAGAAAAATGCTAACATCCCTAAGCTCGATATTTCTTGTTGAAAATTATTGGAATCGTGTCCCGATAGTACTCGGTCGGTACATGATGACGTGGCAGCGAGTGGTAGCCAGATTTACAATATTGGGTTAGTACTACGTTTCCTACCCTAGACCTCATATATATATATAAAATACAATTGGTTTTATTTGAAATTACGAAATTAGTTGACGGGGAAAACGAGGGACGACTTTCCTCGTCACACGTCCTCCCCTTTCGGAATATAAACATTGCATTTTTTCGACTTCAGTTTCAACCAAGGAATTAAGATTTGTAATTAGTTACGATTAAGGTTTATATAATTTTGTTACATCAAAAGAAAAAGAAAATGATTATTATTTGTAGCGTCTGGACATCGGCGGTGACACGTAATGGCGTCGCTTACGTCTGGTAAATAGTAACTTTGCCGTTACGAGCTATGGCCACCCTAAATGTGCCCTCATTGAGGTCATAACTCCGCTTGTGCCTTTTCAATTTTGGTAACTGCTCAAAAAGCTCCTCAATACGCGGCACTAACTGCCGTAGTACTACCGGCGGTATTCCAGCTACGTGCCAGCCTTAGGGTGTTGTCACTGGGCGTTCCGGATGTCTGTGGACGTGATGGTCGGGTGAGCTTTTTGGCGGTGAATCCTTCGGACGTTGATGCTGATCACTGATGGTGGTGGATACCGGATGTGGGTTCTGATGAGACTGGTTATGTTGGACCTGTTCATGGCATTGCCAATGTGGCGACCGCAGACGATATGAGGGCTGTCTCTTGTTTTCAGATAATTTCCCCGGTTGTCGTTCATGCTAACTCATTCGATACTGAAAGTGTGGGGAGCGTGACTTTCCTACGTCCTAGTGGACCTAACTGGATTAGTTCGGAACCGGTTGTTAGTAGGCGGTTCCTCCGGTGTGCCCCCTGGTGGTGAGATGGCGTCTTGGGTTGGAATTCTCCGACAGGTACGCCGGCCGGTATCTTCCTTGTCCGCCAAAAGTTCCTCTAATAACTCCTCAATCATTTGTTGGACATCTGATATCGGGGACGCATTACACTTCAGTACCGGAGACGACCCTTGTGAAATGTGGTTGTTCGCCAAGAGGGCAGCCTCTCTCACCAAGTATGCCACATGCCGCGTGGTTTGGGGAGGAGTATTCTCCATACGCTCGTTACAAACTGGCTTGTCGTCTCCGCATGAAACAGGATACTTTACGTCCTCCTGAATCCTTCCGTCCCCAGCCTTGATGACGTGTGGGGAACCCTGCGATGACCATGCGGGTGAACTGTTTTTCTCAAATGTAGCAGGAGATATTACGTCCTCCTGCACACCTCCGTCCTCAACCTCGATAACCTGTTGGGACATATGAACCTCGCGTGTTGGAGAGCTGCCGTCATCGTATATAGCAGGAGAAATTACGTCCCGCACACCCTCGCGTTCGGACTCGACAAAGTGTTGAGGTTTCATGGGTCGACAGTAACTTCCAGGTGGCAATATTAGTGTCACCCTCATGGTGCGCTTCAATTTGATATGGTCCCCAAAGACCATCTCCTCCGAGTCCTCCACCTCATAGGGCACATACCCATACCGCTTAGTCGTTCTAGGTTGGGGTGTAGCCGATTTTGGGTTCGTTTTTATGGGCGACGGTGTTTCCAAAGCATCCCTGATATCCCAGCTTTCATCATTGGTGATAAACATTGGGGGTGGCGGAATTTGTTCAGAATACAGGGTCACATGTTACTCTGGAGTTACGCTGCCTCCCTCATCTGTTTCGACCGTTCGTAACCCATGGGAAGAAGGAGCAGCAATTTCGTCCAATTTCGGTTGGGGGTCGCGTGCCTCCGCATCAGGCATCGTCTTTACGCCCTCCGAATCCCCGGTGTTATCTGAGGTAATTGTAAAGGGAGAACAGGTCACGTCCTCTCGAACGGATGGAGTATGGGTCCCGTTCTGCTGAACACCTATCTCTTGAGCCGCATATGACTGTCTCCGAGCCGTTTGTCCCCAAAACATTCCTCGCTTATTACGCACGCCTCTCGACGTTATCTGTTCGCCATAGTCAAAAATCGCCATCGCCTCCCACACCCAGCGTTCCCACTCTCGCACCCGCTCCTGGGTTTTCCCGTTTGGGCTCCTTGGTTGTTTTGATATGGGAAGAAAAAATGGAAGTATTTCTATGTATTAGTGTCATTACTGAATGCATTTAAGAGGATGAACTCCCTCTTGACGTGAAGTAAGGTTTAAGATCCCGTACATGACGCGTTCGCTTGTGGCCCAAACCTTCGACCTCAATAATGTCCTTTAACGGTAGATTAATAACAGAGTATGGCTCATCAAACTTCGCGGCAAGTTTCGCTGCGTGACTGTCAATAGCCTTGGAAAGTGGATGCTGACGCACTAGGACGCTATCGCCAACCTTGGGTAGCAAAGCGCGTCGTCGTAAATTATAATGCCTACCTAGTTCTTTCGAGGCTTTCCTGAGGTTATGATGTGCTACTTTCCATGCATCTGGCAGGCTTTTCGCCCTGCGTGCTACATTTCCTCCTCCAGTTCCTGTGCCCCTAGTAAACTTATCATATACGGAGTTTGGGAGGCGCGGTTCCCGTGCCTGGGTTAAGTAAGCCGGAGTGAAACCTGTGGACTCCGCCACACTCGAATTTATTGCCACCATTACTTCTGGGATGTACTCGCCCCAGAGTCTATGTTCATTATTGGCCAACTGCGCGATGATGGTTTTAATTGTTCTATTGTTCTCTATTGTTCTCTTCTATTGTTCTATCTCGGTGGGATTCTCTTGTGGTGTGTACGGTGCCGTGAACCGTTGTTTGACACCAATAACATCCAAATTAACATTTTGTTAAGATTTTACTTTTGAATTGTGTGCCATTGTCGGTTATAAATATTTTGGGAACTCCATATCTAGCCACGATTTTTTCCCTGAAAACTTTTAACACTCCTTCGCATGGGAGTCAATTTCACCCATTTGCAGAATTTGTCCACAATGACCAGAAGTGTCGTGAACGAGGTAGGGGCCCAACGAAGTCGGCACATACCGTGGCTCATGGCTCTTCCGGTATGTGAGTTAACATCTCCCCAGCTGGTTGTCTCTGTGCAATTTTAAAGCGCTGGCAGGACTCACATTTTTGGATGTATTTCTTAACATCCCTCGACATCCCAGGCCAGTAATAACGGTTTGCCAGACGAGATATCATTTATCGGCCTGCGGCAGGTTGATCATGGTTTTCGCTGATTACTCATTTTTGTTGGGACGCACAATTTCTACGAGACTTCATCATCCTCGTGAAACGACGTACAAAAATGTCGGTAAAGTTGACCCTCTATGAGTAGTCCGGATATTTTTCTGGTTGATTTTGTATCTCCGTGATGCGCTTGCGAATTCTTCTACATTTTTTTTAATTTTTTCGTCCACTGCGGGCATTTGGCATCCCTCAGTCGGTTGATGGGAGAGGGCGTCAGCGACTATATTCTGTTTACCCTTGCTATATTCAACGGTGAAGTTATACTGTTGGAGCTCCAGTGCCCACCTTGCTAGGCGGCTGGAGGGGTTGTCCAAGGAATTCAACCATTTGAGAGCAAGATGGTTCGTGATGACCACAAACTTGTATCCTTCCAAGTAAGGGCGCATTTTCCTTATACTCCACATTATCGCTAAGCATTCCTTCTCCGTGGTGCTGTAATTCTTTTCAGCCTGATTTAAGTGGCGGCTTGCATAAGCAATCACCCGCTCATTACCGTCTATATCTTGAGTGAGCACCGCACCCAAGCCAACTTCGCTCTCATCCATTTGGAGTTTAAAAGTGTGAGTAAAATCCGGGCATGTTAGAACTGGAGCCTCTGTTAGTTTGCGCTTTAGGGTATCAAATGCTACTTGTTGGGCCTCCATCCATTTCCAATGACGACCCTCCTTCAGTAGCGCGGTTAATGGCTGAGATATTTGAGAAAAATCCGGTCCAAATCGGCGGTATCACGAAATGGTGCCCAAGAACTGACTTGAGGTTTTGTGGAGGTCGTATGCCCAAAATTGCGCTAATCTTGTCCGGATCCGTTTTTATTCCATCCCTCGTAACCAGATGACCCAGATATCGCACTTCTTGTTTAAAAAACTCGCACTCAGCCGCATTTATTTTCAAATTCGCAATTCTAAGCCGTCTGAATACCTCGCTTAGATTTTTCATGAGTTCCTGTAGTGTCTTCCCGATGACAATAATGTCATCGAGGTATGTGAAAGCAAAAGGTTCAAGTTCGGGGCCAATCACGGTGTCTAGGACCCGCTGGAAAGTTGCCGGTGCTGAATGGAGTCCAAAAGGCATGACTTTCCATTGGAACAAACCGCGTCCGGCTACGGTGAAAGCTGTATATTTTCTGCTTCCCTCTGCCACCAGTACTTGCCAGTACCCATTCTCGAGATCGATGGTACTGATAAATTTAGCTTCTTTCAGCTTTTCCAAAATATGTGTTATACGCGGCAATGGGTATGCGTCGGGTTCTGATCGCTTGTTCAACTGGCGAAAATCTACACAGAATCTCCAAGTGCCATTTTTCTTACGAACCAGAGTCACTGGAAAACTATATGGGCTATTAGAGGGTTCGATGCAACCTTTCTAGAGTAATTTATCGACCTCATTGTCAATCACTTTATGCATGGCCGGGTTACGGGTCTGATACCTAATCTTGACGGGCCGATTTTTGGTTATCTTAATATGATGTTCATCAATGTGTGTGAGGCCCCTCACATCTTGGAATTTAGCGAGTTCCCCTTCAAGAAATTCGGCAATTAGCTCTTTCCCCTCGTTCGTTTCTGATTCGACTTGGGAGACAGGTGCACCACTGTCGATGTATGCGTTACACAACTAGTAGGGGTCCCGTCGGGATTCACCGACGGGGAGTCCTGCGTTACATTAGAATTTGTTGGGCACGGCATTTTCGCCCTAGTTTTGGGTGGGTCAGATTTACATTGTGTTAGGAGCTTGCTCGACTTTACTGTTCGAGCCACTGTGTTGGGTACACTCACTTCGTTGCTGTCTGACCTCTGCGTCCAGACAGAATGGCACGGAGTTAATCTTCTGGCCAAACCAGACGCACGTTTTGGTTCCAAGGCAATAAGTCCATTTTCGGCGGTTGTGGCAGGCTGGGTAAATTGGATGGATACGCCTGCACAGGTGAGCGTGGCTTGGAAAGCTGCCAAGAAGCTGAAACCCAGGATGACGTCCTCGAAAGACCCTGGCATGACCCTAAATATGCTATGCCTCACATTGCCAAATTGTAGGGTGCACGTGAGCGCCTGCGTTATTTTGCGACGGGTACCATCAGCAAGTATTATTTCGACTATTCCGCTCTCTTGTATGTCCGCATAACCAAATTTTCGAGCATACTCTTCACTAAGGAAGCAACTTGAAGGCCCAGTATCGACAATAGCCGAAACTTCGATTCCATTTATACGAACAGTGGCAGTTAATCGGTTCTCCTGGACGTTTAAGCTCTCTTTTGGGACGTAGGGGTTTGTTGTGGGGACCCGGCCATAAAATAAGCACAAAATATAATTTTCATACGCAAAGCGATACCAATTTTACTAACGTTTGACTTAAGGCAAATATTCACGATTCTCAAACGATTGTTTCGCTTATGTGAATCAATATTACGACTCTCAATATCAGCTGTTTGGTTGCGAAAACTATTATAAGACACATATACGAGATTCATACGATACTTAAACGAAACTTAGATACATGAATACTTTTGAGCAAAAAAACGATATCGTGCGTGATTATCATGGTATGTGAGTACCCCCCTGTATTTTTGATCACACACTTTATATATAATCTGAGTGTACAGACTTTCGTCCTGTACACTAATACTTCTTCAGATGGATCGATACTTACAGCAGCCGAACGATTTGTTTTTCGTCTGATCACCTTGACTGCTCGCTAGCAAAAGAGGTCGAGAAAAATGCTAACATCCCTAAGCTCGATATTTCTTGTTGAAAATTATTGGAATCGTGTCCCGATAGTACTCGGTCGGTACATGATGACGTGCAGCGAGTGGTAGCCAGATTTACAATATTGGGTTAGTACTACGTTTCCTACCCTAGACCTCATATATATATATAAAATACAATTGGTTTTATTTGAAATTACGAAATTAGTTGACGGGGAAAACGAGGGACGACTTTCCTCGTCACACGTCCTCCCCTTTCGGAATATAAACATTGCATTTTTTCGACTTCAGTTTCAACCAAGGAATTAAGATTTGTAATTAGTTACGATTAAGGTTTATATAATTTTGTTACATCAAAAGAAAAAGAAAATGATTATTATTTGTAGCGTCTGGACATCGGCGGTGACACGTAATGGCGTCGCTTACGTCTGGTAAATAGTAACTTTACCGTTACGAGCTATGGCCACCCTAAATGTGCCCTCATTGAAGTCATAACTCCGCTTGTGCCTTTTCAATTTTGGTAACTGCTCAAAAAGCTCCTCAATACGCGGCACTAACTGCCGTAGTACTACCGGCGGTATTCCAGCTACGTGCCAGCCTTAGGGTGTTGTCACTGGGCGTTCCGGATGTCTGTGGACGTGATGGTCGGGTGAGCTTTTTGGCGGTGAATCCTTCGGACGTTGATGCTGATCACTGATGGTGGTGGATACCGGATGTGGGTTCTGATGAGACTGGTTATGTTGGACCTGTTCATGGCATTGCCAATGTGGCGACCGCAGACGATATGAGGGCTGTCTCTTGTTTTCAGATAATTTCCCCGGTTGTCGTTCATGCTAACTCATTCGATACTGAAAGTGTGGGGAGCGGGACTTTCCTACGTCCTAGTGGACCCGGTTGTTAGAACCGGTTGTTAGTAGGCGGTTCCTCCGGTGTGCCCCCTGGTGGTGAGATGGCGTCTTGGGTTGGAATTCTCCGACAGGTATGCCGGCCGGTATCTTCCTTGTCCGCCAAAAGTTCCTCTAATAACTCCTCAATCATTTGTTGGACATCTGATATCGGGGACGCATTACACTTCAGTACCGGAGACGACCCTTGTGAAATGTGGTTGTTCGCCAAGAGGGCAGCCTCTCTCACCAAGTATGCCACATGCCGCGTGGTTTGGGGAGGAGTATTCTCCATACGCTCGTTACAAACTGGCTTGTCGTCTCCGCATGAAACAGGATACTTTACGTCCTCCTGAATCCTTCCGTCCCCAGCCTTGATGACGTGTGGGGAACCCTGCGATGACCATGCGGGTGAACTGTTTTTCTCAAATGTAGCAGGAGATATTACGTCCTCCTGCACACCTCCGTCCTCAACCTCGATAACCTGTTGGGACATATGAACCTCGCGCGTTGGAGAGCTGCCGTCATCGTATATAGCAGGAGAAATTACGTCCCGCACACCCTCGCGTTCGGACTCGACAAAGTGTTGAGGTTTCATGGGTCGACAGTAACTTCCAGGTGGCAATATTAGTGTCACCCTCATGGTGCGCTCCAATTTGATATGGTCCCCAAAGACCATCTCCTCCGAGTCCTCCACCTCATAGGGCACATACCCATACCGCTTAGTCGTTCTAGGTTGGGGTGTAGCCGATTTTGGGTTCGTTTTTATGGGCGACGGTGTTTCCAAAGCATCCCTGATATCCCAGCTTTCATCATTGGTGATAAACATTGGGGGTGGCGGAATTTGTTCAGAATACAGGGTCACATGTTCCTCTGGAGTTACGCTGCCTCCCTCACCTGTTTCGACCGCTCGTAACCCATAGGAAGAAGGAGCAGCAATTTTGTCCAAAAGCGATGTTCCTATGCTGGGTACTGGAGTCGTGGCACTTGGTTGAGGGTGCCTCCGCATCAGGCATCGCCTTCGCGCCCTCCGAATCCCCGGTGCTGTCTGAGGAAATCGTAAATGTAGAACAGGTCACGTCCTCTAGAACGGATGGAGGATGAGTTCTGCTGAACACCTCTATCTTGAGCCGTCTGTCCCCGAAACATTCCGCGCCTATTACGCACGCCTCTTGACGTGCTCTCTTCGCCATCGCCTCCCACACCGAGCGTTGCTACTCTCGCATCCGCTCCTGGGTTTCCTCGTTTGGGCTCCTTGGTTGTTTTGATATGGGACCTGTGAAATAAAAGGTGGAAGTATTTCTATGTATTAGTGTCATTACCGATTGCATTTAAGAGGATGAACTCCCTCTTGACGTGAAGTAAGGTTTAAGATCCCGCACATGACACGTTCGTTTGTGGCCCAAGCCTTCGACTTCAGTAATGACTTTTGACGGTAGATTAATAACAGTGTATGGACCATCAAACTTCGGGGCAAGTTTCGCTGCGTGACTGTCAATAGCCTTGGAAAGTGGATGCTGACGCACTAGGACGCTATCGCCAACCTTGGGTACCAAAACGCGTCGTCGTAAATTATAATGCCTACCTTGCTCTTTCGAGGCTTTGCTGAGATTGTGATATGCTACTTTCCATGCATCTCGCAGGCTTTTCGCCCTGCGTGCTATATAACCTCCTCCAGTTCCTGTGCCCGTAGTAACCTTATCATATAGAGAGTTTGGGAGGCGTGGTTCCCGTCCCTGAGTTAAGTAAGCCGGAGTGAAACCTGTGGACTCCGCCACACTCGAATTTATTGCCACCATTACTTCTGGGATGTACTCGTCCCAGAGTCTATGTTCATTATTGGCCAACTGCGCGATGATGGTTTTAATTGTTCTATTGTTCTCTATTGTTCTCTTCTATTGTTCTATCTCGGTGGGATTCTCTTGTGGTGTGTACGGTGCCGTGAACCGTTGTTTGACACCAATAACATCCAAATTAACATTTTGTTAAGATTTTACTTTTGAATTGTGTGCCATTGTCGGTTATAAATATTTTGGGAATTCCATATCTAGCCACGTTTTTTTCCCTGAAAACTTTTAACACTCCTTAGCCTTACGCATGGGAGAGAATTCCACCCATTTGGAGAATTTGTCCACAATGACCAGTGTCGTATGGTCATTGTGGACAATGGCCCATGGTTCTTCCGGTATGTGAGTTAACATCTCCCCAACTAGTTGTCTCTGTGCAATTTTAAAGCGTTGGCAGGACTTACATTTTTGGATGTATTTCCTAACATCCCTCGACATCCCAGGCCAGTAATAACGGTTTGCCAGACGAGCTATCGTTTTGCGGACCCACAGATGGCCTGCGGCAGGTTTTCGCTGATTACTTGACATCTCAAGTTCGTTGGGACGCACAATTTCCACGAGACGTCATCGTCCTCGTGAAACGACGTACAAAAAAGTTGACCCTCTATGATGGCGTAGTCCGGATATTTTTCTGGTTGATTTTGTATCTCCGTGATGCGCATACGAATCCACGGACAAACATCTTCCACATTTTTTTTATTATTTTCGCCCACTGCGGCCATTTGGCATTCCTCAGCCGGTTGATGGGAGAGGGCGTCAGCGACTATATTCTGTTTACCCTTGCTATATTCAACGGTGAAGTTATACTGTTGGAGCTCCAGTGCCCACCTTCCTAGCCGGCCGGAGGGGTTGTCCAAGGAATTCAACCGTTTGAGAGCAAGATGGTCGGTGATGACCACAAACTTGTATCCTTCCAAGTATGAATGGAGTCCAAATGGCATGACTTTCCATTGGAACAAGCCGCGTCCGGCTACGGTGAAAGCTGTATATTTTCTGCTTCCCTCTGACACCGGTACTTGCCAATACCCATTCTCGAGATCGATGGTACTGATAAATTTAGCTTCTTTCAGCTTTTCCAAAATATGTATTATACGCGGCAATGGGTATACGTCGGGTTCTGATCGCTTGTTCAACTGGCGAAAATCTACACAGAATCTCCAAGTGCAATTTTTCCTTCGAACCAGAGTCACTGGAAAGCTATATGGGCTATTAGAGGATTCGATGCAACCTTTCTGGAGTAATTTATCGATCTCATTGTCAATCACTTTTTGCATGGCCGGGTTACGGGTCTGATACCTAATCTTGACAGGCCGATTATCGGTTACCTTAATATGATGTTCATCAATGTGTGTGAGGCCCCTCACATCTTGGAATTTAGCTAGTTCCACTTTAAGAAATTCGGCAATTAGCTCTTTCCTCTCGTTCGTTTCTGACCCGACTTGGGAGACAGGTCGATCCCCACTGCTGAGCTTTCGCGCTGTGAGGTAAACTGATTGACCTGTGGTTGATGATGATTGGACACTTGCTCGACTTTATCGTCCGAGCTTCAGTGCTGGGTACACTCGCTACACTGCTATTAGACATAAACGTCCGGACAGTATGTTGTTGTGGAAAATCATTGTTCAAATTTTTATTTAGGGTATGGATCGCACAATTAGTATGGATTTTGTCGGGTTTCACCGATGAGGAATCGTGTGTTATGTTAGAATTTGACGAGCACGGCATTTTCGCCCGAGCTTTGGGTGTGTCAGAACTGTATTGTGTAAGGGTTTTTCTCGACTTTAACGGCCGAGCCACTGTGTTAGGTACACTCACTTCGTTGCTGTCCGACCTTTGCTTCCAGACAGAATGGCACGGAATTAATCTTCTGGCCAAACCCCTTTGGTTCCAAAGCAATAAGTCCATTTTCGGCGGTTGTGGCAACCTGGTTAAATTGGATGGATACGCCTGCACAGGTGAGTGTGGCTTGGAAAGCTGCCAGAAGGCTAAAACCTAGGATGACGTCCTCGCAAGACCCTGGCATGACCTTAAATTTAATGTTATGCCTAAATTGTACGGTGCACATGAGCACCTGCGTTAATCTGCGGCGGGAACCATAAGCAAGTATTATTTCGATTACTCCGCTCTCTTGTATGTCTGCATTACCACATTGTCGAGCATACTCCTCACTGAGGAAACAACTTGATGTCCCAGTATCGACAATAGCCGAAACTTCGATTCCATTTATACGAACGGTGGCAGTTAATCGGTTCTCCTGGACATTTAAAATCTCCTTTGGAACGTAGGGGTTTGTTGTGAGGACCCGGCCATCCCTCGTTGAGCTCGGGCCCCATTGGCGTTTCCCTGTATTTGTCGGCGTCGACAACAATTGTTTGACCGCAATCCCAACTGAACATTTGTCGGGGGTTTTTACAAGTCCTAGCGAAATGACCATCTTCCGCACACCGGTGACATGCTGTCTGGGGATTGCACCTATTCTTTGGGCGGTCATTCGCCAGTCTATGGTTTTCGCGAGGAGGTGCCATTCGCTGAGTTACTTCAGGAATGCACTCGTAATCCCCCGCCATCTCTAATAATCCCGCCAAATTTTTAAAATCGTTGCGGCGGATGTAGCGGAGGTAATCGGGCAAGGCGTTGCGGTATATCCTGTTTAATTTTTCCTCCTCGTTCATTAATGTATGCCGCATTTTGTCCTGAATATCTAGGACAAAGTCTTTAAATGGTTCACGCGGCCGTTGTTTCCGTGCCCTGACCTCATCTTCCACCCTCTCCAAATACTTCGGAGGTAAAAATAATTTTAAGAAATCCCCTTTGAAGTGGTCCCAATTGTCCCAGTGCTCATTGTTGTTTCTAAACCAACGCGCTTTATCGAGCAAAAATTGTGGCATGGCCGCAGGTAACATGTAAGCCATACGTTTCCGCCATTTCTTCAACTCGCTCTATAAATTCGAAAGGATTTAGCCCGCCGCCAAAAATTATTCCCCATTTCCTCACTGTTTCCATAACCTCGCTTTTATGTGCCTCCGAGCGTTTTGTGACAACCTGGAGGTGCTCGCGGGTGGTACTACCACTTTAATCGTATTGGCATCCTCTTCCTTCGAATCGGAGGAGGATACTTTATTAGAAAGTGCCCTATTAGAGGATGGTTTAGTTCCCTCGTGGTACGCCTGTATTGTAAGGAGTGCCTTTAACTTCTCGGCAGGATGAGCACTGAGTAGGAACTTCTTGAAACGCTGACGTAACTTTTCCAGGGTGCCCGAAGAGTCGATGGCGAATTCCCCCAGATATTCCGCGAGTTCCTCCTTTCGCAGCGGATATATCCAAGTGGTTTGGAATTCCGTATTGGCCATTTTATAGTACGTACCTTATGCTCGTTTTAATTGTGTTGAAGATGTTGTTGTTGTGGTTATTGCTTGTTTGGTTTGGTTTGTTTGTTTAGTTATTGTGTTTGCTTTACCGACTAATGGCTAGTATTCTTGGCAATATTGGTTTTTTTTTATATAATATTAAGGTTTTTTTTTTCAAAAGGTTTGTTATTCAAGTTTTTATTTTTTTAATTTTTATTTTAACCTGGTTCAACTCACCCAGATTTGATTTTTGTTTTGGTACTAATTTTTTTCTTTTATAGGTGTTAATATATAAATGTTTTATATGTATATACACATACACATGCCAAGCCAATGACGAGTTTTCTATATTTGTTGTAGCTAGGTTTTTTTTCTTTTCTTTCTTTCTGTTTCCTTTCCACTTACTTTGATATTTCACTCACTGTTTCGTTGTATGTGTTTTTTTTTCTTACTACATTCAATACTTTATCCTCCTCTTATTAATGTTCTATTAGATGTCGCACTGTGTTTTTTTTTTCTAATATTTCCAATTTTTCAATTATCTATGTATTTATTGTTATTTTTTTTATCGCACTATTCCCTTTTTATTTAAATTCAATAATTTTCCTTCCCTATGCAATTTGATCGTTTATTGCGTAGCGTTTTAATTATTAATATTATTGCAAGCACAGCCAAGGTAGTTGTTTTTGGATTTTTGGATTATGTTTTATTGACCATTTTTTCTTTACGTGTAAATAAAATACACACACACTTCCATAAAACTTTTTGCTAGATAGTCGTTTTTACTGCTTTTAATTTTAATTTTTATTAAGAATTTATTCCACGCTGAAGAGTTAAAACTGAATTTTTTTCATATGCCATAGAAATAAATTTATAATATAATATTTTACAACGGCTTTATTTCCAGAACGTTTTGTTAGCTTAAAATAGCATCAGTATTACACCCAGCTATATACACACTGTTGAAGAAATTTATTTTGCCTCTTTTTTTTCTCAAACACTCGAAGTATAGGACTACAATATTATGCGATTTTCAAAACCCAACTTGATCGAATGATGGCGAAACCAATCCCTAGTTATTAAGTGGGCTTTCGGACTTTCTCCCAAAAGCCTCCTTTAATTAATTTTATTTAAAAAAAAACACTCTAATTGTATGTTAGTTTCCACGCATTTACTTTTTTTTTTATCCTTTAATTAATTTTTATTTTTTTCCAACAAGCAAACAAAAAATATCCACGCACTAAACTTTATGTAACAACGTTCGATTCAAGAATGTCAATTTGATACATAGCAAAGCTATGCTTAAGCAATATTGTTAAAGTATATAAGAAGAGTACCGCAATTTTCCAATCTTATTGTTTTCTATATGTTACAACTTATGTGCTTGGGTGAGGAATTTTTGTACAGTAATGTCTTTTGTATTAATTACGTCTTTGCACATTTTAAAACATTTTAAGAAAAATGATTTGCGGTCCTTTCTACACTTATTAAAACTTGTTGTTAATCTTATGTCATATATGAATGTTAATCTTATATCAATTTTTTTCCTTTTTGTTACACAATAAGCAGAATAAAAGTTTCCCTTGGGACGAGTGTCCCTGCTCAGGCGCCAACAAGATTTTTAAACTATGCTCGGGTTAAGCCGTCGGCGTAGGGTATCTCGTCCATTTATTTTTTAATAAATAAGGGAAAACGTTTTAATTATTACAACCGATATCTCTTTTATCTTTATTGTTATAACACTAATATTATACAGGTACTCACATATGCAATTGTGTACTACTCTCAATATTTTGATGCTTCACCCTACCACTCTGGCCACACTCGCTGCTGTGTTAACACGCTATAAGCCCTGTCCAACTGACTTTCGTCCTGTACTTTTATACTTTTTCAGATGGATCGATACTTACAGTAGCCGAATGATTTGTTTTAAGTCTGATCACCTTGACAGTGCGCTAGCAAAAGGGATCGAGAATATGTCAACACCCCTAACTTCGACATTTCTTGTTGGAAATTATTGGAATCGTGTCCCGATAGTACTCGGTCGGTACACGATGACGTGGCAGTGAGTGGTAGCCAGATTTACAATGTTGTTTTTTTTAGTACTAGGTTTCCTATGCTAGAACTTATATATATATCACAATTTGTTCTAATTTGAAATTAGTTGACGGGGAAAACGAGGGACGACTTTCCTCGTCACAATGAGATGAACCAATATTATTAACAACTGATACATTCGAAGTAGGATTAACAATAGAAGTTGTAATAATACTAGTACTTGGTACATCAGCAGACAAAGTGCGAGAAACTGACTGATTGGTTTTAGAATCAACTGAACCATTATGCATACTAAACATTACATTATTATTATCACCACTCACTGGAGGGTGGATAACTACAGATGGCACGTTATGAAGCTTCTCTGTATTGGTCATCAATGGTATATTAACTGAACCTTCATTTGATACCATCGATGTCCCAGCCGGTGATGTAACAAAAGGTGAGAGCAAATCATGAGAATGAGTTGAAACATTTACCGATAAAGTCGATCCGCGATCAGTCAAATTAGTGACCCATTGGTATTAATACCCACATTCGATGATTCTAAGACTTTACAATTATTAAAATGGTCTTGAAGCAATAAAATTCATCAAGCAATTTTTTAAGGTCTTTTGACAATTCATTAAAACTAAGTTGAGTATGTTTAAATAACTTAAAAAAATCCAGGTCAATTTCACGGCATTTACGACATGACCAACGAAGACCTTTAGCTCTGTTTGAAATTTGGTCAAATTGCCGACCATTAAAACCAGCACACTTAGCATGAAAAGCAGAATCGCATAACCAACAATACAAATATTTGTCATCGATAACTTTACAAGATAAATAAATACAAATTTTCAAGTCTTCATCCTCCATCTTTCAATTATTAGGATCCTTGACAATAAAAGATTAAGTACACAATAATCAATAAAAGTATAAAGAAAATGAAGAAAATAAAAGGTGTACTTTTTAGGAGTACTTTATATTAGTTATAAATATTTGTATGTTAACGCAAAATCTCGATCACTGTTAACGAAAAATCTTAAAGAAGGTTAACAGAGCCTGCAACGGCAACAGGTAGAGCCCAAAAGTATGCAAGAAATATCACTACTTTATGCCGATTAACATAAAACAGTGCGAGCTGTATAAATGAATAAAGGAAAACAGCATATAAAGAAAATGACAAAATATAATATGAAGAGGAAAGTGCAAAAATAGGACCAAACCCACTTGAACCTAAGTAAATGCAATATAAAATCAAAGATTATCCAAATATAATTTATGCTACACAAACCGCAAATACAAATATTCACAATAAAACACAAATTAAGAATTATTACTTTTATTCACCGCGAAACAAAAATAAAATATAAGCGCGCACCAAAAACACGACTTTAATAACTAAAAGGCTAAAGCCTTGTTGTACGGGTGTTACCAAATAAAAAAAATAAATAAAATCAGACAATAGTTGCCAGCTACAAAACTATAAGTATATCTTATTTTTAATGGTCTTTATAACATTTTTTATAATATATTTAACATTATAATATTACATTTTTATTATGTAAAACTAAAAAAATAAAAAATTGGGCGATACAGTTACATCCCAACAGGCATATCCTCCATATTGATCGCCTTTTCATAGAAGGTGGTGGTGTGCTGTACAAATTTGGCACAATCCACAGCTGTCATCATCTCTATGGCTTGGTTTACAATATTTTCCAGATGGACCAACTTTTGTTGGCTAACATGAGGTGGTATTGGCTTTGGGAGCCCCATATTCACTTTGGCGTATGATTTTGGACCACACACATTCTATAGGGTTCAACATGGGTGAGTAAGGGCTTAAGAAGGTTTGCCCCAGTGTCTTCAAAGACTTGTTCCAAATTGGAGTCACATGGGGCATTATCACAAATAACTAAAAGCTCGTCTAATGCATTTCCCGTGTCAGTCCACTTTACAAACAAGTTCCGTACCCACTCATTTGCCTGTTCCAACCGAAATGCATCTCGCCGTTTTTCAAAGTGGATAACACCACTTGAGAAAATTGCACCTATAAAATGCATATTCGGTCCCCTACAAGTAGGACGTACCTAAACCTCCCTAGTACCACGGACGGACCACCCATGTCCATGTTATAAAGACCATTAAAAATGAGGTATACTTATAGTTTTGTAGCTAATAAAAATGTTTTCAATTTCAAATGCGTTTCTCTGAATTACAATTGCTATTTTCCCAATTTCATTTGAGGATGTTTACTCAATTTCAAATGCGTTTTTCCCAATTCTAAATGTGCTTTCTCAATTTCAATTGCGATTATGTATGATTTCTCAATTTCAAATGCGATTTCTCAATTACAAATGCGATTTCCCAATTACAAATGCGTTTTCTCAATTTCAAATTGCCTTTCTACCAATTTCAATTGAAAATGGTGTAGACGGAGAAAATAATACACAAAAAAGATACATTAAAGAGAACTTATACATACAGAAACTCTACAACAAAAACATCAACAAGAAAGAAGATCTGGATAAAATAAACACGTTATACCACCTCGCGTTAAAATAAACCAAACTTTCCAATTTGTTAAGAAAACGTGGAAAACAGTAAAACATACAGGTTCTCAGTGACTACTATGTTATAAACATTACTTGACTATTTTTATTTTATTTATACACAATATATTTTTTCTGTTCTAGTCATATAATTTAGGGTACTGTTAAGTATATAAGTCATATATATTTTTTCATAGAAAGACATTGTTTTGTCCGAATATGGTCAGTCTATTTAGTTTCTTGTCCCCCTTTCTTTTGTGTTAAAGACGGACCAAAGTTTTAGAGATTTTAAAACTTCATTTCTAATATAATTGTACAAATAATTTCTTTAAAAATCAGTAAGCATTTGGTTTTCAAATTGTAACATCACATATTAAAACACACATTGTTGTCCTGTAAAAAACAGAAAAAAGCCCTAAAGAAGTTGCCAATAAAGCAACGAAGCGTCGGCGTATAAATAAAGAAGAAATACGATCAACTGATCTTGTGCTCGCTTTTTTAAAAAACAAATTGATTAAAAAGGTTATCAAAAATACAACATTTAATTTTTATATTATTTGAAAATATTAATACGTCATTCACGTATATAGCCACGTACAAAACTGAATTATCATCATGTTTGCTTTAATACACACATTGATCGACTTCACTTTTTTTTAGATCAAAACTTAGTAATACAGCATTTAGTTGTTTATTCCATACAGGGCTGGACTGCTTCAATCCCTTTAACGACTTTTTTAAACCGCATACTTTATTTGAACCATCTTTATAACCTTCCAGTTGTTCCATAAAAATTGTTTTTTCTAATTCACCGTTAAGAAATGCCGTGACTGCATCCATTTGATGAATAAACAAATTATTTTTTGCTGCCAGAGAAAGTAGGTAACGTATTGATGCGTAGCGTACTAGGGGAGCAAAAGTTTCATTGTAATCAATACCTTTTTTTTATTACAACCTTTGATGACAAGTCTGGCTTTGCGACGTATAACTTCGCCATTAACATATAATTTGTTTTTGAATACCCACTTACACTTAATTGGCTTTTTATTTGGCGGCAATTCTACTTAAGACCACGTTTCATTTGACATTAACTAATTAATTTCATCATCCATAGCTGTTCGCCATTCATCAGCCTCAAGTGAGGACAAGGCTTCTTCTAATGATTGTGATTCTTCTGATACGTACAAAAATTGTAATTTGGTCGTTGCTTACACGCTAAACAATTTGAATGTCGTAAATCTAAATTAACAGATGAATCACTAGCGTCTTCGAAATCATCAGAACTACAAGTTTCGTTTGCATTATCATTTTCTTCAATTAAATCGTAACTTTCACTTTCAATTTCATTTTCAGATGAGTTTCCACTTTCAAAATTTATAGATTTGTTAGTAGTTTTAAATTCATCTACACATTCCTCCTCTGAATTGAAAACTTCTTCTAAATTTATACATACATTTTTAGAATGTGATGGATTTTGCATTTGCGTTTCACATGTTTTCTTTTCAATAAATACAGCATCTCTGCTGATGATTATTTTTTTTTTCAACAGATATGAATTGATGATTTGGCTTTTAATTTAGAACGTTTTTGTATGGGTATGTGAACAAATGCTTTTGACCCAAAAACTCTCATATGTTTTAAAGATAAAGAATCACCAGTCCAAATTTCTTCTGGAGACAAACCATTTATTTTATTTGGTACGCGATTAAGAATATAGGCTGCAGTATTGGCTGCTTCCGCCCAAAATTTCTCTTCGAGACCTGAATCAAATAGCATACATCTCATTCTATTCATTAAGGTTCTGTTCGCCCTTTCGACTACTCAATTTTGTTCAGGCGAATAAGGTGCTGTTTTTTGGTGTAAAATACCATACTTTGATAAAAGCATTTCAAATTTATAACTGATGTACTCAGTTCCATTATCAGAACGTATGGTTTTATTCTTTTATGTTCATTGATTTTCCACAAGTGTTTTGAATTTAACAAATTCTGTATAAACTTCATCTTTTGTTCTGATTGGCACTACAAATAATTTGTGAGAAAAATCGTCAATGAACGTAAGTAAATATATATATAAATACCAGAAAAAGATTTTGTTCTTAGTGGCCCCATTATATCTGTATAGACCAGTTCAAGTAATTCTTTAGCACGATGGCTTCCAGGTTTAAATGAAAACAAATGTCGCATTTTACATCAATCTTAATTGGAAAATTTAAATTGTCTTTATACTTGATAGCTATTGTCCGCGGCTTCACCCGCGTGGAATTCGGTTATCTCGCGGGATGAAACGTTGCCTATGCCCCTAGGTTCTGAAATTTTTGAAACCGATATTGCTCGATTTTACTTACAACCTGCCTGCAGACACCTAACACTAACACATGTGTACCAAATTTCCTGGTGGTGTATCTGGAGTGGGATCCAGATACATATGTTATTATGTTCTTAGAATTCCATATAAATGTTGCTTTTATTCCAAATTCATTAAAAAATGTTCCGTAAATCCAGTTTTGGCCAAAAATCCTCTCCAGAACCTGGTGGTGCGTCTGGAGTGGCACCCACAACATATGTTCTCAGAGTTCCATATAAATGTTTCTTTTATTTCAAATTCATTAAAAAAAATGGTCCAAAAATCCAGTATTGACCAAAAATCCTCTTCAGAACCCGGTGGTGCATCTGCAGTGGTATCCACACATGCCGTTGTCAGATTTCCCTACTATTTAAATACTATGAAATACTTATTGTGAATATTTAATTTCTTAATTGGCTGTGTACATGTGTGTGCA
Source organism: Ornithomya fringillina (assembly GCA_963978525.1). NCBI lineage: Eukaryota > Metazoa > Arthropoda > Insecta > Diptera > Hippoboscidae > Ornithomya > Ornithomya fringillina. Next base: position 16,036,431 of record OZ021690.1, on the reverse strand, counting down.
ATGTTTGTATAGCAATATTACTATCAATGGTGGGTATAAAAAGGGGTTATAGTGACATAAGTACAATAGTTGGACATATGGTCTCGCGAAGTTTTTTGTAGATATTGATATGTTCTATAATATTGTAGAAAATTTTTTTGTTTTAACATCAATACTATCCGCAGCGTATATAATGAAAGATATTTTATGACTAATTTTTTTACACCTTGGGTTAGTAATAGTAGGAATGTCCAGGGATCCCCAACATTTTTTGGCAATAAATATAGCCTATGTTACTCAGTGTGTAAAGAAGTTCTTGAAGGTAGCTGGGGTATAATTCAGTGAGTCCAAGGTTCCTCATAAAGAAATTTGTAAGACGGGATGTTATTTGTCTCTAATCCTTAGACTTGTCTTCATTTATTTGACGTTTTAGCGCGGTAACGGCTTGTGGTGCGGGGCACGGCGTTACTGCCAATCGATGTGTGAGCGGTACAAGAGCGACGTGCGGTGCTGAGAAATGAACAGAGTAAGAGTGACGTGCGGTGCAAGGTAGAAAAGCGGTGAGCGGTACAAGTGCGACGTGCGGTGCGTGCTTGTGTGATGAGCGGTGCGAGAGTGTTGTGCGGTGGTGATCGATAAGCGGTACAGGTTACAAGAGCAGTATGTGGTATAAGTGTGACGTGTGGTGCGTGCTTGAGTGATGAGCGCAGGTGCAGGAGTGGTTGCAAGAGCAGCGATCGGTATAAGATACGGAGCGGCGGCGTTGCAGAGCGGCGTACGATACAGAGCGACGAGCGTTGCAGAGTGGTGAATGTTGCAGGTTACACGAGCAGCGGCGTTGCAGAGTGCTGAGCGTTGCTAAAAACAGACGGCAAGCGGTACAGGATACAGAGCAGTGTGCGTTTCTGGATACGAATGGTAAGCGGTACAGCGTACGGAGCGGTGGTGGTTACAGGATACAAAAACGGCAATGGTTATTGAGACCACAACGGCGGCGCGACCTAGGCGCTTGCAATATAAATATTGCAGGATATCTAGGCGCGGGGACTGAGAGACTGCGACGTTGCAACAACGATGGCGCGGCCTAGGCGCATACAATATAAAAATATTGCTGGATATCTAGGCGCGGGGACAGAGAGACTGCGATGTAACGACGATGGCGCGGCCTAGGCGCATACAATATAATAATATTGCAGGATATCTAGGCGAGGCGACAGAGAGAACGGTGAAGTAGCGACGATGCCGCGGCCTAGGCGCATACAATATAAAAATAGTGCAGGATATCTAGGCGCGGGGACAGAGAGACTGCGATGTAACAACGATGGCGCAGCCTAGGCGCATACAATATAAGAATATTGCAGGATATCTAGGCGCGGGGACAGAGAGACTGCGGCGATGAAAGAAAACAATGAATTAATTCATTATATTTATTTTATTTTAAAAGAATTCATTTTGCTCACCTTGCTAGCTTGACGGCTCCAGCCACACTGCCTAATTTCATAAAATTGCTTCGCCTTTTATAGTGTGGCAGGGCTCACAATCATATTAAATTTAACTAATATTCATACAACAATCAACGGTATTATGTTTTTTTCTTAAAATAGAAATAGCAACAATAAAGAAAGAATTCATATATGCTTATAAAATTAACAACGGGATTTCAATTACGTTTCTAATTTTAAATAAACAAAACAGAGTACGAAATACAACAATAATTTTCAATTGTATCAAAGCATAAAAAATAAGTGGTATGTTTGATTCTGTGTAATATATGTATGTTAGATCAGAATGTGTGGCGCAAAACGAAATGTAGTGACTTTGCGCCTTACAAGTGATAATGTAGCTTTCTAATAGCGAAAATATTTTAGAAATCGGTGCAGTAGTTTTTGAGTTTACTCGTTACATACAAAAATACAAATCTTTCCTTTTTATAATATTAGTATAGATTTTATTCATATTTTCGTTACATATGACGTTTTGCTCTCGTTGAGTACGGTTGTCAAGTGTGCGAACGGAGTGAAATTAACATTGTGAAATTGCATTTGTTTTTGCTATCATAAGTTTTTCAGATCGTTTAGAAATCAATTTCCTTTTCTTGAATAAAGAATAACTTAAAATAAAATAAAACTTAATCAAAATAAACTTAAAAATTTAACAAGTAGAAAAACTAAATTCGGCTTTGGCCGAATTTTATTATAAGCACCGAAGAAATCAAGAACTAATAAGGCTTTCTATTAATTTCACAAATGAAATTTCATATTTTCCATATTCATCTATTTCAGTTTTAAAAGAAACACACAAATATAATTATTATGTTTAGAAAAAAATTATATATGCACTTTATTTAAAATTTTGATTAGTTAATTTTTTATGAATCCTTTTTTACTAAACTAATAAACTAACTAGTTGTTCTCTAGCGCGTCTTCCCTCATCTTGTCTCCGTATCGTTTGTGTTAAGGCGTTTCTCAGTCTTTCACTTCTCCTATAAACTTCGTTTTCGCGATGGCGCCTATGCTGTTCAGTATCAACTAGTTGTTCTCTAGCGCGTCTTCCCTCATCTTCACTTCGTATTGATGGTGTTAAGGCGTTTCTCAGTCTTTCACTTCTTCTATAAACTTCGTTTTCGCGATGGCGCCTATGCTGTTCAGTATTGACTTGTTGTTCTCTAGCGCGTCGACTCTCATCTTCTCTCCGTATCCTTTGTGTTAAGGCATTTCTCAGCCTTTCAATTGTCCTAAACACTTCATGTTCGCGATGGCGCCTATGCTGGGCAGTATTAATTTGTTGTTCTCTAGCGCGGGTTCCATCATCATCCCTCCTATTTCTTTGTGTTAATGCATTTCTCAGCCTTTCACTCCTTCTAAAGACTTCGTTTTCTCGGTGGCGCCTATGCTGGGCAGTATTAACTTGTTTTTCTCTATTGCGTCTTCCATTATCTTCCCTCCTAATCCTTTGTGTTAAGGCATTTCTCCGACGTTCAAGCACTCGATAACTTTCATTGCCGCGACGGTTTATGTGTTGTACAGTATTCCTTTGTTGTTCCATATTGCGATACCTTGAACTTCTTCTTCTAACAATATGTGCGCTTTGGTCTCTTCACCTTTCCTCTTCGCGATATTCAGGATCACTTCTTCGTGCTAATATACGCTGAGAATTTTCAATTCTGTCTCTCTCCAAACTTTGCTTGCGAAACCTCCTCACAGATTGTATATTTCTCAGACGTCTTTGTCGAGATGATGTAATACGTAATAAGGGCATATTGAAATAATGTTTGTAAATATAATATTTTTTTGCACTTCAATGTGAACTCAACAGTTCAATTATTGTTGTACTTCTGAGGTCTATATTTCGTGTTGAAGACTTATATATTGTACTATTTTACCTGCTTTCGCATGGGCTACTTTACCTAATAGTCATTTATGTACCTGATTTCTAACAAGGCTGTAGCCTGTACTTGCAAACTATAAGTATTGTAATGCAATTACTTTATTTTAATTTTATGGTGATTTTTCAATTTAAGATAATTGTCATGTATCGCGCAACGCGCAACTTCTCGTATCCCGCATACGCAGGTATAGTGACAAATTATTCTTAGAGACAAGAACTCTTTTTGATTTTGAATTAATGTCTGTTTTTATTTTGGAAAATACAAATCTTATATACAAAATTTCTTACAACTAAACTAGGTTACTATGATATATGATACACTATTACAAATATTATTAGAGTTAAGGTTATTGAAATAGGAGTATTAATGACTTTGATTATTTGAGTGTGTTTATGTTACAATTTTTATTTAAGTTAAGGTCGGTAATGAATGAAGAATAATGTGTGATATAATATATGTGAAATTGAACTCTATTAAATTTGTGTCAAGTTTGTATAGTAAAGTATGTTACTGTTTATGTTTAAGTTAAGGTCAATACTAAAGAATGTGCACTTTTTGTATGCACACTACACCCTTATCCTATAGAGAAAAAAAAATTTTTTGTATGAAGAAAAAAAAAATTTTTTTTGTAAAATAAGTATAATAGGTAAAATTTGTTTACAAAATAAATTAAAAGTAATGTTTATACTATAATAATCAACATAATATTTAGTATTAATTTAATTAAAGTATTTAATTAGTTATTCTAAGAAATTTTATTTCTTGAACTTATATATATATTTCATGTCTTATAAGGTTTGAGGATGTTATTGTGAAATGTTTTTAAAGTGTTGTTTATTTTGATGGTGGAATTCACACCATTTCTAGCAATTATTTTGTATGGACCGACATAGGGTTTTTCATTTTTTCGTCTAGTCATGTTTCTTAATAATACATAGTCTCCTACTTTCAAGTTTAAAGGTTTGCTTTCTTTAGCGTTATTTTTTAATGTTCTTTTACTTTTTTCATTTTCTAAGAATTCTTTTGCTTTCTGTGTAGAAAATTTTATTCTGGCTTTCAATTCATTGTAATAATTTCCTAAATCTTTATTTGTGTCATTCATATCAATATTATCATTTGGCAGATAGGCTATTCTTCCAAATACTAGTTCATAAGGTGTGTATCCTGTTATTATGTGTGGGGTGGTGTTATATGCAAAACAGTAATATGGTACCCATTTATCCCAATTATCATTTTCTGCGAATGACAACATGTATTCATTCATGACACGATGATTTCTTTCAACAGAGCCTAAAGTTTGATGATGGTAAGGGGTTGAAAATATTTGTTGAACTTTGAGTAGTTCACATACGTTTCTCAGTAGTTCATTTGTAAATTCAGTTCCTCTGTCTGATTTTAGTATCTTGAAATGACCACATTTTAGTATGCCTTGTTCAACAATTGTTTTAGCTATTGTTTTAGCATCCTTACTCTGTATCGGACATGCTATTATATATTTTGTTAGTTCACATTGCATGGTTAGTATATACCTAAATCCATTGGCTATTCTTAATGGTCCTACTGTGTCAATTTCTACAACTTCAAAGCTTGTAGTGGGTGTGCTTGTTATAATGTGAGGTTCTTTTACATGTTTTATTTGTTTATTTATCATGCACTCTTTACAATTATTCACGAAATTCTTAATCATTTTATTCATATTTTTCCATATATACCTTTGTTTAAGTTTTAGGAGCGTTTTTCTAACTCCTAAATGTCCGCCGTGTGGACTATTATGATATTCATTTATTAGTTTAAATTGTATTAATTTATCATTAATCGTTTGAGGGTCTTTATACAATATAATAATCAATTTTTGGGCATCATTATTTATCTTATTTAATTTTTCATTAACTTTTCTTTTAAAATCATTTTCATCTATGATTTTAAATATATCATCATCTTTATTTAACGCTATAGCAATTATATTCTCTTTAATCAATCTTGATGTCAGTTTATCCACAATCGAATCTAAATTCGGTGGATTTTGACTGCATCGCAATAGTATATCTTTTTCATTTATATCTATACTAACTTTCTTCTTTGTTTTGTTTTTGCCCTTGATAAATTCAATTTTTAATTTCTTTAAACCATTTACATCAGACATTGAAGTACAATCCCAAATATGAAGTTGGCCGGACTTCGGTTGGTTAGTACAGTCTGTGGTTTTAATATTATCAGCATTATTTTTACTTTTATCGCTACTTAAACTTCTTTCATTGTTCATCATTTTTAATTTTTGCCCTCTTGTTATTACGTTTATCTTCTTAGGTATCATTTCTTTTAGCATGTCAGTATCTATTTGGATTCGTGATAAAGCATCAGCGTTTGAATTTTTCGAACCTTTTTTGTATATTATTGTAAAGTCATAATCGCATAGTTCCATTCTTATGCGCGTCATTTTGGATGAAGGATTTTTGTGAGTAAAGAGTGATACTAATGGTCGGTGGTCTGTAACGACCATGAATTTGCGTCCATAGAGATATGGTCTGAAGAATTTTATACCCCAATGTATAGCAAGTAGTTCTTTTTCTATTATAGGTTTATTTATATCGTGCTTTGAGTGTGTGGCACTTGCATATGAAATTGGTAAGTCGTGTCCAATTTCTCCTTGCGATAGAACAGCTCCTAAGGCATAATCTGAGGCATCTGTTGTTAAAATGAACGGTTTGTCAAAGTCTGGGTATTGCAGGATGGGAGGGTGCATCAATTTTTCTTTTAAAGTTTCAAATGCCTTTTGACATTCGTTTGACCATATAAAGGGTTGATGCTTTTTTAATAATGAGTTTAGGCATTTTGAAATTTGTGCGAAATTTTTTATAAATCTTCTGTAATAATTGCACAGTGCTACGAATCGTCTCACTTCGTCTGCGTTTTTGGGTATGGGATAATTTTTTATTATATTGAATTTTGATGGGTCAGTTTGTATACCATTTTTGGTTATTAGGTGTCCAAGGTATGTAACTTCTGGTCTCAAAAAATTGCACTTGTCGGCATTGAGTTTCAAGTTATATTTTTGTAGTCTTGTAAAAACTTTTATTAGATTGTCGTTGTGATGTTTAAGTGTGCAGCCAAACACGATGATGTCGTCTACATAGAGAAATGCGTTAGAGTCTAGTCCGCTTAAAGCTATTGTGAGCATCCTTTGAAAGCTGTTTGATGAAATTTTAAGACCGAAAGGTAGTCGTTTGAATTGGTAATGTCCTTTGTTCGTTGAAAAAGCTGTTAGAGGTCTAGAGTTTTTGTCTAAATTGATTTGGTGAAATGAACTCGTCATATCAAGAGTAGAAAAGTATTTAGCTCTTCCCAATTTGTCAAGAACGTCTTCCAGTCTGGTAAGTGGAAATTTGTCGTTTACTAATTTGTCATTTAATTTTCGAAAATCTACTACAAGACGCCATTTTTGTGTGTTGTCAGTTGTCTTTTTAGGTACTATTAGTAAGGGTGAGTTATACGGGCTTACTGAGGGTTCTACTATGTCATCATCAATTAGTTTCTGAACTTGTTTATTGATTTCTTCAGTTTGTGTTTGTGGTAGTCGATAATTCTTAATGTATACTGGAGTGTCATCTTTTGTCTGAAGTTTCTGTGTATAGAAGTTATTTGTCGTGAATTTTTCTCCGTCTAAGTGAAATATATCTTGAAAATCTTTGAATATCTTTATTAATGAGTTCTTAGCAATTTTGTCCTCTTGATTTATATTTATGGTGTTTAGTAGTCTGTTTAATCGTTCTTCAGTAGACTTGTTTTGTGGCCTCACATTAAGTATATGGTAATTTCGAAGGGGCTCAGTTTGTACATTAATGTTTTTAAGGTTTATGGTTTGTGCTGTTGTATTTAAAATTCTAACGTGTTTTATCCCATTACGTGGAATTATACAATTTGCTAAAAACACTCCTTTCTGAAATTCGTTATTTAAGATAAGTGAATCCTCTTTTAATTTTATTTTTATTCGATGTATTATCTCTGATCTGGGTGGTATTGAGATAATTTTGGGTTTGTTAGTTTCCATTGGTAATATAATATCTTCATTGTCCGTATGGATTTCCAATGTTAATGTTTCGTAGTCTAATTTGCATATGTAGTCCCTCAGGAAATCTATTCCGATTATTCCATCTGTTGTAATTGGAAAGTTATCTTTTACCACATGGAATTCATGTGATATTTCTGTCTGCCCTACTTGCAGTTGTAAAAATGTTGTTCCAATCGTGCTTATCGTTTCTGTTGTTATCCCGGTTAAGTTATATGTGTTACTTATTAATTTGGCTTTTGTAATTTGTACGATGTATGATTTTATTATTGAGATGTCAGCTCCTGTGTCTACTAGAAATTTTATGACTTTATTCTGCTTAGTGTGAAGTGTTACGTAAAAGGTGTTTTTATTAGATATATTGAGAATTTTATGTGTGTTTATACGCCAGTGATGGTGTCGTCCACCACCAGCGGTATTCCGTTTCCCTGGTTCTGTACAACGTTTAATTGTCTACTTCTATTATTTGGATTAACATTATAGGATCTCTGATGATACCTGGCATTGTTCTGTGGGGTTTGTCGGAAATTATTGTTGTTTTGCATATTTCTTATATTATTGTTTTGCATGTTAGGATAATACCTGGAATCATTGTTTTGCATATTAGAGTTGTGTCTGAAATTGTTGTATGTGTTTATTGGTGGCGTTCTGTTATTGAATGTGGGGATTGGGTTTCTTTGTGTAAAATTTCTTTGGGTGTTGAAATTTCTTTGGTTATTGGTCCAGTATGAATTTTGGGGGGTGTATTGGAATTTGTTTCGTGTTTTGTTTGTTCTATTGTTCTGATTGTTTATTCTAAGTATTTGAGATTTATTTTGAAAGCTATGGTCTTTTACCAATTCTAGAGCTAAGTTGACTGCTTGGGTTAAGGATTGTGGTTGTGCAGCGAATAAGGTCTGTTTGTATTTTTCATCGATGCCCTTTTTGAATACTGTAAGGGCATAACTGTCATTCATTTTCGTTATAACCTTTCGTTCAGCTGTTGTCGCTGTGTCCCCCAATTCTTGTATTTGCAAGTCATTTAATTGGTTTATTAGTTTTATTATTTTATCTCTGTAGTTTTCAACACTACCACATTGTTGTAGGGTGTTGAGTGTGTTCTGTAGAGTAGGTACTGTGTGTGGGTTTTTAAATGTGTTTTTAATGGAGATGTACAATTCTTCTAATGTGTTTGGTGTTTGTGTTAGGCCTATAGCAGTTTTGACTTTTTGTGATAATTTGATATGATAAACAAATTCCAGTAAGTCTGCTTTACCATTTTCGGATAAATTTTTAGAAAGTATTTCTACAAATTTGCAGAAGTTTCCAACTTCTTCAAATTTACCAGAAAAGGTGGGCAATGTTTCCATTGCCAATTCCATATTAAAAGCCATTTTAAAATTTTCTAACTGTTCTTCAAAATTTTGTTTTAGACTAATGTAGATATTTTTAAATTGTACCTTCAGTTCTAGAGGTATTTTCTCTTGATCTAGTTTTCTAAATTGGTTTTTTAGTGTTTCTAATTCTACTAATTTGTTTTCAATTGTTTCTTTTTTGTACGGACGATTGGGCGTTTTCTTTAAATTTGTTTCAATTTTTAAAAGGTTTTGTAATAATTCAGTCGATTGGTCCATACGAAAATTGTTTACAAAAAAAAGTGGTAAAAATCGAAATTGCTTAACTTATCAAAGAAAAGTGTTACATTAAATGTGTGTATATTTATATATTATTTTCATATGTATATTTTTATTTTATTTTATTTGTTTATTCAAAAAAATATACTAATTTGGGAAGATAAGATATAAATTTAACAAAAATGATTTTTGTTTTTGGTTTTATTTATTTATACATTGGACAAACTTATGGCTTTATTTAATTTCTTATTTACATAATCTTTATAGTACCTATTAATTTTATATGAAATATATACTAATACAATAAAAATCATTATTATTATGAGGGTTTCAGAGCTTATTTTTATAGTAGTATGGGTGGTATCACCTGTATTGTTGTTGTTTATGTTTATTTCTTCTTTATATTTACTTTTTGTAAGGCCCATTCTCTTCTTTCTGCTGCTATTTGTTCTATTATTTTGTGTTTATTATCCTTCGTGGCTATATTTTTTATTTCATGTAGTAGCCTAATTCTTTGTTTATGCTTTATTCTTCTTCCGCCACGTTTCCTTTGTTTTTGTGGGATTGGTTGAGCGATATTTTTTTTGTAGGCTTGTCGCCTTTTATATTCCTCAATTGTTATTCGTTTTGGGCCGGGAATTGGAGTGGGTATGTACACTGGTGCTGGAACGGTTGGTCCAACAGGCACGTACGGCGCCGCCTCTTGCATTCAACTATTTCAGATCAGGCTGGCAGGATCAATGGCTTGTAGAAGATTTCGCAGGATCAGTAACTTGGCAGCTTGGCAGGATCAATGGCTTGCGGGCTCAAAAGAAGATTTCGCAGGATCAATAACTTGGCAGCTTGGCAGGATCAATGGCTTGCAGAAGATTTCGCAGGATCAGTAACTTGGCAGCTTGGCAGGATCAATGGCTTGCGGGCTCAAAAGAAGATTTCGCAGGATCAATAACTTGGCAGCTTGGCAGGATCAATGGCTTGCAGAAGATTTCGCAGGATCAGTAACTTGGCAGCTTGGCAGGATCAATGGCTTGCGGGCTCAAAAGAAGATTTCGCAGGATCAATAACTTGGCAGCTTGGCAGGATCGCCATGTAATGCAATTACTTTATTTTAATTTTATGGTGATTTTTCAATTTAAGATAATTGTCATGTATCGCGCAACGCGCAACTTCTCGTATCCCGCATACGCAGGTATAGTGACAAATTATTCTTAGAGACAAGAACTCTTTTTGATTTTGAATTAATGTCTGTTTTTATTTTGGAAAATACAAATCTTATATACAAAATTTCTTACAACTAAACTAGGTTACTATGATATATGATACACTATTACAAATATTATTAGAGTTAAGGTTATTGAAATAGGAGTATTAATGACTTTGATTATTTGAGTGTGTTTATGTTACAATTTTTATTTAAGTTAAGGTCGGTAATGAATGAAGAATAATGTGTGATATAATATATGTGAAATTGAACTCTATTAAATTTGTGTCAAGTTTGTATAGTAAAGTATGTTACTGTTTATGTTTAAGTTAAGGTCAATACTAAAGAATGTGCACTTTTTGTATGCACACTACAGTATATGTACCTGATCGTGCATCATGTTACTTTATTTTAAGTATTTTTCATTAAAAATTTTAAGTCATTTATTTGATATTCTAAATTTTCTAAATTTTAAAACTGAGATACGAGTATATAAAGCGGTAAACACGATGCCTTGTCTATAAAATTTTTATTGTTTATACATATGTATGTATTTTTATTTGGTTATGTACAATTGCTCTTACATGTAACTCCTAAATATTTATGGATCTTTTTAAATTTTTTGAATTGATGATGATGAAATTGACGTTTTATAAATTTTAAAAATTATAACACGCTCATTTTTTCACATCTATGAAACTAATATTTATAGATGTACATACTAAATTTCAAGTTTATAGCTTAATTTTTGTGGCAGATAAATAGATTTTTGTTTATTGTGGGTGGACTTAGTAACCGACCACGCCCATTTTAAGCACATTGATGGATGGGATATCTATAAATACATGTACCAAATTTCAGGGTCATAGGTTAATTTTTGTGGTAGATATAAAGGTTTATGTTTATTGTGGGCGCGTCTGTTAAACGACCACGCCCATTTTAGGCACATCAATGGATGCGATAACTATGTATTTGCATACCAAATTTCAACTTCGTAGATCAACTTTTGTGGCAAATGTAAAGATTTATATTGATTGTGGGCGTGTATATTATCGGACTACGCCCATTTTAAGCACATTGATGGATGGGATTTCTATAAATAGGTGTACCAAATTTCAGGGTCATAGGTTAATTTTTGTGGCAGATATAAAGGTTTATGTTTATTGTGGGCGCGTATGGTAACCGACCACGCCCATTTTAGGCACATCAATGGATGGCATAACTATGTATTTGCATACCAAATTTCAACTTCGTAGATCAACTTTTGTGGCAAATATAAAGATTTATATTGATTGTGGGCGTGTATATTATCGGACTACGCCCATTTTAAGCACATTGATGGATGGGATTTCTATAAATAGGTGTACCAAATTTCAGGGTCGTAGGTTAATTTTTGTGGCAGATATAAAGGTTTATGTTTATTGTGGGCGCGTATGGTAACCGACCACGCCCATTTTAGGCACATCAATGGATGGCATAACTATGTATTTGCATACCAAATTTCAACTTCGTAGATCAACTTTTGTGGCAAATATAAAGATTTATATTGATTGTGGGCGTGTATATTATCGGACTACGCCTATTTTCGGCACATCGATGGATGGGATTTCTATAAATAGGTGTACCAAATATCAGGGTCATAGGTTAATTTTTGTGGCAGATATAAAGGTTTATGTTTATTGTGGGCGCGTATGGTAACCGACCACGCCCATTTTAGGCACATCAATGGATGGCATAACTATGTATTTGCATACCAAATTTCAACTTCGTAGATCAACTTTTGTGGCAAATATAAAGATTTATATTGATTGTGGGCGTGTATATTATCGGACTACGCCTATTTTCGGCACATCGATGGATGGGATTTCTATAAATAGGTGTACCAAATTTCAGGGTCATAGGTTAATTTTTGTGGCAGATATAAAAGTTTATGTTTATTGTGGGCGCGTATGGTAACCGACCATGCCCATTTTAGGCACATCAATGGATGGCATAACTATGTATTTACATACCAAATTTCAACTTCGTAGATCAACTTTTGTGGCAAATATAAAGATTTATATTGATTGTGGGCGTGTATATTATCGGACTACGCCCATTTTAAGCACATTGATGGATGGGATTTCTATAAATAGGTGTACCAAATTTCAGGGTCGTAGGTTAATTTTTGTGGCAGATATAAAGGTTTATGTTTATTGTGGGCGCGTATGGTAACCGACCACGCCCATTTTAGGCACATCAATGGATGGCATAACTATGTATTTGCATACCAAATTTCAACTTCGTAGATCAACTTTTGTGGCAAATATAAAGATTTATATTGATTGTGGGCGTGTATATTATCGGACTACGCCTATTTTCGGCACATCGATGGATGGGATTTCTATAAATAGGTGTACCAAATATCAGGGTCATAGGTTAATTTTTGTGGCTTATGTTTATTGTGGGCGCGTATGGTAACCGACCACGCCCATTTTAGGCACATCAATGGATGGCATAACTATGTATTTGCATACCAAATTTCAACTTCGTAGATCAACTTTTGTGGCAAATATAAAGATTTATATTGATTGTGGGCGTGTATATTATCGGACTACGCCTATTTTCGGCACATCGATGGATGTGATTTCTATAAATAGGTGTACCAAATTTCAGGGTCATAGGTTAATTTTTGTGGCAGATATAAAAGTTTATGTTTATTGTGGGCGCGTATGGTAACCGACCATGCCCATTTTAGGCACATCAATGGATGGCATAACTATGTATTTACATACCAAATTTCAACTTCGTAGATCAACTTTTGTGGCAAATATAAAGACTTATATTGATTGTGGGCGTGTATGTTATCGGACCACGCCCATTTTAGGCACATCGATAAAACTAATATTTATAGATGTACGTACTAAATTTCAAGTTTATAGCTTAATTTTTGTGGCAGATAGATAGATTTTTGTTGATTGTAGGCGTGGCTCTTTACCGAATTTGCCCATTTTAAATAGCGATCTGCGTGCATAAACTAAAAGTGACTGTAGAAAATTTCAGCTCAATATCTCAAAATTTACGCTCGTGAGAGTGCCAACAACAGACGGACACACGGACACACGGACATACATGTCTAAATCGACTCAGTTTTTGACTCTGATCAAGAATATATATACCTTGTAGGGTCTCTGACGCCTCCTTCTGGGTGTTGCAAACGGAAGAACAAAATTAGTATACCCTCATCACTGAGGTGGAGGGTATAATAATTTTTCTACAAATTTTTCAAGAGAAACAAAACAAAACGAGGATAACGGAACTATTTTTGACTCATTATAAATAAAATTATTAGGAAAACGTTTTGTTGACGTTTCAAAATTTTTGTTGACGCATTTACAAAGATTTTTTTTTCTAAGATCTCAAATTCTTTCATAACGGTCGGCGAAATAGTAAACCAAACAGGAAACGCATAAAGCATTATAGGCCATAAGCATGCCTTATAAATTAATAATTTAGTTTGAGTTGGAAGAAATTTATTATTAAAACATCTACCAAAAGATCACATTATTCTATTTACCTTTTTAATGACATTTCTTGCATGACTATTGAATTTTAAAAGCTTATTAAAATGTACACCAAAGTATCTTAAATGGTATCTCAACATCATTGAGAAAAAGCTTTAAATTTCTACTCTCTGGGACAACAAATTGCTTGTACTATCCAGAAGCATTTCTTATGCAAATGGCCTCAGACTTAGAAGGATTTATTTTAAGACCCCAATCTTTATAATAATTATTTACTAACGGTAGATGTTTTGAGACATTCGAAAAGACGATGTTTGAAGATTTATGATGTGCTTAAAAAAGAGAATCATTCGCAAAAAAATGCTTTTTGATCCATGAAATTGATAAGGGAAGTCCGAAATAAATAAACTATAAAGATGTGGAGCCAGAATAGAACCTTGAGGTACTCCACAATTCACGCTTTCAAAATCAATTTGGACGAACAATTTTCTATTCATAAAAAAATTTTGATAGAGTTTTACAGTGTAAGGATCGATACCAATTTTAATAATTTTAAATAGAATGCCGTTGTGCCAAGCACTATCAAAGACTTTTTCTATATCTAATGATACAACAACAGAACATTTTCTTTTACGTAAATTACAAGTTATATCATTGTGAAATTTAGCGAGAGCATAAGTAGTGGAGTGTGCTTTTCTAAAACCAAACTGAAAAGGAGGAACGTATTCATTGTCAATTTCTAAAACCATTTTGTCACGAATAATCCTTTCGAAAAGCTTACCTTAGTTAGAGGAAAGGGAAATCGGACGGATATTGTTTAAATCAGAATTGCAATTTTTCTTCGGAATAGGACACACTTTAGCTATTTTCCAAGAGTTTGGGAAATAGCAGTTGTTAATACAATTATTAAAAACTATTCATAAATATTGCAGAGATTTTAAAGATATTTTTTTAATAACAAAATTTGACATTTTATCAAAGCCAAAGGATTTTTTATTGTTCAAAATTTTATGTAATGACGCAAGTACTAAGTTTTAAATTTTTTTGTGAATGTAAAGCATTGAAATTATTATCAAAGCTAAATATTTGATCCGAAAGAGGTACAATTGAAGAGGAGATTGTTTCCTCAACTGTAAACCAATGCCTCGCAGAAAAAACGCGGATATATATAGATGAAAAGTGATTGTTACCCAGAAAATTTGTTTAAAAGCGTCGGGACCAGGAGTTATGTTCGTTTAAAAATTCTTATTCTTAAGTTCAATTTTATTTGAATATACATTAGACATATGATTGAGCGAGGCTGTAACCTTTTTTGTTCAAAAGCTTTTTATTTGATGGGGGAAAATGATTTAAAATTTTGTTATCAAGATCATTTTTGAAGTTTATCCAATTTGTGTGTTTAAAAGATTTAAACACAGGTGGAATTCTTAATACAAATTCTAAATTTAAAAAATTTATTTTGAGTTTTAGTGCCAGAAATATGCTAGATTCAAAAAAAATAATTACAAATTTTTTGTTGTTGGTCACAGGAAAGGAAAATTTCATTCTCATTTCCCTTTTTGAAAAAAGTGAATCTTTCATTAAAAATTTTAAAATTTAATTTAATCTTATGAAACAGATATGTAAATTAGGATACGTTTTGACGAAATTGAATAAGGGAATAATAAATTTTCAATTGAAATTTAATTTAGGAAAATCCATTTTTGTAAGTCGAGTGACTTTTGTTGCAACAATTAAATTCGTATCAAATGTGGAGGGGGAAAAAATGAAAACAAGTAAGAAATCTAAATTTGGCTTAGGCCAAATCTTAAACACTCTCCACATCTGCAAGGCACACGGACATACATATCTAAATAAACTCAGTTTTTAACACTGATCAAGAATATATATATTTTGTAGAGTCTCTGATACCTCCTTCTTCCTTCTGGGTGTTGCGAAAGGTAGATGGTATAAAAACCTTGAACACCCACCTAAGCTCAGTACTGAGTAGAAATACTGGGTGTCAATATATCTTTCATACTGTAA
Organism: Ornithomya fringillina; assembly: GCA_963978525.1. Classification (NCBI taxonomy): domain Eukaryota; kingdom Metazoa; phylum Arthropoda; class Insecta; order Diptera; family Hippoboscidae; genus Ornithomya; species Ornithomya fringillina. The sequence goes on along the minus strand of OZ021690.1, from coordinate 16,020,656 downwards.
GAGTAATTCGGAAAAATTTTAAAAATTATTCTTTTTTTGGTTTTTTTTCATTGCAGGCGGGTCGCTTAACTGATTTTAAGCCAATACCAACCTGCTTATAAAGTCTACCAACACACACACACATATATATGTGATTAAGGACCGTAATCATGCATCTGCCACGCCTTCTTGTTTGTTTGTAAATGTATAAGGTATTTTTATACCATCTACATAAGTTTGACATTCCGTTTGCAACACGCAGATGGGGGCGTCAGAGACCTTACAAAGAATTGGGTGTACAAATATGATTCCGCCCTTTTTTTGGATAAATAAAAGACGTTTGTTTATTTATATAATGAAATACAAATTTATTCAAAATATGCTCCTTCTGAAGTTACAACCTTTTCTCATCTTGCAGGTTGTTTACGGATTCCCTTACTAAAGAAATTTGGTTGTTTGGTCGTTCATGCTTTATAGCTCCTTTCAAACGCATTAGTTGTCTTCGGTAGACATCGCCATTAATGGTTTCAGCCGATTTTAGCAACTCATAATTGACCTTTCAGATCCCACCAAATTCAGAGCATAACCTTCTGACAATGAATATTTCGCTTTGGCTGTGATGGACCAGGTTCACTCGGCTTCACCAAGATTTTTGCGTTTAGGATTCTCGTAATATATCCATTTTTCATCACTAGTAATGATTGGATGCAAAAAACCCTCTCTTTTTTGTCTTTTAAACAGAACTTCACAAATGGTTTTTCGACGTTCACGGTCTCTTTCTTTTAATTCATGAGGTGACCAGCTAGCTTGTTTTTGAATCATTCCGAGTTTTTGTAAACGTTGCGAAACACATTGTTGAGTAACAATCAATGCCGAAGCTAACTCTGATTGTATTTTGGGATGGATCTTCGTCCAGTAATGCTCCCAATTCCTCATCTTGATTTTTTTTTGATGGTTTTCCATGTTCTTTGTCCTCTGTGTCAAAATCGTCGTTAAAGCGTCGAAATCATTCTTTACATGTGGTATTTGATGGAGCATCATCGCTGTAACTTTTCTTTGCAAAAAAATAATGCAATAACACTTCCCGCAAATGACGTTTATTTGGAATAAAATTCGACATGTTTACTTGTGTTAAAGTAATCTTTGCATACGCGAATAGCAAATGTCATATACCAACAATGAAACCTTACTGTGCCACTTGTCAAATACACATGTTGCCACATTTAATAAAGGAACATAAGAAAAATAAGGACATCTATTGAAAAAATGTCGTTACTTTTCTTTAAAACCCATTATATTCTTGATCAGCATCAAAAACTGAGTCGATTTAGACACATGCGTGTACCTGTGTGTTTTTGGTATTCTCACGGTCGTAAACTTTGAGATATTGAGCTGAAATTTTGTACAGACACTTTTAGTTTATGCACGCAGTTTTTTTAAAATGGACAAAATCGGTTTAGTCTTATTTTACCCTTTTTTTTTATTTTTCTTTGTTTTAAAATGGCTTCTATTATTCGTGTAGCTTAATTTTATAATTCGTTTATTATTATGCGTGTGCTTCACATCAACTTACGTTAAGAACGTGTTGACGTGTTTATTACACCATTTGGCCCATTTTTTGGCCAAATTATTAATATATGTACGAAACTGCAATTTCATACTATTATTTGTGTCCCCCTTGTCTTGGATTGCAAACATACGGATATAGTTAAATAGAGTCAGAGTTTGATGCTAAACAAGAATATAGGTATACTTTGGGGGTTCCCGAACCCTCCTTCTGGTACTTGCATACGTAATGACCCAATTCCCCAACTCATGTGGAGAGCATAAAAACAGCAAAGAAAGTAGAAGAGTAGACGTGCAAGATATGGTTGAGAAAAAAAAAAAGAGCAGAAACATAGGAAACCCTCCTATTACAAGATGTGTACCTTTAGATTCAGAGTCATATTAAATACTGTATGTAAAATACAACAACAATAATAACATTGAGCGGCATTGCTAATCATAAGCGAATCTTCGAAGACACGACAGATGCAAGGAATTCTGTGTTTAGGAATTTAGGGAAGAGAATGAGGAAACGAGAGAGATGGTGTCCCTCTTCACTCTGTGATATAGTGAAAAATACTTTGAAAGCTTACTGCTCGAGAGAGTGAGTGGGAGAGAGAGATGAATTTGTGTGCGCAGCTAATGAGCTTTCACCTACATTCTTGGAGAATAAATAAACAAAAACAAGTGCTAATGAATTTCAAAACACCAGTAATAGGCAACGTGTAGCGTAAAGAACAAAATCACACAAATTGTGAATACTTGTTCAAGGATTATGCTATAAATAAAACATTAACGCTCTTATAACATAAACGCATGCCTATACAACATATTTTAATGTTCTAAAAGTGTGTATGTGCACATTGTTACTGGAAATAGGTGGCTTTTGTATTTTTTCAAACACCTGCTGGAATATGGAACTTTGGAATTGTGCGTTCATTAATGATAATTATTCGACCGTAATAATGATAATAATCGTTGATGACGTTTCGGGTAATGTGATGAAGAGTGAAGGAGAGGCAAAGAGCTTTTTGCTTCTGCAGAGAAAATACTACTGCATCGTTGTTGCTGTAATATGGAACATCACTGATTTTTCTTTCCGGTTACATGTGAAAAATCTAGCTCTCTGCAAGGTATAAAGATATAATTGTTGTTGTTGTTGTTGTAATTTTTAATATTTTATTTTCATTTTCCCTTGCTCATTATTTCTCAGCGCATACATTGACTTCATGTTTCTCGAGCGATGTGGTGGGTAAAGTGAAAATTTGTATTTAATAACAAGTCAGTCATGGAGTTCCAGTCGTTGTTGGTACAGTGTGGAACGCGTTCAAAAATGTTAAAGTTTTATCCACAATTTTAGGAGAGCACCATAAAAAGTGAACTAAAAATTAAATAATATTAAATGTAATGAACGTAAAAAAATTTATTTGTTATAAAGAAAGTACGCCTAAGTACAGAGAGTTTTACTGCTTTTAAAAAACCTTTGAAATAAAATAAAATTAACGAAATGAAAACGAAGCGAAAGGAAACACATCTGTTTAGTGTGTACGTACATGTGTAATACACGAAATGTCTGGGTAACAGTTCTTAGTTTCTAGCGAGGTTTATTCTTAAGATTGTTTACTGCCCATACATTATACTGTCGTGTTACTTTTTAGTAATTCCATAGTACCCAAAAGTACCAATATTGTAAATTTTTGTTTTTTGTTATTTCATCTCTATTATTATAAAACGGTCATACGCACTATATGTGAAAAGGCTGTAGTGTCCGTGTGCACAAACATAAAGAGGTTTAATAAAAATATTTTCACTTACGAGTATTCAGTGGTGCACAAATCCTGTGTGGTAGCTGGTGTGCAGACTACTTTAACGTGTATGCGTGCTTTTATGACGTGTCTGTGACATTGATAACATTTGCTTGAGCACAACCAAGCAAGGTACAATTTTATTTCTTTATTTATTTATATCATTCACATTGTGGTGTCATTGAAACAACGAGAGGCAATGAACACAAAGTAAAAAAATATTAAATTTGAATGTCGTATAATAAATTTAATCAATTCCTTCCATGAAATTTACTATAATTTAAACAAACCAACACATAATAAAGTTTGTTCGTGTGTGTATAATTAATATAATAATTTAGTAATAAATAAAAAAAAAAACAACCAACACAATACAGATACTACATTTATTACACCTACTTATGCTTTTACGTGAATGTGATTTAAAAAATTTAATTGTAATAAAAAAAACGATTAAATCAATATAAAGGTCTTATATAATACATATTCTTTTAAACATGATCTCAATCGGGATCGGGTTGGGAAGTTTCAGCGTAATCTTAAGTCAGTAATGTCCGGGACGATGACCAAGACATTTCTAGTGTTAGCAGTAATATTGCAGTCTTACGCAAACGTATACGAAGATAGGATGCATGAGGATAAATTTTTTACAACCCCTATTTGAGGCGTCAGAGACAAAGTATACAGGGAGCGTACCATAGTTGACATTGAAACTTATTTGTTCATAGTTTTTGCAAAATGTATTATAATTCCACGAAATTTTTACGATCAGAAATTTTTAGATATTTTGTTCAGACACTTTTAGTTTCTGCATGCAGATCGCTATTTAAATTGGAAAAAATCGCTTAAGAGTCACGCCAACAATCGACAAATATCTATTTATCGGTCAAAAAAATTGAGCTATGAACTTAAAATTTGGTGCCCATGTTTATAATTGTCCCATCGATTTGGTCGGATAACCTATAATTTGAACAAGTAAAAAAACTAAATTTGGCTTAGACCAAATCTTAAATACCCTCCACATCCGCAGCAGTGGGCGTGGTGTATCAGCTTGGAAGTTTTGTTTTATGGTGAATATGGTTTTTTGTAAATTGTGGGCGCCTCTGTTATTCGACCACACCCATATTTAGTATATCGGTGGATGGTATAACTATAAATATGTACACCAAATTTAAAGTCCATATGTTAATTTTTGTGGAATATATAAAGGTTTATATAAATTGAGGGCGCGTCTGTTAACCCGTTTTTGCGTATCAGTGGATGGGATAGCTATGGATATGCATACCAAATTTCAAGTTTATGTCTAAATTTTTGTGGCAGATATAAAGATTTTTGATCGACGAAGATAATATTCATAGATGTACATACCAAATTTCAAGATAATAGACCACTTTCTGGGTGTTGCAAACGTAAGACCAAACTTAATATACCGTCATCACTAATGTGGAGTGTATAAAAATGATACAACATGAAAATTAATTAGTTTAATAATAAGTAAAAATGTAATAGGCGGTTATACACGAACATTTATTACCCTACACTACTTAGTTCCACGAATGCTATAATTTCTTTTGTTGTCAGTAAGCGCGAGGCGTATAGGACACTTCCTGAAATATCTTTATATAAAAATGTTTCACCGTGTCAATTGTTAAGCCAATTAATTCTCCAAATTTTATCCAAGAATTTATAAAAATGACAAGTTTTCGCTACTTCCAATTCATCGTGGTGTTCCGCAAGGGTCAGTTCTTGGCCCCCTTCTTTTTTCCCTTTTTATAAATGATCTGCCAAGATCACTACGTTGGTACCACACAAGCGGCTCGCCTAACAATATTAATAATATTGTGTCTAAACTTAAGGACAACCTAGCTAGAGTTGCTAACTGGACCATTACAGACCAATAGTCTGTCCTTGAACCTAATTAAAACCAAATGCATTGCATTTCACAAGCGGGCTGATTTAGATGACGTTAGGATCAACTTAATGGGGACTAATGTCGAAAGTAGACTTGGTAAATAATCTAGGAGCAACATTTAATCGAAGACTGAACTGGAACAACCACATCAACACTAACGTAGGAAAAGTCTATGGTATGTTAATATCTCTTTGGCACTTACAGTGGTTTACACCATTAAACATTAGAATACTTTGAATAGAATACTTGTCTAATTCCAGTTCTCCTCCTTGGATATCCAAAAAAAACTTAATAAAGCAGCAACTACTACAACTACTATATTATTATTACCAGTATTATTAAAATTGTTCTAAAAATGGTCCAAACCGGTCTATTTTCAATAGGGTTCACCTTTGGGCCAATACATGTCCTTGTAGCTTGCGCAAAAATTACATGGACAGATAGACGGACAGACGGACAGACGGACACTGTTAAATCGATTCAAAATTTGATTCTGAATCGATCGGTATAACTACAGGTAGGTAGGTAGGTAAGAAGTGGAGCAGGTTCATTTTTCAAAAAAAAAATGTAATAACAATACATCAAGTGGTGTAGGGTATTTGATGGTTCGGTTTGACCCACTATAATATGTTCACTTGTTATAACCTGCACCACCCTGTGGAAAAGGGTATATTGAGTTTGTGCGGATGTTTGTAACTCCTAAACGGCAAATGCCACACCCACCTTCAATTATAGCGTCGATTCAGAATCAAAATCTGTATCGATTTAACCATGTCCATCTATCCGTCTGTTATCCTGTATGTCCATCTAAATTTGTGCGCAATTTACAGGTCACATTTTTTGAGATATTTTGATGAAATTAGGTACAAGGACATGTATTGACTCAAAAATTAACCCTTTTGAAAATAGATAGGATTGGACTATTTTTAGAACTCCTCCCCATATAAATAAAGTTTTTTTGGCTTTGTAAACAACCAAAAAATAAGTGAAAATATTATAGTCGGCCCAGGCCGACCATCAAATACTCTACACCACTTGATATTACTTATTATTCAATTTAACTTTTCTCTTTGATATATGAAATTTTTTATTTTTTTATAATCTAATATTTTTAAAAATTTCAAAATGATACATGTTTCACAAAATTTTTATACCCTGCACCACCCTGTGGAAAAGGGTATATTAAGTTAATCTGATCGATTCAGAATCAAAATCTGAATCGATTTAACCATGTCTGTCTGCCCGTCTGTCCATCTGTCCGTCTGTATATGTGTGCGTATAGTGCGTAAGCATTTTTTGAGATATTTCGGTGATATGATGGGGGTCTAAAAATGGTCCAATCCGGTCAATTTTCGATAGGGTTCTCCTATTTTGATTGTATAAACAATTGTTTATAAAAACATGTTTTTGGATGTATTTTTGCATAACACTCTCACCAATGGGTATGACAATATAGTTTACAAACCTAGTTTTTAGATATTTTTTCATTCTATCATATATTCATATATGAAAGAATATTCATATATTAAATGAAAATATATAGAATCAACTTATGTGGACGTGCTTGTCTCCTACGTATTTATTGCCAATTACGTAAGTAAAAAACAGAAACTTTTTCAAAGTTATTGTGGAAGAATTCTCCATTTGGGAAAAACATGTTAATATTGCCACGCTTAATGGCACTCAAATAAATTTGAGATGTTATTTCCATTTTATTTGGAGCAGTAATACATATAGAGGAGTTCTATTATATTTCGAAAAGGTTAATGATGGTGAGTGTCCTAGATACGTCGCCTTTTTATACCCTCCACCTTAGTGAAGAGGGTATATTCATTTTAATCATCCGTTTACACATCGAAGGAAGTCTCGGAGACCTCACAAACCATACATATTCTTAATCAGAATGAAAAAAGATATCGTTTTAGACATGTCCGTCCGTGTGTCCGTGTGTCCGTATGTTCGTCTGTTGTTGGCCCTCTCACGATCGTAATTTTTGAGATATCAAATTGGAACTTTGCATACGTATTCTTAGTTTAATTTCGCTGTTCCGTATTGAAATTGGGCAAAACCGGTTAAGAGACACGCTCACAATAAACAAAAAAATTGGCGTTATTGAATAACGCAAACGCCTATAATTAAAAAAAAAACACTATTTGTTAAGCTGTAACTAGTGTAAACTTGCAACAAAGCTCTTGCAAATAACAAGCAAAAGCTCAGCCGCTGGCCTATAAAAAGCCGATCACAGCGTAGGAAAGTAGCTAGTCTTAGGGCTGACAGGTAGGTAGTCAGTTCGAGCGTAGGGAAATAGGCACGAGAGTGTAAATTTCTCTCAAACAAGTAGGAATATTTCTTAGGCAAAGCATAGGTACGAGAGTGTAAATTCTTCTCAAACGTAGCTAGGTATATTTCTTTAGGCAAAGCATAGGCACGAGAGTGTAAATTCCTCTCAAACAAGGTAGGAATATTTCTTAGGCAAAGCATAGGTACGAGAGTATAAATTCCTCTTAAACATAGCTAGGTATATTTTTTTTTATTAGGCAAAGCATAGGCACGAGAGTGTAAATTCCTCTCAAACAAGGTAAGAATATTTCTTAGGCAAAGCATAGGTATGAGAGTGTAAATTCCTCTCAAACATAGCTAGGTATATTTCTTTAGGCAAAGCATAGGCGCGAGAGTGTAAATTCCTCTCAAACATAACTAGATATATTTCTTTAGGCAAAGCATAGGTACGAAAGTGTAAATTCCTCTCAAACAAACTAGGAATATTTCATTAGGCAAGTTAGAACAAATTAAGTCCTTAACAAATAACTTAGGTGATATATAGTTCGACTCAACCACTCAATCTCAAACAAAGATTTTAGCATAGGCTGAGCTCTTGCTAAACTAACTTTAGCTTACACATAGGCAAGAGAATCGTCTATACTATTGCATTTGAACTCAACTAAGGCACAACTCGCGCATCGTTACGCATAGCTAAGACATAAGATAAAACATAATTAACTCATTTAGTTAAACATAGATCACACACAGTCAGAAAGCAAAGTATTAAACCTTTTTTGTTTATGTACAGTACATTATAATTATTCATTATCAATAAATCATTGTGAAAGAAACTTACATAGAAAAAAAATCATCTTCTTTTTATACAATTTTCGAAAAAGGAACAAATTTTCTTTGCATTGAACTCTGGCTGGCCCTGCACCCTTCAGATTCGTTACAGTATATATGTCTCGTCTAGAAGGGGATCACGACAAAACTCTTTATTATAAAGAGCGATTCGATTTCTTTCAATTTTCAACGGCACAAAGTTGTAAAAGAGTATATTGGATTTATGAGAATATTTGTAATCCTTAACCGATCAATGCTAGACCATTTGTCCCCCATATAACGCCCATATGCGCACATATAACTTCTTGTACTCAACCTATTTTTATATTACTATTTATTAATGAAATTTGACGCAGGGACGTCTTTTCGGGTAAGTCTCACTAATAAAAATGGACACCGTTTTGTTGCACCTCTCCTCATATCTCTTCATCATAACCATGTCCGTCTATCGGTCCATACAAATTTATGCGCAAACTACAGGTCGCATTTTTTGAGATGTTTTGATAATATTTTGGTACAAAGACATGTTTTGGCTCCAAAAAAAAACGCTATTAAATTGGACCGGAGTGGACCATTTTTAAAATCCCTCTCAATATAAGGTCTCATTATAATATAAGTCTTTATGTGGTAAAAAATTGCAATTCCTAAGATTTCTTTATAAAATTTAGTGATGAATAGCTCAGCTTAGTACTTCACTGTTTTAAATTATAAAAAAAATTGAACTTTATAGGACCCTTTCCATATAACGATATTTCACGAAGTGACTTTTATAGCAATACCTTGCGTTTATTATTATTATTGGCACTATTTAGGGAGCTAAGTGGTAGGGTATTAAATAGTCGACTATAACATAATCACTTGTTTTACTTTACGAATAATGGGGAAAAATTTCTTCACAAATTTACTTTACTTTTACTCATGTCTAATACCAACATGTACAAATGACAAATAGGAAACTTGACAAAATGATCAATTTTGCCCCAAGAACAAAGAGACGATTCGGTATCAAATACTGACTCAGAATAACAAAAGATTTTTCAAAGCCTTCTTCTGGGTGAAATATACCCTTAACTTTGGCGTGATGTAGAGTTCATATGCACAAAAATGCTAGTATTAAAGTATATAAAAGCGTGTGTGTAGGTGTTAAATGGAACTCGTTTGTTATCATTCGACTTTTATAACGAATGCAACAAATTATTAAATGCCTCATTAGTTCTATTACGATGAAAGGGTGAAAAGGAGAAATATAAAACGCCCCGTAATTATAACATATATATATAAATATAATATACACCCATCCCTCGTTTTACATGGTACTCGTTTTGCACGCTTTCGATCTTACACAGTTTTTAAAATCAAAATTAAAAAAAAAATTATGAAGAAAAGAACTAATTTTGACTGCACGCGAATTTATTTCTACTTAATTATAAACTTGGTAATACTTCAGACGTATACATGCTTTATTTCAGACTTTTTCCTAAAAAGTCTCAGCAAACTACAGCAACTGTAACAGCAACTAATGAGATTATGTTATCCATTGATGAATCTGATATTACAATAGCGTAAGACTCATCGTTGAAAGTGATAGCAATTAAGTTTGATTAAAATTAGGAAGATAAGTCTTATTTATAGTTATTATTTTTTCAAAATTTTGTTTATTTAAATGGAGTACAATTTACTTTTTTCTATGAAATAGATTTCTTGTTTTTTTTTGACAACGTTAATAAAAAACAAGATAGAGAAGTTTGGTTAAGACCGAAGCTTAAATACCCTCCACCTTTAATAGTCCTCTAAAAAATAAGTTCCTATTGCCATATTTATGTATTTGACTATTTCATGTATTTACGCAAATAGTGTTTTTTTTAAATTATAGGCGTTTTCGTTATTCAATCACGCCCATTTTTGGCACAGTGTTGAATAAGAGTACCACTTATATTTATACCAAATTTCAACTTGATAGGCATAGTATTGTGCGATATATAATTTTTTAAAGATACAATTTTTTCGAAGTACGTTAAGAGTTTTGTTTATTGTGAGCGTGTCTCATAACCAATTTCAATACGGAACAGCAAAATTAAACTAAGAATAAGTGTGTCAAGTTTCAAGTTCAAGTTTGATATCTCAAAAATTACGACCGTGACAGTGCCAACAACAGACAGACACACGGACGAACATGTTGATTAAAAATATGTATGGTTTGTGGGGTCTGTGGGGTTGCAAACGGATGATCAAAATGAATATACCCTCTTCCCTAAGGTAAACAAATAAATTATATATTACAAGAATGTGTGCACATTATGATAATTTTTTACATTAGTTGGACTCATAGATAGCAACATTGTGCGTGCAAAAGGAAGGTTAAACGTGTAATATATACGTATTATACATTTATAAATTTTCATTCCCCTAAATAAAGAAGAAATGGTCCTTCTCACATTAAGGTTTTATGCCAGTTTTATTTTTGACAACTGTTTATTTTGAACATACATATGTTTTTCTTAGAATATATATTTGTTAGTATATAAATGTGTACTAACAAATATATATTCGTGAAAACGAAAAAATTTATCTTCTGGTTACAGGTCTTTGTTAATTTATCATTCGGTTTGTTAACAGAGACAATAGAAAATATATATTGAAAACGGCCTTAAGTGTATTTGTTACATATATTTTGTGTTCAAAAAATGTCTAAAAAAGGCTTATTTATAGTCGTTTTCGTTTTACACGGTTTTTCCATATAAAAATTATTACACGGTTTTGCCAGGAACGTATCTCCCGTGTAAAACGAGGGATAATATTTATACATATATAATATAAACTTTGCATATGCCGCATATAAGTGTGCATATGTGTATATGAATAAGTAACTGCGTGCTCTCTGATTATTTTAATTGCAACATGTTTATATACAAGCACTCATCTGCTACCTGCAGCATACTATATAACTGCAGGCAACAGAAGATGGTTAAAAGCTACGATGGCTACCGTTGCTGCGACCACAGCTACTGTTCCTCCAGTCATTGTAAGGAAATTAAGCCTAAAAACTTTCTTATTTGAAAACTAAATAGTGAGAATTAAAAAAAGAAAAGTATATCTCAAAAAATTATAAGTAAAAAATAATAATCATAATATAAATATGAATATCACGTCGCACTAAAGGTTCTTGGTGCTAATCCCTCAATGGTAGCGACACGGCCGCTTGATTCTTTACATTAACGTCTAGGAGTCACATAGAAAACAAAGAAAAAGTAGCCAAAAACCTCTTTCAGCACTTAAAACACTGGACGGCCGTTAAGCTTTGCTACTATTATTAACTAAAATTTGTGCTACGTAAGGATATGTCGTACCTATGGTTTGTTATTTAATCATCATTATATACGAGAGTGCGTTTTTCCCCGGTTAAGTAAATATTTATCATAATACAACGTTTCAACGTCCCACAAAAAGTAAGTACAACATTATACATTACTTTTCACTTTGATGCAATAATTGATATTGTTTTGTGAAGGTGTTACTGCTTGAACTACATAGTGGTATGTTGTGATTGATCTTTATTAAGAGAGATTTATAGATTGATATGATGGAAGATGATACTTTTTCACACTCTGCCAAACACAAACATTCACAGACACTTATATATGTGGAGTCAGAGTTTAAGTGACATACATTCAGATTCATTCTTATAACCGGTTTTATGCGTTTAAGGAAAACTTGCAGCGTTTTACTTAGGGTGTTAAAATAATATGTAGTTAGCACGCATAAGAGTTCCGGCTTAGCTCGTCGGTTATTGGGGTAGTTCGACTTTAGAATATTTAACACATACAGATATTATAATATATGCGTGCTAAAACCCCGAAAATAGAAACATACTAGCACTCTATGTATTACAAACACTCTTGTCAAGCCTCGTCAAAGTCATTAGCAAAAAAAGAAAAATAATTTTAATTAGTCATAATTTTTTTTTATAAATTTAATTCAATAAAAGTATATATAATTAAATTTCATTAAAACAAAGTGTAATTTTTTTTTTAAATTACCTGAGTATTCCTTGGCGAAAGCGCTTCCTCCGAAAATACAGGTGATTATTATTATTATTATTATTATACAGAACGGCTAAATGTCCAGCCGATAATAAAAATACAATTTCTATACCAAAATTATCATAAGTAACAATATTTAAAAAAAAAAAAAAATTGTAAAAATAATACAAAGGTAAAGTAATACAATTTAGATACAATATAATCATAATTCATAATACATTCATATTATATTCATATCTACAACAATCAAGCAGAAGTATAAAAAAAAAAATAAGTAATTACTCAAATTCAAAATGTATTAGCAATTAGGCAAAAGACTTAAGGTAGAGTACAAATTTATATAGTTAAAACTAGCAATAAAATAATAATGATAATTAAATTAAGGAATTGTAGTGCGGCATCACAGCAACAACAACAACAACAACAACAACAACAAACAGCAGCAGCGCAGGAGCTGATGAACTTAAAACTAAGAATCATAATTAAGCACTTAGATATAGGTTGAGAGAAAAAAAAAAATCTAAAAATCTAAATATATGTATATAGTAAAAGTAACAGTAATAGGATGTAGAATTAATTTTAATGGGTACAATATATATATATATATATAATCATATATGTGCGTAAATGTATAACAACTAATAATGTACACACACATACAGTGCGGTACAGTACAGTCCAGTCTGGCAACAATTAGTTAAGTGTGGCTAAAAATTTAATCTTAAAGGACTCCACTGAATCATGTAATGATACTTGACCGTAGAAGTCATTAAAATTTTTACAAGCCATACGAAACGGCCGAAAGAGCTCGTAATTGATACGGCATTGGCGAAGTGTAAGTGGTGCGAAATGCCTAGAAAGCGTTGATATATAGCTCACAGCATTGATATATAGCTCACCGAGCAGGAAAGATGAATTAATTTCACCTTTCATCAGCTTAAAGACAAAAGTCATACCCAACATTCTTCTTCTATTTGCGAGTGAAGGCAGATTTACAAGTTTCAACCTATCTTCATACGATGGTAGAGGAATGGAAGTGTCCCAGCCCAACCCACGTAAGGCAAAGAGTAAAAATTGTTTTTGTATGGATTCGAGTGCATCGATATAAATGGAATAGTTAGGTGCCCACACAATTGAGGCGTATTCTAGTGTAGGCCTAACTAGATATGTGAACAGCCTTTTTGCTAAATAAGGTTCATTAAATTCTTTTGACCATCTTTTGATGAAACCTAAAGAGCATCGCGCTTTATTTATTATCGAATTTATATGTCGATTAAAGTTCATTTTTTGATCAAATAAAACACCCAGATCTACATACGAATCAACATTTTCCAAATCTTGGCCAAAAACGGAATAGGTATAATTAATAGGAGTAGTTCTACCGAACGACATTATTTTACATTTAGAACAATTAAGCGACATCAGATTAATCCGACACCATTCAACTAGCTCAAATAAGTAGCGACAGAGAATGTGCTTATCATTCTCATTACGTATAGGTAAGAACAATTTGACGTCATCAGCGAACATTAAAATATTACTATCTTGAATAACATCCGGTAGATCATTTATAAACAGGACATTATAGTATTAATTGATCGAATTAGTCTATTTTTAACTAAACATTCGAAAAGTTTCGGAATGCAACTGAGTTTAGCAATACCTCTATAATTAGTAATATATTGCTTGTTACCACTTTTATGAAGCGGTATCAGAAAACTTGTTTTCCAAAACTGCGGAAATATACCAGTAGATAAAAACCAATTAAAGATTTTTACTAATGGTTTACAAAAAATGTCAGCAAAATTTATCAATATGCATGATGGAATACCATCAGGGCCAGGACGGTATGAGTATTTCAGCCTTTTCAGACCGTCAAATATTTCATCCTCAGATAGTGTGATATTAGGAAAGATGTCGTATATCATAAGAGTAATCGGGATTGTTATAATCTTGATACGAATAAGTCTCATTGAAAAAAGACTTGTTACTTTTAATTAAGGAATATTGTGAAAAATCTAATGCTAACCCAGTCCTTTTATACTTATTGAACAGTTTATTTCTCTTATTACGAACTCTTTTGAGCTCATCAGAAAACCAAATAGGACAAGCCTTGAATTGATTAGCAAATAAGAAGGGAACAAACTGCGAAATTGCATCATTTACCACATTATAAAAATCAACAAGTAGGTTGTCCAAATTTGAAGAAGTATTTATGAATAATTCATTATTTAAAAAGAGCCTTAATAATGCATAGTTCGTTTTTGCAAACAGATAATTCTTAGTTTTGATGTTAAGTGGTGTAAGAACATAATCGAACTCTAAGGAAATACAAAGTGTAGGATGATAAGCATCCTCAGGGAGAACGAACGGAGAGGTACGAGTGATTGAAACATCGGAATTATTGGCGAAAATCATGATCTTATTTTGATGATTCTTTATGGTGTTAATCTGTATTAAACCCAGATCAAAAATACCATCAAAAAATGTATCAAAATTTGAAGTGCTGTAAGATGGAATCAAACGGCCCACATCTTCATCCAGAGTCCAACATATCTGAGATAAGTTAAAATCGCCCATAACTATTAATAAATCATTTATTTTTAACATTTTAAGTACCAGACGAAGAAATAACAAATGCCTTAAATATATAGAAACATCCGACGAGGGAGGAATATATGAACAAGTAATAAAGAGATATTTATCCGAAAACTTAAACTTGGAGATGTTTATAGACCGAATTGCTAGTGAAGGAATTTTAAAATGAATATAATTCAAAATATCATCCACAGGAGTGTTAGCTGTTATACGACTAAGAAAAATTGACTTGCGTGGAGGAACAACGTGAAGCTGAACCAAACCAACAGAAGCGTTAGGGTTAGCATCACTGTTAGGAGAATTAACTCCACTCACAATAGCGCCACCAACAGTACAGGAAGAGTTCGATGTATTTGTAACAACGTTGAGTGTAGAATTATCTACAATAGTAACCTTATCGTTTACAGAAGCAACCGGAACCACAGCAGGAACAGAAGGGACTGTATTAACCAATATGGGACCGCCATAGAGTTTTAAAGAAGCTAGAGGGACCGGTCCACTAGCCTGTAGAGCATTGGAAGAAGACAAGTCAGTATTATTAGTATCAGGATTGTTATCAATATTTATATTGTTAACGGATATTGTGGATTGTGGTGGTGGAGAAGTAATAGTTATAGATGCGTGTACAGAGTCAGCGGAAACAACGGAAGCAACGGACAGAGTGGTAGAATGCAATGACAAAACATTCTGTTGACCCAAGTTATTTGAATAAGTCATCTCTTTATTTTGAGATGACAAATCAATATATTCAGTCCACCTACAATTACTGAACATATCATTCATCTTACTAAGTTTATCAGACAAATCGCTAAAGTCTTTTTTTAAATTAATAAAGCCTTCCCGAGTTTGCTTTATTAATTTAAAAATATCCAAATCCAAGTCTCTACATCTTGGACAAGACCAACGGAGACCATAAGTCTTGAAATTGATACAGTCAAATGTTTTTCCTTTAAATCCAGCACATTTAGAATGCGCTGTTTTATCGCAAAACCAGCAAAATAAGAAGGTCTCCTCCGTATTTTTACGCAATTTACAATTTGGATAACAGCACTCCATTTTGTAAGCTGCCAAAAAGTATGCACACAAGTGAGTAACTTCAATAAAAAGAAAAACGAAAGCGAATAAAATAAAAGGTATATATTACAACAATAGCAATAGTAGCAATAGCAACAAAATGCAACTATAACAACTACTGAAAGATGAAATAGCGAATGAAAGAAGAATGAAACTTAAAATTTGCTTACAAATTAGCTATATAAAGCACCGCAAACAAACACTGCCAACAACAACATATACAGGCAAAAACCGTGTATATTAAGAATATTGAGAATTTTGGGCAATTTAAGCTTTTAGCCTCACTTCACACAACAAAATAAATTAGAAATAAATTAACAATATGCAAAATTACAATTATTAATTGTGTAAACAGCAAAAAATGATTAAAATTGTAATAATTTTACACGCAAAAAGCAATTAGCACCGAGTTGCCAGACTGTACTGAATTTTTTGATGAATTTTTTTTTTTTTTTACTGAGAAACGAGAATTTTCAATGCAATAAAATTATATTATAATAAATGACAAATTATATGGAGTCGTGATGTCTTAACTCAATACGCCCCTTTTTTTTATATATGATTTTTCTATTTTTCTGCATCCAGCAATTTCGTTAATTTGTTAAAGTGATGCACAACGCCAATACTTAAACTTTACAACAGCTTTTCTACTCACTGCCTTTCGATTTTCATCCATTGAACAACAAATATATAGGTAATAAGGAAAAGGGGTTCAATTATAACAAACCCCTTTTTTTAAATATATATATATATATATATATATATTTACATATATATTTGTTGTTAATTATTATATAAATAATTTAAATTTATGTTTCCTTGTCGTCAATTTTTCTCCAAAATTTTTTCTTGATGTCAAAACGTAGCAATGACTACTACTTATTATATTTTTTTTTTTCTATTTTAACCAAAATATACAGTAGTTTTTAATCCTACAATTTCCCCCACGCAAAAATCAGGTTTGGATCATTAACAATCAGATCCGAAGCTGATTAAAACAAAAGTTAGTAAAATTATAAATGCAGGTTCTTAACATGATAAACACCTAATAGTTTTCTGTTAAGGTCTTCTACATGATAGTTTAAATTTCCAACGCGTTTGCGAATCCTTGACTTTACAAATGGATTTGATAACTTTGCACTAAATTTTTCACTTTGTTTACTTTGTCTAAAGTTTCTTCTGTAAACCTCCTGACCCACTTCATATTCTATTGTACGAGATCTTAAATTATAATTTCTTTCATTGTTTTCTTGCCTTTTCGTTGTGAAAGAAGAAGCTTTAGACCTAATAATATCAAAAGTTTCATGACGATTAAATTTAATGGTTCTATCATCTAACATTTGAAGCTGACGTAATAAAGGATAAGAATTACCATCAGTCATCATATGTTGTCCAAAAGTTATAAAGTATGGTGTAGTACCAGTTGAAGAGTGCACAGATGAACGAAGTGAACTTGAAATTTTATCAAGAAATTGATCCCAATTGGACTGATCATGTTTTACGTACGAACGAATTGCAGAAAGCACTGAACGATTTAATCTATCTGCTGCGTTGGACTGAGGTGAATAAATGGCTGTATAAATATGATTAACCCCATAACTTTTAAGTAATTTATTAAATGCGCATGATTTAAATTGTGAACCGTTATCAGAAACGATCGATTCTGGAGTTCCAAAAGTATGAAATAATTCTTCTATATATTTCATAACGATTTCAGCAGTCATTTTTTTTACAGGCTTCAAATATGGAAATTTAGAAAAATGATCTAAAGCTACAAAGATTCCTATGTTACCGCTCTTAGATCAAAGATATGGCCCTAAAAAGTCTGCGTATCATTTTTGAAAAAAACGAACGGAATCTGGTATCTTCCCCAAACAAGGACGTAAGCTATACTAGTTTGGATATTTTGTACATTTACACACTGTACAAGCATTTACGTATTTTTTTACGTCATGAACTAAATGAGGCCAATAAAAAAAACGTCTAACCCGATCTATGGTTTTGCTAATTCCACAATGAAATGCTAAATGATTATTATGAGCTTTATATAATACTTCACTAATGAGATCTTTAGGTAACCAAAGTTTCCAAACTAAATCGTCATGTAATAGTTCTCCAGTAACATGTTCAGATATACGATAAAGGTAACCATCAATTACTCTTAAGTCGGGTAAATTATTCTGATTTTCCATTACATTGCGTATCAAATTATTGTACTCTTGACTCTTAAAATGTTCGGATTTAAGGTCAATAAAGGTGTCATTAACATTAATAGCACTCAAATCATCACTATTAACTCTAGACAACGCATCTGGAACAATATTTAATATATATAATATATATAATATATATAATATATTTTGTCAGGGTCAGTTTTTACTACTTCTTCACCAACCACATGACCTAAATACCTAACTCTTTTCATACAAAATTTGCTTTTTTCAACATTGATTGTCAAACAAGCCGTTTTAAAGCATTTTTCCACTTCTTTTAAAACTTTAAGATGATGATCGAAAGTAGGAGATACAATAAGTAAATCGTCCAGATATACAAACACTTCATTGCGCAAATAAGGTGGTATAACTTTATCCATTAAACGGGACATTGTCTGTGGCGCATTACAAAGCGCAAAAGGCATTACCTTAAAGTGATATAGTGGACGACCAGGAATAGTGAAAGCTGTTTTCTCTTTAGATGATGAATCCAGAGGAATTTGCCAGAAAGCATCCTTTAAATCTAAGCTAGATATGAATTCCGCTTTAGGCAATCTACTTAGAATACCATCAATTTTCGGCAAGGGGTACGCGTCTTTAACAGTTACCGTATTAAGTTTTCTAATATCTAGACACAATCTCACTTTACCAGGTTTGACAATAAAAACAACAGGTGACGACCAAGGACTTTCCGATTCCTCGATTATATCAAGCTTAAGCATTCGATCCACTTCGTCAAACATGAGCTTTTCCATAGCTGGCGAAACTGCATAATGACGCTGTTTAATTGGCTTAGCACTACCCGTATCAATAAAATGAGAAATAATAATAGTGCGCCCCAAACCTTCTTTAGCAAGTGAAGGAAAATAATTAACTATATCAGACAACTGTTGATGTTGTAGCGGCTTTAATTCATGTTGATCGGGATTGTTTGGAACGACATTATCCTTAATTCCAATTTCAGCAATTAAAGCACTTGGAAGAAGATCAAAACTTCTCCAAAAGTCAATTCCCAGATATAAGTTCTGTGATAAACTAGGAATTATAAACAATTTAATATTTTTTTGTATTCCACGAAAAGTGATTTCGGAATCTACCAGGTTTTTCAAGAATAGCGATTAGTAGATGTTTTCGATTTTCTTTCACATTTTTCCAAAATGTTTTCAATCTTTTAGATGAACGTTTAGTGTATTTGTTAACAAACTGATTTTGTTTAAAAAGTAAATGAAGAAGCTTGAAATTAGACAAAGGCTGAGATTCTTTTAGTTCATCTTCGTCTGTCTGCATGCACCTTTCATTGCACTCGTGATTCCGTTTTTTGACCCCAGACAAGAACTACAATTAGGTTTATAAACAACCGTAACAAAAAATTTTCCGATCAGCTAAACAGTCTTGATACCTATGTCCGTCCTTTCGACAATTCCAACAAGTTAGAGAAATTGCCTCGATTTCTTCATCTTCCTCTGCACTAAATTCATCATCTAAAACTGCACTTACAACACGCTTTGATAATGTAATTTTCGCAGAAGGTACTTTCCTAGAAATATCTAAAAAAAATAACTCCCTACGGAGGCAAATGTCACGAAGCTCGGAAACAGTTGTAATTTTAATATTAAGTAACTCGTGTTGTATTTCCGGCAACAAGTTTCGTCTCAAAATTTCAACCAAATAATTTTCAGGTAAAGGCTCTTTTAAACAATCTGACAAGTCCGATACTCTTTCAAAGAAATCATCAAATCTTTCACCTACTCTTTGTTTTCGATCTCTAATCATCTCGACCACGAAATTTCTCGAACCGATTTATGGTAACGCCAATACCAATCACTGGCTTTTGATTCAAAAAGCGAAGATACATAATTACATAATAATTCAAAATTTCCGTTAAGAGTTTGTTTAGTAAGAGTTTCTACACGATAAATAAAGTTTTCTACAGACAAAGCTTTAGTATCTCCAGTAAATTTGATTTTCCAGTTTAAAATAATATGAAATTTGCACGACCAATATTTGAAAAAGTTTCATTATTATGAACTGAATCATAGTTTTGACTATTTGATATATGAGACCTTTGATTGATAGTTGACTCTGAATTAGTAGTGCGAGGGATAGTGAACGGTGAATGAGAAAAATTTTCATTATCTCTAGGAAGTTGATTTGAACCAACAATAAGTCTAGACAAGTTAATTTCTAAATTTGATTTTACTATATTGGAGATTTCTGCTGTAAGTTGTGACATAAACTGAGTTTGTTGTTCATTAATAACTGACATTATAAAATTGTGCAAGTTACCATCTTGATGCGTAAAGACTTGAGTTTGTGCTGTTGTAAAGCCTTGTGCGTTTTCGGTACAAACCTCACTTCCAATATGTTTAGTATTTGTCTTACACTTATTTTGTGCTTGCGCTCTAGTTTGAACAGGAGAACGTGTAGGGCGTTTAAGTGGTTCACCACAAGTTGGACAATCATTGCAAGTTTTAAAATATTTTGATATACACGATTTGTGGAAATTATGTCCACAATCTGCTTTAAATAAACAATTTTCATCTTTTATATCACATAAACAAATAACACAATCTGTAAATGGTGCCACGTTTGTACCATCTAAATACAAATTTTCTCGTACCGACATTTTTTTTTTTTTTTTATATATATGGATTAAATTTTACGTGAAATATTTTTTTTTAACGTTGATTGAAAGATAATTTAAAAGAAATACTTAATAGTTAAAGTTAGCACTAAAATGAAATTGATACATATATTTGCTTTGACTTTGACTCAGCTTGACCTTTTCTTTTTTTCTTTTTTTGTCATGTTATATTTTTTTTTGTAATACATTAAAGAGTGTTAAAAATTTTGTATACGAAATAATGAAATTGCCAGATAAAGTGTAGGCTGGTACTTGTAAAACGGAATAAAAATTTAAAAGTTATTTACATGCCAAAAAAAAACAAACTGAACTTGTAAATCAAACAACAGTCAAACGGTTCATACGTAGTTTGATCCACGTAATAGAAATTCCAGTAACAAGAGGTTAGTTTGATGTCACAAGTTTAAACAAACTATAAAGGGTAAATAAATAGTTAAAACAGGTTACACCATCCTTTAAACTAGGCTGTTGTAAGTTCCGTGTTTAAGCTATCATTCACAAAATTTTTATTTAAATTTTTTTTTTTATTACCAAAAAAAAAACAGTTGAAAGGGAGCCAGACAAAAAATTAAAGTTGTTCTTCATACAAAACTTCAACTAGATGTTATCAAAACTTATAGTCTTAATATCGTCTGACCCCACGTTGGGCGCCAAAAATAATTATCTGTAGCGTTTTACTTAGGGTGTTAAAATAATATGTAGTTAGCACGCATAAGAGTTCTGGCTTAGCTCATCGGCTTTGGGATGGTTCGACTTTAGAATATTTAACACATACAGATATTATAATATATGCGTGCTAAAACCCCGAAAATAGAAACATACTAGCACTCTATGTATTACAAACACTCTTGTCAAGCCTCGTCAAAGTCATTAGCAAAAAAAGAAAAATAATTTTAATTAGTCATAATTTTTTTTATAAATTTAATTCAATAAAAGTATATATAATTAAATATAAATATAAAATATAAAAATGATTTATATAATTAAATTTCATTAAAACAAAGTGTAATTTTTTTTTTAATTACCTGAGTATTCCACGGCGAAAGCGCTTCCTCCGAAAATACAGGTGATGAATTTTTTTTTTTTTACTGAGAAACGAGAATTTTCAATGCAATAAAATTATATTATAATAAATGACAAATTATATGGAGTCGTGATGTCTTAACTCAATACGCCCCTTTTTTTTATATATGATTTTTCTATTTTTCTGCATCCAGCAATTTCGTTAATTTGTTAAAGTGATGCACAACGCCAATACTTAAACTTTACAACAGCTTTTCTACTCACTGCCTTTCGATTTTCATCCATTGAACAACAAATATATAGGTAATAAGGAAAAGGGGTTCAATTATAACAAACCCCTTTTTTTAAATATATATATATATATATATATATATATATATATTTACATATATATTTGTTTTTAATTATTATATAAATAATTTAAATTTATGTTTCCTTTTCGTCAATTTTTCTCCAAAATTTTTTCTTGATGTCAAAACGTAGCAATTACTACTACTTATTATATTTTTTTTTCTATTTAACCAAAATATGCAGTAGTTTTTAATCCTACAAACTTTAGAATCAGTTTAGAACGTACAAAAGATGAAAACTTGAATTGTATGTGAATTTTTGACGGGTATCCGTACATCCGCAGACACATGAACTCACGCACATTTTTAAATCGACTAGATTTTGGTAAATTTTAATTCAAAATATATGTATGTACTTTTTATTCTGATAGTTGCATTTGGAATGACAAACCCCATCTTATGTGAAGGGTGTGAAAGCCAGTGTCAGAGCACACTTTTGATGGACAGATAGACATACTAAAATCGATGCGGAATACGATTCGATCGTTGGGTCTCTCTTTAGGCCTTTAGGAAGTACAAAACATCCGTAGGAGCTTAACATACCCTCTCGCATCGATGGTTCTAGTGGTGGTGGATATATACCCTCTAGTAACATGCTGTGGGTGCATGTCCTTGTAACAAATATCATCAAAATATCTCCAAAAATGCGACCTGTAGTTTGCGCACAAATTTGGACATACATGGACAGACGGACATGGTTAAATCGATTCAGATTTTGATTCTGAATCGATCGGTATATCTGAAGGTGGGTGTGGCATTAGCCGTTTAGGAGTTACAAACATCCGCACAAATTTAATATACCCTTTTCCACAGGGTGGTGCAGGGTATAACAATAAATAATGAAGTGTACCTAGTTTCTTCACTAAATATTACCACGAATTTATATATATTTTCAAAAAGAAAAAATATAAACTACGAAAACAAAAGCCAAAAATTTGCAAAAACAACGCGAAATGCGCGACAAACGAAATAACTGTGTCGACCATTATAATTCGCTGTTTGGGTAATGATTTGTAAGGCATTTTTTTTTAAATGTTTAATATAAAAATCATAAAAGAACAAAACTAAACTTTTTAATTAAAAAAATTAATTAAAATTTTTAAACAAAAACCTTAAGTGAAGAATTTAACAAAAAGGAAAAAATTTCCTAAAAAATTAAAGAGGCACTGAACATAATAAATTGGACAACAAGAAAACAAAATAAATAAAATTAGAAGAAGGGCGAAATTACAATCATATATGAGCTCGAGGATCAATATTAAATACTTGCTCAATTTATGTTTAATGCCCTATATAATGGCAAAAAGATTAATATTGGTGACCGATAAAAGTGTAAGTGTGTGTGTGTGATGTATGAAGCCAATAGCGCATCGTAATTGTATCTCGATAATTCACATGCTATACTGAACCTGTATCCTGTATCCCGATAAGTACAATTTACGTGATTTTTTTAATACCCTCCACATTAGTGATGAGGGTATAATAAGTTTGTTCTTCCATTTGCAACACGCAGAAGGAGGCGTCGGAGAACCTACAAAGTATATGTATTATACTTAGCGTCGAAAACTGAGTCGATTTAGACATGTATGTCCGTGTGTCTGTGTGTATGTCTGTTGTTGGTGATTGATCTGAAATTTTGTACAGGCGCTTTTAGTTTTTGCACGCAGATTCCTATTTAAAATGGGCAAAATCGGTCGAAATCCACGCCCACAATCGACAAAACTCTATTTATCTGCCACAAAAATTAAGCTATAAACTTGAAATTTGGTATGTACATCTATAAATATTAGCTTCATCGATGTGTTAGAATTACATACACTCCCACAATCACTAAAAATCTTTATATCTGCCACAGAAGTTGACCCAGGAACTTGAAATTTGGTACGCGTATACATAGTTATCCCATCCACTGATGTGCCAAATGAGCATGGTCGGATAACAGCTTATACATAATACATACATTATTAGAGGGCGTAATATATATATTTGCTATTTGTGGAGGGTATTTAAGATTTGGCCTAAGCCAAATTTAGTTTTTTTACTTGTTTTATTGCCGCTTTGTTGTATTGTTATTGACATAAGTTCAACAATCTTGTGTCTTATTATTATCTTATTATTATCTTATTATTAAACTATATTGATAACTTAATGAAATTTTATTTGGTTTTGAGGTTTTTGTATCATGTTAATTATATATCATTTATATATCCATATAAAATACATATATATAAATACATATTAAATTTTTTCTATAATTGTACAAAATGATACAATAGGGGAGTATTGTAGGGGTTACTTCCCCCGTGTTTTATTATTATTTACTATATTTATTTGTTCATTAGAATTTCAATTTAAAATATTACAATCAAATCTAAATAAATTTTTTTAAATAATAAAAAAATTATTTCTTGTAATATATTTACTGGCTTCTATAGCGCACAATTGGGAAAATTGAAGATGTCTAAATCGGTGTGGTTTGCGTATATAGCGACGATAACTACATGTCTCTTCATTTCTCGCATTCTCGGACAAGAAAAAAACAAACACAAGAAGAACAAGAAAAAAACGAACAAGATTGTTCTCCAGAAATTACATTCACATATATGAGTATCCTCAAATACGCTTTAGAAAGTTGGCAAAATTTAAAAATAAACAGACAGTGGTGAAGATATGCTTTAAAACTTCTGAATACTTAAGAATGTATTATATACCGTGTATGTGAGTGTATGAGTTTCGTGAAAGGTGTAAAATGGAAAAAATGTTCACATATTGTCACTACTGTTACTTCTCAGTTTGATAAATTTTATTTGTGTCGTTATTATACTCCTGGGGTCTCTCGCTCTCTTTCTCTCTTGGAAAAGTTTTTTGTGTTTTAAAGATAATGCTCGTTCACGTACGTGTGTGCATTGCTTACATTAATTACACATTGTGAAATTATTCTTAATATATCTGCCGAATGGCTGGGCCAATTTATTTCAGTATGTTGAACTTTCTAAAATTGTCCTATTTCGTCCATTTTCAATACATAGTTTAGAACGTTATTAGAGACGTGCCCTTGAAAGAGGAAACCGCAGACTCGGAAAATGATGCTGAGCTAGAATATATAATATATACTTTTGGGGTGTGGTTCGTCGTCTTTTGGTACTTACAAACGTTTGAAAAAAACCAATATAGCCTCATATCATTATGATGATAGGCATGAAAGTATGTATTATAAATACCAGCAAGGGATTAGATTAGATAGATACATAGGGATTAGATTAGATAAACACATGGTTCGAAGAGGAATATAATACAAAATAATTTGCGCGTAAATTATAATACTATGAACAATATTAAGCGTTTACGTGTGGGCGTGTCTCATCGCGCCTATTTTTGGCACATCGATAGATTTTAGTGCGTAGTGGCTAATAATATATCTATATATAGAATCGAATACAGCGAAATGCTCTGGTGATCATATTTGACGAGGAAGTATCCAACTCTGTCGACACACTTGAACACCATCGCAATGTGAGCTGCGTTGTGCTAACGTACAGGTACTACCATGGCATATGTTCTAGAGGGATAAAAGAGATGTGTCCTCCGCTGAAACGCTTTAGCAGGACAACCAGGCTTGCTCACCGATCTCCCCCATTTGTAATAGAGTTGTCAGCGTATCGCACAACACATTACCGAAACGGTTCGTTCTTCAACCGGGGTGTTTGCCTCTGGAACCTCCCTCTAATCCCTTCTAACCACCACCGTGCTTGTACGTATAGGGGTCTTCCCCTGAGTGGATGGTTATTTATATAAAAAAAAATGTATAATTTTATCAATTATGGCCGTAGCTCCAAAACGATATGTCTAATTTAATTAATGATCGGCGTGCAGAACTAGAAATATCTGTACAAAATTTCATCTTTGTGTCCAAAATTTACGGCCGTAAGAGTGCTGACAACAGGCAGACACACATATACTTAGACACAGAGGCATACGGTCACATAGACGGACTTTTATATATCAGCTCAGATTTTTATGCTGATCAAACACATATGTACCTGCAAACGGTGCAATAAACTTGGTATACACTTAAAATTATGGTGATGGGAACGATAATGAAGAAGAATTCAGCAAAGTCTATTAAACCATATTTGACCTATAAAACTATAAAGCAATAGACACACAGACCCATTTACCTAATCCCACATAAGATATATTGAAAGAGGTAGGGAGAGTAAAATTGATAAATGTTTTATTTACTTCTTATCACCTCTCTGTGATACATACAATCACATATATGCACTAATACGGCAAGTTAAACACTTTAATTTGATTAATAGTTATTGATTTGTGCCAAGATTAGTACCAGCGAAAGTGCATAATTAAACTTAAGGGAAATTTAGGGTTGAGTAAATGAATACGTGTGTAGAGGTTTGGAGCAGCCAATAATTTTGTTAACGAACAACAAGTGGTTGTTAGCTTTATATGGCTGCCTTAAGTGCTTTAGAAGGGATAAAACTATTTAATTAGAACAAAAATTACATTAAACTATTTCGTGAATATTTTTCTTTTTACAAAAGTAAATCTCTCTGTTTTTATACTATTTACTTTAGAGAAGCGAGTAGTACAGTAAGTCTAGAAGGAGACGCCAGAGACCCCAGGATATATGTTCTCTGAGTGGACCTATTTACATGTATTCGTCTGTGTGTAAGTGTGTGTGGTCGCAAAAATTGCGAATTTTTAGTGCGCACAGGTTCTTCCCCGTTTAAAAAGGTCAAAATCTCTTACAGCTACAAATCCATTGATAACTTCAAAATTTAATATATGCGAACATTTGATGTTAATATTATGCAGAAAGCAATTTAGATTAATTTGAAACCATGTCAGAAGAAGCCATTATGAAGGTACAAATAGAAACTGATAAATTTAAAATATTACTTTGATGTCATAAATGGGCTGAAGATTTTCTTAATAATATATTGGAAGTGGGAGACAACAATGCTAGAATAGTTGAAATAGAAATATGGAAAATTCTCCTGTGACCAAATTGAAATCGAATAAAAACCACGTCGATATGTACCAATTCAGGCCAAACAAGTGAGAAAACTAAATTTGGTTTAGGCCAAATCTTAAATACCCTCCACATCCACAATAGTGGGCGTGGCAGTCATGTGATTACGCCCTCTAATAGTGTATGTATTACTTATCAAGTCTAGTTTAATGGTGAATAGGGTTTTTTTATAAGCTGATCAAGAATATATATACGTTGTAGTTTCTCGGACGCGTCCTTCTGTGTGTTGCAAATGGAAAAAAGAAGTTTTGTTGTAGTTGAACTTATTTTTGATTGAATACATTAATTTTAAGTTATCGTATATAAAAGATTATAAAAAATAATAAAAGAAATTTGGCAAAAATTCTTCTTCCAAAATATATTCCTTATTGCGTAAAATAAATAAAATTTCCGCGCAAATAAAATGTTAAAGAAAATCATAAATCATTTCAAAATGTTGGTTAGTGGTGGTCTATACAAATATCTTATTGTCTGCTGTGGTAAATTTTCACATTCTTCGTCTTCGTCTTGTTCTCTAATTTATTTACGCAATGTATTGTATGCCCTGAGCATATGTTGATGTTTACATAGAACCAAAAATTTAGGTTGTTGTTGTTATTATTGTTGTTTTTGAATTGTGTGAAACTAACTTCCTAGTGGGACAAAGTTGAATTATATTCTAGCTATAAGTAGAACGTGATGTGTCAAGATAAAGGAAACGTTAACACACAAGCATGGAGGGAACGTGTGGAGTTTACGGCAAAGTTACGAAGCAACATTAATTAAAGCCAAAAGTTATTTTCTTATTACTCTATTTATGGCTAACAATGTCTAAACCATTGTGAAAGTGTTGGGATTCAAGTGCCTTGGCGAATATGAGGCACACTGACTTTTACATTGTATTTTTTATCCATGTATGTAAAATAAACTCACGCTACCACAATAAGATGTAAATTATGTAAACATTTAGTATGTGTATGTTACACACGTACACGTGCATGCGTGCGTAGACACGACCGCAGACGTAGATTAGTTCAAGTTTTAACATTAAGTCTTAACTGGGCAAATGTGGAATAGCCCAATGGGAACATGAGAAGGGGTCAGACTAATCTAAACCACTGTGAAGCGGCACAGGACCTGCTGGCACAATCAGTAAATGAGTTAGATGCGGATGTAGTCCTTATTAGCGAACTATATAGGAGGCCTATGTCTGCGGGTTGGTTCACTGATGCAAATAACTCGGTAGCTATTTGGATAACCCGAAATTTGCCGGTGCAATGTACTGACGTCATTGCAGATGGTATCATCTGTGTAAAGGTAGCTAATGTTTTTCTCTATAGTTGTTACTTGCCGCCTAGACTTACTATAGACGAATTTACTACTAACTTAGGTCGGTTGGTCCATCATGCAAGGGGAAAAAATCGCATAATCATTGCTGGTGACTTCAATGCATGGGCGCTCGAGTGGGGCTCTGATAGAACAAATGATCGGGGAAGAGTCCTCCTTGAATCATTTGCACAATTAGATTTGACCCTGCTTAATGTTGGAAATCAGGCTACCTTCGAACGGAACGGGCGTTGTTCCGTTATTGATATTTCGTTTTCAAGCAGCGACATAGCTCCGTTAATGCATTGGCAATTATCCAATAAATTTACTTTTAGCGATCATAAAGCTATAATTATTGACGTGCTGGCCCGTCCCTCGGACATTACTCCATCACCTGGTCGCACTGGACCTGCATGGAAGATTGGTACCTTAGACGTTGACTCATTCAAAGTCTGGCTTATGGATGTCGTTGTGAGCGGAAACGCAGAGGAAATGGCAGGGCAACTTATTCGTCACTTAACTATGGCGTGCGATGTGTCTATGTGCAGGAAACGTGACACTAGTAGGCATAGACCAGTATACTGGTGGAACAACGAAATTTTCTGTCTAAGGGCTGAGTGCATTCGGATAAGGCGGTTGTTTACTCGAACTAGAGGGCTCGACATTAATGAACAACATAGGTTAAATCTTAAAAGGAGCAAGAAGTTGTTGAAACATGCTATACAAAAAAGTAAGCGGAAGTGTTTTAGCAAGTTGCTTGAGGACCTAAATCAGAATCCGTGGGGTACAGGATACAAATTGGTTCTAAAAAGGCTAAAATGTTTCTCAGAGCCCCCGCCTTCAGATCCGATAATCCTGAAGGCAATTGTTGAAACTCTCTTTCCTCAGCAAAATGCAAGGTTCGAGGCACAGACATATTCCCCAGCTATGCTGGTCTCCGATGTGATCACCGAAAATGAAATTCTGGCTGCGGTAGAATCCTTTGGTTCAGCAAAAGCCCCTAGACCTGACGGAATCTCCAATAGAATCCTAAAGATAGCCGTCCAAAGTGTACCACACGTTTTCGCACAGGTTTTTAACACCTGCTTTCAAACAGGGGTCTTTCCTTCGATATGGA
Organism: Ornithomya fringillina; assembly: GCA_963978525.1. Lineage (NCBI taxonomy): Eukaryota > Metazoa > Arthropoda > Insecta > Diptera > Hippoboscidae > Ornithomya > Ornithomya fringillina. Next base: position 15,990,890 of record OZ021690.1, on the reverse strand, counting down.
AAGTGCAAAAACTTGCTCTGCTTCCGAAGAGGGCAAACCCTGGTTCAGATCCAACGGCTTATAGGCCTATTTGTATGATTAATGCAGCTGGGAAGCTTCTAGAGAAAATAATAAAGTCTAGGCTTGAATCTGAGATCGAACTTTTAGGTGGTATCTCAAACAACCAATTTGGCTTCAGGAAACTACGATCCACAGTAGATGCAATCGACTGTGTCATCAGTGTGGCGGCTAATGCTATAGAAGGCCGCAGATGGAAAAATGGCACTAAGAAATACTGCCTCGTAGTCACGCTGGATGTCAAAAATGCATTTAACACGGCGAAATGGCTTGCAATTCAGGACGTCCTCCGTAGGCTCAATGTATCCCCTTACTTGCTTGCCTTAGTGGATAGTTACCTGAGTCATAGGCTTTTAATCTATGATACATCTGAGGGAAGCGCATTGTATCAAATAACTGGTGGCGTGCCGCAAGGATCCGTTCTGGGACCTCTTCTTTGGAACGTCATGTATGACGGTATAATGCAACTCGGTTTTCCTGGTAATGTAAAAATCATTGGCTTTGCGGATGATGTGGCCCTCGTAGTAGTAGGTAAGCACATCAGCGAGATTGAAAGCGTTGCTAACGAGTCCGTTAGGATAGTCCAGCAATGGCTCGAGTCGGTTGGTCTAAATCTAGCCAATCATAAGACTGAGGCAGTGCTAATCTCCAGCCGAAAAAAAGTAGAAACTGCTACTATATGGGTAGGAAACCAGAGAATCGAGTCCGTTAGGCATGTACGCTACCTCGGGGTGATGATTGATGACAGATTGTCATTTAAATATCACCTCAAGTATGTGCAAGAAAAGGCAGGCAAAGTTTTCACGTCGTTGGCAAGAATTATGCCCAATACGAAGGGCCCTAGACAGCTTAAAAGGAGGGTCCTGACCGAGGTGGTAAAGGGCATTGTGCTATATGCATCAAGCGTATGGGCTGATGCAATGAAATTTAAAGCATACAGAAGGATGATTGAACCAGTCTATAGACTGGCGTGCCTGAGAGTGTGCTGCGCCTTCCGCACGGTGTCTGACGACGCGGCATGCGTTATTGCAGGTATGATTCCGATAACTCTGCTCATTAAAGAGAATAAGCAAATACGGCACTTCTCCCGCGCGGGTCGTAGATCAGCTATGGGCTCGGCTAGACAGGTTACCATCATGGAATGGCAAATCAAATGGACAGCGTCTGCTAAAGGGCGTTGGACACATAGGTTAATACCGCAGCTTGAGCCTTGGCTGAATAGGAGCCACGGCGAGGTAGATTTCTACCTAACGCAACTATTGAGTGGGCATGGGTGTTTTAAGGCATATCTGCATCGCTTCAGACATGCGGATGACTCTTTTTGTTCTTATTGTGGAAATGATGGCATAGAAGACGCCGAGCATGTGTTTTTTATCTGCCCAAGATTTGCCAGAGGACGATCCGAGGCTGAGAGGATGGTAGGCGGAAATTTTTTGCCTTCTAACATTATTAGTATAATGTTACAATCGCCTCAAAACTGGGACATTATTAGCAATTTTGCTGGCGGAGTCATCAATTCCCTTAGGACAACAGAAAGGGAGGGAGGCGTACCTGGGCCCTTATAAGGGCGCTAGGCCGTGTCTTATTTGATATAAATCTGAGTACCAGGGCTGGTTCCCTCTCCCTTCTTGCGAAGTAATACTGTATGGTGGTTCCGCAATGAGGGTAGTAGTGTGCGAAGTGGGTTTTTAGTGGGTATGTCGGAAAGCCGATGACTCCCACATAACCACGTGGTTGCGACCATCTAACCATGTGATACCCACAAAGGGTTTTCCCCTTCGTTTATACAAAAAAAAAAAGGGGTCAAGTGATAGTGTGTTATGTGCACATGTATATACTTATGTACATGTATGTATGTAAGAAAGTTGAGTGGCAGAAATTGTCTTCTAAATTATGGTATGGAGATGGTCCATAAAATGAAGAGGGTGACAGAGAAACAATGAAATAGCGTTTGTTGTGTTACTGTAGCTATGTTTGTGTTTTACTCTTGGGCATCCTACTTTGGAAGATGCTGCCCCATTGCTTGAGCACATTGCTTAAGGAAAGCTATTGCATAATATTGTACATGCACGTGTACATGAGAGTATATATTATTAGTAGTAGCGCTAATATAAACTCCAAGCTCACTTGTTTCTTATTGTTGTTGCTGTTGCTATTGCGAGTCTTGCACACAATTTAAGTTTTTATGGTATTTGTACCCTACCCCACTTGTGGAAGAGGATATATTAAGTTGTGCAGATGTTTGTAACTCTTAACGCCTAAAGAGAGACACTTCACACACCCTTTTTTGACGCACCAAAGGTTGGGCCCATTATAAATACGTATTGTATGTGTGAGTAGTAAATTTCAACAAAGCTTACACTCTATAAAATCCTAATCACCTTCATATTTCTTTATGACGCTGAAGCATGGACGCTAACCACAAAAAAAAAAAAAAATCGGAAGGAAGTTGCGCAAAAGGCAGACGGAAACTCCGGTGGAAGAAGAGTGTTTGATGTCCTGCAAACTTTGGTGTACAAAACAGGAGAAGGCGCGCCCAAGACCGAAGTGCGTGACGTTCCCTTTTGCAACAGGCCAAAAACCTACAGACACTCGAACATACATGTTTAGACTCAGTTTTTGATGCTGATCAAGAATATATGTACTCGCATTTTTTGAGATATTTCGATGAAATTTGGTACACGGACATGTATTGACCCAAAAGGTAACCCTATTAAAAATGAACCGGATTGAACCATTTTTAGAACTCCTCCTCATATGAGGTCCTATTATTTTTTGAGATGTTTCGATGAAATTTTGTATACGGACGTGTATTGGCCGAAAGGGAAACCCTTTTGAAAATGAACGGAATCGGACCATTTTTAGAACTCCTCCTCATGTACTTCATACAAAAATAAAACGTTCTTTACCGAATTTCGACTACGTAACCTTTTTCAAATATATACAGGTTTATGTCGATTGTGGGCGTGGCCCTCGATTTTTGCCCAATCTAAAAAATAGGGTTTCTGAAGCCTCAATGTGGAAGTTGTAAATTAAATAATATAGTATAGCATCCATTTCTTGCGAACCTTCCTTATAATTTTCTTGAAATTTGAAATCGCGGGTTAATCTCAGGAATATTAATAAAATCAAAATTAAATGCATTCAAGTTGTCACACACCCCAGTCAAGTAATATATAAGCAAGCACATCAATTTTCTTAAATCAAAAGAGCGAATAAAAATTTAATACTAAAGAATGCTAAACTAATTTCTACTAAAGTTTACTGTATATATAGGATAAGAAAACAAACAAAGAATAGTTGTAACAAAAGAACGTAAAGTGAGTCCCATACAGATAATAAAGAGTTGTAATGTTCCAGCTTTCATAACATTTTGACTCGAAGAGGACAATTCATGCTCATATATGCACTTTTACACTTACCATACATGACCCACTTTTATATATAATATGAATATATAGTATTCATGGTAAAATAGGCTTTTATCATTCTTTTCAAATGCAAAGACGCGGAATTTTTAAAAATGTGCGTATAAAAATATACATAAGCTTGAAATATATTTATGTAGTTACTGAATAGACGGAGCAGATGAAATCTTCTAACAAAATTGGCTCTATAATATATTGTATGCAGTTAAAAAATATTACAATATTTAAAATAGCAAACATTGGCTCTGGCTGAGGCCTCCACAAACAAACTTGACAATTATTTGTGGATGTGGTTGGCCACGTTCTATAAACTTTGTATAAACTGGGAAAGTTTTTTGCAAACTATAGCTCAACATCTCAATTTTGCAGCGAAACTTTTAAAAACACACACACAGACCTCGTTAAATCGACTTATTATGCATTGCAGAGCCCATGAAACGCCTTTTGTAGTTTTTCACCTTAGTTAGTTTGCCTACAAATTATAAAATTGAACCTATAAACAAAAAACAAAAATTTCCAAGAAGCATTTCTTTAACAAAAATAGGGTGAATTTAGATTATTTAGCTTTTCACGCCTCTTCGTGTAGTTTTTATAAAAGGTGGCATAAGGTATTTCAAATTTGTCCTTTTTTTTACCTTTTAATTTTTATACCCTACACCACTTGTAGCAAAGGCTATATTAAGTTTGTGGGGATGTTTGTAACTCCTAAACGCTAAACGCCACACCCACCTTCAGTTATACCGATCGATTTAGAAACAAAAACTAAATCAATTTAACTGTCTGTCTGTCCATCTAAATTTGTGCGTAAGCTACAGGTCGCATTTTTAGAGATATTTTGATGAAATTTGATACATAGATATGTATTGGTCAAAAAATAAATGCTTTTGAAAATGGATAGGATTGGACCATCTTTAGAACCTCTCTCCATATTAAATTTTTTTTTATTTCATAAACAAAGAAACAAAAAACATTTTTCTGACATGTATTATTTTGAAATTTTTGAATATAAGTTAATAATTTTATTATTTATTTAGTTAATAACTTTATGACTCAGAAAACCACTGAGTTGCGGCCGAGTGGCTTTCTTCTATTTAACCTTTTTTTGTCAAGCTGCAGAATGCTTACATTGCAGCTTGACGAAAATAATTGGCACACTTATTTTGCAATCGCGGAAGTGCTGATCATGCGTTCCGCGATTGCAAGCTTAAATTTAGCTTTTGCTAAAAATAAAAAAAATAATTAACGGATTTGCAATTTTGCATAATTGAAACGGACAGTGGTTCTCAACCACGGACGTTAGTTCTTAACTTATACAAGTAGGTATAGAAAAATAAAATTTTTCATTTCATAAAGAAAAAAATTAAATTGAAAATTATATAAAGTGGTGTAGGGTATTTGATGTGCGGACTTGATCGACTATAATATTTTCACTTGTTTAATAAACAATACCTCACATTTAGAATATATAATTTAATTCATCATATACATATATTATCACAATATTTTACATTATGTTATTTGAACTATTAATTGAATTTATATAGATAAAAACAAGTGAAAATATTATAGTCAATCAAGCCCGACCAATAAATACCCTACACCACTTGGTATATTATTCAATTATTTTTTTTTTTTGATAAATGATAAGTTCTATCTTGTGTACTACTTCTAATTTTTTTCTTTGAAAAAAAAAATCATTTTTAAAAAAATTTCAAAATGATACATATGTCAGAAATTTTTTTTATTTTTTGTTTGGTTATAAAATCAACAAGCTAGAAAAGTTCGGTTAAGACCGAAGCTTAAATACCCTCCACCTTTAATAGTCCCCTAAAAATAAGTTCCTATTGCCATATTTATGTATATGACTATTTTATGTACTTACGCAAATAGTGTTTTTTTTTTAATTATAAGCGTTTGCGTTATTCAATCACGCCCATTTTTGGCACAGTGTTGGATAACAGTACCACTTATACATACACCAAATTTCAACTTGATAGGCATAGTATTGTGCGATATATAATTTTTTAAAGATACAATTTTTTCGAGGTATGATGAGATTTTCGTTTATTGTAGGCGTGTCTCTTTACCGATTTTGCCCAATTTCAATCGGAACAGCGAAATTGAACTAAGAATACGTATGCAAAGTTTCATTTTGATATCTCAAAAATTACGACCGTGAGAGTGCCAACAACAGACGGACACACGGACACCTGGACGGACATGTCTCAAACGATTTCTCTTTTCATGCTGATTAAGAATATATATGGTTTGTGGGGTCTCCGACGCTTCCTTCGATGTGTTGTAAACGGATGATCAAAGTGAATATACCCTCTTCCCTAAGGTGGAGGGTATAAAAAAAAATGAACATAGGGATTGGCTCTATATGAAAATTTCAGCTTCACCATGTTAAAGGTTGTAATGAATTAGAAAATGGTGAAAAATTAACATTTGGCGATTGGAGGAATTGAACCTGGACCGGTTTCGAACTCGTCCTCATCAACACCACATTTTATAATTCATTACAACCTTCAACATGGTCAAACTGAAATTTTCATTTCAGAACATATATACATACTTATACATCGAAACTTACTAAAATATTTCTTTTCGTTGTGCGTTATCAGCAATAGAACATGTCAACTTGAATTGGACTAAAACTGAAGGCCTAATAAAAGTTTTGCCAACAAACCAAAAAAAAGTTGACACAGATTTCATTTTCCAGCTTTTTCTTGCCTTGCTCTTCTCAAATATTCTTAAAATGATGATAAACAAAAAGCTTTGATTTTCTTTAGAGCAAAAATATCCCTGTATGACATAATTTTAAGCGGCAGAAGCCAAAGTTTGTCCTATAAATATTTCCATGACATGAAAAGTGCCAACAAATTCTTCCGGTTTAACAAACAATTGCGCGCGTCTATATATTCGGTTAAACACATACGCTTGAACATACCTGTAGTTTAACTAAATATATTTATTGTAATCAATCCTACTCTACGAACAAAAGCAGCAATTAAGCACAACACCCAAGACAATGTTATGTTGTACTCTACCTTTTCAATAAACATTAAACCAGCGGTTTGACTGATGTGATAGCACTGCATCAGAAAATGAGACTTTCTATATACCCTCTATATAAGGTGAGTAGGAAGCGTCAGAGAGCCCACAAAGTATTCGCGTATCAGCATTAAATCCTGCGTCGATTTATACATATTCGTTTATGTATCTGTTGCTGCATCTGCTATGAAAACGCTCTCAGCCGCAAAATACGTCATAGCAGCCTCGAATTTTCACATACATTTACGATTTAACTCGGGGAAAAAAAAATAAAGCTACAAAGTTGAAATTTGATGTATGATGCATCCGTATTAAAGAGGACACGTGCGATATTTTTAAAACAAGCCTTTTTGGTACGGAATTCAACTGCTGCTGTGAAATATAACACATACTTCAATAATCCTTAAAAAAGGGAAGTACAGGTCGCGTATAAATGTGGAAGGATATACAAGACGTAGCCAAGTCAAATACAAAGACATTGTGAGCGTTATCTTAAAGTAAATACAGAACAAGTCTCTTTACTATAAAAAAAAATAATAATAATAATAAACAAGTCTATACTAATATTATAAAAAGGAATGATTTGTATTTTTGTATTTTTGTATGTAACGAGTAAACTCAAAAACTACTGGACCGATTTCAAAAATATTTTCGCTATTAGAAAGCTACATTATCACTGAGTAACATAGGCTATATTTATTGCCAAAAAATGTTGGGGATCCCTGGACATTCCTACTATTACTAACCCAAGGTGTAAAAAAATTAGTCATAAAATATCTTTCATCGAATACGCTGCGGAAAGTATTGATGTTAAAACAAAAAAATGTTTTACAATATTATAGAACATATCAATATCTACAAAAAACTTCGCGAGACCATATGTCCAACTATTGTACTTATGTCACTATAACCCCTTTTTATACCCACCATTGATAGTAATATTGCCAATTAAGAAATTAAGTATTCACAATAAGTATTTCACAATATTTAAATAGTAGGCAAATCTGAAATCTGACAACGACATGTGTGGATACCACTCCAGATGCATCACTAAATTCTGGAGAGGATTTTGGGCATAGGCAACGTTTTATCTCGCGAGATAACCGGATTCCACGCAGGTGAAGCCGCGAATAACAGCTAGTAAAAAATAATTTGTTTTGGGATAAATCTGGAGTATTCACCACTTATGCGCCAAAGTCCTCTAAAGAGTGCACAAGTCAATCTATCTTCTACACGTTATGAGTAAAGAGGAAAAATTCTTTAAAATTTCTTCCTGCACCTTAGGCGATTTAGTTCAATTTCAAAGTCATTATTGCCAATACTTCCAGAATATAATTTCCAGACAAAGATGGACTTAGTAAGGGCATAAAAATTGAGTTTGCAAAGTAAATATTAATTTAATAACTTTATTTAAACTTGCAATTTTGGTTAAACTGACAGTGGTTCTACGGACAGTGATTCTTAACTCTGCCCCTTCTAAAATCGATCGCCCTCGATCGCTGAGGGTTATTATAATATTGCCAATTTTCCTTATTACTACTATTATTATTATCATATTTTATTATTACATTTTATTTTCATATTTTTATTATTATCATTGTATTGTAGATAGTCTTACATATGCCAACATCAAATGCTTATACAATTCATTTAATGTTTTCACATACACATTTGTTAATAAAGCACACAATTCTGTGTGGCTTGATCTTATAATTACATAATAATGTTGACATATTATCGACGCTTTAATATACTTTTTAACACAAATATTGACAAATATTAACACAAATTATTCTAATTGGTACCGACTCTGTGGTTAGAAGGTTCTGTATTTCTTCAAAGTTAAAAATAGTTGGATTAATAATTTCGGCTTTAGCCAACATAATAGACAGTGCAATGTTATTCAAGTGCGTAATTACCTCCGCATTTCTGGTCATAATCAGCTGCCACAAAATGGTCTGAGTTTGCTTATCCCCTTTTCCGTGCAACTGGTTTATTCTTTCTGTAATCTCGTTAATTTTTCCCTGCACAGTACTATTTATATTTCTTTGGAGGTTATTATTTTCTATTATCCTATTTTCATTATTTATCAAAAACTTGTAGTCGTCGTGGTCTGGGGTTCCTGCAATAAATTTTAATGCGGAGCCCAAAAAGTCCAAAGACCTGGATATTCATTTGTGCAGCTTTAAAGTATACAGAAGGCGTTGTATCTCTGTACCTTGGTGTTTCAACTCGTATGCAAATAAAAATATTTTGCTAAATTTATTTCCTAAACGTTTATTACGTTTTACAAAAACTTTATCCCCAGGTTGGAACGTTCTGGCGGTTGAATTTTTATTATGTCGACCAAGTAGTCGGTCTTGAGCTTGTTTAATTTTGTCTTTTATTTTAGCCCTTTTATGTTCGTCTGAGTTGTATAGGGCGTCGAATGGTTTGACTTTTATTGTTGAATGAATACTGTGATTGTATTTATATGCAGCCAACAAAAGAAGCTCCACTGGGTCTGTTATACTTTTTTCTCTTTGATACATCGAGCTATTTCCAGCCATGTCTCGTGAAATCTTTCCACTTGACCATTGCTTTCGCTGTGCATGGTTGGCACAAAAAATTGTTACGCGCCAAAGTGATCGCGATAGTGTTAGATTGAAACGCTTTCTCGTTATCTGACACCACTAATCTTACGTTATCAAATCTTGACAGTATTTGTAACAAGGCTGACTTTATATCGAGAGCCGATCTTGGTGCATTAGGAATGACAGAAGCGAATTTAGTGAAGTTGTCCACACAAGTTAAGAAGTGCTGTGTGGTCGTTGTTAAAATGTCTACGTGGAGTATTTCCCCTGGATAATTAGGTAAGGGTTTAGAATTCATTGGCATCTGAAGAAGTTTCCTCTGATATTTATTCCCTGCGCGAATTCGGCAATTTGCTATTACAGATTTTAATTTCTTTTTTATGCCAGGAAAATAATACTCCTTTATAATTTATATAAAATTTTCTTGTAGACTTCTATGAGCCCTGTTATGTTCGTTCGTAACAATCTCTAATTGATCGTCTTCCCTAACGACATCTATCACTAGTTTCTTGCTATGAAGAAATTTAACAGACGGTTGAGTAGGTTATGAAAAAACGTTTGAATTTTTGAAAGAAGATTTTTAGGAAGCTACGGTCATTTTCTCCTTTCTTTATCACGAGTTGATTTCTATATTGATTAACAGGATAGTCGACTGTTTTTATAGTTTTTGTGAGGGACAGCTCGGGACAGCTCGCTATGTGCTGTTTCTGAGGAATTGGATATGATGTGAATATTTTGCCTGGACAGGGCATCGGCCACTACGTTTTCTTTACCAGGTTTATAGTGAAACTGGGATGAAAATTCTTCTATGAAGTTTCGCCTACGTTTTATTTTACTATTTGGGTTTTTCTCTGATATGGAGAATGTTAGCGACTAGTGATCCGTAAATATATAGATCCCTGTAACCCCATACAGATAATGTCTCAAATTTTTTAAAGCCCATACAATGGCAAGAAGTTCTCTCTCGTTTGTCGCGTAGTTTTGTTCCTGTCTAGTTAGGGTTTAGGAAATCATAGTTATTGGACTTCCTTTTTGTGAGAGGAATGCCCCAATAGCTACTGCTGAAGCGTCTGTTGTTAATTCAAAAGATTTATTGTAGTCGGGGTAGGCTAGTATAATGTCCTCGGACATAAGAATTTGTTTAAGTTTATTAAACACCTTGCGCGCTTCTTGATTGAATTTTATCTAAACTTTTTTTGAAAATTTTGCCCCAACATTTCCGTTATCTCCACGGAGATATTTAATAAGTAGTTTAGCGATGCCTGCATAGTCCTTTATAAATTTTCTGTAATAACCTGAGAGTCCTAAAAATGACCTTAGTGATCTCAGTGATTTTCTCTACATTTCTTAAGTATGTTGTCTCGTCGGGAGAGTAAACTGTTATATCATCCATGTAGACCTTACACGTTTTTCCTATATCGTCTCTGAGTATGTCATCGATTGCCCTTTGGAAAATGCTAGGTGCATTTTTCAGTCCGAAAGGCAAGCGACAAAATTCGCATTTACCATTATTCACGCTAAAGGCTGTCTCTTTTCTGTCTGCCTCTTTTAAAATAATTTGATGAAAGCCTGATTTGAGATCGAGGGTGGTAAAATATTTTGAGTTGCCCAGATTAGCCAAAACAACTGATATGTCCGGCATTGGATATTTGTCCTCATATGTATGATCGTTTAATTTCTTAAAATCAATTACTAGTCTGTGTTTAGGATTGCCCTCTTCGTCAAATCCCTTCTTCTTGACAACATGTATTGGGGAGTTATATGCTGAATGTGACTTCCTTATAATACCGTCTTTTAACAGTGCTTCTATCTCTTTATTCACAAAGCCTCTCACCGAGGCAGGATACGGTTATGGTCTGGAATAGATAGGGTTGTCGCTTTTAGTTTTCACCTCTGCAAAAAACTCTTGTGTTGTAAAACAGTACTCTATCTGAGTTTGCAAAGGCATACCAATTTTTAGCTAGCATGTTCTCGAAATCGTCATTTACGGTCATAGGGGCACGTGACGCCTTGACCGTAATTTTTTTGACTCTATTTTTGTAACCTAGGCAATTAAGTTCGCTTCCACAGTGAGCGGTACCTTTTCCAACGTCTATTATGGCGTTAGTTTCTTTAAATAGATCATAACCTATTATACCGTCACATTCGTAGAGGTTGGGAAGCACATAAAATGTCACTAAGCAGTTAAATAAAAACATCTTACATTCAAATTCTACAGTACTAATGGCGTTGACAGTTTCAATTTTAATTGGTCGTTTTAGTTTAATAAGCTGGACACCCTCCAATTTTTTTACAAAATTGGCAGATGCACCAGTGTCTACTAAAAATTTCAAAGTTTTTCCGTTCAATTTTTTGTAGTTGAGAGGTGGGTGAGACGTTGCCCTAAAATAAGGAGTGTTATTATTTCCCAAAGTGTTATAGGGTTCTTCCCGAATGCTGGGTGTACTGACTACGTTTACCCTTTGATTTCGCGATGTGCTTTTACTATTATTAGTTCGTTGATGATCCTGGATCAACGTCCATGGGGGTTGGACTCCCATAATTTATGTTCGATGTTCGTCGAGACTGATTGTTAGGATTGTTGAATGTTTGATTACTAACATTAAACTGATTTGCATTGACATTTGATTGACTTTCATAATTTATGTTCGATGTTTGTCGAAACTGATTGTTAGGATTGTTAAATGGTTGATTAATAGCATTAAACTGATTTGCATTGGCCATATGGTAATGACCATTTATTGAGCTATTGTTATGGTTTCTACTTGTGTGGAACGCTTGATTATTATTGCGCAAGATTTCTTGAGGAGTATTGTTAGGTCTATTCGACCTTTTTGTGCCTCCTGAGGCAAATATTCGCGCGAACTCGTTTCTCCGTTGGTTGGCCTCGAGCTCCTGAGCTATAGCCAGGGCTGAGGGTAAATCTGGTGGATTTGAGGAAAACAAAATGTCACAAAGTGGTCGTTTAAGACCGGAAATGAAAACTCTAAAGGTATTGTCTCGTGCCTTATCGTTTACTGTCTCGTTATCAGCATGGGCCATTCTGTTTTTATTGACTATCAAGGTTAACTGTTTGTCTACCAAATCATAAAATCTGAGATGGATTTATTGCCCTGCCTAAGAACACTTAATTCATTTTATCCGCATAAGTTTGGTCGAGTCTCGCAATAATGGCGCCAAAATTTAATACAGTGCTGAAAGATGAGAGTACAGTATTAGCAGAACCTGTTATTTTATTTCGAAGGATGGCTATGGCCACGAAATAATTTTCTGACCCCTGTGGGTAATAGCTCATAGCAATACGTGCCGCATTCCTCTATCCGGGATAAGCAGCGAGGTTACCTTTGAATTCAAATAATGATTTTATCAATTCTAATGTGGTGGACCCGTTTGTTACATTAGGGATGATGTTGGTAAGTCGGAGTTGCTTTAGGTGTTAGGTCATTCAGTCTCTGCGTCAGACCGTCCAACTGTTGTCCGAATTCGGCTGTTATGGCCTCGACGGCCGCTCTGACTAATTCTATGATTTGTTCCCTATTCATTATTTTATTTCTTAATTTTTTAATATTTATTTCACCCAAAAAGGGAGAAAAATAATATAAATAATATAATAGAAAAATAAATAATAATTAATTTTCTCAACCACGGAATTGGTACTTACATCATTTTTAGAGCTATTAAGGTGGGGGCTGGTAAAAATGTAGTTTCATTGCTTTGTTGCTGCTGTTGAGGTAGTTGTTGGTTGTTATTTTTTGTTGGTGCTGCAGTTGATGATGAGCTGCTTCTTTAAAAAGCTAGGATGATGTTCTGGTTGTTGAATAACTTCGTTCTATATCAATGCCGGAGCAACACAGTGATGTTTTATGCCACTTCCTACAATATAAACGTGTTTGCTCCAATATCTTTAAACACTTATTTTCTTGGTGGTGGTAATGATGGTGGCGGTGGCGGGTGCGATTGTTATTAGAGAAAAGTTACACGCGACACAGCACAACACAATACGCTACGGTATAATTTTTGACACTGTTTGCTTGAAAAATTTCACAATTTCCTCATAAATTACAACATCTTTTCACCAAAGTTTTGTTTTACAATATAATTTGAATGGAGTTAGAAGCACGGCGTTTAATTCAATTGTTACTGTAATAAGTGTCTAGAGGTCAATTGCCAATTTCAATTAGAGTAAGAGTTCAAATTATAAAAGCAAATTCCAAATTTTTTCAGTGTTTAATTTGTTTGTGTTAATTAGTTTAATTTGTTAAAAAAAAAAATTTGCCCCACGTTGGGCGCCAGTTAATAGTTAATAATTTTATGTAGTTAATAACTATTTATTTAGTTTAATAACTTTATTTAATAACTTCATGAACTACTAACTCTCAGAAAACCACTCCGTCGCGGCCGAGTGGCTTTCTTCTATTTATTTATTTTTCGTCAAGCTACAGAATGCTTACATTGCAGCTTTACGAAAATAATTGGCACACTTATTTTACAGTACTTGCAATCGCGGAGGTGCTGATCATGCATTCCGCGATTACAAGCTTAAATTTAATTATGGTAAAAAATAATTGCCAAACTTGCAATTTTGGTTAAACTGACAGTGGTTCTACGGTGATTCTTAACTTGTATGAATGTAGTCTCATATTCGTATACAATATGTCCGTACATGTACATATAATGTATAATCAACTTCTTCGAAAAGGGGTTCTAAAAATGGCCTGATCTTAGCTTAAAACACATCGCTGCTCCAAATTTCATAAATTTCGCTCAATTTAAGAATGGACCTACTTACAGAAACTAGAAATGTTTGAACAATATTTCAGTTAGGGTTTCAACAGTCTATCTGAAAAAACATATTTACAATGGGGCGTGTTCGTAAGGCAGAGGTCCAAGTCACTATTAGGAGTGGGAACAACAGATTACTCAGAATTCAATAATATGCTTGTAATGAGGAAATTTTACGGTGGAAAATTTCCATCACACAAGGACATGTATTGGCCCAAAGGAGAACCCTATTGAAAATGGACCGGATTGGACCATTTATAGAATCCCTCCTTATATGATGTTCTACTATTTTTTGAGATATTTCGATTAAATTTGCTACATAGATATGTATTGACCCAAAAATAAACCCTTTTTAAAATGGATAGGAACAGACGATTTTAAGAACCCTTCCCCATATAATTTTTTTTTTTTTGATTTCATTAAACAAACAAAAAATAAAAAATTTTCCAACATGTATCATTTTGAAATTTTTGATAAAGAAAAAATTTAATTGAATAATATATCAAGTGGTGTGGGGTAATTAATGGTCGGGCTTGACCGATTATAATATTTTCACTTGTTTTTCTTACCCTTTCCTTTTTGTTATCATTTTTTTTTATGCTCTGAAGAAAAACATGAAGTTGAATATATCTTGTTAATTTTTCTTATGAATATACTTAAAAAATGTAAATAGCCCTGTATTAATTAGTTATAAGTCATATATAACTAGATTAGCTGTAAATGGTACAAAGCTTTTAACAAGCGCTTACAAATAAACAAACATGTAAAAGCTCAGACACTGGCCTATAAAAGGTCAGCGCACAGTAAATTAGCTAGTTTTAGGCTATCTTGGTGATAGGTGGGTCGTATAGGTGCGAGAGTTGATTCGTCCTCTTGAACATAGGTTTTTGGTTAGTGTTACATTAGGCAACTTAAATACGAGAGTTGATTCGTCCTCTCAACCTTAGTTAATATTTTGTTAGGGCAACTTGGGTACAAGAGTTGATTCGTCCTTTCTACCTTAGTTAATATTTTATTAGGGCAGCATAGGTACGAGAGTTGATTCGTCCTCTCTACCTTAGATAGTATTTACGCAAGCAGCATAGGCATGAGATTTGATTCGTCCTCTCTAACACAGCTAATATTTACGCAGACAGCAGAGGCATTCGTCCTCTCTGACATAGCTAAGGGTTTACGCAAGCAGCACAGGGAGTTGATTCGTCCTCTCCAACATACCTTAGGAATAGGCAGCGCGAGAGTCAATACGTCCTCTCAAATACAGATTAGTTTTTACATAGACATAAGCAACGTTCATTGCACGCATTACGATTCACAGTTACATAAGCACAGACAACGTTCATTGCATCAATTACAATTAACTCTTAAATAGGCATAGGCAACAATCATTGTACCCATTACTATTAAAAGAATATAACAAGCGTCGAACTCTTTGTAATAGTATAATATAAGGATAAATTAAATAAAATTGTCAGCTTTTATTTTAAAAATATAAATTGTCTTCGAATTGAACTCTGGCTGGCCCTGGGTCTACCCCAGCACCCTTCACATTCTTTACATGCTAGATGGAAAACCTGCAAAAAACAAACATGAATGATATTAAAGAAGTTATACAGCAACTTACAGCCACTGTTGCTGTGTCACAAAAGCAACTAAGTACTGAACTTGCGAAAGTAAATGAGACGGTAAGTTCCTTAATTATGAAAATAACAGACCTTGAAACAAAAGATAAAGAAAAAGATCAACAAATCAAACTAGAAAAGAAAGTTAACAGCCTAGAGCAATAAATGTTAGAAAAAGAAATAGTAATAAGCAATGTTATGAATAAAGAGTTTGAGGTAATAAAAAATATCGAATTCGGTGGGTGTAAACTTCAATGAGAGCGATATTGAGAAAGCCTATAGAATAAAGAAAAAACAAAATAAAGTTATTGTCAAATTGTAAAAAAAGAAAAAAAGGGAGATAATGAAAAAAATAAAATCACACAGGGTTGAAGTTACCATATTGGAAAATAAAGATCAACCTGAACCATCCAACAACACGCGTTACACATATATAAATGACCACTTAACAGGTGTAAAACGCAAATTAATATGGCAAATATAAGAGAAAAATATAAATTTGTTAGGCTAAGAAAAGAGGACATATTTGTAAAGGAAAACGAAAATTCCAAGCCTATTTATACCCTGCACCACCCTGTGGAAAAGCGTATATTAAGTTTGTGCGGATGTGTGTAACTCCTAAACGGCAAATGCCACACACACTTTCAGGTATACCGATCGATTAAAAATAAAAATCTGAATCGATTTAACCATGTCCGTCTGTCCGTCTGTCTGTCCATGTAAATTTGTGTGCAAGCTACAGGTCGCATTTATGAGATATCTTGATGGGTGTGGGTGTGGCACTTGCCGTTTAGGAGTTACAAACATCCGCACAAAATTAATATACCCTTTACCACAGGGTGGTACAGGGTATAATGAACATACTTACATTAGACACATTCAATAACATTTAACTCTACAATACCTAAACCTATCTATATCATGGGTTTGTTTGAATATTCACTCCCTAAGAAAAAATTTCACAAACTTCTTCGCAATAATTAACGAGGTGATCGAAAAAGTAACTATAATCGTTTTGATAGAAACGAACGTAACAGATGATGGAAATAATGTATACAACATAAGTGATTTCAAATCCACATTTCTAAAAAGAGTAGAGAGAAGAGGCGGAGGAATAATAATTTACTTAAGTAACAAGGATTATATAAGGATACTGTAGTGTGTTCACACCTTCTTTTACCATTACAATACAGATTTAAACGATTGAAATAATAGATTGAACTCACAGGCACACAGGCAAATAAATCCGCGGATGAATGCTAATCTGATCAATGCATGTAAAGAAAGAGACAAACTATATAAAAAATGGCGTACTAATCCGCTGAACAAATACAAAGAAACACAATATACAAATAAACAAGTAACAAAACTAAATTTTGTTTAGGCCAAATCTTAAATACCCTCCACCTCCACAACGGTGGTCGAAGTAAATATAGATATATTACGCCCTCTAGTAGTGTATGTATTAAGCATTAGTTTGCAAGTGTACTTTTACGTTGAATATGGTTTTTTGTAAAGCAATGAAATAAACAGCTTAGATTTAAGGTAAGTTCATCACATTACACTTGATTATTCTTCTCATTACTCATTATTCGATAGTCTTTGCTCATTGAAACTTTTGTGTGTTCCTTGTTATTGTTATAGCATATCTATGTGTTGTTTTAAGCAAGATTTTCTCTCTCAGATTATTAAAAAATTAATGGTTCTAAAGTTTCATTATAATACTTGTGTAAGGAGTAAAACTGAAAGGGTTTTCACATTTTTTCTATCCGCATGAAATGGGGGCATTGTAAGTTACCCATTCCGTTTATAACACCTAGAAGGAGGCGTTCCCACTGTGGTTAATACAAATAGTCCTAAATTTTGATACAAAGCGTTCTTTTATATCCAGGTTATATCGGTGCATGGACCTTCCTACAATTTTCCAATGTATATGGTTATAGGTGACCTTATGAACATCTGAAACTTAGAATGAACAACTTGTGAAAACTCAAGTTCATATGTACATTTTTGTGGCATAAATATATATTTTTTTTTTATTGTGGGAGTGTCTGTTATCCGATCACACCCATTTTTGGCACATCGATGAAGATAATATTTATATATGTACTGTAAAGAATCTGAAGGGTGCTGGGGTAGACCCAGGGCCGACCAGAGTTCGATTCAAAGAATATTTTATTTCAATGTAAATAAAGATGACAATTTATTCACTAATTCCCTTTCTTTGTATTCAATATTTCATACATACAGGAGTTTGACGGTTATCTTAGCTTGATTAACAATAGTGTATGCGACGACTAAACCTAAAATCTGTGCCTTAGCTTATGGATTCTATACTTAGATAATAACAATGGTTTGTGGATGAGTTTTGGTGGATTTGTCTACGCTAGAGAACAACTTATCATGAATATTCCTAGAGCTTATTTTCAGATGTCTTTGCTAATGTGCGCGATGGTTTTAATTCTGAGTTAAGTCTTTCTTGTAATTGACGCAAGAGTATTTATTCTTGGTTTTATCTTTTCTTATGTATTAGCTAACCTGAAGAGTGTATGGCTATATTTCGGTGTGTTTTAAAACTAGCGTGAATTGTTATTGAGAAAGGATGTATCAACTTTCCCCTATGTTAAATGAGTATAGAATGGATAGGAGAAAATATTTAGTTTGTGTAGAGAGGAAAAATCGACTCTCGTACTTTTGTGAGATTTCCTAACGCTAAGGTAGAGGAGGATGGATCACTCTCTCGTACCTTTATATTGTTTTATTACTCTGCCTAATGCTAAGGTAGAGGAGGACGTATCAACTCTCTCTTACCGCCCTATGCTCTGCCTAGTGTTGAGGTAGAGGAGGCCGTATCAACTCGCTCTTACCCCTTTCACTTTTCCCAATATTCTGCCTAGTATCGAGATAGAGGAGGACGTATCAACTCGCTCTTACCCTTTTTATTTTACCCTAAGCTCTGCCTAGTATTGAGGAAGAGAAGGACGTATCAACTCGCTCTTACTCCTTTCACTTTTCCCTACGTTCTGCCTAGTATCGAGGTAGAGGAGGACGTATCAACTCGCTCTTACCCTTTTTATTTTCCTATGCTAATCCTACCCTTGGTATTTACTTGCCTAACACAATTCTATGCTTTGCCTAATGCTTTTTGCCTAATTCCCTGCTTGACCTACCTGTTAGAATATCTATGAAAAACTAGCTACATTGCTTCGTGATGATCGCCTTTTTATAGGCTTGTGGCCGAGCTTTTGTGTGTTTATAAGAGCTTTGACAAGAGCTTGCATCAATTACATCTGATCTTTTGCTACATATGATTTTCTATGACTAATCCGGGGTTAACTTAAATTAATAACATATGACTTATAACTATTACAGAGTAGCTTAACGTTATTTATAGTTAACTTGTTAAATCAAACTAGAAATTCATATTCAAATTCTTTTAATTGATAAGTAAATAAAACATATTCATTTAGTTCATGTGGTAGATTTTAGTAAAGTGTACTGATTTAAAAAAAAAGGAAGAAGCAACGATTGTAAAAAAAAGAAAAATTGTGTGTATGTAAGTAATTCAAGTGTTAATAATTATTATAAGAGAAAAAAAAGTATTCCATGAAGTTTAGTGGATGAAACGAATAAGATTGTGGAGTGAAAACGCAAATATTTAGATCGTGTGATGGTAATTTTTTCCTTTGAGGAATTGCCTCATCACACTACTTCCCTCCTCCGGCGGCGTCCTCGCTTCGTATCAGGATCTCCCCGTTCCTTCTAATTATTGCTTTATACCTCTGCCCCTGAATGGTGTAAAATCTCTGTGTTCGTGAACGAGCTGGCAAGCGCACATATTCTCTCAGGAGGCATGCTTCGAGCTGCACCCGTATTTCAGGGGGTACGGCTCTTTCGAACACGAATATTGCCCCTACCTTGGTGTCTTGTGGTTGCTGATTAGGGGACGTCTTCGGTGTTGATATGGAAATTCGGCATGGCCGGAATGGGCTGAGCATTGGAGGTGGTTGTCGATGATCGCTGCTTGGTGCGACCTCACCTTGGCCTTGCTGTGTATACCTGGCATTTGGCAGATTAGGACCTGGCTGATGTCTTCTTGAGCACCCAGGAGGCGTCCATGACTTCGTGGCTGTTGGTGGGCGTGCCTAGATTGGGCTAAGCGTCCGCTTCGGCTGTTGGTAACTGAGCACCGGTGACTGCTTACCGTTTCTACCATGTGTCTTTAACGTTAAATGGTTAGATTTCTGCCTCCTGGAGCATCCTGGCGGTGTCCAAGCTTTTGTGGCCGCTTGATGCTGTGGGTTTAGATTCCATATAGGCTGCTGATTGCTGCATACTGATGTCGCCCTTCTGCGCTGCCCGCGTATGTCTGTCGAACTGGTGACTGGTTCGGTCTGGTTTTTTTTTTTTTCTTTTATGGAGTTTGGTCATTAGTAATAGTATAATCAGGGTATTTTTACGGGTTAGCTTGTACTTCTGCTCTTCGCTTACGTAACCATGAACAGGGTCTTCCAGTGCTGGGGAGGCTAAGGACATCTGTAGTAATGGCGCAAATCTCTTCCGGTTGTCGGGATAAAGTGTCCGCGACTACGTTGCTTTTACCTTTACGATAGGTTACCTCATAGTTATATTGCTGTAATTCCAGGGCCCATCTAGCTAGTCTTCCGGTGGGGCTATTAATAGTATTTAGCCTTTTCAACGATAGATGATCGGTGATCACTGTGAACTTATATCCCTCCAGGTAGGGACGCATTTTTCGGATTCCCCATAAAATAGCTAAACATTCTGTAGTTCCTGTAGTTCTGTAGTTCCTTTCTGCCTTATTTAAGTGCCTGCTTGCGTAGGCTATAACCTTTTCTCCTTCTGCCGTTTGTTGGGTTAACACGGCGCCAAGGCCGACGTTGCTGGAATCTGTTTGTAAGACAAAT
Source organism: Ornithomya fringillina (assembly GCA_963978525.1). Taxonomy (NCBI): domain Eukaryota; kingdom Metazoa; phylum Arthropoda; class Insecta; order Diptera; family Hippoboscidae; genus Ornithomya; species Ornithomya fringillina. The sequence goes on along the minus strand of OZ021690.1, from coordinate 15,970,449 downwards.
AGCTTACTGAAGTCGGGGCATGTGAGTACCGGGGCCCAAGTCAATTTTCTTTTCAGCGCCTCGAATGCTGTTTGTTGGGCGTCTGTCCACTTCCAGTGTCTCCCCTTTTTCAGCAAGGCCGTCAATGGTTGCAAAATTTGGTACGAAACGCCTATACCAAGACGTGATGCCCAGAAAACTTCTTAATTCTCGTATGTTTCTTGTTGGCTTGAGATTTGATATTGCCGCAACCTTGTCTGGGTCGGTTTTTATCCCACGATCAGTGATATGATAATATGCCCTAAATATTTTAGTACTTTCTTAAAAAACTCGCATTTTTCAGTGTTAATTCTCAGATTTGCGTTTCTTAGCCGCCGGAACACCTCACGCAGATTCTCCATGTGTTCCTCAAGAGTACGGCCAATTACAATTATGTCATCTAAGTAGGCGAACGCCCTAGGTTCTAAATCGGGGCCGATGATTTGGTCAAGCAGTCGTTGGAAGGTTGCCGGTGCCGCGTGAACACCAAATGGCATCACTTTCCATTGATATAAGCCTTTGTCAGGGATGGTAAAAGCGGTGTATTTTCGACTGTCACTGTCCATGGGGACTTGCCAATATCCGTTTTCCAAATCGAGGCTGGTGATGAAGTTAGTTTCCCTCAACAGGTCTAGAATTCGTGAGATCTTGGGCAAAGGGTAGGTATCTTGCTCGGCTCGTTTATTTAATTGGCGGTAATCAATACAGAGCCTCCATGTTCCATTTTTTTTTCCCTACTGGTACCACCGGAAATGAGTATGCACTGTGAGATGGCTCGATTAGATTTTTTGTTAACAATTTGTCGACTTCGGAATGGATGATTGATTGCATAGCTGGATTGCGTTGTTGGTAGCGTATTTTGATTGGTCGATCGTCCGTCATGTGAATTTTGTGTGTTATGAGATGGGTTATACCTGTTGTTAAATTGAATTTGGCCAGCTCTTCCTCCAAGAATCTGGCAATTTTGGCTTGTTCGGTATCTTCCGTTCGGGGCGAGTCATTAACTGGTCGTTCCTCGGAAGCATTAGTCTCTGGTTGTCTGGTCCACTTTAAGTGTTAAAGGACATGTTGTTTGAAATTGCTGTATTATGGGACAATAAGTTACGTTGGTTACCTTGTGGTTTGTTTGGCGGATCATATTAATAATATTTTCGTATGGGTTATCGTTGGAATCCGGTGGTCGCTCTTTGCATTGGGTGGTCCCAGCACATGTTAATGAGGCGTTGAATACGGACAGTAATTTCATACCCAGGATGACCTCCTTAATTGAGTTAGGCTTGACTAAGAATGGAAGTTCCTTTTGCTGATTTCCAAATTGGACAAGGCAATACATGGTTTCACTAATCCTTTTTGCAGAGCCGTCGGCCATAAGGACACTCTCGCTCTTGTGGAGTTTGTCTGCGCTGTTGTTGTGCGGCCAGGGATGTCGTTGGTTGTTGTCTACAGCAATCGCGTGTTCTGATCCCGATTGTACCACATACCTAGCAGAATAGGCGGCTTGAGTTCCGGCATGATGCAAACGTATGCCCTTGGTTGCCACATTCTCGGCAGGCGGTATTTGGGTTCAGGATTTTATTATCTGGCGGGCCAGGATTTCGGTTTACTTAGCTATTTGGTGTTCTTCCCTTAGGGGTCTGTCCGATACTTTCCATGTCGTTGGCTAGGCCAATCAGTTCTGGTAGAGTGGTGAAATCCCGCCTGCGAATGTACCAACGATAGTCTGGCAATGCGTTGTTGTAAATTCTCATTAATTTCTCCTCGTTTGTCATGACTGAGTGTCGCATCAGGTCCTGTAATGCGAGGGAATAGTCTTGGAAGGATTCGTTCATGCGTTGCGTACGGGAGCGAATTTCATCGTTGAGGTTCTCAAAGAATCTTTCCGGGAGGAAGTACTTCAGGAAGTCTTCTTTGAACGAGTTCCAAGTGCTCCAGTGTTTGTTATTGTTTCGGTACCACACCAAAGCCTTACTTTTCAGGAATTTGGGCATTGCTGTTGGTAATGCGTCCAATGGTACATCGTACGTGAAAGCCATTTCCTCGACATTTTCTATAAACTGGAAAGTATCTGCCCATCCTTCATAGAGGATGTCCCACTTATGGATAACTCTCATGACAGCTTTTTTGTCGCCTATGAATGCCTTGTTAGGATCCTCTGTATGTACTCGTTCAATCATACTTGGCTGCTGGGCAAACGTTAACTTTTTCTGGATTTCTTATATAAGATTTGCCAGTTCCTCCTTACTCATTTGCATCTTGTCTGCTGGTTGTGGTGACTGACCCCTGCTGGTAATTTCATTTGGTAGTGATAAATTTTGTGTCTTCGCCTCGCATTGTTCTTGGTAGTATAATATTTTACTTATTTCTTCATTTTTGTGGTCCGTTGTTATATATTGTGCTAAGGAGCGTCGTAACTCGTCGACGGTGCCGGATGTATCCAGACCAAAGTCTGCCATTACAGCCATCAATTCTTCTATGCGTAGTGTGCGAATCCAGCCAGTTCGTATCTGCGGCATTTTCTGTTGATCAATTTTATTTTTTGTTTTGCAAGTTGAAAAATGTTTTGTGTTTTTTTTTTCTCTGTTGAACGTTGCAACGTTGTTGGTATGTGTTTTTCTTTTCTCTGTTTGACCTGTTAGAACATTTTTTTTTTCCTGTGCTTAGTATTTTTGTTTTTAAGATTTTATGCCTAGTAAATTTTCCAAGTTTCTGTGCCTGGTCGTTTTTTTTTCTCTAAGATTCTTATACCTAGTAAATTTTTTTCAAGATTCTATGCTCAGTGAGAGTTTTTTTTTTCTCTTTTTAAGTTTCTATGCTAGTGGGTTCTGGTTTTCAAGATTCTATGCTCAGTGATTTTGTGTTTTGATTTTCTTTGCTTGTTCCTATACTTTGGGATTTGTGTTAGTTTTTTTTTTTTTTTAACGTCAAACTTCTTTGTATGTACTCAGGTGCACCTTATGTGCGTTCCTGCTCGGGCGCCACTTTGTAAAGAATCTGAAGGGTGCTGGGGTAGACCCAGGGCCGACCAGGGTTCGATTCAAAGAATATTTTATTTCAATGTAAATAAAGATGACAATTTATTCACTAATTCCCTTTCTTTGTATTCAATATTTCATACATACAGGAGTTTGACGGTTATCTTAGCTTGATTAACAATAGTGTATGCGACGACTAAACCTAAAATCTGTGCCTTAGCTTATGGATTCTATACTTAGATAATAACAATGGTTTGTGGATGAGTTTTGGTGGATTTGTCTACGCTAGAGGACAACTTATCATGAATATTCCTAGAGCTTATTTTCAGATGTCTTTGCTAGTGTGCGCGATGGTTTTAATTCTGAGTTAAGTCTTTCTTGTAATTGATGCAAGAGTATTTATCCTTGGTTTTGTCTTTTCTTATGTATTAGCTAACCTGAAGTGTGTATGGCTATATTTCGGTGTGTTTTAACACTAGCGTGAATTGTTATTGGGAAAGGATTTCCCCTATGTTAAATGAGTATAGAAGGGATAAGAGAAAAATATTTAGTTTGTGTAAAAAGGAAAAATCGACTCTCGTACTTTTGTGAGATTTCCTAACGCTAAGGTAGAGGAGGATGGATCACTCTCTCGTACCTTTATATTGTTTTATTACTCTGCCTAATGCTAAGGTAGAGGAGGACGTATCAACTCTCTCTTACCGCCCTATGCTCTGCCTAGTGTTGAGGTAGAGGAGGCCGTATCAACTCGCTCTTACCCCTTTCACTTTTCCCAATATTCTGCCTAGTATCGAGATAGAGGAGGACGTATCAACTCGCTCTTACCCTTTTTATTTTACCCTAAGCTCTGCCTAGTATTGAGGAAGAGAAGGACGTATCAACTCGCTCTTACTCCTTTCACTTTTCCCTATGTTCTGCCTAGTATCGAGGTAGAGGAGGACGTATCAACTCGCTCTTACCCTTTTTATTTTCCTATGCTAATCCTACCCTCGGTATTTACTTGCCTAACACAATTGTATGCTTTGTCTAATGCTTGTTGCCTAATTCCCTGCTTGACCTACCCGTTAGAATATCTATGAAAAACTAGCTACTTTGCTTCGTGATGATCGCCTTTTTATAGGCCTGCTTTTGTGTGTTTATAAGAGCTTTGACAAGAGCTTGCATCAATTACATTTTCTATGACTAATCCGGGGTTAACTTAAATTAATAACATATGACTTATAACTATTACAGAGTAGCTTAACGTTATTTATAGTTAACTTGTTAAATCAAACTAGAAATTCATATTCAAATTCTTTTAATTGATAAGTAAATAAAACATATTCATTTAGTTCATGTGGTAGATTTTAGTAAAGTGTATTGATTTAAAAAAAAAGGAAGAAGCAACGATTGTAAAAAAAAAAGAAAAATTGTGTGTATGTAAGTAATTCAAGTGTTAATAATTATTATAAGAGAAAAAAATGTATTCCATGAAGTTTAGTGGATGAAACGAATAAGATTGTAAGGTGAAAACGCAAATATTTAGATCGTGTGATGGTAATTTTTTCCTTTGAGAAATTGCCTTATCACAGTACATACCAAACTTTGAAGTTCATAGGCCATTTTTTGTGGCAGATATGGAGATTTTTGTTTATTGTGTAACTCTTGACCCATTTTGCAAAAATTTAAAACAAAAAGTATCTGTACCAAAATTTTAAATAAACATCTCAAAATTTATGATCGTGAGAATGCTGCAACAAAAATTGACCAAATAATTTGAAATTTTTATAAATACTCGTTTTGTAGATGTAACAAAATGGGCGTGATCGAGTAACAGGCACGCCCACAATTAACGAAAATCCGTATTCAATGTATTCAATGTAAATGTGTATATACACTATATAATCATGTACTTGCCACGCCTACTGCTTTTATGTAGATGTAGAGGGTATTTAAGATTTGCCCTAAGCCAAATTTAGTTTTCTGACTTGTAGTTAAAGCTTCAGACGAATTGATTTTTTTTTATTAGAACTTATATTTCAATTAAAAGATATTGAGCAATTATATTTTATGAATTGTTGTTGTTTGGACGAATTTTTTACGGTTATTTGAACTTTGTCGAATTCAAGTAATTTTTATTTGGCATAGAGACGGACGGACATGGTTAAATTGATTCAGATTTTGATTCTGATATAATCGGTATATTTGAAGGTGGGTGTGGCATTTGCTGGCAAGGAGTTAAAAACATCCGCACAAATTTACAAAAAATTTTGAACTTTTTAAAAGTACTCGAGTAACAACGAACGTACTTAAGTAATGTAGGGCACGGTACGACCGCTTAAATGTCGATTCTTATCGAGACCCTAAGGTTAATTTTCGCGAAAACCTTATTTTATACAATAATTCCAAAGCCACACAAAAAATATTTTTCATCTTGTTACCCAGAGGGGCAGAGGTAATGATAAAATTTATTTCATTTCATATACTTTCTTGTTCATTATCGAAATCTGAATCGATCTACATATCTGAAATGTCTAAATGCCTTTGTTCAATTTTCGTAGAAATCTGCAGAGAGTAGACGAACACAGAAATACGTGGACACACAGGCAGAGATAGCTAAATTGATTCTGATTTTACTGATTTTTTCTGATGTTACTGTGATGCCTCCTAATAGGTGTTCAGGATCTTAATTGAGTATGCCAAACAAAAATATTTTTTTATAAGCGTAAACCTCCTGCAAGTGAAATTGAAATTGAACTTGAAATATTTTCAAGTTCTTTTTTTGTATTCTCAAACTCTTATTGTACAACACTTTATATATGTGCGTACACATGTAGAGGGGATGCATAAAAATTAACTTCCACCAAGTTCGAAGTGTAATCTGTTAACACACCACACAGATACCTAGGGAAAGATGGACAGAATAAGCCTGGTCGTAAGTTTTGCACAAATGTGATTGCAACCTTGCTATTAAACGGAGAAACAATTTTTATCGATATTCCAATTGGTTGTTATCGATAGTGCTGATCAAATTGCTCTGCCACGGAATGCACGGAACAATGACGAGTGAAAAGGTGGAAGATGGTCCACAATGCATAGCAACTGTTGTATCACGCAAAACAGACATATTATAATCATTGGCATGTTTTCCAATGTTTAACAAAATATGGAATATTTTATTCTGCATATTGAACACACACACACAACATGGTAATAATGTTTTTAGTACACTTCTTTGCTTTTTTTTTTAATTGCACGCTTTTCCTTAATGCACTGTATGCATATGCATAAATTTCACGGCTAACTTTGTAGATGTTAATATTAAATTCTGTATTTGTGTGTATACCTCTTCTAAAGAGGCACAAGTCCATATTTTTAAAGCATACATTTTAAAGCATTACTATTCTCGTTGCCTGTTTTCACGTTGTTCGCATTTCTAGATAATTTTTGAACCATTGTAGGCAGCAGGTGCCTCTTATGCCAGTTTTCTCTAGAGTTTCAATTAATTTAGCATGTGATAGTGTATCAAAGGCTTCACTAAAATCAATGAAAAGCACAAGGCAGAGCATTTGTTTACTGAGGTTTTCATTTATAAGATTAGCGAAGTTACCAAGCAATTTATCCATTTGGTATCCATACTGACTCGGGTATATTAATTTATATTTTACCATATATTCTGTTAATCTTTTGCAAACTACCTCTTCTAATACTTCTTCGATTACTAGTAATATTGATATAGGTCTGTAGTTATTAAAGTCTGTTTTTATGCCATTTTTATATAGTTTATTTATTATTGGTGTTAAAATGCCCATATGACGATAGAAGTAGAAGTGCTTACACAAATAGAAAAAAAAGCGTCAAAACGAGACTATAGAAAATATATATTATGTTACGCACTTAGTTTTTGTCATAAAAACGATATCCTTTTAAAATTACTCAATGACCCTACAGATTTAACATAAACGAAACATGGAAATTAATAAATGAGATCATTGGAAAAAACGCTAATAATATAGATGAAACTTTAAGTCTCGAAACATAAAAAGTATAGCAGATGAATTTTCTGAAAAATTTGGTGAAAATATTAGACAAAAGATACACGAATGCAATATAGAGACAAGCAAATACACAAGGGAAACAATGCAAAACTCAATGTATATGTCAGCCATTAATACAACTATAGAAACAAACGCATCCTTAAACAATTCTTTTTTCATTATTAAACACAGTCAAACATTCTAATACGACACAAAACAACAAAAACTACACGTATATAGAAAATAGAAATAGGGAAAACAAGTAAGAAAACTAAATTTGGCTCGGGCCAAATCTTAAATACCTTCCACCTCCACAACGGTGGGTGTGGCAAATATGTACATATTGCGCCCTCTAAGAGTGTATGTCGTATTGGCATGAAAGTTTACTTTTACGTTGAATATAGTTTTTTGTAAATTGTGGGCGCGTCTGTTATCCTATAATGTTCATACTTGGCACATCGATGAATGGAATAATTATAAATATGTACACCAAATTTTAAGTACATGTGTAAATTTTTGCGATAGTTATATAGATTTTTATGTCTATATGTTCTGAAATAAAGATTTCAGATTGACCAGATTGAAGGTTGTAATGAATTAGAAAATTGTGAAAAATTAACATTTGGCGACTAAAGATATATAGATTTTTGTTAATTGTGTGAGCGTCTGTTAACCGACCACGCCCATTGGATAGGTAAATTTTTGTGGCAGAAAATTTTTGATATATAAATTCGTGTCTATTATTCGCTCATTTTAGGCACATCGATGGATAAGTTAATTGTTAATATGCATCGTAAAATTCAACTTTAGTGCTAAATTTTTGTGGTACATATATAGATTTTTGTAGATTGTGGGCGCAACTCTTGACCGCTTTTGCACATTTTAAATTGAGATCTGTACGCAAAAACTAGATGTTTTTGCTCCTGAGAATGCCAACAAGAGACAGATACACGGAAACATGGACGCACGGACATACATATCTAGATCGATTCAGTTTTTGAGGCTAGGTGTTACAAACGGAAGAACAAAGTTAGTATATCCTCATCAATAAGGTGGAGGGTATAAAAACGGACCCGCGGACACATGGACGGGCAGAAGGGCTAAATCGACTCAGCTATTAATGCTGATTAAAAATATATGTGCTTTTAGGGGCGCGGCCGCCCATTTCGGGTAAGTACCCGAAGTAAGTACAAACGTTTGATCGAAACCAATATACTCCCATAATCAATATGTTGGTATGTTGCGTACAAATATAAAAAGTTAACTATTTAATTGCCGTACCTTCAATGGATTACATTGAGATGCTTTAAAAAATATGGACTTGTGCCTCTTTAGAAGAGGTATACACACAAATACAGAATTTAATATTAACATCTACAAAGTTAGCCGTGAAATTTATGCATATGCATACAGTGCATTAAGGAAAAGCGTGCAATTAAAAAAAAAGCAAAGAAGTGTACTAAAAACATTATTACCATGTTGTGTGTGTGTGTTCAATATGCAGAATAAAATATTCCATATTTTGTTAAACATTGGAAAACATGCCAATGATTATAATATGTCTGTTTTGCGTGATACAACAGTTGCTATGCATTGTGGACCATCTTCCACCTTTTCACTCGTCATTGTTCCGTGCATTCCGTGGCAGAGCAATTTGATCAGCACTATCGATAACAACCAATTGGAATATCGATAAAAATTGTTTCTCCGTTTAATAGCAAGGTTGCAATCACATTTGTGCAAAACTTACGACCAGGCTTATTCTGTCCATCTTTCCCTAGGTATCTGTGTGGTGTGTTAACAGATTACACTTCGAACTTGGTGGAAGTTAATTTTTATGCATCCCCTCTACATGTGTACGCACATATATAAAGTGTTGTACAATAAGAGTTTGAGAATACAAAAAAAGAACTTGAAAATATTTCAAGTTCAATTTCAATTTCACTTGCAGGAGGTTTACGCTTATAAAAAAATATTTTTGTTTGGCATACTCAATTAAGATCCTGAACACCTATTAGGAGGCATCACAGTAACATATACATATTCTTGATCAGCAACAAAATCAGAATCAATTTAGCTATCTCTGCCTGTGTGTCCACGTATTTCTGTGTTCGTTTACTCTCTGCAGATTTCTACGAAAATTGAACAAAGGCATTTAGACATTTCAGATATGTAGATCGATTCAGATTTCGATAATGAACAAGAAAGTATATGAAATGAAATAAATTTTATCATTACCTCTGCCCCTCTGGGTAACAAGATGAAAAATATTTTTTGTGTGGCTTTGGAATTATTGTATAAAATAAGGTTTTCGCGAAAATTAACCTTAGGGTCTCGATAAGAATCGACATTTAAGCGGTCGTACCGTGCCCTACATTACTTAAGTACGTTCGTTGTTACTCGAGTACTTTTAAAAAGTTCAAAATTTTTTGTAAATTTGTGCGGATGTTTTTAACTCCTTGCCAGCAAATGCCACACCCACCTTCAAATATACCGATTATATCTGAATCAAAATCTGAATCAATTTAACCATGTCCGTCCGTCTCTATGCCAAATAAAAATTACTTGAATTCGACAAAGTTCAAATAACCGTAAAAAATTCGTCCAAACAACAACAATTCATAAAATATAATTGCTCAATATCTTTTAATTGAAATATAAGTTCTAATAAAAAAAAATCAATTCGTCTGAAGCTTTAACTACAAGTCAGAAAACTAAATTTGGCTTAGGGCAAATCTTAAATACCCTCTACATCTACATAAAAGCAGTAGGCGTGGCAAGTACATGATTATATAGTGTATATACACATTTACATTGAATACATTGAATACGGATTTTCGTTAATTGTGGGCGCGCCTGTTACTCGATCACGCCCATTTTGTTACATCTACAAAACGAGTATTTATAAAAATTTCAAATTATTTGGTCAATTTTTGTTGCAGCATTCTCACGATCATAAATTTTGAGATGTTTATTTAAAATTTTGGTACAGATACTTTTTGTTTTAAATTTTTGCAAAATGGGTCAAGAGTTACACAATAAACAAAAATCTCCATATCTGCCACAAAAAATGGCCTATGAACTTCAAAGTTTGGTATGTACATATATAAATATTATCTTCATCGATGTGCCAAAAATGGGTGTGATCGGATAACAGACACTCCCACAATAAAAAAAAATATATATTTATGCCACAAAAATGTACATATGAAATTGAGTTTTCACAAGTTGTTCATTCTAAGTTTCAGATGTTCATAAGGTCACCTATAACCATATACATTGGAAAATTGTAGGAAGGTCCATGCACCGATATAACCTGGATATAAAAGAACGCTTTGTATCAAAATTTAGGACTATTTGTATTAACCACAGTGGGAACGCCTCCTTCTAGGTGTTATAAACGGAATGGGTAACTTACAATGCCCCCATTTCATGCGGATAGAAAAAATGTGAAAACCCTTTCAGTTTTACTCCTTACACAAGTATTATAATGAAACTTTAGAACCATTAATTTTTTAATAATCTGAGAGAGAAAATCTTGCTTAAAACAACACATAGATATGCTATAACAATAACAAGGAACACACAAAAGTTTCAATGAGCAAAGACTATCGAATAATGAGTAATGAGAAGAATAATCAAGTGTAATGTGATGAACTTACCTTAAATGTAAGCTGTTTATTTCATTGCATAATCTACGCACCTAACACCAACACAATACAATACAAAGAGACTTGCATGTGTCGCCGTCGAGTATATTTGCGCTTTCTTGCAAATGCTATTGTTCGATTGCCGTTTTTTGTTGTTCGTCTAAGGAAACAAAGAAAAGTTAATAAAAAAGAATTATAACAATGACAAAAATAACAACAGCAACTTTGGAATGACAACACACAATTCTGTTAGATCATCCCATGAACGATAAGTAAACAATGAAGTCTATCCCATACACAAGTACCACACATCAACTGTACAGTACACGTGCTTTTATAAAGCACAGCACAAATTACAATCACCGACTTTTATCATTTTGCTATATAATGACAATGTGTGACACACATCCAAGCGCACACATTTGTGCACAATTATGAAGTCTGTTCGTGTTGTTGCATTGAAGACGCGTTGACGCATACATTGTAATAAAGATAAATCGCACAATCGGTTCTTTTCATGTTCCCATAAAAGTTCTGTTCCTTATATATTTAGAAACCCTCTAGGACCAACTTTAATGCTCGTAAAACTCTTAATGCTTACTTATAAGATGATACGTAATATATACTATTAGAGGGCGCAATAATATACCTGCCACGCCCACTGTTTGTGGGCAAACGTACGATATTTTACACTCTACATGATGATAAATTAAATCCGATCAATTTAACTTCATGTTTTATGGAATTTTTGGAATTATTTCTTTAGTTATACTCGTATACGTTTATGCAATATGTTTATAAGTGTCCATGAGAACATTTATTATCGTAGTAGGCTGTGTGTGGAGGTTATAAAATGGTCGTTTGAAGCCGATAATAACTTTATCATTTATTGTTTTTGTCATTGTTGGTGTTGTCGAGTTTAAAATTGCATGCAATTGAGATTCAATTCGATGGAATATTCTCTTGATTATACATTGATAGTTCTCTAATATCAGTTAGTGTAGTTGGCTAGGAAGGAAGCCGAAAAAAGAGTTCGTAATGTAACGTTAGCTGTGGCATGTAAGCTTTAAAGCCATTTTCATTTGCTATTGTAACTGAGATGTGAATTATGATAACTGAGAAAGACATATGTATATACCCAACCACATATGATGATATTGATTATAAATTTTACTTGTATCGCGTTTTAAGAAGTCATTAGGATGACATTTATACGAAATTAATCAATTAATTAATAACTATAGTCATCATTACTACGAAATGTTTAAGCACACACATGTAAAGTTTTTCCAACTTCACAACCATCTAAAAGTTATTTGGCTTATACCAAATTTTAGAGAAGCTCCACATTTGTACATGTGAACAGTACATGCTTTTAAATGCGCCTTTTTGACGAATGTCTTATGTTTCTCCAATTATCTTTTATGTAAGTGGGCATGGCTTTTATTCGACATCTTCCGCATTCGGCACTTTTTATACCCCCCACATAAGATGGGAGGTATACTAAGTTTGTCATTCCATTTACAAGACAGAAGGAGGTCTCAGAGACCCCGCAAATGATTTATATTCTTGATCTGCATCAAAATCTGAGTCGATATAGACAAGTATGTTCGTACGCCCGTGTGTGTATCTGTTATTGGCATTTTCACGGTCATTAAATTTGAGATATCCTTTAAACGATTTTGCGCAATTTCAAAACGAACCTTCGTGCAAAAACTAGATATATTTTCCCTAGGTTTGCAGTCGATATCTCAATTTTTGCGATGTGGAGAATTTTTACTATAGGCAGACATGACTAAATCGATTCAGAATTTCAAGCTGATTAAGAATATACTCTGTAGGATACCTGATGATTTTTGGGTGTTACAAAAGTTTTGACAAAGTGAGTATACCACTGTTCTCAAGTTGGTGAGTAAAGAAATAGAAGCAACAAATTATTGTTATACCCTGCACCACCCTGTAGAAAAGGGTATATTAAGTTTGTGCAGTTGTTTGTAATTCCTAAACGGCAAATGCCACACCCACCTTCCGTTATATCGTCGATTCAGAATCAAAATCTGAATCGATTTAACCATGTCCGCCTATCCGTCTGTCCTCCTGTCTGCCCATCTAAATTTGTGCGCAAACTACAGGTCACATTTTTTGAGATATTTTGATCAAATTTGGTACAAGGATATGTATTGGCCCAAAGGGGAACCCTATTGCAAATGGGCCGGAAAATGGACCGCATTGAACCCATATGAGGTATTATTTTTTTTTGAGATATCTCGATGAAATTTGGTGCAAGACCATGAATTGGCCCAAGGGAAAACCCTTTTGAAAATGGACCGGATCGGACTATTTTCAGAACCAATCCCCATATAATTTTTTTTTTTTTTAATTTCATAAACAAACCAAAAATAAAAAAATTTCTGACAAGTATCATTTTGAAATTTTTGAAAATACAAGTAGGTATAGAAAAAGCAGAGTATTATAAATTTTTTAATTTTTCAAAGAAAAAATTATAAGTAGTACAAAAATCAAGTGATGGAGGGTATTTGATGGTCGGGCTTGACCGACTATAACCTTTTCACTTGTTTTGAATAAAAAAATCTTAAACTACACACAAGTGCTGTACCAAACACTCACACGTTTACTAACTACCAATATTGAATGAAATCTTTCCGTTTCACTTCTTTGTCTTATTCTTCTTCTTCCTCCCCGTCTCCTTCCCCACTTTTACATTTACATTTTGTACTCTACTTTGGGCGCTCACTGACTTGACTCACCGCATATTGTGGTATATTGTAATTAAATAGCCACACTCTTGTGATCCTACACTGTTATTACTTTGCTTTTCAGTGCTATGGCTGTTTTCAGAATCTATATAAACAAACCCGTCAGTCTGTTCTACATGGCAGGTATTAGTTCAAAAAGAGTTCCTTTTGAAAATGATGCTGTTCAAGAACAACGGAATATCAAATTCTGTTTAATAAAAACATCATTAATCTTCACGGAAGCCTGAGTAGATTACAATATAATAACACAAAATACTGCAGCACATAAAAAAATCAGAGACGATAAAAATCTATAGAGTGAGAGACTGAGAGAAAGATACAGAGGAAGGGTGGGAAAAACTGAGATGAAAGTGAAATACATTCAAACGCTTGAGCTACAATTATATTAAATGTAAATGCAGATTAAATGTATATGTAAATGTTTACATAAATTTTTCATAAAATGCCTTCTTTTGTGTGTGAACACATATTGTTCCAGGATATGACATGTGATGGCGTGTTAACGTATTCGGTATTGTTAATTTTATCATTCATTTTATGTGAACTGTGTGAGCCCAGCGGTGGAAGTCTCGACGAATTGCACATTGGTGGTATTTTTCCAATAGCTGGCAAAGGAGGATGGCAAGGTGGTCAAGCGTGTATGCCCGCAGCAAGACTGGCATTGGATGATGTAAATAAGGAGACCAATCTGTTGCCAGGTTTTCGTCTCATTTTACACAGCAACGATAGTGAGGTAATTATCTTTTTTCATTAGAATCAACTTTACCTTTGTGTTGTTTTTTACTTGTTTGTGCTAATTTTTTATACATTGGTTTTGTTCAAGTATTTATAATACCCACAAAGGGACGCGCCACACCCAAAAGAGTTAATTTAACACTTCTGTCTCTTGTCTGTGTGACTGTTGGGCACAAGTTGACATATTGACTTGAAATTTTCTATGGACAATTTCTATACGAGGGGGCATTTTTGGAAACGCAAAAATAGTAATGTTTAGAAAAATAAGTAAAAAAACTAAATTCGGCTTAAGCCAAATTTTAAATACCCTTCACATCTACAACGGTGGGCGTAACAGATATATATAAATATATATATATATATATATTTAGTCCTCAAATAGTGTGTTACATATCAGCTTGTCGAGTTTTACGCTGAATATGATTTTTTGTACATCGTGAGCGTGCATGTTATCTAACTACAATGGATGGGAAAATTATATATAAGTATACCAAATTTCAAGCTCATAGATATATTTTTGTGGTAGAATTTTTCTCTATTGTGGGCGTGTCTTTTTGCCGATTTTGACCATTTTAAATAGCGATCTTCGCACAAAAATTAAAAGTGTTCGTACATAATTTCAACTCAATATGTAAAAATTTGCGCCCGTGAGAGTGCGATCAACAGACGGACACACGGACTTACATATCTAAATCGACTCAGTTTTCGACGCCGATCAAGAATATATATACTTTGGAGGGTCTCTGGGTGTTGCAAATGGAAGAACAAACCTAGTATACCATCATCACTAAGATGTAGAGTGTAAAGAAGAGTTTTATTAAAAATTATGATTAAATAATTAAGAAACCTTTTCTTTACTTATGATTACTAATGCATTCATTTATGTATCTCCTCTTCACATAACTTAATTTTACTCGTTCTAATACGAGTAAAAAAACTTAATTCTGGTGGCCCAAATCTTGAATACCCTACACTTTCACATGCAAACAGTGGGCATGGCGTGAACATGATTACGCACTTATGGTTTGTATATTACGTATCAACTAACAAGATGAGTTTTGCGTTTTCCTTTGTAAATATTGCAAATACAAGCGAAAGCGGCTCTTCCGTTCTCCAATTTATGTGTTCTGTT
This sequence comes from Ornithomya fringillina, assembly GCA_963978525.1. Taxonomy (NCBI): domain Eukaryota; kingdom Metazoa; phylum Arthropoda; class Insecta; order Diptera; family Hippoboscidae; genus Ornithomya; species Ornithomya fringillina. The sequence goes on along the minus strand of OZ021690.1, from coordinate 15,955,149 downwards.
AAACTATTATTCTCCATATTATGATTAGATAAAGACAATAGAAATTGTGAATGTTTGAAAAGTTTTTTGAAACCCTTATACACTCCTTAGTGACCCAACAACAGTTGTTATTTTGCAGTTACTTGTATTGCAGACGCACCTCCCACGTTTACGTTACCATCTACTTTGAACGTTTTTTATGAATTTTTTGTGAAAAATTTCAACAAAATTACTTCACATCATGCACGCATTGTACGCATTGTGCGCATTGTATGCTTTCTCATCAAATATGTTGTTTTCTCATGCACTACAGCCTACTGCACAATCAATGTTATAAATGAATGAAGGAATAAAAGTGATATTACACTTTTGTTGAATGCTGAGGACCTTTATTATTGCACACGTGTATGCGTATATGACATTGTACAGCATAAAACGCTTTTGTATTAAGTTGGAAAATGGAATATTTTATGTTGATTTTGGTTGGTAGTAAAGAGCTTTTTTTATATGTTTTCATAATTTTTCTCCCGGCATTTCGTCCTTTTTTTGGAGACCTTCTCAAGGGTTTTTTATACCCTCCACCTTAGGGAAGAGGGTATATTCATTTTGATCATCCGTTTACAACACATCGAAGGAAGCGCCGGAGACCCCACAAACCATATATATTCTTAATCAGCATGAAAAGAGAAATCGTTTGAGACATGTCCGTCCGTGTGTCCGTGTGTCCGTCTGTTGTTGGCACTCTCACGGTCGTAATTTTTGAGATATCAAAATGAAACTTTGCATACGTATTCTTAGTTCAATTTCGCTGTTCCGATTGAAATTGGGCAAAATCGGTAAAGAGACACGCCCACAATAAACGAAAATCTCATCATACCTCGAAAAAATTGTATCTTTAAAAAATTATATATCGCACAATACTATGCCTATCAAGTTGAAATTTGGTGTATGTATAAGTGGTACTGTTATCCAACACTGTGCCAAAAATGGGCGTGATTGAATAACGCAAACGCCTATAATTTAAAAAAAACACTATTTGCGTAGGTACTCGTACATGAAATACATAAATATGGCAATAGGAGCTTATTTTTTAGAGAATTACAAAAGGTGGAGGGTATTTAAGCTTCGGTCTTAACCGAACTTTTCTATTTTGTTTAAATTCAATAAATTGTGTTTACCATGTTGTAGTATTCACTGAAACTTGGCTTAAGCCAGGGATCAAGGATACTGAAATTTTTCTGTTCTAACTTTCAAGTTTCGGGTGTGATAGGCTGCTTAGGATTAGTAGTGGCGTGCTTATTGCTTACCTAACTGATTCTCAAGGCATTTCATTCCATTATGGCTGCCTCAAGGCCGCACCAACTATAAGCTTTTCAATTCTTTTCGGGTTTTATGTAACTTATTTAATGTTTATACTAATTAATTTAATACCACGGTAGATTCTATCTCTTCTATCGGATAAATTGTTTTAAATCGATAGTTGCCAAGCTACTCATACCTATTGCACTTCTCTTAAGTTAGGTTTTCTAATGATTAATATTGTTAAACCTGTTGTATGTTCTTAAATAACTTTCATTCTGCTTTGTAATTTAAACTTATTACTTATTATTTTTGCATTATTAATGTGTAATGTAATATTAATATTGTTTGATTAATAATACTATTCTTAATGTATATAACTTTTTATAAATGTTATAGAAATTAACCTGGTCGTGAGTTTTTGCGGTTGTTACTGTTGTTGTTGTTGCTGCTCCTGCGTTTCTTTTAAGTTAATACATCATTTTATATTATGTCTTCAATTAGCTGTTATATTTAGCTAAGTTTTATATGAATAAATAAATGAGACAAAATAAAACATGTATATAAACGTCTGCATTGTTCATATCAATAACGCCATGCGAGATTAATCTAAATGATACCGCCTTCTTTATACTTTCCACCTAAGTTTTTTCTTCCGCTTGCAACACCCACATTTTGCAAAAAACTATACTCCACGTAAAACTCGACTTTCAAGTTAATGCGTAATACGTACACTATTAGAGGGCGTAATCACATACCTGTCACTCCCACTACTGTAGATGTGGAGGGTATTTAAGATTTGGTCTAAGCCAAATTTATTTCTCTTATATGTTTATTTCTTTTTATTTTGGAAATTCTTTGTAACTTATTTAAAACTTTTTATGAACTAAATAAATCTTATTGAAATATCTTTCAACTATATTTCAACATATTTTTGCATTGCATGTATATGTACGTGTGTCAGCCAAAGGCTTCATAGTGTTAAACTTTATTAAAAGTTTGATTTTCTTCAGTTGTAATAACTGTAAAAATTGTTTGTTTGCCTTTTTTTCATAATACCACATATGCAAATATATGTTAACATACCGAAAATATTCTTTATATCCCTTGTTTTACTTGTATCAATATCAGTAAATGCCTAAGGGGTTCTAAAAGTGGTCTGACCGGGTTTAAATTTGTCACAGCTAACAAATCCACTATAATACAACTGGATAGAGTTCCTCTTTTGGCTAAGCAAGTCTTTGCAAAAATTTTATCAAAATATCTCAAAAAATGCAACCTCTAGTTTACGCACAAATTTACATGGACACGAAGTGATTCGATCGATATTATTGACACATATAACTTGATATACCCTTTGCTACAAGTGATTCGGGATATACTAAGACAAAGGCTACTCAGTAAGAATAAATTTGTATACATATTTAAAAATTTCATAGTTTGGCAGAATTCTTCTTATACTTAAAATTGTCACGCTTATTATGAGGGTATTTAATTCTATTTGAAAGTTACTCTCGTATTACTCAAGAACCATAAGAGCTTGGTCTTGGAAATGGATTACATTTATTTGTTACAATATATTAAGAATTCCATAAGTTTGTTAAGCAATTTTTTAGTAAGAGCCTTATATAAATAAGAGTTCCGATTTATGTTTAAAGTTAAAGCATCTTTAGAACGCCATACAACGTAAATTGGTACAAATATAAAAAGGTTCGATTCTCTCCACTTTCAGTAGAAGCTGTCTGTCCTTGGTGAACAACTTGGCTTTTTGCAACAGATTTTATGGTTTTATTAGTTTACCCTTATCACTAAGATGGAGGATATAAAAATGCATCTTTAGTGATGAGGATATATTAAGTTTTTCCGTTTGCAACAACCAGAAGTAGGCGTTAGAGACCCTATAAAGTATATAAATTTTTGATTAGCATTAAAAACTGAGTCGACATGAGTAGACATGTATGTCCATATAAACGTATGTCTGTCTATTGTTAGCATTCCCACGGTCGTAAATTTTGAGATACTGATCTGCAATTTTGTACGAATACTTCAAGTTTTTTCATGCGGATCGCTGCTTAAAATGGATAATATCGGTAAAGAGCCACGCTCACAATGGATAAAAATCTATATAACTGCTACAAAATTTGAGATATATAGTCGAAATTTAATACGCACACATATTTACAATTAAATTTACCATCGATGTGCCAAAAATGGTCATGGACAGATAACAGCCTACAATCAACAAAAATCTATTTACCTGACACAAAAATTTACCTATGAAATTGAAATTTGGTACGCGTTTTTATAGTTATCCTATCCATTGATGTGCATGAAAGTGGTCGAATAACAGATACGTCCACAATTAATAAGAATCTATATATTTGGTGCGCATATATGGGGTTATACCTTCAATCGTTGTACTGAAAATGGTGTGGTCGACTAACAGACAGGCCCAAAATTTATAAAAAACTATACTCCACGTAAAAGTGGACTTGCAAGCTGATACGTGATATTTATTCTATTAGAGAGCGCAATATATATGTATATATATATATATATATATTTGCCACGCCCACTATTGTAGATGTGGAGGGTATTTAAGATTTGGTCTAAGCCAAATTTAGTTTTCTTACTTGATGTGGCTATAAAAGTTTTGTCGTTTGTGTGCGTGGAACTTGTACGATTTTGCCAATTTTGCCCATGTCCAGATTTAGGTGCTTATCAACAATATATATACTTCTCTAGGCCTCTGGACTTTGCAAACGTTATAGCAAGCTTAGTATAGCCTTATTACTAAGGGAGAAATTAAATTTGGCTTAGCCTAAGTCTTAACTTGCTTCCAATAACACCTTCATAGGGGGCATGTGAAGTGCGTCAGTTATATTATATTATACCCTCCACCTTAGGGAAGAGGGTATATTCATTTTGATCATCCGTTTACAACACATCGAAGGAAGCTTCGGAGACCCCACAAACCATATATATTCTTAATCAGCATGAAAAGAGAAATCGTTTGAGACATGTCCGTCCGTGTGTCCGTGTGTCCGTCTGTTGTTGGCACTCTCACGGTCGTAATTTTTGAGATATAAAATTGAAACTTTACATACGTATTCTCAGTTCAATTTCGCTATTCCGTATTGAAATTAGGCTAAAACTGTAAAGAGACACGCCCACAATAAACGAAAATCTCATCATACCTCGAAAAAATTGTATCTTTAAAAAATTATATATCGCACAATACTATGCCTATCAAGTTGAAATTTGGTGTATATATAAGTGGTACCGTTGTCCAACACTGTGCCAAAAATGGGCGTGATTGAATAATGCAAACGCCTATAATTAAAAAAAAAACACTATTTGCCTAAGTACATGAAATAGTCATATACATAATATGGCAATAGGAACTTATTTTTTAGAGGATTATAAAAGGTGGAGGGTATTTAAGCTTCGGTCTTAACCGAACTTCTCTATCTTGTTTTTTTTTTTATTATATAACCATCCACTCAGGGGATAACCCCTATGCGTACAAGCACGGTGGTGGTTAGAAGGTATATATATATAGGAAGGAGGATAGATGGAGTAGTGTTTGTGAACATTAATTTTAAAATTTCCCACACTAGGTATAGTGAGAAACACCTCTGAGGGTACGTGGTTCCAGAGGCGAACACCTCGGTTTCAGCGGAGGACAAATCTCTTTTATCTCTCTAGAACATATGCCATAAAGTACCTGCACATAAGCACAACACAGCTCATATTACGTCGGTGTTCAAGTATGTCGAGAGAGTTAGATACTTTCTCGTCACCCATGATCAGCAGAGCCTTTCGCTGTATGCGGTCGAGAATCTCCAAACATGTGTTAGAGGCTCCCGCCCACACGTACGAGTTATGCTTAATTTTCGGCCGACCGGTCTAAGCTAAATTTAGTTTTCTTACTTATATATATTTAGAAATTATTCCATGTGAAAATGAAGGCAATTATTGCAACCTTGTGCATATGTTACAATTGTAGCGTCACACACACACACGAGCATTGTCTGAACATCACTATTTCATTAATGCCATACGCCTTTGGAACGATTTGCTATTTGCCTGCCAGCTGCAACGTGATCTTCAACTTTTCAGTTCAATGGTATACCGAGTACTCCTCAGGGAATAATATTTTTTTCCTTTGTTAACATTTATTTTCTTCACTATTAATTATTTATATCTATTTGCCTATTAGTTTTTAAGTTTACTTAATACTGCTTTCTTAATAATATAATGTATAATATACACATTGTACATCCACACTTTAAACTATAAGACGCAAGTCTTGTTGTGTGGATGAATCTTTAAATAAATAATAATAAATAACAAATACTCCCCTTAATACGTCCGTTTCTTGATGTCACTTTCGGGGTCTTACGTTTTGAGATATTGAGCTGAAATGTTGTTGTCCAAATATTTTTACTTTTCGCAGGTTGCTATTTAATTTAAGCGAAATCGATAAAGAATCACGCCCGCAATCGACGTGTATCCTTTACTACCACAAAAATTGACACATGAAGTGGAAGTTGAGGACACATATATATAATTGGGGCATCCATTGATTTACATTTAATGGAGCCGCCCACAATTTACCAACCTTATTTAGCGTAGAATTCAACAAAATACATATACTCTTAGAGGGCGCATATGCCCTACCCTCTGTGTGTATATGGTGGTGGAGATTATTTAAATCTATGTAGTGTTTTTAGTCGTTTATGCTAAAATTAATTACTTGCATTTTTTTCATATATCTTGCATATTTCGAAACATTTGCCTTGTCTAGCCACACAGTCTAGGCTAAAACAAGTCAAAATATTTCAGTCGGTCAAGCCCGACCATCAAACACCCTACACCACTTGATATATTATTCAATTTAATTTTTTTCTTTGACAAATGAATTTTTTTATTTTTATACCCTGCACCACCCTGTGGAAATGGGTATATTAAGTTTGTGCGGATGTTTGTAACTCCTAAACGGCAAATGCCACTCTCACCTTCAATTATACCGATCGATTTAGAATCAAAATCTGAATCGATTTAACCAGGTCCGTCTGTCCATTTGTCCGTCTGTCCTCCTCTCTGTCCATCTAAATTTATACGCAGGCTACAGGTCGAATTTTTTGAGATATTTTGATGAAACTTCGTACAAGGACATGTATTAACCCAAAGGAGAATCCTATTAAAAATGAACCGGATCGGACTATTTTTAGAATCATTCCGTATATATACTATTATTATTATATTATTATCATTCCGTTTGTACCACCCAGAAGAAAAAAGGAGGTGACTTTTGTAAGGTTGATAAGTTCAGTCCCAGTCGCTCTCAAAACGTTCGGCTGAGTAGTCGAGGCATGTTTTCTTCACTTGTGTGTATATATTGTAAGGATGCATTTGCACCTTACAAAGTACTGTAACTGAAATCTTATATTAAATGTTATGAATTAGTTATTCTATGTAGGGGATTCAGTTGTGTGTGTGGTCATGAGTATAATAGTTTTAGTTGCCGTTTTTAAGTTTTTAAAAAAAAAACAACTATTTTAATTTTTAAATTATTTATTATTATGAATACGGATTATAACTAATTAACTGAACTAAAGAATAGATTTTATAGAATTTATTCACAAACTAGATATTTTCCCTATTTATAGGTTTTTCTAGTTTCTGGTTTGTGTGCATGTGATATGTGGTTTATACGTGGGAACGCTGTTATTATGATGTGTCGATTGGACATTCGTCCAGACGACACATTTGCAAAATAAGCAGTTTTAGTAATTTCATCTTTTATACAAAGATGCATTTCATTGGAATGCGCGCCCACACATCTGTGCGATATGTTATTTTATTGAACAGAGTGCATTCCTTTTAGCAAATTCAAGGCTATGGGGACATTGCCACTTGGTTGTTTACACAAGTGTTGAACGTATTAAATGACCGTCGCATAATTTGTCACAATTTGCTTGCACATCAAAAATGCAAGACAATGATTGTTTGGTATGGTCGATCGGACAATGTACGCTATGCATATGTATATGCATGCAACTATGTTATATTACAGACGGTTCTACAGGCGATACTATAACACCCCCACCGTTAGATCGAGACTCCGGCGAGATTGGGAGAACTGCGGACTTTTTTCTACTAAGCAAAACATATATCAATATTAATATTATTATGAACATTACAGCGTCTGTTCCCGTGTTTACAATTTTAGTGATTTTTTGGCTTCTAATTGAGCCATCCAACATATCTTTATAATGTACATGTGCAATTGACAATTCTTCAGCCGTTAAATCGGCATAGTTCATAGACTTATTTTCTTTGATTTTTATCAACATTTCGGGTATTATAATTTCGTCATGAATTCTTATTACATAATTAGTGTAGTTCTTTTTTCTTATTTCTACAAAACAATTAAAAAATTTTAATAAAAATGTTCCTTGGAACTGTTTTTGTTTCTTATGACAATTTGTTCTTATACTTTCATTAAAATTCATAAATATCAAAAATCCTGAATTTATCTCTTTGACACTACTTTGGTTACAATTTTTCATTTGGCAATTTGCCTCATTATTATTTATTATGTTAGATAGGCACTTATCTTCTAAACTTATTAAGTTATTTCTTAAATTTTTAAATACATTTTTATTATATATATTATTATATTTGTCTAATAATATTTCTTCATGAGAGGGTCGTATGCACTTATTATTTACGTTAGGCATGGGTACAAAAATCATTTTAGTGTATGTATCATTTTCGAATTTTGGGACCAAAATTGTTATAATTATTATTTCGTCAAAGATTCTAACAGTGACTCTTAAATTATTGTAGGTATCTAAGTCGTTGATTATGTGTAACTCTTTTTCTGTCAATATGCCGGGTGCCACTATACCTAGTTTACTAGTAAAAAGTATTTGGGTTATGTCATCTACGTGGTCACGCAACATTGCAATGTCATTGTTAATTTGGAAAATTTGTTCTAGTAAAGTTATTTCATCTTCTGCGTGGCCTATTCTAACAGCCAACACATTTTTTATTTTATTAATACAACTAGCAACCCTTGATTGCTGACTATTAATATGTGAAGTTATATTTTGAATTTGGTCGGACAAAACGTTGCCAAGGTTTATCAATGAGTCAATTTTATATTCATTGTTTTTAGTGTCACCTGTTAAATTTCTTAATGTTTCGTAAATTTGTTGTTCGTCATCACTGTCCATTGTGCCTGCAATATATTTTAATCCTTTACCCACAAAATTTGCCAACCCTCTCTTATTTCTATGTATAGGTACCAAATTATTTATTTTTGTTTTTAAAATAATCAGATTACTAGATACGGTCATTAATATTGGTTTAGGCCTTACGGACAATGTTAAATTATTTATGTTTTGTTTTATTATATCAGTACTTTCTCTATACTTAGTTATATTTATTAAGTGTATTATTTTCTCGTAGTTATTAATTAGTTTGACCTCATCCTGTCTTATGGGTAAGTAGCCATGATTATTTGTGAGGTCCTGGTAGTCAACATATTGTGTTGAATACAATGGTAAACCTAATAGCAAGATCATGGTTTGTAGAAACATTCCTGCAAGGTAATAGTTCTTTATAATTTGTTTTTTATATATTTTAATATTTAATATTTTTATATCATTATATTTGGAGTATCTTTGATTCCATTCTATTATATGTTATTAGTTTTTTCATTTTCCAAAACCCTTTCGTTTTGATTTAACGTTTGCATTTTCTGCAAATAAAATAAAATATTTTTCTCTCATATTAAAATTCATTTTGTTTTCATTATTCTCTCTATGTTGAGGTCGGTCAGTTAATTCTGTAAGAGGTCATTGCCTTATTTTTGTTTCTTTATTCTGTTTACGATTTATAACGCATCAACACGCTCGCGCGTCAACATGCGTCATTATTTTTTGTTTTGTTTACAAACCTATTCATTTACATATTCTGCTGAGCAAGATGCTTACTGTGAGTGCGTTTGTTTACGTTAGGTAGGGCGATCTCGTCTACCAGTGGTATATGTCAACACTGCAAGATTGTATGCCCTTTTATTATGCCGCTTTATTTCGGATATTCTATTTCGTTATTATGGAGAGGTATACACATTAAGGAATGTGATGTATCAGAGTGGGTAAATGATTTAGTTTATTATTATTATTATTATTATTGATCTTTTGGGCATCTTGGTGGCATCTGATTTCTTCTGATTCAGCTTTTCTTGGGTATAAAGTAGATTCATTTTCTCTATTACTTATTCAATACTTTGACAAGTTTTTATTTTATTGGATATGTTTCCTTTTGTTATTCTACAAGGGTAAATGTTCTTTCCTTTATCATATTCGCTGATTTCTAATTTCTTTGCAACGCTACATGGGTGCCTTTATTATTTATTAATTCCTTGATTTTTGTTCAATAGATTATTCATTGTATTTGTTATACAAATATTTATTAATTTTTATTTTTCTTCTAGTGATTGATTATTTATTCGTACGGGATGTCATCAGTGTAGGTGTATTTATATATTTCTTTTCAATTATACATTTCATTAATTACCATCAATCAACTAAGCTTTTATAATTTTTTATGCTGTATTCTGAAGTTGGTTCAAATCATTGTCCATACCTCCTATATTGTCGTTATCTATTCCCACATTTGCATTAGTAAATTTCTTTTTTCTTTTAATGTGTCCTCTATAATATTTATGTCCTTTAGCGGTTATTACATGGTCGTCGTCTAATTTGCGTACGTTTACCTTCCTAAATTTGGTATAATTTTTACCTCCTCTAACTTCTTTAATATATATGGGACCTTCTATGACTTCGTTATCGTCACGTTTTTCATTAAGTTTATTTATTGTTCTCTCTTTAATCTTTTCTATTTTTTCTTTAATAATAAGATATTCATCTGGAATTATATTCCCTGTTATAAAATCGATTGGCTTTACTCCTATTGTGGAGTGCATTGAATTGTTATAGTACATAATAATTCTATAAATTTTTTCTTCGACTGTTTCTAAGTCATTTTCTGGATCGTGTTTTAACAATCTAATGTGTTCATTTATTGTATTATGTAGCCGTTCGACATCGGCATTAGACGTATGATTGTTATTGGAAGTGTAATGTATTTCTATATTTTGTTCTCTTAAAAATTCTACCAATGGTAATGCTTTGAATCCTAGTTCATTGTCCACAACTATCTTATCCACATGTCCATATGATCCTAAGTATTGGGTCAGAGTTAGTTTGAATTCTGTCCAAGATCTATTTTGGATTTTATATGCCTGTGCATATTTAGAGAATTTATCGACAAATGTCAAGAACAATGTTTTATTCAAACTATAGAACACATCTATGTGTACTATTTCTCTTGGTTTGTTTGGTGTTTCTGTCACCTTAAATTTTAATTTTAGAGGGTTTCTGTCATATTTTTCTTTATTACAAATATCACAATTGTTTATATATTGTGTAATACGTCGTTTTAATTGTGGGTGATATATTTGTTCTTTTAATTGAGCCAGGTTTTCATTTATTCCTCTATGATTATTTTTCTTATGCTCTTGTTCGATCAATGTTGTCAATTCGTTTTCATCTGTGATGTCTCTTAACAATTTCTTACATCTTAATATTTTAAAATTTCTATTGGGGCTATTACTAAAATGTTGCAAAGCAACCTCCTTGAATCTGTCAAAAACTGTTTCGTCTGTTATATGTATTGCATTTAACTTATTTGGGTTAAAATGATTCCTTATGAGGGTTATCACGGTATTTTCATCGAATTCTTTCGCGTATACGGTTTTCCTTTTCGAATTAAACATTTCTGAATTTCTGATTCGCAATGATCCAGAGTTTGTTTTAATGAATATTATCTGATTTTTATAGTAGTTAACAGGACAATCTGTTTCGGTAATTATGTCAGCGTTCTCTTCTAAATTTATTTCTATTCTAGACAAAGCGTCTGCATTTCCGTTCTGTACGCCTTTTTTATATACGATCTGGTAATCGTACTCTTGTAGGCGTAATCGCCAACGAACCAATTTTGAATTGGGTTCTTTCACTGAAAACAACCATGTCAACGGTCTGTGGTCTGTTTCTATCAAAAATTTCCTTCCAAATAAATATGGTCTAAAATGTTTAGTAGCCCATACTATGGCTAATAATTCTTTTTCGATTGTACTGTAATTCTTCTCGTGTTGATTCAATGTTCTACTTGCGTAGCATATTGGATGCCCTTCTTGTGATAGTACAGCTCCTAAAGCTATATTACTGGCATCTGTTTGAAGTGTGAATTGTTTCTCGAAATTGGGATAAATCAAAACAGGGTGGTTAACGATTATTCGTTTCAGAGTTTCAAAACTCTTTACATATTGTTCATCCTTAACATTTATTTCTTTAGTATCCTTCTTTAGATACTTTAACATAGGCTTTGCAATACCTGAGAAATCTTTTATAAATTTTCTATAATAACCTGCTAGTCCAATAAACTGTTGGATTTCTTTTTTCGACTTTGGTAGTGGAAATTTAATTATTGCTTCTATTTTGTTAGGGTTTGGTTTTATACCGTCTTGAGTTACAATATGGCCTAAAAATTCGGCTTCTCTTTTCATGAATTCGCATTTATCTAATTGTATCTTTAAATTTGCTTCTCGTAGTCTTTGAAATATTTTCTTCAATGAAACTACATGTTCTTGGAGTGAGGTGGAAAAAATAATTATATCATCAAGGTAAACCAAACATATTTTGTTAATGTAATCGTGCAATACGTTATTCATTAGTCTCTGAAATGTCGCTGGTGCTGTTTTCAGTCCAAAAGGCATACGTACGAACTCGTAATGTCCATTTTCTACACTAAATGCTGTTTTATGTACGTCATTTTTATTTATTTCGATCTGGTGGAATCCCTTGGCCAAATCTAAAGTGGTGAAGTACATGCTTCTTCCCAATTTTTCCAATATTTCATCAATATTAGGAATTGGATATTTATCATCTACTGTAATTTTATTTAACTTCCTATAATCAACAACAAGTCTCCATTTTTGTTTACCGCTTGCGTCCAATTTTTTAGGAACTATCCAAACGGGTGCCGAATATGGAGAGTGGCTGGGCCTAATTATTCTATTGTTCAACATTTCATTTATCTGTCTGTGTACTTCGTCTTTATGTATGTAAGGATATCTATAGGTCTTTACAAAGATTGGGTCATTAGTTGTTGTTCTGATTTCATGCTTTATTGCATTAGTGAATGTTAAATCAGAATCTTCCGTATAAAAAACATCTTCGTATGAACTAGTCAACTTCATTAAGTTATACTTTTCTTCCTTATTCAAATGGTCTGTTCGTAATTCTTTACTAGTGTCGTTTCTCAAAGGTTTGTCTGTATCATATATGTGAAAATTCTCCTTGGTTACCTTTTCTGTCTCTAATGTAGGAAATTTAACAATGCTTGGGCATTCGATATTTGCGTTTACTATTGCTTTAACTTCATAGTTCTCTGACTCGTATACTCCTTCTTTTATTTCTACTTTATTATTTTTTGATATCTTTTTCTTTATGTAGACCAATCCATCTTTATGTTGTGTATATAGGTTTAACTTATAGGTTCCTGATTTATTAAAAGAATATTCTCTGTCCTCATGTCCAAATTGTAGGGGTACTTTTTTACCTTCTACATGCAATATATTTGTCTTTAGGTCTATCACTGCTCCTAATTGCAAAAGGATATTATTTCCTATTATTCCATCGTACCTATCATGAAATTGGCAAACTAAAAATTGTACTCTTTGTTTTTCGTTGCCTAATTCTTTAAACAGAGGTATAGAAACTGTTTCATTCACTTCTATTGTATGTTGTAATGTTTTTATTATTGTAAGTTCTGTAGGAGTTTTCCATTTTGGGTTACAAAGTCCCGGATTAATTATTGAGTGGGTGGCTCCCGTATCGATCAAGAACTTTAGTGGGGCTATTTTTGCTTCTACAGTTATATACGGAAGTCCTCCATTGAGGCATGTTCCTGAAAATTTTCTGTTATTTGGGCATTGCGTTGTACATTATATTTATTTCCGTCGTTATTGTTTTGGTTTTGTGTACGTCTGTTAGGTCTTATTTGTTCAGTACGTACGTTGTTAATGTCCATGGGTTCTGGACGATTCTGGGGAATCATATTACGCGGATTAAAGACGTTATTTGTAGTTCTGTTAATTGGATTTTGATTCGGATTCGGATTTTGATTATTGGTATTAAATTGCCTGGTTGGCTGATAGTTGTATTGGGGGTTATTAGGGTTTCGGTTATAGTAACTAGGATTTTGGTTTCTGTTATTGTTATTTCTGTTGTTATTATTTTGCCTAATATAATTATTAGGTCTATAATTATTATTATTATAATTATTATAATTATGATTTCGATTTCTGTTCTGATTAAAATTACTGTTGTATGTATTATTATTATATCCACGGTTATAGTTTTGTTTATTATAATTATTGTAGCGTGGATTCTGATAACTATCCTTAGACTTGCTTTCTGTTGGTCTATGTAATTTGTCATAACCTCCCTCATACAGTATGTCCATAGCATACTCTAATGAACCTGGATTTCTACACATAAGTATAGTTTTCATGGGCTCAGCCATTTTACTTTTAAAAATATTAAGTGCAGTTTTCTTATTACTGGTTATAACTCCAACCAAAATATTTGTGTCTTCCGTTGAGGTGGCTGTTCTATTATTCAAGTCTCTTAATCTTTCCTTAATTTCGTTATAAAACGTCAAGCAATTACCCTTATAGGTCACAGCGCGTAACTCGTCGTAAAGTTCTTCTATGGATTTTCTTTCTCCAAAATTATTTAATAATGCTGTCTTAATATCTGTCCATGAACTTAAATGACTGTTAATTTCTAAAATTTCTCTAGCCTTACCTCTAGTTTTGCTTTTTATTAGGTCTGAAAAAATCGATTGCTGTACAACGTCATAGTGTTGCAAAACAGGATGTACCTTGTCAATCAGTGTCACAAAAGTGTGTAAGTCGTCCTTGTTACCGTCAAAAATAGGTAAATTGCCCAAAAATTTAAATGGGTCAATGTCTGGCAATTGTATTTGTCGTTCTGTTGCCATTTTGAAAATTCAAATAAGTGCACAACTCTCAAATTTACAATTTTAAGATTTTAATTCAATTCAATTCTTACTTCCTAAGAAACAAGATTTTAAAATTCGCTTTTTCTTCTATTTACCTTTCAAAGGTGATTTATTTTAGTATAAACGTTTCAAAAATCTAACTTCTCAAAAAAAATTTTCTCTTGTTTTTATCTTCTACGAGTGTTTTCCATTTCACGTAAAAAAAATTTTCTAATATTTCACTTTATATTATCTTATCGTATATAAGCACTCTACTCACTGATATTCTTTTTGTTACTTGATGCTGTTGCTAATGTTGTTGATATTGTTGTTGTTGCTGATGTTGCTAATGTTGTTGATATTGTTGATATTGTTGATATTATTGATATTGTTGATATTGTTGATGTTGTTGATATTGTTGATATTGTTGATGTTGCTGATGTTGCTAATGTTGTTTAAGTTTCTGATACCCTTTGGCTGGGTCGTGAGGTCTTCCTTCAATACTTGGCTTTTCTTTTTTTTTTTTTCTAAATACCCTTTGGCTGGGTTGTGAGGTCTTCCTTCAATACTTGGCTTTCTTTTATATACCCTTTGGCTGGGTTGTGAGGTCTTCCTTCAATACTTGGCTTTCTTTTATATACCCTTTGGCTGGGTTGTGAGGTCTTCTATTTTTTATTTTTTATTATTTTTTTTTTTTTATTTTGCGATTTACATTCGCGTTTTATTGATCAATAATTTTTTATTGCGATTTGCGTTCGCACTTTATTGATCAATATATATTTTTTCGCGTTTTTAAGGGATCATCGTAGATCCTTTTCCGACTGCGCCAGTTTTAGTTGCCGTTTTTAAGTTTTTAAAAAAAAAACAACTATTTTAATTTTTAAATTATTTATTATTATGAATACGGATTATAACTAATTAACTGAACTAAAGAATAGATTTTATAGAATTTATTCACAAACTAGATATTTTCCCTATTTATAGGTTTTTCTAGTTTCTGGTTTGTGTGCATGTGATATGTGGTTTATACGTGGGAACGCTGTTATTATGATGTGTCGATTGGACATTCGTCCAGACGACACATTTGCAAAATAAGCAGTTTTAGTAATTTCATCTTTTATACAAAGATGCATTTCATTGGAATGCGCGCCCACACATCTGTGCGATATGTTATTTTATTGAACAGAGTGCATTCCTTTTAGCAAATTCAAGGCTATGGGGACATTGCCACTTGGTTGTTTACACAAGTGTTGAACGTATTAAATGACCGTCGCATAATTTGTCACAATTTGCTTGCACATCAAAAATGCAAGACAATGATTGTTTGGTATGGTCGATCGGACAATGTACGCTATGCATATGTATATGCATGCAACTATGTTATATTACAGACGGTTCTACAGGCGATACTATAACATATAATCGCGAAAATCATACGATTATATCGTTACTTAGTATAACATAAAGATGCAACAACACTGTGTATGACCTCAATAATTATACAGCAGTACTGTTGTACAATAGAGTAAACATTTCTTTCAAATATATCACTCGAAAATCATACGATTATACCGTTAGTTAGTATGCAACAATACTGTGTATGATCTCAATGATTATACAGCAGTACTGTTGAACAATAGAGTAAACATGTCTTTCTCTCAAATATATCACTCGAAAATCATACGATAGTACCGTTAAGCAAAAGTAGTATAAATACAAGAGTACATAGGGGTTAGTTAGTTAGTTAGTGAGAAGTAGTTGTGATTGAAATATTAAATTGTACACAAAGTATAAGTATATAACATAAATAAAACAGCTACAAAATTGCCAAACATAATTGCCGGTCTCGACATTAAAAAAAATTCTTGAAGGAGACACCCCTGGGGTAAGCTGGGCTAACCTACGAAACCAGTCTTAAAAAGGAAAAATACTCTCAATATCAAAAATAATTAGAGACTATTAGCTGCACACGTGCATATTTCAAATTAATTTTATTCAACTTTTCTTTTTACTTTTAAAATCTAAATAAATGAATTAAAGTTTTGTAAAATCGTGTCGGCCATTTTATTACAAATCAGAAGTGGGATATAAAATCCCTCAAGGTTACAAAAAACGACACGATATAGAACACGTGTAACAAGTTTAAACGTAATTTCACAACGAAAAACAATGAAGCTCACAGCTTATAGAATTGACGATATAAAAAAAAAAATGTTGTGAAATCGGAACTTAAAAACGTCTGGCTCATAAGCTGAATTGGTTGCACGATTAGCAGAAGTTCTGAGAACGGATGATGAGTCGCTAAATACTGTTTTAGCTAAACCAGGTTTTCAAGAACAAATTGATTAACTACGATCCATAATGCGTGATTTTCTTACAGCGTTTCATAGTAATGTACGAGTGAATACAAAAATATCTCCCGGTGTCGACAAAATTAATAACACGCATATCGCAAACGAGAATACAATAACTGCAAATAATACTCTATCTCAACGTGTAGAGGAGTGTGCAGTTAACGAAGTTATTAACAACGCAGTCAACAGTAATGTAGTATCTAGACAAGATATATTTAGTGTGAAGGAAATTGCGGAAACAATCCCGGAATTTGATCCGACTAACGAATCATCACTCTCCGTACAACAATCTATAGAGAGAGTAAATTGCGCCATAAAAGCATATGGTTGGGACGCAAAGTGCTTTATGTTGACTATTTTTAGTTGTATGAAAGGTGTAGCCCGCTTATGGCTTGATGCATCTCAAAATTTAATTGTAGATTGGAACGACTTCTCCAAAGTGCTAATAAGTGAATTTGGAACATATATTGTTGAAGCGGACATTAATTTTAAAATGTCAAATACATACCGTAAGCAAAATGAAAGTATTACTGACTATTGCTTCAGAATGTCAACTCTCGGAAAGCGGTTTGGTTTGCAACAGTTATCGTGAAGTATATTCGTGAAGGCTTAAACGATACTAGAACGGCTATAGAGACCCATCGCATAAAGACAGTAAAAGAGTTGCGTGACGTTCTTGCCGCATACGAAAAAAATATTCAAACGCCTGAGCATGTGAAAACGATAAACAAAACAAGTAATCACTGCGATAGGAAAAATGCAAATGAAAAGGCTGGTGAACGAAAGTCAAGCGATATTAATTGCTACAACTGCGGAGAGCTGGGTCATATTTCTGTAAATTGCTCTCAATCGCAGCGACGAGAAAGGAGTACCACGTGCAATAAGGTAAATTCCAAACATCAGAGAGAGTGTAAAGTTGACGCAAAAGTAAGGAACATTTACTCCACGAATGATAACTATTTTAAAATAAAGATACGTGTGGTCGAGTGCGATTATGTCGCATTTATTGATACGGGTAGACAATGCAGCTTAGTACGAAAATCTGTGGCTGAAGCGTTAAATGGTAAACGTGAAAAGTGCTGTATATGTATAACAGGCGTATGTGGTGGGGCGACCTTTTCAACAGAAAAGCTTACTGTTAATATGGTAATAAGAGGAACGCAGTTTCCCGCTGTGCTGTATGTGATTAAAAATGATATTTTTTTCCTGCTGATATCCTTCTTGGTCAAGACAGTTTTATGAGCGGTAACCTTAACCCGAATCAGCCCAGAATTATTTTTTTTCGATTTTGTAAAAAAAAATTTTACGGATGAATAGTTCAATCTTTAATAAACCCATACTAATAGTTTTTTCTTTTATTTTGTGTTTAAGTTAAACAGGGTGTGCAAAATACGGCCGTGATCGTATGATCACGCTGGGAAGTAATGAGTACTGGTATTTCTAATACCATACATAGTAAAAGCTAATATAGAATTTACAAAAAATATTCCTTAATTTTAGGTTTTTGTATGAAAGTTTATAAAACAAGCAATACATAATCCAATATTACACTTAACGCATTCAGTTCGGACTGTTGAAGAACAGTTTTCACCCGCACATCGCCTTCTATTGCAACAGGCTATGAAATGCCCTATTCTGTCAAACCGCAATGTGTTTTCGACACTTTTATTGTTGTATACAGCGTTATGTGTTTTTTGTGGCCCTGTTTTCTTTAATTGTGTACCATAGTGTTTGCAATAAAAAATTGCTATTTGGCGACGGAATTCGAGCTGTGTAATGTTGCTATCACTGTTACGATGCAGCTGCCAAGCATTTTCAATGCATGCATCTATTAACCACGTAAAAATTCAACTCCACCACTTTTTCCCTTTGTACGCGATCCGATAAAGTGAAATGTTTTGGTCAAAGCGATCGACTCCGCCCATATATTTGTTATATTCAGTAACAGCAAGTGGACGTGGAACGGCAATTTTTCTATGGGCTTTCTTATTATAACGGCTCGCATTTGTTTTTGGATTAATACCGTGAATTGTTGATGCAACAGTGACAACAGAATTGTCTACCCATTTTACAATGTTAATGTCTGGCCCTTTTATGCGAGCACCAACGCAGAGGCCCCTGACCTCCTTTTTAAGTAATACTTTACTTCCGAGTGGGCAATTTTTTGGTATTCTGTTTTCACGAATTGTGCCTGTGCCGTTATATCCACAGTGTTTTAAATATATTAATAACGGAAAACTTGTGAATAAGTTATCAAAATGAAATGAATATGGTAAATGCTTGATACTTGGAGGAAAGTCATCGATCATGGATATTAAAGGAGCCGCGCATTTGCCAAATTTTTCTTCATGTGTATTGTTTGCTCTTGGGTTTTTGCCTTGGTATATCTCAAAATTTGTCATGTATCCGGACGGAGTGCACAATGACCAGACCTTATACCCGAATCGTAGAGGCTTACTTTTAATGAATTGTTTACACCCATGCCTTCCATAGTATGGAATCATACTTTCATCGTATGATAAGTACTTTTCAGCATGAAAATGTTTTAACATATTTGCTTTTATATGATCTGTGATGGGTGCGCAATTTCCATATTTTATCAGGATTTGGATTTTCCTTTGTCCCTCCCTTATCATTGTTTTCAAAGTGCAGTGAAGTCATAATTTGGTGGAAACGATTTTGTCTCATCGTTTCCGAAACTAAAATATTTCTTTGGTCTTCACCTTGACTCCACATTGCTCGAAAACTGGTGTGACAATTATAACCACTGATTATTAAAATCCCCAAAAGAGCGCGAATTTCCTCAAATGTTATGTTTGGATTATTGTATCCACGAAATACAGCATACTTATTTGACTGTTCAACTATGTTATTTACAAGGTCATCATCAAAAAACTTTTCAAACTGTTTGTGGTTCAATGCCCTGGCAATCTTTATAGTTGCAGTCGGGAAAAATTGTACGATCTTTGGCATTCTGTTCTTTTCCCCATTTAAATAAATTTTTGTTTACTTGAGGCATGCTAATATTTGACGGTACTTGTTCTACTTTGCGTAACTTTGACGTGCTTGGGGTTGTGTCTTCTAATTCTACAATATCAGACACGTTTTCATCTATAAAGTAGACCTTTGAAACAATATTGCAGCGCAAACACTTTTTTTGAAGGATACCTGGAAAATTATTATCTTTATCGCAAGGATTCACACGAACCCCAGATTTCATCACAATTTCGCACTGAGCTTTCAATATCTCCGGACAGACATCATCAGGAATAGGAAAACCCCCCTCTTCGATTTCGTCATCCTCACCACTAATGCAACCTTCAAAGTCTGGAGGTTCAATATATGCAAACTGGGGTTCATCAGGGCCATTGTCGTCTTCTTCACATAATTCTTCTAAATAATCAAGGGCTTCTTGAAATGATAATTTCCTATAAGATTGAATTTAGCTTATTGATATCTAAAATATCATCAACTTCTAAAAAAAATCAAAGAAATGTGTGATTTTGCACTTAGCAAAACACAGTACCCCGGAGTGCCCACAGTGTTCATGTGAACACGGCAAAACATTATGGAAGAAAAATTATACAAAGAAACAATTTTCTAATAAAAACGTATATGAAGGACCAAATACTGGTTATTATCTTTAAATTTAGACGTACATCATGTTTTAATCATATTAAATACAAAAGTTACAATATCCCTTACTTTTTCATGTAATCCATTTTCTTACTTTTTCACAATAAAAAAAATTGCAACATTTGTTTTGATAATTACTCCAAAATTACACAATCAGCTGACACCAAATTCAGAAATAGTACAGACCCATCTCTTAGTTTTAAATAACATTGAAGAAAGTGATTCAAAAGTTATTAATATGTCAACAATAAGTTACTTCTGAGATACCCCTTTGTCGTGATCATATGATCACGCTGGGCTGATTCGGGTTAAATTGATTGCCCAAAAGGGAAATGTTACAGTTGATAAGGTTGATGACGATAGTGTAATGAATGAGTTCGAACATACCAAATCTTGTGCAATGATCATAAACACCAAAATAGCAAATGAAGTCGAAAAGCGAAGGTTACACGATCTTTTACTCAATTACGAATGCATTTTCTCCAATGGACTGGACAATATAGGGAAGACGGATATAGTCGGATGAAAATACAACTAAATTTAGACGTATTAGCGTCGCAAGCCCCGTACTGTGTCCCGGAAGCAAAGAAGCAGGTAATATCCGATATCGTAAAAGAGCTTCTCGATGAAGATATACTATCATCGTCTAACTCAAAGTATGCCAGCCCGGTTGTTCTACAGAAGAAACAGAATGGGGCAGATAGATTTTGTGTCGATTATCGCAGGTTGAATAACCTTATGGTGAAACACAACTTCCCTGTGCCGAACATAGAAGAGTGTTTGCACCAAGCCAAGAAATTTAAATATTTTACAACGCTTGATCTAAGTGGTAATTTCACCCAAGTGGTAATTTCACCCGAAAGCCGCAAGTACACCGCCTTTATAACCACTGACGGGTTATATGAGTTTAATCGTATGCTGTTTGGCCTGAAAAACGCACCCATTGTTTTTCAATGTTTATTGTCTAAAGTTCAGGAGAGTGCCGGTAGAAACGTAATGCTTCACTATATGTACGATATCTTAATTGGAAGCAACACACTCGATGAAATTCTGTAAAAATTAAACATTGTGCTTAATATCTTGGGGGAGTCAGGGTTAACATTAAAAATTGAAAAGTGTGAGTTAATGAAATCTACAATTGAATTTTTAGGAAATGAGATGGTTCCTACAGGAATAAAACCTGGAAAAATTAAAACTGCGGTTATCCAAAATTATCAAGGTCCAACGTGCACAACAGAACTATGTAGTTTTCTTGGTTTATGTTCGTTTTTCAAAAAATTTGTTAATTCCGAGTTAATTCCGCATATCGCCAGATGGTGGCTTAGAATACAAGATTTCGATATAGATATTGAACATCGTCAAGCACACCGCATGGAACATGTGGACGCCTTGAGTAGGGTACCGAATGAGTCACATAGCGACATTGATACTGCAGATATGCGTATCCAAAAGGTTACGATAGAAGAAGGAATTTGGCTAGGTACGATTCAAATGCATGATGACAAAATTAATCAAATTATATACTCGGTTAAATAGGATAAATATACTATCGACTATCGAAGGACTATCGTGTGGTAGATCAACGATTGTTTAGGGTGGTAAACGGTAAAAATTTGTGGGTAGTACCCAAGGCGTTGCTGTGGTATGTTGTTCAACAAAATCTCGATAGAGTTGGTCATTTAGGTGTGGATAAAACGTTAGAGAGGCTTCAGAACTATGTATAGTTCTCGAGGATGAGAAACTTCGTGAAATGGTATATTGGAGCTTGTGTTGATTGTGCTTATAATAAAATTTGTAGTGGGCAAAAGGAGGAAGAATATCACTATGATGCCGCTGAAGCTATCCCATTTAAAACTTTCCACCTAGACCATCTTGATCCATTCCCTAAAAGTGGAAAACGAAATAACACATTCTCTTCATGGTAGACGCTTTTACGAAATATACAATATTGCGTGCTGTTAAAAATACATCCACAAAAAATGTGATCGCTTCATTGAACGAATATGTAAACTTCTTTGGAACACCCGAACGTATAGTTATTGATCGAGGAACGGCATTCACATCAAAAGAATTCGCCAAAATCTGTCACGAGAACCATATTAAACATATATTGAATGCAGTAAAAACGCCGAGGGCAAATGGTCATGCTGAGAGAACAAACCGTACTTTACTATCTATGATATTACCAACCAACGATTCCAAATGGGACGTAGCGCTACAGAATATTCAATGGTCGCTTAACACTATGATAAATAAGACTCCACACGATGTTGTATTTTGTTATCGTCCTCGTAATATTCTACAAAATCGTATTCTACTTGCTTTACATTAGGATCAATGTCTTACGGAAGAAGAGGTGACTGAATTGCGAAACAACGTTGCTGATAAAATAAACCAACAACGCAAAGCCTGATAATGGTGATTTAGTCATAGCTGAATTCGATGCCCCAAGTGCTGGTAATTTTCGTAAGTTAGAACCACGTTTTAAAGATCCGTTTATAATCGCAAAGGTTCTTGACAAAGATAGATATATCATCCAGGAAGTACTCCTCTGTATAAGCAAGCGATAGATTAAAACCCTGGTGTTCACTTCCTCCTATGTCTGAGGAGGAAAGTGAGTACAAATCTGATACAAACGAAATCGGGATCGATTCTGAGTCAGGATAGCCGAGCTGTAAGGTTGATAAGTTCAGTCGCAGTCGCTCTCAGAACGTTCGGCTGAGTAGTCGAGGCATGTTTATTTCACTTGTGTGTGTACATCCAAAATGATTAGATACTATTAGCTGCACACGTGCGTACTTCAAATTAATTTTGTTCAACTTTTCTTTTTACTTTTGAAATCTAAATAAATGAATTAAAGTTTTGTAAAATCGTGTCGGCCATTTTCTTACACTTTTTCAGTATTTTATCGCATTCTTCTTTAGTCCTTCAACTTTACAATGAGTTGATCTCCAAAAAATTAATAACATTTTTCCAAAAAAATTAGAATCAATTATAAAGTATTCCTAATAAATCTTTGATCCGCATACAAAGAATATATCAATTATTTTATAAATCTTTATTCAAAGAATATTCTAGAACGAAATGATAAATGTATATTACGGAAAGAGAAACAGAGTTCTATATTTATTTAATTTCAAGGTCAAAATTTCAAAAAAATATATTTACTAAATTTCAAGTTCATACTAATCACTAAGATGGAGGGTATAAAAGCGGAAATCTGGTCGCAGCTGTACAAGAATCTCTAACGTTATGGAAAAACAGTTCCCTAATCTACTTGTTGGAAACGTTGAAGCGGATGAAGACTTGGACTCTGAACCACCAATCACTGATCGTGATGTTATATATTCACCTTCATCTCAAAGCTAAAATATAACAAAGCGACAGGTCCTGATGGCTCAGCGGGACTGAGTTTTTTAAGGTTGATATATCAACTCATCAGCAATATTTGGTCGAAAGAGAACATGTCTAGTGATTGGAACCTCAGCGCACTCTTTCCGACCTTTAAAAGAGGAGATCCAACTGTATGCGTCAACTACCGTGGTCTACTTTCTGTCGCGTATAAAATATTATCTGGCGTAATATGTAACCGACTGAATCCGTTTACTACCCAACTGATTGGTAACTATCAGTGTGGATTCAGATCTGGTCGATCCACTATCGATCAGATATTCACGTTACGTCAGATTATAGAAAAGAACCAAGAAAATCAGTTGACACCCACCACCTTTTTTGTCCATTATAAAGCTGCATTCGATTTTACTATACGCATGAAATTGTTTGAAGACATATCTGAGTTTGGTATCCCCGCTAAGCTGATAAGACTTAGCAAAATTACTTTGAGTGGAACCAGGTTCTCAGTCAAAATAGGAACGGACTTCTCCGAACCATTCGATACCAAACCAGGTCTCAGACAGGGCGACAACCTTTCATATATCCTTTTCAACATCATCATGGAAGAGGTGTTGCGGAATGCTAAGGTTAACATAAGTGGCACAATTTTCAACAAGTGTCATGATTCTCGCGTATACCGATGATATTGGTATCATTGGTAGGAGAGCGCTGTTACCTCAGCATTTGCAAGAATTAAGAAAGAATCGGCGAAAATGGGTCTAGCGGTGAACGAGGACAAAGCGAAGTCCAGTATCCCTTGCACGTTGTGACTGATATAACTTCGAAGTAGTCAAAGAATTTGTTTACCTAGGTACAGCCGTAAATATCTCCAATAACGTCAGCATGGAGATAAAAAGGAGAATTATGTCTGCTAACAGGTGCTACTATGGGCTAAGTAAGCAGTTCAATAGCAAAGCTCTCTCTCGTGCGAAAAAACTTACACTCTATGAGTCTCTCATCGTCCCTGTGCTTTTTTATGGCGTAGAAGCATGGACGCTGATGAGGCTCTTCTCACTTGTCCATACACATACTATCCATATGATTGTAAAATAATCGTAAACTGTCAAGACAATTGAAATTTGTTGTGTCGAAGCATGAATTGTGAGAGCTGGTATGTCTGAAGTAAGCAAACATAACCCGTTACAGAACGCCTCTCATCGATGTCGCTTGCCCAATCTGAATCGGAATATACTTGAAAACCATTGATAGACGACTTTGAGTACTTTAATTTAAAATCCTTTGTCCCCTTCAACCCTTTTAACTGCTGACCAATGCTCTTGGCCAAAGTAATTATTACCTTTACTAAGGTTGTTTACTGCGAAACAAATGTCAGGTCTCGTGCATTGAGAAGCAAAAATCAGACTACCAATTGCTTTCTGATAAGGTATTCTCTTCATATATTCTTCTTCGTCCTTTGCTTTTGGAGCCTTTGGTTTATATAATTTGACATTAACATCGAATGACGTTGACACAGGATTACAGTTAGTCATGTTGCATCTTTCTAAAATGTCGTTTATATAATTTTCTTGATCTAGATATATATCATATCCATATCATATCATATTATTCCTAAACATTGTTTAGCATCACCACTTATTTTCATTTTAAAATCGCTCATCAATTTGGATATTAATTCATCATGAAAGTTTTTATCATTGCTAAATATCAGAATGTCGTCTACATATATTGCTACAAAAGTCATCTTCTCATTTCTATGATTATAGTAAACACACGTAACCACTTTGGAACGTTTCAAGTTGTATGTTCTAAGAGCTCCGTTCAACTTAGTATTCCATAAAAGACTTGATTGTTTTAGGCTATATATGGCCTATTTCAACTTTAGTACCTGTCCATCATTACCAACACGAATGCCCTCGGGCCTTTCAATACATATATGTCTCGCTTAAATCTTCCTGAAGGAAAGCAGTGACTGAATCCATTTGAAATATTTCTAAACCTAACTTGACAGATAAGGCCATTAAGTATCTTATGGAGGTATATCGTACAACAGGTGAAAAAACTTCTTCGTAGTCTATTCCGTGTTTCTGTGCATAACCTTTTGCGACCAAACGAGCCTTATAGCAAACGGTATTTTCTTGCTCCTTTTTAATTTTGAACACCCACTTTGTCTTCACTACATTTACATTATTCGGTTTATCTACAACTTCCCATGTTTTGTTTTCTGTTAAAGAGTCGATTTCGTTTTTCATTGCTTCCTTCCATTTCCGTTTGTCTGTTTGAGATAATGCATCTTTAACTGTCAAAGGATCTGATGTGATATCAACATCCTGTGTTACTGTGTAAGCTTTTGTAAACTTTTGGGGGTTTATTTTTTAATCTTTCACTCCTACGTAAGACCGCTACTTCTTCTTCAAGTGATTCATTACATGCATCCGATCCGACATTGTTTAAAACTTCATTTTCGGTATCCCCCACTTCAGAAGTTTCGTCCTCTAAATCTTCATTAATTTCACCGACAAACTCATTCATTTCTCCTCCTTCAGGTTCATTCATTTTTATTGATGAATATGACAAGAAATCATTATCTATTTCAACAAAATGTTGGTCAGTGTGAACCGTAGTTACGTATGTAAGATTAATTACTTCTTCAGGTAGCAATAATTTCATTTTGAGAAATCCTTATTTGACATCCTTGTTTGTTAAACTCTACTTTATTATTTTTGCTAACAATTTTGGCAATGGATAAGAAGTTCATACCTAAGTCTGGTACATATAAAACTGCATGCACTTGTATTTTTCTGGAACCTCTTGGTCTACTGCAGCTGAGTTCAACTTCGTCTTTTTTCTCCGCTTTCATTGTTGCATTATTTGCTGTCTTTATTTCACCGTCGAACATTTTATCATTCATTAAGTACGTTAAATCTGATGTCATGTAGTCTGTATCTCCATTATCAATGTATCACTCTTTAAACAACTTTTGAGAATAATATGCTGCAAACATTGAACCACCATGGTACTTTGCAGATTTGTTTTTAGGTTTGGACGGACAATTAGAAGCAAAACGTCCAACACCCTCACAATTAAAATAACGAACGTTCTCCTTTTTAAAATTTCTTTTGTTTTTCGGCATATTTGGCTGATGGGCTTTATGATGATGCGACTTTTTTAAAATTAAAGCAGAATTCACATGTGGCTCAATTTTCACATCTTGAAGAAGTTTCATTTTTATTTGGACAGCGGAAATTGGTTTACCATTGCTACCAATACTCATTATCATTGGTCTGGTAGACCCTTTAATAGTAGGCTGCCAATCCATTCATCGTTTACAACAAAGCCAATTTCGTTCAACTTCTGTGCTGTTGATATGATTTGGTTCACATAATCTTCTATAGATATACACTCTAACAATTGAACAGAACGCAACTTTTGCAACAAGCCTATCCTTCTGTCCAAGCCACTATCTTGAAAGATATCCTTTAAAGCTGTCCACACTTCTTTTGCGGATTTGTGCATCTCTAACATGCACGTAAAGACTCTTGTCCAAAGCCATTACTATTTTGGAGCGGGAATTTTTGTCTTTTACGGCATCTATCTGCGCACCTTCTTCTGGTTCCACGCACTTCCAGAAATCGTCCAATTCCAATTGTGTCTTCATGGCAAAACTCCATGTCGACCAGTTTTCTGAGCCGACGAGTTTCTCTATATGGTTTACCGTTGTAACCGAATTCATGACTTTTTATTTTAAACTCGCAAGCACTAAGAGCCCATAACCTCTGGGCTTAAAGGTTATTGAAAAAGTAAAGAGAAAATTATGAGAAGTTTATTGACAAATAAATAAAAGGTTCTAACAAATCTTTTCGTAAATGCTACAAAGTAGTACAGTAGTATTGTGGTGGGTGCCTGATCGGTAAAAGCATAACACTTGCCGATTGGGCTCCTCTTCCCCCTTTCCTTAATCGTATCTTAGGCTACCCAAAGCACAAGTCCGTCCGTCTTTGTGTTGCGCTCACTCGGTATGGTGCGAAAATTCAGAATAGATTTCAGCAACATTGGCGGACTGCAGGCGAACTTTTTCGCTATATATGCCCACTAACGTCAGGTTCGGCTCGATATATTTGCCCTATGTGAGACTCAGGTGGCTGCAGATTCCGATCCTCAGGATTTCCACCTGCCTGGGTACCACATTTTTTCCAACTTTATCCCCCACAGAGGCCTTGCGGTATACATACGCAATAGTATAGTGTTCCAGTGCCAGCAACAACATTACACGCAGGATCCCCAATTTACCACATCTTGGTTAAAAATCACGATTCGGACACATACGTTGCATTTCGGGTTCGTTTATCGAAGCCCAAACGCGGAGAGAGTGGTTTCCATTAATGGCTTTGACACCCTCCCCAATACTATCACAACTATTCTCCAGGACTACCCGAAAAGTGAAATCGTTGTTGCTGGTGATTTCAATGTTCACAATATGTCCTGGCTACGCTATTCGACCCACACGTCCCCGGAGGGTCGCGACGCTGTGATTATGGCCTTAGAAAATTGCTTAACGCAATTAGTCTATGAACCGACGCACATTTCAAGCGTCGTTGGGTTGCACACTAATACATTAGATCTTTTTCTTACTTCGCTAAGTACGAAGTTAAGACTTTTGCACCTCTCGGTAATTCGGACCATTTCATCATTTCCGCATCCTTTTCATACTTTAACCTTCATCACGTTCCGATTTCAGCCCCGAAACGTGTCATTTTTCAATACGAAAACGCGAATTGGACTAAGTTCAATGAATTTTTGAGGCTTTACAACTGGAAACTATGTTTCTTAGACAATAATGTAAATGCCGCTGCGGAAATGATACAAAACATAATTTTGCACGAAATGCGGTCCTTCATTCCTTACAAAATAATTTCTGTTAAAACCAAGGACAACAGTTAGTTTAACCAGACATGCACTGATGCTGTCAGGTCCAGAGGGGAAGCGTTTAGAATATGGCGTTTAAATCCAAACGACCAAATTAATTTGATTCGCAAACAAGCTAGAAACAGATGCAACCAGGTACTACGCCGTGTAAAAGCTCTGCACGAGCAGCGACTGCGTACTAAGATGCTTGCCACCCTTAAAGGTAGCAAGAGTTTTTGGTCGTTTTTAAAAAGATGTGGAAGTCAAACCTCGGCATCAATTCCATCTCTCTTTGTCGATCAATCTAGGCGATCAAATAATATCTGACCCGGTTAATAAAGCTGATGTATTGGCTGAAATGTTTGCTTCAAACTTCCTCCTACCACCCAGCAATCAACCACTTTCTAGGGTCGAAAGAGTAGCACATACAATGCCTAATTTATTCTTTCGTACCCGAGCAGTAAAAAAGATCCTTGCTAGTCTCAAGACTCGTAAAACTCCAGGGCCGGATGGCATACACCCTCTACTTCTTAGCAAGTGCGCCACAACACTTGCTAAACCATTGCGCAATCTTTTTAGTAAGTGTTACCATGCAAACACTTACCCAACATGCTGGAAGATTGCCAATGTACAACCGGTACCAAAAAAAGGTACCCCTTCTGACCCTGCAAACTATCGACCAATCGCTATTTGTAGCGCCATAGCCAAAACCATGGACACTATTTTATACTTTCACCTAATAAGTTATCTTGAGGCCAACAACCTAATCAGCGACCGTCAATACGGATTTCGCAAAAATCGATCCACTGGCGATTTATTAGCCTACCTAACGGAAAAGTGGTATCGAGCTATTCGCCACTTTGGCGAAAGTAAGGTTGTTGCTTTGGATATCTCTAAGGTAAGTATGGCATAATGCTCTGTTGACCAAATTGATGGCGATTGGTGTAAACAACAATTTCGCTCAATTTATATCGAGCTTCTTTAGTAATCGTTTAATTCGGGTTGTGATTGACGGTTACTCATCAATTCAGTATACCCTAAATGCAGGCGCATCTCAGGGATCTGTTCTCTCCCCTTCCCTTTTCCTGCTGTTCATCAATGACCTTCTGTGCTTGGCGGAGAACCCTGTTTACTCTTTCGCTAACGACAGCACTCTATGTCATTCATTTTCCTTTAATAAAAGGCCTAGCAACGCGGAGATAGAAAACAAACGTTGCATAATGTATGACTCATTAAATCGCGACCTCATGAAAATCTCCGAATGGGGTCAAGTAAACAGGGTTAGTTTTAACGCCAACAAAACACAGTGCTGTCATCTGTCGCACAGGGACAGTGATGGGCGCCCTCTATCCTTCGGTGGCGTAAATGTGGAAGAATCAGCCGCTCTTGACATCCTGGGCACACGAATTCAGAGTTGCGACGTCCGCTGGACGGAGCACTTGTTCGAAATGTCTAAAGATGTAGCCAAGAACATGGGTTTTTTAAAACGGTGTAAAAAATATTTTACAGCAGCTGACTTTCGAAATATTTCGGCCGAAACTTGAGCATAACTCGTACGTGTGGGCGGGAGCCTCTAACACATGTTTGGAGGTTTTAGATCGCATACAGCGAAAGGCTCTGGTGATCATAAGAGACGAGGAAGTATCTAACTCTCTCGACATACTTGAACACCGACGTAATGTGAGCTGTGTTGTGCTTATGTACAGGTACTTCCATGGCATATGTTCTAGAGAGATAAAAGAGATATGTCTTCCGCTGAAACCCTTCAGTAGGACAACCAGGCTTGCTCACTGATCTCACTTATTCGTTATGGAATTGCCGGCGTATCGCACAACGCATTACCGAAACGGTTCGTTCTTTAACCGGGGTGTTCGCCTCTGGAACCACCTACCTTTAGAGGTGTTTCCCACCATGCCTAGTGTGCGCAATTACAAAACAAATGTACACAAACACTATTCCCTCTATCGTCCTTCCTCTAATCCCTTCTAACCACCACCGTGTTTGCACGTATAGGGGTCATCCCCTGTGGATGGTTTTATAATAAAAATAAAAAAAGAGAAAAAAAATCGGTTATGCAAAAGTTTTGAGCAAAAGGCGATGATCACTTAAAATTTGGGCTCAGCCTAATGTAAGCTATGTTCTACTGTTTTTTTTTTTTTGGTTTCCATATGTTGCATTGTTTTATTGTAGATACCTGTATAAATCATTTTCTGCTTACCGAACATTTAATTAAACGCGGTACGTCATTAAATTGTTTTAAAAAGATATAGATTTTCAGACGTGCGCAATAAGCGTTTAATCACAATCCGTCAACAACTCACAAATATAATCACATCAGTCCTATCGGCAAAACCCCGCACATGAAAGTGATAGAGGTGCGACAGAGATAATGTCTTCCTATATAAAAAGTGCTCTAGATGCATATGCGTTTGTGAGTTTGCAATGTTAAGCCTATGAAGTAAATAAGTCGAACTATTTTTGTTGTTTCTGCTTCCTGTTGCATATTTTGAAAGCTGTAACACCGCACAACCTAGAACAACACAAACACGTAATAGTTTATTTTTCACTTTAATTAGTGGTCGACACGCTTATTTTGTTCACTTTGTCACATACTTGGTTGGTAATTACGTTTTGTAAATAACACCAGGTATTTAACGCACACATACGACCCATATGTGTTAAACTCGCAAGGTAGGATTACACATTCTAGTACGTTTGATGGAGATGATTATAAAAATATGAACGAGAAACGCCCAGAAAAAGTAATAACAAATGTCTGCATATAAAAGGTCTAAATAAAGAC
Organism: Ornithomya fringillina; assembly: GCA_963978525.1. Lineage (NCBI taxonomy): Eukaryota > Metazoa > Arthropoda > Insecta > Diptera > Hippoboscidae > Ornithomya > Ornithomya fringillina. Next base: position 15,923,676 of record OZ021690.1, on the reverse strand, counting down.
ATAATTTAGTGCTATAGTTAGAGCGTTATACAATAATGTTACAACAGTTTATCGTTTGACTTAGAGTAGAGTGGAGTGGAGTGACGTAGAAATAAAATTGTCCAATCTGCATTAATCCATTTCAAATTTAATCTGATTGGACTTATAAATGCTATTTGAGTGCCAGATTTTCTGGTTTACGAAAGATTGCTAAGAAATTTTTATAACCTCAACCTTAGTGGGAGAAGGCATCAGAGACCCTACGAAGCATAAAAATCTGAATTAATAAAGACATGTCCGTCCGTACATCCTTCTGTTGTGAGCACTCTACATACATTTCCAGTTTTTGCGCGCGGATTGCTAATTGAATGAAGCAAAATTGGTGAAGAGCCACAACTACAATCAAGAAAAATCTCTTCGTCTATTAGCCACAAAAATAGAGCTATGAAGTTGGAATTTTGTACGCATATTGATAATTATTCCATTAGTCGAGGAGTCAAAAATGGGCGTGATCAGATAACAGACATGTCGACAATTTACAGAAAAACTTATTCGGTTCAAAATTCGACTTACTTGCGTTAATTAGTTTTTACGTTGGGTACATTATGAAGGAGGTGGCAAAAGGCATGTACGATTTGGCCTAAGTCGCATTTATGTCGTTATTGTTATTGCCTTTTTTAAAAAGTTATTGATTTTGTGTTTTCAAGTTTCTTCGTAATTCAATGTTAACCTTCACAGAGTCTTACTTTACAATGATTGCCGTGTTGTACATTTTTGACTTTTGAACTTGAGCGTTACTAATTCCCTCTATAAATTGTTGTTGGTTTCGTTTTTAAACATACCAACCTCCTGCTCTCCTCCCACTCTACTCTTGACATACACTGTGTGCGGCAGTACGATTTGTATATTTTGCTTTCTTTCCATAAACTTATTGCCACTGTTGCTGTTATTGTTGGTGTTGGTGTTGCTACTGCTTGTGTTGCCTTTAGCATGCGATGTGCATTGATTTTGTGTAAAACGTTTTTACTATTCATCATTTCATTTGAACTTTGCATGCCATAACGAGTTGGTACCGTTTTTGCCGTTGTTAATAGACGCTTTTCCTTCAGCTGTCATATGACCTCCAGAACTACATGGTTATAGCTCGCATTGTTATTGTTATATGGCATGCTTGATTGTTCCTTCTGCAAGGTTTAAATAAACTCAAAAACGTGTGTGCGTGTGTGTGTGCAATTATGCGCTAACACACATGTATACAATACGTCCGCATACGTAATAACCATGCATTCGTGATTAGGTCCCTCTCTCTTGCTCTCTTTTTATTGAGTAGTGGGGCATGGAAATGCATATATTGGATGAAGTCGTTTAGATTGTCATGACTTATATTACTGTCAACTTGAATGATATCGATGTCGATGATGATAACGATGCCCTTGTTACTATTTTAATAGGATTATTATTGACATTGGCATATAGTAATGCGCACGTAGGTGGATAAAAAGAAGTCATGTGACAAAGAAAAAAACCACCAACATCATAATCTGCTATTTTTTTTTTTAAATGATAAGTTGAGAAAGAGTTACCAAAAATAAATCATATAGAGAAATTTTACTAATAACCGCTCACGCCATTGCGCGTCGCCCCTGGCATAACAACAGCTCGTGACCACCTTATACAAAATTTCTGTAATTCTACCTTTTTCTGAAGACGTGAGCTAAAGCTCATTCTAGCATTAATGATTGAACCACACTTAACTTTGACTACTTGCTGTTGTTGATTCAAGTCCTTAAACACTTTTCGTTCTGCGAAAGCCAGTATCAACTGTAGATCAAACTGAACGCATGGAACTGGCACAAATATTTTTAATTTGGAAGTAGACACTCTAGTAAGTATCTTCATATACGACGCCTACATGTGCAAATAGTACTTCTTTCGTGCTCAAAGGGTTTTTGGATAGTCCGCCTGGGTCTCTTACAATAATTGCTGCAATTTTCACTAACGTCTTGGCCAAATATACTCCTTGGGTTTTTCATACTACATTTACAACCACAACTGCACTTCCCGTTGCCGTGGTTGCTATTCTTGTACATACCTAACATAACAGTAACAAGTAAGAAAATTAAATTTGACTTAGGCCAACTCTTACCTTACTCTTACCCTCCACCTCCACAACGGTGGGTGTGGCAAAGTTATATATGTAGCGCCCTCTAATAGTGTTCATATTACGTATCAGCATATAAGTCTACTTTTACGTTGAATTGTTTTTTGTAAATTGTGGGCGTGTCTGTTATCCGAGCATGCCATGTTAAAGACCATGTTAAAGGTTAGCCTTTAACAAGTGCCTTTAACAAGTGCTAACCTTTAACAAGTGCAATAAATTTCAAGTTAAACTTTTGTGGCAGATATATAGATTTTTGTCGATTGTTGGCAAGTCTGTTATCCGACCACGCCTATTTTTAAAACATCAGTGGATGGGATAACTATGTATAAGCATACTAAATTTCAAGTTTCTAGGTCAACTTTTGTGGCAGATGAGATGGAGGGTATAAAAAGAGAATGATTTGTGCCTGTAGGTGATGTGCAATATTCGAGAAAATTTTCGGAAAACTTTGGAACTATTGCTTTGGTATTCCAAAGTATAACGTTACCAGATTTGCACTGCTACATTGTGTGAGCAGTGAAAATGTGTTTGGTACTGAGGAAGCAAAAATTCCCAGATGTACTCTTAAACCCTTGTAGCTAGTGTTCTTCATACATAAAAGGATTATTTAGAGTAAAAGTTTATACACATAATTTTAAGTATTTGTATTTGTATTTTTCGCTAATTCCCTTTATTTGTATTTATTATGAAATAGTTGGCTACATTGAAATCAGCCAACGTAAACAAGTACTAAGTAATAACAATAAATATATATAATGCTTAAGACTATATAATAATCAGTAAAGTAAACTTAAAAGTAACCGGATCCAGCTTTTGCAACAACAACAACACCCACTGAAACAACAGCCGCTGAAACTTACTGAAACAACTAATAGAACTTAAACCAAAAATAATTAATATTGCTTAAAAATAAGTTACTAGAATAAAATTACAATTTAATTAAAATTAATATTAATTATTAGTTAGAAGTGAATAGGAATTAAAATAATTAGATATTACAAAATAAAAAAAAATATAAGTAAAATATCAAATAAATAATAGTACAATATAAGAATATAATATTACAGTCAGATACATTTACAAGATAAATTATATATGTGACTGCTGTAGAAGTGAGTATACATTCCGCACGCATATGTAACAAGTACATCACATACTTAGAAAATGCATACACAGATCAGCCTGGCAACCCAACAGCTGGCTTTCGACCGATTTTGTCCTATTTAAATAGCGATCTACATCCAAAAACTAGAAGTGCCTATACAAAATTTTAGATCAATATCTCAAAATATACGACCGTAAAAATGCCAACAACAGACGGGCACACGGAATGACAAACTTTGTGTACCCCCATCTTATGTGGATGGTATAATAAATTTTTTAACTCGGAATTGAAATAAACGTGCTAACTCTTGGCACTTACATTTTCTGAGGACTTGTGTCACTCCGAGTAAGCGGCTTTGTTTGCGTATCATAACATACATATATGGGTCTGTCATACTTCGATATTAAATCAAGCACTCGAATATTTTATTAGTTTCCTTTACAACAACGATAGCTTGTTATTGTAACATTTTTTTTATAACTTCCCTGGGAAAGCAAAAGTCAAACAACAAGTTTACAAGAAACTTAGGTTAAAGGTATACAACAGGCTAAAGAAAGGAAAATATATCAACAGGAATAGCAACAAAAATAAACAGTGTCAAGGTAAGGCAAGGACACACGCGATTCTTTATAACACACACACGACAAAACAATAACACATAGAAAGCGAATAAACGAAGCCTGGCGCAAAAATAATTCAAGTTATTGGCACAGACTATAACACTATGTTTACATTGACGAGGTTACCGCCGTTGAGATGGTTATCTCCTTAACCACATTGATTTTTGGATGGTTACCCAAATAAAAATTAAAAATCTCATTAGCGTGGTTAGCACATAACCACGTAGTTAACGACCTTAAATTTCAATGCAATCCTGAAAAAGTTATTATAAATTTATGAATTAAGTTTGTGCGGATGTTTGTAACTCCTAAAAGACAAATGCCACACCCACTTTCAATTATACCGATCGATTCAGAATCAAAATCTGAATCGATTTTACCATGTACGTCTGTCCGTCTGTCCATGTACAATTGTGCGTAAGCTACAGGTCGCATTTTTTGAGATATTTCGATGAAATTTCAGTAAAAGGACATGGACCATTTTTAGAACCCCTCTTTATTTATTATTTTATGAGATATTTCGATGAAATTTGATACCTAGATATGTATTGTCTCAAGGAAATACCCTTTTGAAAATGCACAGTATCGAAACATTTTTAGAACCCCTCCATACATATTTTTTTTTTTCAAAAACAAACAAAAAATAGAAAAATTTTCTGACATATTTATCATTTTGAAATTATTGAAATTACAAGTAGGTATAGAAATTAAAATTTTTCATTTTTCAAAGAAAAAAATTAAATTGAATATTATAATGACCGACTATATTATTTTCAATTGTTAGTAATTACGGTGGTCTCTTATAAAATTTTTATTATAAAAAAATATAGAAATATATGATTAATATTCTCCTGCTAAAATTCTTCAAAAATCGTGAAGAAGAAGAAGGACTCCTCTCAATTATTATTTCGTATTATTGATTTGTTTTCTTTGTTATTTATAAAAACAACACCAATAAAAAAAAGTATAATATTAATCAACAGAACGAACTACGGGAACTTGCGGGAATTATGGGTGACGGCAGACGCTCCATTCATGAAATGCGGCCAAAATATGGCAGTAAAGACAAACGAAACACAAACTCCTTTTGTAATTAAATAGGGGGACAACGTTTTAAAATAGACTAGAAACGAAAATGTCATAGTTAATACCCCGGCAAAAAAAGTGAAAACGAGACCCTCCAAACGAAAAGAAGAAACAAAAAATGGCGCATAGTGACAAAAAGGATAATAATAAGTCCTGGGTGAACGTTTCAGCTAAATCTAGGCCAGATGCGATTGATAGCGTTGCGTCAATTTGAAGCAATTGTAGTAATTTCCGTCTTAACTTTGTTGCATGTCATTGTAGTGTACTGTACAATTTTAATATAACGCACTGTACTACACAATTTTAATGTAATAAATATTTAGCATTGTAAGCATTATATTTGTTAAGCGTAATAAGCGTATTTTTTAAGTTCCGTATTTTTATAGCTAAGCATTATTTTCTTTTTTTTACAATTTGTAGGTAAGTAAGTAAGTAAGTAAGTAAGTAGGTCATACACATAAGTAAAATTAGTATATAAGATGAACAAAATGTACAATTACTTATCAATCAATAAAATAATCTTAAAGGTAGTTAAACATTAATTGATCTATATAAAATCATATAAAATAGTTACTTACCCAGACAAAGCAAATAATTGCTACTGGATTTTGCTCTAATGGAGCAAATGTAAGTATCTAAAAAAAATATAATCTAATAAAAAGGATACTCACCCACTCATAGCATTCTATGCTAGTGGACTTTGCTTTCTAAGCAAATGTGAGTATTCTAAATAATCCAATATAAAACTTTTACATAACATAAAAACAAATTATTACATGGCGACCCTGCCGACCACGATCCTGAAGCAAAATTTTTGATCCTGTAGACTACGATTATGATAAATTTTCGATCCTATCACGATACTGCCTAATTTATTACCATAAGAGAGGACACAAAATTTGACACTCTACAGCTTCAACTCCATTTTAACATGTAGTGTTAGCAGAGTCGTCGTCTACTTTAGTTAATTGACTCCCAATAACACTTTTAATCGGTCCAAGAAAATAAGAAGACGCAGGAATTTTTAAAAATAATTTTTGTTGCTGTTAATGTTCGTGCGCAGTATATAAAAAATACTTCATTTTACCATTAATATATATATAAGTTCACACATTTAATGCAACACTTTTCTTTAATAACTTAAACAGTCTCAGTTTTTACTAATTTTATATATATACATATATTTCGTATGGACCAAGCTACATTACTGTTGCAAACCTTTATAAAAATTGAAACAAACTTAAGAAAAAAAAAATTATACATAAATACAAGAAAAATATAAAACTTAGTGAAAATATTGTTAATATATAAAAACATACATGTGTTACACAAAAACATATGGGTAATTCATGGAGGACAGCAAAGCAATTTTAGAAAGTTTAAAGAAGATTTTAGTAAATTTAAAAAAGACACCAAATAGACCTTACAAGAAAGAAACACTAGAATCAAAGCTAGACGAAATAAATAAACTAAAACAAAAGTTTACATTACTGGGGCAACTCTTAGATGGATCTTCAGACTGGCTCAATCTTAAAATTACATTTGATAAAACTTATAAAGATTTAGAGTGCTCGTTATCAGAATTATTGGAGTCTACCTTATCAAATCAGACTGATACAATGGCTTTTAATTTCGAATTAGCATTAAAAACAGTCCCACTTTTTACAGGAAAATACAAGGAAGTCGATAACTTCTGTAAAATAGTCGAACTCCTTGGAAAAAACCTGAATGACGATGGAAAAAAGAACTATTAGAACTAGCCTATCACATAAAGTTATCACAAAATGTTAAAACAGCAATTGGTTCGATACAAACTCCAAGTACTATAGAGGAGTTGATAAATAAACTAAAATCGACTTATAAGAATCCACACACAATTACTAATTTACAGACTACCTTAAACAACACCCGACAATTAGGGAGCGTTCAAAATTTTGTAGATAAGTTACTAGATTTAACAAGTCAGATAAATGAATTACAAATTAACCAACTAGGTAGCAATGCTTCTGCAGAAACTAAAAATGTCTTAATGAGAACAAATGAAAATTATGCTCTAACTATATTTAAGAACGGTGTAAGTGAACAATATAAACAAACTATATATGCAGCACAACCACAAACATTAAACCAAGCTGCAAATATTGCTTTAGAACTTGAGAGAGACCAAAACTTCCAAGCAAACTCTCAAATTTTTCACACCAAAATTCAAAATCGAACGTACAGCCAAAGGAAAAATAATAATTGTTGCAATACAAATAGTCATGGCAATTGTAGAAATAATTTCAGGCAAAATAGGAATTATAATTATGATTATCAAAATAATAATTATAGAAGCAATAACTATAAAAGCAAAAATCATAGAAACAGTTTCAGACAAAACCAAAATAATTTAAGACAAAATGACAATAACAGACGTCAAATAAACCCAAACAATAACTATAGACAAAACCAAAACAATACCACTAACAACAACCCAAATTTAAGACAAAATAATAATAACAGGCGTCGGAATGTCAACATAATACACAAACAGGGAAACGAATCACCGCTGGTGATGATGGATACCATCACCGACGCGTAAATAAGGAATACAAAATTTTAAATGTATCCAATCAGCACACACACTTCATTGTTCTAAAATTGGAAACCAATCGAAATATCAAATTTCTCGTCGATACCGGAGCAGAAATTTCGTTGTTAAAGTTAAATACATTAAAAAACATTACACCAAAAATAACAAATAATACTTGTAAACTGAGTAGAATATCTTCGGAAAAAATAGATACCCTTGGAAACACCTTTTTAGATCTATTTGTCGGACAGACAAAATTTAACCATACGTTTCATATAGTAAACAATTCTTTCCCAATAACGACTGACGGAATAATAGGAATAGATTTTCTACAACGATTTCTTTGTAAAATAGACTATGAGACAATGACACCAGATATCATCATAGAAAAGGAAACCATTACTCTTCCGATGGAAACAAACAATTATATTATAATACCCCCAAGGATAGAAATAATACAACCTATTAAACTTAAACTTCAAGAAGACTCTGTAATATTGAATGATGAACTTCAACAAGGTGTGTTTATAGCAAATTCCATTGTACCCAAATCTGGTAATTCTCACATTAAAATTTTAAACTCCACCAACAAAAAAGTGACAATAAAAACCTTAAAAATAAACACAGAGCCATTGGACAACTATGACATAATTACTAATAATAATAATAATGCACAATATTCTGAAAAACGCTTCAATGAACTTTTGAAAACAATTCATATCGACCACGCGGACACCGCCGCTTCAAAAAAATTAATAGACATATTCAGAGAATATCAAGACATTTTCCACCTAGACAGAGAAAGCCTGACTGTTAATAATTTCTATACCCAAAAATTAATAATGAATGACAATACTCCTGTATATGCTAAAAATTACAGACTACCTCAGTCACATAATACAGAAATTAATCACCAAGTACAAAAATTACTGGAATCGGATATAATCGAACCTTCTACAAGTCCGTACAATTCCCCACTACTCATTGTCCCAAAAAAAGGAACAAAAGATACAAAAACATGGAGATTAGTAGTTGATTTTAGAAAACTAAATAAAATATTGGTTAACGATAAATTCCCATTGACAAGACTGGATGACGTATTACACGTCTTAGGGAGAGCAAAATATTTTTCCACCCTGGACATGACAAGTTCCTTTTATCAAATTGATTTGGATAAAGAATCTAGACCATTAACAGCATTTTCCACTAACAAAGGACATTTCCAATTTAAAAGGTTACCCTTCGGTTTAAAAATATCATCTAACAGTTTTCAAAGAATGCTAACAATTGCACTATCTGGACTAGACGCAAATGCATTTTTATACATAGATGACATAATTATATTTGGTTGCAGTTTGCAACATCATAACAATAATCTCTTAAAAGTTTTCTCACGCTTAAGAAAATATAATTTAAAATTGAACGCCAATAAATGCCATTTTCTCCGACATGAAGTTGTATATTTAGGACACTTAATAACAAAAGATGGTATAAAAACCGACCCATCAAAATATGTAATAATAAAAAATTATCCTACACCAAAAAATCCAGACGAAGTTAGAAGATTCGTCGCGTTCTGTAATTATTATAGGCGATTTATTAAAGACTTTGCTAAAATAGCAAAATGCTTGAATAATTTATTAAAAAAGAATCAACCATTCATTTGGTCAAATGAATGTGAAATATCATTTAACACATTAAAAAATAAACTTATGAATCCACCAATATTACAATACCCAGACTTTAACAAAACGTTTGTCTTGACTACAGACGCATCTGATTTTGCTCTAGGAGCAATTCTCTCCCAATGAGATATTGGATATGATTTACCAATTTCTTATGCCAGTACGACATTATCTAAACACGACATCAATAAATCGGTTATAGAAAAAAAATTATTGGCAATATATTGGGGAATAAAATTTTTCAGACCCTACCTATTTGGAAGAAAATTCATAGTAGTCACTGATCACAGACCATTAATATCATTATTTACACATAATAATCCTTCATCTAGAATGACAAGGATAAGAATGGAGTTATCTGACTACGCCTTTGAAAAAGTGTATAAAAAGGGTTCAAACAATACAAATGCTGATGCATTATCAAGAACAAAGATAGATTCAGACACTCTTAAAGATATGATACCAAGACAAATACAAGTTGTAACTAGAGGGCAAAAATTGAAAAATATTGAATTAGCTAATGATATGAAAAATCAGAATAGTTCAACCCCCCAGAAGTCTGATCAACTTCATATATGGGATTGCACATCTATTTCTGACATTAACAATTTAAGAAAAATTAAATTTGAATGTATTAAAAACATTACAAGAAAAAACAATGTTAAAATACACACAGAAAGTAAAAATATAATAATAAGATGCAGTAATAATCCTTCGAATTTAGATTCGATTATGGAGAAGCTGACATCACAATTAGAAAAATTAAAGATATTAATTGTAGCATTGAACAAGAATGATATGATATTCAAGTTCATAACTGAGAATGCTTTTAAAGAAAAATTCAACAAGTTGCAACAAAAGAAAAATAAAAAAGAACAATTATTAAATATTATATTATATAAAGACCCTCAGAGAATAACAGATAAAGTGATACAATATAAATTAATTGACGAATTTCATAACAATCCACTAGGAGGACATTTAGGTATCAGAAAAACTCTTTTAAAATTAAAACAAAGATATGTCTGGAAAAACATGAACAAAATGGTCAAAAAATTTGTTAACAACTGCAAAAATTGTCAAGAAAATAAACAGATACGACATACTAAAGAACCACAAACTATTACGGTAACACCAAACAGCAGTTTCGAAGCAGTTGCGATAGATATAGTAGGACCCCTGAGGATTTCAAATGGATTCAGGTATATTCTAACGATGCAATGCGCACTAACAAAATATGTAATCGCATTTCCAATACCTAGTAAAGACGCAAAAACAATTTCTCAAACAATTGTCGAACAACTTATTCTAAAATATGGTCACTTCAAAGTCTTAAAATCCGATAAAGGTACAGAGTTTACAAATGAGCTTCTAAAAAGCATATGCGAACTACTAAAAATCCAACAGATCTTCTCAACCCCGTACCATCACGAAACATTAGGAATAGTAGAACGTAACCACCGAGTGTTAAATGAATATATATTATCATTTACGGAAAATGACAACTGGGACAAATGTTAAATAAATAAAGAGTATTACTCTTTTGCATACAATACTACACCACATGTGACAACGAACTATACGCCATTTGAATTAGTATTTGGAAAAATACCATGTTTGCCAAGTGATAATTTTATGTCGAACGAAAAAATTTACAATCTGGAGGATTACTCCAATGAATTAAAAGTCAAACTCCAGTATTCCCAAAAAAAGGGCCAAAAAGCTAATAGAATTAGAAAAACGCAAACGTACTTTAAACAGTAACATTAAAGACAGCAACCCTTTAAATTTAAATATAGGTGATTTTGTTTTATTAAGGAATAGGAATAGAAGAAAATATCAAAAACCATACGTAGGACCTTATAAAATAATATCTAAGAATGGAGTAAATTCAGTTATAGAAATTAATAATTTACTTAAAGAAGTGCACAATAATAAGTTGAAACCGTATAAAACAAATTAATCTTATGCAAAATATATAATGAACACACAAAATTTTTTTTTTCTTTCTATATAAAAAAAAAATTTTTTTATAGGGTAAGGGTGTAGTGTACTATAAAATTTTAATATAACGCACTGTACTACACAATTTTAATGTAATAAATATTTAGCATTGTAAGCATTATATTTGTTAAGCGTAATAAGCGTATTTTTTAAGTTCCGTATTTTTATAGCTAAGCATTATTTTCTTTTTTTTACAATTTGTAGCTAAGTAAGCAAGTAAGTAAGTAAGTAGGTCATACACATAAGTAAAATTAGTATATAAGATGAACAAAATGTACAATTACTTATCAATCAATAAAATAATCTTAAAGGTAGTTAAACATTGATTGATCTATATAAAATCATATAAAATAGTTACTTACCCAGACAAAGCAAATAATTGCTACTGGATTTTGCTCTAATGGAGCAAATGTAAGTATCTAAAAAAAATATAATCTAATAAAAAGGATACTCACCCACTCATAGCATTCTATGCTAGTGGACTTTGCTTTCTAAGCAAATGTGAGTATTCTAAATAATCCAATATAAAACTTTTACATAACATAAAAGCAAATTATAACATGGCGATCCTTTGCCTTTACCTATAATCATAACATCATACTTCTTTTGTATAAGTACAATAGCAATAAAACAAAAATATGATGATTATGATTCTTGGATTGCTTAGTTGGTTGCCATACTAGTGAGAACTTAATTTTCGGTACTCTATCATTCTAAGTCATCAATGAAAATAAGCCTATTGGTATTTTTAAGTGATTTCAGGTATTTCCTGTTGGTGAGGGAGATTAAATGTAATTAAATGTTAATGACACTTAACAAATTTTTAAATAAAGGAAGTTGTTCCTCTTTTTTATGACTCGAATGCTTTAGTAAAAATTTTGGTAATTTTTCTTTTTGTTCTCCTAGTGTGAACCTGGTTTGGGTGCCAGTGTTATGTACAATCTTCTATATAATAACCCACAAAAATTGATGCTTTTAGCGGGTTGTAGTACGGTGTGTACTACGGTTGCTGAAGCCGCCAAAATGTGGAACCTAATTGTGGTGAGTAGATTTTCTACATGTATATACCGTTTTATTATATATTGATTTATCAATTACCGACCATGTATAGCTGGACATGGTTAAATGATTCTGTAAGTGATAGGCAATCGATTTACTACAACAGAAAGTAAAAATGCTTTATAAACTACTCCTGGGCTAAATCAGGAACACCCTTCACATTTATTTGCAGACTATCTCCTAAAAAGTTTGCACTTAGCACTAACCAACACGATTAACAAGGAGCCGATGTTAAGTCGTTTGCGTTTGACTAGAAAGATTTAAAAGCGTTTAAATTTTTATTTAAATAACAGATGCTTAGAAGAGTAGGTCTGATTATATGTATCTCTTGATATAAACTGTAATAAAGTAACTGCAACGTTAACATGATTATAACCCGCAACACTTGATATGTTGACGATATGTTAGGTTTGTCCGAATTTTTATAACTCCTAAACGGCTAGAAAGAGATCCACCTTTTATTGTACCAATCGATTCAGAATCACTTTTTGTCTCGATTCAACTGTGTTTGTCTGTTGTCTGTAAAAGTAAATTTCTGTACAAGCTCCGATAAAATTTGATACTATGACATGTTTTAGCACAAAGAGAGCCCTCATAGAAATCATTTTTAGAAGTCCTTACCATATAACATTTTATTATGTAAGAAATCTTGGTACTTATGTACTAACGCCACCCCAGCTACACATTTTGGCATAATTGGATAAAAATTTTAGAAATTTTTGCCTCAAATCATAAAATGAAACACTTCATTTTCTGCTGGGGTGGCGTTAATACGTAAGCACCGAAGTCTTTATATGGCGAATATTTGCAGTTCTAAATTTCGTGGACAAAAATTGCTAAAGAATAATTAATCAGCAATATAGGCCAATTAAATATTACTTTTGGAATCAAACTTTTACATATGCAGTAAGCATTTGTATGTAAATATGTGTAGATCTCTCTTTAATACATATATAAGAGTTAAAAGTTATCATTAGGTGCAATATTAACCACAGTAGTGCCTGGTGTGTCATAGGACTGCGTTGTACAGATTCTTTGCTATTTCTTGATTTTGAACAAATTGTTAAAAAGAAGACACGAAAGCAGTAATATGAGATAATTGGTTTTGCTTGAAAAAATTTTCAATAAATAAATAAAGTATTGAAGATATTGTGTCTGCTTATATAGACGATATGAAACGTTTTTAATTAGCTTTCATTTGACGCATATGCCGGCTGCATATTAAGGAAGATATTCCGCCTGAAAAGTTAAATTTTGTAGTCGTCCCTCGTACAAACGGAAACCCGTAAATTCAGTGCCGATTTAATGACATTTACCACCTGTACCATAAAGTCCCATAATGTCCCATAAAATACATTCGCTCCGACCTTTGAACTAATAAGTATACATCGTATTAAGGGCGTGTTATTTAACAAAACATATCAAAATGAAGCAAACTCTTAATAAACATGTAACAACAGTCTCCTAAATATTTTCCATTAATTTGTTACGTTTTTTGTTGTTTGTGTATACAGTTATGTTATGGCGCCTCGAGTCCAGCTTTGTCGGATCGTAGCCGTTTTCCTACCTTATTTCGTACGCATCCCTCCGCCACTGTACATAATCCAACTAGAATAAAATTAATGAAAAAATTTGGCTGGTCGCGTATTGCCATTCTACAGCAAGCAGAAGAAGTTTTTATATCAGTAAGTACATAAAAAAAATAAAAATAACTAGTAAGAAAACTAAATTTGGCTCAGGCCAAATCTTAAATACACTTCCATAACGATGGGTGTGGCAAATATATATATATTGCGCCCTCTAATAGTGTATGTCTTACGTATCAGCTTAGTAGTCTAGTTTTATGATGAATAGAATTTTTGTATGTTATCCGACCATGCTCATTTTTTACAGATCAATCAATGAGATAAATGTGTATACGCGCACCAAATTTCAAGTTCACAGGTCAACTTTTGTGGCAGATATAAAGATTTTTATTGATTGTGGGCGTGTCTGTTATCCGACCGATTTTTGGCACAACGATGAAGCTAATACTTATAGATATATGTACGTACCAAATTTCAAGTTTATAGCTCAATGTTTGTGGCAGATATATAGATTTTTATCGATTGTGGAGGGACTCTTGACCAATTTTGCCCATTTTAAATAGCGATCTGTTTGCAAAAACTGAAAGTGCCTGTTCAAATTTTCAGCTCAATATCTCAAAATTTACGCCCGTGAGAATGCCAACTCTCACGGACATATGGACACACGAACATACATGTCTAAATATACTCAGTTTTTGATGCTGATCAAGAATATATATACTTTGAAGGGCCTCTGACGCCTCCTTCTGGGTGTTGCAAATGGAAAAAAAAACTTAGTATACCCTCATCACTAAAGTGGAGGGTATAAAAACAGAACCACGATCGAAACTTCTGCTCTTGTATATTCCCTTAGTTTATTTGTAGTAGGTGGGTTATATGATGCTAGCTATATTTTAACACACAAAAGACAAAAGCACAAATTGTGAAATCAAGTGAATGAACGCGCAATATTATTACACCCACGCTCTTATGGTTCCAAAAATTTAGATATTGAGCTGAAATTTGATACAGACTATTTTTAATGCGGAGTGCATTTTATTATTTTGGTCCATTGGCAAAAGCCGTCAAAAGCCACGCCCACAATAAACAAAAATCTCTATATCTGCCACAAAAGTTTGCACAAGATCTTGAAATTTAGTACACCTATTTATGGTAAGCCCATCCATAGATGTGCCAAAAATGGGCGTGTTAGAATAACAGACACGCCACAATTTAGAAAAAACCATAATCATAAAACTTCACTAGCAAGCTGAAAATACTATACTGATATAATATAGTATTAGAGAAGGCGTAATATATATTTGCCACGACCACCGTTGTGGATTACTTATTCTTAGTTTAATTTCGCTATTCCGTTTTGAAATTGGGCAAAATCGGTTAAGAGACCCGCCCACAATAAAAAAAAATCTTAACATACCTCGAAAAAATTGTATCTTTAAAATTATATATCGCACAATACTAAGCCTATTAAGTTGAAACTTGGTACCTATATAAGTGGTACCGTTATCTAACACTACGCCAAAAATAGGCGTGATTAAATAACGCAATCGCCTATAATAAAAAAAAAACACTACTTGTTGTTTAAAAATGACCTGAATAATAATAAAGATTGAGGGTATTTAAGCTTCGGTCTTAACCGAACTTTTTTATATTGTTATATATACCTTTGTGATTGAATTTCCACGATGGAAATAAAAACAAGTAAGAAACTAAATTTGGCTTAGGCGAAATCATAAATACTTTCCAAGGTGGTCGTGTCCTTTAACCTAATTTGCCCTATTTTAGTACTAACTTGCGTACGAAAACAATCAATACGTCTGCTAAGTTTGGAGTTAATATCTCAATTTTTACGACTACTTTGGCGTAGGCCAAATCCACATATTTATCCAGCATATAGACCAGGAAATATAAGCACATTTTTAAAATGCTCTTGAAGTGTATGCTATATATAATGGGTGTGTCTGTTACAAGATCACGCCCATTTTGAACACATTGATCTGAACGATATTTTCAATTTGATTCATCAATGGATGTTATCTTCTGGATGTTGCATATGGAATGGCAAGCCCAGTATACCCTCACCTTATGTAAATAGTATAAAAAACTCAAACATGCAAAAGTACATTTATGTGCGATGTTGTGCAAGCTTCTGAAGAATGTTTGCTGCTGAGGAGAAAAACAGAATATTGGTGAAAAAATGTTGGCATTATTTATCCTTTACTCAGTGTTAGAAAAGCAAGCTTTTCAATATGAGCACTTTTAGTTTATACGTACACGTGCATAAGAAGGTATCTCATGTAGTAAATGATGCTATCTTACCTTTAATACCCTCTTATCATGGGTGTATCTAGAAATTGATTATGCCAGAGTCAGTTTCATCAAACATGAGCAAAAACAACATTTAATGAAATCATTTACAAAGTGAGGGCGGTGCATGCATGTGTTCAAATATTTTAGAACACGAAAGAGAATCTTTTTTTCAACGCGTAGACATTTATAACGTAATCAAGTACAATGAACTGTATGTAAAAAAATATTTACGGATTGAGTATGGTACGCACACACACATATACACAGCAAGTATAATATAATAACGAGATTTTTTATTTGAAAAATCAATCCTGGGTGAAACGAAGACGAAAAGCTCTAGCTTTCCATGTAAATGTAAATTACTTATCACCCAGCAATAAGCACAACAACCATTAGCACAAATGAGAATTTCAGATTCAAAGGAGATGAAAAGAACAAATAAACTAAAATACCGACATATTAAAATATATGAAAAGTTATGAGAAATATTTATACATGTGTGTGTGCGTGTCCCAAGGAATCTAACTAAGTATGAATGGATTAAGGCACGCACGCAGCAATGTACGGTGAGATATAAATTGGCAGTTGTTTGTATTCTAGGTGTTAAACTTCTCAGGTTAAACTGGACTTATCACCTTATTATGTAGGTCTTGATATAACACACACTTGAACTGTGAAGTTGTACTAGATGGCTTGTGAAATATTGCACTACACAAAATCAAATTTCATATTTATGTTTACATGAGTGTGTGTATATATACACTCTCAACCTTTGAGGAGATCGAAAGACTTTGTCAGAATGGCTTACGAATTCAAGACCTCATTGTTGTGCTGTCCACATTAAACTCATCTCACCCCTCAGGGTGTACTAAGTTTGTCATTCCGTTTGCAACACCCAGAAAGAGGCGTCGGAGATCCTACAAAGGATATATATTTTTGAACAGTATCAAAAACCATGTCCGGGTGTGTGTGTCTGTTGTTGGCACTCTCACTCTCTCTCCCTCTCTCTTATGAGGTATTGTTGTTTAAATCGAGAAAAATCGATTGAGACTCACGACTATAACCGCCTAAAATATTCCTATCAACCGCGCAATTGAAAATGATTACATATATATTGAGCTTTTCCATCGAAGTGCAAAAAATTTTCGGGATCGGATGACCGACACGCCTATAACATGCAAAAATCTCCTTTGTACAGAATCGGACATAAAAGTTGAGCACTTTGATACGTATTACGTACACTATTAATCTGGTACCTGCCACGCCTTAATGCGTATAGATGTAAAGGGTGTTTAAGCTTTGGTCTAAGCCAAATTTAATTTTTGTATCTGTTTGCTGGTAAAGGGAAATGGCAGGACTTTACCCATACACCTGGTCGGGTTCTTATCGTCTCTGTGCTGCTTTCTCTGGCAGTTAATAAGTTGTGTCAGTTTATGTGTCTTTAGGGTATATTTATTTTATTCCATTCACTCACTGAAACATTGTTTGTTTGTTTGCTCGTTTGGTTGGTTTTCATATGACAGGATACAAAGGAATACCTCCTTACATTCTCTCCATGTCATTCGCTGCCATAGTTTAGATGATAGAATAAAGCAATATGATGTTTTTGTTGTGCGTTGTTATTTAAAAAGTCAGCGAGACACAAAGTTAGTAACTCTGCGCGTCAAACACTTTTATGTTCGATGGTTACAGTACGAGGGGACATTTATTAAATTGGATAAAAGCGACAAGAAACAGCAATAACAACGGCAGCAACTTCAAGTGTACACAGCTAACAAGTCACCAAGAATGATATTATAATTTTTTGTAATTTCTCTTGGGGACCTAAAACATATAATTTTGTTACGTATTTCATTTTACGCTTACCATGTGTGTGCTCAGTTAATGTAAGAACTACTTAGCATGTTGTAGTGTAACGATACGTACCCTTTAGAATGGGTGTTTCTTGGGTATAATCGTATGTTGTATGATGTAAGTGTACAGTGAAGATAGTGAAATATTTTAATAAATATCACTTTAAAGAGAAAAGCGTTTAATTAAATTGTTGCAGTGTACCGAATCCTAAAAGAAGAAGATTCTCAGATGGATAACTCATGCTCTTCTGCCAAAATGTTTTCGGAAAGGAATGAAGTGTTAGACACCCCGCAAGCACTTGGTCCACTATACTTTAACATATGCATCCAAGACCGAAACGAGGACGAATGGAAACAAGAAATTAAACAGGTTATCTTCTATCTATGTATATAATGGTTGAAGTGAAGCGTTTCTAGCTTTTTCGAATGTAGGGGCGATAACTTTGGTTATATGTACTGACTTTGGCTAGCCTTACGGTAAATTAAAGAAGTAAGAAAACTAAATTTGGTTTGGGCCAAATCTTAAATACCCTCCATATTCACAACGGTGCTTGTGGCAAATATAAATATATTGCGCCCTCTATTAGTGTATGTATTACGTATTATCTTGCAAGTGAAGTTTGATGATTATGGTTTTTTGTAAATTGCATATCGATGACAGGAATATTAATAAATATACGTACCAAGTTTCAAGTGCATAGCTCAATTTTTGTGGCAGATATATAGATTTTTGTTGATTGTGGGCGTGGCTCTAGCCATTTTAAATAGAGATCTGCGTGCAAAAACTAAAAGTGCCTGTTCAAATTTTCAGCTCAATATCTCAAAATGTACGCCGTGAGAGTTGGCATTCTCACGGACATATGGACACACGAACATACATGTCTAAATATACTCAGTTTTTGATGCTGATCAAGAATATATATACTTTGAAGGGCCTCTGACGTCTCCTTCTGGGTGTTGCAAATGGAAAAAAAAACTTAGTATACCCTCATCACTAAGGTGGAGGGTATGAAAACATATTTATATGATAGTTAATAAGGCATTGAAATAGTCCGTATATTATGGCGCCATTGTTACTAGTTACTAGTTGTTACTAGTTTCAACTTAGCAGCATTCAAGAAAATCGAGCGCGTATTTCCAACAAAAGTGAGTGGTGGCATTGAAAGCATTCACAACCTCTCTTGGTTTTTGCCAGTCGTCGAGTAAACACCATGAAGTCTCTTAGTTGTTGAAAGAATAACTTTGAGATTCATTTTCTTTACAAGAAGCCGAACTCATATATACAAACATATATACAAAGCTAGAGCCTAACCAGCGGGAATTGCGGGACTTTGATTTTCATCAAAGCAAAGTTAAATCCAACGATTTAACGACCAATTACATTACAATTACATTATCTACCCGGTGATAGGATCTTCAGCAGTAATCAATGCAAAGCCAGTGAGTGGTGAGTTTCTTTAGGGCAAAGAATACGAATTATGGGGATGAAAGGTCCTACTCTTGCATATATATATATTCATATATATATAAATAATACAAAATATAATATCAAGTGAAGTGAAATTTGATTACGAAGAAAAAAAAGGAGCGTTCGCTATTTATTAATTTATGCGCTAGAAAAAGTTTTGTTATACCTTAGAGAATGTTGTGGGCCAACTACATAACTATTAAACGCTACATCACCTGTGGCACAAGTACTAAGTTTGTGCGGACGTTTGTAATTCCTAAACGGTAAATGCCACACATATCACTACTCACACCAATCAGCGCAGAATCAAAATCTGAATCGATTTAACCAAGGCCGTCACATTATCCGTCCGGTATTTGTCCATGTTTTAAAGATATTTTGATGGAATTCGGTACAAAAGCGTGCACTATTAAAAATGGTTTAAATTGTACTATATTGAGGACCCATCCCAATATAACGCACCTATTCAAAATTAGTCTTTAAATGATGAAAATTCGCAATTTTTCAGTATTTTTTTGACAAAACTTGGTACGGCACAGCGATTATATTCAATTTCAATTTCCTTTATTTATAAATAATATCAGTAGTAAACAATATATTATTACAGTGGTTAAGACTTCAGGTCGTATGACAGCCTATGCTACTTAAATATTGATTAACAATTTTTTATAATTGATGAATAATTAATAATTTTATTAATGCTAAGTAAGGGAAAATTTCAAAACCTTACAATATATACATATATAAAAAAAAATTATTTATTTTATTGTTTTTAAATTTTTTATTTTTATATTTTTTATTAGTTTTTCAATTTTTATTTGTAAAAGAGTGGGGAGGGGGAGGTGGACGGGGAAGTGGGTTTAATCCTAGGACTGGAGGATAATAGTATCATGCGCGGACTGCTCGCAACGTAAATTATAATTTGGTGTCAGTTTTATAATCCTGTCTCTGACCAATTCTATATTATCTATTGAGTGCAGACGTAATGTGGAGTAATATCGTAGCTTATTATATAACATTTTCAGTCGCTTGTTCTGTACAGTTTGTACTTTTTTTGAATGACATTGAGCTACTTTACCTGGATCAGCATAGAATGTTATAGCTTGAAATATACTTTTATATAGCAATAATTTATTAGATATACTTAGACTGGAATTTTTATTAATTAAGCCGTATAAAAGTTTTACTATTGTATATTATTCACTTTGTTAACAACGTATAAAATATGCTGCGAAAAGTTATTTTAAGGTCCAAGATGACGCCTAAATATTTAACTTTGGAGGACCATTGAATGTTCCCATTATTTATACAAAGAGGTCTTTGAGGTAAGAAACGAGCCGCCCTTCTTCTAGTAAAGTGAATTGCTTGGAATTTTCTACATTGATAGAAATTTTCCATTTGTAGAAATAGTTTTCTAATTCTGACAATCCTTGTTGAAGTTTTCTAATAATATCATCAGCATAAACATCATGACAAAAAATCGCGGTATCATCGACGAATATGGATAAGGTGCAGTGGGGGAGTTCTGGAAGATCTGCTGTAAAGATATTATATAAAACTAGGGACAGACAGGAACCTTGCGGACAACCTGCTAGAGTTGAAGCAGAATTTTCAACAAAAACTTTATATGTTCTGTTAGTTAAGAAGCTTTGTACAATATCATTTTTATCACCGCTATGGGAAAATTATAACAAATCATTTTATGAATTAATCCGTCGTGTCAAACTGAGTCAAATGCAGACTTAATATCCAATAGAACCATTCCTCTTGATTTCCCGTAACAAAACATGCTATTTATATGATTTTGGATTCTAACTAGTGCATGTGAGGTATTATGTTCTTTACTAAAACCAAATTGTTGAAGAGGTAAAATGTTGATACTTTCACAAAATTGAACCAATTTTTCTTTTATAACTTTCTTAAAGATCTTATGGAGGACAACAAACTAATTGGTCTATAGGACAACGGAGAATCTGGAATTTTGTTCGGTATGCAATTTGCAATAACTTTAGCTTCTTTCCAACAATTTGGGAAGTAGCATTCTTTTAGACAGCTGTTGAATAATTTAGTTAGAAAAAAGATAGCTTTCTTTGGAAGCTGTTTTAAAATCTTATTGCTTATGCCGTCGATTCCTGGCGATTTTCTATTGTTAAGTTTTCTAATTATACTGTTTATGAGACTTTTAGAAATATAATAACCGTAACGTTAGGTAAAATAATATCGGTTTAAATCAATAATAGAGTTATTGACAGTATTAACAGTATTAATGTCGCTAAAATTTTCAGTAAATGTATGATCAGTTTTAAATATGTTTGCTAGTAGATCACTTTTCTCGGGAGGAGTAGCAAAACGTTGGTTACAATGTTTCAAAATAGGCATGTGTTTAAATTTCTTTTGTACAACTTTTGATATATTCCAAAAGGGGGAAGAACCTTTGTCAAGGTTGGACAAGAGACTATTCCAAGATTTATTGCGTTCTAGGATGATTTGTTTTTTAATCCATTTATTTAATCTATTGACGGTTTGTTTCGCTTCGTCTAGTCTATGTCTAAAAAAATTGCGAAAACCTATTAATGCCCTAATATGATGTGGAAGGGGTTTGTGGTTAGACGAGGGGCGGAACTTGAGTATTCTAAGTTCCCCCGCTCGGTTAATATTGTTTAAAAAGGAGTCAATACCATCGTCAATCTCTTGCTTACTTAGATTACCAGACCCAGATTCTATTTGAATATTATTTCTAACAATGCTTCTAAAGCGGGGCCAATTAGCTTTATGATAATCGTAAATATAATTGTGGAAATCCATAGCCGCATTATTAATGTACGATATCACCGGCAGGTGATCAGAGCTTAGTTCCTTAGCAACAACAGGTTCTGGTGATTTAGTAGGGATGTTAGTTAAAAAGAAATCAAGAATGGAAAGTTGAGAATTTTCTTTGATTGGAACAAAAGTCGGACAACTCGGAAGTTTCAAGAACAATATATCGGATAAAATTCTTTCATGTATAATATTACCCCACGAATTTGCACGGGTACAACCCCAAGCACGATGGCTGCAGTTAAAGTCACCTCCCAGTATTAAATCATTGGGGCAGTGGCTCAATTTAAGTATGTCGGCTATGAAATTCCTTCTTACGATGCTGTTGATCCTTGCATGTCTCCCTGAATTTAACATGAAATAATGTGAACAGTCTCTCTTCAGTCTCTAAAGATATACTAATAATCAATCAATTCAGTCAAAACGGTATTAACAATAGGTGGTTGTCTATGACGAATACCTTTTCTAACCAATATTGCAACTCCGCTTCCTCTTAAATTTTCTCTGTCATTCCTATAACAGAAAAATTCTTTATTTCCTATAGATAAGTTGGATTTTAGCCATGTCTCAGTTAAGAGGCAAATATGAATATTATTATTTATTAAAAAAGCATACAGTTCGTCTTTTTTATAACGAACGCCTCGAGCGTTCAATGTTGCTATTTTTATAGGACTAGCAATTATTATATAATTTTAAAAGCTATGTCAGAGATTACCCCGAATTGTTCGAGACGGGATTTACAGGATTTAAGCTTATGTACTAGTTCTAGAGTGATTTCATCTACACTAAGCATGTTTAGTAAGGGTTTGTCCTGATCTTTGGTTTGATGTTGATGATGACTATAGGTGTTTATATAATGCTTATAGAATGATATGTCCGATTAGGTGTGATTAGGTCTAAACGCTTGATGTTATAGAACCTCTTTTCAATTGATCACATACGGTTTATTTTGGCACAATATTAAATAAAGTATTTTGCAAAACTTTCACTAACAGTTATAGTTTAAACAATAAATTTTTCTTGTAATATGTTCACGACTTTATTCTACGTTACAATGTTCATATACGTTCTAGCTCACAGTTGCAAAAGGAATGAATTTATGAAAAAATGTGTATGCCTAAGATAGGCTCTGACTACCACCAACATGGCTTCAACAAAACGCCGGTCCACACCGGAGGGTTGCTGGTCAGCATTGTAGCTGAATCCTCGACGGTAGCTATAACGTTCCACCGCTGCGCACGCTGCGATTGCTGCGGATACTACGCGGTGAGCTTACGTCCCACATTTCCCCTTGATCATACGTTTGGTCGTTGTCATGACCGGAACCATGGCGATTCCTGGGGGGTTGACGGCAGTTCGTTTGATGGTGACGTTCTCGCCTGCCTTGGCCGATTTAATAAAATAATAATGCTCCTCTAATTCACTTCGATACTTTTCTTCTATTGGAAGTTGTTCATTAGAAACAAGCATATCAATTTGCTGTTGAATGTCTTCGTATGAATTAAAAAGCTCGTCTGCTCTTAGTGCACGCACTCTAATATCTTCTTCGCTTACATTTGTATAACTACAAAAATTGTACATTCGTGTTAATGAAGACTAAATTATTTGTCGTTGCCGTTTCAATTTTTCAATAGGCTCCATTTTAATTTATTATAATACACCAGACGGCTCTGATGCCTAGCGTTGCTGATGACGTCAACAATTTTCAAGAAATGCAGCACAATTAATAACTTTTTTCACGAATTAAGTTACCTGGATATGCTTCTAACATTGCTTCTTAAACTGCTTGTTGTTTCCTTGTATATTAGACGTTTCCTTGTGAACCCTTATATCTTTTTTCGTCTTCTGGTTGTAGATCTTACGAATCCGGCTTGATTGGACCAATGTTTGGGTTTGTTTGATGGATTCATTAAAAAATATTGGTTTACTTTTTGATTTTATTGTAAGATTCAACATTTTATTTCTGTTTCAATGGACTGTACAAAAACTTTTACGTATACATATTTTTTAGAGATGATACTATGTACGACTACATATACATATATACAACTGATTATGATTGTCAATTTAGCTGTTTTTTGTTACACGCAAACATTCCGCCCCACGTTGGAAGTATTAACTTTCAATATCTAGGAACAATGGCCAGAGTTTTACCACAGGGCTTTTAAAGGTGCCTTTAACTGTTTCTACCGAAACCACTCTTGTTAAACCATCTGACCCGGGATGTAAACCTTTAATTCGTCCGATGCTCCACTGCGATGGTGGATTATTGTCATCCTTGAGCAATACTACATCGTTAACTTTAATGTTGTTAAGTTTTTGTTTCCATTTGCTGCGTTGTTGAAACTGTGACACATATTCAATGGACCACTTTTTCCAGAAGTGCTGAACTAAACTTTGAATATAGAGCCACCTATTACGCAAACTCTCTCTTGCATTTATTACAGTTTCGTCCGGTATTGTTGTTAAATTGCGCATTATTAACACTAGGTTTACGGACGTTTCTTATATACCTATCTCTACGGCATAAATAAATAAATTTCTTTAAAAAACCGATTTATTCAAATTAAGTTACGTCAAGTTCAAGACGTGCCTCGATTTCAGTGCAATTTCTCATGTGTTGCATTATATGTTTTTAATTATCAAATCGAAAGCGCTAAGCATGCAATCCACCGTAATGTTTCTTCTAGCAGGCCCTCCCATATCTTTGAAAATCATACGGATGGGCGTACCTATAGATCCGCTTGGTTTCAGTTTTGTCCACTGTGTCCCGTCAGTTTCAATTTCGATATCATCCGGTACATTTTGGGATGTACTGGTAAAGCCGTCCTCTCATCCTGAGAGTCAGAGATAAAAACAAGTGCATTTTCTTGCTCCGAAGGTCTGTAAATAAATTCTCCTCTTCACTCTCTGAAGATAATTCTGTCCATCCACTTACAACACATTGTGTAGTTTCACTTTCGGATTCGCTTTCGCCTAATTCACATTCATTTTCTTCGGGGGTATCCTCGTAGCAATCCTCATTGATCTTTAGGATTTTATCCAATATTTTATTATATCTTCTGGATTTACGCATGATTGCAAAAAAAAGGGGATCGGTCGACATAACAAAACACTGTGCCCTAATTCCATTTTCCTATTGTAAATACCTACGATAAGCGCAGACTCTCTACAAGAACCGAAACTTTTGTACACTTTTTGAAACGTTGGTATATTGTGAATGCAGCATTCATACTGAAGATCTTCTCTTGCTCTTGAGTTCTTTTCGGCAATGGGAAATAACATTTGCGTAGTAGACCTAAATAAACGACCCAACCCGCTTTAGTTTACACTATCGAGGCGCGATTGAGATAACGAATTGAAAACGGAGAGCATAAAGACATTGCTCTCACTCTTGTATTTCCTACTGTATAAATAATGTGGCGAATGAAGGAAATATAAGGATTATATTCGAGATAAGCGTACTCGTCAATTTGACGGGTCCCGTAGAGGTAGGTATACCACATATGAATCTGCAAAAAGTAAAAGGCTTATTAAAAAAAAAAAGTGTTTATAAATTCTTTCGAAGAAATGGTTAATTTACGATGCAAAACGGTTGAAATCGATCAAGCGGTTTTCGAGATATTTCATTGCAAAGTTTTAATTCCGTCAAATTGACGGGTCCCGTAAACCTAGTGTTAAAAAATGTGCTGGAGTCAGTGGGTCCGTATCCTTGAAATTTTATACAAAGTGGTCTATAATTTAAACAACTTTCAATTTAACAAAGGAATGTGTGCATTTCTTCATAAGTTGCGGATGATTCTTTGAGAACGCGTCTTAAATTATATTTAATTGATTTCACACCAGCCTCCCATAAACCTCCAAAGTGTGGACCAATGGGTGGGGAAAAATGCCATTGGATTTGGTCTTCTGCTAAATTGTTGTAAATTGCATGTTGGGTCGATGACTTGTTTAGAAACTGATATAAGTCGCGTAAATATTGGTTGCAACCCACAACATTAATGCCATTATCCGAAAAAACGTGTTTTGGTTTTCCACGCCGTGATGTAAATCGTCGAAGTGATGCTGTGAATGCAGCGGTAGATAATTCAGTTACCAATTCAATGTGAACGGCTTTGGTAAACAAACAGACGAATACAGCAATCCAGCATTTATACAATTTAGAACCTCTGCCTTTTCATGAACGTATTTGTATAGGACCGGCAAAGTCGACTCCTGTATTTAAAAATGCACAGCCAGGTTGCAGGCGAAAATGAGGTAGATGGGCCATTTGTAGTTCGTAAGGTTGTAACGAGATTTCTCCGCTACGCTCGGGTTAAGCCGTCGGCGTAGCGTATCTCGTCCATTTATTTTTTTAATAAAAAAAGGAAAACATTCTAATTATTATAACCGATATCTCTTTTATCTTTATTGTTACAACTCCAAAATTATACCGGCATCCACATACGCAATTATGTACTAATCTCAATATTTTTATGCTTCCCCCTACCACTCTGCCCACACTCGTTGCTGTTAACAGGTTGTACACCCTGTCCTACTCGTCTCTAGCGTAAATGTACAGATGGTACGTCCTGTACCCTAGCTCGCACCCTTTATATATGTAAACGGAGTGTACAAACTTTCGTCCTGTACCTTTGTTCATACACCTTTATATATCTCAATGTACAGACTTTCGTCCTGTACCTTTGTTACTACACCTTTATATATATCACCGTATAGACTTTCGCCCTGTACCTTTATATTCTTCAAGTCGATCAATACTCACAGTAGCTGAATGATTTGTTTTACGACTAATCACCTTGACAGTCCGCTAGCAAAACAGATCGAGAAATATGCTAACATCGCTAAGCTCGATATTACTCGTTGGAAATTATTGGAATCGTGTCCCGACAGTACTCGGTCGGTACACGATGACGTGGCAGCGAGTGGTAGCCAGATTTACAATATTGTTTTTAGTACTAGGTTTCCTATGCTAGACCTTATATATATATTATAATTAGTTCTAATATGAAATTAGTTGACGGGGAAAACGAGGGACGACTTTCCTCGTCACACGTCCTCCTCCCTTCGGATAACAAACACTGGTTTTTTACACTTCAGTTTTAAACAGGAGCATAAGGTTTGTAATTAATTAATTTAGAAATTAAGATTCATATTACATTAAAAGAAAGAAAATAAAAAAGAATTATTATGAGTAGCATCCGGCCCTCGGTGTTGATATGGAGTGGCGTCCCCCTAAATTTGGTATATCGTAACCTTACCGTTACGCGCTATGGCCACTCTAAATGTACCCTCCTTGAGGATGTAACGTCGTTTATATCTTCGACCCTTTGGCAGCTGCTCAAGAAGCTCCTCTATCTGTGGTACTAGCTGCCATAATACTACCAACGGTATTGTATGTAGCCATCCGTCGAGTATTACAACGGGGCGTTCCGGGTGTCTGGAGTCTCGTTGGTTGATGAAGCATTTCGAACAAGAACCTTTCGCTCCCTGATGATCGCGCTGGCGCTGATTATAGTGAAAAGTGTGTTCTGGATATAGCTTCTGGTGTGGTTGGGTATGATGTCCCCGATAACAATGCTGATGTTGTGACCGGTGAAAATATGGAGGCCGTCGCTGGCTTTCGGCTGGTTTACCGGGTTTCTGCACATGCAGGTGCTACTGATGGTGGTTATGCTGGGCTTGATGTCTGCCTACGCCTCCTCCAGTAGTCCTGGGTGGGATGCTGATGGGCCAAGTATCAGCCAACTTTTTAGAAATCCCTTGGGTTGTGGACTGATTAGATGTCAAACAGACAGTATGACGTTGTATTGAATTATTGATTGCTTTTTCATATAAAACCTTGTTAACACGGCTAGGAGTACCATCGGAATTCTCGATCGGTAAACTACTCGATACCTTAAGAACCTCTGAGCTGGGCATTTCCACCTGAGTTTTGGGTTGATATGATTTACCTGGAACTAGGCACTTGCTCGACTTTGTCGTCCGAACCTCAGTGCTAGGTGCTCTCGCTACGCTGCTATCCGACATTAACGTCCGGACAGTATGTTGTGAAAAGTCATTGTTAACATTTTTATTTAGGGCAGTGGTTACACAACGAGTAGGGGTCACGTTGGGATTCACCGACGGTGAATCTTGCGTTACATTAGGATGTGTTGAGCACGGCATTCTCGCCCGAGCTTTGGGTTGATCGTCATTGCACTGTGTTAGCGGCTTGCTCGACTCTACCGTCCCAGCCTCTGTGTAGGGTACACTCACTTCGTTGCTTTCCGGCCTTTGCGTCCAGACAGAATGGCACGGAGTTAATCTTCTGGCCAAACCAGGTGCACGTTTTGGCTCCAGGGCAATGAGTCCATTTTCAATGATTTTGGAAGGCTGGTTGAATTGAATGGATGCGCCTGCACAGGTGAGCTTAGCTTGAAAAGCTGCTAAGAAGTTAAACCCAAAATGACGTCCTCGCAAGGACGTGGCATGACCCTGAATTTGAAACTGTGCATTACGTTGCCAAATTGAACCGTGCATGTAAGCGCTTGCGTTATACTGCGGCGTGAACCATCGGCAAGTGTTGTTTCTATCACTTCGCTCTCTTGTACGTCTGCATACCCTAGTTGTCATGCGTAGGCCTCGCTAAGGAAGCAACTTGACGGCCCAGTATCAACAATAGCCGAAATTTCGACGCCATTAATAAGAATGCTAGCAGACACCCGATTGTCCATGCAACGATAGTTTGGTAACTCTAGAGTGTTATTGACGTGTTTCGCTTTGTCTCTGATTATATCGCAAATTTTTATTGTTTCTCTACAACGTAGTGGAAAATTATTGATTAAATTGTTTAATTAAAGTGGTGATTTGATCGTTAGTGAAGTGGACATAATTGGCGAATCGTATTTTCGTCTAATTTGTGGAAATTTTTTACTTTGGCTGGTCATTTCTTTATGCTTTTGGTTTTTTTCTTTAATTGAGGTGACTATAATTGTCTCTTTCCTTATTTACATATTTTTTATTGTTTTGTTCGTTGCAGAGTGCTTACCTAAATAATTCTGTTAACAAAACTGTTTTTTTAACAGGATCTCAGTTGCTTTGTAGTATACTTTCAGGCTACCCTGGTTGAACTTCTATACATAATTTATTATGGATTGTTGTTATCCTAAGTGTAAGATAACGCAACATGAGAATTTTCTTTTATGTTGGCTATGTGATCGTCAAGCGCATCCAAATTGTGCTGGATTTAGTGGTCGTGATTTTGATCACATCACTAACAGAAATAAGGGTTTGCGTTGGGCCTGCCCTGATTGTAGAAAAGCCGATATAGAATTCTTCAAATTCTTCAAACAAACGCAACGTGCGTTTATTGAGATAGAAAAGGAGTTGAAAAGGTCAATGGACAAGCTGGTAAAATATCAATCGCTATTTAACAATTGTAAGTTGTTGGATGGTGGTGATATTGTTTCTAATACTTGTCGACCGTCAACTCTACAGGTTTCACCAATTCCTGACTTTTCATCTCCTTTTTTGTCTGTTGGTCCACCATCCTCTATGTCATGTACTTCAAATGAATCATCTATTTTTACATCGAGTAAGGTTACTGTCGTAACGGTTAATCTCCCATCCGATTCTCCGTCTGTTTCTCCCTCTGTGCCTCAGGCTATAATTTCAGCTGTTCTTTCATCTAGTCCCAGAGCCGATGCTCCATCTCATCCAGCAACCGATGCCCTTCCTGATCCAGTGGCTGACATTGCGTTGGAACCGCCGGTTTCCCAAAATGTGGTCACGCTGGTTTCACTAAACTCTAAATCTAATGGAACTACTACCATTTCTAATACCTGTGCTGATGTTCCTCTGGTGTCATCTGCTGGGTTGGCGGCACCGGCGGCATTACCACAGGATAGTGAATTGGTAGTGATTCCTGCGCGCAAATCTATCTTCGTTTCGAGATTTGCATCAAATACCACAATTGATATGATCAAAAACCATATTGTCCGTAGTAAATTAATTTCTGATATTTCTAAAATATCTATAATCAAATTCAATCCTCCTCATAATAGTGAAATCTGTTCCTTTAAAATCTTAGTTCCGTCGTCGGCATTTGATATTTTCCTCGATAAGAAGTCCTGGCCTAATGGTGCACTTGTTAAGGAGTTTATTCCTCGCAGAAAGTTAAATCGTCCGGTTACGCTAAATCAATCAAAAAAACTAAGTAATAAGCCATCTATTCTTTATCAAAATGTCCGTGGGCTTAATACCAAGCTTCGTGATACATTTTTGGCCTCTATAAGTTGTATACATCATATTGTGGTATTTACAGAAACTTGGCTGAAGCCAAAGGTTAACGATTTTTTCTACTGAGTATTCGGTTTTTATAGCCGATAGAAAGCTTAAGAAGGGTGGTGGTGTGCTAGTAGCCGTTCATAGTTCTCTACCTGCAAGGTTAGTTGCGTCCTCTGATACAGAGTTTATTTGTGTGAGTGTGTCTTATGGTGAGCCTAAGTTATATATAGCGTGTTCATATATTCCACCTTTGTCTGATGTGTCAATCTATTTAGAACATCTTAGAATGGTACAAGTCATACTCCACAGTCTGAGGAATATCGACAAATTAATTGTTCTATGAGATTTTAACCTACCTAATGTCATGTGGTATTTTAACGAAGACCTTGGATATTTTACACCTACCTCGTATCCGTTTATTTTTAATGATTATTTTGTTTTGATTTGTGAACTTTCTCTGTTTCAACTTAATTCAATTTATAATAGTAATGATAAATTATTGGATTTGATTTTTTCAAGTGACACTAATATAAAGGTTTCGCGTTCGTTACCCTTTGTGGAGCCTGAGGATCATTACCACCCTACATTGTTATTAATCTTAGGTGAGTTTGGTAGTGGTTTTATCAATAGACCACGAGATACCATACATTACCTTCAATATTGCAAACGGACTATATTAAAGTTTGTAATGTTTTATCTACTTTTGCGTGGGACCTTGACTACAATAATATCGACGAGTCCTTAAATTATGTTTACAATGCTTTATCTTGCGCTATTTCCGTGTCCGTTCCGATCAGACGTTTCAATTTCAATTATAACCCCCTTTGTCCAGTTTGGTTTAATGCTAATCTTAAATATGTCCGTAATAAAAAGAGTAGATTGTTTAAAAAGTTTAAGCGTAGTGGTTCACTTGTGGATTATACTAGATACTCTTCTATGAGAAGGTATTTTAATGCTTTGAAAAATAAATGCTACTCGGAGTATATTAGTTTAATAAAGTATAAACTGTATTCTGATCCCAAGACATTTTTTCGCTTTGTTGATTCTAAAAGAAAAGTTAGGAACTTTCCGTCCGTAATGTGCTACGAAAATTGTGAATCGTCAGACGCATCTGTGATTGCTAATTTATTTGCTGACTTTTTTGAAAAGAATTATTCTCGTTCTTATATTTCATCTGATAATTACCCATTTCCAATAAGTTCGTTTGATATTTTTCCGCAAATCATATTATCTGAGGATGATGTACTTTCCTCCCTTTCTGCCCTAAAATTCTCCGTAATACCTGGTCCTGATGGACTCCCCTCTTGTGTTCTTCGGAATTGTGCTCCTTTTCTGTATATTCCGCTAACGCATATATTTAATAGTAGCCTGAGTCAATGATATTTTCCTTCCATCTGGAAAACCAGCCTTATTTTACCATTGTATAAAAATGGCTCGAGGGAGAATGTCGAGAACTACAGAGGCATTGCTAAACTAAGCGTGATGCCAAAATTATTTGAATCATTAATAGCTAAGAGTCTTAAGTCAGCGATTAGATCAGTACTCTCACCTTGCCAACATGGTTTTACCCAGGGTAAGTCAACCTCAACAAATTTGTTGGAATTATATATGTCAAGCGTTCTCTGATTTTAAACAAACGGACGTAATTTTTACGGATTTTTCAAAAGCATTTGATACAGTGGATCACAATCTTTTAACGTTTAAACTTCGACGTTTGGGCTTTCCGGACAACTTTGTTCGCTGGTTCTATTCTTACCTTACCAACAGATCTCAATGTGTGTCATTTAATCGTTAGCTGTCGAGGGAAATCGTAGTTACGTCAGGAGTACCACAAGGTAGTCACTTGGGGCCACTTTTATTTGCGCTGTTTGTTAATGACCTTCCCACGTCCGTTCCTATCTCTAAAGTCTTGATGTTTGCTGACGATGTTAAGCTTTATTATCGGATTGATTCTCCGGGTTCTATTGTTACTCTTCAGTCTGACCTTTCGAGCTTGGCTAAATGGTGCGTTGTTAACGGAATGTTTTTGAATTTAAATAAGTGTAAAAAGATGTCATTTAACTGGGTTACTGCCATTCCGTCTGATTACTATATCTATAATAACTTGCTTGCTAGTGTTGTTTCTTTTAAAGATTTAGGTGTTCTACTTGATTCAAGACTGAAGTTTAATTTACACATTGAAGCCTCGGTGAATAAGGCTAAGTCGTTATTAGGATTCGTTAAAAGGTGGTCTAAGGAATTTACCGATCCTTATATTTGTAAAAGGCTTTACACTGCTCTAGTGAGACCAGTTTTGGAATATGCATCGGTTGTCTGGACTCCAAGTTATAGATGTCAGATTGATTTGTTGGAGTCAGTGCAAAGAAATTTTCTCATTTTTGCCCTTCGTGGACTAGGCTGGGACACTCGTCGCTCTCTCCCTCCTTATGAAAGTAGGCTGTTACTTAATAATTTGCCATCGCTTGAAAAAAGGCGTACCATGTTGAGCGTTATATTCATGGTTAAGTTAATTCGTGGCACTATATCGTCTCCTTTCTTGTTAGAGAATATTCCGTTTAATGTACCAAGTAGGTCAACTCGCCATTATATTCCTATAAAACTAACGCATTGTCGTACAAACTATCAGCTGTTTGGTCCGTTCCGAGTCCTGTGTAAATCATTTAATGAAAATTATTTTTTATTTGATCCGTCCGTTGACTCAGTTGACGTAATAAGGAATTACTTACTTAATCTACCAAACTATTAGAATCATTGGTCCTTAACCAATAGTTTTTTCTTTTTATATGTACTTATATTACTTTTATTACTTTGTTGTTATTTTTATATATTAATTGATTTTATAATATCCTTTGGCCTTATTAATTGTAACCTTTAGCTGTAAGCTTAATATTAAGTTTAGCATATATTATATTTAATTTTATTCTAAGTTGATCCAGAGGTTGTTGTTGTTGTTGTTGCTGCTGCTGATGCTGCGGCCAGTTTTATTATTTTATTTATAAAAATTTTATTTTTATATTCTTATTTATATAACTATATAAATATATATTAGTTGATAATTGGTTTTTGTAACTAATAGAATAGAATAATAATAATTTAAGTACGCCTTTCGGCCGTAGAGGTTTGTTGCGCGAACTCGGCCATTGGCGTTTCCTTGTTGTTGACGACGACAACAATCATATGTGCGGACGCCCATTCGTCCGCAATCCCAACAAAACAGTTGTCGGGGGTTTTTACAATTCCATGCGATATGGCCATCACCCGCGCAGCGGTGGCATACTGTCTGTGGATTGAACATATCTTTCGGGCGGTCATTCGCCAGCCTATGGTTTTCGCGAGGAGGTGGCATTCGCTGAGTTACTTCGGTATTGCACTCGTAATCCCCCGCCATTTCTAATAATCCCGCCAAATTTTTAAAATCGTTGCGACGGATGCATCGGGTAGGGCGTTGCGATATATCCTGTTTAATTTCTCCTCCTCGTTCATTAATGTATGCTGCATTTTGGCCTGAATATCCAGGACAAAGTCTTTAAATGGTTCATGCGGCCGTTGTTTCCGTGCCCTGACCTCATCCCCCACCCTCTCCAAATACCTCGGAGGTAAAAAGAATTTTAAGAAATCCCCTTTGAAGTGGTCCCAGTGCTCATTGTTGTTTCTAAACCAAACCAGCGCTTTATCGCGCAAAAATTGTAGCATGGCCGCAGGTAACATCGAAAGTTCTAGGCCATACGTTTCGGCCATTTCTTCAACTCGCTCTAAAAATTCAAAAGGGTTTGGCCCGCCGCAAAAAATTATTCCCCAGTTCCTCACTGTTTCCATAATCCCGCGTTTATGTGCCTCCGAGCGTTTTGTGACAACCACTCGGGCTTTTCTGGAGGTGCTCGCGGGTGGTACTACCACTTTAATCATATTGGCATCCTCTTCCTCCGAATCGGAAGAGGATACTTTATTAGAAGGTGCCTATTAGAGGATAGTTTAGTTCCCTCGTGATGCGCCTGTATTGTAAGGAGTGCCTTTAACTCCTCGGCAGGATGACACTGAGTAGAAACTTCTTAAAACGTTGACGTAACTCTTCCAGGGTGCCCGAAGAGTCGATGCCGAAATCCCCCAGATATTCCGCGAGTTCCTCCTTGCGCAGCGGATATATCCAAGTGGTTCGGAATTCCGTATTGGCCATTTTATATAGGGAAAATAATACTAAAGAAATTTTATAGAGTCAAAGTACGTACCTTAAGCTCGTTTTAATTGTGTTGAAGATGTTGTTGTTGAGATTATTGCTTATTTAGTTTTTTTTTTTTTGTTTGTTTAGTTATTGTGTTTGCTTGACCGACTAATAGCTAGTATTCTTGGCAATGTTGCTTTTTTTTATGAAATATTAAAGTTTTTTTTTTTTTTAAAAAAGGTTTGTTATTCAAGTTTTTATTTTTCTATTTTTTATTTTTTTTTTTTTTTATTTTAACCCGGTTCAACTCACCCAGATTTGATTTTTGTTTTGGTACTAATTTTTTTTTTTTTATAGGTGTTAATATATAAATGTTTTATATGTATATACACATACACATGCCAAGCCAATCTCGAGTTTTCTATATTTGTTGTATAAGTTTTTTTTTTCTTTTCTTTCTTTCTGATTCCTTTCCACTTATTTTGATATTTCTCTCACTGTTTGATTGTATGTGTTTTTTTCTTAATACATTCTATTTTTTATCCACCTCTTCTTCCACCTTCTATTCGATGTCGCACCGTGTTGTTTTTTTTTTTTTTAATATTTCCGATTTTTCAATTATTTATATATTTATTGTTATTTTATTTTTATTTTTATTTTTTATTATTTCCGGACTAATCCCTTTTTATTTAAATTCAATAATTTTCCTTTAAATTCACTATTTGCAATTTGAACGTTTATTGCGTATCGTTTTAATTATTATAATTATTGCTCAAGCACAGCCAATGATAGTTCTTTTTGGATTTTGTTTAATTACGCATCTACTTCTTTACGTGAAACTAAAATACACACAAACTTCCATACAACTTTTTGCTAAATAATCGTTTTTACTGCTTTTAATTTTTTTTTCCTCCTTTTAAGAATTTATTTTTACGTCGATCGAAGGATGGCGAAACCAATCCCTAGTTATTAAGTGGGACTTTCGGACTTTCTCCCAAAAGCCTCCTTTATTTAATTTTATTTTTTTCTTTAAAAGAAAAAACACTTTAATTGTGTGTTATATTTCCACGCATTTACCCTTTTTTTTCTTGTATCACTTAATTAATTTTTATTTTTTTTTTTTTTCAACAAGCAAACCAAAAAAAAATATCCACGCACTAAACTTTGTGTAACAACGTTCGATCCAAGAATCACAATTTCATACATAGCAAAGCTAGGCTTAAGCAATATTGTTCAAGTATATAAGAAGAGTACCGCAATTTTCCAATCTTATTGTTTTCTATATATGTATTACAACTTATGTGCTTGGGTGAGGAATTTCTGTACCGTTATGTCTTTTATAATAATGTAATTTAGTCTAGCATAGGAAACCTAATACTAAAAACAATATTGTAAATCTGGCTACCACTCGCTGCTACGTCATCGTGTACCGACCGAGTACTATCGGGACACGATTACAATAATTTCCAACGAGATATATCGAGCTTAGGGATGTTAGCATATTTCTCGCTGTCTTTTGGCTAGCGAGCTGCCAAAGTGATCAGACGAAAAATAAATCGTTCGGCTGCTGTAAGTATCGATCCATCTGAAGAAGTATTAGAGTACAGGGCGAAAGTCTGCACACTCAGATATATAAAAGTGTGTGAACAAAAGTACAGGATGAAAGTCTGTACACTCAGTTTATATATAAAGTGTGTGAACAAAAATACAGGACGTAACGCGTTTGCACAAATATAGTGAGTGGTCTAGGGTACAGGACGTAACACGTCTGTACAAGGATAGTGAGTAATTTAGGGTACAGGACGTAATACGTCTGTACAATTCTAGTGTGCGATTTAAGGTACAGGACGTAAAGTCTGTACAATAGGGGTAAGGATATTTAGGGTGTACAGGACGCAAGTCTGTACACCTACAGAGTGAGATTCAGGGTACAGGACGTAGTGTCTGTACAAAGCGAAGCAGCGAGTGTGGCCAGAACGGTAGGGTGAAGCAACAAAATACGGAAAATAGTACATAATTGCATATTTGAGTCCCTGCATTATGTTATTGTAATAACAATAAAGAGAAAGGAGATATATGTCTTAATAATTAAAACGTTTCCCTTATTTATTAAAAAAATAAATGGACGAGATACCCTACGCCGACGGCTCCACCCCAGCGTAGTGTAAAAATCTCGTTACATTGGCGTCCGAGCAGGGACACTCGTCCCAAGGGAAACGTTTATTCTGCTAATTGTGTGATAAAAAAAAATAATACGAGATTAACATATTATCAATATGGTTTCGTTTTTTATTATTAAGTAAAAGCTTTATTTAATCCAGTAAGTACATCTGACATTCCACACAGTAGTATCGCCGAAGGAAAGTTAGATCGAATATATAAAAGTTAAACAATGTCGTGTAGACAGAGAGTGTTGCCACATAAATTAATGGAAAGTGTTGTCAACTTACTTCCAACACATATATATAATACATAAACTCAACAAGTTTTAAAAGGTATAGAAAGTACCGCAAATCATTTTTCTTAAAGTGTTTAAAAGGTGCAAAGACGCAATAAATACCAAAAAGACATAACGGTGCTGAAATTCCTCACGGTACCCAAGCACACAACTTGTAATATATAGAAAACAATATTGGAAGATTGCGGTACTTTGCTATGTATTAAATTGACATTCTATGATCGAACGTTGTTACACAAAGTTTAGTGCTTGGATATTTTTCGGTTTGTTTGTAGAAAAATAAAAATTAAATAAAGGATAGAAAGAAAAGTAAAAATTTCGGAGCGTGGAAACTAACATACAATTAAAGTGTTTTTTTTTTTAATAAAAATTAAATAAAGGAGGCTTTTGGGAGAAAGTCCGAAAGTCCACTTAATAAATAGGAATTGGTTTCGCCATCATTCGATCAAGTTGGGTTTTGAAAAATCGCATAATATTGTAGTGCTATACTTTGTGCGTTTGAAAAAAAAAACAAAAAGGCTTTTGGAAGAAATTCGAAAGTACTTAATAAACTTTTTTCCTTTTCTCTCAAATAAAATATTTAAAAAAAAAAAAAAGTCCTACAGAAAGAGCAACATTAGTGCTGAACATAACGGGGATAAGAAATTCTAATTTGGTGATATCATGAAAAATTCTTGGCATCGATATTTAAAAAATTTATATAAAATTTGCTTATTTTAAT
This sequence comes from Ornithomya fringillina, assembly GCA_963978525.1. Classification (NCBI taxonomy): domain Eukaryota; kingdom Metazoa; phylum Arthropoda; class Insecta; order Diptera; family Hippoboscidae; genus Ornithomya; species Ornithomya fringillina. The sequence goes on along the minus strand of OZ021690.1, from coordinate 15,885,765 downwards.
GTAAAAAGCTGCGCACTTACCTTGGGTTAATAAACACGAATAAGGAATAAAATGTGGCATCAAACAGTGGAACATAAAATGGGATTGACCTCTAGTTACAAAATAAAGTTAGTGAGAAAAATATGGAAACTTTACAAATAAGCATAAAACAACAACAAGAACAATAGGGACAGCTCAAAAGTAGTGGTGAAGGCAACGGAAAAAGTGTAAATACCACCTAGAGTTACTATACTACGCACACATAAGTATGTATTAATGAGTACACACTACAAAACAGGTGTTTCGTTTTTAAAGGTGCGTGAGTGATCATTGAAATTGTTTTGAATGCACTTTATATATATGCATACTATAATAATAATGGTATTGGCAGTTTTGGAGAAAAAAAAATTCAGTTTTAACTCTTCAGGGTGAAATAAATTCTTAATAAGAAAAAAAAAAAAAATTAAAAGCAGTAAAAACGACTATTTAGCAAAAGTTTTATGGAAGTGTATGTGTATTTTATTTACACGTAAAGAAAGAAATGCACAATAAAATATAACCCAAAAACAACTACCATTGGCTGTGTTTGTGCAATAATTATAGTAATTAAAACGCTACGCAATAAACGTTCAAATTGCAAATAGTGAATTTAAAGGAAAATTATTGAATTGAAATAAAAAGGGAATAGTGCGATAAAACAAAAAAACAACAAAAAAAAAATAACGATAAATATATAGATAATAAAAGAAATGTTTAGCTTTGCGCAAAGCAGGTTGATTGGTGCGAGAGACATTCGTCAAGCGATTGAACATCTTAGAAATAAAATATAGTATTGATTATACAAATTGGTCAGTGAAGGTGAAGTCAGATGCCAGGTGGTGCATAATAAAATAAATCAATAAAATAAAATAAAATATATAAAAGCGAAAACGTTAAAGTTTGTTGTTGTAATAATTCTACTCTCTTTTTGTATATCTATCTGATTATCGGTAAATACATCAAAACTCATAATGTCTAAAAATAATAACAACAACACTATAAATAAGAGATCGCGAAAATCGAAGAACTCTTTCTCTCCCATTAAAAAAACTCCAAAACTCTCGCCGACTGAGTCTTCTGCGCTAATAAAAATTGAGCTGGTTTTTTTGAAAGTGGTATAAGTCCATTTTTCCATATATTGAGATAATTAAGGGTTTGCGTTTGAATCAATTTAAAAATATTGGCCAACTTTAATCAATTCGAGTGATGCTTTTTACACTATACATACCTTAAATTTTATTATGAAATAATAATTACTAAAATTATTTGAAAAAATAAACGATTTTTTAGGTCCTCATGGACTTATACCATTTTCAAAAATAACGTATTACAAGAAATAAAAACAGGAACAAATTTAAGTCCATATTTTTATAGACATAAAAGCTTCACTGAAATGGATTTTTATGTAAAAAGTAATAGTTAAAATGAAGACATTTAAATACACGAATAACCAAGTTTATTAAGAGTTTATTTCAGTTATATTAAAAATATAAAAATGAAAATTAGTTCGTTAAGGTCTTTAAGTGTAAAAAAATATATTTCAAACTTAGTTTTATTTTACAGTTAGCATATTGAAGTATTTATGGTTAATAGGTGGTATATAAGGTAATAAACTTATCATATCGTTATATTTCTCTCTTCAGTGCGCTCTTGACTTCTGAACATGACGGACGTATGACTGAACTGCGCGCACTCGTTCTGTGAATGTAACGGGAAATAAAACGGGAAATAAATTTTATTAGATAACTGGACATATGAGCTACGTCTCAGTCCACGTCAATTTTACAGTCAAAAAAAAAAAATATTTCTCTCTTGTTATGCTCCTTGAAGTTGTATAAAGTGGTAACATATTAATTTTGCTGAGATTTTGTGGACTTCCATTTTTTCCAAATAAAAAAATTGTTTTAAATGGAGCATTTTCTTCCATACTAATTTTATAAAAAATTTTGTGAGGTTCATTCCTTTTAAACCTCATCCAACATATTTTAAGCCAATTTACAATTTCTCCGTCCGTATTTTTTTTTTCTGTTTGATATTGCCTCTTCTAGAGATTTGGTTGAGACAAAGTCTTCTCTTTTCATTTCATACAAAATGAAGCTGTTTTTTTTTCGGCAAGCCTTTATTGCATTATAATAGTCTTGGGCAGTGTATAATTGATCCTTTTTCTTTAATGCTGTTTCCACAACTGCAAAATCTCTGTCGTTTGGAAGAAATGAATGGCCCGACAGTAAAAATTTGTGGTCAATAATATTTATGTTATTATCGTCTGATTGAACAATCCTTAACCACATCAGTGCGAGCTTAATATTGCGATTTTGTCCGGTACACATGTCACTGTATGCTATAATGTGGTCTTGGGTTGTAATATTCTGAATATGTTTTAGGCAGCAAGATGCTATTTCTTCCGCACCTCTGGAAGCTACAGTTTCCTCCCATGCATACATATTAATTCTGTTATCATGAAAATTATGAAAACCTTCATTAAGAACATACATATTTCGTTTATAGTATGCAACAGAAACTGTTAATTTGGGATATGGAAGGGCCTTTTGTAGATCAAAGGAAAATGCAAAATATTTATCTGGATTCATTGATGCTAAGTTTTGATCTTCTTTTAAAGCTTTTCTAGCCAGTTCTGCATTACTCAAATGTGTGTTATGTTCTTCTAAAAGGCTGCTTTTTTCATTAGGGTTTGAGGTAGCTTTAATTTTCAAATTTAATTAATCGCATTTTTGATAAGTATCTTTATGTGGGTGATGAAAACTTAAATTAAAATTATTTTTAAAAATTTTCCTATATATTCGCTCACTAAGAAATGTTGTATGGTTTTCTTCGCACTTTTCAACATAAAAGTTGTACATTTTTCTTAAGTTCAAATCAGAGCTCAGGTATTTTCTGTTTGGATTATTAGAACGCGTGTAATGACGTTCATAGTGTGGAAAACTTTTTATATGATCTTTTGCGACATCCACTAGTTTCTCATCACTCTTTCTGCAAGATCCTTTCATTTTTCCACGTAAGTCATTTCCTATTATCTTTGCTTTGGGAGCGCTATGTAGTCTGCCTACAGATATAGCAAATGTATCTATAAAGAACTTTTTACATACCTCAATGCTTTTCTTTTCAATATTTAAAAAGTATTTATAACTACAATCTCTGGCTGATCCCTTGAAATTTCTACCTCGTCTTCTTTTTATTGGCGCACGCTGAGTGGATGCACACAAGAATGTATTTTGTTTGCTAAAATCCCCCATTTCCCAAAAGACATTAAAAAGAGATATTCGATCACTCTCTGTAATACGATTCTCGCACAATTTCTTACATTTGCAATCCCTCTTTTCGAATTTCTTAGCAGGAATAATATTTCCAGTTTGCGTATAATATTTTTCGCCTTTATTCCTTTTACTTTTCCTAATCTTCTGATCATTATTTTCATAATGTGATCGAAAATTAGTAACATCGTCTTCGTCAGTCGTTAAATCACTTAATTCAAAAATTCTAATTCTCTTCTTAGTTTGTAGAAATGTTGAATTAATACTGCTCAAATTGCTTTCCTCATCCGATTCATAAATTCTTCTTCTTTTTCTAATATTCATGGGTCTTATTTCTATAACAAATAAAATTCAATATTCCCGGCAAAAAAAATCATTACTCTTACTTACCAACATCACTTTCAGACAGATTGTCGTATTCTTTACAGGTATATGAACTCATTGTAACAAATAATATTATTTATTTAAACCGTTAATTCTCTGTTTTCATAGCAGTTATATTTAAATAATACTCACGCTGCAATCTATTAGTATAAGAACCAAACAGTAGGACTTGCGAAGGAGAACTAAACAAAAGTATTTTTTACTTTCTTCTCATCATTTCATCAGAAAAATAATACCGTTATCTTGTTGACAATGTTGTTTTTGTTTACATTGAAGTCGTAATCATCAGTAATAATTGCAATAAGAAATTTGTTTTAATTATAATTATTAGGAATGGACTTATTCCACTTTCAAAAGAAACATTTGTGCGATAGCATTGTACAGCAAAACTGTTTATGTTTATTTTATGTCAAAATAGAACTCTATTGAAATTGTGATTGTAAGTATGGAAAAAAAGTGTCTATAGCTCATTAAAATTACCGTTAACTTATTTTTTTTAAAAAGTGGACTTATACCACTTTCAAAAAAACCAGCTCAATTATCGATGCTCGCTTTGAAAAACAAAATGCTCTCATATCCAAGCAGATAAAGAAAGCTGTTGAAAGCTCACTTACATCAATTGAGAGCAAAATTGATAATGTTAAAAAGCTGTTTGATTCTATCAATAGTGAATTTTCAAATGTAAAAGCGAGATTGAGTGAAGTTGAGGCTTTTTTATGCCTACACTTAACAACATTTCGTCAGAAATTGAAAATCTCAAACGAGCAATGTCAAGGCAAGAAAATCTTATCGTCTCTGGTGACCTTAGAATGATTGGTGTGCCTTATATGGAAAACGAAAATTTGAATCAACTTTTATGGAATTTATGCGAATGTATTGGAATAAATTTGCCCAAAATCAGATGCATTTTCCGTCAAAAAATTGTTAACAACTCGCGTGACACACCAATTATCATTAAACTCAGTTCGGCATATGAACGAAATTACCTACTTAAGTCTATAAAGAAATTCACTAAAACTCACAAGACGAACCTATGCCTGAAACACATTGGTATTGACTCCAACGTTCGGGTTTATGTGAACGAAAACCTCACACCTCACAACTATCGTATATTCCGGAAAGCATACAAATTAAAGAAACAACAAAAAATCCATTCAGTGGTTGCAATGCGTGGCCTGGTTTTTATCAAAACGAATCCGGGTAGCGAAATGACTGAAATCTCCAACTCTGCTGAACTCGATCAGTTTTGTTAGCCAAGCAACGCTGCCGTTACGTATCGATAATACGAGTATGCCATACACAATCTCCACACACCCTCATCATTGTTACTAGCTTGTCAATTAAACTGCTCAATTACGGCTTTTTACTTATTATTGTATTTATAGTTGTATTATATCAACGTATATATTATTCATTGTTTTTTTACATAAATATTTATTTTAACTCATTTTTTTCTTTATCATTTTGAACTACATAAATTTAGTATTGCAGTTCGAAATAAACTTTCAAGCAGGATAGACGTGCTTTATTATACCCTCCACCTTAGGGAAGAGGGTATATTCACTTTGATCATCCGTTTACAACACATCGAAGGAAGCGTCGGAGACCCCACAAACCATATATATTCTTAATCAGCATGAAAAGAGAAATCGTTTGAGACATGTCCGTCCGTGTGTCCGTGTGTCCGTCTGTTGTTGGCACTCTCACGGTCGTAATTTTTGAAATATCAAATTGAAACTTTGCATACGTATTCTTAGTTCAATTTCGCTGTTCCGTATTGAAATTGGGCAAAATCGGTTGAGGGACATGCACACAATAAACCAAAATCTCATCATACCTCGAAAAAATTGTATCGTTAAAAAATTATATATCGCACAATACTATGCCTATCAAGTTGAAACTTGGTATATATATAGAGGGTACCGTTATCCAACACTGTGCCAAAAATGGGCGTGATTGGATAAAGCAAACGTCTATAATTTAAAAATAACACTATTTGAGTAAGTACATGAAATACATAAATATTGCAATAGGAGCTTATTTTTTAGAGAATTACAAAAGGTGGAGGGTATTTAAGCTTCGGTCTTAACCGAACTTTTCTATCTTGTTTTATCTTTCAAACAAAAATTAATATAAAAATTTTAAAAAAATCAAAAATTTTCTTCATAAAGAAAACAAACAAAATAAAAAAAAACAAAACAAAAAAGAAAAATTTTCTTCATTTTTCTAACAACTTTTCGATAAAATGAAGCGTAAAAAATATAGTGGAAATATTCCCAAACAAAATGATTCAAAAAACACCTCGATTTATAAGAATAGATTTGATGCCTTATCTGAAAAAGATTCCGATTCCGATATGGAGGAAACCGTTTTTAAAAATGTACCTGTTAAGGTCCCACCAATAATTGTGGATTCTGATCACACTTTTACTTCTATTATGAAGCTAATTGGTCCTCAGTCCAAATACAAACGGATGTCAATAGGAACGAAAATTCTAGCAAAAGACATTAATGATTACCTTTGCACAATCAACAAATTAAAGGATTGTAATATTAAATTTTACACTCATCCAACAAGAAATAGCCAAACTTTTAAGCTCGCATTATTTGGCTTGCCCCAACTTGACGAAAAAACTATTATTGATGAATGTAAACAGTCATTCAATATTGAACCGGTTTCCGTCAAAGAAATTAAAACTGCACGTTCAAATGCTGATGACGCCTTATTTTTAATAGAATTTGACCGTCTTCAAATAACAAAACGTGAAATTGTTAAAATAAGATATTTCCACGGAATCTCTGTACATTGGAAAAATCATCGTCGTCGAAACAATGGTCCAACGCTATGTACTAAATGTGCAATGTTTGGTCATGGAGCAAATAACTGCTTTCGTAAACTCGTCTGTATAAGCTATGGTGGGCCACATGAAACTACAAATTGTCATTTAAAAAAAAAAAATGTAGACTCAGTGGTATTTAAATGTCACAATTGTATTAAAAAGAAATACAACAAGATAAAAAAGTTCGGTTAAGACCGAACCTTAAATACCCTCCACCTTTTGTAATTCTCTAAAAAATAAGCTCCTATTGCAATATTTATGTATTTCATGTACTTACTCAAATAGTGTTATTTTTAAATTATAGACGTTTGCTTTATTCAATCACGCCCATTTTTGGCACAGTATTGGATAACGGTACCCTTTATATACATATATACCAAATTTCAACTTGATAAGCATAGTATTGTGCGATATATAATTTTTTAAAGATACAATTTTTTCGAGGTATGTTGAAATTTTTGTTTATTGTGGGCGTGTCTCTCGACCGATTTTGCCTAATTTCAATACGGAACAGCGAAATTGAACTAAGTATACGTATGCAAAGTTTCAATTTGATATCTCAAAAATTACGACCGTGAGAGTGCCAACAACAGACGGACACACGGACACACGGACGGACATGTCTCAAACGATTTCTCTTTTCATGCTGATTAAGAATATATATGGTTTGTGGGGTCTCCGACGCTTCCTTCGATGTGTTGTAAACGGATGATCAAAATGAATATACCCTCTTCCTTAAGGTGGAGGGTATAAAAATATCAATCATCGGGCAGACGACCCTCGTTGTCCATGGCGGCAAGATTACCTCAATATTCGTCAACACCTAACACATAACAAAGTAGCTGACCACAATCACAACCGTATAAATAATGCTCTATTAGTGCACTCCACACCAAAAGACTTTGTTACACATGATCAAGCTCCCCATATATCATTTGAGCGTAACGGAAAAATGTCTTATGCCGAAGCTACCAAGCAACGAAGCAACGAAGCAACGAAGCTCGTGCTACTAATACTATTAATGATTCAAGTGATAATATTTCAAATGAAAAAATTCTTGAAATATATTTCGAAGCTGTTGACGCATTACAAAAATGCAAAAATAAATACGACAAATTACGTGTCTTAGGAAATATGCTAAAGTATGTTTTATAAACACTCCAAATTATGTTCAAGTCTCCATGTTGTGCACTGGAACGCTCAAGGTTTGACAACCAAATCCTCTCAAGCCTAATTTGCTTTATTCCTTATTAGCAAAAATATAGATGTAGCTTTAGTAAACGAAACGTTCTTGAAACCTCACCACAAAGTTCGACTTCAAAACTACAAAATATACAGAGAAGATAGACTTACACATGGAGGAGGTGTATTAATTGCAATTAATAAAAATATAGCTCACCAACTCATTCCCAAGTTCAATACAACCAACATTGAAAATATCTGTATAACTTTGGAAATTAACAATCGTAAAGTTATCCTAATCTCTGCGTATAGTGCTAAGTATACGCATACTTTCACTAATGATTTGGACGCTATAACAAATGTCTCCTCAGACTTTTTTATTTTTGGGGACCTGAATGCTCAACACACTAGTTGGAATTGTTCGCATAACAACACTTCCGGTACTGCTTTATATAATCATCAGCTGTCTTCTACTTATTATATATTTGCACCTGACAATTATACTCGTTTTGGCCAAGGTGTTCTTCCTGTCAGACCTTCAACAGTAGACCTAGCTCTTACAAATTCATCTTTACGAATATCTGATCTAAAAACACATTCACATGAACTGAGTTCCGATCATGTTCCAATTTCGTGCACCTTACATAGTACTTTTAGAGAAGAAGTGGTGAAAGTTCCTCTTTATCACAAAGCTGACTGGTCTACAATTGGTCAATATGTACAACGAGAAATTGAAAATATGGCTTTTGATACAATTCTATTTAATTCTACCAACGTGGACATGTTTTTTTCAAAACTAACAGAAATAATTCAAAACGCATCCAAAAAGGTTTCTACAGCAAATCGCCGCTCATGGCAAAGAAATATTTCCAAATTGAGTTTATATTTGATCAATCAAAGGAATATTTATAGACGCAAAATTCAAAGATGCTCAAATTTAGTATTAACAAGATAGAAAAGTTCGGTTAAGACCGAAGCTTAAATACCCTCCACCTTTTGTAATTCTCTAAAAAATAAGCTCCTATTGCCATATTTATGTATTTCATGTACTTACGCAAATAGTGTTTTTTTAAATTATAGGCGTTTGCGTTATTCAATCACGCCCATTTTTGGCACAGTGTTGGATAACGGTACCCTTTATATATATACCAAATTTCAACTTGATAGGCATAGTATTGTGCGATATATAATTTTTTTAAGATACAATTTTTTCGAGGTGTGATGAGATTTTCGTTTATTGTGGGCGTGTCTCTTTACCGATTTCGTCCAATTTCAATACGGAACAGCGAAATTAAACTAAGAATACGTATGCAAAGTTTCAATTTGATATCTCAAAAATTACGACCGTGAGAGTGCCAACAACAGACGGACACACGGACACACGGACGGACATGCCTCAAACGATTTCTCTTTTCATGCTGATTAAGAATATATATGGTTTGTGGGGTCTCCGACGCTTCCTTCGATGTGTTGTAAACGGATGATCAAAGTGAATATACCCTCTTCCCTAAGGTGGAGGGTATAAAAACTACACTAATTGGTATAATGAAACAACTGAACTATTTGATTAATTGGCATCTTAACAATGATAGAAACGAAAATTGGAATAATTTTTGAAAAAAACTGCCGCCAGGTAATAAAAATTTTTGGAAAGTCGCCAAAGCAATAAAAGGAAAAAAAGTTCATGTTGAACACTTAACGCTGAATGATTCTATTGTATGTGATAACTCTATCAAAGTAAATATTATTGCTAACACCTTTGAAAAAGCACATAATATTACCACCAATATGAAATCTACCATGGAGAAAAAAGTTGAAAACCACGCTCTGTTTATTAATTCGTCATCAGCGCCAATAGAATCTGAATTTTTAACAAATAGAGATGAAATATTTATTTTACTAATCAATTAAAAAATAACAAGATAGAAAAGTTCGGTTAAGACCGAAGCTTAAATACCCTCCACTTTTTGTAATTCTCTAAAAAATAAGCTCCTATTGCAATATTTATGTATTTCATGTACTTACTCAAATAGTGTTATTTTTAAATTATAGACGTTTGCTTTATCCAATCACGCCCATTTTTGGCACAGTGTTGGATAACGGTACCCTCTATATATATACCAAGTTTCAACTTGATAGGCATAGTATTGTGCGATATATAATTTTTTAACGATACAATTTTTTCGAGGTATGATGAGATTTTGGTTTATTGTGTGCATGTCCCTCAACCGATTTTGCCCAATTTCAATACGGAACAGCGAAATTGAACTAAGAATACGTATGCAAAGTTTCAATTTGATATTTCAAAAATTACGACCGTGAGAGTGCCAACAACAGACGGACACACGGACACACGGACGGACATGTCTCAAACGATTTCTCTTTTCATGCTGATTAAGAATATATATGGTTTGTGGGGTCTCCGACGCTTCCTTCGATGTGTTGTAAACGGATGATCAAAATGAATATACCCTCTTCCCTAAGGTGGAGGGTATAAAAAGGCTCCGGGCATTGATGGCATTAAAAGTATTGTTTTAAAAAAAATGCCTCGGATTTTTTTCGACACACTTGCAAAAATCTTTAATTGGTGCCTGGAAAACGGTCATTATCCCAACTTATTTAAAATTGCAAAAGTTACCCCTGTTTTAAAGAAAGGAAAAAATCCAAAACTGCCTAAAAGTTACTGACCGATAAGCATGTTAAGTATATTGGCTAAAATTTTTGAAAAAATTATCTACACCAGATTAAAAGAATTCACTGATGATAGAAATGTTATTTGCCAGGAACAATTTGGATCCAGACCAGAACATTCAACTGTGCATCAAATTAAAAGAATTGTAAATATAATATCTGAAAACAAACGCAAAAGATTAAGCACGGGTGCAATATTTTTAGATATTGAAAAGGCTTTTAATTGTGTTTGGCATGATGCGATTATTTATAAATTAAATAAGTTTGCGTGCCCTTTGTACTTACAAAAAATAATTCAAAGTTTTCTTAGGCAGAGATCATTTATTGTAAATTTGGATAACTCTAATTCCACCCCACGATCCATCTCTGCAGGAGTTCCGCAAGGATCCGTACTTTCACCACTGCTTTTTTCGGTTTTCACTTCAGATATTAAACTCCCGAGGAAACTTGTAGGAGCATTTTATGCTGATGATACTGCGCTATTAACATCTGGGAAACTATCGAATACTATTGTCAAAAATATGCAAAGGGCTGTAAAATTTGCACAAAAATATTTTGCGAAATGGAAAATCCGTATTAATGACCTAAAAACACAAACAATCATCTTTCCATTCAACAAATCGCCCAAAAGAATTCCTTCTACTCAACTTACCATTAACGGTACATTGATTCGTATGAAGAATGAAATAATTTATCTTGGAGTATTAATGGATCAGAAACTCTCCTTCAAAGAGCATATACGAGGAATTTGTGATAAAGCACTGAAATGCAGTAGGTCAATGTACCCTCTTTTAAACAAGAAATCAAAACTGAACTTTAAAAACAAGCATTTAATATATAATATGTGTATTAGACCTATATTAACATACGGTTGCCCGGCATGGTACCCCCAAAGTGCCAAATCACATCTAAATAAGTTACAACTTATTCAGAACAAAGTTCTCAAAATGATATTAAATCTACCAAGAAGATTTCCTACAATTGAACTTCACAAAAGAAGTGTAAATAAGTTTTGTAGTAGCTGGGGTATGACTCAGCGAGTCCATGGTTCCTTTACAAAGAAATTTGTATGACGAGCTGTTTCTTGTCTCTTATTCTTAGATTCGCCTTCTCTATTCGACGTTTTTTTAACGCGGTAACGCTTGTGGTGCGGGGCACGGCGTTACTGCAAATCGGTGTGTGAGCGGGTTTGTACAGAGTGGTGAACGGTACAAAAAGCGACGTGCGGCACTGGTCGATGAGTGTTTAGATGCAGAGCGGTGAGCGCTGCAGGACACGAGAACGTTCTGGGTTTAAACGGCAAGCGGTACAGAATACAAGCGGCGAGAGCTGCAGAGCGGCGTACGATACAGAGCGATGAGCGTTGCAGATCGACGAGCGGTACAAGATGCGGAGCGGTGTGCGCTGTAGGATACGAGAGCGTTCTGGGTTTAAACGGCAAGCGGTACAGAATACAAGCGGCGAGAGCTGCAGAGCGGCGTACGATACAGAGCGATGAGCGTTGCAGATCGACGAGCGGTACAAGATGCGGAGCGGTGTGCGCTGTAGGATACGAGAGCGTTCTGGGTTTAAACGGCAAGCGGTACAGAATACAAGCGGCGTACGATACAGAGCGATGAGCGTTGCAGATCGACGAGCGGTACAAGATGCGGAACGGTGTGCGCTGTAGGATACAAGAGCGTTCTGGGTTTAAACGGCAAGCGGTTACAGGATACAAATGACGGGGCTGCAAAGCGGTATACGGTACAGAGCGATGAGCGTCGCAAATCGATGAGTGGTGCAAGATGCGGAGCGGTGTGTGCTGTAGGATACGAGAGTGTTGCTGAGTTCGAACAGCAAGCGGTAGATGCGGAGCGGTGAGCGCTGCAGGATACGAGAGTGTTGCTGAGTTCGAATAGCAAGCGGTAGATGCGGAGCGGTGAGCGCTGCAGGATACGAGAGTGTTGCTGAGTTCGAACAGCAAGCGGTAGATGCGGAGCGGTGAGCGCTGCAGGATACGAGAGTGTTGCTGAGTTTGAACAGCAAGCGGTAGATGCGGAGCGGTGAGCGCTGCAGGATACGAAAGTGTTGCTGAGTTCGAACAGCAAGCGGTAGATGCGGAGCGGTGAGCGCTGCAGGATACGAGAGTGTTGCTGAGTTTGAACAGCAAGCGGTAGATGCGGAGCGGTGAGCGCTGCAGGATACGAGAGTGTTGCCGAGTTCGAACAGCAAGCGGTAGATGCGGAGCGGTGAGCGTTGCAGGACACGGCAGTGGTTATTGTGACCACGACGGCGGCGCGACCTAGGCGCTTGCAATATAAATATTGCAGGATATCTAGGCGCGGGGAACAAAGGAACTGCGACGTTGTATTACGACGGCGCGGCCTAGGCGCATACAATATACAAATATTGTAGGATATCTAGGCGCGATACCCAAACTGCGACGTGACAACGATGGCGCGGCCTAGGCGCATACAATATGTAAATATTGTAGGATATCTAGGCGCGGAAACTATGACGTGTCGGCGATGGCGCGGCCTAGGCGCATACAATATATAAATATTGTAGGATATCTAGGCGCGAGGACCGAGAGACTGCGACGTAGTGACAACGATGGCGCGGCCTAGGCGCATGCAATATAAAAATATTGCAGGATATCTAGGCGCGGCGACAGAGAAACTGCGTAGTAACAACGATGGCGCGGCCTAGGCGCATACAATATATAAATATATTGCAGGATATCTAGGCGCGAGGACTGAGAGACCGTGACGTAACGACGATGGCGCGGCCTAGGCGCATGCAATATAGAAATATTGCAGGATATCTAGGCGCGGCGACAGAGAAACTGCGTAGTAACAACGATGGCGCGGCCTAGGCGCATACAATATATAAATATATTGCAGGATATCTAGGCGCGAGGACTGTGAGACTGTGACGTAACGACGATGGCGCGGCCTAGGCGCATGCAATATAGAAATATTGCAGGATATCTAGGCGCGGCGACTGAGAGATTAACTAAGCGACGATGTCGCGACCTAGGCGCATACAATATAAAAATATTGCAGGATATCTAGGTGCGAGAACCTGACCAACGCTATGCTTGCAAGAAAACAATCGATTAATTCATTATGTTTGCTTTATTAATAATAATTCTTGTGCTCACCTTACTAGCTTGACGGCTCCAGCCACACTGCCTCATTTCATGAAATTTGCTTCGCCTTTTATAGTGTGGCAGGGCTCACAATTATTGTAAATTTAACTAATATTTATAAGAGATCAACGGTACAGAACTAGCAACAATAACGCAGGAATTTATATATGCTTACAATAATAATAATAATAATGCAAGAATTCATATATGCTTACTAGATATCAACGGTACTTATGTTTCAAGAATTAGAAATAACAAAGCAAGAGTTCATATATAATAACAACAATGCAAGAGTTCGTATATGCTTACTAAATGATCAACGGTATTTCAACTACGCTTCCAATTTTAAATAAATGATTCAGAGTATGTATTTGACAATAGGTTTTTTCCCCTTTTAATTGTAAAAAAAAGTGAAGGAAATATTTGGTCTGTTCGGTGAGACATATGTGTTGGGACATAATGTGTGGCGCAAAACGAACAGTAGTGACTTTGCGCCTTACACTACTCCCTCCCCTCGCGGATGAAGATTTCGCCGTTTGTCTTCCGAGTTATCACAAAACGACGATTTCCAATGAAGTGTTGGCAGCGGTGTCGCCGGCGTGTTTCTGTGTTATGCATGTCCGAGCGTTTGCTGAGGTATGCTTCTAGCTTCTCTCTATCAATTGAAGTCACCCTCGAATCATAAATGTAGGTTGGTTTGTTCGCGTGAACCTGTGTAGTCCCTTTTGTGTACTGAGGTGGTGGATGGTACAGATCCGCTATTGTCCGGATGGACGCTGTGGGTTGGGTGGACATCTGGTATAGGATTGGGAAACCCATTCTGTACCCCTTATAATGTTGGACATCGACATGTGCGTTGTGAGAGATCATATGGCTGGTATTCGGTTTGGCCCTCTTTGGTACGCATGACCTTGCGGAACTGGTACTGCTGGTACTCCATGAACTTGGCAATACCCCTATTGGACCACTATCGATTTCGGAAAACAATGGACTATGGCCACTACTCTGTTGGGGTGTTTGTGCTTTGTTCGTTTTTATACCCTTTGAGGTGCTTGGTCTTTCGTCGACCATTTCTATATTACAGGTTTGTGTGCTGACTTCCCTGGTGAGCGGTTTTTGGCGGGTTCGTATCTGGGTAAACATTTTGCCGGCAGGGCGTTGTTGGTTCACCTTGTAGCGCTGGCAGATTTTGCAACTAAGAACATACTTCCGTATATCTCTAAACATGCCTGGCCAGTAGTATCTACCTGTGATGCGAGAGGTTGTTTTGCGAATTCCTAAATGACCTGAGGTTGGGTTGTTGTGGTTTTCGATTATTACTCTCCTTCGGTTGTGAGTGGGTACACATGGCTTCCAATTCTGTCCTTCTATATCCCTGTATTGCGTCGGGAAGTGGCGGTAGAGTTGGTCATTGGCTATGGTGTAGTCCGCATATTTTTCCGGGTACTTTATCACTTCTGACTTTCGTTTCTCTAACCAGCGGCACGTCTTGTTGTTATTCAGATTGGGTTCCATGGTACGTTGATTAGATTCTGGTAACTTGTTGCGTGTTATGCTAGTAATTTTTCTTACCGTAGATATGTGTTGAACTTTTGACGTGTTATCTCTTGTGCTTTCTTCCTCTTGTGAACATTGTAGCTTACAATTCAATGAGATGCCTGCGCAAGTCAGGGTGGTACCAAATGTTGATAAAAATGTTAAACCTAGGATTATGTCCTCGACGGTGTTGTCCATTACGAAGAATTGTAACTCTTTCTTTTGCTTTCCAAAGTGTACCGTGTAATGTACTATTTTAGTAATCTGTACTGCCGAACCATCGGTCAATAGGATAGGCGTATTGATAGTTTGGTATCGTCCACACTCGCCGAGTTGTCGTGCCATGGCCGAGCTTATTATGCAACTCGTGGAGCCGGTGTCTATCAATGCTGTTAAATATTGTTCGTTGATGCAAATAATGGCCGTTATTTTGTTGCTGTCAATTTTCAGGGCTTCGGTGTGCATGGGCATCGATACGCCACATCCTCTTTCTTGTGGATGCCGTTCGTTCGGTTGGCGTGCCTCTCGTGAAGTGGTCGGCTGGTTGTTGCAGCAATCATGCGTCCTTACTCCTGCTTTACCACACTGCCAACAAAATATACGCAACCTATTTTGACACGTCGCGCCAATGTGTCCTTGCTCACCACACCTGTGACAAGCCGTTCTGGGATTTGTGATTCTTGTTGGTGGGGCACTTCTTCTTGGCTGATATGGAGCTTGTCGGGGAAATTCGGTCGTTTTTATCGTTTCAAGATCTCCGGCTAATTCTAGCAGTTCGGCCAATGACTTGAAATCCTTCCTTCGGATATACCACTGATATTCTGGGAGGGCATTGTGGAAAATTCTAGTTAATTGCTCTTCATGTGACAATTCTGAGTGCCTCATTAAATCTTGTAGCGCAAGCAGGTAATCGTGAAAACATTCACCTTGGCGTTGTTTACGACCGCGTATATCGTCACCCAATTTTTCAAAGAAACGAGGCGGCAGGAAAAATTTGAAGAAGTCCTTTTTGAAGGAACTCCATGTTGTCCAGTGTTGATTATTGTTACGATACCATGTGAGTGCTCTCCCCCTGAGAAGTTCAGGCATGGCTTTTAGCAATTCATCACATGGTATACCGTAGGTATGGGCCATCTCTTCGACACTTTCAATAAACTGAAAGGTGTCTGTGACCCCATCATAGAGTATTTTCCAATCGCGGATTACCTGCATCATTGTCCTTTTATTTATGCTGGATTTTGCCGGTTCGGGACTTGATGATTGAGATCTTTGTTTATTCTCGGCTGTGTTTTGTGACATCAATAGCTTCTTTTGAATTTCTTCCACTAGTCTTTCTAGGTCTTCTTTACTCAGAGCTTTAGGTAGCGGGATAGGTGAATGACCCCTACTGGTTGGATCATTACTTGGTAACAATGTTTGTATTCTTGATTCGTATTTTTCTTGTAACTGTAGGATCTGGTATGTTTCTTCTTCGGTATGTTCTAATGCCAGGTATTGTGCGCAAGAGCGCCTCAGTTCATCCACTGTGCCTGTGGTTTCGAGGCCAAGTTCGTTCATCAATGCCATTAACTCCTCTTTTCGTAAGGAGCGGATCCAGGATGTACGAATTTGAGACATCTTGATTGGTATACTATAATAAACGTGTGGTTGTCAAATATACTTGGATGGCAAATCGTATGTAATTTTATTTCAGAGACTTAAAAAGTCCCTGCTCGGGCGCCACTTTGTAAAGAAGTTTTGTAGTAGCTGGGGTATGACTCAGCGAGTCCAAGGTTCCTTTACAAAGAAATTTGTATGACGAGCTGTTTCTTGTCTCTTATTCTTAGATTCGCCTTCTCTATTCGACGTTTTTTTAACGCGGTAACGCTTGTGGTGCGGGGCACGGCGTTACTGCAAATCGGTGTGTGAGCGGGTTTGTGTGGTGAGTGGTACAGAGTGGTGAGCGGTACAAAAAGCGACGTGCGGCACTGGTCGATGAGTGTTTAGATGCAGAGCGGTGAGCGCTGCAGGACACGAGAACGTTCTGGGTTTAAACGGCAAGCGGTACAGAATACAAGCGGCGAGAGCTGCAGAGCGGCGTACGATACAGAGCGATGAGCGTTGCAGATCGACGAGCGGTACAAGATGCGGAGCGGTGTGCGCTGTAGGATACGAGAGCGTTCTGGGTTTAAACGGCAAGCGGTACAGAATACAAGCGGCGAGAGCTGCAGAGCGGCGTACGATACAGAGCGATGAGCGTTGCAGATCGACGAGCGGTACAAGATGCGGAGCGGTGTGCGCTGTAGGATACGAGAGCGTTCTGGGTTTAAACGGCAAGCGGTACAGAATACAAGCGGCGTACGATACAGAGCGATGAGCGTTGCAGATCGACGAGCGGTACAAGATGCGGAGCGGTGTGCGCTGTAGGATACAAGAGCGTTCTGGGTTTAAACGGCAAGCGGTTACAGGATACAAATGACGGGGCTGCAAAGCGGTATACGGTACAGAGCGATGAGCGTCGCAAATCGATGAGTGGTGCAAGATGCGGAGCGGTGTGTGCTGTAGGATACGAGAGTGTTGCTGAGTTCGAACAGCAAGCGGTAGATGCGGAGCGGTGAGCGCTGCAGGATACGAGAGTGTTGCTGAGTTCGAATAGCAAGCGGTAGATGCGGAGCGGTGAGCGCTGCAGGATACGAGAGTGTTGCTGAGTTCGAACAGCAAGCGGTAGATGCGGAGCGGTGAGCGCTGCAGGATACGAGAGTGTTGCTGAGTTTGAACAGCAAGCGGTAGATGCGGAGCGGTGAGCGCTGCAGGATACGAGAGTGTTGCTGAGTTCGAACAGCAAGCGGTAGATGCGGAGCGGTGAGCGCTGCAGGATACGAGAGTGTTGCTGAGTTTGAACAGCAAGCGGTAGATGCGGAGCGGTGAGCGCTGCAGGATACGAGAGTGTTGCCGAGTTCGAACAGCAAGCGGTAGATGCGGAGCGGTGAGCGCTGCAGGACACGGCAGTGGTTATTGTGACCACGACGGCGGCGCGACCTAGGCGCTTGCAATATAAATATTGCAGGATATCTAGGCGCGGGGAACAAAGGAACTGCGACGTTGTATTACGACGGCGCGGCCTAGGCGCATACAATATACAAATATTGTAGGATATCTAGGCGCGATACCCAAACTGCGACGTGACAACGATGGCGCGGCCTAGGCGCATACAATATGTAAATATTGTAGGATATCTAGGCGCGGAAACTATGACGTGTCGGCGATGGCGCGGCCTAGGCGCATACAATATATAAATATTGTAGGATATCTAGGCGCGAGGACCGAGAGACTGCGACGTAGTGACAACGATGGCGCGGCCTAGGCGCATGCAATATAAAAATATTGCAGAATATCTAGGCGCGGCGACAGAGAAACTGCGTAGTAACAACGATGGCGCGGCCTAGGCGCATACAATATATAAATATATTGCAGGATATCTAGGCGCGAGGACTGAGAGGCCGTGACGTAACGACGATGGCGCGGCCTAGGCGCATGCAATATAGAAATATTGCAGGATATCTAGGCGCGGCGACAGAGAAACTGCGTAGTAACAACGATGGCGCGGCCTAGGCGCATACAATATATAAATATATTGCAGGATATCTAGGCGCGAGGACTGTGAGACTGTGACGTAACGACGATGGCGCGGCCTAGGCGCATGCAATATAGAAATATTGCAGGATATCTAGGCGCGGCGACTGAGAGATTAACTAAGCGACGATGTCGCGACCTAGGCGCATACAATATAAAAATATTGCAGGATATCTAGGTGCGAGAACCTGACCAACGCTATGCTTGCAAGAAAACAATCGATTAATTCATTATGTTTGCTTTATTAATAATAATTCTTGTGCTCACCTTACTAGCTTGACGGCTCCAGCCACACTGCCTCATTTCATGAAATTTGCTTCGCCTTTTATAGTGTGGCAGGGCTCACAATTATTGTAAATTTAACTAATATTTATAAGAGATCAACGGTACAGAACTAGCAACAATAACGCAGGAATTTATATATGCTTACAATAATAATAATAATAATGCAAGAATTCATATATGCTTACTAGATATCAACGGTACTTATGTTTCAAGAATTAGAAATAACAAAGCAAGAGTTCATATATAATAACAACAATGCAAGAGTTCGTATATGCTTACTAAATGATCAACGGTATTTCAACTACGCTTCCAATTTTAAATAAATGATTCAGAGTATGTATTTGACAATAGGTTTTTTCCCCTTTTAATTGTAAAAAAAAGTGAAGGAAATATTTGGTCTGTTCGGTGAGACATATGTGTTGGGACATAATGTGTGGCGCAAAACGACAGTAGTGACTTTGCGCCTTACAGAAGTAGAAATATAATGATTAAAGACCTGTTACATACCTTGACGACCTCTTTCACCGAAAGATGTAGAAATTCAAGACATGAATATATAAGAAATCTTTAAGATGAATTGTTCCAAAACAATAATTTGTTCCTTTTTTGTTTTGTTTTTTACATTTTTACATTTTTATATAAAATATTAATTTTACATTAAATATGAGGTTTTTCCTTATCTTTTCCTCATTAGTAGCTCTCTATCATATGTAAAATCTCAATTTAATTGAAATGAACTTGTTGTTGAAATATCTAAAGATAAAATCTCACAATTTGTTAAATATGATATGTGTATATTGTTTTCGTTGTATTGTTAGTAAATAAATATAATAATAATAAAAATTTAGTATTGTATTTCTTATGCAATTTCTATTTAATTTTTTTTTAAATATGTATATGTTTCTTGCAACTTTATTTCTTCGAACGAGAGCCTCGTGTACCAAGATCAGCGGGATTATCTTGCGAAGGAATATATCGACAACTAGTATTAGGAACTAATTCCCATATATTAGCAGTATGATTTGCAACGTAAGTTTTCCACGTGTTGGGTGGTTTTGCTAACCTATATAGGACAATTCTAGAATCTGCCCATAATATTATATCTGTAAAGTTCAAGTCAAGAGATGTTGTTATATATTTAATCAATTTCGCTAATAAAACTGCTCCACATAATTCTAGTCTGGGTAAACTGACTGGTTTGATTGGAGCTACCTTTGTTTTCGCCATGAGTAAATTGCAATTAATGCAGTTTGAAGCGACCATAATGCGAACGCATATGACTCCACAGAAAGCATGTTGTCGTCGCAAAATCCATGAAGCTCAATAGTATTTTGTCGAGTGTACATAAACCAACGAGGTATAGTAACTTGAGGTATAGTTGAGAAATCTTTGAGTATTTTATACCACTCGGTAAGATTAGTTAGGCTGATTTCATCATCCCAGTCTCTACCTTCTAACCATAAGCGTTGCATTAAGATTTTGGCTTGTTTAATGAATGGACTGAGCCATCCAATTGGATCAAATAAACGTGCTATTACCGTGAGCACCTTTCGTTTCGTGATTTTATCGGTCATTAGAATTCCTTTCCACTGATACGAGAAGGTATCAGTAAGGGCATTCCACTGTATACCCAGTGTTTTTGTAGTGCTGGTATTGAAAAACTGTAAAAAGTCAGCGTCATATAAATAATCAAGCAAAATGTTAGATAACAGTTCTTTATGATTTGCTTTCACCTTTTTATAAAGGAAAACCAACAGAATGTAAGGTTTGTTTAGTCTCACACAAAGCATCAGCAGCTTCTTGGATCGTAAGTCCCCCTGACAATATATCGTCTACATATGTCTAATTTCTTAATATGTGTGATGCAATGAGGTATGAAGTTTTGGAATCTTCGGCTAATTGTCGTAAAGTACGGATGGCCAAGTATGGAGCGCAATTCACACCGAATGTTACCGTTTTCAATTGTATTAGTATTTTTAACACTATTAATTCGTTTGACGGCTTCAGCGCGTCCATTTGCGCCCACTTTGGAATTTCACGGTGTGATTTGAGGGACTGTTCCCAAAGGGATAAAGTAGTATCGGGTAATTTTATGGACACTAGATATGTAATTATAGAGTCCCAATTGTCAACTGATTGATCCAAAGATTTTAAAATGGCTAAACAGTCACTTACACGAGTTTGTATACCAAGAATGGATTCACTAGTTACTGATGGAATATCAAAGAGGGTACGTATTTGGTTTTCAACTAAGACACGTTTGTTTTCGTATTGAGTTTTAAGAGCTCCCCACTATTGCTCCTGCAGTGCCACGATTTTTATTTCGTAAATGGTATAATCTTTGGGCTGGAGTTAATTTGGGATGGTTCAAATAAACGGCTGTGAACATGTCTCTAAAGGATGGCCATTCTTCATAACCACCTTCAAAGATTTCTGTATCGCACGGAGGGACCTTAATGTATGTGCCTTGCAAATTTATGTTAGGTATTGGCAACGTTAAGTTAGGATTGAAACTCATGTCGTTAAGGGATGCCGTTTGATTTTGTGATTTTTTTGCTTTCAGTTTCTCTAAAAATTTCGCCTTTGTTTCTACAACAATATCCATACTTGCGTTGTATTTCCCAGACGCGGATTCTTTGAATGCAATGCTAACTTGAGATGAAATCATCAAACTTCGGAATGCGGACTTGAGTACGGTGAACTCTTCATCTATAGTGGCAATCCACATTTCTAACCTCGTCTCAGTATAGTCATCCAGTTGATAACTTTGTAGTCTATTACATGTGATCATTACTTGATCTAAATCATGTAAAAATTGAAATTGAATGCTAGACCATTCGGACGGAGGAGTTTGTTCACCAGTTTCCATTTTTAATTTTTGTATAAATTCAACAGAGATGTGCCCACTGTGTTGTTAAAATAAATTAGCAATGTTATGTGTTTGAATATTTGCATATGAATAATAGTATTCTTTGCGCTGAGAGCGTTAGTTAATATGAACATTTGGCGAAATATGTGTAAGGAATTCAGCTTACAGTTATTATCGTTTGAAAGAACAAAAGATTGACCTTGATGTGTATATGAGCGTTTAACTTACAGTTAACACTTGAGAATCGCACAATTGATCTCAATACGTATAATTGAATTTAATATACAGTTGTCACTTAAGAAACGCAGAATTGATCTCAATGCATATAACTGGATTTAATATACAGTTATCGCAGACTTGATCTCGATGCATTAGTACTTAGAGAAACCAAAAAAAAATGACCTTGAGTATATGAGCGATAGATGTACCGTTGGTACTTGAGACGAAAGAAAAGTCTTAATGCTGTGAGGACGAAACTGTGCGCACACTTTCGCCCTCCACTGTGATCACCGTTATTTTTTTCTTTGCCGCTGTGTTTTTCGTTCTCTCTCTCCTCGGATGGTGACTCGACGATCATATGCAAAAGGAAAATATAAATGATTACTCTGGTTCGGAACGTTGAACTCGTCACATTGGGCATTTCCAAAATTACTTATTGCAATTAAATCTTAGGATATAAAAATTTACCGTGATAGTTTTAATAGAATAAAAAAACTTAAATCATTTCTTACTTTACGAAACACATAATGTTATAATAATTTGTTGAAGTTTTAGTTTGAATAAATATTTTTGTTTGAAAAAAAAAGAAGTCATCATTGATGTGAACGTTGGTATTTGTCTTGTTTAAAAAAGAAGGAAAATCAGAATTGAACCGAATTAAAATAAAGCCAAGAACGTGTCTTAAAATTTTAAAAGGAAAAAAAAAACAAAATCAAACAAAACCGTGGAAGGTGGTTAATCTAAAATAAATTAATAACAGAATAAACTGACCAGGTGAGTCACCGAGAGGTGTCCTTTACATTTTATATTATCATTCCCCTTCCTCAACAAAATAAAACCCCAATCTTTGAGACTGTTTGCCCCAGAATAAATCAAGATATCCGGTAGGATCGTCCGTATGGACACTTGTTAGTCGTACTCTCGGCCCCAGACCTGTGTTTGAAGAAAAGTGCCGCACTTTCAGCCCTTAGTCACACAGAGACGAATTAAAGCATCATGCTCTCAACAAAAATAAATTGTACTGTTGGACGAATCCTGAGCCGTTTGGCCTACTCCAGCATAGAGGGGACAATCCCGTCCTTACAATGCGTATGTAAGAATTTGATGTACCGTTAGTATTTAAGACGCTAAATTTTATCTTACTACGCATGTAAGAATTTGATATACAACAAAGATTTACCGTTATATAAAAGAGAATTCTGATAATCTTGCTTTATAGATA
This sequence comes from Ornithomya fringillina, assembly GCA_963978525.1. Lineage (NCBI taxonomy): Eukaryota > Metazoa > Arthropoda > Insecta > Diptera > Hippoboscidae > Ornithomya > Ornithomya fringillina. The sequence continues at coordinate 15,862,506 of OZ021690.1, read as the reverse complement.
TATTATATGTATAAAAATGAAAACTGAAAACTTATCCGCTCTTCATAAAAATACCGTATGTAATGTGGTGTGGGGATCCAAAATTTATGTCCAAATTATGATGCGGCAATTCCGGCTTGAAAGGATCAAAATGATAAGGGCAGATCCGGCTTGAAAGGACCAAACTGGTAAGGGTTTGTCCTGATCTTTGGTTTGATGTTGATGATGACTATAGGTTTAGGATGATGTGTCCGATTAGGTGTGATTAGGTCTAAACGTTTGATGTTATAGAACCTCTTTTCAATTGATCACGTATGGTTTCTTTTGGCTCGGCGATTTTCGTTGAATGCCTCCACTGGGACGATTGAGCCTTAGTTTCGACATCATATCCGTAAACCCATGTTTCGTCACCTGTTATAACACGTTTTAGTAGTTCTGCATCGTTATTAACTTCATTTACCGACTCCTGAGCAACTTCCATTCGCCGCTGTTTTTGTTCGAAATTCAACAATTTTGGAACGAATTTTGCTGCCACACGTTTCATACCCAAAACATCCGAAAAAATTTGATGGCATGAGCCAACTGATATGCCAACATCATCAGCGACTTCTCTGATTGTGATTCGGCGATCGTTCATAACCATTTCTTTCACTTTTTTCACGTTTTCATCAGTTGTTGATGTGCTTGGGCGTCCGGGTCGTTCGTCATCTTCAACGTTTTCGCGGCCATCTTGGAAACGCTTATACCACTCGTAAATCCTTGCTTTACTCATAGCAGACTCACCATATGCCTTTGTTAACACTTTATTTCATTTTTTACGCAAAATTTAATGCAGGTTCTTTGATCCATTTTTTTTCACTAACGAAAATCGCCGAGCTCGAAAAACACGTCTCACGTTAGCGGCTGCCACTTAAAAAGTAAACAATGAATATTGCTGAAAATATTATCGTACTTCAGGGGCATGTGTACCAACATAATAAAAAAAACTCTCTCTCCAAACCCGCGAAATTATATATATATATATATATATGAATATATTATTACAATATATTATTCATACCTTATTGCTTACGCATATATATAAAGTATAAATAAATATCAACACATTTGCATGTGTTTAGAAATTTGATCCTCTGTGCATTAGTTAACATTATTAAAATATTATACCTTTACACATTTCTATACACACGTTTACACAAACATGAAGCACTCATAAGACGCTGAAATACTTACTAAGGCTCCAAATTAAATAGAAGGAGATCATATTGCATAATATTCTGGCAGAAAGAGAGAGAGATAAATAGAAATAGACCGTAGAGAACTAGGAAAAGCAATATCTTGTTTGAGTTGTTCATCTATTCCTATTGTATAAAATCAACACTAAATACTAAGCAGTACGAAAGTCAAGCTGACGGAGGAGCAGAAGTGAATAAATGCATATTTAGTTACATATCTTTAGGAAACTAAATATTATTCAATTGAAAGTTACTTGTATGTGTTAATGTCGATTGAACATATCAAAGATTTGGTGCAGACAAGTGGAAATGTTGTAATCGGTTAAGTCGCACCCTACAGCAATTGCTTAAAAAATTTATATTGTACTATAATTTCTATACCCTCTACATTAGGTACTCAGTTACTAAGATTGTCATTCTATTTGCAACACCAAGAAGGAGGCATCAAAGACCACACAAACTATATACATTCTCGATCAGCATCAAAAACTGAGTCGATGTAAAGATGTTTTTTTTTTTTTTTTTTTTTTTTAACGAAGGGGAAAGCGTTGAAAGCCTAGTCAGTGTGGGACCTTCACCCACTAAAACCCCTTCAACGTCCGACGGTAGATCTCCTGGAACCACCGTTAAGTATTACGTAAGGAGAACCGTCTGAGCCTAAGCTCACATCGTACGTTACATGTCGGTCATTGTTTGTCTATGTCTATGCCGCTCCAATGTTCTTAGGTGTTTCATAATATTGGCAGCCACACCTTCGATACATCTCCATACGCCGCTATCATTTATTATGCCTCTTGCAATTTCGTTACCGCTAAGTGGCTCTATGGTCGCCTCTCTTATTTTGGATCGTTCTATTTCGAACCTGGGGCACCTTAGCAAAACATGTTCTGCTGTTTCATGTTCTTGGGGGCATACTGGACACCACGGCTCATTATCGTGTCCAAAACGGTGCAGATAATCACGAAAACAGCCATGACCGCTAATGATCTGCGTTAGATAATAGTCTAAATGCCCGTGCGGCCTATTCGCCCAGGAATCAATATCGGGGACAATTTCATGTGTCCAACGGCCTTGTTGAGACTCTTGCCACCTATTTTGCCATTCACGATAACTTTGTTTAATTATTCTTTGTTTTTCTTCCTTAGCAAGCCTTCTATTAAGTTGTTTTTATAGAGCGTATATTTTAGCTGATTGTCGAGCCAAGTTATCTGGCGGGAAAATGCCCGATAAAGTCAGCGCGGCATCCAAGGATATGGTTCTGAAACCACAGCAGACTCTAAGTGCCGTTACTCGGTACACCTTATTTAAGTGCTTGCTGGGATACTTTTCTAGAGCATTACTCCATACCGGTGCGGCGTACATCGTTATAGATGTTATCACTTTGGCTAGTAAAAGTCGTCTTGGTTGCCTAGGTCCACCAATATTTGCCATCATACGTGCAAGTGCAGAGTATGTTTTGTCTGCTTTGTTACACACTGCTGTTATATGCTGCTGAAAGTTTAATCTTGCATCGATATATACTCCCAGGTATTTAACTTTTTCCCCTGTTGTGAGCTGGTGTCCGTCAATATTTAGCTCTATCACCTCCTTTTTTTTTCCTGCTTGTAATTAATACTGCCTCAGTTTTTTGTGGTGCTAACTGTAGTTTATGCTCTGTAAGCCGTTGCTTGATTTTGACAACAGTGTTTGTACACATACGTTGGACATCTGTTAGTTCTTTCGCAACGATAGTAATAATGATGTCATCTGCATACCCTATTATGGAAACACCTGGTGGTACTGGCAATTTAAGTACCTCATCATAGACTATGTTCCATAGTAACGGGCCCAGTATCGAGCCTTGTGGGACTCCCGCTGTGATATTGTACACTCGAGTGCCTTCATCCGTTTTATACATTAGTGTACGGCACGAAAGATAGTCCTTTATAATCCGTATAAGGTATGCAGGGACTTCTATTTTGATCATGGCTTCAATTATATGGGGCCAACTAGCAGAGTTAAATGCGTTTTTAATATCTAGAGTTACTAAAGCGCAATATTTTTTATTCCCATTTTTCCAACGTTGACCTTCGATCGCTTTTTCAGCAATATCTTTCACGTGCATTATTGCATCAATAGTGGATCGACCTTTCCGAAACCCGTATTGGTTATCTGATAGTGCATTCGTCTGCATAACATGGTGTTCGATTCTGGCGTATAAGATCTTTTCTAAAACTTTACCTAAAGTATCTAGCATACAGAGTGGGCGATAGGAGCTAGGGTCACCTTCGGGCTTATTTGGCTTAGGCAGCAAAACCAATTTTTGCCACTTCCATATTTTAGGAAATATACCACTTTTTATACAATTATTATATACTTGCCAGAAAAGATGTGTATTGTGCAGGGCTGCTATTTTAACGGCTTCCATAGGTATACCATCCGGACCGGGTGCCTTATTATTCGCAAATTTATTGACGGCGTCTTTGATTTCATCATATTCTAAATCTTTTAACCCTTGTGTGGTTAGAGGCGTTTGTGTATCTACAGTCGCATGTCTGGGGAAGAGTGTTTCAACTGTTTTTTGCATAAATGTCGTATCAGTTGGTATGTTCCGCTTACAACATTTAATTTTAGCCATGACTACTTTATATGCACCGCCCCATACATTAGAGTCAGCAATATCACATAGTTCTTTAAAGCATTTACTCTTACTAGCCTTTATTACCTTTTTAAAAGATTTACGTGCCTCGGCATATCTTTTTCTGTAGACTTCGTATTGAGCCGTGTATCTATACCTTTGGGACTTTCTTCTTGTTGACAGACATTGTTGCCTAAGATTGGCAATTTCCGAGTTCCACCAGTAAACGGGTTTACGGCCTGGGCAATTCGCTCTTCTTATCATTGATGCATCACAAGCAGCAGTCATATACTTAACTAGCCTATTAGCTTGCTCCTCTGCATTAGGTGTGAGCTTTAGGTTTTCACTGACCATAATGTTGAAAATGTCACGATCCATTGTTTTGATTTTCCAGCCTATTTCACAGGACCTATTAGGCGCATTTTGTTGCTGATTTATCGCTATTGTTGTAATTATCGCCGAATGGTCGCTATTTGTATAGATATCGCTGACCTCCCATTGACATTTCCGCACTAATGAGGAACTAACGTACGTAATATCGATGATAGATCCATATCCATTTTTTTCAAACGTATTTTTTACTCCATCGTTTAATAGTACCACGTTTAGGTTATTGAAGGCCCTCACTATAATTTCGCCCCTCTTATTTGTATACCTGCTTCCCCATTCCGTTGACCAAGCGTTAAAGTCCCCTGCGATGAACACGGGGTTGTATCTTGATGCGTCATTACATAATGCGTCAATTCCAGCCTCAAACTGTGACAAATCTAAGCTTGGGGGAAATAACAGCTGAAGAAGTATATGTCCTTTATTTTAGCTGCAGTATAGTACATATTAGACGTTTTCATATACTCTTGCATGGAGCACAATGCCCATATTGCTGATTTGTAACTTTTGTCGTCGATCCATTGCCCCTGATAAGCGATGTTCTTATGTGGCTCTGACAGGAGTGTTACATCCACATTTTGCTCAAGTACTGTCTTTTTGAGTAAGTCCTGTGCTGCCTCGCAGTGGTTTAAATTTAATTGCAATATTCTCATTATATTTCAGACGCCGCGTTTTAATACTGCTAAGTAGGCCGGGCAGGTCCTGCTGGAGGTACTGTGCCTTGAGTCTAGGCCCTTATCATCACAGATTATACACCTACTTTTATTGGTACATACTCTTGCAAGATGTCCCCTTTCGCCACAGTTAAGACAGCATGTGCTCCTGTCGCTCTTATTTTTGCATTCCTTCGCTATATGCCCAAACTCTAAGCATTTAAAACATCTGGTGGGCGTATCATAAGGGCGAACTCTACATACTACCCAACCTATTTTAATTTTGCCCCTTTGCAGAAGTAGTGCTCCGATTCTGGATGGTACACTGAGCACAGCTAACTGTGTACCGGCATATGAGATTTTTAATGCTTTAATTGCACCTTCTTCAATTTTAATATTTTCAACTTGGTTATTGACGGCTTCCACTATATCCGACTTATTGGTTACTTCGTCTATATCTCTGATGAGAACTGTAATGTTGGCCGCAAAAAGTTTGACCTTCGCCTGTTCACCTAATATCTTCTCCATTTGTTTCTTGTATTCCTGTGAGTTACCATCTTGAGATTTCTTGAGCTGAAAAAGTATCTCACCGTTTTTTGTTTTTCTTATCTTGTTAACATTTTCGCCCAAATTTTTAAGATCCGCACTTTCCTTAACTTTTCTCAGAATGTCACTGTAGGATAGGTTGCCGGTGTTTTCTATGATGATAGCTTCTGGTTTTTGTACAACGCTTTTAACGTTTGAGTTTCGGTCCGCCTTACGTTTAGCCTTCACCATTGTCCATTCGTTATTGTTATCCTGCTTATTTATCTGTTGATTTTCACTTGGTGTACCGTTTTCAACGTCTATGACTTTGTTAAGCACATGGCTAATGGTTTGTTGTCTCCGTTTAGCAGTGGGTGTTATATTGGCTTCAATATCACCTTTTCTCTTACCTTCCTTCTTTTGTTTCAGCCAGGGTGAAGTCTGTGAATGCTTATTACTCCTGATAGTTTGTTTAGCATTCTCATCATGCAGATCAATTGCTGTTAACTCATAAAGAGCTTTAATACTCTCTATAGCATCTCTCATAGGTTGATGTATTGTTCTACGTTTGCCATCCTCAAGCATTTCCACCAACAGTTTAATTTTTTCCCCCAACTGGCAAAACGTCGTTTTATTATCTGCATTTTCATCATCTTTTTCTTCATTTGCATTTATCTGTGTAGCAGAGTTTGCTCTTTCGTTAGAACGAGGTGGTGTACGTCCTAATCCCATTTTTATTTACCCAAGACGCCAACCGCACGTATTTGTATGAAGTGTGGTGACTTCCCAATAAGATAAATAAAAAACTATGCTGGCAATGCTATTATTTTATTATTTTCTCACAGATATCTTGTACACAACAACAATATTTATAGTGAGAAATTAAATCAATAGAAAAACGCAGCAAAAATTTACACACACAAAAAACAAGTGCACCGGTGTTTTTAGGCACAGATTAGTCAACAAATTTATATTTATGTATTTATTGTTATCTGTTTGTGCTCAGTATATAACAAAATCCAAAAACTTTTTAACTGTTCGCAATGTATAAAAGGAACAAAATGATATTATAGATGTTATTTATCTTTAAAATCACAAAGAGTTATTTATTTTCTTAAAATACGATGAACGAATTAAAAAACACGTCCGCTCGCAACGAAAACAACTCAACCCGTCTCGATGTAAAGATGTGTGTCTGTGTATCTGTCTGCTGTTGATATTCGCAGGGTCGTACAGTTTATTTATTTTTATTTGGTTACGGCAATTATTATTGCCTATTACATCATATAATTTAACTTAAACTAAAATTAGCTTATACCTATTGTTTTGCAATGTTCAAATAATTTCCTTTTGAATAAATTGAAATTTTCACATTTTTTAATATCATCCGGCAGTTCATTGAATTGTTTAATACCTTTATAAAATACATGTTGTTTATCACTATCCGTTCTAAAAAAGGGTAAAGCGAAATTATTTCTATTTCTAGTATTGTAATTATGTATTTCATGAGTATATCGTATGTTATCTGTGATGTATGATGGCAGCATATTATTTTTAATCTTAAATATAAAAATCATAGTGTGGTATTCGATCGCCTGTTTTATGCTTAGCCAATTTAGGGTGCTAATTAAAGATGAAGTCGCCGTATCTTGCTTTATATTTAAAATGAATTTCATTGCTCTGTTTTGAAGTTTCTGGAGTTTTTTTATTTGGCCTGCATTCATCATAAAAAGGATTGTAGGGCAGTATATAAAATGAGGTTCCACAATTGATCTGTAGACCATTTTTTTATGTTGCTTATCGACGTAAAAACATGATCTCTTAATAAAATTAATTTTTTTTTGATATTTTACTAACAACATAATCTAGGTGCTCATTAAATTTTTATCTCTCATCAATTTGAATTCCTAGGTATTTGAATACTTCCATTCTCTCAATCAGATCGTCTTTTATTCTTAAATTTATATTTTTTTTCAATTTTACATCGCGTTATTACCATGTATTTGGTTTTCTTTACATTGGGTTTTAATTTATTGATGCATAACCATTTATAAATATTATTTAAATCATGTTGAATTTTATCACAACCTTCATCTATATATTTTACACTAATTGTTATTAGAGCATCGTCAGCGAATAAATTGATTGAGCAAAATTGTAGTACATTATTTATATCATTGATATATATAAGAAAAAGCAGTGGCGAAAGTACCGACCCTTGCGGTAGGCCAATATTCACTTCTTTTTCGGATGATGTTGCGGTTCCAATTATGGTTTTCTGTCTTCGATGTGCTAAGTAACTTTTGAACCAATTTAACTCCATATTATGTACGCCAATCGCTTGCAATTTATAAATCAAAATATCACGATCCACCGTTTCGAATGCTCGTTGTAAGTCAATAAAGACAGAAATAATGGTGTTTTTTTCATTTAACTCATTTTTCCAATTAGCGAGAACCATGTTTAATGCTGTCTCACACGAATGTTTACTACGAAAGCCGGATTGTTCAGCTATAATAATATTGTTTTTGTCAAGATAGTTTGTGAGCTGAATTTTAACTATAGTTTCCAGAATTTTAGCGTCGCATGGCAGCGTATTTATTGGTCTTATTTCATTTGGATTTTGTCTTTAACTTTTTCGATTGGTACTATTGTTGATATTTTCCATGATTCAGGGACATAACCATTTTGCAAACTATTGTTTATTATATCCATATAAAAGAAACCAGTATATTCGATAGAGTCTCTAATCACACCTTCTGATAATAACTTTTTACCACCCGTTTTATATTTAAATTTCCTTACCAGATTTATAATATCATCTGTTGTTACAAGTTTAAACTTAAAGGTATCATCATGAAACGTATGAAGAATAAGATCGTTTGGTATCTGATCTATATTTGCGTGAATTTCTTTAATACTATCTACGAAAAATATATTTAGTTCCTCTGCTACTTGAATATGATTCGTTATCCTTTGTTCATTGATTTTTATTTCATTTATAACTTTTTTTTCAGCATTTAGATTCACTGTTTCTTTCAAACATTTCCACATTTTCTTGCAATCATGTTGGTAAGTTTCGATCCTTCTTTCCATATAAGTAGTTTTCTTTTTTTTGATTAATTTATTATATTGTTTTTGTATCCTTTTATATTCATGCCAGTTTCCTGATATTTGGGCGATTTGTTTAAGCTGGTATTTGTGTCTATTCATCAGAAGAAGATCGATGTCATACCATTTATTTGTGGGGTTAACTGTCACAGTTTCGGGCTTGGCCGGATATAACATTTTCACTTGTTGAAAAGAGGTTTTATGTAAGAACAAGCGAAAAGTTATATTTAGCTTATGTCGTATGTAATGTCGTACATACTTCTCAACGTAAGGCGGGAACCCGCTTGAACACTTTTTCGTGCGTTGGCTCTCAGTAAAGGCGAAAGAAGCCTTTTCATTCTGAACCACTGTGGACTTCTATAAAAAAATATTATACTAGAGAACTTCTCAATACAGACGCAATCAATAAATTACTATTGACAGATGACAACTTTCGGGAGTTCCAGGGCAGGGAAATATTATTCATAAGAGCCAGAGAGTTACATGTTGCATATGTGATAAGTAGAGTTGCAATGTATCGAAACATGCCAAATAATTTTTCGTCGCTGACGTAAATCAAAATCAAATCAAAATCAATTTGACCAGCTTCGAAATGAAAATAAACAAGATAGAGAAGTTCGGTTAAAACCGAAGCTTAAATACCCTCCACCTTTTATAATCCTCTAAAAAATAAGTTCCTATGGCCATATTTATGTATATGACTATTTCATGTACTCACGCAAATAGAGTTTTTTTTTAATTATAGGCGTTTGCGTTATTTAATCACGCCCATTTTTAACACAGGGTTAAACAACGGTACCACTTATATTGATACCAAATTTCAAATTGTGCGATATATAATTTTTTAATGATACATTTTTTTCGAGGTATGTTAGGATTTTTGTTTATTATGGTCGTGTCTCTTAAGCAATTTTGCCCAATTTCAATACGGAACAGCCAAATTAAACTAAGTGTGCCAAGTTGCAATTTGATATCTCAAAAATTACGACCGTGAGGGTGCTAACAACAGACGAACACACGGACACACGGACGGACATGTCTCAAACGATTTCTCTTTTCATGCTGATTAAGAATACATATGGTTTGTGGGGTTTCCGAGGCTTCCTTCGATGTGTTGTAAACGGATGATCAAAATGAACATACCCTCTTCCCTAAGGTGGAACGTGTCCGCGAATTACCAAAGTGTAGCAAGGCGTATATATAACCGACGCGGACATTATGTGTTTCGCAGAAACAAAGACTTAACTATTATTTGTTAAGTTATTTTGACCTCTATTTCTTTTTGATTATTGGTTTTTGTTAAGTTAGACACAATGTCAAAGACTTCACTGTTGGATGATTGTTGCGGTAAAGGATTCAGTAGTTTAGCTAGAGTTAGGGGAAGCGGTGCCCTTTATTGATAAAATCGTGGAATTTTATTCTACATAAAATCCGATTTAGGTAGTTAAACGAAAGTTCGAAAGATTGTATAAGATTATCTGTCGCATGAAGAAAACGACTACATTTGGAGGAATGCAGATGTCTTGGGCGTTGGCTAAAGTTGCAAGAGAAGCAGTGAAAGCAAAAGTGTACAAGTATTACTTTAATTATGCATTTTTTTTAAGCACAGTTATTCCTGTGTGTTTCTTTAAAAACCATATTATGTATATGTAAAAACGTGGCAAGTCAACTTTCATCCTTACGCATAAAATAACGCGTAAGAAATAAAAAAATAAATTTGGTTTAGACGAAATTTACAATTGTGGGCGTGACAGGATTGTGATTACGCCCTCTAATAGTGTATGTATTGTGTATCAGCTTGAAAGTCTAAACTATAAATATAATACATGTACCAAATTTCAAGTTCATGGGTCAATTTTTGTGGCAGATAAAGATTTTTCATTATTGTGGGCGTGGCTCTTGACCGATGTTGCCCATTTTAAATGGCAATCTGCATGAAAAACTAAAATTACCTGTACAAAATTTCAGCACAATATCTTAAAATTTACGACTGTGAGAATGCCAACCACAAAGAGTCACCCGGACACACGGACGTAAATATCTAAATTAAAGTAAGTAAATTGTCAATGTAGGTCATTGGGTTAAGCTGCCGGTTCCAGGGTTCACACTTCGTTTTCGATTTACCTTCTTATTTATTTCACTTTACGTTAATCAGAGACAAATTAACTTCTACGGGGGTTTTCTTTTCAGTCACACTTTCTCTTTACATAATAAAAAAAACAACAAAATTTCACTCGATTTCTCAGCTATTTAAAACCACAATTTATTATTTTATACTTTATGGATTACAAGGTTTTATTATTCACATATGGAGAACGTTTATCATAAACTTAAATTTTTATACTTTGTACATTTTTATATCCTATAATTTCACCACTTTCCTCTGCACTTACTTTACATTTGATCTTCCTCCTCTGTAGTCGTAAGAAAACTTCCCTTTTTCTATTTCAATCGCAATCATGTAATTCGAATATTTCTCTTTTTAAGGTGATTGGTGTAAATCGATATTAAATCGATAAATTTACGCAACAGTTGATATTTCGAACATGAGATATTATTTTTGTTGTTAGAAAGGAAAGTAGATTCAAATTTTCTCTTTTACAAGATCGACTCAGTTTTTCACTTAGCAATTACGTATAATGACAATAAATTTCATTTCTTTCAGACCGTTGAAGATTTGGAGATTCGTTGTATGGAAGCGGGCATTGAAATAGTCACAAGACAATCATTTTTATCCGATCCAACTGATGCTGTACGAAATTTAAGACGTCAAGATGCACGCATTATAGTCGGTTTATTTTATGTGGTAGCCGCTAGGCGCGTGTTATGTGAAATGTACAAACAACAATTGTATGGGAGAGCCCATGTTTGGTTTTTTATAGGTAAGCACTTTGTCTTTTAACTTCGTTAATAAAATAAAATACAACAAACATAGATGAAATGAAGTTACATAGAAGCTACAGTGAACTACATGGAAGCTACAGTGAACGCCAAATTTCTAACCACCATCAAGAGCACATTACAAACCACATTAGGGAAAATTTATATATCTGCCACAAAAATTTACCTATGTATGTGACACAAATGGGCGTGGGCTAAATTTTACAAAAACCTTATGCCGCATAAAACTCATCTTATACGTTAACGAATAATTTATCAGTACTAGGGGCCCTTATCAGGTACATGCCACGCTCACTATGGAGGAGGTGGTGAAGCGTATCTAACATAATAGCCAAATTTAGTTTTTCTATTTGTTACAGATGTGTCTTATGATTCTATATGAAATGAAACTCTTTTCACTTCGGTATCTTTGATACTAAGCTTATTTATGACATTAAAGTGTTTTCCTATCTAACCTATCCCTCTCTCTCCCCATCTTCGTATTTTCTATTCCAACGGTTGGTTTCATTGGTAACATAGTGAGATTACGTGCGTGAGATAAGGTGTGAAATGTTTGTGTGCCTCGATTGAGTTCTTTATCGTTTGTCTCTTTTTATACCCTCCACCTCAGTGATTAGGGTATACTAAGTTTGTTCTTCCGTTTGCAACACCTAGAAAAATGCGTCAGAGGCCCTATAAAATATATATATTCTTGATCAGCGTCAAAAACTGAGTCGATTTAGACATGTATGTTCGTGTGTCCATATGTCCGTGAGAATGCCAACTCTCACGGCGTACATTTTGAGATATTGAGCTGAAAATTTGAACAGGCACTTTCAGTTTTTGCACGCAGATCGCTATTTAAAATGGGCAAAATCGGTCTAGAACGACGCCCACAACCGACTTAAATCTATTTATCTGCCACAAAAATTGAGCTATAAATTTAAAATTTTGTATGTACATCTATAAATATAAGCTTAATTGATGTGCCAAAAATGGGCATGGTCGGATAACAGACACGCCCACAAACAACAAAAATCTTTATATCTGCCACAAAAAATGACGTAGGAACTTGAAATTTAATATACGATTACATAGTTACACCATCCACTGATGTTCTTAAAATGGGCGCAATCAAATAACAGACGCGCCCACAATCAACAAAAAAATATATATATTTGCCACAAAAGTTGACCTATGAACTTTATTTTTCGTGCATTTATTAAAGGTTTGCCCATCCATCGATGTACCAAAAATTAGTATGGTGGGATAACAGACACGCCCACAATTTTCAAAAAATCATATTCAACGTAAAAGTAGACTTGCATGCTGATACGTAATACATAAACTATTAGAGGGCGCAATATATATATATATATATATATTTGCCACGCCCACCGTTGTGGAGGTGGAGGGTATTTAGGATTTGGCCTAAGCCAAATTTATTTTTCTTACTTGTTCTTTGTTAACAGCAAATTAAGAGCAGTTATTTCTTATCGATTACTTAAGGGATTAGAGCAATTTATACCAAAAGATTTACAAGCATTCCTTTTGCAACACCTAGAAAGGGTCGTCAGATACCTAACAGTATGTGTGTGTATGTACATATATTTCTGACCAGCATCTAAATCCAAGTCGATTTAGTAAAGCTCATCCATCTGTCATCTATTGTTGAAACGCTCATGGCCGCTTGATTGTACGTACGTTCATATTTAAATTGTGCGAAGCCGGTCAAGTGTCATGGCCTCAATTGACAAAAACCTTTCAAGCCAAAAAACTTAAGTCTCAGAGCTTGAATTTCGTAAAAAACTCTTATTCATAATTAGCTTCTTTTTCGATGTTCCAAAAATAGCATAATAGCAGAATAACAGAAGCACACTTGCACACACACACGCCCATATATATATGCCACGTCCCCGTAAAATTGCCATATACCATATATGGAGGGTATCCCATATTCTAACCAGGTCTAATACAATTAAAACCTGATATACATAATTTCGAGTATAGAGGAATTGGAGGCAGTGAAAGTAGAAAAAGCGAAAAAGAAAGCGAAGGAAATGTATAAATTCTCTTAATATGTCATATGCAACGCTCACTTAAATTCAATTCAAGTGGAATTTTTCAAACAAACAAGCAAAGGAAAAAATTTCCAAAAAACTTTCCTAAAAAAAACCCAATTGAAGTTTTTAACCGTTGAGTATATAACTTTATTTATTTAAATGTTCAAAAAAAGTAATTTTTATTTTTTAACAGACTAAAAAATTTCTTTATTCGCTTAAATTCAAAAATGAACCAAATTAAAATTAATAACATTTGTTATACCCGCCACCATAGTGATGAGAAGGTTATTCTTCCCTTTACAAAAACCAGAAGAAGGCGTTAGAGACCCTTTAAAGTATATATATTCTTGATCAGCGTCGAAAACTGAGTCGATTTAAACATGTATGTCCGTGTGGAAGTTTTCTATTGCATAAAACATATGTTTTTCTTAGACAGAGGTGATATAAATGTGTACTAACAAATTTGTATTCGTGAAAACGAAAATATTTATATTCTGGTTACAGGTCTTTGTTAATTTATCATTTGGTTTGTTAACAGAGACAATAAAAAAGTATATTGAAAACGGCCCTAAATTGCTTACGAGCTAACAATACACTAGGATTAGATGCTAATCACCATACACAAAGTAAATGTACCCAGTATTTTTAAATAAACTAAAAGAAAAACAAAATAGAAAAGTTCGGTTAAGACCGAACCTTAAATACCCTCCACCTTTTTAAAAAATAAGTTCCTATTGCCATATTTATGTATATGACTATTTCATGTACTTACGCAATTTCAATACAGAACAGCGAAATTGAACTAAGAATACGTATGCAAAGTTTAAATTTGATATCTCAAAAATTACGACCGTGAGAGTGCCAACAACAGACGGACACACGGACGGACATGTCTCAAACGATTTCTCTTTTTGTGCTGATTAAGAATATATATGGTTTGTGGGGTCTCTGACGCTTACTTCGATGTGTTATAAACGGATGATCAAAATGAATATACCCTCTTCCCTAAGGTGAACGGTATAAAAACGTAAAATCGGCTACTAGCAACCAATAAATATGAAACCAAATTATTTAAAGTGCCTGTATCTAAATATTAACAGCATTGTAGGAAACAAATACGAACTTGAACATGTTATGGCAGACAGAAACCCGCATATAGTGTTATGCAGTGAAACATGCATAACTGAGGAAATTACGGATGCTGAACTGCAAATTGCACCTTACAGGTGGTAACATTGCAAACTATTATACACACACTTTAAAATCGTTTTTCAAAACAATGTTTTCCTTATGCGGGAAAAGGATAAACATACGCATTCTCAAAATTACATTAAATTGAGTGTGAATGTGACATTCGTCTAACTTGTTGGATCCGAAAAAATGAAACAATTTTCTTTACAATTGCAAAACTTGATTTTCAGAAGGCCGGGAATGGGAATGTGTTCATCTTACTTAGACTTTCCTCGCCATTCCCGTTTCTAGTTTACGAGATCAGTTTACTTAACACCTTAGGCGGAATTTATCCGCAACAACTCAAATATAACGATGTCGAGTGTGTATACGTGCAAAAAAAGTTTTAATGCTCCTCAAACATTTTTTACTTCCTTTATTTTTCTTTCTTTTGGGGGAAATTGAAATGCAAGAAAAGTTTACTTTATATGAAAAGGGCAGACAAAAGGAAATGTAATTATACTTTATTATCAAATAAATAAATAGCATTGGGACCCTTATGTAGAAATACTAAGTATGGTAAAGAAGAGCTGCATTAGGCGTATGCCAAATCTAGGACACACATCATCATTACCCACTTGCAAATTAGAGCACCACTGCGTTAATGTTCCAAATTTCACTTTGGATTTTAATAAACATGCTACAATATAATTAATTTTTGGGAGTGATTAAATTGTTCACTCAATTATTCACAACAAAATCATTGTGCACAGATATGATTATTTGAGCTAATTTTAAACATTTTTATAATTTAATTTTATACGTGAAAAGGTGCTCTGTATATAAGGAAAAAATATCTAAGAATCAGATTTGTTACAAGCCATATCATAACAACGCAAGTGAAACGTAATTGACACGCCCGCAATGACATTCTAAACCTTGCACCAGGCGCTTTCATCATACTCACAGTAGCAAATATTGAGATATGGATCAGAAAGTACAATATATATATTCTTTATCAGAAATTGAATCCATTTAGATATGCATGTCCTTTCTCTTCATATATAGAAATATTTTTAAATTTTAAGTAAAAACAATTTTTATTGATAAAAGAAATACTGTTTGTTTGTCATTAAAAAAAACCAAACAAAAAACAAGTAAGAAAACTAAATATGGCTTAGATCAAATCTTAAATACCCTCCATATCCACAACGTTGGTCGTGGCAAATATAGATATGTATTGCGCCCTCTAATAGTGTATGTATGTCTTACATATCAGCATTACGTTCACTATGGTTTTTTGTAAATTGTGGACATGTCTTTTATACGATCATGCCTATTTTTGGCACATTAGTGGATGGGATAAGTATGTATACGCGTACCAAATTTTAAGTTCCTAGATTAACTTTCGATTGTAGGCGCGTATGTTATCCGACCACGCCCATTTTCGGCATTTTTGTAGATATACATACAAAATTTCCAGTTTATATCTCATTTTTTGTGGCATATAAATATATATTTTTCGATTGTGGGTGTGGCTTTTGACCGATTTTGCCCATTTTAAATAGGAATCTGCTTGCAAAAAAAAACTTTCAACGCAATATCTTAAAATTTATGCCCGTGAGAAAGCCAACAAAAGACAGACACATGGACATACATGTTTAAATCGACTCAGTTTTCGACGCTGATCAAGAATATATATACTTTGTAGGGTCTCTGACGCCTCCTTCTGGGTGTTGCAAACGGAAGAACAAACTTAGTATCATCATCACTAAAGTCGAGGGTATAATAATACGCAGTTTTCTCGATTTTGCAATTTCTCTTTTGTCTAACTTTTAAAAAAAAAAAAAGAAAACATGTCGGATCCAAATCAACTAGTTAGACCACCTTAACAGGACAACCAAAATTTAAATCCACCAAATCCTTCAAATGTTTCGAATCAAGACCAAGTTAGTAGAAATTTAGAAAGTATTGTTTCAGAGACGAAGCGATACATATCTTTACAAAAAATTAGAGGGACAAGGCATTAGATACCTTTATTATCAGATCAGCTATAATCAGCAGCCTTCACTTTACCCAAGATATCAAGATAATTTCAACAGATCAACAGCACCTTTCTCACTTAATAATTTCCAATACAGGCAGAATTTTCCTCCGCCAAGACCTTTTCAACCCAAGGCTTTTCCAGCACCCGAACCAATAGACATAGACAGATCCGTAAGAACCGTCAATAGACCTAGAAATAATGATAGGTACTTTGGCAGAAAATCACCACAAACTTCTATAATGGTCCAACCAGACAAAAAACAAAGAACATTTCATATAGAACCAGTTACTTGTGACGAAGTAGAATTCCAGAAGCAAATGGAACAGATAAATACATAACATAAACAATCATTTTCCGAATAGTTGGGAACTTGGGAAAGAAATGAAGAAGAAATAAATGAATTCATAGACGTTCATTTTTTAGAGTAAAAGACTCATTGCCATATGTAGAATGAAAATTAAGTAATTTTTAATTAATTAACTATAACTATATTCAGCCACGATTGGTAAAGAAACCAATCCCAAATAAAACTCCATTTTTTGCAAATTCTATCGGTGGTAAAGTGGAAGTTAAACATCATCCTTTGCTTAGTCTTTTCAGTTTAAAGGATCCTCAAATAAAATTTTTTATTTTGCCAACACTGAAATCGTTTGATGCCATATTGAGAAATGATAGTTTGAAAAATTTATCCGCTGTAATTCACCACAAGGAAAGTTATATGATAATAAAAGATAATATAAAAGTCCGAGTCAAATAACTAAAGTCCGAAGATGTTAATTCAATTAAAACCCAATTCAATCATATGACTTCTTCTCAGAGACAGTATATGTCATTCAATTGGAATTCATTTGGAAGTCTGTTCGCTGAACCTGATAAAAGATTGTCCTACACCATAAAAGAAGTGGGTTCCATTCGTATTCTCCGATACACTCTAGATCTTCTCCGTATCCGATGTCCTTGAAGGGAGAGATTTAAAATTTCATCGAAATATCTCAAAAAAAAAACAAAATGAATATACCCTCTTCCCTAAGGGGGAGGGTATAATTAGACCTCATATGAAGAGGGGTTTTAAAAATGGACCAATCCGGTCCATTTTCAATAGGGTTCCCCTTTGGGCCAATACATGTCCTTGTACCGAATTTCATCAAAATATGTCAAAAAGCAAAGCTTACGCACAAATTTAGATGGACAGACAAGAGGACAGACGGATATGGTCGATTCAGATTTCGATTCTGAATCGATCGGTATAATTGAAGGTGGGTGTGGCATTTGCCGTTTAGGAGTTACAAACATCCGCACCCTTTTCCATAGGGTGGTGCAGGGTATTATGAAGTAAAATTTTAACAATTTTTAATATCATTCAGTTCAATGAAATGTTTAATGCCTTTGTTTATGTTTCAACATGATGTGCCATCGGCATATCATCAAATGATGAATTAACAAAGACCTGTAACCAGAAGATAAATATTTTCGTTTTCACTCAATGCCTTCGGTTGGTGATTGCTGCAAGAATTTAACGAAAGCGTCTATACCATTCAATAGCAGCAGTTCTCTTTAGTTGGTTTTACAAGAGAAATTCCTTCTTTGGAATTCCTCTGTATGGACGTTTTCTGGTATGCCTCCACATATTATGGGGGTACACTAAGTTTATCATTTCGTTTGCAAAGCCCAGAAGTGGGGGTCTTAGAGTCCCCATAATACATCTATTATGTTCTTGGCCATAGTCAAAAATTGAGTCAATATAAAGATATACATGTATACGTGTGTCCATATATGCGTCTGTTGTTAAAAAGACTCATGATCGGAAACATTGATATATCAACATGAAACTCGGTACAGAAGTTCCTAATATACGAAGGTTTACAATGGATAAACTCGATTAACAGCTGCGCTCACAATCGCCATAAAGCTGTCTATTGCCTATGAATCTTGAGTGGGAATTATTTAAAATTAGCCCATCCATCGTCTTGCTAAGAATAGGCGTGCTCGGATGATAGACGCGTTCACAAACATTAAAAAAACTTTGATGCAGAATCCGTCTTCAAAGTTGAAATGCATTCACTTACCCGCCGCTTTGCGTATGTTATATATGCTATTAAATATTTGGCAATCTAGGCTTTTCCTTCTTTACTAAATCCTCCACTCTTGTGGAGTTTGTTCTTCCGTTTGCAACACCCAGAAGGAGGCGTCAGAGACCCTACAAAGTATATATATTCTTGATCAGCGTCAAAAACTGAGTCAATTTAGACATGTACGTCCGTGTGTCCATGTGTTAGTGTGTCCGTCTGTTCTTGACATTTTCACGGTCCTAAAATTTTGAGATATTGAGCTTTTGTACAGGCACTTTTAGTTTTTGCACGCAGATCGATATTTAGAATGGGCAAAATCGGTCGAGAGCCACAAATTGAGCTATGAACTTGAAATTTGGTGCAATTATTTAAGGTGTGAGCTAACCGCGTAGTGTTATCGCACGTAGTGTTATCGTATTGCTAAACTAAAGTTTCAAATTAGAGTCGATTGAACATATACTTATTTACGATCGTTAGAGAGAACATAATTCATGAATTCATTACTATAGCAATGCACAATGTTGGCTAACTGTTAGTTGACATTGCTGCATTAACAAGCAAAAGATTGACACATTTAATTAATTTTCTTAGATTTCCCAAACTACTTGGACATTGTAGTAATGCAGCAATGCGCGGTATATGTGCTCGAACTATGTATCACCTCTGAACTGCCCAATTTGGCTATTAAATATGTGACACACAGAAGTTTAGTAAATGAAAAGAGAACAAATGCCATCAAGAAGAAGTAACATAAAAAGAAGAAAGTATTGCTGACTTTCACACAATATGGGGCGGTGTATTAAAAATATTCCGTTTGCAATAGTCAGAAGGAGGCACCGGAGAGCCTACGAATATATATATATTGTCTTGATACGCACTAAATCTGAATTTATATAGAAAGGTTAATTCAAATGTCCGTCTCTCCTTGGAATTCAAGCGAACCGGTTTTAGATCTCGTGTGCATATAAGACTTTTTAAGTAGCAATAAATCGTATTTACTGATTTAATTCAGCTAATTGTAGTATATATTGTGTAATTAATTGGCTTACACCACTTTGAATGATTGGTAGAACCGATATAGCTCCTTTTGGCTATATTGCCAAGTATGGCTCGCGCCATGTTGGAGAGAATCCGCGATTATGACTTTGTGGTTGATATAAATTTTTAATCATGTGTTTGATTAAAAAACGCGATTGCGCAGTCCCGTCACAGGCCTGCATGTATAAGTCATATACGCACTGTACATTCACTCCACCTTATTTTCCTAGAAGACAATTTGATTTAATTTCTTTCGTTGTTAGAGCGCTTTGACTTTAATTTCTAAAATTTCTTTAAAAAAAATTGTAACAAATATCTTGTTCCCTCAATTTTCTTTTTGCAATACATAAAATATTTGTTGCAAAATTGTTTGAATTTGAAAAAGATGTTTTTGAGAGTAAAGAATTTGGCAAAATGTATGCGAAGAATAGATGTACTCGTTAATTTGATAAAAAAAACATTTGCTATAAGAGACTTTTATTTTGGCTTGCCCACTATACGAGAGCAATCTAAGCAAAATAATGTAGCCGATGATAAGAAGCCCATAGTTGGAACGGGCAATCTCAAGGTGGAGGTTATAGATATAAATAGTGACGAAATGATGGACAGTGATTTTTGGGGCAACTACAATCCAAGAGCATACCAATCTATAATTGATGCATACGATGAAATTGAAAAAGCCATGCTTTCAAAACAAACTTTGGAAGGAAAGGACATGAATAAATTCATATTTCAAAAAGCTGTAGTTGAAGCCATGAGACAAAACAAATTCCCGCGTACTTAAACGATTTTTTGTACATTTGCGTTCGATATATGTTCTGTAATATGCAATATACGTGTAAATGAAATATACGAAATATATGTGCAATATATGTAGTTTATACGAAGTGATTTCTGATTTGTTTTTGCACCCTCCACATTGTAGTGGTGGTGGGTTCTTTACTTCAACTTTTTTAAGTAAAATGGTTTTTAAGAACAATATGCAAGCTAAATATACTAAGTTCGTATAGAAAAATATGATGTGACCGGTTCAGAGAGGATACCCAATGAAATCTGTGTGTCATTGGAATTCTTTTCTTGTTCAACCATCCTGGGGAGTAATTCAATACGGAACAGCGAAATTGAACTAAGAATGCGTATGCAAAGTTTAAATTTGATATCTCAAAAATTACGACCGTGAGAGTGCCAACAACAGACGGAAACACGGACGGACATGTCTCAAACGATTTCTCTTTTTGTGCTGATTAAGAATATATATGGTTTGTGGGGTCTCCGACGCTTACTTCGATGTGTTATAAACGGATGATCAAAATGAATATACCCTCTTCCCTAAGGTGAAGGGTATAAAAACGTAAAATCGGCTACTAGCAACCAATAAATATGAAACCAAATTATTTAAAGTGCCTGTATCTAAATATTAACAGCATTGTAGGAAACAAATACGAACTTGAACATGTTATGGCAGACAGAAACCCGCATATAGTGTTATGCAGTGAAACATGCATAACTGAGGAAATTACGGATGCTGAACTGCAAATTGCACCTTACAGGTGGTAACATTGCAAACTATTATACACACACTTTAAAATCGTTTTTCAAAACAATGTTTTCCTTATGCGGGAAAAGGATAAACATACGCATTCTCAAAATTACATTAAATTGAGTGTGAATGTGACATTCGTCTAACTTGTTGGATCCGAAAAAATGAAACAATTTTCTTTACAATTGCAAAACTTGATTTTCAGAAGGCCGGGAATGGGAATGTGTTCATCTTACTTAGACTTTCCTCGCCATTCCCGTTTCTAGTTTACGAGATCAGTTTACTTAACACCTTAGGCGGAATTTATCCGCAACAACTCAAATATAACGATGTCGAGTGTGTATACGTGCAAAAAAAGTTTTAATGCTCCTCAAACATTTTTTACTTCCTTTATTTTTCTTTCTTTTGGGGGAAATTGAAATGCAAGAAAAGTTTACTTTATATGAAAAGGGCAGACACAAGGAAATGTAATTATACTTTATTATCAAATAAATAAATAGCATTGGGACCCTTATGTAGAAATACTAAGTATGGTAAAGAAGAGCTGCATTAGGCGTATGCCAAATCTAGGACACACATCATCATTACCCACTTGCAAATTAGAGCACCACTGCGTTAATGTTCCAAATTTCACTTTGGATTTTAATAAACATGCTACAATATAATTAATTTTTGGGAGTGATTAAATTGTTCACTCAATTATTCACAACAAAATCATTGTGCACAGATATGATTATTTGAGCTAATTTTAAACATTTTTATAATTTAATTTTATACGTGAAAAGGTGCTCTGTATATAAGGAAAAAATATCTAAGAATCAGATTTGTTACAAGCCATATCATAACAACGCAAGTGAAACGTAATTGACACGCCCGCAATGACATTCTAAACCTTGCACCAGGCGCTTTCATCATACTCACAGTAGCAAATATTGAGATATGGATCAGAAAGTACAATATATATATTCTTTATCAGAAATTGAATCCATTTAGATATGCATGTCCTTTCTCTTCATATATAGAAATATTTTTAAATTTTAAGTAAAAACAATTTTTATTGATAAAAGAAATACTGTTTGTTTGTCATTAAAAAAAACCAAACAAAAAACAAGTAAGAAAACTAAATATGGCTTAGATCAAATCTTAAATACCCTCCATATCCACAACGTTGGTCGTGGCAAATATAGATATGTATTGCGCCCTCTAATAGTGTATGTATGTCTTACATATCAGCATTACGTTCACTATGGTTTTTTGTAAATTGTGGACATGTCTTTTATACGATCATGCCTATTTTTGGCACATTAGTGGATGGGATAAGTATGTATACGCGTACCAAATTTTAAGTTCCTAGATTAACTTTCGATTGTAGGCGCGTATGTTATCCGACCACGCCCATTTTCGGCATTTTTGTAGATATACATACAAAATTTCCAGTTTATATCTCATTTTTTGTGGCATATAAATATATATTTTTCGATTGTGGGTGTGGCTTTTGACCGATTTTGCCCATTTTAAATAGGAATCTGCTTGCAAAAAAAAACTTTCAACGCAATATCTTAAAATTTATGCCCGTGAGAAAGCCAACAAAAGACAGACACATGGACATACATGTTTAAATCGACTCAGTTTTCGACGCTGATCAAGAATATATATACTTTGTAGGGTCTCTGACGCCTCCTTCTGGGTGTTGCAAACGGAAGAACAAACTTAGTATCATCATCACTAAAGTCGAGGGTATAATAATACGCAGTTTTCTCGATTTTGCAATTTCTCTTTTGTCTAACTTTTAAAAAAAAAAAAAGAAAACATGTCGGATCCAAATCAACTAGTTAGACCACCTTAACAGGACAACCAAAATTTAAATCCACCAAATCCTTCAAATGTTTCGAATCAAGACCAAGTTAGTAGAAATTTAGAAAGTATTGTTTCAGAGACGAAGCGATACATATCTTTACAAAAAATTAGAGGGACAAGGCATTAGATACCTTTATTATCAGATCAGCTATAATCAGCAGCCTTCACTTTACCCAAGATATCAAGATAATTTCAACAGATCAACAGCACCTTTCTCACTTAATAATTTCCAATACAGGCAGAATTTTCCTCCGCCAAGACCTTTTCAACCCAAGGCTTTTCCAGCACCCGAACCAATAGACATAGACAGATCCGTAAGAACCGTCAATAGACCTAGAAATAATGATAGGTACTTTGGCAGAAAATCACCACAAACTTCTATAATGGTCCAACCAGACAAAAAACAAAGAACATTTCATATAGAACCAGTTACTTGTGACGAAGTAGAATTCCAGAAGCAAATGGAACAGATAAATACATAACATAAACAATCATTTTCCGAATAGTTGGGAACTTGGGAAAGAAATGAAGAAGAAATAAATGAATTCATAGACGTTCATTTTTTAGAGTAAAAGACTCATTGCCATATGTAGAATGAAAATTAAGTAATTTTTAATTAATTAACTATAACTATATTCAGCCACGATTGGTAAAGAAACCAATCCCAAATAAAACTCCATTTTTTGCAAATTCTATCGGTGGTAAAGTGGAAGTTAAACATCATCCTTTGCTTAGTTTTTTCAGTTTAAAGGATCCTCAAATAAAATTTTTTATTTTGCCAACACTGAAATCGTTTGATGCCATATTGAGAAATGATAGTTTGAAAAATTTATCCGCTGTAATTCACCTCAAGGAAAGTTATATGATAATAAAAGATAATATAAAAGTCCGAGTCAAATAACTAAAGTCCGAAGATGTTAATTCAATTAAAACCCAATTCAATCATATGACTTCTTCTCAGAGACAGTATATGTCATTCAATTGGAATTCATTTGGAAGTCTGTTCGCTGAACCTGATAAAAGATTGTCCTACACCATAAAAGAAGTGGGTTCCATTCGTATTCTCCGATACACTCTAGATCTTCTCCGTATCCGATTTCCTTGAAGGGAGAGATTTAAAATTTCATCGAAATATCTCAAAAAAAAAACAAAATGAATATACCCTCTTCCCTAAGGGGGAGGGTATAATTAGACCTCATATGAAGAGGGGTTTTAAAAATGGACCAATCCGGTCCATTTTCAATAGGGTTCCCCTTTGGGCCAATACATGTCCTTGTACCGAATTTCATCAAAATATGTCAAAAAGCAAAGCTTACGCACAAATTTAGATGGACAGACAAGAGGACAAACGGATATGGTCGATTCAGATTTCGATTCTGAATCGATCGGTATAATTGAAGGTGGGTGTGGCATTTGCCGTTTAGGAGTTACAAACATCCGCACCCTTTTCCATAGGGTGGTGCAGGGTATTATGAAGTAAAATTTTAACAATTTTTAATATCATTCAGTTCAATGAAATGTTTAATGCCTTTGTTTATGTTTCAACATGATGTGCCATCGGCATATCATCAAATGATGAATTAACAAAGACCTGTAACCAGAAGATAAATATTTTCGTTTTCACTCAATGCCTTCGGTTGGTGATTGCTGCAAGAATTTAACGAAAGCGTCTATACCATTCAATAGCAGCAGTTCTCTTTAGTTGGTTTTACAAGAGAAATTCCTTCTTTGGAATTCCTCTGTATGGACGTTTTCTGGTATGCCTCCACATATTATGGGGGTACACTAAGTTTATCATTTCGTTTGCAAAGCCCAGAAGTGGGGGTCTTAGAGTCCCCATAATACATCTATTATGTTCTTGGCCATAGTCAAAAATTGAGTCAATATAAAGATATACATGTATACGTGTGTCCATATATGCGTCTGTTGTTAAAAAGACTCATGATCGGAAACATTGATATATCAACATGAAACTCGGTACAGAAGTTCCTAATATACGAAGGTTTACAATGGATAAACTCGATTAACAGCTGCGCTCACAATCGCCATAAAGCTGTCTATTGCCTATGAATCTTGAGTGGGAATTATTTAAAATTAGCCCATCCATCGTCTTGCTAAGAATAGGCGTGCTCGGATGATAGACGCGTTCACAAACATTAAAAAAACTTTGATGCAGAATCCGTCTTCAAAGTTGAAATGCATTCACTTACCCGCCGCTTTGCGTATGTTATATATGCTATTAAATATTTGGCAATCTAGGCTTTTCCTTCTTTACTAAATCCTCCACTCTTGTGGAGTTTGTTCTTCCGTTTGCAACACCCAGAAGGAGGCGTCAGAGACCCTACAAAGTATATATATTCTTGATCAGCGTCAAAAACTGAGTCAATTTAGACATGTATGTCCGTGTGTCCATGTGTTAGTGTGTCCGTCTGTTCTTGACATTTTCACGGTCCTAAAATTTTGAGATATTGAGCTTTTGTACAGGCACTTTTAGTTTTTGCACGCAGATCGATATTTAGAATGGGCAAAATCGGTCGAGAGCCACAAATTGAGCTATGAACTTGAAATTTGGTGCAATTATTTAAGGTGTGAGCTAACCGCGTAGTGTTATCGCACGTAGTGTTATCGTATTGCTAAACTAAAGTTTCAAATTAGAGTCGATTGAACATATACTTATTTACGATCGTTAGAGAGAACATAATTCATGAATTCATTACTATAGCAATGCACAATGTTGGCTAACTGTTAGTTGACATTGCTGCATTAACAAGCAAAAGATTGACACATTTAATTAATTTTCTTAGATTTCCCAAACTACTTGGACATTGTAGTAATGCAGCAATGCGCGGTATATGTGCTCGAATTATGTATCACCTCTGAACTGCCCAATTTGGCTATTAAATATGTGACACACAGAAGTTTAGTAAATGAAAAGAGAACAAATGCCATCAAGAAGAAGTAACATAAAAAGAAGAAAGTATTGCTGACTTTCACACAATATGGGGCGGTGTATTAAAAATATTCCGTTTGCAATAGTCAGAAGGAGGCACCGGAGAGCCTACGAATATATATATATTGTCTTGATACGCACTAAATCTGAATTTATATAGAAAGGTTAATTCAAATGTCCGTCTCTCCTTGGAATTCAAGCGAACCGGTTTTAGATCTCGTGTGCATATAAGACTTTTTAAGTAGCAATAAATCGTATTTACTGATTTAATTCAGCTAATTGTAGTATATATTGTGTAATTAATTGGCTTACACCACTTTGAATGATTGGTAGAACCGATATAGCTCCTTTTGGCTATATTGCCAAGTATGGCTCGCGCGGATTATGTTGGAGAGAATCCGCGATTATGACTTTGTGGTTGATATAAATTTTTAATCATGTGTTTGATTAAAAAACGCGATTGCGCAGTCCCGTCACAGGCCTGCATGTATAAGTCATATACGCACTGTACATTCACTCCACCTTATTTTCCTAGAAGACAATTTGATTTAATTTCTTTCGTTGTTAGAGCGCTTTGACTTTAATTTCTAAAATTTCTTTAAAAAAAATTGTAACAAATATCTTGTTCCCTCAATTTTCATTTTGCAATACATAAAATATTTGTTGCAAAATTGTTTGAATTTGAAAAAGATGTTTTTGAGAGTAAAGAATTTGGCAAAATGTATGCGAAGAATAGATGTACTCGTTAATTTGATAAAAAAAACATTTGCTATAAGAGACTTTTATTTTGGCTTGCCCACTATACGAGAGCAATCTAAGCAAAATAATGTAGCCGATGATAAGAAGCCCATAGTTGGAACGGGCAATCTCAAGGTGGAGGTTATAGATATAAATAGTGACGAAATGATGGACAGTGATTTTTGGGGCAACTACAATCCAAGAGCATACCAATCTATAATTGATGCATACGATGAAATTGAAAAAGCCATGCTTTCAAAACAAACTTTGGAAGGAAAGGACATGAATAAATTCATATTTCAAAAAGCTGTAGTTGAAGCCATGAGACAAAACAAATTCCCGCGTACTTAAACGATTTTTTGTACATTTGCGTTCGATATATGTTCTGTAATATGCAATATACGTGTAAATGAAATATACGAAATATATGTGCAATATATGTAGTTTATACGAAGTGATTTCTGATTTGTTTTTGCACCCTCCACATTGTAGTGGTGGTGGGTTCTTTACTTCAACTTTTTTAAGTAAAATGGTTTTTAAGAACAATATGCAAGCTAAATATACTAAGTTCGTATAGAAAAATATGATGTGACCGGTTCAGAGAGGATACCCAATGAAATCTGTGTGTCATTGGAATTCTTTTCTTGTTCAACCATCCTGGGGAGTAATTGGTCCGTGTGTGGGCGCGTACAAGTTTTTTCATTTTTTAAGATGTAGAATTGTAGTTGGCATTGCTTATTTAATATTATTTCTCCTGGTGCCCAGAAGGTTTTATTTCCTTTGTAACCTGTAGCATAAACAATTTATATATTTGCGCAATTTCTCACGTGTGACTTGCTTCGTTGAAAATACAAAATTTTCTTGATATTTGCTGATTTTATTTTTAACGAAATTTGACAGTCTTATTTGCTTTTATGGTGTTACGACTTTTTGCGCTAATGCGGTAATTATCTTCGGGTCCTTGCTACACTTGTATTTTGAAAATAAACAGAAGCCCACACAATGTAGATCTCTGCAGAGCCAACATAACGTCTTGCATACCCTGTTCCGGTTTGTTGGGCTTAGTTGTTATAGTATCGCCTGTAGAACCGTCTGTAATATAACTTAGAATATGTGTGTGTCCATGTAATTATACATGTGTGTACATATAGTGTACATTGTCCGGTCGACCATGCCAAGCAATCATTGTTTGTATTGCATTGTCGCATTTTTGATGTGCAAGCAAAATGCAACAAATTATGCGACGGTCATTTAATACTTTCGACACTTGTGTAAACAACCAAGTGGAAATGTCTTTGATTTACTAATGATAACAATAAGAAATGCTATTCCAAAGAACAGCATAATGCACAACTGCATGAGCATGTATATTGATGTGCATTCCAAAGATATGCATCTTTGCATAAAGGATGAAATTACAAAAACTGCTTATTTTGCGAATGTGTCGTCTGGACGAATGTCCAATCGACACATCATAACAACAGCGTTCCCACGTATAAACCACATATCACATGCACACAAACTAGAACTTGTAAGAAACTATAAATAGGGAAAAATCTAGTTTAAGTATTCAGTATTAAGCCAATATCCATAGTATTAAGTCAATATTCGTTAATAATTAACTAATTCATTCAGTTCGGTTTCGTTAATGCAATTGGTTTTCAAGTTAATAAAATAAATATGTAAAAATAAATCATAGTTGTTTTTTTTAAATCAAATTAAAAACGGCAACTAAAACTCTTAGTCTTGTAAGCTCAATTATTTTAGTGTTACTCTGCACGTATTTATTATCTTTTATTTCTCACTAAACAGGGAATCTAAGTTTCGTTTTCATCATTCATTATTAATCAAGTGCATACGAATGTCTCCATCTTTAATGGATTTTAGACCCAGGACGAATATTAAATATTTGCATTAGACAATTTAGATTATTCAACTTAAACCGTTCATCTTGAAGATTTCCTTTCTGGCATTTTGCTGGAACGTAATCTTCGAAATCGTTTTTCTCCACTTGTAGACATTTATATCGTATGCTAACTTCTGTCATCATCTTACCAAATACTTTGCCAAGTGTTGTAATGGTGTCCTCTAGCAACAAGCCCACGCTTTTTTGGTAAGACGTAATTTTTAAAACTCTCGTTTTAACTAGTGGCGTACACTTTATTGGTTTTACGCAGGATTACATACTTATTAAAGGGTACAAATATATCTAGTCAAAGACGCTTTAATCGATTTATGAAGTGAAATATGATTCGTGGTGTACTTTATTAGTCGATAAGATTGGGCGCAAGCCTCATTTACTGTGTACGCACAAATATGGAGGGTTTCTCAGATTTTATCTAAGCCAAATATAGGTTTTTACTTGTTTCTCTTCTGTATGAATTTTGATAGGATGGTACGAGGATAACTGGTATGAACAGAATTCCGAAAACGAAGGTATACCCTGCACAAAAGAACAAATGCGTATAGCAGCCGAAGGCCATTTGACTACAGAAGCTTTAATGTGGAATCAAAACAATCAAACCACCATTTCAGGCATGACCGCTGAAAAATTTCGGTAATTATTTATCTCAATCGTTACTTAAATAATCAAAGAAAAAGTAACTTTTTCTTTTTACTTACAGGCAACGTTTAAATCATGCTTTAATTGAGGATGGTTATGATATAAATCATAATCGTTATCCGGAAGGTTATCAGGAGGCACCATTGGCTTACGACGCTGTATGGAGTGTGGCGTTGGCATTCAATAGAACGATGGAACGACTGAAACCCCGCAATAAAACTTTAAAGGATTTTACGTACAACGACAAGGGAATCGCTGATGAAATTTATGCAGCCATGAATTCCACCCAGTTTCTGGGTGTATCGGTAAACAATCGACTTTGATTCCACATCCTTAATATATGTCAAATTAAAAATCGCTTCTCCCTAAGTAAATTATCACATGTAGCATTTAAGCATATATATGTGCAGCATAAGGTACATGGCAATAGCAGCCATTCTTATTGATGTGGAATAACCAAAGCTAAGCTTGCTTAGTGCTTCAGACCACAATGTTTACATTGTTTACTGTGCTGTATTGTGTATTGTTTGCTAAAATGAATGCTTACGTGATTTATTTATATAGCGGGGCAACCTTAATTAATTTCCACATAAAGATAAATAAACATATACTGTTTATACGTGGATGAGGGCGCATATGAAAGCTTAAAGAGAAGCAAGCTTCTATTAGCTTCTGATAGTTTTGAAGACTTTTATAAGTGCCTTTAAAACTAATTGTTATAATAAAGTCTGAAAATGTCAAGCCCAACCATTTATAATTACTACTTACTTCCAAAACTTATATTGGGCTATAATTTGTTTATTTGTTTATTTGTATCAATAAGCACGAGTCATTGTCGTATAAGTCACATCGTGAAAGATCTTTCTAGTTCTAAAAATCGTCCAAACCGGTTCAAAATTTAATTTTATTTAATTTTACCTTTTTAAATTATACCTTGCACCACTTGTGGTAAGGGGGTGTATTAATTTTATGCGGATGTTTGTAACTCCCAAACGGCAAAGCTCCAGGCACTCTACGAAATACATATATTCTGAATTAGAATCGAATACTGAGTCTATCTAGCTATGTCCGCCTGTCCGTCGTGTATGTGTGTGTGTGTGTGTGTGCGCTGTGGTTATCACTATACTGCAATACAAAAGGCAAAACTTTTAAGCAATTGTGTAAATATGTTATGTATATGCAACTATAATTATGGATGCTCAGTGCGCTTTATAGCATTTATGTATGTTCGTGAATTTACCCTGATTGGTGAAAATTGCTCTACAATATACTCATTTGGTTCATGTTACGTAATACAATAAATTTAGTGTTTTCTCAATCCGCAACCATATTTCCATTATATACATATTTATGTATGCTATGAAGTATTGAAAATTTGTCTTATATTTCTCTCTCTTTTTTTCTCTTTTAAAACTTAGGGCGTAGTGGCATTCAGTTCTCAAGGAGATCGTATTGCTTTAACACAAATAGAGCAAATGATTAATGGTAAATATGAGAAATTGGGTTATTATGATACTCAACTAGACAATTTGACGTGGTTGAATATGGAGCAATGGATTGGCGGGAAAGTGAGTAAACATTTCTAGGCTACTTGCACTTCTTTTTATAAATGCATTTCAATTCAAGCACTGTTCATGTTAACGAAGAATCGTATTTATACATTATTATTTTACTTCATTAAATCTACAAAGATGTGATTTGAAAAGCTTGAGAAGTTTGCCGAAAGAGCACTAAGGCAATACCATACCATACCATACCATACGCACTGAATTGGAAAGCGACAAATTATTTGTATCCTTGACCAGCATCAACGTCTAAATACATTTAGCCATATCCGTCCATGTGATTTTGTTACTTTCAAGATTGATATGTAGATAGCGTAGTATATCTAAATGTTTTGTATCACATGCCCACAATTTACGGAATTCTACGATGGAGTTGATCTAATCCATTAGAGGGCATAATTATGTACCTGTCGGCATCGTTCTTATTGTTTCCAAGAAACACTTTTGAGATAGCCAAGGGTCCTCTGTGTATGTACATTCCCGCTTCTGACCTTAACAGCTTTTACGCGCTCTCCTTTTAATTATTTCCTCTAATAATAATGTATAACAAGACGGTCAGAATTTGTCAAATTTCACAAAAGCATGCAGTGCTTGTTATTCCATGTACAAATTGCTTATTTTTCTTTTCATTTATCTTGTCACAAGTTCTAAATTTAAAATAATTAAATATAAATATTTATTTTATCACCACTGCAGGTACCTCAAGACCGTACCATAGTTCGACGTGTTTTGCGTACCGTGTCGCTGCCATTATTTGTTTGTATGTGTACAATATCATGTTGTGGTATATTAGTAGCCTTAGCATTAATTGTATTTAATATATGGCACAAGCACAGAAGGTGAGTGAATGTAATACAGTTTCTACCAAATAAATTTTTTCTCATTCTAGGTACAAGAAAGTTTTCTTTAATCTCTGAATGGGAAGTACAAATAGTATGTTAACGTCTGTGAGCATACCCAGCACCGGGGGTATACTCACTTTGCCAAAACGTTCGTAATAATCAGAAGGAAGAGTCGGTCTTTTGTCTGTCTGTAAAAAAATTCTTCTGTCGCAAATATTGAGACACCGACTCCAACCATTGCAAAAATATAGATAGTTCCTGTACGCAAATTGATTCTAAAAGTGGGCAAAATCGGACATGCTCGCTTTCAAAGTATAAACTGTGATAAGCTAAATCCAATATAGTGGACGGATGATTTATATATTTACGGATACATATAATTATACTCTACACATTATTGAAAAAGTTATACTAAGTGTATCAATATATTTGCAACTAGCAGTAAGTGCAATGTATAGATTCTTGATCAGCATCAAAATCGAGTCGATTTAGCATCTCTCCATGCGTCTATCCGTCTGTGTTAAAGTGCTTACTATTAAAATGTTGAATTGACATTTTAGAGCCATGCTCACAATTGACGTAAATCTCTCACGATATGTCTGTGCGTCCGTATGTCTTTTGTTCGCACTCGGATGTAAATTTTGAAATATTGAGCTGAAAAGTTTATATCATGTATCTTACACTCAATATGGGTCGTTTATATGTTTTTTGCAATACTTGTAAATTTGATTCGTATTTAAGATTCAATTAAAGCATGCACAAAGGTGTAAATAATTATGCACTTACAATAAAAGTTCAAGAACCACAGCTTCTTTATACTGCGGAAGTGTTAAAATGTGTGTACTCCCTTTGTTTGCTCTCCCTTTTACAATAAATATATGGTACGTTCAGTACATATATAAATATTTTTTCTTATGAGCACGTTTTATAAGCTCATTCACTCTTGCTTGAACTATCAATTTTACTTTCTTGGCAAAGTGCACCCACACACGCACACACAGTTGCTTATATTTTTTTTCTCCATATATGCTCAGTTTTTGGCCAAAGTGAAACAAGTCCAATGAAAATAGTTCATCAAGCCCGCCCATTTAATACTCTACACCACTTGGTTCCACAAAGCATGCTACAATTAATACAAGTGAGGCATTGCCGTCGCATCTGGTTCTAAAAATGGTCCGATCGGGTCTAAATGTTGTCTGTGTCTTACATCGAAATAACTTAATAAGTCATGGTGCTGGGGCTCTGATGTGCATATATAGGATATATGTGCAATGCATAGCATGGGCAACTTAAGGGTGTTTTTTAAGAGGTTGCCGATTTAAAATTTAAATAAAATACATGCCAATTTTTTTATTTTATTTGGTAGATAATTTCTTGACATTTAACATTTAAATACAATTTCTGGCATATGGTCATTACGACTATTTTTCAAAAACGTTATTCTGTTCAAATTTAACATGTTCTAAACCGAAATGACATCTACTTTAATTTAATTTAATATTTGCTAATTTGCACTTTTCTAAAACACGTATTAATTTTTTATTATGCTCCTCAATAGTTCTACCATAGACTAATATATCATCAGTGTAAACAATAACTTCGCAATCTAGAAATATTTCTGTCATGACTCTATGAAAAATTTCTACTGCCACATTTAAACTTCCAAACGGAGTTTGAAAAGTACACAAGTCGGAACTTTTTTCATCTAATTTAAGCATCCAAAATCCATTTCTTGCATCTAACGTAGAAAAATATTTAGCGCCCGCCAATTTAGCTTTAATACTTTCTAGTTATTCTGGAGGTACAATTTTCCACCACTTTTTCAAGCATTTGAGAGCGTATTTCAGCATTAACACGTTCAATATTTGTTTCCAAAGTATCAATTGTTGCAGGTTTATTAGCATAAACTATTGACTTCACGTATCCCCACAAGAAGTAATCAATTGGCGTCAAATCGCTTGAACGCGAAGGCCAGTTCACCGATCCATTTCTTGCAATAATGTTGTCGTTAAAATGTCCCTTCAATAAATCGATTGTTTCGGTGGGAAGTGGCACTATCCTGTTGAAATTACCTTTTATCCACATCCATATCTTGAAGATTTGGCAACAAAAATTCATTGATTATTGTTATGTATCGATTTTCATTGACGGTAACGCGTCGTCCTTCCTCATTTTAAAAGAAATAAGGACCGATGATTCCACCAGCCCATAAACCGCACCAAACAGTACATTTATCGGGATGCATCGGTAATTCTTGGACGGCGTGTGGATTATCTTTGCTCCAAATACGGCAATTTTGCTTGTTGACGTTTCCATTCAGCCAAAAATCCGCTTTAGATTATGTGCACCATAAAATTCACGAAGTGCTCTATAAAAATTTTTAATTGAACACTGATTTTGAAAATAAATTTCCATGATTTGGAAGCGTTGTTCTGGAGTTAATCTATTCGTAATGCCAAACAATCTTGAGTAGAAACGTCACTT
This sequence comes from Ornithomya fringillina, assembly GCA_963978525.1. Lineage (NCBI taxonomy): Eukaryota > Metazoa > Arthropoda > Insecta > Diptera > Hippoboscidae > Ornithomya > Ornithomya fringillina. The sequence goes on along the minus strand of OZ021690.1, from coordinate 15,828,193 downwards.
TGAACTGTCAGAAAATAAAGTAATCCCTCTATTGAAAAAACAAACCTCCTAAAAAAACACCCCTTATTATATATGTGCACACAAACAAATTACAGCGCCTTAGCGAACAAGGAGGGTAATAGAACTTAGAAAGTCTCATGATCTTTTCTTTTTTTTTTTTAAGTATTAAGTTCATATGGCCGAGTGACTAAGACTCATATAGCCAGAGTAAGTCGCACTGACAAAGACGCCAACAGTCTTCACTGCCAGGATCACATCAGACTTAGATGAAGTAGATTGTAGATAAAACACAAGCACAAAATCGTGCAAAAAAGAGACAACAATTAATAAGCAAGGTTATCAACAAAATAACGAAACGAAAGCATTGAAAAATGCTGACACAAACTCAATGAGATAAGTTGTGCTTTTATAAGGGAGTTATAGCACTTATAATTTATCAAATAACTTCGCGTTCCGGATAAAAGCGATTAAATCGGAGTATATGTTATAGTTATTAGAAGTTAAAATGCATTGTAAACACGTAAAGTTAGAAAAGAAGGAAAACAAACTGCGGACATTAGCATATTTGTTACAAACAAGAATCATATGTTTAGCATCGTTCACCGAATTACACATTTCTCACAAATTAGTGTTAACTGCACCTATAAGATTTAAATATCGTGCATCAAACGTGTGACCACTAATAAGTCTGTTCAAAATTTTAATTTCATGAGGTTCCAGCGAAAGACCGTGATACCATGGGTGGGGTGGTATCTCAGGAACAAGAGCATAAAAAAATCTGCCCTTGTTCTGCGAGGCAGATCTAAAAGAATCATTCCACAAGCTTCTCAGGGCCAACCTCATAGCGCTGAGAGCGTCGCAAAACGTAAAACCGACATGAGAAACTTGGCCAAGCGTAACAGCTTGCCTTGCCATGTAATCAACTTTTTCATTAAAACTTACACCAGAGTGACTCGGAACCCATAGGATATGAATATCAGTAAGACAGGAAGAATTGATCAGATTGATAATATCAGCAACAAGAAATTTGCACGAATCCTGATGCTTTAAAACAGTACAAGCATTTAGACTGTCTGTAAAAATAGAAAGTTTTTTAAAATTGTTCTGGACAGACATTTCAATAGCTTTATAGATAGCAAAAAGCTCACTAGTTAAAGAGGACACTTTACGGATAATCCTGAACAAATGAAATCTTTTCGACACAACATTGAATATTGCACAGCCTGTGGTGTCATTCATGATAGATGCATCAGTGGCCATAACTGAAAAGGACTTATCTAGGTATTCATTTAATAAAGAATAATAATGTTGTTTATACTTACAAGAAGGAGTATTTGTTTTCTTAGAGGAAGGGGTCTTCGAAATAATCGTCAATTTCGTACAAGCCGCATAGGTGGTAGGACATTGTATATTATCAAAAATTTCTTGAAATTTGCTATATGCAAAAGAATAGCTGTTATTAAGCTGCGAATTGTTTTTGACAAGTAAAAAAAGGTCCTTGTTGTTAAAAGCAACTTTAAGAAATTCTTTGGCTGCTAAGAAAATAGCTCTGAGATCAGGCGGGAGTTCGTTAGCTAGCACATATAGAATATGTGTCGGAGTCGAAGGAGAAAGACCCAAACAGCGTCTTAAGCTCGAATTTGTAGTACATACAGCTTTTTATCAATATACTTAGGAGAATGCGATGTTACGGATCTAGCATATTCAACCTTGCCCCGGACAAAGCTTCGATAAAAATTTAAAGCTACATTGGGATTTAAACCTCCTTTTATAGTAGTAAGCTTCTTAATTAGGTAAATAGAAGATTGGCAGCCCCTACTGACAGAGTCGTAATGTTCTTTAAGGGTTAGACTGCTAGTAATGGTCAGACCAAGAAACTTGAAACTGTGTACCTGAGAAAGTCTATGACCATTGACGGACAGATTGACTGAGTTTCTAGAACCCTTGCCAAAATATAAGACCTTTGATTTATTGATGTTGACAGATAAGTTAAGATTGGAGCAAACACGGGCAAACGACGAAAACGCAGCCGATAGACAGGTAACAGCAGTGTCAAAAAAACTGTGAGACGACATTAAAATAAAATCATCAGCATATTGAAAGAGTTGAATGTTCTCACTTTCAACTTGATGAAGGGAGGCAGTATATAAGTTAAAAAGAATGGGACTCAATCAGCTCCCTTGTGGAAGGCCATTGAAAATCTTAACATTCGCATTACCTAAAAATAATGTTCTCTCAGCAAGAAACGAAATAATCCAGTTAGAAAGTTCAGGAGGGATCCTGAACTGAACCAAAATATTTTTTAAAACTGAGATTCTGACACAATCATAAGCACTGCTGATATCAATCGTAGCTACCACAACTTTGCACCTACGCGCTTTCTTTAAACTGACTTTAAAAATAAATTCGTTTAAACACCTAGTGGTAGACATGCCTTTCCTATATGCAAAAGATCTCACAAGGAGCAGGTTATCACGATTTAAGACAGAGACTAATCGATTCTTAACCATCAGATTTATTGATTTAATCAAAACAGACAATAAAGAAATAGGTCGAAAATTGGTATAAACATTAAGATCACACTCCTTTTTTGGAATAGGGACTACCCGGACAATTCTCCAAGAGGGTGGTATACTACAATTAGTAAACAAGTTGTTAAAAACATCTAGTAAGGACGACGTAAGATGAGGATTAAGAGCTTTGATCATACTATAGGTCACACCATCATGACCACCTGCAGAGTGAGAAACTTTTTTGGTTAACACTTCATTAAATTCAAAGACCGAAAAAGGGACAATGGAAACCGGCTTGTCAAAAGTAAAATTGTCCTTGTTGTTGTTAGGAACCTTGTCACATAGAAAACTTAGAAAATCAGCATTATTATTAATGGACCAGGAACTTCTATCACGACTCTTACATCCGTTAATAGCATTAACAAACAAGCCTCTTTAGAGTTTGGACAATCATTTAAATTAGAAATTTTTTGTATATAGCTAGTTTTCTTAGCTCTTTTGATCGCACTTTTCCAAATTTTCTTGGATGATAAATTTTGAAAAGAAGGATATTTAAGAGCTCCTTTTGTAGAGCAGCCTTTTGTTTGCGAAACAGAACGGACAACTCATCGTTCCACCATGCTTTAGGAATGAAATTAGATGAAGTACTCTGGAAAATGGCTTCACTAATTTGGAAGCGAAAGAAATTCTCGAACGATTGGACAATATCAAGATGGCCATGAAAATTTGAAAGATTCTGATGAAGCTTATTTTTAGAAAGAAAAGTGCGATTAAATTGTAATGAAGCATGTACTTCGATAATAATGGGAAAATGATGAGACCCACCCAGAAAAGAGGCATCTGCCTTCCATGTCATATGACAATTAGAATTAGTAAATGATAAATCAAGAACAGTGCCAACAGGGTTCCCCAGGCTTCTAATAAAAGTGGGTGAACCATCATTTAAACACGAAAGACAAGAACTTTCAATAAGACGTTTGAGAATGTTTCCCCGGGGTGAATTAAAATAATCACCCCAGGCCGAGTGACGACAGTTAAAGCCACCACAGACCAAAACATTCTCAAAAGACTCAATAAAATTTAAAAGACGGGTTAGTTCCGTTTCAAGAACTCTCAAGGGTAAATTGGGAGGAAAGTATACTGAGACCAGAAGAAAAGACGGGTTAACATTAATCGTTTTGATTACGACAATATCAAGATCAGAAACATAATTAATACGTGAAACCTTAATGGATTTTTTAACTGCAATAGCAGCTCCCCCATAATTATCTGGTCTGGTTTTGAAAAACATATTTAGTTTAAGATTTTAAAGATAGAATCAGAATCATGCATCGCAAAGATTTCTGATAAAAAACAAATATCAAAATTGTAGTGGTTGAGATAATATTCTAAAGTATTCTTATTAGGTAAGAAACTTTGAATATTATATTGAAGGATTTTCATCGTTATAACCATAAGGGGGTCTTGAAAGAGTAATAGACTTATTATTTAAATCAGAAACAACATTGCTTATTTTGCAGGAGAAATCGTCAAAGACACGGGTGCAAGAAGGGTTAACTTTCGCAATATTACTATAGAAAAATGATTTGAAATCGTTGAGGATTTTTTCAAATTCGGACACTTTAAAAGGATTTGAATACAAGCAAGGTCCTGGTGGAGCGGACCTCTTTTGTGGGAGACTAGATTGACTCGGTCTTAGTTTCTGAGGCCTTTGTTTAACAACTTTGTTGTATTTCTGGCCAGAAAGAATTTTATTGATAACTTTGTCACTGTTTATCAAATGATCTCCATCTTGTAATGGTAACGATGGAAAGTTTTCCTCATAATCATTAAAAATGTCAAACCTATTAGAAACCGGGTACGAAACACGAACTTCGCGCCTTGATAAACGTTTCAATGTCATAACTTTGAGAATATTGGATTCCTCAATCCATTTAGGACATTTATTTTTGTCCTTAACGGTATGAGAGGAATCACCACAAATTATGCATTTCGAAATCGTACAAAGACCGTTGCAATCACTATTCGACCCACATTTAAGGCACCTCTGAACTTTACTACGGCACCCTTTTACCGAGTGCCCCAATCTTCCACATTTGGAACATTGCCTCACAGAGGGATAAAAAAAGTTCACAGTTATTGATGCATGATCAAGGAAAACTTTGGAAGGCAGATTGGATGATTTAAAAGCCAATTTTACAGAGAGAGTAGGTGAGGCTTGGCCGTTCTCTTTATCAAATCTTGTGAATCTTTTGACAAAAGCAACAGGAACACTAGAAATTATTTTTTCCATAATATACTCATCAGAATAGATAACAGGGACATTGCGAATGACACCGAAAGTGTAAACAAAAGTATCAGGAATAAAAGATTTAAGGCACAGATGACTTAGATCTTGCTTAACAAAGTTGTTAGCATTTAAAGCCGAATTGAATTTAATACGGAACAGAGACTTACCAATCTGTTCAATATGTCTGATTCCGGTATTGTAACAATCTTTAATCTTTTGTGCAAAAAATAGAGGGCCCCGAAGACCATCAATATTGTTCTTGTCCCCATTAGTGAGAGTAACAAGCATAATAAAATCACCATCATGAGCTTCCGGGTTCAAAACAATAGGTTTGGAATGCATTGGGTTTGACTCACCCCCAGCAATCAGAGGGCAGCCCTGAGTAGGAGCATTATTAATATTCACAGCGGAAACATCTTCAGCACCAGCCAAAACCGGAGCCTTTCTCTTAAGTGACCTCTCATGAAAGACATCCATCATAGTCGGGCTAGAGGACGCCATGAGAGAGTCCCCAAGCATCATGGACTTGATAGACGACACTTTAAATGATCGCACTTACCTTTATTGGAAGAAGATAATAAAGTAAAAAAAAAGAAATAAATTAAAGTCAACAAGAAAGATAGGAACACGAAAAGCTAAATAAAAAATCAAATAGTGGACACCACAAAAATAAAATTACACGTGAATAATGGTTTTTAACCATAAAATGATTTTTTTTTTTTTTAATTAAAAACAACGAAACGCTTAAAGAGAAAAGCACAACCACACTCTGTGAGCAGAACTATAAGAATGGTCTTATGATCTTAGCAAAGTGCAATTCATTTTATTATTCTAAAGGTCTCAATACATTTTACAATGTAATTCACTTAAGGTTTAAGTACAATATATATGTAATGAATTAGTACTAATATACCACCCTTAAGATCTAAGTGCAATATATATATAATGAACTGGTACTAATATACAACATGCCCCCTTTTTTAGCATTAACAATTTACAAACATAATATGTTAATATACTAGAAACGAGAGAGCTATTTTGGTATCTGGCGTCCAGATCTTAAGGGCATTGATTTAGCAATATTCTGTGGAACAAATGGTTCATTTTCAAAATTATTATTCTGTTTAACATGCCAATCTTCATTTTCAGTTTTATCAAATTTTACATGAATCTCATTTCTTCTAAATTTGTCTCCATTTTTGTTTTCAATGAACAATGACCTTGGTTCTTCCGCATCCGCTAACTACCCTTTTTCCCCATTTAGGATTTGCTGGTGACTTTTTAAAGAAAATACGGGTATTCTATTGAAAGAACGGACGGACTGTACCATTCTTATTATAGTACATTTGCATTTTTTGTACGTAATTTTCATGGTACAGTTTGTAAGCACTTTTATTTATGACTGTTGGACGTAAATCGTTATCTGTAATTGGAAATCTTGTACGTATATTTTTGGACATTAATAATTGAGATGGTGAAAAATTCAAAAATTGATTTGTTTGTAGTGCGAGTAATCCCAAATAAGGATCACTTCCTGACTCATAGCATTTTGTAAGCATTTTCTTAACCGTACCGATTGATCTTTCTGCAAGTCCATTTGACTGAGGGTATTTGGGACTTGTTTTTATATGTTGAAATCCGCAAATTGACCTCCATCTTTGATTAAAACTTTAGGAATACCATACCGAGCGAAGACGGACTTCAATTGAATGACAACACTTTCACAACTTGTAGACGAAATTTTAGCTATTGCAACAAATTTTGAATAATAGTCAACTATAAGAATATACAGATTTTTCCTCCATTCAAAAATATCTGTACCGACTTTTTCAAATGGTAAACTTGGTACATGTGGCATTAGAAACTGTTTTGTATTAGCCTTTTGATTTTGTTGCCACGTTATACATTTTGCAATATAGTTTTCTATATCTGCACTAAGTTGTAGCCAATATATCAAACCTCTGGCTCTACTTTTACACTTTTCAACGCCGAAATGGCCATCATGAATAAATTGAAGCATTTGCTTTCTTAATTCATTTGGAATGAAAATAGCACATTTTTTATATATGATGTCCTCTATTATATGAAATTCGTATCGAAAATTCCAATATGACCTAAATTCTGGTGACAATTTTTTAGGATGTTCTGGCTAACCTAACATTATATACCCTTTTAGGACTTTCATATGAGGGTCGCTCTGTGTACTACTTTTAATTGATTCTAAAATTAAATCAGAAGCAGGCAAGTTTTTCTTAAATGCATAAACATGCACTTGTATATTCGTATCAATGGAATCTTCCTCTACTTTTTGTAAAGATGCTCTCGACAAAACATCCGCGACTATTAAATCTTTACCAGATTTGTATATGACGTTTAAATTGTATGTTTGAAGCGACAACATCATTTTTTGTAGACGTAGTGGGACTAAATTTAGTAAATTTTTAAATAATGGAACTAATGGTTTATGAACAGTCTCAACAACAATATTCTGACCATAGACAAAATTGTGAAATTTTGAAACACCAAAAAGAATGGCATACAACGCTTTTTCGATTTGAGCATAATTTTGCTGTGACTTAGTATGCATTTTAGAGACATAAGCGTTTGGTTTATTGTTTTGCATTAAGGCAGTACCGACAGCAAATTGAGACTAATCGCATGACATTACAATTGGTTTATTTGTGTCGAAAAATGAAAGACACGGTGGATTAACTAAAGACGCTTTTAATTGTTCATAGACTTTTGATAAGATTCGTTCCATTCAAAATTAACGTTTTTTCAAAGAGAATTTCTAAGTGGTGTTACTATTTTTGACAAATTTTGAATAATAGGACCAAAATAATTTATCATGCCAAGAAAACGTTGTAAATCTTTTATATTTCTAGGCGCTGGCATTTCTGATATGGCTTTGACTTTACTAAGATCAGGCTTAATTCCATCTGAATTAAAGATATGACCGAACAATTTAACATGTTCTAAACCGAAATGACATTTACTTTTATTTAATTTAATATTTGCTAATTTGCACTTTTCTAAAACACGTATTAATTTTTTATTATGCTCCTCAATAGTACTACCATAGACTAATATATCATCAATGTAAATGTGGCAAGACTCCTTTTTTAATGAGTCAATTGATATATATGGGTAACCCTTTTTTTACGTTTTCGCTTTCTTTTTCGGTACTGTGTCTCGTAAGAACGGCGTAAAACAGAAAGAAAAGTTATATTAACAAAATAATTAATTATTAAATTTATGAATAAATTAATTGGATTGTTTAATCATAATTTGTACTAAAGTAGTATATACAACTTCAAATTCAAATATATGTTAAATTACCACAATTGGTGACCAAATTGATCCAAATTTTTTTACGCGAAACTTTTCACGTTTCTAGTAAGTAAAAATGCCTGACGAACAACATCACATCTCGTTTAATCCTGACGACATTAAAATTGAGGCAACTACTTCTCTGAGGCTCAACCCACTTAATATGAACTATGATACTAACATCGAGTCATATTTTTTATCCCTGGAGTTTTTGTTCGCTGCATTCAGTATTGCAAACGATATGAAAAAATACAACATCGTCATGGCACAAGTTCCTCCAAATAAACTAAGGGAGTTACGGTCAATAATTGACCAAACACCTCAGCAAAACAGATATGAATACAATCAGACCAAATTAATTTCATACTTTGCTGACAGTCAACAACGTCGACTTCAAAAAGTGTTATCAGATATGCCATTAGGTGATAAAAAACCAAGCCAGTTATTTAAGGAGATGAAACGTGTGGCGGGTACTACATTATCAGAAAACATCTTGCTTGATTTATGGGTTTCGCGTTTACCACCTTATGTGCAGGCAGCAGTTATTGCATCTAAAGGCGGTGCGCCTGATAAAGTAGCTATTGCTGATGCAATAATTGATTGATTGACACAAATTGGCGGCTGCTAAGGCGGAATTTGAAAATTTGATGAAATTGGGCATTTGTAGACCCTCTCGCAGTAATTGGGCTAGTCCCTTACACATGGTAAAGAAGGCCGATGGTTCTTGGCGCCCCTGCGGAGATTACCATGCCCTCAATATCATTGCAGTACCAGATCGGTACCCTATACCGAATTTGCAAGATTTTTGTACCATTCTGCATAATTGCAAAGTTTTTTCAAAAATTGATCTACAACGCGCTTTTCACCAAGTTCCAGTTAATCCGAATGGTATTCCAAAAACATAACCTAGGAGCATAAAGGAAATATATTATGACTGCTTGACTAATACAGTCAGACCGTTTATTACGCAAAAATTTCGATGATGTTCACAATCTGTCTCATCCTGACCCGCGTTTAACCGCTAAGTTAGTGAGCCAAAGATTTGTTTGGCCAGGCGTTCAAAAGGATAGTAGATCATTTGCAAAATCATGCATACGGTGCCAAAAAGTGGAATACCCGACATTACCGCTCAAACCGTAGCCAAGGCTCTTATCGACCAATGGATTTCACGTTTTGGCGTTCCTCAAACAATAAAATCCGATCGCCGACGTCAATTTTGTTCTACAATCTTTAAAGAACTAACGTCCACCCTTGGTATTAAACACAATTTCACTACGGCGTATCATCCACAAGCGAATGGGCTGATAGAGCGACAGCAATATTATGCCATGATACCGACAATTGGACTCAGCATTTACTTTAATTTTATTGGGATTGCGAACAATTTACAAAGATCCTAATGCATCTCCCGCTGAATTAGTAGTACGGTACGACTTTGCGAATTCCAGGTGAATTTTTTGTTGATAATGACAAAAACCCTAGTGAAAGCGATACTGTTTTTAAGCTACGCAAATGTATGCAAAACCTACGACCTACAGAAACATCTTGGCATGTTAATAAAGTACCTTTTGTTCAACCACGTTTAAAGACATGTGAAAACGTTTTCATCAGAGATGATTCAATTGGTCGCTCTCTTTCAATGCCGTACGAAAGACCATTCAAAGTTTTGAACAGATCCGAGAAATATTTTACAGTAGAAGTTAATGAAAAACCAACGTTTCTATCGATAGGCTGAAACCTGCTTTCACAGAAAAAAACAATGACAACAAACAAATCTTAAACAAAAACAAGTAGAAAAACTAAATTCGGCTTTGGCCGAATTTTAAATACCCTCCACCTTATTATAAGCACCGAAGAAATCAAGAACTAATAAGGCTTTCTATTAATTTCACAAATGAAATTTCATATTTTCCATATTCATCTATTTCAGTTTTAAAAGAAACACACAAATATAATTATTATGTTTAGAAAAAAATTATATATGCACTTTATTTAAAATTTTGATTAGTTAATTTTTTATGAATCCTTTTTTACTAAACTAATAAACTAACTAGTTGTTCTCTAGCGCGTCTTCCCTTATCTTCACTCCGTATTGTTTGTGTTAAGGCGTTTCTCAGTCTTTCACTTCTCCTATAAACTTCGTTTTCGCGATGGCGCCTATGCTGTTCAGTATTGACTTGTTGTTCTCTAGCGCGTCGACTCTCATCTTCTCTCCGTATCCTTTGTGTTAAGGCATTTCTCAGCCTTTCAATTGTCCTAAACACTTCATGTTCGCGATGGCGCCTATGCTGGGCAGTATTAATTTGTTGTTCTCTAGCGCGGGTTCCATCATCCTCCCTCTTATTTCTTTGTGTTAATGCATTTCTCAGCCTTTCACTCCTTCTAAAGACTTCGTTTTCGCGGTGGCGCCTATGCTGGGCAGTATTAATTTGTTGTTCTCTAGCGCGGGTTCCATCATCCTTCCTTCTATTTCTTTGTGTTAATGCATTTCTCAGCCTTTCACTCCTTCTAAAGACTTCGTTTTCTCGGTGGCGCCTATGCTGGGCAGTATTGTTCTTGTTGTTCTCTATTGCGTTTTCCATTATCTTCCCTCCTAATCCTTTGTGTTAAGGCATTTCTCCGACGTTCAAGCACTCGATAACTTTCATTGCCGCGACGGTTTATGTGTTGTACAGTATTCCTTTGTTGTTCCATATTGCGATACCTTGAACTTCTTCTTCTAACAATATGTGCGCTTTGGTCTCTTCGCCTTTCCTCTTCGCGATATTCAGGATCACTTCTTCGTGCTAATATACGCTGAGAATTTTCAATTCTGTCTCTCTCCAAACTTTGCTCGCGAAACCTCCTCACAGATTGTATATTTCTCAGACGTCTTTGTCGAGATGATGTAATACGTAATAAGGGCATATTGAAATAATGTTTGTAAATATAATATTTTTTTGCACTTCAATGTGAACTCAACAGTTCAATTATTGTTGTACTTCTGAGGTCTATATTTCGTGTTGAAGACTTATATATTGTACTATTTTACCTGCTTTCGCATGGGCTACTTTACCTAATAGTCATTTATGTACCTGGTTTCTAACAAGGCTGTAGCCTGTATTTGCAAACTATAAGTATATGTACCTGATCGTGCATCATGTTACTTTATTTTAAGTATTTTTCATTAAACGTTAAACGACCACGCCCTTTTTAGGCACATCAATGGATGGGATAACTATGTATTTGCATACCAAATTTCAACTTCGTAGATCAACTTTTGTGGCAAATATAAAGATTTATATTGATTGTAGGCGTGTATATTATCGGACTACGCCCATTTTAAGCACATTGATGGATGGGATTTCTATAAATACGTGTACCAAATTTCAGGGTCATAGGTTAATTTTTGTGGTAGATATAAAGGTTTATGTTTATTGTGGGCGCGTCTGTTAAACGACCACGCCCATTTTAGGCACATCAATGGATGAAATAACTATGTATTTGCATACCAAATTTCAACTTCGTAGATCAACTTTTGTGGCAAATATAAAAATTTATATTGATTGGGGGCGTGTATATTATCGGACTACGCCTATTTTCGGCACATTGATGAATGGGATTTCTATAAATAGGTGTACCAAATTTTAGGGTCATAGGTTAATTTTTGTGGTAGATATAAAGGTTTATGTTTATTGTGGGCGCGTATGGTAACCGAACACGCCCATTTTAGGCACATCAATGGATGGCATAACTATGTATTTGCATACCAAATTTCAACTTCGTAGATCAACTTTTGTGGCAAATATAAAAATTTATATTGATTGTGGGCGTGTATGTTATCGGACCACGCCCATTAAAAATAGATGTACATACTAAATTTCAAGTTTATAGCTTAATTTTTGTGGCACAGAGATAGATTTTTGTTGATTGTAGGCGTGGCTCTTTACCGAATTTGCCCATTTTAAATAGCGATCTGCGTGCATAAACTAAAAATGACTGTACAAAATTTCAGCTCAATATCTCAAAATTTACGCTCGTGAGAGTGCCAACAACAGACGGACACACGGACACACGGACATACGTGTCTAAATCGACTCAGTTTTTGACGCTGATCAAGAATATATATACTTTGTAGGGTCTCTGACGCCTCCTTCTGGGTGTTGCAAACGGAAGAACAAAATTAGTATACCCTCATCACTGAGGTGGAGGGTATAAAAATAGTAATTTTTTTTTAGTTATACGTAATACGTATAAAAGTTACTTAAATAATATCAAAAATGGATAATTTTCTAACCACACCCGAAAAAATGAGGTTTGATGTTCCTAACCTCAACATGGTATGGAAAATTTGGTACCAAAAATTTAAAAATTATATGACGGCGTGCGACATGGATAAAGTAAAAGACAGCAGAAAAATTGCATTTTTTTACATGTAATGGGTGAGGAAGGAACAACAATTTATAATACGTTCAAACCTGGTTTAACATATGAAGAAGCTTTTTTTTTTTGAAGAGAGAAGTTATTTTTCGTCGTGAGCGGATGCGTTTTTAAATCGATCTCCGTATTACAAGAAAAATAAATAATTCTTTGTGTTACCAAATTAAATATAGACTTTGTGTCTTGTTTAAATACATCTCAAATAGAAAAAAAAAGTTTTTTTTGCCCAAGTAGAAGTATTGTTGTTGCATTTAAAAGAGCATATAAATTATTGAGAAATAAACAGCGTTACCAACATAGTATTTTATAACGAGAAGTCACCTCACTTAATTCAAATCTGTGCGATTGGCGTCTCGGATAATAAATAATGGGTTTAGGACGCACACCACCTCGTTCTGTCGATAACGGGCGTAATGAAGCGCAAGTTGTTACAAATAATAATGAGAACAATGAAAAAGGCGATGAAGTTTTAAATATTAAAACTACATTTTACCAATTGTGGGAAAAAATTAAATTGTTGATGGAAATGATAGAATATGGCAAACGGAGAACTATAAATCAGCCAATGAGGGATACCATAGAAGGTATTAAAGCTCTCTATGAATTAGCAGCCTTGGCTGAAACAAAAAAATTCAAGTTAAAAAAAATGTGATATAGAGGCAATTATAACACCTAACGCCAAACGTAGACCACAAAATAACACTAATAAGGTCATAGATGTTGAAAATGTTACGCCAAATGCAGAAAATAGTAAAGAACTAGTAAATAAGCAGCCTAAAAACGATGAATGGAGCACGGTGAAGGCAAAGCGTAAAACCGATAGAAACTTAAGTTTGAAAAATGTTGTTCAAAAGGCAGAATCTATCGTTCTGGAAAAAACCGATAGTCTCTCATACAGTGACGTATTAAAAAAAAGTGAAGGAAAGTTCGGATTTGAAAACTTTGGGCGAAAATGTTAATAAAATACGCAAAACAAAAAATGACGAGATATTATTTCAACTAAAGAAATCACAAGACGGTAATTCCCTAATTGAGCAGATTCTCGGTGAGCAGGCGAAAGGTACACTTTTTGGAAACAATGTAACAATTGTCATCAAAGATATAGATGAAATAACTACAAAAGCAGATATTGTTGGCGCCATCAATAATCAATTTGAGGAAGCGAAGATTGAAGAGGATGCAATTAAAGCATTAAAAAGCTCTTATGCTGGTAGCTCAGCTGCTTACGCAGTTAGCTGTGCTCAGTGTACCATCTAAAATTGGGGTAGTGCTATTAAAAAGCGGAAAAATTAAAATAGGATGGGTAGTGTGCAGAATACGCCCCCATGATACTCCCACTAGGTGCTTTAAATGTCTAGAATTTGGACATATAACGAAAGAGTGTAAAAGCAAAAATGACAGGAGCAAATGTTGCCTTAATTGTGGGCAAGGCGGCCACTTAACAAAAGAATGTATTAATGAAAGTAAATGAATGATATGTGATGATAAAGGTATGGATTCAAGACATAGTCAATTAGGTCTTGTCCAACCTTCTTAGCCGTACTGAAGCGTAATACTTAAATCAAAATGAAAATTTTGCAATTAAATCTTAATCATTGCGAGGCAGCCCAAGAATTGCTCAAAAAAAACATTATTGAGCCGCATAAGAATAACGCCTACCAGGGACATTGGATTAATGATAGCAGCAAAAAAGCAGCCATATGGGCATTATGTCCGATACAAGAATGTATTTACACAACTAATACGTATTATACAGCAGCTAAAATATATTATATATATATCTTCAGTTGTTACTTTCCTCCTAGCTTAGATTTGTTGCAGTTCGAAGCTGGGATTGATACATTATGCAGCGACACATCAACATATAACCCCTTGATTATTGCTGGAGACTTTAATGCATGGTCAACAGAGTGGGGAAGCAGATACACAAATAAAAGAGGTGAAATCATAGTGAGGGCATTCAGCAATTTAAACGTGGTACTGTTAAATGATGGAATTAAAAATACTTTTGAAAAAAATGAATATGGATCTAAAATTGATATCACCTTCACCAGTAATTCATTAGTGCGGAAATGTCAATGGGAGGTCAGCGATGTATACACAAATAGTGATCATTTTGCGTTAATTACCACAATATCGACTATGCAGCCACAAAACCCGTTTAATATAAGTAATGTGAAAGGGTGGAAAACCAAAACAATGGATTGCGATATGCTTAAACTTAGTCAGCGAAAGCCTAGAACCAACAGCGAATGCAGAGGAGCATGCTAGAAATCTTGTCGCGTATATGAATGCAGCTTGTGATGCATCCATGATTAGAAGAAAGAGATGCCCAAACCGGAAACCTGTACACTAGTGGAATTACGCACGTGGATATACAACCCTCATTAACAATGGAAGGATATAAAGAGTTAGAGTTTTGTAAAATCAAGGATGCTGTCAATAAGTTTGCTAATAATAAAGCACCAGGTCCTGATGGAATACCCATAGAAGCAGTTAAAATAGCAGTCTTGTATAATACACAAATTTTCTGGCAAGTATTCAACAATTGCATTAAAACTGGTATTTTTCCTAAGATATGGAGAAGGCAAAAACTGGTTGTGCTGCCTAAACCGAACAAGCCCGAAGGTGATCCTAGTTCCTATCGACCGCTTTGTATGTTAGACACATTAGGCAAAGTGTTAGAAAAAATTTTGTGCAGCAGAATTGAACATCATATCATACAGACAAATGCCCTTTTAGATAATCAATATGGCTTTCGAAAGGGTCGATCCACAGTAGATGCGATAATGCATGTAACATCTATTGCTGAAAAAGCTATTGAAGGTAAGCGCTGGAAATATGGGGATAAAGAATACTGTGTATTAATTATTAAATTGGACATTAAAAATGCGTTTAATTCGGCTAGTTGGCTCCACATAATTGATGCTATGACTAGAAAAGAAGTGCCTGAAATCTTATTCGCATTATTAAGGATTATTTATCATGCCGTACGCTGATATATAACACGGATTAAGGAGCCCGAATATACAACGTTACAGCGGGAGTTCCTCAAGGTTCTATATTGGGTCCTTTACTATGTAATATAGTTTATGACGAAGTTCTTAACTTACCAGTACCATCAGGTGTTTCCATAATAGGATATGCAGGTGATATTGTGGTTACCATTGTGGGCAAAGTATTAACGGATATCCAAGGTATGTGTATTAATACTGTTGCTAAAATCAAGGAATGCCTCACAGAACAGAGGTTAGAGTTAGCACCACAAAAAACTGAAGCAGTTCTAATAACAAGCAGAAAAAAAAAGGAAGTAGTGACCCTTTATATTGACGGACACCAGCTTGAAACAGTAGATAAAATTAAATATCTGGGAGTATATATCGATGCGAGGTTAAACTTTCTGCAGCATATAATAGCAGTGTGCAATAAAGCAGACAAAATGTACTCGGCACTGGCACGTATGATGGCAAATGTTGGAGAACCTCGGCAATCAAGACGGCTATTATTTGCCAAAGTTATAATATCCATCACAATGTATGCTGCACCGGTATGGAGTGATACGCTGGGAAAATACCCTAGTTATTGCAAGAATTTTAATACAGTGTATCGTGTAACTGCTCTAAGAGTCTGCTGTGGATTTAAAACCCTATCTTTGGATGCTGCTTTGATTACATCGGGCATTTTGCCACCAGACATTTTAGCCCGACAATCCGCGAAGATATATATTAACAGAGCAAAAATGAAAAACAAGCCTTTTGCTTTGATAGAAGAATTTTGAGAGAATAATGAAAATTTTTATTTCGTTAACAAATCAGAACAAGCTTCCTATGTTTAAAATACGATATTATCGAACAAGTACACGAAGAACAAGTGTATCAGCGAATGTGTATAAATAAACAAAATCAGCACTTCCACTTTTATTTATAAGGTCATTCGCTTGATATGGTATTACGTTAAGCATCACTTTAATTTTTAAAAAATGCTCCATTTTTGTTGGCTTTGTAAATATGTCTGCAAGTTGCTCGCTGGTTGGAACGTACTTCAACTTGAAGACTTTATTTTCATACACCTCCCTTATGAAGTGGTACTTCACATCTATATGCTTGGTTCTCTTGTGGAACTGAGGATTCTTAATAAGCTTGTTGCCACTCTGGTTATCAATCCATAAAGTGGAAACGCCAATTTCTTCTGGAACCAACTCTTTTAATAGTCTTTGGACCCATATTAATTCCCTTACACCTTCACATGCTGATATATACTCAGCTTCTGTAGTAGAAAGAGCCACGGTTTGCTGTCGTTTCGACGACCAAGACACTGGACCTTAACAAGTATTATGACATAACCACCTTTCGAATGTTTCGTTTCTAAATCACCAGCAAAATCTGAATCTGTAAAACAATCGAGACAAAAATTATCAGTTTTATTGAAAACAATTCCATGTCCAATCGTTCCACAAAGATATCTATAAATCCCTTTTAATGCTGTGACATGTTCTTCTTGATAATTGTCTAAGAACCGACTAACATATGATGCAGCAAAAGCAATGTCATGACGCGTTCCAATGGCTAAATACATTAAAGAGCCAACAGCTTCGCGATATGGAAATTTGGATTGTGATGTTTCATTTGTACTTTCAAAAATATTTTCTATAGGCGTACTCGCTGCCTTTGCATTAGCCATGTTGAACTTGTCTAAAATCTTTTTGGTATAAACAGTACTGTTCGATCAGTTTCAATGGCTATTTCCATGCCCAAATAAAAGAAGGAATCTATCACCTTGATTTCAAATTCATTTTTGAGAAAATCAATAAAAATAGTTGATGCTTCAGTTGACTCTGCCGCAATAATGCCATCATCTACATAAATTGCCAATATGAGACGTTTATTATTTATGCTGCCAATAAAAACACACGAGTCTGCTGCACTAACTGTGAAATTGAACCTTTTGATCATTTCCGTAAATCACTTATTCCAACATCGAGAGGCTTGCTGTAGGCCATAAAGGGTTTTCTTCAAATTACAGACCTTACTGCTGCCATCTTCATAACCGATTGGTTGAACCATGTCTTCTTGTACATAGCCATACAAGAATGCTGTTTTCACATCAAATTGCAAGAAGTTATATTTTAAGGAAGTACATAAAGCTAAAATCATTCGTATAGAAGTAAATTTTGCTACTGGACTAAAAGTTTCTTCGTAATCGACTCCATATTTTTGCGTAAAACCACGTATGACTAAACGTGCTTTATAACGTTCAATAGCCCCATTCTTGTCACGTTTAATTGTTAGTTATAGCAGTTTTGCTTTCCGGAAGATCTACCAAATTCCATGAGTCATTCTTTATGAGAGACCTAAAATCTTCATCCATGGCTTGCTTCCACTGCGCATTAACATCACTTGAAATAGCTTCCTTATAACTCTTAGGTTCTTCTGTATCCGCAAAGAAAGCACTGTAAAAATTTAAACCACAATCTTTTTCCCTGGAGCGAAGGTTATATTTATGTTTTGGTATTGGCGACTCTTGGTCCATGTTGTCTTGAGGACTTTCAGCATCTTCAAATTCATCAATTGCATGCTTCTGATCATCCTCTTTAATGTTATCTTCTGGCAAATGTGCTACTTCATCATGCTCCTTAAAATCATTTATAATAACTGGAGACTCACATAATTCTCGAACTAACAGATTCCTTGAAATTTCAATGCGTCTTTGTAAAGGTATCCAAATGCGATAACCTTTACAATGCTCTTCATAACCAACAAAAACACCCTTTTTAGATTTCGGACCTAACTTGCGCCGTTTTTCATCTGGTATATGAACATAGCATTCTGATCCAAAAATACGTAAATTTAATATGTCTGCCTTTTTCTTAAACCACAGTTCATAAGGAGTACTATCCTTAATAGGACTTTTACCAGTTCTGTTCAAAGTATACACAACATTGTTGATGGCCTCACCCCAATATTTAAGGCTCAAGTTTTTAGCATACATCATTGACCTAGCTGCTTCTATAATCCCGTTATGTTCCGGTGTATAATGAGTAGATCTCTGATGAGTAATTCTTCGCTTCTGCAATATAGCGTACACCTCCTTATTGCAGTATTCAAGGCCATTGTCTGATCTTAACGTCTTCACCCTTTTGCCCCCGTGTCTACTTCTACTTGGTCTAAAAACTTATCAAGCATGTCCACTACATTTGATTTACTTATAATGCAATACACATAACTGAATAATCATCTCTGAATAGGAGCATGTAGCGCGTACCTCCAAAAGATGTCTCTTGCATTGGTCCATATAGATCAGTGTGGACTAGTTCGCCAGGCTCTTTAGCTCTATTTTGACTTTCAACAAAGGGCAATCTGTGTTGTTTACCCATTACACAATCTTCACAAAAAGTATTACCCTCAGAAAACTGAACATTAAAATGTCGTAAAACACCTTTAACATGGTCTTTTGCTTGATGACACATACGTTCATGCCATAATTGTAATTCATTTTTGTTGACAGCAACATTAGCATAATTAGAAATAGTGCGTACCTTTAACAGTAGTTTAAAAAACTTTGAGTTTTCTTCTCTTATGCTTTTTAGGACCACAACACCATGCCGTTTAAAAATACATTCATTCGCTACCGTCATTGAGTACCCTTTATCAAGACACGAATTGGTTGAAAATAAATTTATTTTGATATTGGGTACGTATAAAACATTTTTCAAATGTTTATCATTCCACATTTTGCCATCAAATGCCTTTACCCAAATGTCACCTTTACCAAAGGCTGGAATGGCTGTTCCATCTCCAATACGTATTTCTTTAGGAGGCTTAAAAGGAATGAAATCACGGAATCATTCTTTCTTGTTGCACATATGATCACTTGCTCCTGAGTCAGCATACCAAGCATTTTCTTCAGGACCCATACACAAAGTACCACCAATGAACGCATCTCCAGACGATTTTGATTGGCGTTTTTTGAGTGGACAATCCTGCTTCCAATGACCATATTTTTTACAAATAAAACATTTTCCCTTGGGTTGAGTATACTTTTTATTTTGTGTCGTTTTATTATGCTGCTTCGCCGCAAAAGCTTCAACCCTTGGCGGTTGAATACCCAATCTGGATTCTTCCATACAAAGACGAGAGGTAAGATTTCGCAAGGTTCTCTCGCTCTTTTCGGTTGCTTCCCATGACGCAAAAAAATGTTTGTACTCATTGGCCAAAGTCATTAATATTTTGGTAATCAACATGTTATCAGATATTTGCTCACCCAGATCTGCAAGCTGTTTTGACATCCGCTGTAACTTTGATATATGAATGGATATACTATATTGCGGGTCTTTTACATATTGAAAAAACTGCTGTTGCAACAAATGTATTAATGCCTGTGACTTCTGCTCATATATACTTTCTAAAGTTGACCACATAGACGCTGAACTTTCATATTTATAATGTGAAGCATAGCTTCTTCACCCATGGATACCACCAAAACCTTTTGTGCTTTAGCATCCAACGTTTTCCACGCTTTTAATTCTTGACCAGCTTCTGCAGGCTTCTGCTTCACGCCAGAAACAACGTCCCAAAGTAGCACCACCTTTACCTGGAACTTCCACAAAGTCCAATTATCTGCAATATCAAGCTTGGCAATTTTGTAATCTTCCATGACTATTTAGCTATTTCAGGTAAGGGTTAAGCCCATAACCTATTAACAGAGCAAAAATAAAAACAAGCCTTTTGCTTTGATAGAAGAATTTTGAGAGAATAATGAAAAATTTTATTTCGTTAACAAATCAGAACAAGCTTCCTATGTTTAAAATACGATATTATCGAACAAGTACACGAAGAACAAGTGTATCAGCGAATGTGTATAAATAAACAACTTCAACAATATACATTATCCAAAAGCGATGTAACAGAAAGCTTGTTAAGGGAGAAAAGCAGGATACATTAAGAGAGAGCTATCGTGAATGGCAAAATAGATGGCAACGGTCGCTACAAGGGCGGTGGACACATGCAATTATCCCAGATGTTGAAGCATGGAGATACGGATTACTACTTAACGCAAAGGAAGTTGTTACGTCATGTGAATATACTACAGATGAGTCGGCCTTAACTAGAGATATTTTTATAATTGGTCTTATTGATGATAATTTACGTTTAAATGTTCTATAAGAACAAGCAGAAAAAACAAGTCTTACGTTTTAAGCCAAAGTCAAGCACGAGAAATGGAAAATAAAAACGGAATAGCCAGTGATGAAATAAATACGATTAAAAAGTCTCCAAAGGGAATACAGAATTACAATCAGTCATATCCTAACAAATACCAGTCTTACAGAAAAAATACGGATACTAAGCAAAAGATGTCTTGTCAAAGGTGTGGTCAAATACATAAATCTAAGTGTCCAGCAATGGGAAAAAAGTGCTTCAATTGTCAAGGTATAAATCATTTTGCAAAATATTGTAAAGTTAAAACTGTTAAGTCTTTTAAAAAAGATATGTCATTAACTACCGAAGAAAATAAGTTTTCTATTAGAGTAGTGAAAACTAAAAATATTAGCTCCATAAAAGGCTCAATTTCTTCTTTTTTAAAAAATAAATTTATCAACGATCAAAAAATTCTTTGTGAACTTGATACGGGAGCAGATGTTAATGTCATGTCGCTAAAAACTTTTAAAAATATTAACCACAGTAAGAAAGTAAAAATAGTGAATACAAATGGTTCATTAACAGCATTTGGTGGCTCCAAAATTGACTTACATAGGAAATGTACGTTAGATGTTAACGTAAATGAAAGGTATTGTTCATTAAATTTGTTTATAGTTAAAGAAGACGTACAAACAATTATAGGAAAAGATGATGTATTAAAATTGAATCTTATAAAAGTTCACAATGTACAAAATTTAACAACTGATGTTGACGAAATCTATTCGGATGTCTTTATAGGCCTCGGTTGCATTCGTGGGGATCCCATTAGTTTAAAAATTAACCCAATGGTCGATCCTGTCATAGATTCTACGCGAAAAGTTCCGTACAAAATTTTAGATAAACTTCAAGAAGAACTTGAAAATATGCAAGAGTCACATGTTATTAAAAAAGTTACGAAACCTACACCGTGGGTAAATTCAATTGTAGTTGTTGAAAAACCTCTAAATAGGGTGCCTTTAAATTAGTGTGTGAACATTATCCATTTCCTAGAAAGTATTAAAACTAAATTGGCGGGCGCTAAATATTTTTATACCTTAGATGCAAGCAATGGATTTTGGATGCTTAAATTATATGAAAAAAGTTCCGACTTGTGTACTTTTCAAACCCCGTTTGGAAGATACAAATTTTTTTTTATGGTTTAAATGTGGCACCAGAAATTTTCGCATAGTATTGTGCGATATATAATTTTTTAAAGATACAATTTTTTCGAGGTATGATGAGATTTTCGTTTATTGTGGGCGTGTCTCTTTACCGATTTTGCCCAATTTCAATACGGAACAGCGAAATTGAACTAAGAATACGTATGCAAAGTTTCAATTTGATATCTCAAAAATTACAACCGTGAGAGTGCCAACAACAGACGGACACACGGACGGACATGTCTCAAACGATTTCTCTTTTCATGTTGATTAAGAATATATATGGTTTGTGGGGTCTCCGACGCTTTCTTCGATGTGTTGTAAACGAATGATCAAAATGAATATACCCTCTTCCCTAAGGTGGAGGGTATAATAAAACACAATTGAGTTTTTGGACCACTAAGTTTATTATCGATATAAAGGAGAATAACTCATTTTAAATTTAAATCATTATAGGATCACCTCCGTCAAATATTCTATGCAAACTCCTATGGGGAAAAATGGCACAAAACAAAATAAGTGCAAAGTCGGTCAAGCCCGATCATTTACATTATTTAGTTTCACAAATTATGTTACTATTAATTTAGTTGTATTAGTAAAGCCGAGGAATTGCAAATCACTTCGTAAAATATCGTTATATGAAAAGAGGGTTCTAAAAATGGTCCAATCGGGTCCAAATGCCAATTATTATTCTTTAATATATTTTGTAAAGGAATGTTAGAAGTTGTGACTTTTTGCCACGTTTCATTAGGGTTCCTCATATTGTCTCAAATATATCTTCTTGTACCAAATTTCATCAAAATATCTCAAAAAATTCGACCCCTAGCTTGTGCACAACATACAAGGACAGATAGAGGAACAGACGAACATGGTCAAATCAATTTAGATGTTGATTCTAAATCGATCAGTAAAGCTGATGGTAAGGGTTGCATTTGACGTTTAGGATCTGCAAACATCCCTCAAGCCCTCTTACCACATGGCACCCCAGGGTGTAACAATATGGCGGCTTATTAGTAAAATGAACTACGGTGATATTTATTGATTTTGGAATTTATGTAACGTATTTTATCACCGACTCTGTCCATAATAGCAATAATAATAAAAATAATGGCATAATATTTTATTGTTGTTGTTCATATATTGCCTGCTCTACTTTCTTCTGTTAAAAAGTCTTTTATCATTTCTCTTTCTCTCTCTTTCTTCTACTTCCATTAAACAAGTTATTAATTTGCATTACGTTCACATTTTAAAATATGGTAAATGAAATTTCTTCTCTCACGTCAATATATCAATGCATTGAGAATATATAAAAAGTGTATCCTCTCAGGATAACAAAAAAGGCATGAACACTGACTTTACTTGACCTGACTTGACTTATTCATTATGACGTGATGTAAAAAGTTAGACGCAACACCTACACCTGCCACGCCAACCGTTTGTAGGTGTGGGGGGTATTCAAGATTTGGCCCAAGTCAAATTTAGTTTTCTTACTTGTATGATATGTATTAAACATGAATTTTGTAGCCCTGTTTTTGTGGCTTTTAGAGAATTTCGTCAATTGCGGGCGTGGCCATTAACTGATATTTCCTATTTTAAATAGGAACATACCTACATAGACTAAGAATGTCTGGGCTATATTTCAGCTCAATATTTGCGAGGGTGAGAGACCGTCAACAGGACGGACTAGACTTCGCAAAAAAATCAATTTGATGATAAACAGTATTTAGCATTATATACATATACTTTGTGACGACGACGATGTTGAGGCCGTTGTTGCTATACTTCTTACTTAGACCCCTCTGTTACGGTTTTCTCTTTCTCTTTTACTATTGCTACCACACAAACAAGACTGAAATGCTCTTTTATTTATACACATATGCAAAAAATATACCAAAAGAGCACAAACAAATTGGTTAATAAGGCAAGGAAAACGATTAACGCAAAAATTGAAATGTAAACAGAGCTGCAACGTAGTTGGTGGGTAGTCGCGGTGGAACTGATTGTTTTGATAGTAAGCATATATAGAAATTCGTAAACAAAGAAGGCAGATTAGCTCAAAATGAATTATGAAAGTTAGAAAAAGTTTTTTGCATATTTAGAGGATATCGCAAATAACCAGCTAAACCTAGAGCCAACAGTGCTACTGATAGGCATGTTATATTATCCTTGACCACATACGAAATGCTTTACAAAACCCCTACTTGGATGAAGAAATATTGTAACGATTGTAATAGCCAGTGCATTCAGATGCACTCAACAAACAAATATTAAAATAAAATCAATTTACATGCATCATCAAAACAACAGAGCACACACACACACACAAACACGAACACACATAAAAGAACCTCCATAATAATGTTCCGAAAAGAGAAAATAATATGATAAATTTGTAATAGAGAGTTACCGCTGAAGAAGACAACAACAACAACCACAATACATCAGAATACATTCAGGAATCAAAGGCAAAAAAACATAAATCAATTATGTTTCGATCCTGTGTATATTTCCTATTATGTTATTTGTGTAGTAACGTTGGGACACCATAAATTAATTCTTTAATTACAATAATGATCATTTATAGCTGATATACTAAACAAATAGCATAATAAAAAAACAGAAAGTTATAATCATTGGATATCTTTCCACATAGACGGGAGTATGCCAAGTTTACGCTCCGTTTGCAACATCCAGAAGGAGGCACCAGAGACCCCATAAATTGAACGAAATCGCTCAAGGAGCACTGCTCACAATCTATCCGAAAATCTATCCATTAGCCACAAAATTGTCCTGTAAAGTTGACATTTAATACAATCATCATCATTATAATTAGTGAATCCATCGATGTGTTAAATTTGGGCGCAATTTTTGTTTTCGAAGAATTGGACCTTCGTCCAATGTGAGGCGCATTGTAATGCATTCATTACTAAGCTATGCTCAGATTTTTTATTTTTTATTTCAATTCTTAGTTGGTTTTCGTAAGAATGCGTTACAGGAGTCTCTATGTATATATATTTTTAGTGGCAACTGGTAAGATCGCTTTTACCATAACTTAAATATGGTACAAAATATTGTCAGCGGTTTTTCTATAGAGTAAGCAATAACTTAATTATCGTGTATAGAAGTAACGGTATCGATATATTTTAATAATCTCAAAGCATACCTATAGCTAAAAGCTTATAATGCAAATTTCTGGACGTGCCGGGGTGATGCCGTCGACACCAGAGTTCAGCACTTTTTTTGCAGATTTTCTTTTCCTTATGTTAATACAATGGTGACATTTTATTTAGTAGTAACATTAGTGTAAGTACGCAGATATTTAAATAAGTATTTATTGATAGGTTTGTAGTCAGATATATAAATAAATTTTTATATTATATATAAGTTCATTTAAGAGATAAATTCAATTTAGTTTTGTTGATCACAATGACTCAGATGATTTGTTTCTTGACTTATAACTTAGATAAACTCACTTTAGTTTAACTTAGCAAAAAGGAAAAGAAAATCAATATTTCAACTGAATTTCTGGTACACTCAACTTAAATAAATTTTTTTCTTTTGACTGCCAATATTTACACTGCATACCGCGAACTCTTGACACCGAATGAATAAGTCTCTCTCTCGCTTAACATACAGAGACCCCTCGGCCGCTCACTCGAACGTTCTCGAACGTTCGTTTTACCACACACAGCCACTCGTTGGTGTTGGCGGCCCTGGATCGGCAAAGGCGTAACAATAGTGTGGTGAAACGGACGAACAGCTGTGAGAAGAAAAATGCGTGTCATTTTTACAAGCTTAGGCTAAATTTGGGACACCCTCCACATACATATATGTGTATACTGTAGGGGCGCATTCAATTGCAAAGCGATGCAAATTTTGAAGCTGATTAAGAATATAAACAAAAACCTTGTAGGGCCTTTAGTGCCTTCTTCTGCGTATTGTAAAAAGTTGTAAGGAAGAAAAATAACGCCACCTATTTTGGTCCCTACATCTGATAGCTCGTTTCACCACCAATGTCATAACATCTTTGCCGACTCAGGGCCGCCAACGCCACGAGTGGTGAAAAACGAGTGATCGAGCCGAGCGGCCCATGTGGAAGGTGTGTTCGAGTTAAGCAGGGGAATGTCGAGTCAGTCTAGTGCGAGGTTTCAGAGAGTGATATGATAATCTAGAAGAATTCTAAGCCAAGTCGGTGCCAAGAGTTTTCAAAGTGTACAGTGTATTGTGCTCATGATCAATTATATTCATTGCTATACATGAAGAATTAAAATTTTACAGACATACATACAATTACATTCTTAGTCATACGTGAAGAATTACATATTAACATATGTACATATATACAATTACATTTTTAGTTATACACCTACATGAAGAATTTAATATATACATACCTATAAACAATTTCGTACATTGTCTTAAGTGAAGAATTAATACGTACATATAATATATACAATAAAAAAAAAATATAAGTGTTCAGTTTCCATTAATAAACCCTGGTGCTGACGGCATTACCCCGGCACGTCCAGCAAAAACTTCCCCATAAAGTACACCAGGCCAAATCTTGAATACCCAACATCGATGCACCAAAAGTCCCACAGGAGTATTCGTTACGCTTTTTATAATATACTAGCTGTTCCCCCGGCTTCAACCGCGTGGAATTCGGTTATCTCGCTGGATGAAACGTTGCCTTTGCCTTTCCCTAGGTTCTGAAATTTTTGAAACCGATATTGCTCGATTTTACTAACAACCTACCTGCAGATGCCTAACACATGTGTACCAAATTTCAGCTCGATATCTCAAAAATTACGACCGTGAGAGTGTCAGTCAAACACACGGATACGCGGACGGACATTGTTTAAATTCAGTTTAGATTCAGTTTTTGATCTTGAGCAAGAATATATATAGTTTGTGGGGTCTCCGACGCTTCCTTCTGAATGTTACAAGCGGAATGACAAATTTAATATACCCTCTCTCCAAAGGTTAAAGGTATAAAAATATGGCGAAAGTCTCCAACGAAAACAAAAGTTACGCCCCCGTCTTATTGCCTGAGTTTCTGATGTCTTTTAATGTGCGGTCCACTGCTTTTTATACCCTCCACCTTTGGGAATAGGGTATATTAAGTTTGTAATGCTGTTTGCAACACCCAGAAGGAGGCGTCGGAGACCCCTCAAACCATATATATTCAAAAATTGGCTGAGATTGAAATTGAGTACATATGACCATACACATGTGTACCCAATTTGAACTTTATACATCAATATTAGTGACTATGGGAGATTTTTGTTAATTATGGGCGTGGCAGTGGACCGATATTGCCCGATTTTACGTAAGATCTGCTGGCATAGACCAGACACATGTGTACCAAATTTCAGCTCGATATCTCAAGAATTACGACCGTGAGTGTGCCAGCAACAGACAGACACAGAGCCACACGGATACACGAACGGACATTTTTTAAATCGATTCAGTTTTTGATGCTGAGCAAAAATAAATACGCCCACAATCAACAAAAATCTGTCAGTCACAAAAAAAATAACGTACGAAATTCAAATTTGGTATACTGCTTTGTAATTGTATAATACATATGTGTATCAAAAATGGGAGGGATTAAATATGAGACACGCTCACAATTTACAAAAAAATGTTTTTGACTTAAAATTTACATCATATGTCGTAGTATGATTTGTACAGCTTACTAACGACTAATTAGTATTTCGCCACACCATATGGTTGAGGGTATTTAAAATTCGACCTAAGCCGAAATTAATTTTTCTTGCTAAATTATATATCAAGAGAAGTTTATCCCATATACTTTACTTATATGCCATTATAATGGGCTTCAAAATCATTAATATCCAATAAATTTAATATTGTAATTTTTAATATAGGTAAAATATGAAGTTAAGTGATATATATATAATTAAATTGTGGGAGTTTAAATGTTCCGAGATAACTAATTTTCAATATTACTGTAGAAATTATATGTACCAAATTTGAATTTAACATCCTAATTTTTGTTGCTATAAGAACAAAATTTTCAACTTTGGCACTACTTTAAACATAGTATTTATCGCGCGCAGTTTTTGAGATATCGAACTGAAACTTAAAAAATCCTCTCCCGAATCTAGGAGGGCATATGGGATAAGATCTATAACATATTTTATCTGAACTCGATATAAATGTTGCTTTTATTCCAAATTCATTAAAAAATGGTCCGAAAATCCAGTATTGGCCAAAAATCCTCTCCAGAATGTGGTAGTGCGTCTGGAGTGGGACCCATAACATATGTTCTCAGAGTTCCATATAAATGTTTCTTTTATTCCAAATGCATTAAAAAAATGATCCAAAGTCCAGTATTGGCCAAAAATCCTCTTCAGAACCTAGTGGTGCATATGGAGTGGTATCCATAACATACGTTCTTAGAATTCCATATAAATGTTTATTCTATAAATACAAAAATACAAAAATACAAAAATACAAAAATACAAAAATACAAAAATACAAAAATACAAAAATACAAAAATACAAAAATACAAAAATACAAAAATACAAAAATACAAAAATACAAAAATACAAAAATACAAAAATACAAAAATACAAAAATACAAAAATACAAAAATACAAAAATACAAAAATACAAAAATACAAAAATACAAAAATACAAAAATACAAAAATACAAAAATACAAAAATACAAAAATACAAAAATACAAAAATACAAAAATACAAAAATACAAAAATACAAAAATACAAAAATACAAAAATACAAAAATACAAAAATACAAAAATACAAAAATACAAAAATACAAAAATACAAAAATACAAAAATACAAAAATACAAAAATACAAAAATACAAAAATACAAAAATACAAAAATACAAAAATACAAAAATACAAAAATACAAAAATACAAAAATACAAAAATACAAAAATACAAAAATACAAAAATACAAAAATACAAAAATACAAAAATACAAAAATACAAAAATACAAAAATACAAAAATACAAAAATACAAAAATACAAAAATACAAAAATACAAAAATACAAAAATACAAAAATACAAAAATACAAAAATACAAAAATACAAAAATACAAAAATACAAAAATACAAAAATACAAAAATACAAAAATACAAAAATACAAAAATACAAAAATACAAAAATACAAAAATACAAAAATACAAAAATACAAAAATACAAAAATACAAAAATACAAAAATACAAAAATACAAATCTTTCCACTTTATAATATTAGTATAGATCGGTTATACGGAAAATTTTCTTTTAATAAAGACTCGTTTTTCAGTTTTTGTTGCACTAGGGGCGCGTCGCTCGATTGACTTTGCACATTTTCAATACCAAGCTATGCACAAAAACTATATTGACCGAGTATACGATGTTGATTCAAAATATACTCGGAGGCCTCCTTCTGGGCGTTGAAAACGCTTTGGAAATGTTATACAAACCCTTGTATATATATGTATGATGGTGGATATAAAAGGTTAATTATATACTAAGTTCGAAGAATAAAAATAACAACGGAAACATTTGCTGCTGTATCATAATACGATGAGGAGAAGTGTAGTAACATTATTATAATTGATTGTGTGTGTGTGTGTGTGGTATGTCTAATAAAAAAAAACTTAACTACTTAATTAATATGCCATATATGCCACATATACGACTGTCTTGCCAAGAAGCCTTGAACTCACATTTATATTAAGCTGTATACAACACATGGATAGAAGAAGAGAACAAATAAGACCGTATATACATAATTACGCCCTTTATTAGCATTACATTATTTTTACGCTGAATATAGTATTTTATTAATTATGGGTGTGTCTGTTATCAGACCACGCCCATTTTTGGCACATCAATGGATAGGATAATTATAGATATGCTTACGAATTTTAAACTTCATAGATCAATTTTTTTTGGCAGATAAGTAGCTTTTTGTCGATTGCAGGCACAATTTTATACATTTTTTAAAGCGATCTGCATGTCGAAAGTAAAAGTCTGTACAAAATTTCAGCTGAATGTATTAAAATCGGCGACAATGAGACTGCTATAGACAGACATAACATACAATTTAATAATATATAAAAATCGTCATGTCATCGTCGTTTCAAATTGATAAATTGGATGGTTCCAATTATGATACGTGGTGCGTTCTAATGAAGAGTATCTTAATTCACGGGGGTTGCTGGAAGATTGTAAGTGGTGAACTGACATTGAGAGCAGACATGAATATCGATACTAAAGAACAATGGATAACAAACGACGAAAAGGCTCTTGCTAGTATATGTTTGTGTGTTAAATCATCACAGTTAACATACATTAAAAATTGTAAAACTTCTAATGAAGCATGGAAGAAACTAGAAGCTGTATATAAACCTAAGGGACCTGTTCAGAAAGTTGCCTTATATAAGAAATTGTTAAGTTTGGTTTTTTTTTTTGACTATACGAATTGATATGGACGGAGACTAAGCTCATATGTCCAGCACAGCTGCAAAAAGCAGGCCAAACCAGGCCAACTGATGTTAAAAGAGGGTTTATTAATGGATCCCCAGTCCAACTGCACATAAAACGCAATTAATCGCAAATTCGGCTACAGATATATTTAGTTGAAACAAAATTTCAGCAAATCCAGTTGCACATATTAAAACGATACTGCGATGACACAGCAAAAAAGATGACTGCATGAAACTTCAGCAGCAACAACGATAATATTTGCAGTATAATTAATAAAAGAAGTCAGTTCCTCCAAATATTTATCCTCGTTGGCAAGATCCAAGTTGAAACAAAATTCCAGCAAATCCAGCTGCGCGTATTAAAACGATTTTCAATCCAGATCATAAAAGCAGTAATTAAACGAATATTGAAAGCCATCAGTACGATAAAACATAAATATTCAAACGAAAGGATAATAAGCTTAGGTTGGTTATAACGAAATTGTAGATAAAAAAAAAAAAACGGAAATTTAAAAAAAAAGAAAGACCCAAATAAAAAGATTTGTCTC
This sequence comes from Ornithomya fringillina, assembly GCA_963978525.1. Classification (NCBI taxonomy): domain Eukaryota; kingdom Metazoa; phylum Arthropoda; class Insecta; order Diptera; family Hippoboscidae; genus Ornithomya; species Ornithomya fringillina. The sequence goes on along the minus strand of OZ021690.1, from coordinate 15,797,282 downwards.
TATAATACAAAACGAAAAATTAATACAAAACAAAAATACTAACAAACTAAAAAAAAAAAAACCATTTCTAAAACAAAGAAAAACATTAGATGCAAGAGCGCAAAATCAAAAAAAAAAGGAAGCGTTACATAAAATAAGAAATAAAAACTAAAGAGTCAAATAAAAAGAAAAATTAAAATGCATTAAAGATATATACCAGTATAATTAATAAAAGAAGTCAGTTCCTTCAAATATTTATCCTCGTTGGCATCAAAAATATCAAAAAGATTATGGAATCTTTTGAAAATATCATAAGAGCATCTCTGTAAATCAAATCGCTTACATAAAAATAATGACATTACAAAATTCACACAAATCAGTTGCAATGGCACCAATCATCCTCAAATATACCTTATCATAGGTATGCCCACTTAAAAGCCTGTTGAGCAATTTAATCTCACCAGACTTAAAAGAGGATTCAGAGAACGGTTTAAAGGCAGCCAAGTTATACACTTTATAAAAAAGACGATCACTTTTTGCACGGGCAATAACCTCAATCTCTTCTTTCCACATTTTATTGATAAGGTATCGGACGGTACGGACAGCCTCACTAGGAGTATATTCAACATCCAAAATCCATTTCGTACAGCACGTTCAATAGCAATTTTTTTAGCAAAAAGTTCGACAAAAGTTGAGGATAATCTTTCACGAAGCCTTCCCTTATACACAGCATCTGATTGATATTCAACTACTGAAAAACCAGCCGACTCATTAACGACTGATCCATCAGTAGCATATACTGAAAAACAATTATTCAGGTAATGATTCAATTTTTCACGACAGTAGGCTCCAATGCAATTTTGACCAAGTTCCTGTTTTGATATGGGCAAAATCCTAAGAAAAACTTTACATTTGTTATGTGTGAAATTCCAATTAGAAGTTGATATTAAATTATCAAAAATTTTGTAAAACTTCGAATAGCAATACATATAACTACAGGAAATCTGATTCCAGTAAGATTTAATCGTTTCAAATAAATTTCACGCAACTAAGCTTAACTAATTCCTTGGCTGTAAGAAGCAAAGCTCTTAGACCCGTTGGAAGTTCATTCGAAATAATACGTAAAATATGAATTGATGTAGATGGGGTTAGACCAGTGCACCTACGAAGAATCTTGTTCTGAAAAGTCTGCAATTTATTACCAACATATTTTGGTAAATTACACATGGTTGAATGAGCATATTCAATTTTTGATTTAACCAAGGACTTGTAAAGTATAAGTGATTTCCTAGGAGGCATGCCAAAAAAATTATTAGTCATAAATTTAATTGCATTGAAACCAGACGTAGAGTTCTTAATCGTTCTATCACAGTGTTCCAAGAATGTTAAACTAGAGTTCAGATTTCTGCCTAAAAAATAAAAGGAATTAGATTGAAGAACAATCATACCATTGACACTCAAATTAATTACCTTAATAGAGCCTTTGGCAAAATAAATAGACTTAGTTTTAGTAGGATTGAAATGTAAATTAAGTTCAGCACATTTCTTGTAGAAAAGATTCGCCTTACATGAAAGATTCTTGACTGCTTTATCAAAAGACCTAACCGCGGATATGATTAAAAAATCATCAGCATATTGAAAAATATGTGTGTTAGAGTCATGCAAATCGTGAAGTCTGGCAGTATAGATATTAAAAAGAGTGGGACTAAGACAGCTTCCTTGAGGAAGACCCCCATGAACTTCAACCGAAGCTGATCCCATGACAAGAACTCGACGTGAAAGAAAATTTAAAATCCATAAACAGATAGATAAAGGAAAACCAACTGTACACAGAAAGTTTCCAAGTAACTCTATGTTAACATAGTCATATGCTCTTTCAATGTCTAAGGATAGCATTACCACCTTTCTACCAGCCTTCTTTTCTTTTTTAATAATAAAAGATAACTCATTGACACACATATTAGTAAATTTATGCTTTTGGTAAGCATAGGAACGAGAAGGAATGACACAGTCAGCATTTATGATCTGAGTAAGTCTTTCTTTGATCATAAGATTAATGATCTTAACAAAAACTGATATAAGAGAAATCGGCCTGAAGTTACTAAGTAAATTCAGGTCGCGATTAGGCTTCGGTATAGGTACAATCTTTATTAGACGCCAATTATCGGGGATGATATTACGTGACCACGAATCATTCACAGCATTCAACAGTGCCGATAGGCTGTCAACCAACAAAGCTTTAATCATATCATATTTTATATGATCACATCCAGCAGCAGTAGCCTTTCTCCTAGAATCCAATACAAACGAAAGTTCTGAAAAAGAAAAAGGTACAAACCCCTTAATTGCCTGCTCAATAGCAATACTAGAAATGTCAGATATATTACTTCTTAACACATTTAAAAACTGCAGATTATTATTATCATCCCAAATGAAAAATTGCACCTTTTGCGTTCACGATGCCCCTTTATGTATTGCCAAAAAGATCTGGCATCACCATTGTTACAAATATCGTTAATTACTTGACCTCTATGTACTTTTTTCGACTTCCTAACTGCATCCTTCCATTCCAGTAAAATGTTGTTAAATTCATTGAAATTAGCCAGATTTCCGTATCTATTCAGTTTCTTTCTAGCAGCCTGTAATCTGCGAAAAAGAGATGAAAGAGATGAACTCCACCAAGGTTTTGGGGAGAAGGCTTTAAGTTCTGAAAATTGGTTCGAACAGCTTGCAACTGTGAAGGAAAAGTATCATCAATTGACTGAAAATTAGACTCAAGCGTAACTTTGGATAAATTATCCATTAAAAGCTTCCTTGAAATAAAATTATTATTTTTGCGTAGAAGTACATTAGAAGTATTGAATAAAATGGGAATGTGTTGACTTTTGCCAAGAAAAAACTCAGAAGTACACCATTAAAAGAAAAATTACAAGAATTTGAAAACGTTAAATCAAGAACACTACTAGAAATTTTATTATTACGATTACATTGAAAAGTCGGACTTCCATTATTTAGATTGTAGAAATTACTACAATTGATTACCTTATTAGTAGTAACCGTCTCACCATACTCAAAAATTCTGGCATTAAAATCACCCGCTAAAATAACGTTCCCTTCACCTTCTCCAAATTCACAAATCCTTTGAAATTGATCTCTAAAAGTTTGAATGTCCATACTTGGTGGAAAATAGCATGAAATAAGAACAATATTTGGTTTAAGATTGATAGTTTTAATAATGGTAACATCAAAATCAGTATCATAAGGAACCTGTTTAAACAGAATTCCTTTACGAATTAAAATGCAAACACCACCAAAACCATCACTGCGACACTTGGCAACAGACACATTGTATGTTGCACCAAGTATCATCAGACATAAAAACTTCACTCAAAATACAAAAATCGATCTCATTTTTATTAATGTAAAAATCGAGGAATTGATAGTTCTTACTTAAACTTTGTATGTTGTATTGTAAAATTTTCATATGGAGGAAGCAGATAACTTATCACCCGTTATTTTCGAAAAAGAAGAAAGTTTGTTGAAAATCATTTTATAGTGTTTTATTTTATCTACAAATGTGTCATTAGAACTGAACAAATCAAAATTTTCAAAAAATTTCAACATACTAGAGACTAGCTTTTTCAGCTCAGAAACCCGCATGTTGTTCATATGCTTTGCAGGCTCATATGTAAAATCACATTCAAGCGGACGCTCATATTTAAAGCTGTCAGATGCTTGCGGTTTGGTAATAAGGGAAGGATTTCGTTTAGAAACATTGCCCTTTGCAATATGACTAAATTTTTCTCTAGTCAAAATTCTATTCGCTTCTACATTCAAATTTTTAACGCTTTTCATACCGTCCTTCTCCTGCTTCAAAGGCGGGAAAGACTCATCGTACTCATCAGCCAAACAGTTATAATAATTAGAAGAAAATTGCTGCTTGTATTCTTTAAATGAGATGTTTTTAATAGCCATAATTCTATTATTATTTTCTTCAATAGCCCGCCCAGGGCACTTCTTATATAGAACATTGTGAGAGTCAGAATTGCACTTAATACATTTTTTGTGTGTGCAAGTTTCCGAACAAGCTGGTGAAGCACCACGGTTCAGACAACGACTGATCTTTGCCTTGCATGCCTTAGCTAGATGACCAAAACGTCCACAACTTCAGAGTAGGTACAAAGAAGTCAACATCCAAAATACAATAATTAAATTTAATGTACCTAGGTATATTTTTTCCCTTGAAACCAATTTTGAAGCTCGTTGTGGGAATCAACTTATTATCATCATCTTTTCTATATAAACGCTTGACGGACTTGATCGGAATGTCGGACCGAACCCCTTCCAAAAATTCTCTTTCACTATAAGAAGTAGGCACCCCACACACTATGCCATATTTTTCCAAAAAACCCCTTGGAATATAGGCTTTAAGTTTTTTTCCTTAAAATTATTTGAAGATAAAAAATTGTTAGCATTGACAGCCGAATCAAAAAGAAGCTTAGCTCTACCTTTGCTAATGCTCTTTAGGTGTACCAGTCCTTGTAAATTAAAGCCTTTAAGAAAATCAAAAAAGAAGAGATCAGAGAAAACACGTGCACCTTCGCCGTCCTGGTTCACGTGCTTTTCAACAAAAACGTAAAAATCACCCGCATCGTCCCTTTCATAAAAATTATAATCATTTTTTTCCTCATTGTTATTATTTTGTCCTTCATTTTTATTACTTTTATTAATATTATCATTTATAAAGTTGTTGACATTGACACCAACATTGTCAGAGCTATTAACATAGCTGCCAGCATCAATATCAACATTGTCACAAATCTTAACATCACAATCATTAGCTTTATTAACATTATTCATTTGTACAACATAAATTCCCCAAAACCGTTGAAATTTTTTTGCATTAGACTGGTACCATGCACCGTTGAATTTTTTTCCACCGAAATTTTTCTTTTCTTCTTAATATCACAAAAATCTTGCCCAATCTCCATTGGGAGACCAAAAAAAAACCAAAAATCTGAAGGAAAGACTCACCTGAAATTAATCCAAGAATACAAGAAAAATCAGAAAAAAAAAAAAAGAACACTTCCTTTCTTTTTTGCACGTTTTAGCTCCCCACTAAAAACGTGATTGTATTAACAAAATGAAGTTTTGATATTATTATACCCTCCACCTTAGGGAAGAGGGTATATTCATTTTGATCATTCGTTTACAACACATCGAAGAAAGCGTCGGAGACCCCACAAACCATATATATTCTTAATCAACATGAAAAGAGAAATCGTTTGAGACATGTCCGTCCGTGTGTCCGTCTGTTGTTGGCACTCTCACGGTTGTAATTTTTGAGATATCAAATTGAAACTTTGCATACGTATTCTCAGTTCAATTTCGCTGTTCCGTATTGAAATTGGGCAAAATCGGTAAAGAGACACGCCCACAATAAACGAAAATCTCATCATACCTCGAAAAAATTGTATCTTTAAAAAATTATATATCGCACAATACTCTGCCTATCAAGTTGAAATTTTCTATAAATATAAGTGGTACCGTTATCCAACACTGTGCCAAAAATGGACGTGATTGAATAATGCAAACGCCTATAATTTAAAAAAAACACTATTTGCGTAAGTACATGAAATACATAAATATGGCAATAGAAACTTATTTTTAGAGGATTATAAACGGTGGAGGGTATTTAAGCTTCGGTCTTAACCGAACTTAACTTAACTTAACTTCTCTAACTTGTTAATATTTAAATTTAAAAAAGAGACAAAAATCTTTAAATTTGTTTAAACAAACTAAAGCCACAAGAAAAAATTTATGTTAATTTATGACAAAACACAACTGCCACTTATAATCACGATGTGAACTGCACAAAGAACAAAAAGAGAGTGTGTTAAGTTTGGTTATGCGTGATGAATGTGACATGCAGGATCATTTAAATGCTTTTTGTGATATACGCCCTTATCAATGAGTGTCATACGCATTCGCTTCGCATTCGTTGAAAATGGTATCATAACATTCGCTCGAGTACACTGCATTATCTTTGTTTATAATTTGCTCTCATTTACAGTTTTAGTCAGAAAAAGAGAAAGAAATAGTGTTTCTCATACAGAAGAAGTTGTGTTTTTTAATTTTTAAACAAAAGAAAAAAAGTGTAAACAGCTTAAAAGTTAAAATAACACCAAAAAAAAAAAAAATGGATTTAACACATCTCCAAAATTTACAAGACAAGTAAACGCAATAAGAGATAAAATTTTACAAAATTTTATCTAAATAAAACATAAAATTAAAACAAATTAAACATTTATTTACTTTGCTTTATTTTATTTGTAATAAAATTGTACTTAGGTTTTTCTGAATCCATTATTTTTTCGGAAATCTACAAAAAATATGCAATCCGTTGTTGTTTAATTGCGGATTGAAAAATGAAATACTTTGCATGCAATTAGATTCGTTGAGAACAGTTATAATACGAAATATTTGTTTACACGTATCAACTGCTTTAACGATCCGTATTCTGTATTATCGATTGTAGAATGGTATTCTATTACGTTTGTTATGATACCAAATTTAACGAATCGAGTAAAAATTCGATCCACACGAATGTCATGATAAGGGCGATAGTTGAAAAACTAGCTTATACTGGCGTAGTAATTCTTTTATCGAATTTGCCAAAAAGTTTTGAGCATTTTGTCATTGCCATGGAAACTGGAGATGATTTGCCCAATTTAAACATTCTGAAACAAAACCTCCTTGAGGAAGGTGACCGACAAAGTAAAACAACTGAATCGGACAAAAATAAAACACTCGCTTTTAATGCCAGGAGATTACCTAAAGATTCTGAAGATAAGCAGAAGAAAAATAATAATCAGAAAAAACCCAAAGGAAAGTGTTTTAATTGTGGACAGATTGGACACTATGCTAATAAGTGCGAACATAAGAAAAAACAAAAATAAAATCTATTATCTTTTAGTATGTTGGCTGCGATAGATGCTGTTGATTTGCATAGTAGCTGGTATTTAGACAGTGGCGCTACAACACACATGTGTAACGAACGTGATATGTTTATACGTTTTGAGCATCATGAGGAACATATTGTATTAGGCGGTGAATAGTATATTAAAGAAATAGAATTCGTGATATACTTTTGAAAACACCTTATTGTGAAGTTTTGCTGAAAAATACGTTATATTCACCTGATTTACAGGCAAATTTTATTTCTATAAACTAAGTTGTGCAAAGTAATTGTACGGTAGTTTTTAATAATATGGGTGCAATAATACATAGTCCCAAAGGCAAGGCAGTTCTAAAAACACAAAGACGAAACAATTAGCAACTAAAGAGAAATTATATTATATGGGATTATGGCATAAACGTTATGGCCATTTAAAATACTTTGTGACTTTCATAGACGACAAGTCACGTCGTATATATGTATATTTTCTAAAATCAAAAAACCAAGTTTTTGAAAAATTTAAAACAATTAAGCAAATGGTAGAGAAACAAACTGGCCGTCAAATCAAATTATTACGGCGAGAACAATTTGATTTACGCTGGTGTAAACAAAAATTTATGGACAGAAGCAGTGATTACAGCATGTTATTTGTGAAATAGATGTCCGACGAACGTTCTTGGAGAAAAAATAATTTTGAAATCTGGTATGGTAGAAAACCGAATGTTGAACATATAAGAATTTTCGGTTCAACTGCTGTAGCTTTAAATAAGCGTCATTAAACCAAATTTGAACCAAGAGGTCAGAGATTCATTATGGTGGTGTACTCACTGACATCTAAAGTGTAAGATATACAACATTCTGTTGTTAAATTGGCACAAAAGAGCACCAACCCACATGTGGAACATATGTCTGCTGTTAAGCATATTTTACGTTATCTCTCTGCAACCAAAAATCTAAAATTATTTTATAGCCAAAGTGGAACAATTGTTAAACGATATGTTGCTGCAGATTGGGGCGGTGATCATACGGATCGCAAGTCTTTTACAGGTTTTGTTTTCTTCTTAGGCAAATGTGCTATATCATGGGAGTTCAAGAAACAAACTGCTGTAGCTGTTAATAGTACCGAGGCCGAATATATGAAACTTTCAAATGCTGCCAAAGAAGCGATATATCTTCGACGTTTCCTAAAAGAAATTTCAGATTGTGAAATTGGTCCTATAACAATTCATGTGGATAATCAGAGAGCTCAAAAATTAGCAATGAATCCCTTGTTCTATAATAGAAGTAAACATATCGATATTAGATATCATCATGTACGAGAAACAATAAAAAATGGAGAAGTTATTTTAAACTAGTGTCCAACTAATGAAATGATTTCGGACATTCTAACAAAGAATTTAACAAAAGCTAAACATTTTCAGTTCGTCCAAAGTATGAATTTATGTTGAATTTCATGTGTAAGGAACATCCACGTTGAAGAGGAGTATTGAAGATGCGGAACCCATTCATTCAATAAATATTTCTATTGCTATCATAATATATAATAAATAATGGTAAAAAAAAAATAATGAGAATTTACACGTGGTTTAAACTAAATGTTTGATACGCATTATCATTAGTAGTGTTAGTATATTAAAAAAAATGTTTGACTCGCAAAGATCCTTCTACATTATGAGAGTGGTATTATGCTAAGCCAAAAGCATGCAAAGGTGTAATGCAATTAGTGACAATTGTGTATGTTCTATAAGTTGAACCAAAGAGACCAATTAAAAAGAAAGCTTTCGTGTAAAAAATTCACGCCATTACTTTATAGCATGCAACAACAAAATGAACGTAAAATGAAATGAACATTATGAAAGCAATCTATTATGAGATGACATGCAAACACCTGTAGCTCTCCGTTGGGTGAACCAAGCAAATTAGTATAATTTAATAAAAGCATAAAGAGGAATAAAGAAGCCAACTCACCGAAGCGAATGTAATGTCGAAAAATATGTTAATGTGTCAAATAAAATTAAAGCCTATCAAGAAGGATTAATCATCCGGAAGAAGTGGCACACTTTGATTAGTTTCAATTGTTCTGAATTGATTTCCTTTTCTAACACTTATCTTCTTTATATTATGTTTGTTTTTGCAGAGTCATACAATATTCGCATCCTGTCTGTAACACCATTATGTTGTTCGGTGTCATAACTTGTTTAATTTCTGTCATACTATTGGGTATCGATGGACGTTTTGTGAATGCTGATGAATATCCCAAAGTAAGCAAAAGAAATTTTAAATATTTTTATGTTGTAAAAATCACATTTCCCCCAAAATTTAAAAAATTGTATTGTGTGTATATACGAATAGTCTCATGAACAAGTAAAAAAACTATATTCGGCTTTAACCAAATCTTGAACATTCACCATCACTGCACTGAAGCCTGCTTGACCGATCTTGTCCAATGTCAATACCAATCTGATTCTTTGATTTTTGTGGGGTCTATACATATTTATAACGATGGATTAAATGACAATAATAATGCGTCCTTATTGGGGATCTATGTGGACTATTAATATAAACAGATCACTTACCGGCGCACTCCTGACATGACCTGGCTTTAACTTTTGTCTCATAAAAATATGTATACACTATTTTCAATTGTTAATGAAAAAAACTCAAATAGAAAAAAAAATTGTCGGAATCTACGGGTTAGGTCCATCTGTGGTATTGCCACACTAAATTTAGCTAAAAGTATCCGATATTGCGACTTGTTCGTTGATTACAAAAAGAACATGGACGACAGACGAACTTGATTATATAGAATCAAATTTTGATTCTGATTCGATTGGTACAATTAATGATGGTTGCGGTATTTCTTGTTTGCGAGGTACAATAATTTCCAAAAATACAACAAAAACATACACTTTTGTATTATAAAAAAGTACATAAATTTATGGATAATAACCAACATGAAAATGTTTTACTTACAATACATATATATTATACAAAAATATATAGGCGCACCCAGCAGTTTAATTCTGCAGCGAAAACTTTTTGTAATTGTGGGCGTGTCTGCAATTCGATTTCGTCCACTTTAATGGATTTGGTATTTTATTTGAATTTGTACAACGAAATTATTAAAATGGACACAATACTACAAAGACGATCAATTTTCGATCCGATTCGATCAGTTTTAATACATGTAAAGTAATTGTCAAAAGCAATTATACCTTTTCCCATACACACCAAGTGAAAATGTTACAGTCTGCGATGCAACTGCAGTATATAACAAGTACACCTAAATGTATGTTATTTTCAAAAAGCTCGCTATTTTGCATTTGCTTGGGGATTGAAGAACATTGTTATTTAAGACAACTCCAGCGATATTTAATATAATCCAGAGTAATTTAAACAAGATAGAAAAGTTCGGTTAAGACCGAAGCTTAAATACCCTCCACCTTTTGTAATTCTCTAAAAAATAAGCTCCTATTGCCATATTTATGTATTTCATGTACTTACGCAAATAGTGTTTTTTTTTAATTATAGGCGTTTGCGTTATTCAATCACGCCCATTTTTGGCACAGTATTGGATAACGGTACTCTTTATATATATACCAAATTTCAACTTGATAGGCATAGTATTGTGCGATATATAATTTTTTAAAGATAAAATTTTTTCGAGGTATGATGAGATTTACGTTTATTGTGGGCGTGTCTCTTTACCGATTTCGTCCAATTTCAATACGGAACAGCGAAATTGAACTAAGAATACGTATGCAAAGTTTCAATTTGATATCTCAAAAATTACGACCGTGAGAGTGCCAACAACAGACGGACACACGGACACACGGACGGACATGTCTCAAACGATTTCTCTTTTCATGCTGATTAAGAATATATATGGTTTGTGGGGTCTCCGACGCTTCCTTCGATGTGTTGTAAACGGATGATCAAAGTGAATATACCCTCTTCCCTAAGGTGGAGGGTATAAAAATTGTTGAAACTGTCCTTATGTACATTAATTTATGTACACTTTAGTGTGTACAGAATTTCAGCTCAATATCTTAATTTTTGCAACGGAGCGAGCTCGGACAACAGAGAGACACTCACAGACGAACATCTTTTGACCGATTCATATATTGATGTTGATGGGTGTTGCAAGCGGAGCGACATACCCACAATCTTATGTTCTTCTCTATTAAAACATTTTTATATTCTTTCTTATAGATTTGTCAAGCGCGTGCATGGCTTTTATCCACCGGTTTTACTTTGGCGTATGGTGCCATGTTTAGTAAAGTGTGGCGTGTTCATCGCTTTGCAACAAAAGCAAAAACAGATTCGAAGGTAAATATAAAAAAGCCTTTGTTACATATAATACACGCAAATGAAAAGCCATATCCGAGATACACCCCCACATTTATATATAAAAACAGTGGCCGTGGCATATCTACTATTGCGCCTTTTTTAAAAATAAACTGTAAAAGTATGAGGCACCCTTCATACGCACAAAAATATGTTTCTTATAGATTCTAGAAAACTAAGAATCTCTAAACTAGATTTTACCTCAAAATCGCAATTTTTGCGAACGTGACCGTTTCTGAAACAGACGTATGGGCACATGGATACTATTAAATATTTTCAAATTTTGATTCTGAGCAAGAATATATGTGTATAAAGTGCAAAAATTTAAATTTGAAATAACATAAATTTTCGTCGTTAACCCTTTTATTTGTATCTGCAACGCCTAAACACGTCCATGTTCTCTGTCACAACAATATTTCTATTCCGATAATTGCTTTTATGCAGTGGAAGAATATAAAAATAATTTAAAGTGAAAATCTTGGATCATTTTATAATGTACTTTCTATATTCGCTCGGATGAAGCCGTCGGCTCCAAGGTTCATACACGATAAATATTTTTATATGTGTGTTTTATATTTTCTTTTAAAATTTACTTGTATTTTCTTTTATTCAGGACACACTGCAACTTAACTTGAAAAACTTGAAAGCAATATTCTTTATATTTAATATTTATTGCTAAAGTATGGTTACTGCTTGACGTTCACTTGACTACTCGACGATCTCTTCACTTCTGACTGCTAACACTTGACTCCTCAACGATCTCTTCACTTCTGCTGCTCACACTTCTAAGAATATCGGGCACTCGGCTCGTTTTCACAACTCACAGTTGACGGCCCTGCTTTCGACAAGTTGTCGTGGTGAAAACGCTACAGCTGTAGGGGGAAAAAGGCTGTGCATTATATATTATTCTCGCATGCTATAAACGGTGTATGGATAGAATTGTATTTAATCTGGCCACTTCACTCCATGTCCACGTCTTCAAAACTCGGGTCCATATACGACAACTACCGATCTACGTAGCAAAAGGCTTCTTGTCTAATCGGAGAAGATGCTCGTCCTCTTTTGTCGGCGAGAGCTAGAAGTGTGAACATGGAGTGAAGAGTGGAAAACATAGTGAGTGCACTTGAGATATTAATAAAACAAAGTTTATTGTAATATATAAAAACAAAACGTGTAATTAAAACAAATACAACAAAGTTGTGTATTCTGCGATGTATTACTCTGTACCGTACGGTTAAGAATTGAGTGAAGAAAATAAATTATAAAAGAAAAATTGCAAAGCGAGCGTTCTGCGTTACAAATAAATGTGCGAGTCACCCTTGAAGACCGACGGCTTCGACCCAGGCCAAGAAAAATTCTCGTTACATTGGCGCCCGAGCAGGGACGCTCGCACCTCGGATGTCCTGCAAATCTTTACCAAAGGAATTTGCAAGCATGTAGAACATTTTGTCTTTTAATGAATGTGAAGGAAGACTTCTTTTTAATAAATTGTGTCGAAATCCATGTAAAATTATGTTAGAATGAAAACAGAACCAAAGTAAAAAAAAAAAAATAAAAAAAAATTGCGTCGATAAAATTTCCAATTTGTAGTTCACTGTTGCTGATATTCTGTGTTATGATAAAATTATTCGTAATTGAAAAAAATTCAAACTTTTGTACATATATTAAAAAAAAAAAACATAAAACTCTTCGTTAAGCAATTTGTTAAACAATAACAACATTAAGTGATTTGCGGTGTAAAACAATTCAGTGCTAAAAGTACCGCAAATCACAAAAATTTAACTTTGCTTAAAATTGTGAAATACGCAATAAGTGTGTACAACGGTCAACGGAATGACTAAAAAGAAGTAAACAAATCTGGAAGTTTACCGTTGTACATCTGTGTGTCTTGAGTAAATTGCGTGATGCAATGATCTAGCGAGTTTTAGTTTTAACAGAGTGTGCAAAGCGATCAATCAAAGAAAAAAAAGTCATTGCAAAGAAAAATTGATCCGTGCTGTGGAAAAAGAAAATTAAGAATTAAAATTGACTTATATTTAAATTAGCTAAAACGGTGTAAAAGAACATAATACGTTTTGCAGTTTATAAAATAATATTGTGTTACCAACAACTAAATTTGTATATACAACGGAAATATAATACGTTTTGCAGTTTATAAAGTAATATTGTGTTACCAACAACTAAATTTGTATCTACAATGGAAACATAATACGTTTTGCAGTTTATAAAGTAATATTGTGTTACCAACAACTAAATTTGTATTTACAACGGAAAAAAAAAGAGAGAAGTACAACAATAACAAGTACAATAATAACGTTTACAACAATAAAAAACTCAACAGCGGAAAGGATTGGCAAGTATTGCTCTATATATATATATATATATATATAACAAAATAAGCAGGATTTATACATTTGTTATAAAATAATAATTGTACATGTATATAAAATATATATATCTGGTTGACGATTCTGATACACATCCGCATGAATAGTAGTTGGTCACTCTGACGTATCATTTATTTCTAATAAGCTTATATTTTCCCCAAACCACTCGTCACTATGGCACCTATCGAATTCCGCACGTCCTGGATCTACACCCTAAACAAGGAAACATTGTCTAGTTATTTAATGGAGTTCGGCTTCGAGACCGAAGGGACCGTTGAAGAACTTCGTCAAAAATTCAAGCAACTCCTAAGTGAACCCCTTTCCACTAAAGCGGCCGAAAGGCTCTTGGCTATGCAAGAGACACATGCAGGATCAAGAGCACCCTCATCAAGAGCCCCGTCGAGTAAAGGTGAGTCCTCGGGCTCTGAGTCCGATGATGTGGGTTCCAATACCCAAGGTAAAGAGATACCCTGTTACGGAAGACAAAATTCTTGACGCACAGCACTCTGTTATGAATAAACGTACCCTTATGGAAACAGTTCGGAAGTGGGGGATCACTTATGCTGGTGGCCCTGATCCTTTTCTGTTCATTGAACGCTTGGAAGAAATGGCCCTGACGTATGAAATAGACGAAAACGACCTCCCCGCGGCTATGCCTCAATTTCTAAAAGATAAGGCGTTAACATGGTATCGCAACAACAACGCGAGGTGGGGTGAATGGAAGTCGTTCAAAACCGACTTGATAAAATTTTTCTTGCCTCCACGATATGTGGAAGGAATCGAGGATGAAGTCCGCGATCGCAAACAGCGACCAAACGAACTTTTCAAGGATTTCGTCCTAGACATTCAGGCCAAAATGAGACAGACAACAATGACAGAAGAAGAAAAACTAAACCGTATTTTCCGTAATGCCCGACCGGACTATCTACGGTATATCAAACGCAATGATTTTCATAATTTGGCAGAACTACTCGAACTAGCTGGTGATTTTGAATGTATACCACATTCATCCACCCGTACACCGCTAGTTACTAATCAACGACCAACCCTCCCTCGGGAGACCCACAGATTAGCACATGACCAAGGTAATCGTGTCACTGACCCTAAAAACGCTTGTCACCGTTGCGCCGGATTAGGACATTTCTCTCGGGACTGTCGGAATCCTAAACAATTATTCGCACTATTGACTGTTGTCGGCGTTCACAGCAGGGAAACGCCAACGGGGCCCGTGCTCAACGCGGGGCGGCCAGGTCCCAACGTCCAGCCCCTCCGTCTCAAGGACGATTCTAAACTGCGATGACCTTAGACTAACAGCCGACATTCGTATTAATAGTTCCCCTATGACTGCTATTATAGACACCGGTGCCAATAGTTGCTTCTTAAGCCACTCGTTTGCTACTCGTCTCGATCGTCAGGCAACTCGAGAAGGCTCTGTCTTTGAGATTTCGCTCGCTGATGGTTCTAGGAGATGTATTAGACAGGCCATCGATTGTAATGTTCAACTTGGCAATATAAAGCGTAGGGTTGAATTTCGCATTATGCCTGGTACCGCAGTGGATGTAATATTAGGTCTTAGCTTTCTGAGAGCGTTCCAAGCTTCACTTGCATGTGCTGGAGCCACTGTACAATTCCAGAGGCTCGACAACACCGCGGGCTTAATCATTCGGGAACCACGATCGGTCACAGGCAAGGCCATTCAACTGGCACACTCTGGCGATTCGACCGAGAACGTGGCACGACCTAATTCGACACTGGCGAGACGGCCGTGTGAACAGGAAAACGTGGCACGACCTAATTCGACACTGGCGATACGGCCGTGTAAACAGGAAAACGCGGCGCGACCTAATTCGACACTGGCGATACGACCGTGTGAACAGGAAAACGTGGCACGACCTAATTCGACACTGGCGATACGGCCGTGTGAACAGGAAAACGTGGCACAGCCTAACTCGACACTGGCGGTACGACCATGTAATGAATCCATAGTTTTTAACCCGAATATCCTGGAGACACGACCTAGTCCAAACAACACTGAGAAACTAAGCGACACTCCGAAAACCATGGTTTTAGTGAACGGTCTAACAAACCGTAAATCAAGATTAGCCCCAGGTAAAGCAGTAAGGATATCACCAACCACTAGCAAGCTCAACAATGACAACCACACTCTGGAGACATTGCCGAGTGAGGACAATAATCGTAATATTCGCACCAATCCCCTGTAAACAAGGCCGAGCACAAAAAAGGGCAAAACGCAAAGAAAGGAACCATCAAAGGAAATTGGTGCTATTTGCAATAAATTTACTGATGCTAAGTCAACCGTCCTGGAGACAAGACCGGACCAAAACCAACCCAAGATTAACACGAGTAGCATGCTGGAGACAAGGCCGCATGAAATTAACAAAGACCCCAGTTGTACATTAAGTATCTTGGAGACAAGGCTAGATACAAACTCCGCGTTAAACCTGAAAGCCAAGTCAAGTTCCAAAACGAATGGTCCGAATGACCTAATCATATCGGAATTTTTGGAAGTTGAACTAGAAAAATTTCAAGAAATCACTGGCCGGACACATATCGACGAACATCGAATCAAAATGATAGATGACCGTCCGATAAAAATTCGCTATCACACTCGTAACCCGGCGATGCAGAATATTATCAACGCTGAAATTGACAAGCTGCTTGAGCAGGATTGTATAGAACCGTCGCATAGTCCCTACAGCTTCCCGATAACTCTGGTTAGGAAAAAGAATGGCTCTTGGAGACTGTGCATAGACTATCGACAACTTAACAAACGATCCGAGCTGGATGCATATCCTCTCCCTCGTATAAACTATATATTAGATAGGCTCAAGGAAGCTAAATATATCAGCAGTCTAGATTTGGAAAGTGGCTACTGGCAGGTGCCAATGGCGGTAGACAGTAGAAAATATACTGCGTTCACTGTTGCCGGCCGAGGACTTTACCAATGGAAAGTCATGCCTTTTGGTCTCCATTCGGCACCGGCCACATTCCAGCGCGTTATGGACACAGTTATCGGCCCCGATTTGGAACCCTTTGCATTTGCGTATTTGGACGATATACTTGTCATTGGTAGAACCCTGGGGGAACACATGGAAAAATTAAGTGAAGTCTTTCGACGGCTACGACGTGCAGCCAATCTAAAAATAAATTCTGCCAAATGTGAATTTTTCAAGCAAGAGACTCGTTATCTTGGGCACATTGTCACGAATGAGGGTATAAAAACAGATCCCGATAAAATCAACGCTGTTACAAACATGCATCCTCCTCAAAACGTTAGGGAGTTGCGTAGATTCTTAGGTACAACGTCGTGGTATCGTCGCTTTGTGTCAGATTTCTCACAGATTTCCCAGCCCTTGACTTCTCTACTTAGGAAAGGGAAGCATTGGAAATGGGGCGAAGAACAGCAATCCGCTTTTGAAACACTCAAAAGAAAACTCACTGAAGCTCCCGTATTGACTTGCCCAGACTTTTCTCGCACGTTCACGCTTCAGACTGACGCTAGTGATATTGGGTTAGGTGCTGTTTTAACACAAGAAATTGATGGCACTGAAAGGGTTATTGCCTATGCCAGTCGCCTTCTAAACCGTGCGGAGCAGAATTACAGCACCACCGAAAAGGAATGCTTAGCCATAGTGTGGGGAGTCAGGAAAATGCGGATGTACCTAGAAGGTTACAAATTCGTGGTTGTTTTCCGATTATTCTCTTGTTAATGGCCAGCTGTACCGTCACTTTACCCCACAGGCACAGAAGAAATAGAGTTTAACGTGGACACCTGCCGTAAAGGCTTAATTCCACGGCGCCGTGAAGGCGCAAAGTGAATTTCAGTTAAGCAAGCCTAGCTGAAATTTGAAAACCATTGAGAGCATATTGTAAGGATATGCCCTCCCCCATGGAAAGGTTGAGGCCTCTCATACCTCTGCCAGAAATTGGCAACGGTTGCAAAGCAACATCACCCGTGAAGGATGATAAACCACAGCCACCACAGCCCCACCACTATGGGGCCTACCTCACTTGCCGGGCCGGAGTATACTCCGGGGGCTCCCGGCATCCCGTGGTACCAGAATTAAGTCTCCGGTCGAACCTCGTAACTCACAGATGGAAAAAGAGTTACTCCCAGTTAGTGCCTTACACACCACGTACTGGTAACCGTTTAGAAAAAGTGCGATTGATTTAGAATGTGGCTCAAACGCACCCCCGCAAGGATATAATATCCAAATACACTGTTATCGGCAAAAATGTGAGGGTTTTTTTACCAATAACAGTGCTTGCGGTCCAGAAACTAAGCCTCTGGTGGGGCGCCGTAAGCAGATGCTTACTACCAGTGGATAGTGGACTGGTGGCAAGAATAAAATAAAAATAAAATAAAAATTAAATAAAAATGAAATAAAGATAGAAATTAAAAACATACATGCTTAGCTACAAGCATAACAGGCAGCTGAAAAGAAGAAATAAAAGCTGAAAATAGATAAATAAAAAGCTGAAAAGAAAGAAATAAAAAGCTGAAAAGAGTGAAAAATAAAAGCTGAAAAGAAAAAATAAAAGTAAACAAAAATAAGTCAATAAATAATAACGAAATAAAGCTGCCTTAATTACGTCGACTCAACCGACGCCTTCGCTCGAATACGCTTCGAGCAAAACGCTCCATACTCCGCAATGCCTGGTGTGAATTTGCAACACCACTAACATCATATGCACCATCACGTACCACTATATGCATAGCCTCTAAATCCCTTATGTCAGCATAAAGCGGGCAATCGCATAGGACATGGATCCAGTCCTCAGCGATATTACCGCATGCACACGCACCGCTTTCACTTAATCCTCTTTTAAGGAGGAAAGCATTAAGCGAACCATGCCCAGTCAGCAAAAATCCCTGGTATAGGGAAAACTCGATGTCACGCCTTACGACTATTGGAAAATATTCATACGTGGCTCTGCCATTATCGCTTTCATTCCATCTACTTTGCCAGATGGTTATAGCGTAATCTAATAGCATTCTTTTACGCTCACGCGCACCGGCTTGCATTATACCGGGTATATTCCAATCATTATCACCGAATGGTACGCTCTTGCGAATTTTAAAAGCCATCGCACGACGAATGACTTCCAAATCTATTAAAACTTGTAATGCATCAGTTGAGACGGTATGGCAAACTGGTAAGCATGCAAGCATTAAGATGCGTTGGCATGAATACAGTTTTTGACGCCCACGGACAGACATGGCATATTCATACCAGACGGATGCACCATATGTGATGCAAGAAACGAACAGACCCTCATAAATAGTGGGAATTGCACGTTTACTTAGGCCCCAGTCTTTTCTGAGCACCCGACGGAAACCACCGACAATATTACCAAGACGGTGATGTATTGCAACAACATGTGGAGCGAAATTCATTCTTGGACCCATTGTAATGCCAAGATATTTCACCTCCGTAACATTCCTTAAAAGCGTACCATTTATCCTAATAGAAGGCATGCGTTGAAGATCGAGTCTTCCCTTAAGCAACACCATGACTGTTTTATCCATCGCCAAATCGACGCCAACATTATTGCTCCATTCATGTGCAAGCTGCATGGCCGCTTGTCCTTTTTGTTCGATGTCGTTCCTCGATCGCCCCTCAATGAGTAGCAGTAAATCATCGGCATACGCAACGCATTTATGAAATCGCTCGAGCTGTTTTAACAGAGTGTCCATCATCAGATTCCATATGAATGGACCACATATGGAGCCTTGTGGACAACCACGGACAACATTGACAGTGACAGTAGAACTGGCACCAACCACACACGCACGTCTATCACAAAAATAGCTGCGCCAAAGTGCACACTCACGGCAGCCGACTTCGCGTAATCTCTGCAGTACACGGTCCCATCTTAGATAATCGAACGCACCCTTGAAATCGACAAAGATGCCGAGGACATATTTGCTGCTGCTTTGCTGCACGACACTTTTCACTTTTAACCACGCATCCTCAGTGCTAAGGCCCTTGCGGAAACCAAACTGACAGTCACTCAGCTGCTCGTTCATATCAGCGAGTAATCGCTCGATCATTATTCTCTCCAGCACTTTTCCAAGCACTGAAAAGAGATTAATTCCGCGATATGACCTAGGGTTAGATCGTATTCTGTCAGTTGATTTCAACAAGATGCAAACACGAGCCAATTTCCACTCATGCGGAAAATAGCCCGTATCAATGCATTTTGCGTATAGGCTATATAGCTAATCCGGTATGGATTTCCATAAAGCCTTACACATTTCGCCTATTAAGCCATCCATGCCTGGTGACCTCCTTGATCGAATTAGTGACACCGCATAGCCGATCTCACTCCGCCCAAGCGCAGGGGAAGTGGTTACCTCATCCACAACAGGTTGAGGGATATCACTCTCCAACACTGGGAAGAAATGATTCAGAAGCGTGTGTGCACAATCAGACCAAGACGTCAGCGTAGTACGCGCAGCCAGATATATCCACGGTTTTACCTTTGCCGCGGCAAACACGATATACTCGTCCCCACGGATCGTCCCTGTTGTTGTACACAAAATCCTGCCAGTCTAGCATCTTGACTTGGACAATCATTTTCTTATACTCCTTCAGAGACAATCTGTAGGCGGTTTTCGCGTTATTCACGTTATCAGCATTCGTTCGCCGTGCATACTGAAATCGCGCTCTCAGTCGTCTTACCGCTCTGCGCTTCTCGGACAATTCAGGAGTCCACCATTTTGAATCATTCGCGGGAGTAACACTGCTTCTCCCCAGAAATGAATCATTGACATCCCAGACAGTTTCCGTTAAGGATCTAACTTGGTCATCTATACTCATATTATCAACGGACATATTCGGAAAACGGTTCCTGATTTGAGCGCCATACAGCTCCCAATCAACGGTGGAAGTACGCCAACGCTTAAGGCTTACACCTTCGCTGGCCACGTGTTGAAATCGGACGACAATTTTTATAGGGTTATGGTCACTTATACCTCCCCATTCATTGAGGATGGACCATCTAAATGCGTGCGTTCTCATTGCTGCGTTATACGTCGATATCACTGGCACCGGTTGGTCCATCGAAAGTATACCATTCACTAGGCTCATTGAGTATATTGACACCGCTTGCAATACACCATTCACTCATAATGATGCCACGGGCGATCGAAGTACGCCAGCCACGAATTTTGCTATGTCACAGCTGTGATGATGCATTCGCGTCCACACCAAATATTGCAGGAGTAGGGCCAGCCAATGATAGAACTTGGCTCATATATAAGAGATACGGCTCTATCTCTTCGCTGTGTTTAAAATAGCTCGAACACAGCAGCATTGTACCAAAAACTCCAGCCACAGACACACAGACGCCATAGTCAGTTGCACTTATAACAGTGCAATCAACCCTCGGATCACAGACAACGACAGCAGAAAGACACCTACTGTCCGGAAAAACTTTAAGATCTGCGGACAAGCCTCTGACGTTGCCATTAAGAGCGTACGGCTCCTGTAGTAACGCAAAGGAGCAACAAGAATCACGCAGACACCTTATCAGATCCAACATAACGGCATAACTACCGTTACAATTCAGCTGTATAATATTAAACTCAGCCATGTTAATGTCTGGCAGCAGCTCTTGCCATAATCGCCTTATATGTCGGACAGACAGCCGACATCATTAAATGGTCGTCAGGACGACCTTTAAATGCGCAGTTTCTGCATCGTAGCTCATTTGGGCAGCTGCGCGCCAAATGACCTACAAGACCGCAACGCCGGCATACGTTTCCGGCTGATCTGCAGTCCTTGACCATATGGTCAAACGACAGGCATCTGTAGCATCCTCTTACAGGATTATGTTCACGTACGATGAACGAGAACCATTTAATATACACTCGTCCGACATCTAAGATAGATGTCATCACTTTATCGTCTCCCTCGAGTACCACATTGATCAATTTATCTTGTCCCTCTCATTTTTAGAGGGCGTTCTGATGACGGCGCCACCCTTACGTATGGGTTTAATCTTGTGTACTCTAACTCCTAGTGATGGGGCAACCTCTTTCGACACCTTTTTAGCAACCTCCTTCGGTGATTCCTTCGCTTTGCTACGAACGACCACTGACCAGGTTTCGACTGGCTTCTTCTCCTCTTTCGTTGGTACAGTAACAGCGGTGGATCGGCCTGGAATCGGGGCGAGAACAGGAACCGCCTTATTCCTCTCCAGCACCTCTATTTGGCCCTTGAGTCGCGCATTTTGCTCCAGCATTTTGAACAGCAATCCTTCGTACTCCTTCGTAATTTTTATAATATTAGTCACCACGCCTTTGTTGATCTCCTTCACGCTCAAGACCTCCGTAATCAATTTCGCCGAAATATCTCCCATAGCATCAATATATTTTCCCTCAGTAAGTCCGCTTGCCACTGTGACCAATGATTCCACCGAATCGATCCTGCTTATCCTAACCCTCGCTCGCTTGCGGGGTCCAACCACAGACTCGTTGCTACCATCTTCGCAGGACAAAATCCCTTCAGATTGCATTTCGGACCCAGAGGGGTCGTCCGCCGCAGCATACTTCTTACGAGGCGCCATCATTGCCTCAGAAATAAAAAGTATATATCACAATAAACACTTATTTCACTAATTTCTTTTAATTCGCTTAATACAATTTCACTTATTCACTTAATCACTCAATTTTCTTGAAAATTCACACTTAATTTCACAATTTCACTACACTTCCTTGTAACTCAGGCAAATTTCCTTTAGAAAAAGGGTCACAGTATATTAATTTATTGACAGCAGGTAGCCGCCAAATGTCTAAAAACACTTTTATTATCACTGTCTAAATTTATTTTCACTAGTACACTTTTTTTTTTATTCTTCACTAATTCGCACTATCAGGTAAAACACTTCACACAACAACACAGTTGTTTGTTTTTAAAAATTTATGACAGTGCAGCAGGTAAAAATAACGAGCCGCACAACACAATTTAAAAACACAGGTAGATGCACACAAAAAAAAAAAGGTTGAAAAATCGCCACTAATTTATACACTCCGAATATAACGTATTAAACACAAGAATTAAGCGCTAACACGTCCGTTCGCTACGAATGCTAAAAAGTAACTGACCACACAGGCACACGATGACGACGAGATCTCGTGGAAGCTTTGCGTTCCGAAGAACCTTCGGAAACAGGTTATCAGCGAGAATCATGATCAACCAGCCGCCGGTCACTTACGCATTAGAAAAACATTAGCCCGGATAGCCAACAGATATTATTGGCCAGGAATGTCCCGCGATGTCAAAAATTATGTCTTACGATGTGAGTTATGTCAGCGGTATAAGATTTCGCAAAGTCAACCGGCTGGCGAAATGTTATCAAAAATCCCAGAAGAACCATGGGCCACCATCTGCGCAGACTTTGTCGCTCGCTCACCCCATGGCAACACCACTTTGTTGGTAATGGTCGACAAATTTTCTAAATGGGTTGAACTAACCCCCATGCGGAAAGCTACTGCTGATAGGCTTGTAAAAGCGTTTCGTGAGAAGATAGTGGCAAGATATGGCATTCCCAAAGTATTTATCTCCGACAATGGTACACAATTTTCTAGCAAAGTATTCACTAAATATCTGGAAACGGCTGGTGTTAAGCATCAATTTACCGCCCCTTACACACTACAGGAAAACCCAACAGAACGAGTTAATCGCACTCTAAAAACAATTGTTGCCCAATTTTCGTCTCATGACCATAAATCATGGGATGAGTTCCTGCCTGAAATCATGTTAGCGGTCAACACAAGTGTGACCGAATCCACTGGTTATTCTCCTGCCTATTTAACCCAGGCTCGTGAACCACGGCTCCCCAACTGTCTGTATGATAAAGTTACACTTTGTACCGGTACAAAAGGGGACAATATAACTCGCAGAGTGGAAAACTTACAAGAAGCTTGGCGACTAGTCCAGCAAAATCTTAGCAAGGCATCACAAGAACAGAGTAGACATTACAATTTACGCAGACGCTCATGGTATCCCAAAATAGGTGAAAAGGTACTAGCTAGGGAACACCCTTTATCTTAAGCAATCGACGGTTTCGCAGCTAAACTCGCTCCTAAGTTTAATGGCCCATATACTGTCGTGAGTCTACCGTCCAAAGTTATTGCACGTATCGAGGGCTTCGGCCAACAGAAAACTAGTCATGTCCGCGACTTAAAGCCCTATAAGACGCTGGAGAGGACTAAACTTGATTTAAAAAAAACTAAACTTTACAGCGACAGGGCCACCAAACCTTTTCTAACCAACTTATTTTGCTTACTTCTAGAGATTCTTGAAACATGGATCTAGGCCAGGCTGCAGGCAGCAATGGAAAGAACGAGGGTACCCCAATTTCCATCTCTTCCGATGACAGTCAGATGGACGAAAAAGTAAACGATGACGTGCCTCTGGGTGATGACGAATTTGATGGAATCTCACCACCAGAATCTGCGGAATTCGCATCCTTCGATATGCTATCAACCACTGTTTTATCCAGTCCTAGCTATGAAGTTCCATGGGGAAATCAACATTTTTATGAACCGGTTACACCGCCGCCTCAGAGTAATGCGGAATTCGATTCCGGCATGCCGTGTTCGCCCCCATGGTACCAAAATGAGAACGATCCACAGTGTCCGTCGCCCCCTCGAGGCTACGCTTGGGGGTATAACGACGAAAGCAATGATTCCTCGGACAAAAGTTCCCCATCCTCTTCACCACCAAAGTGCCAAGGCTTGGTTTCATGGTCCGTTGATGACTTCACGGAAGTTGTCTTAGGTAATTGTTTGAAATTGGGGAGGACTATGACGGTTACGGTTATTCTACCACCAGGTAGTTCCTCAAATGCGACGCCTCAACCACCGTTTTTGGCGAGTGGGCCCGAAACGCCACCACGGGATGACGAACGATCTCCCCTGTCACCTCGTTTAGTTAATCCGGAGCAACACTTCAATGAGGGTGGTAGCGTGGGTGCAACCATTATACCGACGCGGGAATCGGGAGCAGGCTCTGGTGATCCAGAAATACAAGAATCCAGCCATACTAGAACATCGCCGACGGATTTCCTCCAAAGGGTGGATGATCTTTTACAGGAACTCCTACCCTCTGACAATGAGTCGCTATTTGGGGAATCTTTGGTAAATTGGGAAGCGAAGCGAGATGAAGGAAACGTACCAGCTAGAGTCAATCACCCTCAACCAGCGATGATGGCCGGGAAATCGCCTCGTCCTTGCCCAACCACTGCAATAACGATCCATGACTCTCCACCGTGCACATCCCGCGGTGCTCGACGCGCGTTCAAGACCGACGAGAGAGACATTCGCCGCCCAGTACATGACTCTCCACCGTGCACATCCCGCGGTGCTCGACGCTCGTTCAAGGCCGACGAGAGAGACCTTCAACGCCCGACTCACGGTTCGTCACCGTGCACATCCCACAGTGCTCGACATTCGTTCAAAACCGGCGAGAGAGACGTTCGACGCCGGACCCACGGTTCTCCACCACGCGCCTCCCACAATGCTCGGCGCTCTTCGCATCATCGCCAAGATGACGGTCAATACAATCATTCAGGGGACCGCCAGGCTGGTAGCACAGCACAACTGCGACATTCGAACAAATACCACCGGAATGGGAACACGGCCACCGGAAGTCCCCACCATCAACCTCAAAGTCGTCACCATGAACCTTCCAACTTAGGCTGCAACCACTCCCGGAGACATTGCCAACGCTGTACTTCCTCGGATCGTTCGCGTCCTCTAGCCGTTAATACTCGCGGCACTGGGCGAAGTGCCAGACTCCCAGAACGCCCGGTGAAGACTCCGCAGGGCTGGATCGCGGCAGGGATTCCTCCCATCGTACTCCACCAGTTGGTGCCAAAAATCGAAAAAGCGTTGACAGAGATTCAGCCGGGAAAACGATGTAAACGGGTGTACCACACGAAGGAAGGACGTTTCAGTGTCACGTTCGCCAAGGACGGAACGGTCACGATCTACATATTATACTTGGAGGAGGAGGAGGAGTAACGGGATAATCAAAGACACCAACACGATGATCACAACTTTATTTTCATGTATTTACGCCATACAATAATTACTACTGTGAATTATATTCTATTGAACTCTTATTGATTTTCCACACCAACACAATGATCACAACTTTATTTTCATGTATTTACATTATACAAATAATTACGACTGTGAATTATATTATATTGAACTCTTATTGTTTTCCACACCAACACGATGATCACAACTTTATTTTCATGTATTTACGCCATACAATAATTACTACTGTGAATTATATTCTATTGAACTCTTATTGATTTTCCACACCAACACAATGATCACAACTTTATTTTCATGTATTTACATTATACAAATAATTACGACTGTGAATTATATTATATTGAACTCTTATTGTTTTCCACACCAACACGATGATCACAACCTTACTCTCATGTATTTGCGCCATACAAATAATTATTACTGTGAATTATATTCTGAGGAATTGAAAATCAAGTTAGGTTAAGTTACATAGAAAGAAAATGTATTAGATTAAGCTAAGTTGATTTACTATGATATAATAAGTTAACTATATTAGTCATATTGAAATGAATTACCAATGATTACTGCTGTGAATTTTATTTTAAGGAAATTAAGTTAAGTTACTTAGAAAGGAAAGTGTTAGATTAAGCTAAGTTGATCTACTATAATATAATACGTGAATTACATGTATCATATTGAACTAAACTAGTAAACTAGTCATAATTTGTTTCCATACACGTTTTCCGAAGAGGGGAGGTAGTGTGACGGAAGAAAATCGCTACCCTCATTTTCCTCCCACACAAATCCTACTGTCCTTATAGTATATAAATAATTATACTTGTTTAGTATATACAGGTATATTATATATTATTCTCGCATGCTATAAACGGTGTATGGATAGAATTGTATTTAATCTGGCCACTTCACTCCATGTCCACGTCTTCAAAACTCGGGTCAATATACGACAACTACCGATCTACGTAGAAAAAGGCTTCTTGTCTAATCGGAGAAGATGCTCGTCCTCTTTTGTCGGCGAGAGCTAGAAGTGTGAACATGGAGTGAAGAGTGGAAAACATAGTGAGTGCACTTGAGATATTAATAAAACAAAGTTTATTGTAAAACGCCATACAATAATATATATAATATAATTATATAAAAACAAAACGTGTAATTAAAACAAATAAAACAAAGTTGTGTATTCTGCGATGTATTACTCTGTACCGTACGGTTAAGAATTGAGTGAAGAAAATAAATTATAAAAGAAAAATTGCAAAGCGAGCGTTCTGCGTTACAAATAAATGTGCGAGTCACCCTTGAAGACCGACGGCTTCGACCCAGGCCAAGAAAAATTCTCGTTACAGCGTAGCGCCCATCGCACCCTCTTCGGCTTCTTCATAACCTGGTGAGGACTCCCGGCTGGAGGCCGCTCACATAGACGGGAGCCTACCTGACGTCAGCTGATCCTGTATACTCAGTAGCCTGTCAATCACCAACTTATCGCCTGTATTCTGTATAAACGTCCTGAAGCGCTGGCGCAACTCCTCCGCCGTACCCTTTGATTCCAGTGCAAACTCGTCCAGGTATGCGACCAAAGTTTCCTTGTTGACCTGGCATACCCAGGATGTGCGCAGATCGGCATTGGACATTCTTTATTTTGTTTTATTTTTTTCTATTACTCGCTAATCGATAAATTTATAATAATTGTTAATACCGGCAGATTCGCAAAACGAATTTATTTTTTTTTTTGGTAATACTGGAAACCCAAATAATTCTCGAAAATCCCCAAATAAATTTATTTAAATTGTTGATGCTTGAAAATCCCGAAATAAATTTAGTTTATTTATTAACTGGGCAAGTTTGTTAATACGCCGCACAAAATTTTTTTTTTTTTTTGTTTCGTTTGGTTTCACGTTATTGCACTTAGGCTATTTATAATTGTGTACATACGCTTGACGATGAAACAGCTATGCTTTCTGTTAAATCTCCTTGCCTACACACACACAACAGTATCGCTGATGCTCGCTTTGCTTGGTCTCTTTGCCACCGAGAATTCTGTGTTAACATACGCACACACGCACGACAGTGTGGCGTAATGTTCTCTTTGCTTTACTTATCTCAATATCTTCTCTTAATTTAATATGCTCTGCCTATGTGCACGCATGCACTTACAACAATATGAGATAATATTATTTTAAGATGTAAGAATGCATATACATGTGAGCTAGGTACGTGGCGTGATGTTCTTTCTCTATATATTGTTGTTGTTTTGTTTTTTGTATAACAATATAAACGTGCACAGGTAAATGAAATTCCTATGCTTCGAAGATCAACGCACTTATGATTAGCGGTAAAAGCAACGCTATAAATTAACGGTAGCAAATTCTTCACTTGACAAAATTTTGCGTTTCAAGCACTTTTAAGAAATTTTAAATAAGCAACAACAAAACTACTACTATGACCACCGTCACCTTGAAGATTTGTGGCGTACGCCAACCGTTTGAAACGCTATCGTCTGTCCGTTTATGGGGCTAACACCGTCCTTTGGTGAGATTAAAACCTAAATGCTTTAATTAGGGCTTTTCGCCAACTCTTTGTAACCCACTTGACCGTCACTTATGGGGCTTGCGCCATCCTCTACCCGTGTAAATTCCTAAGTTCGTTTTCTGTGGCTTTCGCCGACTTTTCTGTACCTACTTGTCCGTCTCTTATGGGGCTTGCGCCATCCGCTACCCGTGTAAATTCCTAACTGAGTTTTCTGGGGCTTTCGCCAACCTTGGAAACTCCGTTGTCCGTTTTTTTTTTTTTTAATTTAACGCTGTCCTCTAGTAGTGTCCGTCACCACAAAGAAAAAAAGAAAAGGAACAACTTACTTGAATAAAAGAGATCACGATCTGTTGATTAAGTTGTGTCCCTGCTCGGGCGCCAGAATATAATGTACTTTCTATATTCGCTCGGATGAAGCCGTCGGCTCCAAGGTTCATACACGATAAATATTTTTATATGTGTGTTTTATATTTTTTTTTAAAATTTACTTGTATTTTCTTTTATTCAGGACACACTGCAACTTAACTTGAAAAACTTGAAAGCAATATTCTTTATATTTAATATTTATTGCTAAAGTATGGTTACTGCTTGACGTTCACTTGACTACTCGACGATCTCTTCACTTCTGACTGCTCACACTTGACTCCTCAACGATCTCTTCACTTCTGCTGCTCACACTTCTAAGAATATCGGACACTCGGCTCGTTTTCACCACTCACAGTTGACGGCCCTGCTTTCGACGAGTTGTCGTGGTGAAAACGCTACAGCTGTAGGGGGAAAAAGGCTGTGCATTTTTCTTCCTTACAATTTTTAGAATCCCTTTTCATATAAGCGACTTAAATAGTGATGCTTTGGGTTTAAGGGTACAACCAAAATAATTATGGCATACTTTGTAGCGTAGGCATGACCGATAGAAACATTTGCACTTACTGAATCTTCCACCATCCATTTTCAACACCCAGGAGGAGGCGTCAGACACCCTACAAAGTATAAATATTCTTGATCAGCGTCGACAACTGAGTCGATTTAGACATGTATGCCCGTCTGTTATTGGCATTCTCACGGGCGTAAACTTTGAGATATTGAGCTGAAATTTTTTAAAGGCACTTTTAGTTTTTTCACTCAGATCGCTACTTAAAAGAGGTCATAATCGGTCATAAGTCACGCCCACAATCGACAATTATTTATTTATCTGACACAAAAATTTAACTATAAACTTAAAATTTGGTATGTATATCTAAAAATAATTCATTCATCCATGTACCAAAAATGAGAGTGATCGGATAACATACACGCCCACACTAAAAAAAGCCTTTATATTTGCCACAAAAATTTACATATAAACTTAAAATTCAGTGTACATTTTCATATTTATCCCATTCACCGAAATTTAAAAAATTGGTATAGTTGGATAGCAGACACGCCCACAATTTACAAAAAAAAATATTCACCATAAAACTAAACTTCATTGAAACATATTTTATTAGAGGAAGCAATATATTTGGCCTAAACCTAATTTAGTTTTCTTACTTGGTTTTAGCTTGTTTGCATATAAAATAAATAAAGAGTAAGAAAACTAAATTTGAGTTAGACCAAATCTTAAATACCCTCCACATCTACAATAGTGGGCGTATCAGGTATGTGATTACGCCCTCCAATATTGTATGTATTACGTATCAGAAAATCGAGTACGGAGAGAATAGTTTTTGGTACATTGTGGACGTGTCTGTTATTTAAACATGTCCATTTTTGGTACATAGTTTTAGCAAATAGTTATAGATATACATACCAAATTTCAAGTTTAAAGGTAAATTTTTGTGGCAAATATAAAGATTTTTATTAATTGTGGACGTGACTCTTGACCGATTTTACCCATTTTAAATAGCGACCTGCATTGTTTAACTAAAAGTGCCTGTACAAAATTTTTGTGAATTGTGGGCTTAGATCTTGGCCGATTTTGCCCTATTTAAATAGCGAAACTGAAGAAGTGTCTGTACGAAATTTCAGTTAAATATCTCAAAATTATACAATCGCGAGAGTGCCAACAACAGACGAACATATTAAGTGCGACTCAGATTTTGATGCTGATCAAGAATATACATACTTTGTGGTGTATGGTATGAAACGATCGGACATAACCACCTACAACATTTTCACTTTTTCTATTTTTCTTAATGTTTGTAGAAAAAAGTGGAACCGTGGAAACTTTACACCATGGTTACCGGCCTGTTATCTGTTGACTTGATAATATTATTAGCCTGGCAGATAATTGACCCGTTGCAACGTATATTGGAGACATTTCCCCTCGAAGATCCCATTTTAACGACTGATGATATAAAGATACGTCCGGAATTGGAGCATTGTGAAAGCCAAAAAAATTCCATCTGGTTGGGTAAGAATTTTTAAAAATATTTCCAAAAATTCTGTTTTCGCCATGTAGAATTACATTAAAACTTTTTTATGAGTTTCTTATATTTTTATACCCTCCACATAAAATGTAGATATATTAAATTTCCTATTTGTTAAGGAGACCGTTTCAAACAAAAGACCTTTGGACATCCGATAAAGCACAAACATTTAAGGCAATTTAGCCGTCCATGTATGGTCACCGGATTCGAAAAATTCACCTGAAACTTGGTTTCTTATTCAAATTACGCAATCGACAAAAATCTTTCACCGTTAAAAAATTAAAGCTACAAAGTTGAAATTTGATGCACATTTTTATACCCACCAACCCAAAGTTGGGGGTAAATGTCCGTTTTGTCAATACCTCATATCGGAAAAGGTCTCCTTTAGCCACAAAAGTTTACCTATGAAGCTAAAACTTAGTAGGCATGTTTATAATTAATGATATGATTATGAAATTGGGCGTATCATGCACGTCCACATTTAACAAAGAACCGCATAGTATTCGACATATACCTGCCGCCCCCACTATTTGTGTATAGTTGTGGAAGGTATTTAAGCTTTGGCTGAAGTCAAATTTCCTTTTTTACTTATTTTCGTTGTTTGCAACTAAAATTTGTTTTTCTCGCTGTTCGTATGAATCACTTAATTCGTTTAACGATTTTCAAATATGTTTATGGGTTTTTTGGTGTTGCTGATTCTGTTGCTGTTGTTTTCTTTTCAGGCCTTATTTATGGTTATAAGGGTTTAATATTAGTGTTCGGCCTGTTTTTGGCATATGAGACGCGTTCAATTAAAGTGAAACAAATCAATGATTCACGTTATGTGGGCATGAGCATATATAACGTGGTTGTTCTGTGTCTAATCACTGCTCCAGTGGGTATGGTAATAGCTTCACAACAGGACGCTTCATTTGCATTTGTGGCATTGGCTGTGATATTCTGTTGTTTCCTGAGCATGTTGCTGATATTTGTGCCAAAGGTAAGCCAATCAACTACCAAATTACCAATTTTCCAATTTTGTGTTCATTTAAATTTTTGTAATTACAACGAATAACAGGCACAATAAACGATGCCTTTAATAACAATAAATATAACTTGAACGTTTTTATGGATATTTCTTTAAAACGTTGACGATTATGATATCGTAACCTCCTAAACATAATGAGAGTGTTTTATATGCTTGTTAATAACTATCCAGTTGTAATTAAAATAGCCATCAGTAATATTCACTTTATGTTGAACTCTTTTAGAAATGAACACGAGCATTGCATTAAATTCTACATTCACTTTCTACTTTGTCGCACTTTACAGGTGATTGAGGTGATACGACACCCCAAGGATAAAGCTGAGTCGAAATATAATCCAGATTCTGGTGTGTCTAAAGAAGATGAAGAAAGATATCAAAAGTTAATGCAAGAAAATGAAGAACTACAACGACTGATAGCACAGGTAACACACACGCACACACATGTGTTCATAAATATAAAATATAGGCGTAGTTTGTTTTTAATAATTTGTGTCAGTAGTAGTATAAAGTTAAGAAGACAAATGGACAGACGTAGTATTCAATATTGTTTTAATTTCTATGTGTATCTCTTTGCTTTTTACGGGCAACAACAGAAAGAAGAGAAACTCCGGATATTGCGACAACGCTTGGTAGAACGTGAAACGCAAATGAAAGCTGCCGAAATGAATGATTCAAATCTGGTGATGGTTGCTTGTGCTACAACAACACCAACGACAATGGCTGAAAAAAAACAAAAAACAACAGGTACATTAGCCGTGCATCATCATCATCACCATCATCATCACATCTCATATGCAAAACCCGCGGTCACTCTAGGTAATAATAATAATAATAGCAATGCCATCATTATTCTCAGACTCACCATCTCTGAATCGAACCCTCACCATATAAGCATATAGCAATGCCTCGCATTTACTGATACAGAAAATTATTTATTTTAATTATATAGTTATATAGCTTGACCGAATATAACATTTACATTTGTTTTTCACTGTGAGGGTCTTTTGATGAATCTTAACGAGTTTCAATATGAACCAGCGTACAGAGCACTACCAACACTTTTGGCAAGTTTGGAAACGATACCTTAATATCAACACAGACAGACAGCCAGAGATGGTTAGTTTCACTCAGTATTTGATGCTGATGCAGAATATATAATGTTGGGTATCCTACGCCTCTCTCTGGGTGTTGCAAACGTTTTCATAAAGTGTTCTGTGTGCCTAAGGCGGTTGGATATGAAAGCGTTTCTTGTCCATGCACTAAGAGAAGTTCATTGCATACACATCTTTATACACTTCGGATTAGCGATATTCTCTGTGTTTTTCAAGCTGTGCAGATGTGTCGCGGATAAATAAAAATATATTTTCATTGTTGAATAATAAAAAAATAACGGTACACAAATATATTGTCAAGTAGTTAAACTTAATGGGGACATATATTATATCATTTATTTATTTGTGCGATTATAAAATTGCGTATAAATTTTACAATTGTGCTACGGATTGGAACCATGCTATCGATTAACCAAGTAGCATCCCAAAAGCTAAAAAATTATGATGGTACGGAAAACGTTATATAAAATTTTGTTAATCCGTTCATGACGAGTAGTCGTACACCTCGTTCCCCGGTGAAACGCTTACTGGAGCACACTCAGCAAAGAAGTCACTCTTCACCACCGTGCTAGAGAGTATACATGCAAATGACCACTCGCTAGAAGCATTTGCGCAATTAGACGTAAAAATTGGTGGCGCTTTGATGGAAAAAGGTCGATGCTCTATTAATAACCCCATGAGAGACTTGGTAAATATAATAGCTAATTTGTATAAAAAAATTTAAGTAGATATAAACCAAAAGAATAACCAAATTTCTGGTGTCGACGGAACGACGCAAACCTCACCACTTATTAAGTGTAAGGACGTTAAGGAAGGAATTGCTGAGTGCTTCTTTGTCGCCAAAGGATGCCAATTTAAGAAAAAGGAGTAAGCGGACGAAGGAGGTCCACAAAACCCTATCACTTAGCGCTCCGGTAAAAACCCCATCAGACAAGCAAAGCTTTCTACCAGTAACAATCTGAAAAAAGCCAGATTATCCAGAAAGCCAGAGGCAATTGTTATAAAAAAGACAGGTGATCTCTCTTATAGTGATATACTTAAGAAGATAAAGAGCGACACGGCTCTGCAAAAAGTGGGCGAAAATATTGCCAAGATAAGAAAAGCACTTAAAGGCGAAATGCTGTTAGAATTTCAGCAAAACTCAGAAGCAGATAATTCTCTTTTCAAACAGTTGATTGAAAAAACTTTGGACCAAAAGGCAAGCCTTAAATTAATTAAAAACGATGTCAAAATCGAGATCAAGGACCTCGACGAAGTGACAACAACTGACGATATATCAGCAGCAATTAATAAAGAGTTTAGCAGTTTCACCGCTGAGAAAAAGGAAATATTATCCTTGAGAAAAGCTGACGCCGGTACTCTTTGGGCGTGTGAATGGAAATAGATGCAGAATTATTTTAGAGGAATTAACTTGTCTTGACTGTACAATTCTAAATAAAGGGACGCAACGTACTTTCCAAAGATATGGTCGCGGGTCTATAATTGATGTCACTTTTGCTAATAATGCGCTAGCAGCTCGTGTAATGTGGCATATTAGAGACGTTTATACACATAGTATCATCAGGCAATTATTTGTGACATCCTGTCTGCAAATAGGCCTTGCACTTATTTCCGTGCCCTCATTGGTACTAGATGGAAGCCAAGTACACATCCAGGAGACTGGCAAGAGCATTAGTTCTTGGGGCTCCAGTTACCCGCGGTACCAATCAACTGTCTTTGGTGGGACGTTCTATTTACTCGTGGGTTGGTGGCCCATTTTTTGTTTGCCAATCAATGTGGTCTTTACATATATTCTTACAAAGGATCTCCAAGATTGCTTGCACTATCAGTTCCTTGGACGAAGACACCTATTCCGGTGCTCCGTTTCAGGGCGAGGCCCAAGGTAATGAAGCAGATTGAAAGAGCCTGTGACGGGTCAATGGTAAGGCGATCTTTTAACAAACATCACCGTTCTGTATATTGGTGGACTGAAGAGATAGCCGCTCTAAGGGCTGAGTGTAACAGAGCAAGAAGAAGATGTCAAAGATCTTGGCAATCTAGTGCTTTTAAGGCAGGCGCTGTATAAAGAAAAAAGGAGGTAACTCAAAAAATCCATAATTGCTAGCAAGAAAGTTGCTTTTCAAGATCGTCTTCAGAAAATAAACTCATAGCCTGGGGGCATGGTTTATAAAATAGTTATGAAGAGGTTGAAACCTTTAATACAGCCGACTAATCCTGATTTAATTAATAACGTTGTGAATATTTTGTTCCCGCAACAAGCCCCTTTTGTGTATTATGCGCAACAACAAGTAGGTGAAGAAGTGAAGCTAGTATCCCATGAAGGGATTGTGGCTATGGCAACACAAATTATTGTTAAGAAATCACCGGGGCCAGATGGCATACCAAATGAGGCAATAAAAATGCTTCTTCTTGCTCGGACTGATATGTTTGTGGAATTATTTAACGTTTGCCTAAGAGAGCAAATTTTCCCACATAGATGGAAATGACAGTTGTTGATCTTGCTGCCTAAGCCTAATAAACCAGCAAACGATCCATCTGCCTATTATCCCATTTGCTTGACGGATATTTTGGGGAAAATATACGAGAAGATATTAGCTTGTCGTATAGAAGATGCACTAGCTAGCACATCCGGCCTCTCTGATTACCATTTCGGATTCCGAAAACACCGCTCCACTCTTGAACAGCCATCAGAGTCATTAACTTTATATTGAGGGTAAGCGTTGTCGAGGCGGAAATAAAGAGTATTGCCTCGTTGTAACGTTAGATATAAAAATGCATTCAACTCTGCCAACTGGCAATACATAATTGCTTCCCTAAGGCAGCGGAGTGTCTCGGAGTATTTAATCAATATCGTAGCAAATTATTTTTCGGTTAGGTACCTCAAGCACTACACTGATTCAGGGAATAAAAACTTCTCATTTCTGGCGGCCTACCTCAAGGTTCTGTGCTAGGACTAATTTTATGGAACGTTATGTATGATGACGTTTTGCGACTTCCCGTTCCCTCGGCAGTTAAAATTGTTGGTTATGCTAATGAGCTGGCCATTGTAGTTGTTGCAAAACATTTGGAGGACTTGACTCGGATAACGAATGATACAATAAGTCAAATCAGCGATTGGCTTATATCTGTTGGCTTGACTTTGGTTGAACAGAAGACTGAGACGTTGCTTATTACCTCCCGTAAAAAGTTAGAACGTACTTCAATAAAGGTGGGCGATGTGAACATACGGACGAAAGATGTCATTAGATACTTAGGCGTAATGATAGATGGTAGGCTCAGCTATAAAGCACACCTAAAATTGGCTGGTTAAAAAGTAGTAAACGCCGTCGCTGCCCTTTTAAGGCTTATGCCTAACATCCGTGGCAATGCCGCAGGCAACTTATTGTGGTGATTGTCAAATCAAACATATTATATGGAGCACCTATTTGGCGTAAAGCTGTTGACGTTGCATCGTACGTGAGAGGTATTGATATGACATATCAAACATGTGCGTTGAGAGTTGCTAGCGTTTTTCGCATTGTATCAGACGATGCAGTTCTTGCAGTTAGTGGCATGATCCCCATAGATCGCAAAGAGTATGGCGAGACAGCACATGATAGCGGAATGGCAAACGCGATGGTCCCGGTTAAGTAAAGGTATATGGACGCGTGCTTTTTTATACCGTCCATTGAGCAGTGGATCAATAGGACGCATGGCGACGCAGATTTCTACACTACATAATTACTTAGTAATTATGGTTGCTTTAGGGAATATATCTATAAGTTTAAAATTGAATCTAGCCCATTATTTTGTGTGTGCAATTGCCTAGAAGACGCTGACGTGTTGCCTTTTTTGTCTGTTTAAAATATAGACAGAAACGTTGGAAACTTCAAACAGAACTCGGAGAGAGGCCTGCCCCCAACAACCTGGCTCATAATAAAAAGAATTGGTCAGGGGTGCGTGTATTTGCCGCCAATATTTTAAAGAAACAAAGACGCGAGGAGTGCCAACGTAAGCTCGCTGGAAATGCCTAAATGGCCACCCTCCCTGTGTAGGTATACCTGAACAATCATGCCACAGGGAAGAAGTAGGAGCATAGGTGGATTTTAGTTGGTTAAAGTCTCACACACAGCCTTTTGACGCTTTTCACATAACCAAAAAAAAAAACACTTCGGATTAGCGTTAGTGTTAGCACTGAAAAGAGATGAAGGTATACACCAGCTTTATACACAGCTACACAACGTAGATAAATTATTTTAGCACTTAGTGCAACTAGACAAAGAAGAATAAGAAGAAGAGTTTGAACAACCGCCACCACAAAGCCCAAAATAAAACAATGAAATTACATTTCAACAATGACAACATAATCAACTACGAACAATAATTTAAACAGTTACCCACTGGTTATAATTGTTGTCGCATACGCGTCACACATATGCACTATATATGCGCATGTATGCTAGAGAGCCATTTATTCGTGTTCATTTATTAAACGCGAGTTACGATTGGATCTTATACCAATTCGCTCGATATATGTCTATGTGCATGTGCATTTGCATGAATAGACAGAGTTCGGACAAAACGCAGAACATTCAATCATTTGAAATTTCCCCTTAATTAGCTCTAAAATGGCATTTGATAGAGCTGGTGTGGGTTGAATAGTTATAGCCGATGGCCATTTGATGTACTAATGTTTACTTTAGAGGGTGTGTATTGTAATTTTCGGTAATTGCTAGAATGTCACTTAATCTTTAAATGCCAGGAGTGAGGCAGGAGTTATTTTTTCGCACATACATACATTTCTACGCACTTAATCATAGGAATGGGACCAAAACCTTTGAATTTGCAACATGAACTTATTTTTCAATCAATCGCAATCGATATTTTTACAAAATATTTAAAAAAAAATACACCGTTAGAACGGTAAAAACATCTATTCTTAAACAGTAAATTATATAATATAATAATATTTTGTTCTTATATATATATTTAATCACCAACGATGATTAAGTAAATTTTAGTCTATATTGCAAATTGAAAGGGGTCGTCTCTCGTAGGAACTAGGCTTTTGCGACCAAAAAGAATAGATTATTGAAGTTTGTAAAACAGAAAAAAATTTTAGCAAAATCGGTGAGCAACCCCACCAAGGGGTTGAACTAAGTTCAAAATGTATTAATAAGTTGTTATCTCTCTCTCTCTCTCTCTCTCTCTCTCTCTTTTGTTGTTGTCAATTGCAGATATCCACGATCAGTGTACATGAAAACCCTTGTCAATTTCTTTCACGTGATAGTTAAAACCAAATTGTAAATGTAAATATAACACTAACTACCACACCAGTTAAAAGCAAATCAACTTCAATTAACATTTGCTGCATCAACATATACAACTATAGGCGTAATAATATGTTAGATAATAATGTAGATGATAATTTTTCATTTGCTAAGTAGTTATGGTAATCGAACATGTGACGAAATGACGTTGTAAATAAAATGAAATCTCATTAAATACATTGCTATACAAAGCCACGTGCTTTAACATGAAAATGTACAAATGATAAGAAAGAGGATTTTTTTAAACATTTTCACTTTACACTCAGATGCATCTTTTCATTTGAACAGGAAGTCACTTTATTAATTTATATTTGTTAGAGTTGTTGGCAGGCATTTGCATATGTTGCATGCACGTTTTGTTATATATGCATTTGTTATATTATATACAATGCAAAGGTCATCAGAGCAAATCAGAGCAGAAAAGATTTATATGTACAAAACTTAAAATAATATCTGATGAATAGTTGAAAAAATTCTATAGTTATATTGATAAACAATACACACACTCACACACGCGCATACTATAAGCGTAACATAAGCTAATGGACATCCAACATAAAATAATGATTACCTATATTACACCATTATGGTTATAACAACATATTATTGATAAGTACCTACTACTACTACTACTACTATTACTACTACTACTACTACTACTACTACATAGTTAGTTAAATTTTTAAAAAATAAATAAAATAAAATAAATGTAAAAGACACTAACACTACGTTTACATTGGCGAGATTGTTAGAGTTAACACGTTACCTAACTACGTACGTTTACACTGATATGATTACAACTCTGATATTTTATGTTATGACGTTTATTTCTTTTATAAATATGGAAAATATTTTAATAAAATTTTGTGTACAATTGCTAATAAAAATGTTGCTTTTAGCAATATTCAGAAGCAAAAAAATAATAAAAATAAAGTTGTATGAATAATATTTGACTTTACATAAAAAAAAATCAGCATTTTTAATTTATTTCATATATGACCATTTTCTTCATTTTCTTCAATTTTAAACGAAACCATTTATTTTATTTAATTGTGACATCAGTTATTATTTGACATATCAGAGAAGTTTTATCGTAAAGAGTTATATTTTTAGGTACTTTTTCAGAGTTACATTGAAATTTAAGGTCGTGGTTATCTGCTAACCACTTTAATTAGATTGTTAAATTTTATATGGGTAACCATCCAAAAATCAATGTGGTTAAGGAGATAACCCTCTCAACCGCGATAACCTCGTCAGTGTAAACATAGTATAAAATAAAAAAGTAAAAAAACTGTATGTGGCTAAGGCCATATCTTAAATACCCAACATCGATGCACCACAGCTTCACGAGGACTAATACGGAGGACTTACTTAAAAAGTTGCTTCTTTCTTTAAAAAGTTCTTTTCTTCGATTTTTGTTGCACTGTGGGCGTGTCGCTTGACCGATTTTGCTCAATTTCAATACCAACCAGTGTAATCGTGGAATCGATATCCGAATTTTTGCGATCAGGAGAAAACATATCATGGTGGGCATGTATGCATATATAGTTTTTTGTCCATTACTCATGTTTAGGTTACATTTAGTTTAAAAATAATCATATGAAAATTGTACACCTTTAGGAAACAACATTAGCAGCTTTATTTTGTAAGTCACTTCGGTTTTATATGGTTTATTATTGATTAATATAATGAGTACGTAAAAAGTTATTGGCAATTTTGTAAAAAAAATATGCTCTAAATTTTTCAAAATAGAATTTTCGCAACAGATTTTTGTCGATTCTGGGTGTGGCGCTTGACCGGGCTGTGTTTTATCAAAAATCAATGTTTTTCATAGAACGGATTTAAGTAGGCTCATGAAATTTTCAAGAATGATTGCCTTCATGTTCTAGATGCACGAACATGTATTCAATGTTCACAAACGCCAAGCGCAAAATATTAAAATTTTCATAGGATATACTTTTTACATGGTAGACATCATGGTATGAAAAATATTTCATCAATACTTATCCTAAGTTCATTTATGAATCCTTTTTTGTATTTTCACACATTTCCACCACAAGTCACCTTCAATTATAGCGATCAGCTCAGGATCGCAATCTGAGTCGATTTCACTTTATCTGTCTGTCCGTTCGTTCGGTAAACTTGTGTACAAAGTTGCTACAATTTTTAAGATGAAATTCGATACAGAAAACCGAAGAGCCTGGCGTTCTCTCTTACAACAGGTCAAATATCTAAATAAGGGGTTGATAATAAAGGCTCTCTCTTATGTTATAAAATACCATTTTTCTAACATGATGAGTTAATATCGTTTTCGCCTTGGGCGAACGAAGTGAAGCTATAAATGAAAAATTTTTTACTTTGTGACTCCATACTAACTTCAATAAAAAAATCTAAATGTTCTAAAGGAAAAGCATTTACTAATAATAATAATAACAATAATATTAATTATATATAAAATGTAAAAACTATTCATAAACTATCAACGTAAAAACGAATAAAAATAAAAGGACACGGAAATTTCTACCGGCCTATTGGCTACACAATCAATCTATCTAAAACCTATTTAACAAGAATTGTGTTTAAAAAAACTGTTTGATTTGTATTGTAAAATTTAAAGCACACACACGTCAGTCACAAAGAAAATTTTAAAAGCAGAAAATAAATAAATTTCTAAATAAATGTGAAAAAGTCTTGAAACCATAAAAACTCGTAAATAGAATCACTGTACCCACAATCGCCAATTATCTCTTGTACCATAAATATATCACACCCATCAATTTCTCTCTTTCTCTCTCTCTTCCTTTAACTGTATGCGCTCTTAAAAATACGTACGAAATGAAAGACTTTTTAATTGTAAAATATTTAAAACAAGTGGAACTTTAAGTGTAATATACAAAAATAAATACAAATACAAAATATATTGTACAACTATGGTAAATGTTATATCGTAATTAATGAAATTGTTAGAGAAATTTTAATTGTATAGTTATAACGCTATTGGTTATGCACTTGGAATTAAAATATCAAATTTTTTATATACTTAACATTTTAATAACGTGTAGGCTAGCTTAAGTTTGGATTTCATTTAATTGTTTGTATATTATGTTACATACCACACATACATATATATACAGGGAATATGCAAAATAATATGAATATCATGCAATATAGTACAAATTATTGCACGTTGGCAGCACTGCTTACGTATAAATAATGGTGAAATATGAAATGCGTGGTGAAATGTGTGAAAGAGAGCACACCTATAGTGCTCGGTTAGCGGGGCGCCTGTGGCAAAAACAGCTGAAATGTTTAACGTTTCACGAGCGACAGCATCCACGGTATCATTACCTCTGCTGTCATCAGCATACACAGAACTTGGGAAACAACATTGGCGAAGAGGAACAGTGGGCGAAAGTCAAAGTTAATTGACAGAGTCCGACGAAAATGAAAAAGAATTGTGGCCAGACAATCCATGTCAAACTATCGCGGAAAAAATGAGAGAGAAACTATTCAGACACTCCGAATCTATTCCGCGAAGAATTCTAAAAGCAAATGGTGGCTCAACACCCTCTTAATAAATAAATATTGTGTAGGGTATTCATATTATTTTGTCCATCAACTATATGTACTTCATACTCATATATATACTAATTACTAAATAAAAAGCAATTTCTGTCCATTAGTCCAAAAAGTTTCAGTTTCTTCAAATTCAACCGAAAATTAGTTCAATATGTTTATATATAAAATAAAAATGTACTAAAATAAATGAATAAATAAACAACATGTATAATTATATACCTACATATGCCTACAAACACTATACACGTCAACGTATGTTATTATTAGGCAAGCTAATTATTGTATTGTACACAAATGCATGTGTAGAAACAATAAGCTTTCCCCAAATCCCTTCACTTTTATATGTAACTTGTGGACATTTGAGCGGTTCATTTCATTTGCCGCCCATTTCAAGCAGTTGTTGATGATGGTAGGGTGGCGTCCACACTAAACAAAACTATCTCCCCTTTTTTGCAATTTTTGCTAAACAATTTTTTATCTCCTATATGAGAAAATGATTGATTTAAAATCAATTGCTACGGATGTTGGGTCCAGGGAATAATATTGTAACTCGTGTTAATAGATAGCAAATAAGTGGTTTTGCATTAGTTAAAACTTGAGGACTTTATTTTTGTGAATGCGGTAGATTGTCTCCTTGTTTTGTAAACCTTTGAGACCATGGTGATTACAAATTTACAAAGATGAGTGTATAAAAACAATCGCTTAACACACACAAGAGAAATAACATACATGAACAGAAATCGAATAAAGATGTATTGAAAGTGAAGAAAGAGAAGAAGCATTTGAAAGAACAAAACGAATTATTAAATAAAGAAAGACAGTGCGCGCTTGACTTCTGAACTCGACGGACCTATGACTGGAGACTGCGCGCACTCATTTTATATAAAATAACGGGACTCTCTCTTTTGCACGATTTTGTGCATGTGTTTTATCTAAATCTGTGTGATCCTGGCAGTGAAAGCTGTTGGCGTCTTTGTCAGTGCGACTTACTCTGGCTATATGAGTCTTAGTCACTCGGCCATATCAATTTAATACGTTAAAAAAAAATAAAAATAAAAAAAATAAAGAAAGAAAACATAAAAAAATCTTTTTTCAATGCCTGTTCATCATACAGGTTTATTATAAGAATAATTGTGTTAGTAATTTTTTTCAAGTTTTATCCTTATTCATTCGATCTTCGCAAAATAAGTATTAACATCTTACAGCTATTTTAATCTAATGGTGACTGCCAGCACAATCACCTCGGTGACGTTGAACTTCACAAAAAAATTTTTTGCTTTAAACAAGAGGGCGACTTTCTTTAATTATCGTTATTTTGTGACACCTGTAGCAGGGATACTAAGACAGACTCTTGTCTGTCCACGTTTGTTTTTTTATGTACAATAGAGTATCTGCTACCATACACAGGATATTCTTTTGTCTCCTTAATAATTAGGCTACGTTAGAGGTGCAAGCTGTTCCCCACCGCATCATCGTGCATATTGCCTTAATAACAGCATTGTAAAGAAGCACTTTACTGTCTAAACTCACCTTAGACTTTAAATTTAACAGTTACCGTAAGCCGACTATCTAAATAGACTCCTAAAATATTGAACCTCAGGAGGTATTGTTACATAGAGGATAATTTCTCTTGTAAAGGTAAAAGTAACGTGCGCACATTTTGTTGGGTTAATTTTTATTTTACACGCATAGAGTTTGCGTGGGTTCTCATAATTACGATGTCACCAACACACGTCGAATTTTCGTAGTGGTGGACACATAATTTTTAATGTGTAGTAAATACGGTAGTATGTCTTTTCTAGGTGTGTTCGAGAAAAAAGTTCTTCGCCAGGTCTTTAGATCCGTACGTGAACGACCTTTACGCTGACGTTGATATAGTCTGTCGCATAAAAATGCACAGCTGGAGATAGCTAAGTTATGTTGGTCGTATGGATGGAAATACTCCAGCCAGACGTGCTCTCTTACCAAAGAACGGAATAGGTTGTAATCAGGTTGTAATCAGTAATGATGATATTATGATCTGTGAAAGAATATATGGAGCATTGAAGAGTCGACAAATTGACATTAAAACTAATTTTCTAAAAAATTTAATATAATACCATTAAATTAGTTAATTGACTTTTAGACTATACAATTTTTCAATAAAATCCCCAATAGCGGCAATAGCGGACTCAATGAGAAGTCGGAAACATTTCCATGCCTGAATCAAATGCTTTTTTTTCGTTTTTATTATTATTGTTGTTATAATGTCGTAATAATCCAGAGGATTAAGGTCTGGGGAACTAGGTGGCCATAAGTTTGTCATCCAATCTAGTGTCGTCATGGCTTTATGAGAAGCCTGCAGAGTCTTGCTGAAATATGTATGGTGCCCACGTACATTATCAATCCAGGATTTCACAACTGTTTCTAAATCTCGATGTAGACGGCAGCATTCACCCAAAGCCCCTGACAAAAAAAGTGGGGGTGACCTAACATGTCCTTCGTTGCTCACAACTCCTACAACCATGACAATTGCTGGAAACTTCGACGGGAAACCTCTGTAAAATGTGAACATAACCACCTGTTATTTCTCCGATTGATTTTTTGGTCTTGGTCAAAAAATTTTTCGTCAGAAAAGAATCACAACATATTAGGAACTTCATAAAGTAGGACGTATAGCGGAGGTCTTCAGATTACGCTCTCAGAGACATTTATGTCCTTTGCAATGGCTCTCGAGGACTTTGGCGCGTTTGTCAACGATCTGTTGCACTTTTTGGACAAATTGTGTATTTCTACGTTCCTCGTGTTTTTTTCGATTTGCAGGCATAATCGCCAGTTGTAGGATAGGACAAATATACAGGGTGACCGCCGAGAAGGTATACAAGTGGGTGGTATCATGTGTTTGCTGGTTACAATTACTATAAAACCTCTTTCGTTTTCAAAGAATGATTTCTCCTGACCAAACTGCACACCACGCAGTCACCTTTAAAGGATGTAAAGTAACTCACGAATAATGGGTGAGTTATCTGGGTTTTCCATTGCCGAGAATCGAACATTTTATTTATTCACATGTTCATTCATTTTAAAGTGCGTTACGTTACCCGTTGTGGGTTCTTCACAAAAATTAAGATTATCGTTGGCAGGCCCTAACATCCTATTTGTATATGTACGGTAACGAAATTGGT
Source organism: Ornithomya fringillina (assembly GCA_963978525.1). Taxonomy (NCBI): domain Eukaryota; kingdom Metazoa; phylum Arthropoda; class Insecta; order Diptera; family Hippoboscidae; genus Ornithomya; species Ornithomya fringillina. The sequence goes on along the minus strand of OZ021690.1, from coordinate 15,752,392 downwards.
TTCATTGAATCTTAATTGGAAACCCTGTGTAACTGCATAGACGTAAGATGTGTATGTATATGAGTTTAATAAATTTTTCTTCCCTTTCTGCTACAATACTCTGCGCTAACAGGTTATGGGCCCAGTATAGTCACGCGTAAAGCTTTAATAAAATATAATTTTCGTTTTTGATATTATTATTAAAATTAAAGGCAACGAACAGTTTAATGTTTCCGTTCGAGAAATTACGCGGACGTGAAAATTATGACGTCTGGAAGCGTAATGCGAAGTCGTATTTAGTGTTTAAAGGTTGTTGGAATATAGTTAAAGACGGCCAGAACAACCTTTAGCCAAACATGTAGAAATGAACGAACGAGCTTTGGCCGAAATTATGCTCATGATCGAGCCCAACAATTTTGCACACACAGCGGAAGCTCAAATAGCGCAAACAGCATTGGTAAGTGCGTATGAAGATTCTGGACTGACGAGAAAAGTTAGTTTATTAAAACAGTTGGTTACCATGAAGTTAAATGATTTTGATTCAATAGAAGAATACGTCAATAAACAAGTAATGGCATTGTTAAAGGTGAAACAAGTTGGTATGAACATTGATGATAAATTAGTTGCCTCATTGATGTTAGCAGGTTTACCCGAAGAATATAAATCGTTAGTATTAGCTGTTGAAAATTCAAGTGCAAAATTAACCACTGACACAGTAAAGAATTTATTACTTCAAGATGTAAAATTTGACAATATGGCTAAATCAGATGAAGCTGCACTAGTTACCACTAAAACTGACAAGAGAAAAGGTTACAAATGTCATTATTGTAAGCAAACAGGTCATTTCATCAAAAATTGTCCAAACAAAGAAAAATTCAAAGGCAGTAACAGAAAGCAGTAAAAACGTAATGCAAGCAATGTCAACAAAATTCTATTAACATCCGTTTACGTATAAATTTGATGGAAATGACTGGTATATCGATTCAGGCGCGTATACTCATATGACAAAAAATAAATATGGTATGTCAAATATAAAAGACAGGGGGGTAATCACTTAAGCGATAGTGATGATACGACAATAGTTATTTTTAAATTTTCATTTTCGTAAGCGATAGAAAGCATTATCGTCAAACTATTATCGTATTTTTGTATTTTCGTATACTTATAAACCGTCATGTAGCATCGCGCAAACAACCGTTATCGTGCGATAGTAAAATAGCTATCATTTTAGAATAAAATAAATTAAAAGATAAAATAGGAAAAGATAAAATTAAAAGAGGTAAGTAATACATTACTAAATTGTGAAGAAATTAGTTAAGAATTGTAATTTCTAGGAAAAATGCATAGAAATATTTTTTTAACATGTAATTAAAAATTTATTACTTTCGATCTACATATCTATAATATGTATATATTTTACTATTTTCTATTTAGATTTACAGAAAATTTTTTAGAAAGTCAGTGGTGTGGACCACAAAGTAATACTTGGCTTCTCGGTAAATTACAAAATATTTCAACAAAAAATATTTCTCCTAAACAAAAATAACGTATAAATGAGAAAATTTATACTCTAATTGTCTTTGTATAGGTGCTCACGATACAACTCTCTGTCTTTGTTTACTAAAATAAACGCCATATGATAAATTCTGTCATTCACAATGAATAATAACACGACGATGAGAGTGATGGTCTTATATGAACGAAACTGAAACTATTATCGACTACTATCATCGCAACAACGACAATAGTTTTAAAAGTTACGTAATTACCCCCCAGCTTATTGCAACTGCAAATATACAAAATAATTTGTACAAGTTAAACTGTGAATCAAAACATAGTGCATTGAATGTACGAGATTCAGATTTTCAGCTGTGGCACAGACGTTTAGCGCATATATGTAACGAAAGTATGAATAAAATCAAGTATAAAAACAATTTAAATTTTCCAAATGCGACATTTGTTTGCAAGGCAAACAAAACCGTAATCCTTTTAAACCTGGAAGCCATCTTGCTAAAGAATTACTTGAACTGGTCCATACAGATATAATGGGGCCACTAAGAGCAAAATCTCTTTCTGGTGCAACATATTTACTTACGTTCATTGACGATTTTTCTCATAAATTATTTGTAGTGCCAATCAGAAGAAAAGATGAAGTTTATACAGAATTTGTTAAATTCAAAACACTTGTGGAAAATCAATGCACAAAAAAGATTAAAACCATACGTTCTGATAATGGAATAGAGTACACCAGTTATAAATTTGAAATGCTTTTATCAAAGCATGGTATTTTACACCAAAAAACAGCACCTTATTCGCCTGAACAAAATGGAGTAGCCGAAAGGGCGAACAGAACCATAATGGATAGAGTGAGATGTATGCTTTTTGATTCAGGTCTCGAAAAGAAATTTTGGACGGAAGCAGCCAATACTGCAGCCTATATTCTTAATCGCGTACCAAATAAAATAAATGGTTTGTCTCCAGAAGAAATTTGGACTGGTGATTCTTTATCTTTAAAACATATGAGAATTTTTGGGTCAAAAGCATTTGTTCACATACGTTCTAAATTACAAGCGAAATCATTTGAATGCATATTTGTTGGTTATAGTAATGAATCGAAAGCATATCGTTTCTATAATCCAGTAACAAGAAAAATAATCATCAGCAGAGATGCTGTATTTATTGAAAAGAAAACATGTGAAACGCAAATGCAAAATCCATCACATTCTAAAAATGTATGTATAAATTTAGAAGAAGTTTTAAATTCAGAGGAGGAATGTGTAGATGAATTTAAAACTACCAACAAATCTGTAAATTTTGAAAGTGAAAACCCGTCTGAAAACAAAATTGAAAATGTAAGTTACGATTTAATTGAAGAAAATAATGATGCAAACGAAACTTGTAGTTCTGATGATTTCGAAGACGCTAGTGATTCATCTGTTAATTTAGATTTACGACGTTCAAATCGTTTAGCGTGTAAGCAACGACCAAATTACAATTTTTGAAGGGTGTGAAGATAAATCCGAATTTAACTAGCAAAGACATAAGCCAAAAATTTTAGCAGAGTTCTGTTAAGTAGTTAACAGAGTTCTGTTAAGATGAGATATAAGAAGAAAATGGATAAAACTAAAGATTTATTATATAAATTAAATACATTTTACGTTTACATTACGTAATTAATAATATAAAAATTATAAATTTAATTTTAATACAAAAAAAATTAAACATGAGGAAAATACAAAGAAAAAAAAAATGTCATTTAAAAATAACACTACGCCCAAACTAAAAGTTCTTCGCGATTATGCCATATACCATTGGAACCGGCTTGGGAAGGGGACCAATCCCCGCGAAAATTTTGATCCTGCGTCGTTTAGTTTTTTTTTATTCACTTTTCAAAATTTGCCATATGACGCTCTGTTAAGTGAAACTCACGTGGTAGGGTAGTGCGCCCAAACTAAAAGTTCTTCGCGATTATGCCATATACAATTGGAACCGGCTTGGGAAGGGGACCAATCCCCGCGAAAATTTTGATCCTGCGTCGTTTAGTTTTTTTTTTATTCACTTTTCAAAATTTGCCATATGACGCTCTGTTAAGTGAAACTCACGTGGTGGGGTAGTGCGCCCAAACTACTTGTCCTCACTTGAGGCTGATAAATGGCGAGCAGCTATGAATGATGAAATTAATTCGCTAATGTCAAATGAAACGTGGTCTTTAGTGGACTTGCCGCCAAATAAAAAGCCAATTAAGTGTAAGTGGGTTTTCAAAAACAAATTAGATGTTAATGGCGAAGTTATACGTCGCAAAGCCAGACTTGTCATCAAAGATTGTAGTCAAAAGAAAGGTATTGATTACAATGAAACTTTTGCTCCCGTAGTACGCTATACATCAATACGTTACCTACTTTCTCTGGCAGCAAAAAATAATTTGTTTATTCATCAAATGGATGCATTCACGGCATTTCTTAACGGTGAATTAGAAGAAACAATTTTTATGGAACAACCGGAAGGTTATAATGATGGTTCAAACAAAGTATGCGGTTTAAAAAAGTCGTTATATGGATTAAAGCAGTCCAGTCGTGTATGAAATAAACAACTAAATGCTGTATTACTAAGTTTTGGTCTTAAAAGAAGTGAAGTCGATTAATGTGTGTATTATAGCAAATGTAATGACAATTCAGTTTTGTACGTGGCTATATACGTGGATGACGTATTAATATTTTCAAATAACATGAAAATTGTCAACAGTTTAAAAGCCGAATTGTCTAAGAAGTTTTTAATGAAAGATATGGGAGAGGCTTTTTCAGTTCTGGGAATGCGGATTCAAAGAAATAAAAATTCTATTAAAATTGATCAGTCACAATACATTCATAAAATGTTGAAACGTTTTTCTATGGAAGATTGCAACCCTGTTGCAACGCCATTAGATATCAACCAAAGGTTAAGTGCGGAAATGTGTCCAACAAATGAAGCAGAACGCCGTAATATGGAAAAAGTACCTTATGTACAAGCGGTCGGTTGTTTGTTATTTGCAGCACAAGTTACACGACCAGACATATGTTTTATTATTAACATGTTAAGTCGATTTAACCAAAACCCAGGGCAAGCACATTGGGTCTCAGTAAAACGTGTGATGAGATATTTAAAGGGCACTATTGACAAAGGTCTTGTATACAAGTGCAATTCTTATGAACTAACTGGCTACTGTGTTGCTGACTGGGCAGGTTGTATAGACAACAGGCGATCCACGTCGGGTTATGTTTTTGTCAATCAAGGTGCTGCCATAGCATGGTGTTCAAAACAACAAAATACAGTAGCGTTGTCTTCAACAGAGGCAGAGTTTATGTCCGTGGTAAAAGCTATACAAGAATTAATGTGGTTGCGGCGCTTCGAATTTGAATTAGTAGAACATCCTAAAAAACCTATTATCTTGCATTGTGACAACAAGAGTGCTATACAAACTTTACAAAATGAAACGTACTCGAATAGAACAAAACATATTGACATTCGTGTAAAGTTCATTCGTGAACAACTGGAAAATCGTGAAATTGAAATAGTATACGTTGAAACAAATAAGATGTTAGCTGATATCTTTACGAAAGGTTTAAATGTTACCAAACACCAGTTTTTTTTTTTTTTTTTTTTTTTGGGTCTTTTTTGAATTACTTTATTATTTGTGGGATGTTCATTCTGGGAGAGTGTTGAATATATAGAATGATCATCCTGTCAAATAACACAACTCTTTATAGATATAATTATAACCCTGTGAAACAATACAACACTGCATAGACGTAAGATGTGTATGTATGTGAGTTTAATAAATTTTTCTTCCCTTTCTGCTACAATACTCTGCGCTAACAAGAATTATAGCAAAAGATGTTCTTCATAAATTAAATTCCCATGAGTAGTGTGGAAATCATGCACTGCCCGATAAATAGTGCTTTTCTTGAAGTGTTCCATATATGACTCACGTTTATTGCTATTGTGGGATACTTCATACTTTAGAAAGTTAAAATTGTTTGCTTGGATCGAAAATCAAACAAATGCAGTAAAATTTCACAACAACCAACTGTGGACCAATCGCACACACATGAAAAACCTGGCAGCTTCAGATAAATATTTTCGACTATAAATTGTCTACTTCCTTCACCTTATTTATCAAATTTATTTATTTATTATTATTTGCTTACACCTATACAACTTATATACTATATATATATATATTATTATACTTTTCTCTGCTTTCTTTCGTGACTCGGGAAAATCATCAGCAATCTTTGTCATACACATTTTAGTATATATTTTATATATAAAATAAATAAAAGAATTAAATTCAATTAAATTCAACAACACTGCATCAGGAAAATATTTATGGACCGTAATCAACCGTAATAAATGGCTAAAAAAATGTTAGCTGTACAGATATGGATTTAAATGAACTGAATGAGAGGTTTACCAATATACAAGTTCACACAATATTAGTTCTGATACATATCGTGATAAATCTCTTATCTTAACGAAGCTGATCAAAATGTACATATAAACAACTTTAGCGTGAATAATATAAATCAAGAAGATGTTTTAAAAGCATGTCTCAGTATTAAGTCTAACGCCTGTGGGCTTGATGAAGTACCCCCAAAATTTATCAAAATATTAGTTTAGTTTATTTAGTTTATTTATTTCATGTGTAGATATAAAAGAATATATATAATTTACATAAGTGCCTCCTACCTCTCCAGCTCGAAACTTATATAAGATAGGAGTGTGCACCAATTACCATTTTTAACTATGAACTACTTATCAACTAATTAGGGCTAAATAGAACTAAATAGAACTAAATGTCGTTCGCATTGCCTTGTGCGAAGTGCAGCAAAATGTCTCTCTTAAAACGAGTAGAATTCCGTGTAGTCTGTAGACGGATGGGGACGGAATTCCACCATCGGATTGCAAAAATAAAAAAATGACGTTCAGACATTAGGGACGCATAGGTCTAATATTCTGGTTGCGATTTGACATTGAAAATTCGAGTCTGTTAAATAGGTAACCTGGATCCTGCTTGGTGACAATTTTTTGAAGCAGGCAAAGCGCTCTACATTTAAGCAGGTCCTCCAAAGTGACCGTTAAGAGAGATACTGAGTAGCGTGAAACGTGGTCATACCTTCTCAACCCATAAACGTGTCTAATGATTGAGTTGTTAGCCCTTTTCAGTTTCTGTTTAGAAATGGAATCGCAATTGGCAAACAGCTCACATCCATGTAAAAATTTTGGATACAGGTAAGCTTCGGCCAAAAGTTTTCTAATGTTTAAGGGTGTGAACCACTGTAAATGCCATAACATTCCGTACACTTGTCCCACATTATTATTAATGTGATGATCCCAAGTGAGCGTTCTATTGAAGGTTTTTCACGGATTCAACTATCTCAACGACCGCCCCCAGTAAACGGATTCTAATGTTCCTAATATCCGCCTTCCTGTAAAAAGGCCCAGTTCGCGATATTAACCAAATCATCATTGATTTTCATTGCAGTATCAATTATATTCTCGGGCGGTCCACTAGCCCAGATCTGTACATCATCTGCGTACATGTGCACTTTACACCACCTGCGGCAGGTGGGTAAGTCATTAATGTATAAGGAGAACAACAGTGGACCGAGGACAGACCCCTGCGGAACCCCTCGCTTAACTCGAAGCAGATCGGAAAAACTATTATTGGCGAAGACACGTTGATACCTTCTCGAGAGGTACGTTTCAACAAGCCTAATGGCTGTGGTATGAAAGTTGAAGAATTTTCGGAGTTTGACCTCCATCAGGGAATGGTCGACAGAATCAAATGCTTTAGTATGATCTAATGGCACAAGGAGTGACATATCGTTATTGTCCAAATTACTCCTAACACTTTCTGCGACATCAATCAAGGTGGTGGTACAAGATCTATTTTTCCAAAACCGGACTGTGAGTCAACTAATAATGTGTTTAGACTTATGTGGTCGCAGATTTGTCTTTTTATAATTTTTTCAAACACTTTTGAAAGAAACGGAAGGATCGCGATTGGTCTATAGTCACCATTGCTTTTCGGAATAGGGAAGACTTTGGTTAATTTCCAACAACTCGGAAAGATCGAATGCATAACGATATTATTAAAAATCAATGTAATACTCTTCCACACAAACGGGAGAATGAGTCTAATAAACCTGGGATCAATGTCGTCCATTCCTATGGCATTCGACTTGGTGTTAAGTATACACTCAAGTACCTCAGATTCATTCACACCATTAAACCTTAGTGAGTTAAAACTAAGATCTGTGTAATAATTTGTTTTTATGTTATGTAAAAGTTTTATATTGGATTATTTAGAATACTCACATTTGCTTAGAAAGCAAAGTCCACTAGCATAGAATGCTATGAGTGGGTGAGTATCCTTTTTATTAGTTTATTTTTATAGATACTTACATTTGCTCCATTAGAGCAAAATCCAGTAACAATTATTTGCTTTGTCTGGGTAAGTAACTATTTTATATGATTTTATATAGATCAATCAATGTTTAACTACCTTTAAGATTATTTTATTGATTGATAACTAATTGTACATTTTGTTCATCTTATATACTAATTTTACTTATGTGTATGACTTACTTACTTACTTACTTACTTACCTACAAATTGTAAAAAAAGAAAATAATGCTTAGCTATAAAAATACTGAACTTAAAAAATACGCTTATTACGCTTAACAAATATAATGCTTACAAATGCTAAATATTTATTACATTGTGTAGTACAGTGCGTTATATTAAAATTTTATAGTACACTACACCCTTACCCTATAAAAAATTTTTTTTTTATATAGAAAGAAAAAAAAAATTTTGTGTGTTAATTATATATTTTGCATAAGATTAATTTGTTTTATACGGTTTCAACTTATTATTGTGCACTTCTTTAAGTAAATTATTAATTTCTATAACTGAATTTACTCCATTCTTAGATATTATTTTATAAGGTCCTACGTATGGTTTTTGATATTTTCTTCTATTCCTATTCCTTAATAAAACAAAATCACCTATATTTAAATTTAAAGGGTTGCTGTCTTTAATGTTACTGTTTAAAGTACGTTTGCGTTTTTCTAATTCTATTAGCTTTTTGGCCCTTTTTTGGGAATACTGGAGTCTGACTTTTAATTCATTGGAGTAATCCTCCAGATTGTAGATTTTTTCGTTCGACATAAAATTATCACTTGGCAAACATGGTATTTTTCCAAATACTAATTCAAATGGCGTATAGTTCGTTGTCACATGTGGTGTAGTATTGTATGCAAAAGAGTAATATTTTTTATTTATTTAACATTTGTCCCAGTTGTCATTTTCCGTAAATGATAACATATATTCATTTAACACTCGGTGGTTACGTTCTACTATTCCTAATGTTTCGTGATGGTACGGGGTTGAGAAGATCTGTTGGATTTTTAGTAGTTCGCATATGCTTTTTAGAAGCTCATTTGTAAACTCTGTACCTTTATCGGATTTTAAATTTTGAGATATTGAGCTGAAATTTTGTACAGTCACTTTTAGTTTATGCACGCAGATCGCTATTTTAAATGGGCAAATCAACAAAAATCTATCTCTCTGCCACAAAAATTAAGCTATAAACTTGAAATTTAGTATGTACATCTATAAATATTAGTTTCATCGATGTGCCGAAAATGGGCGTGGTCCGATAACATACGCGCCCACAATCAATATAAATCTTTATATTTGCCACAAAAGTTGATCTACGAATTTGAAATTTGGTATGCAAATACATAGTTATGCCATCCATTGATGTGCCTAAAATGGGCGTGGTCGGTTACCATACGCGCCCACAATAAACATAAACTTTTATATCTGCCACAAAAATTAACCTATGACCCTGAAATTTGGTACACCTATTTATAGAAATCCCATCCATCGATGTGCCGAAAATAGGCGTAGTCCGATAATATACACGCCCACAATCAATATAAATCTTTATATTTGCCACAAAAGTTGATCTACGAAGTTGAAATTTGGTATGCAAATACATAGTTATGCCATCCATTGATGTGCCTAAAATGGGCGTGGTCGGTTACCATACGCGCCCACAATAAACATAAACTTTTATATCTGCCACAAAAATTAACCTATGACCCTGAAATTTGGTACACCTATTTATAGAAATCCCATCCATCGATGTGCCGAAAATAGGCGTAGTCCGATAATATACACGCCCACAATCAATATAAATCTTTATATTTGCCACAAAAGTTGATCTACGAAGTTGAAATTTGGTATGCAAATACATAGTTATCCCATCCATTGATGTGCCTAAAATGGGCGTGGTCGTTTAACAGACGCGCCCACAATAAACATAAACCTTTATATCTACCACAAAAATTAACCTATGACCCTGAAATTTGGTACACATATTTATAGATATCCCATCCATCAATGTGCTTAAAATGGGCGTGGTCGGTTACTAAGTCCACCCACAATAAACAAAAATCTATTTATCTGCCACAAAAATTAAGCTATAAACTTGAAATTTAGTATGTACATCTATAAATATTAGCTTCATAGATGTGAAAAAATGAGCGTGTTATAATTTTTAAAATTTATAAAACGTCAATTTCATCATCATCAATTCAAAAAATTTAAAAAGATCCATAAATATTTAGGCGTAAGAGCAATTGTACATAACCAAATAAAAATACATACATATGTATAAACAATAAAAATTTTATAGACAAGGCATCGTGTTTACCGCTTTATATATCTCAGTTTTAAAATTTAATTTAAAATTAAAATTTTTAATGAAAAATACTTAAAATAAAGTAACATGATGCACGATCAGGTACATATACTTATAGTTTGCAAGTACAGGCTACAGCCTTGTTAGAAATCAGGTACATAAATGACTATTAGGTAAAGTAGCCCATGCGAAAGCAGGTAAAATAGTACAATATATAAGTCTTCAACACGAAATATAGACATCAGAAGTACAACAATAATTGAACTGTTGAGTTCACATTGAAATGCAAAAAAATATTATATTTACAAACATTATTTCAATATGCCCTTATTACGTATTACATCATCTCGACAAAGACGTCTGAGAAATATACAATCTGTGAGGAGGTTTCGCGAGCAAAGTTTGGAGAGAGACAGAATTGAAAATTCTCAGCGTATATTAGCACGAAGAAGTGATCCTGAATATCGCTAAGAGGAAGGGCGAAGAGACCAAAGCGCACATATTGTTAGAAGAAGAAGTTCAAGGTATCGCAATATGGAACAACAAAGGAATACTGTACAACACATAAACCGTCGCGACAATGAAAGTTATCGAGTGCTTGAACGTCGGAGAAATGCCTTAACACAAACAATACGAAGTGAAGATGAGGGAAGACGCGCTAGAGAACAACTAGTTAATACTGAACAGCATAAGCGCCATCGCGAAAACGAAGGTTATAGGAGAAGTGAAAGACTGAGAAACGCCTTAACACAAAGAAATAGGAGGGAGGATGATGGAACCCGCGCTAGAGAACAACAAATTAATACTGTCCAGCATAGGCGCCATCGCGAACATGAAGTGTTTAGGACAATTGAAAGGCTGAGAAATGCCTTAACACAAAGGATACGGAGAGAAGATTAGAGTCGATGCGCTAGAGAACAACAAGTCAATAATGAACAGCATAGGCGCCATCGCGAAAACGGAGTTTATAGGAGAAGTGAAAGACTGAGAAACGCCTTAACACAAACAATACGAAGTGAAGATGAGGGAAGACGCGCTAGAGAACAACTAGTTAGTTTATTAGTTTAGTAAAAAAGGATTCATAAAAAATTACCTAATCAAAATTTTAAATAAAGTGCATATATAATTTTTTTCTAAACATAATAATTATATTTGTGTGTTTCTTTTAAAACTGAAATAGATGAATATGGAAAATATGAAATTTCATTTGTGAAATTAATAGAAAGCCTTATTAGTTCTTGATTTCTTCGGTGCTTATAATAAGGTGGAGGGTATTTAAAATTCGGCCAATGCCGAATTTTGTTTTTCTACTTGTTTTTGGTGTAATGTTTTTTAATGTATTTAACTTTAACAACGAAATTTCTGTTCCGGTATCGACGAGAACTTTGATATTTCGATTGGTTTCCAATTTTAGAACAATGAAGTGTGTGTGCTGATTGGATACATTTAAAATTTTGTATTCCTTATTTACGCGTCGGTGATGGTATCCATCATCACCAGCGGTGATTCGTTTCCCTGTTTGTGTATTATGTTGACATTCCGACGCCTGTTATTATTATTTTGTCTTAAATTTGGGTTGTTGTTAGTGGTATTGTTTTGGTTTTGTCTATAGTTATTGTTTGAGTTTATTTGACGTCTGTTATTTTCACTTTGTCTTAAATTATTTTGGTTTTGTCTGAAACTGTTTCTATGATTTTTGCTTTTATAGTTATTGCTTCTATAATTATTATTTTGATAATCATAATTATAATTCCTATTTTGCCTGAAATTATTTCCACAATTGCCATGATTATTGCAACAATTATTATATTTCCTTTGGCTGTACGTTCGATTTTGGATTTTGGTGTGAAAAATTTGAAAGTTTGCTTGGAAGTTTTGGTCTCTCTCAAGTTCTAAAGCAATATTTGCAGCTTGGTTTAATGTTTGTGGTTGTGCTGCATATATAGTTTGTTTATATTGTTCACTTACACCGTTCTTAAATATAGTTAGAGCATAATTTTCATTTGTTCTCATTAAGACATTTTTAGTTTCTGCAGAAGCATTGCTACCTAGTTGGTTAATTTGTAATTCATTTATCTGACTTGTTAAATCTAGTAACTTATCTACAAAATTTTGAACGCTCCCTAATTGTCGGGTGTTGTTTAAGGTAGTCTGTAAATTAGTAATTGTGTGTGGATTCTTATAAGTCGATTTTAGTTTATTTATCAACTCCTCTATAGTACTTGGAGTTTGTATCGAACCAATTGCTGTTTTAACATTTTGTGATAACTTTATGTGATAGGCTAGTTCTAATAGTTCTTTTTTCCATCGTCATTCAGGTTTTTTCCAAGGAGTTCGACTATTTTACAGAAGTTATCGACTTCCTTGTATTTTCCTGTAAAAAGTGGGACTGTTTTTAATGCTAATTCGAAATTAAAAGCCATTGTATCAGTCTGATTTGATAAGGTAGACTCCAATAATTCTGATAACGAGCACTCTAAATCTTTATAAGTTTTATCAAATGTAATTTTAAGATTGAGCCAGTCTGAAGATCCATCTAAGAGTTGCCCCAGTAATGTAAACTTTTGTTTTAGTTTATTTATTTCGTCTAGCTTTGATTCTAGTGTTTCTTTCTTGTAAGGTCTATTTGGTGTCTTTTTTAAATTTACTAAAATCTTCTTTAAACTTTCTAAAATTGCTTTGCTGTCCTCCATGAATTACCCATATGTTTTTGTGTAACACATGTATGTTTTTATATATTAACAATATTTTCACTAAGTTTTATATTTTTCTTGTATTTATGTATAATTTTTTTTTTCTTAAGTTTGTTTCAATTTTTATAAAGGTTTGCAACAGTAATGTAGCTTGGTCCATACGAAATATATGTATATATATAAAATTAGTAAAAACTGAGACTGTTTAAGTTATTAAAGAAAAGTGTTGCATTAAATGTGTGAACTTATATATATATTAATGGTAAAATGAAGTATTTTTTATATACTGCGCACGAACATTAACAGCAACAAAAAGTATTTTTAAAAATTCCTGCGTCTTCTTATTTTCTTGGACCGATTAAAAGTGTTATTGGGAGTCAATTAACTAAAGTAGACGACGACTCTGCTAACACTACATGTTAAAATGGAGTTGAAGCTGTAGAGTGTCAAATTTTGTGTCCTCTCTTATGGTAATAAATTAGGCAGTATCGTGATAGGATCGAAAATTTATCATAATCGTAGTCTACAGGATCAAAAATTTATCAGGATCATAGTTTGCAGGATCTAAAAATTTTGCTTCAGGATCGTGGTCGGCAGGGTCGCCATGTAATAATTTGTTTTTATGTTATGTAAAAGTTTTATATTGGATTATTTAGAATACTCACATTTGCTTAGAAAGCAAAGTCCACTAGCATAGAATGCTATGAGTGGGTGAGTATCCTTTTTATTAGTTTATTTTTATAGATACTTACATTTGCTCCATTAGAGCAAAATCCAGTAACAATTATTTGCTTTGTCTGGGTAAGTAACTATTTTATATGATTTTATATAGATCAATCAATGTTCAACTACCTTTAAGATTATTTTATTGATTGATAACTAATTGTACATTTTGTTCATCTTATATACTAATTTTACTTATGTGTATGACCTACTTACTTACTTACTTACTTACTTACCTACAAATTGTAAAAAAAGAAAATAATGCTTAGCTATAAAAATACTGAACTTAAAAAATACGCTTATTACGCTTAACAAATATAATGCTTACAATGCTAAATATTTATTACATTAAAATTGTGTAGTACAGTGCGTTATATTAAAATTGTATAGTACACTACATCTGTTTCCATTTCTAAGTAGTGAGAAACATCAGGAGTGCTCACGGGTATGTTAACTGTTGTGTTTGCAACAATATAGATTTATTTATTTAAGTAATTAGTTAACAAAGGATATGACATAAGAGCTAATATTATAATGATGTGCATACAGCAAGACGAACCAGACAACTGAATAATGTCAGAGAAAAACTCCACGTCTTATATAGGCAAATGAAGACGAACATTATCCTGAAGAATTAGATAATTTTATCATATAACAAATTCTGGGAATTTCCATGATAAGCAAATATGCAATATTTCCATGATAAGCAAAAATTAAAAAGGGAATTTCCCGCACAAACAATTCAAAAGGGATTGCTTGTGCTTGTATGTTATTGGTTATCGCTTATCACAAAATATAAGCTACGTGTTTGTGTTATGTGTGCATAACATCTCCCTCTTTGAGTTACTAGGGTGAACGGGAAATGGTGTCAACTGGTTGCCTTCTTGCTGTGATTCTTTTTGGTTGATCCAATAGCTGTGATGGAGTATGGAGAGCCTGGTCTGTAGTCGGTTTCGGTATTTCGAATTCCTTTAATAGTATATCTAAAGGTAATTCAGAATCGTTGTTTGTTTGGTTTTCTTCAGCTTGTGTTTTTGGCCGCAATTGATCCGTATGTGCTCGGATCAACTTTGTTCTGTTACCTAAATCGATTAGAACGTTGTAGACTACGTTACCCTTTCGTTCGATTATTTTACCAGGAACCCAAAAAGTTTTATTTAATTTAAATTCTCTAGCGTACACGCTGTCACCATTTTTGTATATTACTTATTTGGTACCATGCTTTTTATTATACTGCTGCTCCATTTTTCGATTTCGATTAACTGTTTCCTGTTTGTTTTTAAATAATAAGTCGAGCCGTGTTCTAAATTTCCTTCCGATGAAAGCTTCGGCAGGAGTGGTACCATTAGGTGTATTTGGATTTGGTGTTGACCTATAGATTTCCAAGAATGTCTGCAGGATCTCGTGCGAGGTTCCTCCTTCCCTTTCTAGTTTTTTGAAAGATCTTTTCAATGTGTCAACAAATCTTTCTGCTTGTCCGTTTGAACTGGGGTGAAACCGAACTGTTTTGGTATGTAAAATACCTCGTTGTTGACACCAATCTTGGAAATGTTGTGCGCAGAATTGCGTGCCGTTGTCCGAAACAATTTGTTCGGGATTACCGAAATATGCGCAGAATTCTGTTAATATTTTAATTGTCGAGAATGTAGTCATTGATGTCGTTTCGTAGATAGCAGGATACTTAGAGAATGCATCTATAGCGACCAGATAATACTTCCCTTTTACTGGACCTGCATAGTCTATGTGAACTCGTTGTAAAGGGCGTGTGGTTATTGGCCAAGAGCATAAATCAGTTTTTACTGGGTTTTTTGCTGCACTTTGACAACTGCTGCAGGCTTTTATGTAATCTTCAATGTCCTTGTCTATTTTTGGCCAATACACGTAGCTGCGAGCAACAGCCTTAGTTCTTTCGATGGCTATGTGACCACGATGTAATTCTTTCAGAATTCTGCGTCTGAGATATTGTGGTATCACAAGGCGAGTGTTTAGTAGTATACAATTTCCTGTATGGGAAAGTTCATCTTTCCTATAGAAATATGGTAGGATGTCTTCCTGAATGCTATTTTTTTTTATAGGCCAACCGTCTTTGATGTATTTTAGTACCTTTTGTAGATTAGGATCTTTCGCAGTTGCTTTAGATAGCATATTGTGTGTTACTGGCAATTTGTTTATGCATTTGTCAAAGTCATCTTTTAGTTCGTTTTCGAATGTAATTGAAGCAATTATAAATTCTTCCTCTGGTTTGGTGTGCGAGTGTATTAGCCTGGATAATACGTCTGCGTGGCCAAAATTTTCGGTGTTTATGAATTTTATTTCGAATTCGTAATTCAAGAGTATTAAAGCCCAACGCTGCAATCGATTGGCTGTGTAGACGGGAATACCTTTTTTTGATCCGAAAATCGCCAGTAATGGTTTATGATCCGTATGAAGTGTAAATTTCCTTCCCAGGATCATTTTATGAAAACGTTGTACAGCGAATATTAGAGCCAGACCTTCTTTCTCTATTTGGCTGTAATTTTTTTCTTGTGGTGTAAGTGCTCTTGATATGTGCTGGATGGCCTTGACGTTATCGTTTGGAAAAGTATGGTAGATAACTGCCCCAATACCATGATTTGATGCGTCTGCTGCGATGTGAATTGGTAGAGCTGGATTGTAGTGCGTTAGAAGTAACTCCGAAGATAAAATTTGTTTAAAGTTGTCAAACGTTGTTTGGCACTGCTCAGACCATGTGAATTTATTCGATTGCTTTAGAAGATCATCTAAAGGTTTGCGTAATTGTCGCATCTTGGGCACATACTTTCCGTAGTAGTTGATGGAACCTAGGAGAGATCTAACTTCGCTTACGTTGGTTGGCACTTTTAGGTTTTTGATGGCCTCAATTTTTGTTGGATCAGGCCGGATACCATTAGCGTCTAAGATTTGCCCCAGATACGCGATTTCCTTTTTATAGAATTTGCACTTTTCAAACTTTAGGCGGAAACCATATTCTTGGAGACGTTTTAGAAGTTTTTCTAAATTTTCATTATGTTCTTCCACAGAAATACTTGCGAGGAGTATGTCGTCTATGTATGCTCGTGCTCCTAAGATACCTGTGCATACTTGGTCCATTATCCTTTGGAATGCTCCGGGGGCTGATTTTATACCTGGAGTAAGTCGGTTATAACGAAATAGACCCTTGTGTGTATTCACCGTGAGCAATTCTTTGCTATCTTCTTCTATTTCGACCTGTAGGTAGGCATCTGATAGATCTAGGTGTGAAAACACAGTGCAGTTGCAGCATTCCGCGAATATATCTTCAGGTGTAGGTAGTGGGTATTGGTTTGATTCAATTGTCTTGTTTAATCCGGTGGAGTAATCGCCGCAAATTCTGATTTTTCCATTACGTCTGCTGACGACAATAGGTGCTGCCCATCTTGAATAATCAACTGGTGTTATGATACCTAGTGACTGTAAACGGTTTAGTTCTGCTTCCACGTCTTCTCTGACAGCGTACGGAACAGGTCGCTTGGGTATGAAAACTTCTTTCGAGTTTGGTAAAAGTTTAATGTTGACTTTTGTTTTTGTGCAACAGCCTATTGTATTGTTGTCGAATACAATCGGGAAGCGTTCTTTTATTTCATCTATATTTTTCATAGAAATTTGCCGGCACCATGCATTGATAGGTTTGTTCCATAGTTGAAACGCTTCGATCCAATCAATTCCCATTACATTTAGACTTTTTATGTTTGTAATGTAACACTTTAGTGTTTTGCATATGTTATTTAGAACGACTTTTGCTTCGAATTTCGCGAGTAGTTTTACTTCGTTTGTATTGACATCGTTTGCGCTCTCTTCCGTTGCGTAAGCTACGGGCTTGCCAATTTGTTTCCAGGTCTGCTCAGAAATTATGGTTATATCGGAAGCCGTGTCTATTTGGAGCTTTACCGGGTGATGATTGATTTTAAGTACGACATGTTTCCTTAAATTTTTAAACCTAATTTGTTTGGTGCTGTAGACCGCATTGGCGTGATATGGTTGACGTTTTTTCTTGTCTGTGTGTTTTTTATTTCTGTTACCACGTTGTGCGCTAGCGCAATAGTTGTCCTTGTGCCCGATCTGGTGACATTTTTTACATTTGTGTTGTGTGAATGTACAAAACCTCACGTAGTGAAACTCTCCACATAACCAACAAGGGGTTTTTGGTGTTTTGTGTGAGTTTTGTTTTGTCGTCTTTTCTATAGCGAGGACAGCTCTCTGTTGTTTTTGTTCTAGTAATTTTACGTCGCTTTTTAAATTCAGTATTTTCTCTGTTTCATCGACGAGCGTGTTTAAGGTGACTTCCTTCTTTTCTTCGTTGAGGATGTTTAGTAACCTCAAGCGTATTTCTGCATCACTTGTAGAGTGAAGACCCAAGACGAAGATGAGACATTTGAATTGGTCTATTTGTAGCGTGTTTAGCTTAAATAATTCGCATTGTAAATTCACTTTACTTGCGTACTCTTTGAAATCTTCCCCATCGTGTTTACGTAATTGTAGGCATTTGTACCTTTGCCTCAATGTTGTTTCTGTTTTACCAAATAATTTCTTTAATGTTTCTAATGTGTCCGTAAACGACATTTCAGACGGTATTTTTGGTAGAACATAATTTTTAAACCGCTCGTGTACTGAATTTGACAACTTCCGCCATAGAAGTGAGACTTTGTCAGGATCATCTAGTGATGCCGCCTCCCGTTCAAACACATGTACGTATCTGGTGTACCATGATTCAAAAACTAGACCGCTTTCAGGTTTATATACAAAATCTTGCATAGAATGTGCCAGTGTTTCCATAAGACCAGCATTAGATGACCTGGGCTCTTGTTTAGTGTCCTTTGTGTTCCTATCTGATATTAACTGTGCCAGTTTTTGCAGTATATCGGTGAGTTTCTCGTCGGCCATTGTATTTTATTAACCTTAACCCTCGTCGCCACAAATTGTTGTGTTTGCAACAATATAGATTTATTTATTTAAGTAATTAGTTAACAAAGGATATGACATAAGAGCTAATATTATAATGATGTGCATACAGCAAGACGAACCAGACAACTGAATAATGTCAGAGAAAAACTCCACGTCTTATATAGGCAAATGAAGACGAACATTATCCTGAAGAATTAGATAATTTTATCATATAACAAATTCTGGGAATTTCCATGATAAGCAAATATGCAATATTTCCATGATAAGCAAAAATTAAAAAGGGAATTTCCCGCACAAACAATTCAAAAGGGATTGCTTGTGCTTGTATGTTATTGGTTATCGCTTATCACAAAATATAAGCTACGTGTTTGTGTTATGTGTGCATAACATTAACAAATTTTGATTGATGTCATTCACGTCAAGGTTAACTGAAGTTTGCAGTGTATTACTATTGATACCAATCTCCCTAATGGCCTTCCACTTCTGTCCAGTGTTTAGAGCAGAAGCAAATATATTACCATAGAACACAATTTTCGCACGCCTAATAGCATAGGTTGCCTGTCTGCGTAGGTGCTTAAAATGAGCGTAATGCGCAGGCGCACGTGAGCGCTTCCATATGTTATAGGCCCTGTCCCTGGCTTAAATCAATCGCTGGATGTTTTGGTTAAACCGGAGACGTTTGTGCATTATTGTTGAACCAGAGTATTTTGGATTCACTATCCGGTGTGTATATTGTTAGGATGTATAATATTGTTTAATTTTATATTATTATTATTCTTATTATCTATAATTGTAGTACGTCGCGCAACGCGCAACATAAGAATCCCGCGATTATTCGCTGGGTATTTTACAATTAAAGATTTGTAAATTTTTGAAAGAGGTATTAGAAAAACGAAGTTAAGTTTAAGTCTGATTTTATTTTTCAAATTTCATTACTTATATAATAATTTACAATGCTACCTTACACTAACAAATAATAATAAAATTGTATTGCTTACCTAGCTTAATTTTAATTTGGGTTATTAAACTAGATCGTATTGAAAAAGGAGAAGAAAGTTATTGACATAGTTTTTTGATTCATTAAGAGTGAATGTGTTACAATTTTTATTAAAGTTAAGGTCAGTAATAAATAAATGAAGAATGAGAGTAAAGAATAATTATATTATATAATAAATATGAAATTAAATCATACCTAAGAATTTGTGTCAATTAAATTGGCACAGGTGTGCATTATTTTATATGCACACTACAATATATATATATCTCGCTCCAGTTAACTTGGTTCGCTGCACGTTTAAGTTCGTTAATGGCAACACTTTTAAAATCCCTGTAAGTATGATTTACGTGCGCGTTTTGGAGTTGAAAATTGTACGTCATGAAGATTAGGTCATGATTGGAGAAACTTGGAGCATTTAGCTGGTCATATACAAGGACCTTATTTAAATTGCTAACTAAGAACAGGTCTAAGAAGGTGGCTGTATGGGCAGAGTAGTGAGTCGGGATCGTGGTATTAGTGGAGAGAAGACCAATAGTATGCATCTCATCCATAAGTCTGTTTTCTAAGAGGAGACTGCTATTGAAATCTCCACTTATAATCACATCGGGATAGACGATGGTTACATCACCAATTGTCCTTATTAGTTCCGTAAAGTCAACGTTTCGGTGAGGACGGTATACACAACCCACCAAAAGTTTGTTTTGCCCACTACTTATACTAACAAAGAGGTATTCAATAGGGTTCTCCGGGCTAGACTTACATACCAATGTGCAGTGTAAATGGCTTTCTATGTAGACGGCAACGCCTGCATGATGGTGCCAAACTGCACGAAAAAGGTAATATCCATTCATACTAAAAAGAGTATTGAGTTCAGCAGGCATGAACCACGTCTCAGACACGCATATGACGTGTATAGCAGAATTTTCAAAGATGTGTCGAAGTTCGTCAGTCTTGTTTCGTAAACTTTGGGCATTTAAGTGACAGATATGGATTCCCATATGCTGTTTTTCGAGGACTCTCAACATGGTGTGTGTGACGTCTCTGGCTGTCATACCCATAATGGAACAAACAGAGAAAAAAAATATGTGGCTGTTCATATTAAGAGAGATATTATGCTTATAATAATAATAGTAATAATATGCTTTTAGCTAGACATCAAAATAACTACATATATTAATAAAAAATTTATCAAAAATGTTCCACTTGTATTAGTTAATAAATAATAGCTGATCATGGTTTGCTATTCATCATCACCTGAAGCAAAGTGGTCTGATTCCTGAGCATCTCCTGCATCATCGTTTGCCTTGTGGTCATGCATATGCTGGACAAGCGCTGAAATTGTGTTTTCTAAGTTCGAGACAGTATGTGGATGCGGTATGGTTGACTGAGGATCTGTTCTGTCATTTTGGCTTGTACGTAGAATGTCTGCATAAGAGAAATTAGGATTTACATTAGAATTTGCAGTAATAGTATGTTTAGGAGCCAGGTGTTGAGTGGTAGCATCACGTTGGCCAGAAGTTGGTGCGGAAGAGTTGGTTGGCTTAAACTTTAACTTTTGGAATATGGGGCATCCACGATAATTAGCCGAGTGGTTCCCACCACAGTTGCCACATTTTTTGGAGTTGGGATCGTTCCATTCCGCTGATTTATGCATTCTTCCACAGAAAACACATACTGAAGGCAATCTACAGTAGGACCTCGTGTGTCCATACTCCTGGCAGTTATAACACTGTGGCGGGTTGGCTCGTTTATGCGGTGCTTCTACAGCGATTTTGCGGTGGAGTAAGTACCTTAAATTGTAGATCTAGTGTTGAGTGGTTTTCTTGTTGTCATATTCCAATTCGACTCTGAATAGTGGTTGTGGTAGCTTTTCTCTATTGAATATGTTAAAGACTTTACCCCATATCCTTCATTTTCCAAGGCATCCTTGATGTCCTTAGTTGGTACTGCGCTCTCTATTCCTCTTATGACTACTACAAGTCCTCTTCCACTCTTAAATTGGTGAATGTAGTAACTCTTTTTCGAATTTTCAAGATGTTGAATGCCGATCCTTTAATTTTTCTCCGTAAAGAATTGGATTTTCACTTCAGCTATCGCTCCTCTCCGAATTCCGACTACATGAAATTGGTTATTTCCAACTAACTGGGCAAGCGCATTAATGAGGTTATTTGTCATAGCTTCCCGCAGATATATAGGTGGAGGCCTGTGTTGTATTTCTGCTACTGCATCTTCGTCATCATCGTTTTTATTAGCGAGTAGTGCAAATCTATTAGTAGTAGTAACCTGTTGATTAGATGTAGGGCGCTTTTCGTTCGGTTTGGAGATTTTAGACGCATTTTCTGGCGGTGAAGAAATTTTCCTTTTGATGTTGGTGTACCGATCAATGTCCGTTTGAATATGAACTTTTTTGTTGTTTTCTGCTTTTTCAGTAGTACTGCTCCTGCTTGTTTTGGAGGTGTTTCCTTTTGCCTGAGCTCGGGCTCTCATTGCCTTAGTAGTTGTTGTTGTATCATTGAGTTTGTTGGACGAAGAAGAAGCACACAATTTAGGATTATGACTTTGGCAGCTAGTGTATTTTTCTTTTCTGTCGGCTTTGAGGGAGATCTGGGGCGTAATCACGTAACTTTTGAAACTATTGTCGTTGTTGCGAAGATGGTAGTCGATAATAGTTTCAGTTTCATTCATATAAGACCATCACTTTCATCGTCGTGTTATTATTTATTGTGAATGACAGAATTTATCATATGGCGTTTATTTTAGTAAACAAAGACAGAGAGTTGTATCGTGAGCACCTATACAAAGACAATTAGAGTATAAATTTTTTCATTTATACATTATTTTTGTTTAGAAGAAATATTTTTTGTTGAAATATTTTGTAATTTACCGAGAAGCCGAGTATTACTTTGTGGTCCACACCACTAACTTTCTAAAAATTTTTCTGTAAATCTAAATAGAAAATAGTAAAATATATACATATTATAGATATGTAGATCGAAAGTAATAAATTTTTAATTACATGTTAAAAAAATATTTCTATGCATTTTTCCTAGAAATTACAATTCTTAACTAATTTCTTCACAATTTAGTAATGTATTACTTACCTCTTTTAATTTTATCTTTTCCTTTTTTTTCTTTTAATTTATTTTATTCTAAAATGATAGCTATTTTACTATCGCACGATAACGGTTGTTTGCGCGATGCTACATGACGGTTTATAAGCATACGAAAATACAAAAATACGATAATAGTTTGACGATAATGCTTTCTATCGCTTATGAAAATGAAAATTTAAAAATAACTATTGTCGTACCATCACTATCGCTTACGTGATTACCCCCCTCGTTTTTTAATTTAAAACATACCAGATGCGTGAAGTTAAAAAGTTTTAAAAAGTTATTATTCTCTGAGAGAAAAGAAGGAAAGAGAGAAAAAAATGAGAATCAGAGCACTCCCTCTACTATAGATGGTGCAACCAGGCCACGCTTCTAACTTTTTAACTTCACGCTTTACGTATTTACTACCTTTTTAAAGTTAGAATTACTCTCTCCAGAGAAAAGTAAACAAACAAAAAAACACATAAACAAATAACTGAAAATTTTTGACCATTTTTGTTTTAAAATTTTACATATTAAATAATAATGTTGTGAAAAAAAATTTTTTTTTTAATTTAAAGTATGAAACATGGGAAACCTTTTTTTATAAAGTAATATTTAATTTTAAAATTATTTCATCCAGTTCTTCAGCCTGGGGAGCGCCAAAACATAACGTTTCTTCAATTCCACTTACTGTGGTTTCTAAATTCGTCAATTCTACGATTTTTTCCTCACCAACAGTAAGTGGAATTTCCTCCGGCGGTCCCCCACCAGTTTTCCTCAGGGCCAATTTATTGAAGCTTAATTTCTTTTTGGCCCTGTACTTGTTATCTACCCAAACCTAATAAACAAATTCTTATAATTATTAATTAGAAAGCACAGTTTTAGAAAAAAGGAAAAACCACAATTTTATTTGAAAAACCAGTTACAGTCTATCAAAAACAATTGAATACAAAATCTAAAACATATAGATGTATATTTGTGACAATATATATAGTATATTCCACAATACAAATCATATTATTAACGTACATTCTTCAATATAAAATTTTATATAAAATATAACTTTAGCCAACCGATTGATGTTTTTATGGGCAGGCCTAAACAATTTAACTGTTCGCTTAGCGCCTCCCATAGACTGCGCAGGTGTTTGCGACCCTTAAAATCGTTTATAATTAGTTAAATTATCTAATAAAATAATATTTATTTGAAAATTTACCTGGGCGGAATTATTGCTATAGTTTTCTGTCATTTCTGGGTGATATTCAATAAATTTGATCATTTATTCAAAATGCTCCTCAGTAACACACCTATATAAATAAATAATAGTTATAACTATATAAATAGTTATTTTATTTAATATAAAAATAATATACATTTTCTTGCGTATGTGAAAACGGTAGTTTTCGAATATTTCATTTGGTGCAGGGTTGAAATGATCTTCTAGAATTTTCACAAATCCGTCATAACTCAACTACGCATCGACTTGTCACATAAAATGTTATATGTGGAAGCTCCCATGTAATGTAAAATCAAACTGCGTTTTTTTGCAGCAGCCGCATTGAAAATTTCAATAGCATTCACGAAACGTTTAACCCAACGACTCCAGCTTGTAACCTGTGGCTCAAAAGCGTCTATACTAAATGTCACATTTTTCCATAAATTTGGTTCTAAAGTTGATGGTGTGTCCGGCATTTTCCTTAAATCTTTAGGTTATAAAATCCAATCACGCGTAAGTTTTTTTTTTATGAAAAACTTGTCGCCACTAAACTGTTGTATCCAAACGCTTTGTATGACTTGCGAACGATTTCTCCTTTATTCCTTTATTTCAATATATTACATATTTTAACGTACCATGTAGAAGATAAAAAAATATCTCTAGATATCATATAACAACGATATTTAACACTGCATCAGGCTACTTGAAGGGGCGCGTATATGTAAATAACTGAACAGATGAAGGAAAATATTCGTGCCTATTTTTACCAGAAAAAAAAAGAGGGCATTTAAATAACGTGAATATACATTCATTAAATACAAGGAAACACACAAGTTATACAAATTATACAATTCTATAGTCGGTTAAGCCCGACCGTTAAATACCCTATACCACTACAATTAGTTTAGTTGTGTCGGTAAACACGTGTCATTGCCCTACAAATCATTTCGTGAAATATCATTATATGGAAAGGAGTTCTAAAATTGATCTGGTCGGATTCACACTTCACACAGCGAAAAAAAGTAATCTTCACCAATTTTAAAAAATATTAAGAATTAGAATAAAACCCTCCATTATAATATGGGGAAGGGTTCTTAAAATGGTCCATATTCAATATGGTTCCTCTCTGTGCCAATACATGTCCTTGCACCAAAATTTCATCACAATATCTCAAAAAATGCGACGTATAACACAAACTTAATATACCCTTTGTCACAAGTATAAGTACATAAGTTTATTTGAATAAACCCGCTCACAATTTAATTATGAATCTCAATATTTCCGGCCTTGAGAGTTCCAACAAAAATATATACGAACAGAGGGACATAAGGACTAAATAAAAGTCGATTTAGTATAAAAGTTTATATATTGTCGAATGTATATACCTTTGGAGGTGTGGCTCGCCCCCTTCTGGTATTTACAAACGTTTGAACAAAACACCCCCAGACCATTATGAAGGTGGGTATAAATAATAAAAGTAAAAGCAATAAAAATAATAATAAGAAGAAGAGGAGACGTGAATACTTAACGTGCATATTATACATGAATTTAAAATTGTCTAGAAAAGAAGAAGACTATATCACAATATATACAAATTGTACAGAAATCGATAAATAACAAACATGTGTATACAAGCATGTAATTACAAATATCAATATGCATATATATAAAGAATAAATGTTTTATAAATGTTAAAAAAGCAAATACAGTCGACTACAACAACAGCAATTTCAATGAGGAGAAAACAGAAAAAGATAACAGATAAACCAATTCGATTGAAAGCTGAAGGCTATGCCAGTGAATTGGGTTTCAATGCAATAATAAACAAACAAACAAAAAATCAGCAACAATTACTTTTATTGACATAATGTAAATATGCACTATGTTGTGTGTTTACTATAACATAACTATTCAAATTTATATGTATTATTAATCTATATCATTGAAACGAATACACATTTTTAGGACGATGCAAGCATATGATGTAAAGTGTCCTCAATGGAGTTGTGCGGACGTGTCAAGGCAGAAATAGGGTTGATTGGCAAAATGCGTAAAAACATATTCCCCTCTATCTTAATAGTGAAAGAGTACTCAGAAGACCTTAGAGGTGCCCGGACTCTTAGTAGCCCACTTCAATGCACACATTTTTATACGCTCCACCTCAGTGATGAGGGTATACTAAGTTTGTTCTTCCCTTTGCAACACCCAAGGAGGCGTCAGAGACCCTACAAGGTATATACATATATTTTTGATCAGCGTCAAAAACTGAGTCGATTTAGACATGTATGTCCGTATGTCCGTGTGTCTGTCTGTGATTGGCATTCTCAAGGGCGTAAATTTTGAGATATTGAGCTGAAATTTTGTACAGACACTTTTAGTTTTTGCATGCAGATCGCTATTTAAAGTGGGCCAAATCGGTCAAGAGCCACGCATACAATCCAAAAAAAAAACCAAAAATGGACGTAGTCAAATAACAGACACGCCCACAATTGACAACAATCTATATATCTGCCACAAAAGTTGACCTGTGAACTTGAAATTTAGTGCACTTATTAAAGGTTAGTCCATCCATATATGTACCAAAAATGGGCATGGTATGATAACATACACGCCCATAATTTACAAAAAACCATATTCAACGTAAAAGTAGACTTGCATGCTGATACGTAATACATACACTATTAGAGGGCGCAATATATATATATATATATTTGCCACGCCCACCGTTGTGGAGGTGGAGGGTATTTAAGATTTGGCCTAAGCCAAATTTAGTTTTCTTGCATGTTTTCATTTAGTTGTTTTTTGTTCTCACTCCAGCATTGGGTGGATGTAAAATTTTTAAATCCCCATTTTCTAAGTTAACCTATGCACCACCATTTATATATTGCCTCGATTAAGCAAAGCGTTCAAACCTCAGAGCTTATATCATAATTTGTGTTATATAAACAGATTACTGATATATGTTCACTACTGATAAAAAAAAATTAGAAAAACGGGCAAAAAATAAACATGTATTTACAAACTGGGGCGCGGCAGGTTCCTGATTACCCTCTCTTACCTATCAACGCACAAGTCGGATCCTGCGCCATATGTGGTTCTTTGAAAATCATAGTTCAAATTACAGCTGGAAAACCTTTTGAGCACACGTTCCATAGCGTGGTAATAAAAGGTCCTTTACAAGACCATGACTTATTAAGTACATAAAAACCCACCAACTTGCAGCAATAAAATAAAATCTATGACTGACAATGATGCTTATATGTTATGGCCATGGTCTAAACCCAATTTTTAAGTGAAATCTAGGTTTTTGGTGTTTCTTCTTATTCAACAAACGCGAAAACCATTAAGAAGCGAATTCCCAAATGACATACAAAAACTACCCATACTTCTGGAAAGTTCGGAGGCAACATCTAAGTTTTCACAACCAGGACAACGTTTGCCTCAACGGAACGCAAGGGTGAACTAGCAGATACGTTTACATCAATTGGGAAATTCATGCTGCTCAATAATATCTGTCTTTGGAATCTCCCTGTGGTTTTTACAAGCGTTCCCATAAACTCAGTTATCAGGTGCATATAAAAAATATAATTTTATATATATAATTACATATGTGTGTGCATCCACATGAATATATAATAGAGAAGTCGAACGAAGAAAAATAGAAGAAAGCCCTATTTTCATTTATTAAATACAACATTTTTTTATTTATTCATTCATTCATAATATATAAAATTATATACGTACAAATGTTTGCAATCTACGGTATTCCCTTTGCTTTGCTTATAAGCATAGAGAAAACAACAACAGTAACACATGTGCGTAAAAAACCTCTGCCCAAAAGTGTCTAAATCGCGTGCGCCACAATGACAAACATATGTTTGCATTGTATGTGTAATCTATGGTATTACCTTTGCTTTGCTTATAAGAACAGAAAAAACAACAATAGTAACACATGCGTAAAGAACCAAAAACAAACAAAAAACTAATTCTTCACTGTTTTCGATCCGTAAAAAAATCAGAGTAAATTGGTTATGTATTAGAATATTCACACGGACACAAAACCCCTTGCTTCGCGCATCTCTTTACCCATACACTTGCGAAATTTCGCAACATCGCCCTGAAGTGGTTGAAAAATATAT
The DNA here is from genome assembly GCA_963978525.1 of Ornithomya fringillina. Classification (NCBI taxonomy): domain Eukaryota; kingdom Metazoa; phylum Arthropoda; class Insecta; order Diptera; family Hippoboscidae; genus Ornithomya; species Ornithomya fringillina. Next base: position 15,724,360 of record OZ021690.1, on the reverse strand, counting down.
ATTTTAACAAATCTTCAAATCAGCCTTGCTATGTGCGCTATCGAAACAAAGCATATTAAATTTATCCTAGCATATGTGGATTTGTGGTTATATGCGCATGCAACTCATACACCACCACACTATATATGATAAATTAAGCGACACTCTGTCTCTGTTTTTAGAGGTCTCTGGTACTAAGCGATGAATTAAAGAATGTTGTGTGGTGTGATAGTAGAGTGATCGGTTTATAATAGGTATATTGCTGGTTCGTTCCGAGTCTTAGTTTTTTGATGTTTTATCAAGTTAATTTTTTTTATTGTATTAGAGGGTGAGAAGATTAAAAACAAAATTAATTTTGTTGCGGGACTAATCAAAAAAGAAAAAAACAGCTGAGCAGTGAATAAAAAGGCGGCAACGCCGGCGTAGGCCACAACTTGGAAAAGAGAGAAATATAGAGAGCGCGAGAGTAGTGATGGAAGGGATCGGACGAACAAATATTGTTGCTAGGCAAACATTTAAAACTACATATATATATTAACGAATCAGAGAAAAACAAGTGTAAGTCCAGTTGCAACGGTCCGAGTTTTGAAAGGATACAGTTGAAAAAAGTATATGAAGATAGCTTAGAAGAAAAATAATTGAGTTTTTGTCGAAGAGTGAACGTTCAGCTCTTGAAGAGATAAGTCAAGCAGGATTAATTGATAAAAGTGAAAGTATTTTGTAAAAAAAATATACCAATGCAAAAATTGATCTTTACCAATGACAATATATATATAAAATCGAGCGCGTATTTGAAATAAATCTGCGTCTCAAACGGCCAATGATTTGAAGTAGAGCCATAAGAACACGGGTTCAGTACATGTAATTGCCAACATTAACAAGATGGTGCAAAGTGATCCACTCTCAGACGGTTGCAACTGAAGCCGCAGATAAGTCAATGTTTATTATTAGTAAATTTTTCTTTGTATTTCAATGTAAGCGCTCCGCGCTATCAAATTTGTAATTTTATGTGTATGAAAATTTATTTAAGGGCCCCTCTTGAAAACTCAAAACGTTACTTTAAGTTCTTATATACCGTTGTCATTTAAATAGAATAAAAAGTGTAATAATGATCGAATAAAGAGTGTTTGATGGGGAGGGCGGATTATCTCGGGGTTCGCGCAGGTATGTAATGGTTATCGTTTAGGGGGGATCAAAAGAACATGTTACACGAATTGGTCCCGTGGTAGGGAGGGTAGAGACGTGGGGAAGGACACCTACTCCCCAGGTTACTCATGCATGGCCGGAGCGATATTTGTTGTAGTGCGCGGCCACGAACAGGTTGAGATCCTCACCTCTGAGGTTATAGAGCTAGCAAGAGTCGGTGTAGCCAGATGATATCTTTGGCAGTGCCCATCAATCACGTAACTGTAACAATTTATTTAAAAAGTAAATAAAACTATTAAACACAAGCCACATTTGATAAAACAAGTCAGCGTAACAACTAAAATTTTACGACATTTGTCTTTTTTTTACGATATTTATGCATTACGATATGTACCTCCAATTTGGCTTGAGATTCTGCCTACAAAATAAATAAGAGCGACACATTGTCTCTGTAGCAATTCAGTTTGAACAATTTAAGCAAGAGTCACTCCGTTCCTTCTTTATAGAAGTCTCTGCTATAAAAGAAAAACTTCTTAAACAATGCAAAGAAATCAAACCACGGCCACAAACCGTTGCCAATAACATTTAAAGTAAAGGTTTGCAATTGTGATTTCAAGGGTCGATATTTTTTTACTAATGCTAACAATAGTATTAATTTTTCATTCGGAAATTTTAAGGAATTTTTTTCTTGTTATGCTCTGCGCCACCCTGTCGTGACGGTCTGTCCTCAAGTCTGTCCATGTAAATTTGTGCGCAAGCTACAGGTCGCATTTTTGGCGATATTTCGATGATATTTGGTACAAAAACATGTATTGGCCTAAAGGGGAACCCTATTGAAAATGGACCAGCTTAAACCATTGATTGAACCATTTTTAGAACCTCCTACCATATGGCAGAAAGAGAGGAAAGAATCATCCTCAGATAATGAAATTTGCGGAAAAATATCAAACGAACTTATCGGAAATGGGTGAAATATTAGAACGAGAATAATTCTTTTCAAAAAAGTCAGCAAATAAATTAGCATTCACAGATACGATGATTCACAATTTCCGTAGTGCATTACGGACGGAACGCTCCTAATTTTTCGTTTAGAGTCAACAAAGCGGAAAAATGTCTTGGGAACAGAATACAGTTTATTCATTATTGTAATAAAATACTCTGAGCATTTATTTTTCAAAGCATTAAAATACCTTCTCATAGAAGAGTATCTAGTATAATCCGCAAGTGAACCACTACGCTTAAACTTTTTGAATAATCTACTCTTTTTATTATGGACACATTTCAGATTAGCTTTAAACCAAACTGGACAAAGGGGGTTATAATTGGAATTACAACGTCTGATCGGGACGGACACGGAAATAGCGGAAGACAAAACATTGTAAACATAATTTAAGGACTCATCGACATTATTGTAGTCGAGGTCCCACGCAAAAGTAGATAAAACATTACATAGTTTAACATAGTCAGTTTTTCTATATTGAAAGTAATGTATTGTGTTACGTTGTCTATTCATAAAACCACCACCGAACTGACCCGTTCAGTCTCCACAAAGGGCAACGAACGCGAAACCCTTATATTAGTGTCACTTGAGATAATCAAATCTAATAATTTATAATTACTATTAAAAACTGAATTAATTTGAAACAGAGAAAGCTTACAAATCAGATCAAAATACTCATTAAAAATAAACGAATATGAACTAGGCGTAAAATATCCAAGGTCTTTATTAAAATTCCACCTGACGTTAGGAAGATTAAAATCACCAAGAATAATTAAATTGTCAATATTCCTTACACTACGAAGAATGACTTGAACCTTTCTAAGATAGTCTAAATAAATAGACACATCAGGAGGGTAATCACGACAATAGTTATTTTTAAAATTTTCGTAAGCGATAGAAAGCATCATTGTCAAACTATTATCGTACTTTTGTATTTTCGTATGCTTATAAACCGTCATGTAGCATCGCGCAAACAACCGTTATCGTGCGATTGCAAAATAGCTATCGTTTTATAATAAAATAAATTAAAAGAAAAAAAAAGGAAAAGATAAAATTAAAAGAGGTAAGTAATACATTACTAAATTGTGAAGAAATTAGTTAAGAATTGTAATTTCTAGGAAAAATGCATAGAAATATTTTTTTAACATGTAATTAAAAATTTATTACTTTCGATCTACATATCTATAATATGTATATATTTTACTATTTTCCAGAATTTACAGAAAAATTTTTAGAAAGTCAGTGGTGTGGACCACAAAGTAATACTTGGCTTCTCCGTAAATTACAAAATATTTCAACAAAAAATATTTTTTCTAAACAAAAATAATGTATAAATGAGAATTTTTTTTTTTTTAATGTATTAAGTTGATATGGCCGAGTGACTAAGACTCATATAGCCAGAGTAAGTCGCACTGACAAAGAAGCCAACAGCCTTCACTGCCAGGATCACATCAGACTTAGATGAAATAGATTGTAGATAAAACACAAGCACAAAATCGTGCAAAAAAGAGACAACAATTAATAAGCAAGGTTATCAACAAAATAACGAAACGAAAGCATTGAAAAATGCTGACACAAACTCAATGAGATAGGTTGTGCTTTTATAAGGGAGTTATAGCAATTATAATTTATCAAATAACTTCGCGTTCCGGATAAAAGCGATTAAGTCGGAGTATATGTTATAGTTATTAGAAGCTAAAATGCTTTGTAAACACGCAAAGTTAGAAAAGAAGGAAAACAATCTGCGGACATTAGTATATTTGTTACAGACAAGAATCATATGTTCAGCATCGTTCACCGAATTACACATTTCACACAAATTAGTGTTAACTGCACCTATAAGATTTAAATATCGTGCATCAAACGTGTGACCACTAATAAGTCTGTTCAAAATTTTAATTTCATGAGGTTCCAGCGAAAGACCGTGATACCATGGGTGGGGTGGTATCTCAGGAACAAGAGCATAAAAAAATCTGCCCATGTTCTGCGAGGCAGATCTAAAAGAATCATTCCACAAGCTTCTCAGAGTCGACCTCATAGCGCTGAGAGCGTCGCAAAACGTAAAACCGACATGAGGAACTTGGCCAAGCGTGACAGCTTGCCTTGCCATGTAATCAACTTTTTCATTAAAACTTACACCAGAGTGACTCGGAACCCATAGGATATGAATATCAGTAAGACAGGAAGAAGTGATCAGATTGATAATATCAGCAACAAGAAAGAATCCTGATGCTTTAAAACAGTACAAGCATTTAGACTGTCTGTAAAAATAGAAAGTTTTTTAAAATTGTTCTGGACAGACAATTCAATAGCTTTATAGATAGCAAAAAGCTCACCAGTTAAAGAGGACACTTTACGCATAATCCTGAATAAATGGAATCTTTTCGACACAACATTGAATATTGCACAGCCTGTGGTGTCATTCATGATAGATGCATCAGTGGCCATAACTGAAAAGGTCTTATCTAGGCATTCATTTAATAAAGAATAATAATGTTGTTTATACATACAAGAAGGAGTATTGTTTTCTTAGAGAAAGGGGTCTTCGAAATAATCGTCAATTTCGTACAAGCCGCTTAGGTGGTAGGACATTGTATATTATCAAAAATTTCTTGAAATTTGCTGTATGCAAATGAATAGCTGTTATTAAGTTGCGAATTGTTTTTGACAAGTAAAAAAAGGTCCTTGTTGTTAAAAGCAACTTTAAGAAATTCTTTGGCTGCTAAGAAAATAGGTCTGAGATCAGGCGGGAGTTCGTTAGCTAGCACATATAGAATATGTGTAGGAGTCGAAGGAGAAAGACCCAAACAGCGTCTTAAGCTCGAATTTTGCAGTACATACAGCTTTTTATCAATATACTTAGGAGAATGCGATGTTACGGATCTAGCATATTCAACCTTGCCCCGGACAAAGCTTCGATAAAAATTTAAAGCTACATTGGGATTTAAACCTCCTTTTATAGTAGTAAGCTTCTTAATTAGGTAAATAGAAGATTGGCAGCCCCTACTGACAGAGTCGTAATGTTCTTTAAGGGTTAGACTGCTAGTAATGGTCAGACCAAGAAACTTGAAACTGTGTACCTGAGAAAGTCTATGACCATTGACGGACAGATTGAATGAGTTTCTAGAACCCTTGCCAAAATATAAGACCTTTGATTTATTGATGTAGACGGATAAGTTAAGATTGGAGCAAACACGGGCAAACGAAGAAAACGTAGCCGATAGACAGGTAACAGCAGTGTCAAAAAAACTGTGAGACGACATTAAAATAAAATCATCAGCATATTGAAAGAGTTGAATGTTCTCACTTTCAACTTGATGAAGGGAGGCAGTATATAGGTTAAAAAGAATGGGACTCAGACAGCTCCCTTGTGGAAGGCCATTGAAAATATTAACATTCGCATTACCTAAAAATAATGTTCTCTCAGCAAGAAACGAAATAATCCAGTTAGAAAGTTCAGGAGGGATCCTGAACTGAACCAAAATATTTTTTAAAACTGAGATTCTGACACAATCATAAGCACTGCTGATATCAATCGTAGCTACCACAACTTTGCACCTACGCGCTTTCATTAAACTGACTTTAAAAATAAATTCGTTTAAACACCTAGTGGTAGACATGCCTTTCCTATATGCAAAAGATATCACAGGGAGAAGGATATCACGATTTAAGACAGAGACTAATCGATTCTTAACCATCAGATTTATTGATTTAATCAAAACAGACAATAAAGAAATAGGTCGAAAATTGGTATAAACATTAAGATCACACTCCTTTTTTGGAATAGGGACTACCCGGACAATTCTCCAAGAGGGTGGTATAGTACAATTAGTAAACAAGTTGTTAAAAACATCTAGTAAGGACGACTTAAGATGAGGATTAAGAGCTTTGATCATACTATAGGTCACACCATCATGACCACCTGCAGAGTGAGAAACTTTTTTGGTTAACACTTCATTGAATTCAGAGACCGAAGATGGAAACTGGCTTGTCAAAAGTAAAATTGTCCTTGTTGTTGTTAGGAACCTTGTCACATAGAAAACTTAGAAAATCAGCATTATTATTAATGGACCAGGACTATAACGACTATATATATAACGACTCTTACATCCGTTAATAGCATTAACAAACCTCCAAGCCTCTTTAGAATTTGGACAATCATTTAAATTAGAAATTTTTTGTATATAGCTAGTTTTCTTAGCTCTTTTGACTGCACTTTTCCAAATTTTCTAGGATGATGAAGCCTCCATTAAATTTTGAAAAGAAGGATATTTAAGAGCTCTTTTACGAGCAGCCTCTTGTTTGCGAAACAGAACGGACAACTCATTGTTCCACCATGCTTAGGAATGAAATTAGATGAAGTACTCTGGAAAGTGGCTTCACTAATTTGGAAGCGAAAGAAATTCTCGAACGATTGGACATTATCAAGATGGCCATGAAAATTAGAAAGATTCTGATGAAGCTTACTTTTAGAAAGAAAAGTGCGATTAAATTGTAATGAAGCATGTACTTCGATAATAATGGGAAAATGATGAGATCTACCCAGAAAAGAAGCATCTGCCTTCCATGTCATATGACAATTAGAATTAGTAAATGATAAATCAAGAACAGTGCCAACAGGGTTCCCCAGGCTTCTAATAAAAGTGGGTGAACCATCATTTAAACACGAAAGACAAGAACTTTCAATAAGACGTTTGAGAATGTTTCCCCGGGGTGAATTAAAATAATCACCCCAGGCCGAGTGACGACAGTTAAAGTCACCACAGACCAAAACAATCTCAAAAGGCTCAATAAAATTTAAAAGACGGGTTAGTTCCGTTTCAAGAACTCTCAAGGGTAAATTGGGAGGAAAGTATACTGAGACCAGAAGAAAAGACGGATTAACATTAATCGTTTTGATTACGACAATGTCAAGATCAGAAACATAATTAATACGTGAAACCTTAATGGATTTTTTAACTGCAATAGCAGCTCCCCCATAATTATCTGGTCTGGTTTTGAAAAATATATTGTAGTTTAATATTTTAAAGATAGAATCAGAATCATGCATCGCAAAGATTTCTGATAAAAAACAAATATCAAAATTGTAGTGGTTGAGATAATATTCTAAAGTATTCTTATTAGGTAAGAAACTTTGAATATTATATTGAAGGATTTTCATCGTTATAACCATAAGAGGGTCTTGAAAGAGTAATAGACCTATTATTTAAATCAGAAACAACATTGCTTATTTTGCAGGAGAAATCGTCAAAGACACGAGTGCAAGAAGGATTAACTTTCGCAAAATTACTATAGAAAAATGATTTGAAATCGTAGAGGATTTTTTCAAATTCGGACACTTTAAAAGGATTTGAATACAAGCAAGGTCCTGGTGAAGCGGACCTCTTTTGTGGGAGACTAGATTGACTCGGTCTTAGTTTCTGAGGCCTTTGTTTTACAACTTTGTTGTATTTCTGGCCAGAGAGAATTTTATTGATAACTTTGTCACTGTTTATCAAATTATCTCCATCTTGTAATAGTAACGACGGAAAGTTTTCCTCATAATCATTAAAAATGTTAAATTTATTAGAAACCGGGTACGAAGCACGAACTTTGCGCCTTGATAAACGTTTCAATGTCATAACTTTGAGAATATTGGATTCCTCAATCCATTTAGGACATTTATTTTTGTCCTTAACGGTATGAGAGGAATCACCACAAATTATGCATTTCGAAATCGTACAAAGACCGTTGCAATCACTATTCGACCCACATTTAAGGCACCTCTGAACTTTATTACGGCACCCTTTTACCAAGTTCCCCAATCTTCCACATTTGGAACATTGCCTCACAGAGGGATAATAAAAGTTCACAGTTATTGATGCATGATCAAGGAAAACTTTGGAAGGCAGATTGGATGATTTAAAAGCCAATTTTACAGAGAGAGTAGGTGAGGCTTGGCCATTCTGTTTATCAAATCTTGTGAATCTTTTGACAAAAGCAATAGGAACACTAGAAATTATATTTTCCATAATATACTCATCAGAATAGATAACAGGGACATTGCGAATGACACCAAAAGTGTAAACAAAAGTATCAAGAATAAAAGATTTAAGGAACAGATGACTTAGATCTTGCTTAACAAAGTTGTTAGCATTTAAAGCCAAATTGAATTTAATACGGAACAGAGGCTTACCAATCTGTTCAATATGGCTTATTCCGGTATGTGCAAAAAATAGAGGGCCCCGAAGACCATCAATATTGTTCTTGTCTTCATTAGTGAGAGCACAATAAAATCACCATCATGAGCTTTCGGGTACAAAACAATAGGTTTGGAATGCATTGAGTTTGACTCACCCCCAGCAATCAGAGGGCAGCCCTGAGTAGAAGCATTATTAATATTCACAGAGGAAACATCTTCAGCACCAGCCAAAACCGGAGCCTTTCTCTTAAGTGACCCCTCATGAAAGACATCCATCATAGTCGGGCTAGAGAACGCCATGAGAGAGTCCCCAAGCCTCATGGACTTGATGGACGACACTTTTAATGATCGCACTTACCTTTACTGGAAGAAGATAATAAAGTAAAAAAAAGAAATAAATTAAAGTCAACAAGAAAGATAGCAACACGAAAAGCTAAATAAAAAATCAAATAGTGGACACCACAAAAATAAAATTACACGTGAATAATGGTTTTTAACCTCAAAATGATTTTTTATTTTTTTTATATTTAAAAACAACGAAACGCTTAAAGAGAAAAGCACAACCACACTCTGTGAGCAGAACTATAAGAATATCACCCTCCAGACTGTTCAGGTTTGAGTGTGAAGGCCGGCTCTCTAACTCTCCTTAAATGTTTTACCATCTCTATTGAGGAGAGTTGGAGAGTTCCCGCGGTTTTTTGGTTTTCAACAAAGAACACATCACTCACTCGTTTTTAGTTTTTCGACGAAGAACATTAATCCGTGTATTTCTTTCATAAAAAAAAAACCTGAAACTCAGTCACATATAACATATAGCAGGGGGGTAATCACGTAACTTTTGAAACTATTGTCGTAGTTGCGATGATGGTAGTCGATAATAGTTTTAGTTTCATTCATATAAGACCATCACTCTCATCGTCGTGTTATTATTCATTGTGAATGACAGAATTTATCATATGGCGTTTATTTTAGTAAACAAAGACAGATTTGTTGAAATATTTTGTAATTTACGGAGAAGCCAAGTATTACTTTGTGGTCCACACCACTGACTTTCTAAAAATTTTTCCGTAAATCTAAATAGAAAATAGTAAAATATATACATATTATAGATATGTAGATCGAAAGTAATAAATTTTTAATTACATGTTAAAAAAATATTTCTATGCATTTTTCCTAGAAATTACAATTCTTAACTAATTTCTTCACAATTTAGTAATGTATTACTTACCTCTTTTAATTTTATCTTTTCCTTTTTTTTTCTTTTAATTTATTTTATTATAAAACGATAGCTATTTTGCAATCGCACGATAACGGTTGTTTGCGCGATGCTACATGACGGTTTATAAGCATACGAAAATACAAAAATACGATAATAGTTTGACGATAATGCTTTCTACCGCTTATGAAAATACAAAAATACGATAATAATTTGATGATAATGCTTTCTATCGCTTACGAAAAATTTAAAAATAACTATTGTCGTACCACCACTATCGCTTACGTGATTACCCCCCAGTTATTTTGTTCATCTCCTGTATATTATGTATTTTGGAATAAAAAATTAAATTATTTATAAAAATTCAAAAAAAGCGATTTTAATTATCTATGCTTTAAAGCTATATGATTGTTGTAAATTTAATGTAATTAAATAACAATAAAATAAAACAAATTAAATTAACATTGTGTTACACAAGCCCAAATTAAAATTAGTGCATCCAGCGATCCCAGAAACACGCTAACCCCCTCAACATTTGGTCCTTCGAGCCGGATTTTATAAAGATAAGTACTAGAATCAACATTAACGCAGTAAGTAGAATCTTTCCAAAATAAATAATTTTCCAAAAGTACATAATCGTCCATTTTCAGTATTATTTATTCATATAAAATAAAAATTCTGTTAATGTTTTTTTTTATAATTTTCAAAATAGCATTTTTATAATTTTCTAAGTGGTACAGGTGCCAAATTCATATAACCGTGCATATAATTATAACAGTAGTTTTTTTTCATGACTTGCATGCCCTTGAATAAAATAACAGTGCATTCGTATTCATATTCGGTTTTTCATATTTTCTGTGTGCTTATCTTCTAAGAATTTTTTTTGTTGTTTTCTAAATCAGTTCCCTTCAATACATTTTTTCCTAAGTCATGTTTCATTCCATATCATTCATGTTTTATTCAATATTCAATAATTTTTATTAACGTGCTCGCGAACAATCACACGCACACCGCATAAGAATAATTTATGTATACTCTTGCTTATAAAACAACCACCAGTTGATATAGTTATATGCACTTATTATTAATCTCTTCATATTAAAATCATATTAATCTCTTATTTGGGACTTGTATAACTATATATCTTGTTTTAATTTTATTTTAGTCGCCTTTTTACTCACGCTATAATACTAAATAGTATTTTTTCCATTTGTTGAAATTAAAGTTGTTATACCCTCCACCTTAGGGAAGAGGGTATATTCATTTTGATCATCCGTTTACAACACATCGAAGGAAGCGTCGGAGACCCCACAAACCATATATATTCTTAATCAGCATGAAAAGAGAACTCGTTTGAGACATGTCCGTCCGTGTGTCCGTGTGTCCGTCTTTTGTTGGCACTCTCACGGTCGTAATTTTTGAGATATCAAATTGAAACTTCGCATACGTATTCTTAGTTCAATTTGGGCAAAATCGGTAAAGAGACACGCCCACAATAAACGAAAATCTCATCATACCTCGAAAAAATTTTATCTTTAAAACATTATATATCGCACAATACTATGCCTATCAAGTTAAAATTTGGTATATATATAAAGGGTACCGTTATCCAACACTGTGCCAAAAATCGGCGTGATTGAATAACGCAAACGCCTATAATTTAAAAAAACACTATTTGCGTAAGTACATGAAATACATATATATGGCAATAGGAGCTTATTTTTTAGAGAATTACAAAAGGTGGAGGGTATTTAAGCTTCGGTCTTAACCGAACTTTTCTATCTTGTTTTTAATTTATTTTGGTCGCTTTTTACCAACCCTTCGGTACAATAATATTTTTGTTTGATTCCGACCCAACTAGTTGACAAATATTTTCCTTTTTGTTGCTAGTTTATATTACACTATTATCAAATATCACGATCATAACAAAATGTCTATCAATGAAAAACTCGTTCAAAAGTCACAATTGGTCATTGATCAAATTGAACTTTTTAATGGTGTTTCTGATTCAGATTATGGTAAGGACCCTTTAGAAATACATAAGCACGAACTCGAGTCCCTATTTGAAAGTTTTAAAGCCTATTACCAATCTTCGATACTGTTGTAAGATGAGCAAAAGACCAATATTGATTAACTCAAGGTTGATCAATGGTGATGCAAAACATCTGATTCGCAAAAACCATGCACAGCAGGTTGGATGCTAGCATTTCGATGGGCGCTACCCCATCATCGGTAGAAATGGATAGCTTTCTCACAGCCCGTTATCAGACGTTAGAATCCATAGCTGATATACGTGGCCCCAAACCTAGTACAAGTTTTAATTTTACTAATGCCCCCTCAACAAATAACAAAAGTAAGGCGATCCAAAAACCACCAAACAAGAATCTCTACACATTCCAGACAAAAATAGCAACTCACCCAATATCTAGTTGTCCTTTATGCCCGGACAAACACTCTCTTAGATTGTGTCCCTCCTACCTTAGAATAAAAATAGACGATCGCATCACTGTCGTTAAACGGCATAAGCATTGTTTTAATTGCCTAGCCACATCCCATGAGCTTCGGAATTGCGTTAGTAAATATGTTTGTTCAATTTGTAAGCAAAAACACCACTTTCTGTTACATAAACCCACACAACAAGCATCTAATCCATCCAGACCAAGTAACAACCGACGTGATACTAACCCACATGGTGGTGGTGGAAATTCCGGTACCGCCGGCCCTCATAACTCATCCCAACGTCCACCCTCACCCCCTATATCAACCCGTATAGACACTGGCAATGGTAACATAGCTTCCGGTACCATCGGCCCAAATGGCACTCGCCATCAACCATTTCCAGTACCTGCCTCATTCGAGAATGACAGGCCTACAACCTCCGCGTATTATCGTGTATCAGAATTTTAATTCTAGTATCCAAAATCGTTTAAACTCTATGATGGTATTAGGCACAGCGTTAGTTGAAGTACTAATTGGTGAAGCTCGCTACTCCGCACGAGCTCTTATAGACCCAGGTTCTGAAGCCAGCTTTATTTCGTCTAGGTTGAAAAATAGACTATCATTACGCACCCAGTCCGCACAAACGCGGGTGACTGGATTAGGAGGAACTACCTCTGCTTTAGCTTCGACGTCATGCTCTATTACAATTAGCTCTCGTTATAACCCATTAACAACAATTTCGGTCCACACTTTTATTGTAAAAAAACTCACTGGACAATTACCATATGTCTCAGTTTCCTCTATCAAATCTCTATCTTTGGTCAATTTAAATTTAGCAGATCGTGATTTTGGCAAAAACACGCCCATTGATTTACTTTTAGGAGGCGACGTCTACCCATACATCATTCTTAAAGGTATTAGGAAAAATCCAACCTCATCTCTATTGGCTCAAAATACTGTGTTTGGTTGGATAATAACTGGAAAAATTAATTCGTATAATTCCTCTCAATCGGTTTCAACATTCTTTAACTCAATCGATCTCAATAATCAGTTAGCTCGATTTTGGGAGTTAAAGGAAATCCCTAAACCTCGCATTAAATCACCCGAAGATAAATATTGTGAGAATTTTTTTGCAGGGCCGTTATGTCGTACATTTACCCTTCAAAACTAAATTTCCAAATCAACTTTCATTGGGTAACTCCCGCAACAATGCTCTTTCTCAATATCTAAGATACGAGTCTCGTATGCTTTACAAACCCGACTTCAAATCTATTTATGATAATACTCTTAAAGAATATTTATCGATGGGTCACATGAAAGAGGTTCATTTCGACCCTAACTCTAAAGGAAACTCCAATTATTATTTACCACATCATGCCGTGTTAAAGCCTCAAAGCACTACCACAAAGCTACGAGTGGTTTTTAACGCATCATCACGTACAAGAAACGGGTAGGGTCTAAACGATATGCTATATGCCGGACCAACTCTACAAGCTGACTTAACAGTCCTCTTACTCAGGTGGCGCCTTTTTTCTATTGTATTTAATGCCGACATCGAAAAAATGTATAAGCAAATTAGAGTGCATGCTTTTCAACGAATAATATTTCGACCCCATCCCAATGAGGTGCCACGCGATTTTGAATTGCTCACAGTCACTTTCGGTGTAAACTGTGCCCCTTATTTGGCTATTCGAACGTTACTTGCGTTGACCAAATAGAGTGAAATACAAAACCCACATGCTGCCAATATCATACAAAATCATATGTATGTAGATGACATTCTTGCTGGTGCCCACGATTTACAAATGAGCTCAGTTCTTAAATCAGCAGGTTCTCCACTTAGAAAATGGACTTCAAATAGTTCAATCCTCTTGCAAGATATCCCCAAAGAGCATTTACTAAGTGAATCCTTCGTACGGCTTAAGGATGCTAGTAATACAAAAACCCTTGGTCTTAATTGGAATGCTTCTGATGATTGTTTCTTTGTTCAAACACCCCATATCCCTATCACGAATGCCACCACAAAAAGACAAGTATTATCAGAAATTGCCAAAATTTTTGATCCAGCCCTGACTGGCCCCTAAAATAATCGTTGCTAAGATATTGATGCAGAAAATATAGCAAGACAAAACGGATTGGGATGAAGCTATTAAGCCTCTCACCCTTTTCCGATGGTATAATTTCATAAATGAGTACAAAAATGTTGATCTAATAAAGATGCCCGGTTATGTCGATTACCACCCCGATCATAACGCCCAACTGCATGGTTATTGCGATGCCTCAGAGAACGCTTATGCTGCAACACTTTATTTGCTTCCTCAAGATCAAAATGGCAAGGTATACACCCACCTCTTGGCTGCTAAGACTAAAGTAGCGCCTATTAAATTTGTATCGCTACCACGACTTGAACTATGCAGTGCCGAGCTCCTGGCAAAATTAATTGATTCTATATGTACTGAGCTGCACTTAACAGAGTGCCCCTTATATTTGTGGACAGATTCCACTATTGTATTAGCCTGGCTTGAAAAGCCCCCATGCCATTGGACCGTATTCGTCGCTAACCGCAAAGCTTCTATTAATGAAAATTGGTTTCATGTTGTCTCTCAAGACAACCCCGCCGACCTCGCTACCCGAGGTTTAAAGGCATCCGAATTGAATTCGGCAAAATTGTGGTGGCATGGCCCTTCATGATTAAAGTTACCCCCAACCCAATGGCCTATATCATCTACAGCTTTTCGCACATTTGAAGAGTGTAAAAAAACCCAAGTATACCATACGCATAAAACAGAAGATATACTAGAGAGATTCTCGAGCCTCTCTCGATCCCTAAAGGTTGTTGCATATTTATTCAGATTTTTTAATGCAACACACCCCTTGAGACGTCAAAATTTTCCATATCCAAATTCATTCGATTTAACTCCCTCTGAAATTGACTACGTCAAAACCCGTATTATAATTTTATGTCAACAAAGCAGTTTTGTTAAATATCAAACGTTGATGCGAAAACAACTCATACCCAAAAACAGTGACATCAGTGTCTTTAACCCATTTCTTGACTCGAATGGTATCATGCGGATAAACGGTCGGCTCATACAGTCCACTTCACTAACATATAACGAGCGTTTTCCCAAACTTTTACCATATCAGTCACGCTTCACCCGTCTTTTGGTACAACATGTTCATTTATGTACCGTTCACGGTGAAATATTTCTCATGATGCGTGTAATTCGGGCTGAATATTGGGTCCCCAGATTGAAGAATCTTGTCAAGTCAATCATAAGAAATTGTAGAATTTGTGCTATATACAAACAAATACATAGTCAACAAATGATGGCCTCTCTTCCGCCCGAACGAACTACCCTTACACGCGCTTTTTATCACACCGGGGTCGATTTTGCAAGTCCTTACGATATCAAATCTTATGCTGGTCGTGGTTGTAATATTACTAAAGGATATATTTTGGTGTTTGTATGTTTTGCAACGAAAGCAGTCCACCTTGAAACGACCAGTGATTTATCCACGCCGGCTTTTCTAGCTGCTTTCTCTAGATTTTTTTCAAGAAGAGGTTGCCCATTAGCACTTTATTCAGAGAATAGTACAGCTTTTGTGGGAGCTTCCAATATTCTAAAAAGAGACACGAAAACTTTTCTCAATGAAGTTCGTCACGAACTTTTGTTCAACAATGCGTGTCAACCCATACAATGGCACTTTATCCCGCCAGCAGCTCCTCACATCTGTGTATTGTGGGAAGCTGGCGTGAAAAGTGTAAAGTCACATCTGCGAAAAATAGCTTCAGCTCAGCAATTTACTTTCTAAGAATTTAACACCATGTTAATCCGAATCGAAGGTTGCTTAAACTTACGCCCGTTATGCGCTATGACTGACAAACCTAGTGATCTTACATCATTAACACCCGATCACTTTTTAATAGGTGAAGCTATTCTAGCTCCACCCGATTCTAGCGAACCCGATTTTTCTAATCACCTTTTAAATCATGCAAACAGATGGCAAAGATTGAAGACCCTACACCATAATTTCGCTTCAAGATGGAAAGAAGAATATTTAAAGGAATTGCTATAAACGCTATAAATGGAAATTTCCCAACCGAAATCATGTTGTAGTCGATCTTGTTGTTATTCGAAATGATAATTTACCTCCCAATCCATGGCGGCTAATCATAAATCATAAAAGTATTTCCCGGTAGCGATGATCAGGTTAGAGTTGTTGAATTAGTCACCGCCAATAGTAATATCCGGCGTCCTATTACTAAAATAGTTTTACTACCACCAAGTCAAAACTAACAGTTCTCTCATATTGTTCTACAATGATACTCACAAATCATATCACCTCGTTTTGTTTTATGTATCATTCTAGTAAAGATATATGTATTAGAATCTTTTCCATAATTTTAGAACTCTTACATATTTACATTAGAATAGAAGAATCAGCTTCTACCCACTCATGCCCTCTACCCATTCAATTTTTAAATATCACACTAAAATATCTTCATTTTTAGATGGCTGGTCACGTGCCGAGACGCCAATATTTGTATGTTTTGTCTTTGGACAGTGCCAGCGTGGTGGAGGCGGTTGAACTCGAACCGCAACCGGTAGCACCAATAGCACCTCAGCTACATGAGTTACAAACCAGATGCCACGTTTGCGATGGTCGACATGTCTTAAGATGGTGTATACGGTTTTTGACCATGTCAGCCAGGGGGCGGCGCGAAGCTGTCATGACACATCAATATTGTTTGAATTGCTTTGCTAAGTCACATCGAGTCAGCCAATGCCCTAGCAGTAATCGATGTAATGAGTGTGGTACCAAACACCGTTCCCTGTTACATGCCAGCTTCACGCCAAAACGCCCGGAACGACGTCTGCATAATCATCAACGTCAGCAGCTCCTGGCACAATCAACAACAACGTCTACGCCGTCAGCAACCAAACCCACAGCACCAACAACGACTCCGTCGTCTACATCGACTACAACGTCAACGCTTTGGAACGAACAGGACAGCGAAACGCAACTGTGTAATTATTTACCAAAATTAATTCTTATATTGCTTATACATGAAATGAATAGAATGAAGTTAAATGAATTGGATTGAATACGCTTGAATTTAAATTGAAACCTTTTGATTTTTTTTTCCAACCAGTTGCGTTCCGCTGGTCTGTCCTACATAATACAAGTATACTAGCTCATACTTATTTAATTTTACTTCACACTATTTGGCTCCTCAACCCCTTGGTCATCTGTTGCTGTCCCAGCATGGGGGGGTGGGATGTTCAGGTTTGAGTGTGAAGGCCGGCTTTCTAACTCTCCTTAAATGTTTTACCATCTCTATTGAGGAGAGTTGGAGAGTTCCCGCGGTTTTTTGGTTTTCAACAAAGTACACATCACTCACTCGTTTTTAGTTTTTCGGCGAAGAACATTAATCCGCGTATATCTTTCATAAAAAAAAAACCTAAAACTCAGTCACATATAACATATTGCAGTTATTTTGTTCATCTCCTGTATATTATGTATTTTGGAATAAAAAATTAAATTATTTATAAAAATTCAGAAAAAGCGATTTTAATTATCTATGCTTTAAAGCTATATGATTGTTGTAAATTTAATGTATTCTAAAAGTTAATTAAATAACAATAAAGTAAAACAAATTAAATTAACATTGTGTTACACAAGCCCAAATAAAAATTAGTGCATCCAGGGACTCCCGAAACACCCTAACCCCCTCAACATCAGACAAAGGTGGAATCTATGAACTCGCAATATATAACTTAGACTCCCCATATGTAACACTCACACAAATAAACTCAATATCGGAGGAAGCGACTAATCTTGTAGGTAAAGAATTATGCACAGCAACAAGCACACCACCTCCCTTCTTAAGCTTACTATCAGCTCTAAAAATCGAAAAATCAACAGAAAAAATTTCACAATCGTTAACCCTTGGCTTCAGCCAAGTTTCACTAAACACAACAATATGATGTACACAGCTAATGGAGGCCAAAAATGTATCACGAAGCTTTGTATTAAGCCCACGGACATTTTGATACAGAATAGATGGCTTACTACATAGTTTTTTGACAATACAACGGATTGATTCAGTGTAACCGGACGATTGAACTTTCTACGAGGAATAAAACCCTTTACAAGTGCACCACTTCCAGGACCAGGCCAGGACTTCTTATCAAGAAAACTATCAAATGTAGACGACGGAACTAAAATTTTTAAAGAACAGATTTAACTATCTTGTGAAGGGTTGAATTTATTTATGGTTAATTTAGAAATATCAGGAATTAATTTACTATGGACAATAAAGTTCTTAATCATATCAATTGAGGTGTTAGATGCTAATCGTGAAATAAAAATTGATTTGCACGCAGGAATCACCACCAATTCATTTCCTTCAGAAAAATGCAACGGTGCCGCCAAACCTGCAGACGACACCGAAGGAACATCAGGACAATTAACAGATGTAACAATACTTCCATTATATACTGAATTACTTATAATAGGCTTAACCTAATTTCGGAAAACCGAAGGTTCCAACAGGACATCAGCCACAGGATCAGGCATTGCATCAGTTGGGTAAGATGAAACAACTGTAACAATAGCCGGAGGCTCAGAGGAGAAACAGACAGAGAATCAAATGGCGGACAAACAGGCAAGAAAGGGGATGCAAAGTCTGATCGGTGAGACCTGAATAGATGACGGACGATTAGTATTAAAAAAAATATGACCACGTTCCAACAATTTACAACAATTTACAAATTTACAAATATTAAAGACTGGTATTTTACAAGCTTATCTATTGACTTTTTCAACTCCTTTTCTATATCAATAAACGCACGTTGCATTGAATGTAATTTTTCCAGGCTTCAAATAACGTTTTACAATATTTAATATAAGCTGATTTGATTTTACGCATAACCTGATGATGTGAAAGACGTTTATTGGATGAAAATTATAAAAACTTATATGAATTATATAGCAAGGATGCATATAAATTTTTATAGAAATGCCCAAGTTGTTAAGTTGTTCCCAACAAGCAATCAGAGAGAAAATTTAAAAGGATAGAAAAAGACGCAAACTGATATCTAAATAGATTATCAATTACTTAGTTGATGACTTCACTTATTTGCCTCCATATAATATTTGGTCCGGCAACTCTATATACATATTTTTCTCCATATGAGGTATTTAGTGTAAAATCTTCAGTTGAGCGAATCGATTTGTCAAAATGTGTTCATATGGTGCAGTGTATTATTTTAATTTTATTTTACAATAAAAACGGTGTAGAGATTTATGGAAGAATGTAAAAAGGAAACATTATTAATTAAAATGAATTAATAATTAAATCTATATATAAGAACCAAAACTTACGTTGAGAAATAACATTTATGTTTAACATGTTGTCATTAAATTAGTGTAGGAAACAATTAAGAAAAAAATTACGCAAATGCACAACCATTTTTGAAAGAAGAATAGAAAGAGTATTTTTACTAATTTTGGTTTGGTGGGTGTATTCATAGTTTAAAAACATAAGCAAAACCAATAAACTTGTTCACAGATAAAAGGAAATCTCTGAATAAAGTATAATATTCGAGAGATATAATAATCGAAAAAGAATCGCAAAGTTAAGAGCATTTAGTTGTCATTTTCTGTGAAAGAGCAGAAAGAATAACTCACTGAGAGTAATGTTTGGGTTATAGGAAAAGGCGTTTTTGTGTTAAGATTTACCAAATGTAACAAGTTTTCATGTTATTATCATTCACTTTGTTCCTTAAATGTAAATATTTTCATAAGTTTTGTTTAAAATAAATTACAACAGATGCAAGAATACTGCATCAATATAAATTACAATTTTACTTGTGTGGCAATAGAGCGTACGTGCCTTACTCCCTCCCATTTACGTGTATTTCATATTAATGTTTTATTGTGTTTTAGAGATGCCAACGCAACAAGATTTTATTTTTTTTAAAGAATTTTCGTGTTAGAACAAATTTGCTGTAATTAAATTTTTGTATAAATTCAAGAAAAAATAAAAGGGAACGTTGGCCTAAACATTGTCAAACAACGAAATTTTGGACATATGAGAATAAAATCAACAATAGAAAGGTGAGAATTAAGTAGCTGTATATATATATTTTTACAATTCTGTGATAATGAATTTTTAAACAGACACATATAAAATTTGAGGACTTCTCGAATTACAATTTAATTGCTTAACTACCATTTTGACCTTAAAAGAAAAATATTACATATGCCCTACGCGGCAAGGTGAATAAAGTTTGTGCGGGTGTTTGTAACTTCTGAACTTAAAGTTGGATATTAAAAACCATATTCTATATAGATGTCCGCCTATCCTTCTGCTTATCTAGTTTTTTTTTATTCTAGAGGATCGCAGGTGTGAACATTTTTAGCAAAAGTTGATAAAGAATAGTTTTTAAGCAAGAGTACTTATAACGCCCTTTTATTTGTATAAATAAATCAATATGCACACAAGACGAATAACTGATTGAAAATTATGGTTGCCAGCACCATCGTCCAGGTACAGTAATTGCAAATCAGATGAGAATTATACCGCCTGCTATGCGACTGCTTTATATACATTTTTTTAACATAATTATTGAGTATGGTAAATTTGACTTCGGGCGGATTATTTTTGATACTCGGATATAAAATTGTGTTCCAAAATAAATCTTAAAAGGCCTTAAAGACATACCACTAATTTTTAACTTATCTTATAGAGTAGGTATCAATCACTTAGCCTAAATGTTAGTAATTTGAACCCAATGTTTTTAAATACAAATGAAAACAATATACCATAGAGACTTATATGGTCGGACTTGACTGATCAAAAAATCTTCACTGGTTTAGCTTAAACTTAGCCGAGTAAGCTTGTCTCAAATGACCTTCATTATGTTTAAAATTTAAAACTTATTTCATTTGGATTTTCGTACATTTGATTAAAAATAGTAGTAGTCACACTATTAACAGAAGCTGAAGCATAATAACATTCGAATATGTATATATTTTTTCTCGTTTAATTATAAAAAAAACCAACAAAAACATTATTTCCAAACTTATTTTAAACCTGTCTTAATTACTTTTTACCAAATCCATGTATCAGTTATGAGGCATTAACTGACAGGTATCAACATAAATTGTTTTTTAAAAAAAATTGCTTATAAGGTGGTTTGCTAAGCAAACATTTTAACAATTTTTAGCGCGTGTGCCACTAAGTTAAACCGTTATAAAATGTTAAAACAATAAATTTATGGTTATATGCCCAATAAAATGAGTTGCTCTAGAGCAAAGTTTAAAAACTTGATAAAAAAAACGGCAACGTTAGATTCTTCGATTGTGTGTCTTTAATGAATACAAAACAATTACAATTCTTAGAGTGGGTTTATTTTTGTACAATGTTACAAAATAACCAGTTGTATAGTTGTAGTTGTATTTGTTATTGTATGACCTAGGGCAATGCTCTGACCCAACGAAGTACTGATGAGAATGAAAACACCCAAACAAAACAGCAACAACAAGTAAAAAAAGTCTTAAGTACCCTCCACAGATATATATATAGAAAATATGGGCGTTACAGATACCTGATTGCGCTCATTAAGAGTGTGAGCAATACGCATTAACGTCCGCGTCAGATTCCGTATAAAGAAAGTTTTTTGTAAATGGCGGATGTGCATGTTATCCGACCCTGCCCATTTTTGATACATCAATGGTAATACTTATACAGTTAGTGTTTAACGTCCACTCCTACCGTGAAGGTTTTATTAGACGTTTGTTTAGGGTTATTATATTAGCATTATACTGTTGCCCCGTGATCCTTGGACGAAGACTTGCCGGTGCTCCGTTTCAGGGCGGGGCCCATGGTAATGCTCAGTATAAATGTCTGATAGGTAGATTTTTGTGGATTGTGGGCGTGACTCGTGAGTGATTTTTCCCAAATTAAACAGCGACCTGCAAGTGAACTAAACATTTTCTACCACACCGTTCCATCATATATACCGCCAGCCTTGGGTGGTGGATAAGTAAAAAGTTATAAGCATTTATGTTCATTCATCGAGTAAAACATGTTCAAAATAAGTTGTAAAGCTATATTTGAATTAGGTACCCTCCACATGTTTTCTGGATGTTGCAAAGAGGACAAACTTTGTATATATAGGGCTTGGCAAAAACCATAAAAATTAGTTTATCTTTATATTATTTATTCTACACGCATACTAAAGCTGCTTCCTCCTCTTAATTTCATGATTCCACACCACATATATAATAGAACAGTAAATCTTATTTGAACACTTTATAGCATGAACCACTATTGTTCATGCTATCCCAAGCTTCATCCGCAAGACATTAGAGAAACAGCTGCTCTTCAGGTTTTTCTTGGTGTTGTTCTCTACGGCAAATGTGTTTGTTATTGTTTTCCTATTTTACTTTGGTAAGTTTTTCGTTCTTCCATCATTTTACACTTCTTTCAACGTTTCCTTACAAGTTGCTCTATAACAGTAGTTCCCTACTCTATCTTGATTACCCCTCAACCAAAAAAAAACATTCCACAATCCTGCTTAGAGGGGATTGATGGTTGGCATCGATGCGGGTATTCAATATTCGGTATAGATTTAACATTTTACATGATGTCATGTGAAATTAGTCTCAAAACTACGTCTATGTGTTACGCAATCGTACCCCAGAAACAACCAATCTCTTCGTATGCGTACGTGCAGTTCGGGAAACACTGATCTAAAATAACCAGAATTCGAAACCACAACTGAGTCTCTTTTTAATAAAGCAACAACAACACAAATTAAGCTAATCACGATAATGCTTATATGCCTGTACATATCCGACACAAACAAATTATGTATGAAAACAAGTTTAACAGGCTACGTTTATTCGTTTTCCTCCACGACGTCTTTGCCAGTCGCCTTTAAGCGTTATCTACTAAAAATATGCCAAAGTTAACATAGTTAACATAATTAAGGTAAACTTAAGGCAGTGACGTATTCTATTAATTATGCTATGCATTATAGTTTTCTATTCTATATAGTTCAAATATAGGTTTTTTTATTATACCCTGCACCTCAGTGATGAGGGTATACTAAGTTTGTTCTCCCGTTTGCAACACCCAGAAGGAGGCGTCAGAGCCCCTACAAAGTATATATATACTTGATTAGCGTCAAAAACTGAGGCTATTTAGACATGTATGTCCATGTGACCGTGTGTCTGTCTGTTGTTGGCATTCTCACTGGCGTAAATTTTGCGATATTGATCTGAAATTTTGTACAGGCACTTTTAGTTTTTGCACGCAGATAGCTACTTAAAATGGGCAAAATCGGCCACGCCTACAACCGACAAAAATCTATTTATCTGCCACAACAATTAAGCTATAAACTCTGAATTTGGTATGTACATCTAATAATATTGGCTTCAGTGATGTGCCAAAAATGGGAGTATTTGGATGACAGACACGCCCACAATCAATAAATATATTTATATCTGCCACAAAAGTTGACCTAGGAACTTGAAATTTGGTATGCGTACACATAGTTAACCCATCCACTGCTGTGTTAAAAATAGGCGTGTTCGAATAACAGACACGCCCACAATTTAAAAAAAACCATATTCAACGTAAAAGTAGGCTTGCATGCTGATACGTAATAGAAACACTATTAGAGGGTGCAATATATATGTATATATGCCACGTCCACTGTTGTGGAGTTGGAGGGTATTTAAGATTTGGCCTAAGCCAAATTTAGTTTTCTTACTTGTTTTATGTCATGAAATTAGTTTAGTGTGTTAAAAATTTAATTTGCTTGCTTTCGAGGTGTACAATTTCCCCCAGTTTTTGAAGAATACTCCGTTGCTGTGTCTAAAATTACCTTCTAATGAAATACCGTTACACGATACGTACGCATACTGTAAGTTCATCTCTCATCTTCAGATTACTTTCATTCCGTTTACGATTACGAAAGTCATTTTGGCGGAAAAGTGCTCATTTAAGCGCGATAATCAATAATTATAAATATATGCATAATATATGCATGAAACTTCAAACGCAATGTGATAGGCTACCGCTCAAAGTCACATGTAAGTATATTTGTATACAAAGAAAAATGCATACATAGCGTAGGCTAAGTCTTGAATACCTATACATATATACGCTAACGGACAGACACATTCACATATACATATTCACATTTTCCTGCTCACCAAGAATAAGTATAATTTATGGGGTCTCTTCTTGGGTTCTTGTGACAGTTACACATATATACGAAATGGCAATCTTAGTGCGCTCTTTACAACGTATGGGTATGAAAATGGAATGTAAATTTGTACCCCGTCCGTAAAGTGTTCATATGGCCGCGGGCAACTTTTTTCCGATTTGTAGATAAAATTAAAAGAGACAATAATTTCGGAGCCATATGTACTTTCCAACTCAGGCGGCCATGAATTTACTATTTTGAAAAAGGCCTGCTTGCTTTGGAAAGCATCCTGTAAGATAAGCAAAAAACCTATAATCGGCTTAGACTAAAGCCTGGATGCCCTTCACATTTAAGCTGTTTTGCAACTTTAACTTCGTAACTTTAATTAAATAACCTTTCTTCTTCTAAGTTGTTAACATAACCACAAAATTTTCCTTACGTTGTTTTCAAAGTAGCATTTTGCGAAAGATTCAAAAATAATTGTATTAACAAGTGAAAATATTATAGTCGATCAAGCCCATCATATACCGTACACCACTTGATGTATAAAGATCTCCAGTATAACAGGATCTTGGGATTATGGAGAGGGGTTCTAAAAGTGGTCCGATCCTAACCATTTTCAATAGAGTTCCTCTTATCCTTGTACAAAATTTCATCGAAATATCTCAAAAAATATTAGGACATCAAATGGGGAGGGGTTTTAAAAATGATCCAATCTGGTCCATGGTAAATAGGGTTTTCCTTTGGGCCAATACATGTCCTTGTACTGTAAATTTTATCAAAATATTTCAAAAAATGCGACCTATAGCTTGCGCACAAATGGTTAAATCGATTCAGATTTTGATTCTGAATCGATCGGTATAAGTGAAGGTAGTTGTGCCATTTGCCGTTTAGGAGTTTCAAACATCTTAATGTACCCTTTGCCCCAAGTGATGCAGGGTATAATAAAAACATTGAAAAGAAAATTTCTTATAATAATTCAAAATTTCAAAAATGTTTCTTTTGCAATTTAAAACAAGTAAAAAAGGTTATAGTCCGTCAAGCCTGACTATTTAATACCCTACGACACTTAGTTCCTTAAATTATGCCACAATAAGTTCAGTTGTACTAGTAAACACGAAGTATTGCCATATCAGACTTTTTGTGAAATATCATTATATGGGGATTGGTTCTAAAAATGGTCTGATGCAGTCCATTTTTATTAATAGGGTCCCTATTTGGACCAATGCATGTCCTTGAACCAAATTTCATCAAAATATATCAAAAACCTATACATGTAGACCTCTAGGTACTTTGCTATTGAAAGTGGGTTAATAGATTACAGTATGTGGATCTTTCTACAATCCTTCAAAGCGTATAGATTTCAGGATTTCTCCTTTATTACAGATATTCCATAAGGCGTACAAAAAATCTTTATTAACGATATTAAAAAATATTAACGAATTATTTATTATTTATATATTTGGAAAAGTGAATTTAACTACACCCACCTATAATGGACTTATTATGGATGTTCGTATCCTTAGAAGTTTATTTAGAATATTTGGCGCAAATGACCCACGCTCAAATAAATTTGAGATATTAGTCCCTTATTATTTGGACTGGTAATATTGTGGTGTTCTATTTGGAAGATGTTAACGATGTCCTAGATGTCCATACGCCTAATATAGCCCTATTTTACGTGTTTTACTTCATTTGCATTCGTTCGAAACAAACCTCGCAATTGCATTACTATTGTATTTTACTTTTTTAGAGCGCCGGTTGTGTCTTGATGCACTCAACTGTTTGATTTGCTCTTCTTGCATGTTCTCTCCCGCATTATGCTTAATACCTGAAAAAATATTTCATTGAAAATTCTTCGTCGAATTATAATGAGGATGCATTCAATTACTTCGTTTATTCAATCATATAGAACACACGCACACGTATGCATATTGAACACACCAATACACCAATAATAACAATGAAATACTTTTCCACAAACATTAAGCACCCATAACTTTAAGATTCCAATAATTTTGCTCTCAACTAATTGAATTACTCATTTGTTTTTATTGTGGAATTGGAATTCCCCACGTTCACCAGAAATTCTGATCTGAAATTGTATTGTGTATATGTATATAGGTGGGTGTAAGATTAAAGACTAAACGCGAAAAAACGTAAGAGAGGTGCTAGTTAATATGCATTAGGCGATGACTCCTTTACTAGTGTCAACTCATTTTATTTTGTCCACATAAGATGGCGGTATATTAAGTTTGGTATTACGTGTACTATACTTAGAAGGAAGTACCAAGAGAAAGAGCCCCTTTCATAGCGTACGTAATACGTATCAACTTTATCGTCGGATTCTTCACATAAAAGGTTTTTTTGTGGATATAACATGTTTTTGTTAAGGGTGTGAAGATAAATACGAATTTAACTAGCAAAGACACAAGTCAAAAATATTAGCAGAGTTCTGTTAAGTAGTTAACAAAACTCTGTTAAGATGAGATATAAGAAGAAAATGGATAAAAGATTTCTTATATAAATTAAATACTTTTACGTTTACATTTTCGTTTTTTATACCCTCCACCTTAGGGAAGAGGGTATATTCATTTTGATCATCCGTTTACAACACATCAAAGGAAGCCTCGGAGACCCCACAAACCATATATATTCTTAATCAGCATGAAAAGAGAAATCGTTTGAGACATGTCCGTCAGTGTGTTCTGGCTTTTTGGCTTGTGTCTTTGCTAGTTAAATTCGTATTTATCTTCATAGTCTTGTTTTTGTTAACGTGTGAAATTCGATTATATTTATTCAGGTAGAATACAATACGAAAAAAGAAGCTTTTTGAACATCACGACTTCTCATCGTCATCATCTTCTTAAACACTTTAAAATTTTTCCTCAATATTAGCATTGTGCGTTTTAGTTTGTCTAGTGCGTATCTTATAACTAACTGGGTTTAACTGAACTAGGCACTTCGCGAACTACACAACTTATGAACGCCTTTGTGTATTCCACCGAAGAATTGCGTTTAAGAAAAATTAGTTTTTAGTATATTGCTTTTGTTTAATTTTTTTCAATATGCATATTTTGTAGTACACATTCTAAGGAGGATAAAAATTGAAAATACCCAAGTACTCAAAGATTTGTATACCGTTATAATGTTGATAAAAATTATTGGTCCGGAACCATTCTGCGGTGTGGCGAAAATTCACATCACGGAAGCGGTAGGACAAATGACTTTGGAAAAGGCTGCCAATCCCTGGGAAACCTGCAAGGGTAAACGACAGGCCAAAACATTCATAAAATCTTCCAATAAAGCTGCGAAGCTTTTGGAACTTCAAAGGGGCGAGTTTAGAATACTAACTAGCCTTTACACGGGACACTGTACCCTCAGATAAAATTTAAATAAAGTAGGGGTATCTGACTAAAAGTGACTCGTCTGGGATACTGACCAAGAATACTTTTGGGCGTGTGGCGCGCCTTATTTTGGCAATTACAAACGTTTAAACAAAACCAATACACATCTGACATAAAAAATTAGTTTTTACCTAAACTTTTTTCTAATCGATTCTACTGTCCCTGTTCTAACTATTCTCAGGTAGATTCTGCACGTGAACTATAATTTAAATTATGCTGAAGTGCCCGCAATCGGTAAAATCGGTCCGCTACTACTCCTTAATACCTTGCACCTTGAAAGAGTATTGCTTGTTCACACCGTATACACGTTCAACTGCATGTTTTTACATATGTTTCATATGTGTGTGTATCGTTCTGGTCTTGATATTACACTTGTGCTTCTTCATTTTCTTAACACATTCGCGACGGATGACGCCCAATGTCGTAATTTAAGATTTTCCCTTGGGTGCGGATGACGCTTTATGTCGTCATTTAAGTTATCGTTTAACAATTCTTTAAAAATTTAATTTTTCAAATATATAAGGGTGATTTTTTTGGCCGTGTAGTAATCAATATTTAGTTCCACAAAGATGTTCTGAAAATTGGTCAATCGGGTCCAAATTTGACACAGCCCATTATTAAGTCAATTAACTATATGTGTGCCATTTTCTTTATACTTTCGTCCATCCATAGGACAGAAGCTTATTAAAAAGTAAATATTAATTTTTCAAAGTCAAATTACTTTATTCTGGCATACGTTTCTAACATCAGAGATTTTTTACAATACTATACAATATACATATTTAGTTACAAGCGAAGAGGTAAAATTATGATACAAGTATGGAACAGTAAAAAAAGCGCAATATTCAAATGATCTCTACCATTCATAATGCTGACATGATCGATTCTAATAAAATCGACGGAAATACGCAACTTTTCATCAAGAAACCGCACTGCATCATTGATTACAATCAATACATGAATGGTGTCGATCTTGCCGATCAATATCTTGCCTATAATCCCATTTTCAGAAAAAGTCTCAAATGGACTAAAAAGGTCTTTTTTTACCTTCTTCTTAATTCATTCCGTATTTATCAAACACTGAATTCGCAATCAAAAATTAGATTTCACCATTTCATGCTGAGTTTAGCGGAAAGTTGGATAGAAGAAAGCCCTGATATATCACATTCTAATACCAAAGAAGCAACCAATGAGCCCTCAACACAGAAATATTAATTACAGCAATTTTTCTAAACCTATCCGCGATTGTAACAATTGACAAAAAACGGCTCCGTACCCACAGTAAGCACAGCCAGCAACGCCCCGTCGCGAATGTGTTAATTTATATACTTTTGTACTTGTACACAACAACACCGACACCAAAACTGCATGTACTTGGCGGCGGTGCTATTGGACTCATGAAGTAGTGAACATAGCTATGTACTCATTAGAAAGCTTTGCATCGATTGTATTCTAGATTTGGCCTCAGTCATTGGTGCAGGGTATGAAAAATCTGACATTTTTATAAAAAATTGACATTTTTATACCACCACCCTGTGGAAAAGGGTATATTAAGTTTGTGCGGATGTTTGTAACTCCTATACGGCAAATGCCACACATTTATTTATATTAACTCCATCTATATACAACAATTATTTCAAAAACTTTTGAACAAACACTTAAAATTTGATAACATGAATGAAATGAACATTTTACATTAAAGTTCAACACAATTTAATTGCAAATAATAATGTGATGACATTTTTAACATCACTTTCATTGGGAATTTGAGCAGTTTTCAAATACTCGTGATAATTAGTTTATTTTTTCATTATTTAATAAAAAACAAGTAAGAAAACTAAATTTGGCCTAAGCCGAAACTTAAATACCCTCTATATCTATTTATATAATAGAAGATAGGCGTGGCAGGTACATAATTACACTTTCTAATGATGTATGTATTATGTATTAACTTCCAAGTCGAGTGGGTGTGTCGTTTTCCAATGACGCTTCATAGTTCAATTTGAACGATTTTACCCAATTTAAATAGCGATCTGCGTCCAGAAACTAAGAGTGTCTGTAAACAACTTCAAAGAAATATCTCAAAATTTGCGTTCGTAAAAGTGCCACCAACAGATGGACCCAAGGGGCACACTGATATACATGCCTCGATTGACTCAGTTTTTGATGCTGATCATGAAGATATACACTTTGTACGGTCTGTGACGCCTCCATCTGGGTGGTGCAAATGGAATAACAAACTTAGTATATCTCTATCCTTTGTGGAGGGTATAGTTAAAAAGAGTTAATGAAGGGTCCATAAAGTATGGTCTTACGGCTGAAAGATCTAATTTGCACAACTTACAAAAAATGCAGTTGTGAGTCAGTTATCGCATCATTTCAAATTTATTGAAGCGTATTAAGAAATTTATAATTAATACTGGTTATTGTCATTTTATCTTTTCTTCTTTATTATTATCTCACTGGTTAAATTGTCTTTAGAAAAAAACATTTGATTCAATTGTCGTTATCAGTCAAGTGCGACAATTAAATCAAAGTTTTTGAAATCGTGCTTAAAGTATAATTATTTATAACGCTTTGTATCCAGTGTTAATGACACTTTTGATAGTGGTGTTAACGAAAAGGCTTTGTCGAAAAAAGTTCACTTGTTATACGCTCTGCGTAAGATGGGGGTGCGCTAAGTTTACCATTTCACTTGCAACTTCAATAAAAGCTCTCATAAGCACAGAGATGCTGGTGGTATACTAAGTTTGTCATTTCGTTTGCAACACCCAGAAGGAGACATCAGAAACCCTACAAAGTATATATATTCTTGAACAGCATCAAAAACCGAGCCGATCTAGGCATGTATGTATATCCGTGTGCCCAAGTATCCGTGCGTCAATATGTTTGTGAGACGCTTCTGTTTCTGTCCTATGGATGGACGAAAGTATAAAGAAAATGGCACACATATAGTTAATTGGCTTAATAATGGGCTGTGTCAAATTTGGACCCGATTGACCAATTTTCAGAACATCTTTGTGGAACTAAGTGGTGCAGGGTATTAAATGGTACAACAGTACAATTTATGTATAACTTTCCATTCCTACGCAAAATGCAAAACAAATGTTGTTAGTACAGATACGCACTAAAAGTTAAACGTCCAACGTCGGGTCTAAAGTATGTATCGAAAGCATTTGCTAATAAATGTAGACTAATAAACTTTTACTGCTTCCTTAAGAAATGCTAATTGATATTATATATACATTATAATTATCTGTAGGCAACATTCATTTGTACTTTTATACACATTTAACCGTATTAGTGAATTTATCCACAAATATGTAACAACAATACCCTCCATCTCCACATATAAAAATTGGGCGTGGCAAGTACCTGATTGCATCCTCTAACAGTGGACACGTCAGTGGATGTTGCAAACGGAAAGTCTAATTTAATAGGGAATAAGAAAAAATTTAAAAAACTAAATTTGGCTTAGGCCAAATCTTAAATATCCTCTAACACCTCTTTCATGGTGGTTGGTGTGATATATATCTGACTACGCCCTTCATTAGTCATGCGTTAATAACAAAGACGAGTTTCATGCAGAATAGGTTTTTTTAAATTGCTGGTGTTTGTGTTATTTGACCACGCCCATTTTGGCACATCGATGGATGGAGTAATTTTACATGTGTAAACCAAATGTTAACTTAATACGTGTACCATTATGGCTAATAGATAGATTTTTGGCGTTTATGGGCGTGCCTCTTAACCGATTTTGCTCAATTTAAATATACGCCTTTGGGAGTTTCAATAACAAAATATATAAATATTTTATTATATATATATATACTTTCTAGAGTGTCCAAAACCTCCTGGGTGTTGCAACCAGAATAGCAAACTTGGAATACCCCCATCTCACGTGGTGGTTATAAAAAGTCAATAATAAATTTTCTGTAACAGTCAACGGAATGCTGCTTTATTTAAAACATCATTTGAAGAAAGAGACAAACAATTAATTTCAATGTCAACATTTACATACACATCAGTAGCATTATTGTCATGAAATTGATGTAAATAACGAAAAAATACCACCATTAGAAAAAATCGAAATATACGTTTATGCGCATACCCATCTGAACAATAATTTATCATTCACTGTTTTATCGCAATTTTCATGATGATTGTTCAATCGTTAGCAGGTCAATAATAACAATAATAATAACAATAATGGAATTTGCGCTGCCGCATATCATATCATACTTATTTCCTCCAAGTCCGACAAAAGCTCAACTGTAGTAAACGATAAAACAGTTAAGTAATGTGTGTAGAAAACATATGTTATATGACACTGTTTGCGTTGATATATATTTCAATGTTGTTCAATGTAAATAAAATGTTTTTATCTATTGAGTAAATGTCATTTGAGTTATAAACGGAAATATTTCGTATGTGTGCGATGGTATAAACCATACGTATAAACGTATAAGTGCACAAGCACTCAAAATAATCGTTTACGGTACGACATGGTTGGTTATTGTTTTCACAATGATGATGACGTCCCTAGTAACTCTACATGATGGCACAACATTAAAGATGAAACAAGTGAGAAAACTAAATTTGGCTTAGACCAAAACTTAAATATCCTCCAAGTCTGCAACGGTGGTTGTGGCAGATATATACATTACGCCCTCTAATGTGTATCAGCTTGCAAGTTTAGTTTTACGTTGAGTGTGGTCCTTTTTAATTGTGGGCGTATCTCTTTTCCTATCACGTCCACTTCTGACACATCGATGGATGGGATAACTATATATACGTGTCAAATTTCAAGGTAAATTATTGTGGCACATATAAAGATTTTTATCGATTGTGGGCATGTCTGTTATCCGATTACGCCTATTTTTGACACATAAATTGATACGTTCAATGTAAATATGCGTACGAAATTTAAACTTGCTAGCTCAATTTTCGTGGCAGATAAATAGATTTTTGTCGAAGGGCCGTGGCTTTTGACCGATTTTGCCCATTTTAAATAGCGATCTGTGTGCAGAACTAGAAGCGCGCGTTTGTAAAAAATTCTAAATCAATACTTCGAAATTTTCGCCCGTGAGAATGCCTACAACAGTCAAACACACGAACACACACATCTAGATCGATTTAATTTTTGATGCTAGAGATATTTTTGAGAAGAGTATATATAGTTCGTGGGGTCGCTGATGCCTCCATCTGGGTGACGCAAACGAAATGACAAACTGTATACTATGTTTGTCATTTCGTAAAAAAAAGTTACAGTTGGTTAGTGACAACAGTCCTACGCCGTTATTACCTTTACGCAAAATAGAGCAAGTACTTCCTTATATAAAAACAACAATGTCATAGTCGGTCAAGCCCGACCATATAATACCCTACACCACTTACGTCCACAAATTATGCCACAATTGGTTTAGTTGTCAGTATACGACAGGTATTGCCAGGACGTCATTGGTGAACACAAAGCATTTAATACTTCAGTAGTGAAGTAAATTTATGAAAAAATGTCAAATGAGTTTAATAAATAGAGATTAAAATCATCTACAATGACGATGTCACTGCAACAATTTACATAGAAAATCAACAAAAAAAGTCGTTAGTGTCCGGTGGTTTAAAGGACTCAATATTATTAAAAGACATGGGTGAAGGAAGATCCTTTTTTGGCTCATTTTTGGCACTTCGATGGATGGGATAAATATAAATATGTGCACTAAATTTCAAGTTTATGTATCAATTTTTGTTGCAGTGATATCGGTTTTTGTCGATTATGGGCGGATTTGTTAACCGACCATTTTTGGCACATCGATGGATGGAATAACTAAAGATATGCATACCAAATTTCAAGTTTATAGATAAATTTCTGTAGCAGATAAATGGATTTTTGTTGATTCTGGGCGTGGCTCTTGTCCGGTTTTTCCCATTTTATAGCAATCTGCATGCAAAAACTAAAAATGTTTGTACAAAATTTCAGCTCAATATCTCAAAATTTATGCCCGTGAAAATGCCCACAACAGACAGACACACGGACGTACATGTCTAGATCGACTCAGTTTTCGACGGTCAAGAATATATATACTTTGTAGGGTCTCTGACGCCTCCTTCTGGGTGCTGCAAACTTAGTATACTCTCATCACTAAGGTAGAGGGTATAAAAAAAACAAGATAGAGAAGTTCGGTTAAGACCGAAGCTTAAATACCCTCCACCTTTTATAGTCCTCTAAAAAATAAGTTCCTATTGCCATATTTATGTATATGACTATTTCATGTAGTTACGCAAATAGCGTTTTTTTTAAATTATAGGCGTTTGCGTTATTCAATCACGCCCATTTTTGGCACAGAGTTGATCAACGGTACCACCTATATTTTAACTTGATAGGCATAGTATTGTGCGATATATAATTTTTTAAAGATACAACTTTTTCGAGGTATGTTGAGATTTTCGTTTATTGTGGGCGTGTCTCTTAACCGATTTTGTCCAATTTCAATACGGAACAGCGAAATTAAACTAAGAATAAGTGTGCCAAGTTTAAATTTGATATCTCAAAAATTATGACCGTGAGAGTGCCAACAACAGACAGACACACGGACGGACATGTCTCAAACGATTTCTCTTTTCATGCTGATTAAGAATATATATGGTTTGTGGGGTCTCCGACGCTTCCTTCGATGTGTTGTAAACGGATGATCAAAATGAATATACCCTCTTCCCTAAGGTGGAGGGTATAAAAAGAAATGATTTCATGACGGCAACAGTTTACAATGAAAAACAAGTAAGACAACTAAATTTGGCTTAGGCCAAATCTTAAATACCCTCCACCTCCACAACGTTGGGCGTGGCAAATATAGATTTAATACGCCCTATAGTAGTGTATGTATTAAGCATTAGCTTGCAAATGTACTTTTACGTTGAATATGGTTTTTTGTAAATTGTGGGCGTGTCTGTTATCCGACCATGCCCATTTTTGGCACATCAGTGGATGGGATAACTGTGTAATCGCATATTAAATTTAAGTTCCTAGCTCATTTTTTGTAGCAGATATAAAGATTTTTATTGATTGTGGGCGTGTCTGTTATCCGACCGTGCCCATTTTTGGCACATCAATAAAGCTTATACTTATGGATGTACATACCAAATTTAAAGTTTATAGCTGGATTGTTGTGGCAGAAAGATAGATTTTTGTCGATTGTGGGCGTGGCTCTTGACTGATTTTGGCTATTTTAAATAGCGATCTGCGTGCAAAAGTTATAAGTGTCTGTACAAAATTTCAGCTCAAAATTTACGCCCGTAAAAATGCTAACAACAGACAGACACACGGACACACGGACATCCATGTCTAAATCGACTCAGTTTTTGACGCTGAACATTAATAGATAATCTTTGTAGGGGCTCTGATGCACATTGGGTACAATCGAACAAATCCACACCTACAATCAAAAAATTTTAATCTGCCAGAAATATTGAGCAATGAAGTTGAAATTAGTATAAATATTTATAATTACATCATGCATTAATTTGCCAGAAGTGGGCGTGGTCGTGTAACAGTTATGCCCACAATTTACAAAAAACCGTACTCAGTGATGTGGGTGGTAGTTAAGACGCATTAAGCCAAATTTAGTTTTTATACCCAGCACCACTTGTGGCAAAGAGTATATTATGTTTGGGTGGATGTTGTAACCCCCAACCGGCAAATGCCACAATTATAACGATCAAATGAGAATCAAAATCTGACGCGATTTAACTATGTCGGTCTGCCTGTCTGTCCGTGTAAATATGTGTTCAAGCTACAGGTCGCATTTTTTGAGATATTTCGATAAAAGCTTTTGACAAAATTTGAACCCGATCAGACCATTTTTGGAACCCGTTTCCTTATAATGGTGTTTCATGAAGTGACTACTGCCTCACGTTTACTGATGCAACTAAATTAATTGGATCATACTTTGTGGAAGTGGTGTAGGGTATTAAATTTTCGGGTGTGACCCACTATAAACTTATATAATGCATGAAAATTACTATGATTTATCCATATAGGCAAATACAACATTGCACACAAATGTAGTGGTTAATGTAACGGCGAAGCGGTGCTCCGAATGATGGGAGGAAGTTCAAGTTCAAGTGTAGCGTGGAGTGTAAATAACGCCAAAAAATGGAATAAAGCAAATTAATGTAAAAGAAGTTTAAAAAAAAGTACAAATACAATAAAATAAAAGTCGGCGCGATAAGATAAAAACGATAAGAAGCCTTTAGAAATAATTTTAGCGCAATCAATGTACAATAAAAGTTGCCGCAAAAATTGAGCTGCAATATATGTATTTATAATTTGCGCCCATAGCTTATAAAAAAAGAAAAATCAAAAACTGACACGAACGGGCAGAAGGTCTGAACGGCATAAACATACATAATTGGATTCTAAGCAAGAATATAAATACCTTTGGAAGTGTGTGGTGTTTCTTGTTAAAATAACCTGACACTCTAATTATAATTTTTGACCTGAATGGTCCTAAATTGAATTGTTATATATTTGTCCCACCAGCTTCTCCGCGATAGTTTTAAATTTGTTGTAAGCGTCCAGATATATACGGATGTGGACGGCATGTGTAGTTTAACTTCATAGGTACAGTTTTGTGGCGGTAAGAGGTTTTTGTCGATTGCGAACGTGCACTTGTCTGACATCGTCCAATTTAAATAGGAACTTACGTACAAATCCTACGAATATTTATATTGAACTTCAGCTCAATGTCGCAAAATTTACATCCGTGTTCGTTCCAACAACAGACACGGAAGGACGGACATGTCTAGATAGATCCAATTTTTTATCCTGATCAAGAATGTATAAAGTTTGTAGGGTATCCTTCTAGATGTTACAAACGGAAAATTAATTTTAGTACTCCCCCTAACTTATGTGGATTAAATAAAAATAAGATTTTGCAAAAAGTATCCGGAAAATATATTTGCAATGTAATTCATAGCTTAACACAAAAATGCATTATATTTCCTTTTTACACCGTACCGCATAATATTATAAGAGACTTTTTATACCAGAGCTCTTATGTAGTGTAGTGTGCGCTTGTTTTTCCTCTTTATTATGCCAAAGCCATGCAATATGTATTATACATGCCGCAACGTAATGGGTATAGTACGTATTAATGAACGCATCGGCATGAGTACGTACATATACTGTGGTAAGAGCAATAATTCAGCCGAAGACGTATGTTGTAGTGCCTTAAATGAAACGTCATTCACATTTTTAAAGCAATAGTAATGTCTATACCATATGCACTCTATACTGTAAAAAATTCTTACTAATTCATATAACCGGTGGAATAATACCATCTCAACGTATTGCTGCTGTTTAAGTCTGTGTCAAAATGTCCTCATTTGGATTGAGTTTTCGATACGAAGTATAGTTTCCTTGTAGCATTACATATGACAAATTTTGTACCTCTAACAGTTTTGTTGCTACGAAATTTTATGTTAGGGAACTGAACCATTTTTAATTGAAGTGAAAAAAATCAATCGAAAACGGTGAAGTACATTTGAAAACAGGAAAAGATCGTTTCGCAAGGAAAAGTAGCAGTTTTAAAAGGAAACAAGTAAGAAAACTAAATTTGACTTAGGGGTCAAATTTAAAATATCTTCCACATCGACATATAATAGTATGCGTGGCAGGTACATGATTACGCCCTCTAATAGTGTATGTATTACGTATCAAGTTGAGTTTTACGCGGAATATAGTTTTTTGTCGATTGTGGACGTGTCTGTAATCCGACATTGGTATATCGATGGATGGGATGAAGGTAAATATTAGTATTCAATTTAGTTGCTCAATTTTTGTGGCATATATGTATATATATATATATGTTATCTCTTAACCGATTTCGCTCATTTTAAATAGCGATCTCTGTACAAAAACTAAAAGTACTTGGACAAAATTTCAGCTCAATGTCTCACAATTTACGATCGAGAAAATGCAAACGACAGACAGACACACGGACATACATGTCTCTGTTTTTGACGCTGTTCAAGAATATATAGACTTTGTAGGGTCTTTTACGCCTTTTTCTGGGTTGGAAACGGAAAAACATCTTATGCGGAGGGTACAAAGAGGTCTACTGGAATAATTAGAATAATTTGGAATAGGACTGATTTTCATTTGAAATGGAGACGTAGCAGTTTTAAAGTGAAAACGAGAATTTTATAATAAACGCAAGATTTTGAAATTGAAAAAGGGTTCTTTTGGGAATTCCTAATGACAAAGTACAATTTGAAAAACGAAAATATCATTTGAAAATAAAATTTATGGAAAAAGTAAATTCTACAAGCATTTTTCCATTTTCAATTATCTTTTACAATGCAAACAACTAGGAAATACAAAATATAATAAACTAAGTTTACAACCGAAACGAGGAGCTCCACGAGAAACTTTTAGTGCGGACAACTCAAGCTGTCTTTGTTTAACTTTGAAACTCAGACTAATATTTACATTTTTACCATCCCGAAAAACAAAGGTTTTCTTCTCAAATGGCATATAAAGTTTACCTTGGCATAAGATTCTCAGATCAGATTCATCTCAAATTCTCCAAAAGAACTTTTTTTATTCTTCAACGTGTTAAGTAAATATCCACTACATTGGCAATGAGAAGCATACATAATCCACTCTGCTCTTCACTTCGCTCACATGTTGTGTACGTTTAGTGTAAATTTATTTAATAATTACTTGTATGATTTGTTTGCGTATTCCTCTACTTTTGTTTACGTTTCATCGGGAAAGTGTGTGTGTGCGCGCAAATTTCGAAACTTTACTGTAAAGAATGCGGAATTGCGTTATGTATGTTTTATATATTTTTCTACTCCTTTTCAACGATATGTACATATTTACCTCCATGTCATAAACATAGACAAATCAGGCCAGTGTGTTATACTTGTACATTTAGTGTATACAATGTGCATTCTTCAACATGTGTTTATGGAAGTATATAAATAAATATTGCACACTGAACTATTCTTACAATTTAATGTGAATCTGATAAATTTATTTAATGGATTATTCGTTTTCATAACCCTCACATAAGATAGGGCGTATACTCACTTTGTCAAACATTTGCAACACCTCAGAGAGAGGCGTCAGACACCCTGCAAGGAATACAAATACTTGATCAGCTTCAAGAACTGAGTCGATCTAGACGTACGTCCCTGTGTGCGTCTGTTGTTGAAATTCTCCCGGACGAAAATTTTTAGATATTGATCTTATTTTTTGTACAGACATTTTTAGTTTTTGCACTTAGATCGCTATTTAAAATGAACAAAACCGGTCAAGAGCCACGCCCCCAATCGACAAAAATATATTTATCTGCCACAAAAATTGGGCTGTTAGTGCATAAATTTATAATTACCCCATATATCAATGTGCTGAAAATGGGCGTCATAGCATAACAGATGCGCCCACAGTCAACAAAAATCTATATATCTGCCACAAACATTTACCTATGAATTTGAAATTCGGTATGTTTATCTATAATTACCACATCTATCAATTGGCCAAAAATGAGCAATGTTTCTGACGCCTCCTTCTGGGTGTTGCAAATGGAATGACATATTTAGTACACCATTCATCTTATCTGGCCACCTTATATAAATAATCTCAGGATCTAATTATAAAATAAATGACAACAAAAACAAGATAGAGAAGTTCGGTTAAGACCGAAGCTTAAATACCCTCCACCTTTTATAGTCCTCTAAAAAATAAGTTCCTATTGCCATATTTATGTATTTGACTATTTCATGTAGTTACGCAAATAGCGTTTTTTTTTTAAATTATAGGCGTTTGCGATATTCAATCATGCCCATTTTTGTTACAGTGTTGGATAACGGTACCACTTATATATATACCAAATTTTAACTTGATAGGCATAGTATTGTGCGATATATAATTTTTTAAAGATACAATTTTTTCGAGGTATGATGAGATTTTCGTTTATTGTGGGCGTGTCTCTTTACCGATTTTGCCCAATTTCAATACGGAACAGCGAAATTAAAGTAAGAATAAGTGTGCCAAGTTTAAATTTGATATCTCAAAAATTACGACCGTGAGAGTGCCAACAACAGACGAATTCTCTTTTCATGCTGATTAAGAATATATATGGTTTGTGGGGTCTCCGAGGCTTCCTTCGATGTGTTGTAAACGGATGATCAAAATGAATATACCCTCTTCCCTAAGGTGGAGCGTGTAACAAGTAAAATGGGGCTCTATTAGGCGAATGGCAAATCTAGGACACTCATCATTATGAACCTCTTTCAAAAAGTTAGGAAATAATATCTCAGTTTTCTTTGAACGCAAGTAATACGTGATAGTGTGCGTACGTACCTTAACCGATCACGGCCATTTTCATAACGTGTTGTCCCGGGCATAAAGGTGGGGGAGGAGTCATTTAAAATTTTGTCACTTACGCCAAATATTCTAACTAAACCCCTAAAACATACCTACGTCCATAATAAGTCCACTTTAGGTGGGTAAGCTATTGCATCCTTTTACTTAATAGCAGGTAGCTATTACTTTATAAAAAAAAAAAAAAAATGGTCAGATTGGGTCCAAATTTGTCAATTATTAAATAAATTAGCTATGCTTTCCAAGTTTTGTTAATATTAATAATGGCGAATTTTCGTCATATAAATATACATTTTATATAAATGTATATTTAAATATACATTTTATAAATGGACATGAATAATCGATTCAGATATTTATTCTAAGGCGATCTTATTAATTGAAGGTGGGTGTGGAATTTGGCGTTTAGGAGTTACAAACATCCGCTCAAACTTAATGTATCCTCTTATCACATGTGGTGTAGGGTATAAAAGGGCATTGGTATCTTCTCTTCCAATTAACCAATAACATTTGTATACAACCTAGGTAAGAAATACCCCCGTGGAAAATATTTTCATACGAAATGTTAAAGGGGTTCCTTAAGTTGTCTTTCTTTTCCCTTATATATTGTTAGGCATTACCACCGTGTAGGGTGTTAAAAACAAGAAGAACCAACTAAGAAGAATGTGTATTGTACAGTAGTATTAACTTACTAGTAGCGGAATTCACATATTTTATTAAAACGGAAGTTGACAGTCATAACTATGAATTTTTATACCCTCCACCTTAGGGAAGAGGGTATATTCATTTTGATCATCCGTTAACAACACATCGACACATCTTTAAAAAATTATATATCGCACAATACTATGCCTATCAAGTTAAAATATAGGTGGTACCGTTGATCAACTCTGTGCCAAAAATGGGCGTGATTGAATAACGCAATAAAAAAAAACACTATTTGCGTAGGTACATGAAATAGTCATATACATAAATATGGCAATAGGAACTTATTTTTTAGAGGACTATTAAAGGTGGAGGGTATTTAAGCTTCGGTCTTAATCGAACTTTTCTATCTTGTTCTCAGTTCAGTTCGATTCAGTTGAGTTATAAGAATTCATAAACTTGTACGTACGTGTTGTCCGTGCTTATGTAAGCATTTTGTGTATTAATGTTTATTACTTAAAACGGTGTGATGTTGGCATTTATCCATATCACCGGTGCGTGCTGTTTCAATAATTTAATATTACCCTTGTGTGTTTAATCTTATAAAATTAAGGTTCTGTCGGAATGTTTTTATACCCTCCACCTCAGTCATGAGGGTATACAAGTTTGTTCTTCCGTTTGCTACACCCAGAAGGAGGCGTCAGATACCCTACAAAGTATATATATTCTTGATCAGCGTCAAAAACTGAGTCGATTTAGACATGGATGTCCGTGTGTCTGTCTGTTGTTGGCATTCTCATGGGCGTAAATTTTGAGATTTTGAGCTGAAATTTTGTTTTTTGGTTTTTGCACTCAGATCGCTATTTAAAATGGGCAAAATCGGTCAAGATCCACGCCCACAATCGACAAAAATGTATTTATTTGCCACAAAAATTGAGCTATAAACCTGAACTTTGGTACGTATATCTATAAATATAAGCTTCATTGATGCGCTAATAATGGACGTAGTTTAATAACAGACACGCCCACAATCGACAAAAAACTATGTATCTGCCACAAAAGTTGACCTGTAAATTTAAAATTTAATGCACTTATTAAAGATTATCCCATCCATCGATGTACCAAAAATGGGCATGGTCGGATAACAGATACGCCCACAGCTTTCAAAAAACCATATTCAACGTAAAAATAGACTTGCATGCTGATACGTAATACAAACACTATTAGAGGGTGCAATATATATATATATATATGCCACGTCCACTGTTGTGGAGTTGGAGGGTATTTAAGATTTGGCTTAAGCCAAATTTAGTTTTCTTACTTGTTTTTTTATACCCTCCACCTTAGGGAAGAGGGTATATTTATTTTGATCATATTCTTAATCAGCATGAAAAGAGAAATCGTTTGAGACATGTCCGTCCGTGTGTCCGTCTGTTGTTGACACTCTCACGGTCGTAATTTTTGAGATATCAAATTTAAACTTGGCACACTTATTCTTAGTTTAATTTCGCTCTTCCGTATTGAAATTGGGCAAAATCAGTAAAGAGACACGCCCACAATAAACGAAATTATCAACATACCTCGAAAAAATTGTATCTTTAAAAAATTATATATCGCACAATATTATGCCTATCAAGTTTAAATTTGGCATAAATATAGGTGGTACCGTTGATCAACTCTTTGCCAAAAATGGGCGTGATTGAATAACGCAAACGCCTACAATTTAAAAAAAACAGTATTTGCGTAAGTACATGAAGTAGTCATATACATAAATATGCAATAGGAACTTATTTTTTAGAGGATTATAAAAGGTGGAGGGTATTTAAGCTTCGGTCTTAACCGAACTTCTCTATCTTGTTTTTTGTTTGTTTTTGAAATCAAAAAAAAAAATTTTATAAGGGGAGGGGTTCTAAAAATGGCCCGATCCTATCCATTTTCAAAAGGGTTACTTTTTGGGCCAATACATTTCCTTGTACCAAATTTCATCGAAATATCTCAAATACTAGTAGGACCTCAAATGAGAGGGGGTTCCAAAAATGGTCCAATTCGGTTCATTTTCAATGGGGTTCCCCTTTGGGCGACCTGTAGCTTACATTGTAGCAAATGTTGAATGTTCGTGTTGATGTAAATTTCAATCATTTCAAATTCACTGTTGTATAATAAACGTCCATTATGTTAGACCCTAAATTATGCAAAAGTTGTCGTCTAGGGCTTATC
This sequence comes from Ornithomya fringillina, assembly GCA_963978525.1. NCBI lineage: Eukaryota > Metazoa > Arthropoda > Insecta > Diptera > Hippoboscidae > Ornithomya > Ornithomya fringillina. Next base: position 15,681,509 of record OZ021690.1, on the reverse strand, counting down.
CAGATTTTTCACCGCCTTCAAATGCCAATCCTTAAACATCTCAAAATGAGAAGGTGTAGACGGTACATATGTTGCTAGGGGAGAGAGAAAATGTTGCTTAGGTAGGGGCCGTTCAAAATTTGGGCTATTCCAAATGTAGCTACTTTACTTTTTTTGAACATTACACCAAAGGGTTGGGGGTATACTAAGTTTAATGTTCCCTCTGCAATACCCAAAAGGGTGTGTTAGATACTCTACAAAGTAAATATATTCTCCTTCAATATAAAAATATGAGTCGATCTAGACATGTCCGTGCATGTGTCTATCGTTGGAACATTCACAGTCGTAAAATTTGAGATATTGAGCTGAAACTTTGTGCAGACACTTTTAGTTTCTGCACGAAGATCGCTATTTCAATTGGGCAAAATTGGTCAAGGGTCACGTCCATACTCGAGATGTAATTGAAGTTTGGTTCATATTTGTAATTACCGCATTCATCGATGACACAAATATGGGCGTGGTCGGATAATGGACATGCCCAAAATCGACAAAAATCGATATACCTGCCACAAAAATTTACCCATGAAATCCTCCCGTAGATGTGCCAAAACGGGCAATTAACAAAAAACCGTATTCAATGTAAAACTCGACTAACAAGCTGATACATAATAGTGTTTTGAACATTTTCTTGAGCAGCAGTAATGTTTTCAGCCGATCTTGCAGTACGTTGTGGTCCATGCTTGGGCCTATCACCTACAGTCCCTCTTTCTTCGAAATCAACCACTACACGATAAATAGTACGTTTCGTTGGCACGTTATTTCTCCCAAAAATTTCACGTAACTTTCTCATTGTCACAGTAATCGATGATTGATTTTGATAAAATGTTCTAACAATTAAAACACGTTGGTTTATCGAATAATTTTCCATAATAAATTTGCCACGTGTCTACTTCACGACTGCCAAATATGAACTGTTAAGACTAATGTTTACCAAAATGGCTGCAAAACAAAGTAGTATACCTTCCCGGTGGACACCCTGTATTAGATTAGCCAGACTATTTTAAATATATTTTCCTCTATAAGATAATAATTTTTTTTTTTATTAATTAATTCAATTAAGTGCGATTAAATTATTTTGCAACCGTTTTGTTAAATGACTTTTTAGTTAGACTGCATGTACTCGTATATGTACCTCTATATCATTGTGTAGATAACTATGGTTAGATAAGATAATAAAATTAGTCACCTCAAATGTTTAAACAATAACTAGAGAAGTTAATTAAAATATGTGTTTATACACAATAGTAATAGTAGCAATATATATTGCAATGGAAAAAAAGCACCTCAAATTCACAACAGATACACTTAAAACAATTCCAACTAAAAGGCAAACAGGAAACAGATGCTTTTACCCAGGAGATTTTTATTAGAGTTGCAAACACCCTGACAAAGTTGACGGATCCCATAACTTAATGCATTAAATCATTGAACGGGTAGGCAAAGAAAGTAATATAGAAAACGCGCCAAAACTATGTGTCGTTTTTAGTAAAATGCATATATTCTTAAAAAATATCTATTATTAAACGGTCTTGCGTGACCTTGACTGTGAAAAACTCATATGATAACGGACAATGCAATAAATATTATTCTACAATACGTGCACATAAACAAAGCATCATAAACTAATGCACATTCTTGTAAAATTAAGTAAAACCTAATTTGGAGGATTCAGGAGTTGTATTTCTTAATTTTTCTTAATAAAAATTGCAAAATAATACTTAGTTAGCCTAAAAGTTAATGTTATAACTTTGGACCGGGTCGGACAATTTTCCCTATAAATATTTTTTATACGATAATGACTTGTGCTTACTGATACAGCTAAACATCTTTTTAATGTATCCCAATTGGTTGGTCAAATTTTCTTCATTCATGTCTTTTAAAAAAATTTGTTTTTTAAAGGCAAAACTTGCTAGCCCAGCACATTGAACAGGGACAAAGGGAATTGACGCAAAGGTGGTTTTAGCGAGTTAAAGTCCCGCACGTCCGGCTCTCGATGCTTTCCACCTACCACAAAAAAAAAAAAAAAAAAAACACATTGAAATTTCAAGTTCATGGGTAAAGTTTTGTGACAGATAAATATATTTTTGTCGATTAGGAGCGTAGCTAATGACCGATTCTGTCCATTTTAAATAAATAATTTTCTCCCGTTAGACTGCTAACAACGGACAGACACACGGACATACATGTCTACATTGACTCAGTTTTTGATGCTGGTCCAGAGTATACTCGTATATACTTTGTAGGGTCTCTGACGCCTTTTTCTGGGTGTTGGAAGAATAAACTTAGTATACCCTCATCACATCATGAGGTGGAGGGTATAATAATTATTATTGCCGCAAAATTTTCGCAACGATTTGCATTAAAAAAGAAATGGAAAAAACGGTGTCCGAAAATTGAAATAAATCGAAAACTTAAGAATCTCAATAGAAACGTCTGAAGAGCATTAAGTAAAAAACCGTAAAAATATTTTCAAACAAATTCATTATTCGAACAAATGTTGTAACCTTCCATTTAAGTAAAATTTTATTTTTGGAAAATTTATAAATATTAATCCACTGTGAATGTATATATAAAGTGTCAATTTAGTGTCACTTAGTCGGTCATATCCGACCATTTAATACCTTACACTTATTATTTTTACAAATTATGCTACAATTATTTTGTTGTAAGTCAATCTGGATCGATTTAGCCATGTCCGCCTGTCTGTCCATGAAAATTAGTGCGCAAGCTACAGGTTGCATTTTTGGCTGCAATTTGGTATTACCAATTATGTCTAGCACACTTGACAACTTGAAAATGAAGAAACGCTACTTAATAATACATAACAACATGGAAATAAAGGACATATGATGCTCGCGCTTATTGTATGTAATTTTTGATAATTATAAAGAGATTAAGGCAAAAATTTATTGATTTCTTCATAAGTATGAAAAAAATTAGCGCTGAAGGTTTCAACAGATGTTGAACATTCTTGTAAATAATATGTGAACAATTATGCAATGAAGAATTGCAGATAGACAAGTACATATGTAAAGCTAAGCTAGAGTAAGACACTTCACAATAAAAATTTTTTGCTTTTTGTGCGTCGCGTGTCTATCTATATAAATTCATATGATTCTGCTTTTCTGCGGCAGATCTCGAAATAGGCGACGCGTAAGCTTTGAGTGAGTGACAGAGTTATAACAATATGAAGTAGGAGCTACGAGCAACTTATTTCACATCACTGAAAAGCCCATGGCGTTAGTTTTACAATTTTTGAATTGTTCGCGTGTCATGGTGCACCAACCTTAACTTACTAACTCTTTGAAAACATGCGTACTGACTCTTTATCCTCTCAAATAACAACTATAGTTTCTAATTGCCAGCATGGTTTTCTGAAAAAACGTTCAACAACAACAAACTTGCTCGAGTTGTTTACGTTAGTTAACGACGCTTTTAACAACCGAGAACAAACTGATGTAATCTATACGGATTTTAGTAAGGCTTTTGACACTGTCAACCATAATATTCTAATTAATAAATCAAAAAATATTGGCTTTCATAACTGTCATTTGAATTGGATTCATTCTTATCTTACTGGACGTACTCAACGAGTTTTATTTAACAATGTACTCTCAAAAGAAATTATGGTTCATTCTGGAGTGCCGCAGGGTAGCCACCTTGGCCCCCTACTATTTGTGCTGTTTATAAATGACCTCCCTAGTGTAATTCAACATTGTCGTGTACTTATGTATGCTGATGATGTTAAACTTATTTTTAGCTATAAATCTGTACATAATCATGTTTTCTTACAAGATGATATAAATCGGTTTGTCCAATGGTGCTCTGATAATCTGATGTCATTGAATATTAAACAAGATAGAAAAGTTCGGTTAAGACCGAAGCTTAAATACCCTCCACCTTTTGTAATTCTCTAAAAAATAAGCTCCTATTGCCATATATATGTATTTCATGTACTTACGCAAGTAGTGTTTTTTTTAAATTATAGGCGTTAGCGTTATTCAATCACGCCCATTTTTGGCACAGTGTTGGACAACAGTACCCTTTATATATATACCAAATTTTAACTTGATAGGCATAGTATTGTGCGATATATAATTTTTTAAAGATACAATTTTTTCGAGGTATGATGAGATTTTCGTTTATTGTGGGCGTGTCTCTTTACCGATTTTGCCCAATTTCAATACGGAACAGCGAAATTAAACTAAAAATACGTATGCAAAGTTTCAATTTGATATCTCAAAAATTACGACCGTGAGAGTGCCAACAACAGACGGACACACGGACACACGGACGGACATGTCTCAAACGATTTCTCTTTTCATGCTGATTAAGAATACATATGGTTTGTGGGGTCTCCGACGCTTCCTTCGATGTGTTGTAAACGGATGATCAAAATGAATATACCCTCTTCCCTAAGGTGGAGGGTATAAAAATGTAAATATATGGTCTTCTGTCGTAATATTGAGTTCAATATTGACTATGTAATTAATAACGTACAAATTGAAAAGGTACCCTCCATTAATGATCTTGGGGTACTATTGGACGATAAACTAACTTTTAATTCACACATTAATACGACAGTTAATAAAGCTAATAGGACTTTAGGCTTTGTTAAACGTTGGTCTAAAGAATTTCAAGATCCGTATATAACAAAGCATCTCTTTACTTCTTTGGTAAGACCTACTCTTAAATATTGTTCGGTGATTTGGGACCCGCAGTATGGAATTTATATCAATCAGATTGAGTCTGTGCAAAAACAATTCTTACTCTTTTGTCTTCGCGGCCTGCCATGGAACTATAATCTGAGACTCCCATCATACACACATCGCTTGGCATTAATAAAACTACCCACCCTCAAAAGTGAACGTTTCTTTTATGCACAATTTACTTAATAATTCTATTGATTCGGCGTTTTTATTGTCTAATATTAATTTTAATGTTGCACGACGCGTATCTAAACACCTTCAGTTGTTGAGCATAAATTACTATAAAACTAATTATAGCAATAACAATCCTATAAGACGGTTATGCAAAACTTACAACGAAAATTATCACTTGGTTGACTTTGGTGAAGGTGCTAACGAAGTTAAAAATAAGATAATAAAATTTTTAAATTCTCTGTGACTGTTGCCTTTATATCAGCTGTAGCCTTGATGTGTAGCTGATTTTTTTCATTTCGGTTTACGGTATCGGTATCGCGGTTTGCATTCTATCGCAGATTTATCCAACGCCTTTTTGGGTTTGGATTGTCGCTCGTTCGTTTCGGAATGGCGATGATGATACTGTTACAAGTATTTATTATACTTTATATACTTTTTAAGTATTATTATACCCTCCACCTTAGGGAAGACATAAATAAATAAAATAAAATAGATAAATAATCTAATCTGAGGAGTGAGTTTTAAGGCAATATAAATATACCTGTGTGTCCTTGAATATAGTTTATTACCGTTACAGATTTTTCAAAAAATATTGATTTTCTTTACAGCCCGAAATGGTCTAAATTTGATTATTATAAAAAAGACCCTCATCTTCCATTGACTTATAAGACAAATTTGATTGATTATACGTGGACGGATGGACGGAAATGATTAAATTAATTCAGATTTCAATTCTTATCCGATTTATGTAATTAAAAGTGGGTGTGGCATCCACCAAAAAGATTAAAGGCGATAACTTTTGTATATCATTTACAACCGACGGAAACATTTTCATAGTTGTTGTCTTCATTTATTTATTTTTACAATACATCATTTAAATATTCCTTGAATTGGAGCAAACGCGCTCTAGCTTATGTTGGTTCGATATGTGAACAAGTTGCATGAAACCATTAAGAGTTTGTTTTGTGCTAATATATAGCTCACTCCAGTTGAATATTAATTAATACAAAGGCATCTATAAAACAGATGTTTGGTACTGGGAATTTTTTCCATTCTTATATAATTAGACCCTCTACGTAAGATGGGGGATATACTAAGTTTATTATTTTGTTTGAAATGCCTGCTATTCAAATTGGGGAAAATCGGATGGGAACCACGGCTACGGTCGGCAATTAACTATAACGTTTTTCATCAATTGCTAACGCGTCTGATATCCGATTTTGCTTCAATTCCCAAACGTGTACCTAATTTCATCTTCATAGCTCTAATTTTAAACCCCCCACCTTAACGATGAGGTAAACTAAGTTTTTTCTTCTGTTTGCAACACCCAGAAGGAGGCTTTAAAGCCCCTACAAAGTATATCTAATTTGATCAGAATCAAATCCAAGTCGATTCTTACGGGCGTAAATTTTGAGATATTGAGCTGAAATTTTGTGCAGATGCTTTTAGTTTTTGCACGCAGATCTTTATTTAAAATGAGCAAAATTGGTTAATAGCCACGCCCACAGTCGCCAAAATCTGCCACAACAATTAAGCTATGAACTTGAAACTTGGTATGTATATTTATAAGTATCACATCCATCGATGTGCCGAAAATATGCGTATTCTGATAACAGACACTTCAGTCGACGAAAGTCTATATATCTGCCACAAAAGTTGACACATAAATTTGAAATTTATTTATTTTTATATTTATTCATCGATTTACAAAAACCATATTCACCATAAAACTAGACTTCCAAGTTGATACGTAATACATATAGTATTAGAGGGCGTAATGATATACCTGCCCCGCCCACTATTATAGATGTGGAGGGTATTTAAGATTTGGCCTAAGCAAAATTTAGTCTTCTTACTTGTTGTAAATGTCATTGTAAATAAGAAAGAAACCTTGCATAAAATAAGAAGCAGAATACTTCTTCCAAATTTTTGCTCAGTAGTTAACTTTTTCCGATCTTGCGCGCTTCAACAACAGGCATACACAGACATCATTAAATCGCCTCCAAACGCTTTTCTTGATTAAAAAAAGGACAAGAGGCAAATCAAAAATTCTAAGACCTAATGTATCTTTGAATTAGTGTATTTTATAAAATTATTGAGCGTGAATTTCAAAAAATCAATTAAATGAATTTGTTGATCAGTGTGCTTCACATATCATTATTTATAAGTTACTTCTACACTTAGGCTTGTATACTTTATTATATTATTTATATACATTATTTATATTTATAGGGAATACAAAAAACCTCAGCATCTCGAATTTTATACAATATATCTAGACAAGTCAACACTTTTTATAGCATTATACAATTTTAAAATTTAAGGCACACTACTTGTACGCTAGTTTATCCATATTATGGCAGATATCATAGCACATAAATGTTGAAATATATATAACACGTTATATTACGAGGTATATAATCAACAATTTAATAAATGAGAAATGACACTGTGGGTTGTCCCTCAAATATACTCAGACACCTGAAACTCTTTGAAAGTGATGTACGTACTTTTTCCCCAAAAAATTGAGCCAATGATAACAAGTGACTTTTTCATGCATCCACATCCAATAAAATGCAGATTCCCTAATACTTGGCCAATGGTAGTTGGATGGAAAATGGTGCAAGTCCAAAACGTTTATAATGTTGTAAGATTATAAAAAATTTTACTTGTATTACGTAAAATTGATGTCCTGATGTCCAAGCTTTTCTTTCTATTTCATATAGTTTTTAAGATACATTACCTGGTAAAGTGGCTAAGAAGTATCTTTTTCAAACGACCTTAGCACTAAAGTGAAAATATTATAGTCGGTCAAGCCCGACTCCATTATAGCAGGATAGAGAGGGATTCTAAAAATGGTCCGATCCTATTTATTTTCAATAAAGTACCTCTTTGGGCCGATACACATTCTTGTACAAAATGTCATCGAAATATCTCGAAAAATAATAAGACCTCATATGGAAAAGGTTTCTAAAAATGGTCCAATAGGCTCCCCCTTTGGTCCAATATATGTCCTTGTACCATTTTTCTTTAAAATATCTTAAAAATGCGTCCTGTATCTTGGACACAAATGTACATGGACATGGCTTTATGAAAATCGTAAATATAATTGTGGAAATCCGGCAGGTGATCAAAGCTTAATTCGTTAACAACAACAGCTTCTGTTAATTTAGTAGGAATGTTATTTAAAAAGATCAAGAGTGGACGGTTGAGAATTTCCTTTGATTGGAACAAAGGTTGGACAACTCGGAAATTTCAAAAACAATCTATCGGATAAAATTCCAAACATAAACACACGGACATGTCCATATCGACGTAGATTTTGATGCTGATTAAGAATATATAGTATACTTTGTAGGATCTCTGACGCCTCTTTCTGAGTGCTTGATACGGAATATCAAATTTGGTATATCCCCATCTTATGATGGGGGTCAAATAAGACTAAACATAATTATGGATTGAGTGCTTGGCTTGTGGTAAGTCACGGGGAAAATAATATTTAAACCCTCATTTAAGCCATGATTCCGGTACACTTTATATCCCCTTCCATTTATTTTAAATAAAACAATATAGAATATGAGCAATATTGGAAAGATTTCATTTATTAGCATATATTATCATTAATGTAATTGCAATCAAAGCCTTCAAATTCAATTTATTTCATAACGTATTGACCTTGAAATCACCGCAAAATGATGTAAATTTATTTACACAAACCCATAAAGGGGCGCTTAATTAACATTAATTAAATAAATAATCAACAAATTTGTACAAAAAGAATACATAACAGATGGTTAAAGGAAACAAAAACTGCATATCGAGATATACTCGTATGTAATTTCTTTGTAAACATTTGTAAAAATAAACGCTTTTCCCTTTCAGATGTTTACTCTATTATTTATTCTGTGTGTCTCGCTATCATACAGTATTGTTTCGGTTAAGAAAAAACATTTTTTATTCATTCAATTACAAAATAGTTTTGTATGAGGTGTTGAAGTGATTGCACATGCCATTTTATGAAAGTGATCGTGCCGTTATTAATCATAAGTTCTCCCTGCATTGAAACCCAATTGATATCACCTCTAACTCTGTCTGTCAGTCTGCCTGCATTTGGGTAATTTTTGTTATTGTTTTATTAGATTATTACTATTGTTTACTATTGTTTTTTTTTTTTTTTACTTTTTCTAACACTTATATCGATACTCTTTACATTGATATTACATTACATTATTAAATGAGCGTTTGTCAAGGTAAAGGTCAAGTTAATATAATCACCTTCATAGGGAAGGCACATACAATATGTTTTTCTTCCCATATAGTTTTCAATTAGAAATATGATAAATTTCAAATGATTGAAAATATTCTCTGTTGTTGTTTGATTAAAATTTTTGTATTCGTACACCTTTATGAATAATAAACAAGTAAAAAAACTTAATTTGGTTTAAGTCAAACGATAAATACCATCCACGTGTATTTACAAACGTATTAGCTTGCAAGTCGAGTTATACGCCGAGAAGGGTGTTTTCTAAATTGTGGGCGTATATATGACGCGACCACGCCCATTTTTGACATATTCTGATTTGCTTATTACAAGTAACCATCTGCTTCAGAATGTGGAAGTGTTTGTATTAATATCTCAAATTTTACGACTGCAACAGACGGACACACGGACATACATGCACAGATCGTCTCAGTTTTTGATGTTGATCAAAAATATACTTTATGGGGTCTCTGGCGTCTCCTTCGGGGTATCGAAAATAGAATGACAAACTTAGTATACTCCCAATCTTATGTGAAAGGTATGCAAATTAAATCAAATCAATGTGCAAAAAATAAATATTATAATTGTGCTACCTTGGAATCCTATGATTTTTATAAAATAGTATGATTCAGTCTAAATATTATAATCTCTTCGACCCAATTCTTTACATTTAGTTTCACAATTTACAATTTATAATTACATAATTATATATATATATATAAAATTATACTTACTTATGTTTGTAGCAGTAAATATGTTATATGCGTTGTCATATAAAAATTATTTCATAAAGAAGCGTTGTATTGAAAGTGATTCCAAAAATTATCTGATCGGGCGATATTAAGAAAACGCGAATTTTTGTCATATAAAGACTTATCCTAAAATGGAGCGCTACATTAGGAGGGGTCCTCAAAATTAAATTTTGATACTCATCCCATTGATGTGTTTTAAGGTAGGTGTGCCATTTGCCATTTAGTTTTTACAAAAATCTACACAAAGGCAATATACCCTTTTACCGCTCTGTGGGGTGTAAAAAGGACGACATAAAGCGTGTGCCCAATCTGGGAAACCCACCATCATTATCCTCTTCCAATATAGAGGACCACTACATTACTTCTCCAAATCAAAGGGGACAAATACCACAACTTGTTTCGAATAAAAATGCATACAATATGGGGCGTGGCAATGTTAATATATTGTCTATAAAAATGGAGAATTCTTACCCAAGTTTTTCACTCACATGATTCGCAGTAAATACATCCTGGATAGTCACATCCATGTGACTTAATTTTATACGTGAAAAGGTGCTCTTTTTATATTGAAGAAATATGTATATAACAATCAGATTTGATTTTATCCAAAAACACATCCACAGGTACAAAACTATCAGAAACAGTTATTCACAGGTTTATGAGCAACATCAGTTCTGTGGTGAATAACTATGCATAGTGAACATTTGGCAAAAAACAACAAGTTGAAAAGTTATATTTAACTTAGCCCAAATTTTGGATACCCACCACTTTGGTACATTAAAATAAAATTTCTCACTAACACGGGCGTGGCCTTACGCACAAACGAATATCGTTTTTTTATACACCAATTGCAACAAACTATTATTAAGTTTACCCATTCCGCGTTAAGAGAGGAACATGGGCGGTCATCATTGTTTGGACAAATGTAGTGAAACCTTCGTATATGTATGTATTTAAAACTTTTTGTATTCTATAGTTTAAGTTACTAAACTTACTTTAACTCATTTTCTTTTAAATTTTTTATGAAACCTCTTTCAAGCGTTTTTTTTGTATTTTTTTCCTTTCCATAGCAACGAATCGCGTGCTTAACACTTGACTCTTCAAGGTTATTGGCATTTTGTGGTTACATTTATTATGTTCATTAACTTCTCCCAGAGTGTTAATCTTTTAACTTAAAATAAAAATAATTATTTTTATAATAATGTAGTAATGGTATGTGATGTGAGCTTTTTACTATCATTCTTGTATTTAAAGTACGTATGTACCTTAACCACAAGGTTAGTAGTTGCTATACCATGCATAACTTGTGACAAAGAGTATATTAAGTATGTTGATGACAGATGTTTGTAACTCCTAAACGACAAATGCCACACCCACCTTCAATTATATCGATCGATTCAGAATTAAAATCTGAATCGGTTTAACTATCCCTCTGTCGCATTTTTTGAGATATTATGATGAAATTTGGTACAAGGGCATGTCTTGGCTCAAAAAGGAACCACATTGAAAATGGACCGAATCGCACCATTTTTAGAGCGTCTCCCCAAATAAGACTTTAACTAGTAGCTTAAGTATATAAAGTCTTTATATGAAAAAAAGTGTTAAATTTGGACCCGATCGGACTATTTTTAGAATCTTTTCTCATATAATGATATATCACGAATATACTTTTATGACAATATCTCGCGTTTATTGACACAACTAAACTAATGTTAGTTGTTATAATTTGTGGAGCTAAAAGTATAAAATGATCGAGATGACGACTATAACATCTTCACTTGTTGCATTTTTACTACGTTTAGTAAGGTAGACCTCTTTATACTAGCTTAGGTTTCTCACGATTGTTGCATAGCACATAAATTACATATTGTACATTAAATTTTTTTTTTGGTAAATGTATTATGTTGTATTGTTGCATGTGTGGTTTTTATTTTATGACATACAGGTAGTGGGTGGTTTCCTACTTGGACTATACTTATAAAGAGAACTTAAGCTGTTAGTTAAAGTCTTAAACATAAAGTTAAAAATGAGAGGCAATGTTGTCAAACACAGTTTATGTGTTTTTGTTATAGGATAACATTTATAAAAGGAAATGTACTTGATAAAGTTTTAATGATGAGAAGTGTAGGATTTATTTTTAGATTAGTTATTGGCTTACTCTCCACATATTTACGGTAGCTACGGATAGAGCATGTTTCAAATTGGGTTCTCTTTTCTCTTCATTTCGTCGGCGTCAGAAACTGTAGAAAGTATACATATATATTCGACTTAAAGTACTTTATGTACTGTACGCCACTATGTAGAATCTAGGTGGTTCCTAAGTAACAAATTATTTCGTAAAGCAGTTGCTGTTTAGGAGTTACAAACATCCGCACAAACTTAATATACCCTTTGCCACAAGTGATGCAGGATATAATGAGTAAAATCGGACAAGAGTCACGCCCACAATAGACAAAAAATAGATTTGTCTGAAATATAGTTGACATGGTAAGATTCTTACTTGTTATAAATGGTATTAAATTGAAATTCTTTATTCAGGCAATTATTATTTCACATATATCCAAATATACATAGTTTGTTTGCATTATATATAAGTTTTTCTCTTTCTATATACAAATTAAAATATTTTCTTTTATACTTTGTTTTTAAAAAATATTTATTTATTTATTTTATTATTATTTTGTACATATACTAACTACTAACTATACGGCTTAACACTATAGAATGATCATACCATTCTTTTTAGCATTATTTATAACAGTGGACAAAGCTCAGTCAAAATGCCGAGCTTGCATTTCAGACACGCGCAAGTACTTATGGGAAACACATGAGGCAGCAGTTTGCACTGACATTCGATATTGGGCATTAAACTTTACTCAAGCATTCGATATAGGTCATTAAACTTTACTTGAACATTCGATATCGGTCATCAAACTTTACTTAAGCGCTGATTAAACTATTTCACAACCAGCGCTAATTAAACTGTTTCATAACTCCTCCCCATCCAAATGCGATCATCCTCGATCATATTTAAAAATATGGAATGTTATTAAAATTGAGATTTGGAACTGAATATTTGGATTAGGTAATGTAGGGAATGGTTCCCCATGGTTTTCAACAACTAATTTTCTCGGTCTTAACTTGACCAGAATGAAGCCAAATGCAAAAGTCACAATCGCAATGAATCCTCCCACAGACATTCCGATTACACGGGTTTCTCTTCGTAAAGAGTTCAAATACTTAGTGTTATTAATATGGAGTTCATTCAAACACTCCAGTGAAAGTACTTTAGAAACAGACAACTCTTTTGAAGAGCGACCGGCATTGCCTCGAAAGGTAAAGACTCTTGATTTTCGTATCTGTCATTATTTAGATAAATGGTCATATTATGGAAACGGACAAGGTAGGTTCTGTAAACAGAGTTATTGTCGGACGGAGTTCTGATAGTACTATTGAAGTTATTTAAATAGACCATATCTAGGTGGAACAATTCCACACCCGCATTGCTCTGATCGCTGTTGTAATTACATGATGAATTTAGTTCTTTTATTATTCTTAAAAGAAAAGTATCATTTCTTAAATCTACTAAATTATTTCTATTACAGATTTTCACTTCATTTAGTTTTTAAACCAAATATTTTTTTTTCATTTTTTATAACATAATCAAAATCTACTTTAATTAATTTTCCATTCTTGTTTACAGGTTTTTAGAGGAAGCAGTAATAGGTTTCAATTGTAGTTAGTGGTATTGTGATAACATACAAAATTATTTTATTTTTACTTAAAACGCTCACACGACTATATCTTAATGCAACCTCTGCGGAATTGAACGGTAAACGCTCAGATTCTAGTTTATTCACGGCTAATCCTATTTCTCTTTGATTAAGAAGCATTGAATTCAAAATGTTATGATCTGCCCACTGCAACGCATATTTGATATTTAGTAATTCTTCTTTAATTATGCGAATTCTTTCTCGCTGCAGTAGAGCAAACCCATCGATCTCTTTATTCCCCCGCTTCATTATGTCTATTATTTCGTTTGTTATCTATGTTAAATTTTGTAATCTTGTAGTAAATGCTTCGTTAATCACAACTTGTCTGTTATTGTTGTCGTTTAAATTTTATAAGTTGTCCTGTATCATTTTTAGATCATCATGGTCCGGTGAACCGGCCAAATACTTCCAAGCAGTTCCTAAAATGTCTATTGATCTTCTATTTCTATTTTTTTTAAGACTAACCTCTATTAATATTCTAATGGTTTGATCTATGTCATAAATTATTACAGGGTACAAAATGTGATCTCTGGGTACTACTTTCTCAGTGTACGTTGTATTATTTTGCAGTGCTCCTTCATATTTCAGTACATTTATCATATGGGCAAACTTAAAGGTTGTTCCTTGATTTTTGCCAAACCATCATTAATAGTGACCAAATGTGAGGCACTATAGTCCACGATCGAGGCGACTTGGTACAATCAAAGCGAACAGGATAAACAATAACTTAAGGAATGTAAAATCATTAGTTTCTTATCAGACTTTTATGGACCAACCTGCCAGTTGCAGTGGTTACAGTACTATTTTGATTTTCTTTCACAATTTATTTTTTAAGCTGTTAATTCAGAACCTAAACGCTTATTAATACGGACATAAATTACTTTTCCAGGAGCATAAGTCTTCATTGGCCTCCTGTATTTGTTATGATAGGCCAAATCCATATCTTGCTTTCTCCTCAGTCTCTCAACATTTACCCTACGTTCATTTACCAATCCCCCAGGATCAGTTGAGACGGACAACCCAAAAAACATCTCGACTGGTTTTTTCGTAATAGTCGAATGAATACTATGATTGTATTCATTCACAGCTCTTATAAACAAATCGTGGAAAGAAGAGTGACTTTTTTCAGTCACTAAACACCTCATCAATTTGGTTAAGGTTGAGTGAAATCCCTCAACCTGGCCATTCGAATTACTTGAATAAGGTGGCACATTATAAACCTGAATTCCAAACTGATTTTCTAGCATAAAGAAAATAGCTGAAGATTTTAGAGACTTCTCATTGTCCATGACAATAACCTTAGGAACACCGAACGCTATAATAATCTCCCTCAAATGTTCCTTAATATGCTCTACAGCTCTTGATCTGACAAGCCTAACTTGAACGTACTTAGAAAACTTATAATATATAAGTCAATGTGGACAATCTGCCCAGGATACTCTGGAATAGGTGTTGGATTTATTTCAGTTCTATTGGGATGTCTACCATATTTATTCTCCAAACAAATCCTACATTGTCCTATGACTCGCCTGATTTCTGATTTCATTAAGGGAAAATAAAATTTTTGCAAAATTTGTTCCATGTTTTCTTTTATTCCCCTATGAGCGCGATTGTGTTCCCTCGTGATTATTTCTACCCTTCCTATTTCAGACGGAACATCTTTGACTATGATTTGAGTAAATCTTATTTTAAAACTCTGAAAATGTATCGGATAAATCTGTTGCACTTTTCCCATGATTGTTTCGGTGGTGTGTGTGCAATCCATTTACAAGGTTTGGGTCTAGGACTTTTTTCAAGATAGAAGATAGATTTGTCTCGTCGAAAAAAGGTCGTTGCACTATGTGCCTATGGTAAGTAGGAAATGGTAATTCGAATCAATTTTCTGAGGTTTCCCCCAAACGCAACTGTATTTGATTCTTAAAAGCATTCAGCGGGCATTCAACTGTTGGAATTAGGTTGTGACCCGAGCTGCTGTCGCTATTAGCGAATTAATTTGATTCCTAGACCGTGCATCCAGTTCGTGTTTGCCTAGCTTAATGACCTTCAATGAAGAAATTTTGGAGGACGAATGTCCATCACCCCCTCTCAAAAGATTCGTAAGGGGTTTTGCTAGTTTGGCATAATCCCGAACGAATCGCTTGTAGTAACTTGTAAGTTCCAAAAAAGATCTTAATTCCTTTAACGATTTTGGTACAGGAAAATTCACCATAGCTTCTATTTTCTTTGAATTGGTCTTTAAGCCATCCTGCGAGACTATGAAGCCTAGAAATTCTATATCTTTTTTCAGAAACTCTGTTTTATCGAGTTGAACCTTCATATTTGCTGACTGCAGTGTTTTCAAAACTGCATTTATATTTTCTAAGTGTGTCTTTTCATCTTTCCCGAATATTATTATGTCGTTAACATAGACGTAACATCTTCTCCCTATGTGTTCGCGAAGTATATCATCCACGGCTCTTTGAAATATAGCCGGAGCATTTTTCAACCCAAACGGCAGTCTCGAAAACTCGTATTTGCCGTTATTCACAGAGAACGCCGTTTTCTCGATATCATCCTCTCGTAATGGTATTTGATGAAAACCACTCTTAAGGTCAACGACAGTAAAATACCTATTGTTTCCTAAATTGGCCAAAACCTCTCCTATTTCCGGAAATGGGTACTCGTCTGCAATAGTGATCGAATTGAGTTTTCTGTAATCTATAACGACCCTAAATTTCTTTATCCCTGATGCGTCCTCTTTCTTCCTCTTTCCTCTTTCTTTGGAACGACCCAAATGGGTGAATTGTAAGGCGACTTTGATGGTCTTATAATGCCATCTTCTAATAATTTTTTAATTTGGTGGTCTCCCTCGTTTTTAAGGGACATTGGGTAAGGATAACTTTTAGTATAAACAGGTTCGTCAGTCGTTGTACGTATTTCCCCTTTAATCCCAGTTGTATAAGTCAGCTTTTCGTTGGGTTCAGAAAAAAGAGACGCATATCTTTGCCCGATTTCATAGACCCTTTTCCTTTGTTCGTCACTCAAATGGTCTGCTCGGATGTTTATAGCGTTTACTGATTGTACTTGCCAATGTTTGATTTTAATTCTTTTTCATTTTTCTATAGTCATAACAGCATTCATGTCCCTCAGACTGTCCATACCTAAGATAGCATCAAAAGATTTGAGCGTTGGTAACAAGAAGAATTTTTTTTTAATGTTAAATTAGCTTTTTTATGGTGCGTGATTTCCACCACACATCCTATAGAATTCGCAAAAAATGCCTGTTCATTAGGAAAAGGTCGATCTACTAAGTTGGGTTTAATATAGTTTTTATTATATCCTGTGTCTATCAGTATGCCTAAAATTTTCCCACTCCCCGTCTTAGTCTCAAAAGAAGGTAGCGAGGAGTTCTTTAGCCTAAAAAATGAATATCTGATAAGTCTTGTTCCTCTTCTCCATATGTAGGTTCGTTTTCGCTTCCTAAGTCCAAAGATTGCACGTATTCACGCACTCTCTCCTTATAGTCTTCATATTTTTCCCCAATTGTGTCCTGGTAGGTCTGCATAGGGTATTCATCATCCTGCTGTTCCCTTTTACCTAGATTGTCTGAAGCGATATGAAAGTTCCTCTGCTGTTTGTTAGGAATGTACGCCGGTTGCTTCAATGGTCTTTTCATTGCAAATTGTTTATTCAAGTCATTAGCGTACTCTACTTGTCTTGTCTGTATGCTTGAGTCAATGTCCATTGATTTGGGTGGTCGAGGTGGTGCCTGGTATGAAGGTCTTTGCTGACGGAAAACTCCCTGTGAATTCAATGGTCTTTGTTGATGGAAAGGTCCTTGTTGATAATTCTGTCTCTGTGAATAAAATGGTCTCTGCGGCTGTGGTAAAAAAGCTAATTGTGGATAGAATGGCATTTGACTAGTCCGTTTTGGTGGAGCTGGTTTATTTAGAACATTATTAAAAGGTATTTCTTGTGCGACATGTCCATGAGCCTCATTAGCATACAAAGTTCTATAATTTTGATTTTCTAGTTTCAAGCACAAATGCAAAGCCTGAAGCAAATCGGCCGGCTCACGCATAGCCAACAATCTCGGCAAATCTCCTCTGTGACCCCTAATGAAAGTATCCAATGCTTTATCCCTATATGTTTGTATCAAAAGTGTAGACGATTCCCTATTCAATTCCATGCTGCCTATTTTATTCAATATTAAGGACAAATATTTATAAACTTTCTGATAAAACTCTTGCACAGTTCCCGATCCCTGAATTAATGTGGACATTTGATATTCTAATGTTGGAATATCACGCTTTTCTCCATAATGGAGTGTTAGACAGCAACAGATCGCACGCCAGTCCAACGGGGTATTATAAGATTCCAGGGCGATATCGGCATTGCCCATTATTCTATACTTAGCCGTATCAACTAAAGGTTGGTAAATTTCTAAGACACGCTCCACACTCTTTTCCCAGGAGCTGAACTCCCCGGGATTCTCTGAGAATTCCCTAAGACACCTTACCACGTCTGGGATCTTGTTTAAGTCCTCCAACTTATTCCTGTACTCAGGTCTTATACCTTGATCACCAAAGTCAGTCACGGGATTCATTATACCCCTAATGATCTGTTTTCCCTGCTCACTAAAAATTCTAGTGACAATATCTATCACCATAGGTTCCAACTGAGCATTTATGGGTGCTGCAGCAGAAGTTTTTGAAGATGCTGAAGCAGGAGGTGCGGGAGCTCCATTCAATAAGGGCGCTCTTAAAATATTTTGTGGGTTTGACATTTTAAATCAATTTAATGCTCCTTTTTTTTCCAAAAATTAAAAATTTTTGTTCAAATTTTCAAAATAAAGTCAACTCAAGGAAAAATATTAAATCAATTTAAAAGTTAATTTTCATTGGAATTAATTTGCAATTAGATAAGATTAATCTAAAAATTTATTCTTAAATTTTTTGTAATTAATTTTTGAAAATACTTAATTCACTTATTTTCTAATTTTTTTAAAAATGTTTTTTTTTGTTCTTTTTCTTTAATAACTTCTGAAGGAAAGGATATTAAATTTAACTTTAATTCCTAAATGCCTTTTTTCATAATAATTTTTAGTCATAATAGAAAAATGTTTTTATAACATTTCTTTTTTTAAATTTAAATAGATACTTTTTCTTTTTTCAAAAAAAAATTTTCATAATATATTTTTTAAATTTAAATATATCCTTTTTCAAGAAAAAATTTCAATGATTTTGGTACACGTATCTGCATTCAACAACAGTTTAGGTGAAAATATCGTTATCTTACGTATATCGGTTGACAAATTTCAAGTTCACTTAAGACAAGGCTGCCTTTTTCCTTTTTTTTTTATCCTTTATTAACTTTAATATAATTTGTTTCAATTTTAATTTTCTTTATGTTGTCCTTCTTTAATTTATTTTATTTTAGTTTAATTTCATTTAATTTTAATATAATTTGATTTAATTCAATTTCTTTACGTTGTCTTTCTTTAATTTAAGTTTATTTTATTTTATTTCGTTCCATTTTTTTTTTCTTTATTTTTAATTGTAAGTAACATTGTCCTTCTTTTGATTTAATTTAGTTCAATTTTGTTTTGTTTGTTTAATATAATTTTGTTTCATTAATTTTTTTTTAAATATTGATCTTTAATTTAATATAATTTAAATTGTTCAGGTTTTTTGTTTAATTAATATTTTTAAATATTGATTTTTAATTTCACAAATTGTTATTATTGCCGGCCGCCCCACGTTGGGCGCCAATTAAAATATTTTACCTTTTTTCTGTTAGTAAAACCAACAAGACCTTTTTTCCATCATGTATATATTTATAAAACGGGCTATAAATTGACGAAGCACACCAATATACCAAAAAGAGATTTCCTAAAAATTTTGAATTTTTGTTTAATAGATAATAATTACCTAAAATATGAAGGTAAAATATATCATCAAACGTATGGTATGCCAATGGGGAACCCACTATCGCCAACAATAGCAAATTTAGTTTTGGACCAATTATTAGATGATGTACTAGAAGAATTAAAGGAAAAAAATATCTTTATAAAAGGGATTGTAAAATATGTAGATGATCTATTTGGAATCATAAAACAAAAGGACAAAGTTGAAATCATGAATAAGTTGAATAAATACCACAACGGGATAAAATTTACGATAGAGAGGGAACACATTGCTTGCTTATCTTACCTGGATATTACAATTCACAAAAACAATGGAAATTTGGAGACATCATGGTATTGGAAACTTATAGCGTCAGGAAGGATGATTAACTACCTATCGACACAACCGATGAACCAAAAAATTAACACAGCTAAAAACTTAATAAGAAAAGTACAAGAGTTAACGGGCGAAAAATATTTGGATGAGAGGATGAAAGTGGTGGAAAACACACGAAAAATTAACAATTTCCCAAAAAAAATTGATTAACAACTTACTTAAGGAAAAAAAACCAGAAAGGAATGATTCGACTAATAAAACAATCTCAATAGACAACAAAAAATACTGCAGCATCCCATATATAAAAAAATTGACAGAGAAGAAGAGAAGAAAAGATTTAACACAAGAGAAAGATACTCTTAAAATTGCATATAAGCCATATATGACGCTAAACACTATTTTCAGTCAAACAAAAGATAAAATTACCAAAGAAAACCAAGGTAATGTCATATACAAAATTACGTGTGAGGGCAGCGAAAAAACATTGTGTGATAAGGAATACATAGGAACAACAAAGAGAGCGCTAGAAACGAGGATTTCGGAGCATAGAAAAGATATAGAGAAAGGTAAACAAAGTACAGCTCTCGCACAGCACATAAAGGAAACGGGACATAAACCAAACTTTAACAATGTAAAAATTTTAGATAGAGAGAGAAACAAAATTTTAAGACTTACTTTGGAAAGCTTACATATTCAGAAATATATAAAGAATACCGTTAACAGAAAGGAAGATGTGGACCAAACAAAATTTGTGTACAGCGTAGCTATTTAGTGGATATATAATATTCTCGGAAAAAACATGTTGAAAGTACGTTTAAGGAAAAAAACATAATTTATGTCAATAAAATAATTAATCAATTTAAGTAGAGATAAAAGATTTGAGCTGTAAAGAAAATAAGTTTAATGTTGTATATGCATATGTGTATGAATATAGTTAATAGAAACTCCCTGAAGAAGCCACAAGATTGTGGCGACACGTCGGAGAAGTTAATGTTTTGAATGAGGAGAAAGAAAAATTAAACTGACCTGTTTTATAGCCCGTTTTATAAATATAGCCAATTAAAATATTTTATTTTATTTTTCGTTTTTAAAAAATATTTATTTATTTATTTTATTATTATTAAAGGTTAGCCCACTTATACTAACTACTAACTAGGGCTTAACACTATAGAATGATCATACCATTCTTTTTAGCATTATTTATAACAGCGGACAAAGCTCAGTCAAAGTGCCGAGCTTGCATTTCAGACACGCGCAAGTACTTATGGGAAACACATGAGACAGCAGTTTGCACTGACATTCGATATTGGGCATTAAACTTTACTCAAGCATTCGATAAAGGTCATTAAATTTTGCTTGAACATTCAATATCGGTCATCAAACTTTACTTAAGCGCTGATTAAACTATTTCACAACCAGCGCTAATTAAACTGTTTCATAACTTACATAAGTAGGTTGGCAGAAAATATCCAAACCATAGTTATTCTCATACTTTTATATTTAACTTATAAATTATTTATTAACTGAAATGATGAAATGGTATGTATGTTTGTATGTATGTATGTATCTGCATTATATTGTTCAAAGTTAAGCACTTAAAATCATGAGATAAGTATATTCTGTAGGCTATTGCTTACTATTGAGGCTTTGACTTAAGCTTCGCGTGAAGTGCAAGTAAGTGATGAGGGTGTACGAATTTATTCTTCCGTTTGCAGAAGGAAGCGTCAGAAACCCTAAATTTTGAGATATTGAGCTGATATTTTGTACAGGCACTTTCAGTTTTTGCACGCAGTTTTTGCACGCAGATCGCTATTTAGTAGTAGGCAAGATCGGTCAAGAGCCACGCCCAAAATCAACAAAAAATCTGTTTATCTGCCACAAAAATTGACCCGTGAACTTGAAATTTAGTGCATTTATTAAAGGTTAGCCCATCCATCGATGTACCAAAATGGGCATGGTCGGATAACAGACACGCCCACAATTGACAAAAAACCATATTCAACGTAAAAGTAGACTTGCATGCTGATACGTAATACGTACACTATTAAAGGTGCAATATATATATATATATAAATACGTATGCAAAGTTTCAATTTGATATCTCAAAAATTACGACCGTGAGAGAGCCAACAACAGACGGACACACGGACGAGCATGTCTCAATCACACTACACTTACGCATGCTTATAGGAATAGTATAAATAGCTGTAAGTTAACTTTAAGAATTCAGTCCACTTTTGTACTCATTTAAATAAAGACGCTTTTCCGCGTAAACTTTATTTTTTTTAAAAACAAATTCTAATAAAAATTTGTTTAATTGGCGCCCAACGTGGGGCCCGTGCATATAACAAAAAATAAAAAAATTCCTTTTGGAATAATAGCAACTTTGTTATAATAAAAAACACATTTGTTGAAACGCACACGTTTGTGCTAAATAAAAAACACGGGCTCGAACCACACAAAAAAAAGGGGAACACACATTTGTTAACCCCTGCCGCGCGATTTAAAATTGTATTCCGCCCGTTTCCGAGGTACGGTCACCGGGACAGTTTTTGCGCGAAAAGAAAATCTCTTTTAGTGAACAAAATAAGTATTATAATAAGAAGCGAAACCAAAAATTATAAAAAAAAAACATTAAACTAAAGTGACTTTTTTTAAAAAAAAAAAAAAGGAACAATAATAATAATAACTAAATAATTAATAATCAAGACAAGAAAAAGAAGATCTATCGAAAATCCTGTGTAGAAAAGAAGGTTTTATCCAAGAGCAAGGAGTAAGAAATCTCCGATAAAAGTGACCTATAAAAAAAGTGGCACATAAAGAAATATAAAAAAAATAAATAAAAACGCACAGATGACCTCACCACCCGGCCTAAGGGTATAAAAGGATATCAACAACAGCAGCATCAGCAACAGTAGCATCAGTAACAACAGCATCAGCAACAGCAGCATCAGTAACAACAGCATCAACGACATCATGCTTTTTCTATTACTGTAAGTAATGCCGATGTAGAATTAAGAAAATTTTTTTTTGTGTGTTTAAAAAAAAAAAAAAGAAAAAAACAAAAAAGGGAATAATTACGAGAATTGTAAAGCTAAAGAATTGTAAAACTAAGTTATTTTTCGAATTTATTAGACTTGGCAAGAGAAACAAAACTACAAATATACTGGTTATTTCCTACTTCTTACTAAACTCCCATCCTATTTACAAAAACAAACAAACAAAATGTCCAATCCTAACAACTTGATCAGACCTCCTGTGTTGGCTAACCCTCCACAGGAAAATCAAAACTCGAATCCTCCAAATCCTTTAGGCTCCAATGCTAGAACAGACTTAACGAGTTATGTTAGGCAAATAGTAGATGTAGCACTGAGGGAACAGTTGAATGTACTTAATTTATTGGGTAATCAGGAAAATCAGAGTTTGTGTGATCAGGAGATTTTAACAGGAGACGCGAATGACTTGGAAAGAATACCGGACATAGTCAAGAGTATCAGGGAATTTTCGGGAACTAATAACGAATTTTCCTCATGGAGGAAGAGCGTAGAAAGAGTCCTAAAGATTTACGAACCAATTGCTGGGTCATCCAAGTATTTTGGGATCCTCAGCGTGATTAGAAACAAAATAGTGGGAAATGCAGACGCAATCTTGGAATCGTATAATACTCCGCTAAATTGGAAAGCTATGGTGGAGGTTTTGACGAACCATTTCGCGGACAAAAGAGACATAGGTACCCTGGAGTATCAAATGATGAGTTTGACGCAAGGACAGACGAGTTCGTGGACGTCCATTTTTTAGAGTAAGGAACTCCTCATTGCCATATTTGGAATCCAAGTTAAGTAGTGGGGAGATAATTAGAATACTAGTAGATACAGGCTCAAATAAAAATTATATTCAACCACGTTTAGTAAAAAAATCAATCCCTAATGAAATGCCATTCTGCGCTAATTCTATTGGCGGCGAAGTAAAAATTACTCACCATACATTGCTTAATCTTTTTGGTTTAAAGGATGTTGAATTGAAGTTTTTTGTTCTGCCAACACTAAAATCATTCCATGCCATATTAGGTAACGAAAGTTTAAGGGAATTGTGCGCCATTATTTATCTTGGAGAAGGTTGCATGACAGTAAAAGATAATATGAAGGTTAGAATTAAACAATTACGGTCCGAAGACGTTAATACAATCAAAACACAATTTAACTACATGACTTCAACTCAAAGACAGTTTATGTCCGCTCTGACGAACTCATTTAGCAACTTGTTTGCCGAACCTGACGAAAGATTATCCTACACCACAAAGGTAATAGCCGACATACATACAAATACAGACGCACCGATACACTCTAGAGCTTATCCATATCCTATGTCCTTGAAGAGTGAGGTAGAGAAACAAATTGATATTCTGTTGAGGGATGGCGTGATACGACCCTCAAGATCACCTTTCAATTCACCTGTCGGGATTGTACCAAAGAAAATAGACCATTCTGGAAAAAGGAAATACAGACTTGTCATCGATTACAGAAAACTGAATTCCGTAACCATACCCGACCGTTACCCTATACCCGATATAGATGAAGTTTTGTCTCAATTGGGTAAGAATAAGTTCTTTTCCGTTCTTGACCTAAAGAGTGGTTTCCACCAGATCCCACTTAAGGAATCCGACATAGAAAAGACAGCATTTTCGGTGAACAACGGAAAGTATGAATTTACACGTTTACCGTTCGGTCTCAAGAACGCACCTTCCATATTTCAAAGAGCATTAGACGACATTCTGAGAGAACATATTGGTACAAGATTTTTCGTATATATCGATGACATAATCATATTCAGTAAAAACGAAACAACTCACTATGACGATCTGAAGAGAATATTTGATATACTAGAAAAAGCAAATATGAAATTACAAATAGACAAATGTGACTTCTTTAAGTTAGAGGTCGAATACCTTGGATTTGTCATATCCGAGGGTGGAATTAAAACCAATCCTAAAAAAGTAGAAGCAATAAAGAATTTTCCAATGCCAAAGACTTTGAAGGATTTACGATCATTTCTGGGTCTCACATGTTATTATAGGAGATTCATTAGGGACTACTCCAAATTAGCCAAACCTTTAACAATTCTTTTAAGAGGAGAAAAGGGTAGAATTTCAAAGAATACCTCATCTAGGATGACAATTTCACTTGACGAACAAGCAAAGGAATCCTTTAATAAATTAAAAAATACATTGACGACAGAGGACGTTATGCTAATTTATCCAGATTACACCAAAGAATTTCACCTCACAACAGACGCATCAAATCATGCAATAGGTGCAGTTTTAGCACAGGAAGACAGACCAATAACTTTCATTTCTAGAACCTTGAGGAAAAATGAAGAACATTTCGCTACTAACGAAAAAGAAATGTTAGCGATAATTTGGGCTTTGAACAAACTAAGAAATTACCTTTACGGCACCTCAAGAGTGAAAATATTTACTGACCACCAACCACTTACTTACGCACTTAGTAACAAAAACAATAACATGAAATTAAAAAGATGGAAAGCCATCTTGGAGGAATACAACTACGAATTGGTGTACAAACCAGGTAAATCTAATATTGTGGCTGACGCATTGTCTAGGGCACCATGCGACGGCCAAATAAACACTCTCACCGCGACCGCACACAGTGACGAAAGTACCTCGACAGCGTTGATCCAAATAGCTGACGAACCGGTTAACGTGTTCAAAAATCAGATTTTTCTCAAAGTGGGAGCCATTCCTTCATATCAGTTCGAGGTGATTTTTCCGACATATCATAGACATACAATAGTGGAACCTTCATATAGTCAAGAAAAACTAATCGATTTGTTGAAAAGATATTTGAATCCGTCCATAACTAATGGCTTAAACACCGAAGAAAATGTTTTAGGAATTATGCAAGAATTTTATGGAACGCATTTTGCTAACTATAGAGTGCGTTTTGCCAAAACATTGGTTAGAGACATTACCGACGAAACAGAACAGGAAAACGTAATCATAACAGAGCATAGGAGAGCTCATAGAAACAGTAGGGAAAACAAGAAACAGCTTTTGGAAAAGATTTATTTTCCGAAGATGCAGGAAAAAATTGATAGAATAGTAAAGCAGTGTAAAATCTGTAAGGAGCAGAAGTATGAGAGGCATCCTGTGAAGCCTGTCATCCAGGAAACACCAATTCCACAATATCCAGGACACATTGTCCACCTTGACCTGTATTATACTGACAATCATATTTTACTCACTGCAATAGACAAATTTTCAAAATACGTTCAAGTGAAAATTTTAAAAAGTAGAGCTACTCAGGATATAAAAGGACCACTTTCAGACATTCTAATGGCTTTCGGTGTACCCGGGAAGATTATAATCGATAATGAAAAGTCCCTGTGTTCGACACCAATATTGCACTTGCTGGAAGATCAATTGGGCATTGAAATATTTAAAGCCCCACCTTACACCAGCACTGTAAATGGACAAATAGAAAGATTCCACTCCACTCTATCGGAGATCATGCGTTGTGTCAAGGCAGAAAAAATATACACGTCATTTGAAGACCTACTAAATAAAACAGTAATTAGGTATAACTATAGCGTTCATTCAACTACAAATCGTAAACCGGTCGAAATATTTTTTGGACGTAAAGTCGCGACAAACCCATACGAAATTAACCTAGAAAGAGAAGAAAATAGAATTAGATTAAAAGAAAAACAAACAGCTGACCTTAGGTATCACAACAAGAATAGAGAACTTTTTAAAACTTATGCTACAGGGGAAACTATTTTTGTGAAAACGAACAAAAGAATAGGCAATAAATTTTCCCCAAGATATAAAAAGGAAATAGTGAAAGAGGATAATAATAGCACTGTAATAACCGAATCAGGTAGGGTAGTCCATAAAAGACTTATAAGGAAATAATAACATCCACAATCCTATCCGACTCCTACTGCCTTCATCCATGTACTACCTTGTTCCTACCTTCCATCTAACAAACTATATGAAACACAAAATATATTAAAAGACAGAAATCGAAAGAGAAAAAAAAATAATAATAATAAAATAAAGTAAAATAGGAAAAAAGAAATTAATAAACAAATATTTATTTATTTATTTTTATTTTTATTAAAATACATTATAAATAAATTGATAATGTATTTGGGGAAAGCGCTTGGTAGCTTGACCATATAGCGCTGTAGTGGGAGGTTATATGTTTGGTATACGACATAGATAAGAGATGAGGTTTTTGTTCGTTGTATTCAGCACGTTAGCCAGAGAGTTGTTGATGCGTGTTTTTGGACACTCCAGTATATAATGACGAACTGAGGGAAATGCGTTACATATATCACACATCGTCGGTTCACATCCTTTGAATAAATGTTGGCAGCTAAATAAAGTTTTACCAGTTCTTAGTCTGCTAAGCGCCACGCATTCTCTTCTGGTAAAGGACGGGCAATAATTAGGTCTTTCAATTGTTGTGTTATGTTCCCTTAAAAATGAATTGGAAGACTCCCATATACTGGAGCATTTTTCTTTTTCACGCCATTTGTAATAATTTGAGATAGCTTTAGAGAAACAAGGTGTTTCATATATTAATGGTAGATTAAATGTATCCTTAGCTACTCTATCGGCGACTTCGTTGCCAATTATACCAATATGTGATGGAATCCAAATAATCTTTACTATATTTTGAAGATTTGGTTTATGTAATATGTTGTTATAGATTCCTTTCTTGTTATTTTTAAGAGCTAGTGAAGCACTTAGGCTATCCGTACAAATTAAAGTTTTTTTACTCAATAATGCCGAATAATTGATTGCTCTATCTATTGCTGAAAGTTCAGCAATGAAGATTCCAGAATGAGAAGGCAGCAAGGCCTGATGTAAAGTTTTGTACTCTCCGGACGCAACGTGTTCAACAACACCATACGATGTTACACCGTCTGCAAAAGAACCATCTGTATATATAGTTATCTCAGGTGAATAGGTATTGATGATTGCAGATAATGATTTCTTGTAATGTTCAGCAGAGGTTTCAGAAAGATGATTATGAGACAGAGTGACATCAACATTAACGTGGCATATAGTATTTGACATGGGTTGAGGTTTGGAAGGTAAAGGGATCTCCAAGTCCTTAATCAGTTTGATTATATTAGAAATTCCACAGGATTTTCTTTTAAAGGATGACGTAGAAAGTAAGTCCCAAAAAAAATCATGTAAGCCATCAGTAGTTGATGTCAAGGATTTAGAAAAAAGTTGTACACTACATTTTTGTAAACTTTGGAGTACTGTAGTGTATCTAGCTTCGACTCTAAGAGCGTCCAGAGGTGTAGTTCGAAGTAGGCCAGTAGCAGATCTATAACAGTTATTAAGTGCCGTATCCAACTTTTTAATATTAGCCTTAGACGTCCAACCGTATATAGTTAAACCATGAAACAAAATACCATTCGTAATACTTTTGCAGATATTGATTGCCATTTCAATATTAGGGCCTTTCTTTTTGGAACAAATGAGCTTTAATAAATTATTAGTTTTACCAATCCTGGTCACTAAATAAACAAATATTATTGGTTTAAGAATTATAAAAAATTTTATAAATAAATAAATAGAGAAAACATGATACACTGCCAAAATATATCTTTTCAGATAGGCAGCTTGTAGTAACAACTAAAATAATTTTAAAAAAAGAAGAGAAAAAAGAAGAATATTATTATATTTCAGAATAATGAAAAAAATTAACAATTCCAAATTAAAAATGTAAGAAAAAATATATGAAATGATCCTGAATTGCCAACAAATTATCTTTTCAGATAGGCAACATAAGAAAGTAAATAACAATAGGTTGTCAATATATTATCTTTTCAGATAAACAACTTATATTATAACTAAAATATACATTATCAATGAAAAAGAGACACACTATCAAATTATATCTTTTTATATAGGCAGATTGTAACAAAAATCATTTTAAAAATGGAATAATGGTTGCCAAGTGCGCAGCAGAAATCCAAATCTTAAACTACTCAAATGATAAATTCATTGCCATTAAGGAAGGAGAAGCTAGAATTCAAGAAGGCTCCTTCAAAATAATTCATGAAATAGACTTAGGAAAATTTAAAGATATAATAATGATAACCGAACAAGACATTGTGCGGAATATTCCAGAAACTCATCCCTATATACCCATATTGCTAAATCATTTAAAAGAATCTAGGGACATTATCCATAGACTGTCCAGAAATAAAGAGAAAAGATCATTGGATTTCTTGGGATCTGCTTGGAAGTGGATAGCAGGAACTCCAGATAAATATGATCACGAAATCCTAATAAATAAAATTAATAATGTATTAAGAAATAATAATGACCAACTCGTAATAAATAAATTGACAGAGGATAAAATTAACGAGATAAGTAGAATTACTAATAATATGTTAAAAATATTTCTTAATAATCAAAATGTAAAGAATGAACTAGCAATGACACTAAAATTCAAACTGGAAGTTCTAAATAATGAGCTAAAAAATATTGAATACTCAGTACATTGGTCGAAAGCAAATATTGCTAATTCATTTCTGCTAAACCAAAAAGAAATAAAAACAATCGAAAAACTACTAGATAAAGAAAATCTACCTTACTTAAATGTTGACGAAATGCTAGAATTTGCCGAAATCAAAATGGCTTTCAATAACGATATAATGATCTACATATTATCAATACCAACTATAAAAAATGAACCCTATACTAAACTTTTGTTATTACCAATTAAAAATAAAAACAATGTCTATAAAATCGGATATAAAAAAATTGAAAGGCAAAAAGAAAACGTATGGAATAATAAATGAATGCGGGGAATGTAACAATTTCACGATATGTAAAGAAAATAATGTATTAGATATAAGTAACACAACATGTATCCCATTATTGTTAAGCAGTAAGTCACACTTCTGTAAAAGCACTAATGCACAACACGTGCCTAATATTGAAGAAATATATTCTGACACTGTATTTTTAAATAATTATAAAGGAAAAGTTTGCGTAAGTGACGACTGTATAGACCTTGACGGTACATACTTAATAAAATACCAAAACATGTCAATCGATGTGGGCGGAAGAATTTTTAAGTCCACACACGTTACAAATAACCACCCGTTATCCTCAATTTTTCAGCGATTTTCTAACAAGACCAGAACCGAAGAGGTTTCGTCCTTGGAAATGATAAAAGAAATGCACACTGGTAACACCAGGAAGATCGAGTTGATTGAACACCGAAATACGGTGATTACATCCTCTGCAATAACGGTGCTTGTGTCCATGATAATAATAGTGATATGTCTATGGCACTGTCGTACAAATAAATCCCAAAGTCCGACCACTCCCAGCATAACTATACAGAACCCATTAAGTGTCGCAGACGCTCAAAATATTCTAAATTGTTCAAACGAGGACGTTTGAAGTTTAAGGGGGGAGGAGTTAACACCACCCAAGTTGATACTCCAGAACAATGCTGGAACTGTCCGTTCACTCAGTTATAATTGCTAACTCAGCAAACTCACCCAATTGTTTACTCATTTTTTTATTGCTCTCCGCTCACTCAGCCATAATTACCCACTTAATTATTCATTTATTTTTATATCCCTTTTATCCACTTAGCCATAGTTGCAAACGCAGCAAAACGCATTTCTTTAAAAGCGTTGCTGATCGTTCACGCAATCACAATTGCTGGCACTCATTTCTTTCAAGTGTTAGGAATAGCAAACTCAGCAATCCATAAATCAATCACACTACACTTACGCATGCTTATAGGAATAGTATAAATAGCTGTAAGTTAACTTTAAGAATTCAGTCCACTTTTGTACTCATTTAAATAAAGACGCTTTTCAGCGTAAACTTTATTTTTTTAAAAAACAAATTCTAATAAAAATTTGTTTAATTTACACAATATCACGTATCTATTGATATATGTTCCACCTCAGGGATGAGGGTATACTAAGTTTGTTCTTCCGTTTGCAACACCCAGAAAGAGGCGTCAAAGACCCTACAAAGTATATATATTGATCAGCGTCAAAAACTGAGTCGATTTAGACATGTATGTCCGGTTACATATAAATACATACTCGTTATACGTGATTTGGATAAATTAAGTTTATTAATATCGTTGTTAGGGTACTCCGCTTTTATCTGAAATATCTTTGGATAAGTTTACAAAAAATGAAAAATTGCAAAGATGAACTCAGTAGACCAATTGGGTAAAATAATTTTTGTCAACAATATCGTTTTTATGACAAAAACTAATTACGTAACATAATATTTTCTATAATCTCGTTTTGACGATTTTATTTTCTATTTGTAAGCACTTATATGATTGAATTCTATCGTCAAATTGAGTAAAATTAAACGATTGAATATTTGGTGTCGCTTTAGTGTAAATTGAATAATTTTTCTTTAAAATTAACAAAAATATTGAAAAAAAGTTTTAAAAATGTATGTGTTATTATGATTTTTAATTAAAATAATAATGCATTATTAAATTATTACTTATTAATTAATTTGTTAAAGGATGCGCAGAAATATTTCATAATGTGTATTTTTAATTGAAAGTGGTCGTTCCCGTAAAGGGAACCTTAATAGAATTAGAATTAGAAAATCTTTACGAAGAGGTTATTGGAGAACCTAGGGGTGAATTAGTGGATATAAATGCATCTCCATTTTTTGTACGACATGCAGCGACATCTATAAGAAATAGAATATCTGAAGAATTAGCACAATAAATTTTTATACCATACACTACCCTGTGGGAAAGGGTATATAAAGTTTGTGCGGATGTTTCTAATTCCTAAACGGTAAATTCCACACCCACTTTCAATTATACTGATCGATTCAGACTCAAAATCTCAATCAATTTAATCATGTCCGTCTGTCCATCTAAATTTGTGCGCAAGCTACAGATCGCATTATTTTGAGATAGACAAATAAAAATTTTCATTTTTCAAAGAAAAAAATAAAACTTCATTTATCAAAGACAAAATTAAATTAAATAATGTACTAAGTGGTGTAGGTTATTTGATGGTCGGGCTTGACCTACTATAATATTTTCATTTGTTTGTATTTTAACGTCATTTTTCATTCACTTCAAACCGATAACAACGATACGATTCCGATACCTTTACGCAATTGGTTTTGGGGACGATATCGTTGAATCTTAATAGTAAAAATGATATGGTTTGAAAATTACGCAATTGGTGTCCAGATTATATAAAACTTGCTTTGTACGGCTACTTGATATGCGCAAATAATGTAATGTATAAATTATGATTCGGGTCCCGAGAGATATCAACAGATTTTCCGGACACTCCGTATTTTTAAAATATTTCCCCTGAATGATTGCAGTAAAATATTTTAAAGAAACACATTAATTAAAATGAATTATGATAAACATGCGTTTATGTTATACTTAACATATTATTAATTATATTAAAAGTAAGTTATAAAAAGCATTTCAATTAATGTGTTTTAAAAAATTTCCAAAATTACACAAAGCACCCGCATTTACAATGACGCTATTGCCACACTATGCCACACTTTAGCGTTGTTGTCTCATTTTTAAGATATACTACAAAAATATTGCAGGAATAATTAACTTTACGTGATTACTTTATTCATTTCATATGAAAAATCTTTAATTAAATTTATTTTTCTTCTCTTCAATTAACTGAAATCGAAATAATTTTTTGATTGATTTTTTCCTCTTTGCATCAGTCCTTTTCAGTTCGTATACACCATACTAAGGAAAATGGCTTAAAGGACAAAAATAAGTGGATCGAAAAAATTGTTTTATTGTGATAAAAAACTCTGTTTCCAAATAAGCATTAAGGATACAATTACTCCTGCAGTAAAGCATATTGACGGTTGCAGCCGTCAATCAATCCTAAAAGCCACTTACTGCAGAAGCCACTTAAAATAAAATAAATCGAAAATCCATTTTTAGCGTATATAACCAGAGAGGGGGCCTGTGAGCCCTCGGTTATGGCCTTTATGATGAAAAAGAAAAAATATCGTTTCAACGTGGATGTTCATCTGCACGATTTAGATAATGTTACCCTAGTGAATGAGGTGTTGTTTGCTAAAATTCGGTTGCTGGATGGAGGCTCA
Source organism: Ornithomya fringillina (assembly GCA_963978525.1). Classification (NCBI taxonomy): domain Eukaryota; kingdom Metazoa; phylum Arthropoda; class Insecta; order Diptera; family Hippoboscidae; genus Ornithomya; species Ornithomya fringillina. Next base: position 15,648,424 of record OZ021690.1, on the reverse strand, counting down.
TTTCAAGAATACAGCAGCCGGTACAATATGACTTAAGTTTAATTTAATAGAGAAATATTATTAATTAAAACAAAAAATATTTATAGGCAAGAAGTACGAAATCATCGAGTAGAATGGAATCGAAATTTCTCATTCCCCTGCAAAATGTCAGCCAACGCCTCTACGGGTGTTCTGGATCCTTGTTATTTGCGTATTTCCATACGTAAAGAAATGAAGGGTGGTCGCAGCTATTTCAAGTTGGGTTTTATCGATCTAAATTTAGCTGAATATGCTGGCTCTGGGATAATAACAAGGCGTTGGCTTCTGGAAGGCTATGATTCACGGCATCGTTTAGATAATTCTGTTTTAGGTTTAACCTTAAAAATGCACATGCTGAGCGGTGATATTTTGTTCAAAGCGTGAGTATGAAAAATTTCTTAAAATTGTTCATAATTAACAATAAAATTTATCGTTTTATAGTCCCACACCAAATTTGAAGAATAAACAAAAAGATTCAAGTGATTTAGCGTCGGCCTCCTCGGAAGTAGTAACTGATTTAGCAACGTCTACAGCTTTGAGCATAGGACAGGGTACGGTCGGCTCTTCCAACACTTTGCCAAGTATAAGTAGTAGTTCTTTAATAACAAGTGTTGGTTCATCACGTCCCATATCTACTATAAGAGATGAAGGTGATATATAAGTATTTTTTCTATTAATTTTTTTATAAATAATTTTTTATATTAATATATCTAAGATTTAGATCCTCATGCTTTACTAGCCTCGCTGGTTACTGATTCAGGATTATCGGAATCCTCCGAATCAGCTATAACTTTAACCGCTGACGCGTTACTATTGCAGCAACTGCATCAATCACAACAGCAACAACAACAGCATTATCATCACCATCATCAGCAACCATCATCGTCATCAACCTCATCGGGAGCGCCTTCAACAACTGTTGCCACTTTAATAAGTGCAGTTTCTTTATCAAATGTACAGCAAATGTTACCATATGGCGGCATTGGTGGTACTGGTGGTAGCGGTGGTGGTGGCAGTGGTGGTAGTGGTGCTGGTACAAATTTAAATATTATTGGTAGCAATAATTATGGTACTACTACAGTATCGATTAGCGGTTTAACCTCTGTACCGGGCACCGTTATAGCACCAACCTCCATTATGGATGTAGGCCATTCCAGAAATTCGAGTAATACTAGTCAAGTAAGTAAAACACTTACAAATGTATAACATACGGGAGCACCTTTTTCCCAACAAAGGAAATTAATTTCATTGTGTTGACCGTTTTTCCCCTTCAATACCGAATCATATTAATTCTTTATAACATTGATTTTTATATCTCGCTTTATGTAGATGTCAAAAGGTTCCGGTTATAGTAGTTTTTCACACAGTCAACATTCACGCCAAAGCTCTGAAGGCGATTCCGGTCATGCAAGGTAAGTTTTATCAAATCCCAATTTCTAATAATTGTGATTATTTTTATTTATTATTACTATGATTTGTATTCCGTTCTGCTATAATAATTAATTTAAAAAAATTAGTCTTTCCTGAATCAACTTATTTGACATTCAATTTGATTTCACTCAAAGTATTTATTTTACCCATAATTTTGTTTCTATTCTAAAAATGCATTAAACTAAAATTTCAATTAAACAAAAACTACTTTAAATGTGTAAATTACTAAGCATCTAAACACACACTCAAAATAATGCTATACTCACTACTCTTTCTCTAAAAACTAAAATGTAAACTCGAACCAAACACTTGTATGATGTTGTAGTAACATATAAAAATAACAAAATGATTTTTCTATTATTACTATTCCTTTAATGGTTGAACAGTATATAAGAGGTGAAATACACACAAAATTTAAAGGAGCGAAATATCCTAAACAAATATTTTGTGTGGTTAAAGCATATATCCAGTTGCACCATCTTTTAACAACCATTACACTATGTGATGCATTTTACCTCAACACGTGATACATGTGATACACTAAAATGTTTTGTAAATTGTGAGCACGTCTAGTATTAGGACCCCCACAAATGTCAGCCTGAGTAGTTAACCAATAAATACTTTTTATATTGAATAAGTAATCTACCTGATTTGGTAACACCGTAATTATGACTGATCTTATGTGGAGGGTATAAAAAACATAAGAAGTGGTATTTTGTGTAACATTATTTTCGTTATGTTATTTGTGGTTTTTCAGTCAAATGGAAAATGTTCAAGGTTGTTTATAAAAGAATATATTTGGGAAAAAGCATAAGGATAACTGGATGGTTGACATAAATATATTAAAAAAATAAACAAATAATTGAACAATACCTATTTTACAGACCGTCATCTACATTTCTATGTAGATAATAGTAGTGATCATAAGTTACAACAATGTACTATTATCGCCGTAGACAGTTTTTAGCTTTTGAGAGCACACGAATATGTCATGCTTGTCTTCTCTGCTGTGTCCGCCATATTGTAAGTTTTGTCTTTTATGTTAAATTCCATGTTCAACATACTTAAACACAAAAAATTTTATCGCGCCAAAGAAATGTTATAGAAAAAATAACGAATATCCAAAAACCTTAGTAAGTAAGTTTTTCCTGATTATATATAAAAAAACCTTTTCATATAAATGAACAAAAATCTATAAAACCCTGAAGAAACCGCCAAACAGCGGCGAAACGTTGGTCGAAAAATAAAAATAAAAACAAAAAGGTTTGAAAAAAAACCGCAAACTGACCTTGTGTTCGCTACACCCTATAAAATTAATTTGAATATTTATCATGATTTATTAAAATTTATATGGAAACGTGCGTTTTTCACTTTTGCGTCCAATTTTTTTAAAATCGTTACGTAAGAAGGGGTTAAGTTCGATTCGAATGCAATGTTAAATATTACATTTTTTAGAAAGCCCCCAAAATTTTAAATTCTTTCCACAAAAGCATTAATTTTAATATGAAGAACGGCTTTAAAAATAATCACAGTCGCATCACATGTTTAAACATTTAATCATATCAAATAATTAATCACACTAATTTCGTTTATGAATCTCAATAATTGAAAAAAAATTAAATATTTTTTTTAATTTTGCATGATAATTAATTATCAGTAATAAATTAACCTTGTCTATACCATTTTCAGTTGAAAATAGGAATTTTCATTTTTCAATAGTAAAATTTCATTAGAAAATAAATAAAAATGACTATATAATAGTCGGTAAAAAGATCAACTATACACCTTTTATACCTTTTACTTCCTTACAATATGCTACAATTTCTGAAACGTAAGACATACACTATTAGAGGGCGCAATATATATATATATATTTGCCACGCCCGTCGTTGTGGAGGTGGAGGGTATTTCAGATTTGGCGCAAGCCAAATTTAGTTTTCTTACTTGTTTAAATATTTATTATTTATTTTTTGAAATCTAAACTTTTCTTTATTTTGTTTTTTTTTTTATTAATCATTTTTTCGCTAGTGTCAAAAGCATGAGCGCATGTCTTTATGTTGATAATTTTTTAGAAGATTTTCTCTTGTAGTTTTATACCCACCACCACAAGGTAATATGGTATGGATTCTAGGATTTGGGTATATATGTAAGTTATATATGTATAGCAAAATGCTGCACCGCACAGAAGGGTGCAGAATGCATTGGAAACCCGAAGTAGTATAACATGAACCAACATCGCATACTGAATCGATCTAACCGTGCTCGACTGGAGAAACCGTCTGAGACTATGCTCAATTCGTTCGTATGATGTCAGTCATTATCTGTCTTACTCGTAGTCTTTCTGCCACCCTGACTTTCTTTATAATAACGGCACTGACGGTTTTGACGCAGGATCATACCTTTTCATCGTTAATCATGTGCAGAATTATATCGCTATTCGGTTCCATAATTAAGTCTGCAATTTTTGAGCGTTCTGCATCGGACCTTGGCATTTTAACAATATATGCTCAGCTGTTTCCTCGTCTCTGACACTCAGGGTACCAAGGTTCAGTATCATGACTAAAACGGTGTAAGTAACAGCGGAAGCAACCGTGTCCGCTGAAAATTTGCGTCAAGTAATAGTCCATACAGCCATGTTGTCTGCTCAACCAGCATTCAACATTTGTTATTACTTTGTGCGTCCATCGGCCTTGAGAGGATTCGTCCCATCTCCTTTGCTATTCTCTATAGCTTTATAGCATTATGTCCCGTTTTTCTCCATTAGAGAGCTTCCTATTAAGAAGTTTTTTGACACAGTACATTTTTGTGGCTTGTTGGGCTAGGACATCAGGTGGGAGCAGGCCTGACAGGATCAGTGCTGCGTCCAGCGATACGGTACGGAATCCACAGCAGACTCTCAGTGCAGTTCCGCGATACTACTTATTCAGGTGTTTACTATATCTGGGATATTTCTGTAGTGTATCACTCCAAACAGCTGCAGCATACATGGTGACAGAGGTAATCACTTTGGCTAGCAGTAATCTTCTTCGTTGACTGGGACCACCAATATTTGCTATATATTTTGCTAGCTTTGTCACACACTGATATTATGTGTGGTAAGAACTTCAATCGAGCATCGATTAATACACCTAGATATTTGATTTTACCAGTTGTTGTTAGGTGATGTCCGTCAATGTCTAGCTCCACCACTTTTTTTTTTCCTACTGGTGATTAGCACAGCTTCAGTTTTATAAGGCGCTAGCTGTAACTTATGCTCTAAGAGCCATTCTTTGATTTTGTTAACGGTGCTGGCGCATGTGGCCTGTACCTCTGTGAATGTTTTAGCAGCAATGGTGACTATAATATCATCAGCATATCCAATTATGCTAACACCTGCAGGCACTGGGAGTCTCAGAACCTCGTCATACAAAATATTCCAGAGCAGAGGGCCCAATATGGAGCCCTGAGGGACACCTGCTGTTATATTATATGTTCGTGTTTCTTCGTCGGTTTTACACATAAGGCTACGGCATGATAAGTAGCCGTTTTTAACCGTTTTTCCAGCGTTTGCCGTCTATGGCTTTTTCAGCGATATTTTTAACATGTATTATTGCATCTACAGTGGAACGGCCCTTGCGTTATTCGAAAGGGAAATTGTACTATACATGATTTTTTCCAGCACTTTTCCAAGTGTGTCTAACATGCATAGAGGACGATAAGAAGTAGGATCTCCTTCAGGTTTATTGGGCTTAAGCAAGAGAACGAGTCTCTGCCTCTTCCATATATGCGGAAAGATTCCACCTTTGATGCAATTTTTATATACTTTCAAGAAGAGAGGAGTATTGTACAATATTGCTACTTTTACTGCTTTCATTGGTATTCCATCTGGGCCGGGTGCTTTATTATTGCCAAATTTATTCACTACTTCTTTAATTTCGTCATGCATTAAGCCCTGATATTCTTGTTCAGCTGGCGGCATCTGACATTTGAACGGCATGTGTCTTGGGAAGATCGTTTCGACCACACTTTGCATAAACCTCACACGAGTTGGTGTGTTTCTTTTAGAGCATTTAATTTTTGCCATAACTTCTTTGTATGCTCCACCCCATATATTAGAGACGCAACTACGCGCGCACACACACACACACACACACACACACACACACCGATTTGTAACTTCTCATAAATGTTGGTAGTCTCCCTACACTGGTTGTCACTCAAATTGGATACTCCACACCACACAGTGAAATGAAAAATGAGCAACTCCATTTGTTTTACTGATAGTCAGAAATATAAGAGGAAAAGTTGAAAATTGTTACATATATACTCATTAGAGAGAAGGGGACAACTATGATTTCTTTTTCAATTCGTATTCTAATTTATTATATATTATAAAATATTAAGTATAAATTCTTGCTTTGGCTTCAGAGTGATACATACTAATTCAATATAATTTAAAATCGATTTTATATGCTTTTAACCATAATTTTATTTCACAATTAATTTTGTATATATGTATATTTTTCCTCCTTTTTTCTATGAACTCTTTTTCTAATTCATATGCTTCAAAAAATTGAAAAACAATTCCAAAAAATTTTATGAAAAATTTTTGTGCTCCAAAATGAAATTGGCTCCCGATTGTGATGCTTTGAATATTTTATATGAAAACATAAATATATATATACATCTCGAAAATGAATAAATACCGTTAAGATTCAGCAAATCCGTTTCTCTTCTGAATAGAATCAATCAGAGAGCTATAAATGCCATGAAATTACATATACCTGCTCTAATACACAATTATCACCAAAACAACTACTGTAATTATAATAATAATATTAATTCATCACAACAACAACAAAAACAAGAACAAATTAAACAAAAACATGTAATACCACCAAAACAGCTCCCTCTATTACCAAATATTATAAGCGAATGTGAGTTGGAAGAATTGTCTTTTCGTACACCTAACTCAACTCTGAAAGAAGACACATTTACGGAAGAATTTAAGACTCCACTAAATGAATTGCCATCACCAACTTCTCTAATACCCATGAGCCCGAATAGTGTAAAATTGAATTTGAATACACCTTCACCAACTTATCGCAGCATTAACAGTAATAGTCGTTCCCAATCGAATGACTCACAATTATATGAATCTGAATCGGAAACCGCCGATGATTCGGGTTTAGATGAAAATTTCCATTCACCGCGTGTAACTAGAATCAAATCAATGGAAAATGTATCTTTATTGGAAATGGAATTCCATAAAGCCTCGCAAAAACTGGATCGCAATTCACCCAGACGTTTGAAATTAGTAGCGAATAATGAAGGTTTACAATGTCCTAGAATGAAATCATTAAATAATCTATATTTTGATTATACGGATGGGCAACTTAGCCCCGACTTTCAGCGTTGCTTGGAGGAAAAAGAACAGTTAAAGGAGCAACGTAAAAATTCTACATCATCTACCAATTCAAGTAAATTATACATTAAAAGCACTAAAGTGGGCAATGCCAAGTTTATTGGCATCGAAGACAGCCCCCAAGTTAAAAATAATAATGATACTAATAATACAAAACTGCTTCGGCGTTTACATTACCCAATGCATAAAATTCGCTCTATGGGTACTATACCGGATGTGGTTGGTGGTTTTGATCGGGTTGACACGGATCCATTTTTAACTCCTACTTCCATAAGGAGACCACAATTTCCGCCTGATACACAAATGTTAACAAATGCGAATACACCTTTATGTCCGATAGCACATATTCTGCCCACCTACGAAAATGGTAGCAATACAGGCGCTGGAGGCGTCAACACATTGCAACATTTCGCTTTGCACAATTCTATGAATGAATTACGTTTAGGTCAGTTGATGATGGTTGCGGAGAACAATGCTCCACTTATGTCGCGTTCACCTTTTGAAAGAGCTTATCGACGCAGTCTAATTAGAAATTCATTATTACACCAACAATGCGGTACGGAGATTTCTGGTACACAATCAACGTATTTTTTGAGAGCATATACCGAACCATCTGTTTCTCATGTAAGACCTCAGTCTATAAATGCTGCTTATGAGTTATTGAGGTTCGTAATGTGTTCACGCAAGTCTCTTTTTCTCTGTCACCTCCTTTTCAACTCTCTATATGACTCGCTTAAACCTCATCATTTAATAATAGTCATTGCAAAGTTTGTTTATTATTTCACCAATTTTAATAACAAATGTTTAGCACTTTTGAGCTAGCAATTAACTTGAATAAGTAAAAAAACTAAATTTGGCTTAGGCCAAATCTTGAATACCCTCCACATCTACTCACAAACAGTGAACGCGGAAGATTCCGCCCTCTAACAGTGTTTGTATTACGTACCAGTTTAAACGTCAAGTATTACGCTGAGTATGGGTTTTTGTCAATTGTGGGCGTCTCACTCACATCGATGAATGAGGTAATTAAAAGGATCTGTACCAAATTTCAACTCAATAGCTCAATTTTTGAGGCAGATAAATAGATTTTTGTCCTTTGTGGGCGCGACTTTTGACCGATTTTGCCTATTTTAAATAGCGATCTGCACCCAAAACAAAAAGTGTTTGTACAAAATTTCATTTCAATATCTTAAAATTTACGCCCGTGAGAATGACAAACTCAATATACCGTTATGTGGTATGATATAAAAAGAAAGAAAAAAGTTATAGGTGATTTAGTCCAAATATTAGATACCCCCACTGCCTATTCATACAATTGTGTTTTCTTTTCACGAAATCTAAATTATCTGTTACATATACATAAGTTTAAGGGTTATATTCTACACTTAAGTAGTCTTTATTAACTTAAAATGTCTGTACAAAGTTTTTGCTAAATGTCTCGTTTCTTGCGAGTTTGAGTATTCCAACAACGGAGGGTCACATGGACGTACATGTCTAAATCAATTCAGATTTTATCCTACACATACAATCGATTTCTGCCTGTTCTTTTCTGTAGTTAGCATTATCCCGGTCGCAAAATTGGGATGTCTTGGCACAAGCGCTATAAATTCTTGCACCCAGATTGGTATTGAAATTGGGCTTAAACATTTCAACACAACCCCGACCCCGTTTATAAGAATCATTTTATTTTAATGCTCTGCGATGGTGGGTGGGTGGGTATAGAAGCTTTGGCTTAAGCTAAATATAACTTTGAATATAAAAATTTCTTCCGTAGTCGGTTTTCTTAGTTTTGTTGACCTAACGACTTTAATTAAAACATATAATTCTGTCATTAACATTTTTATTTTTACCTCTTAATAATGTCATCAAAATCTAACTGTAATGCTGTCATTCTTCCAACTCACAGGCCTTACTTCATAAGTGCGTATCCATGTGTTCTTCTTTCATTCATAATCACTACTCTGTTATATTATTTAGAGCTCTCCCAGCGTATACTATTACCATCCAGATTATTTATTTTATTTTGTGTTCAATTACATCATTTACTAAGTTTTTTATCATGTACAGTCAGGTGATATAATATATCTTGAGAGTCGCACAAAATTAGATGAATAAGTATTATATGAACAATTACGTTTATTACAAAATATTTTAATTTTAGTGTCACTTATAGATAAAAGTAACGCGAGAGCGAAACTCCCGCTGAAAGATAATATTTACAATTCGTGTTGTTATTTGATTGTGGGCTGTGGTTAGACATCAAATAACAACACAAATTAAAATATTTATGGTCTAGTTTGAAAAATCAAACAAACAAACTACGGATAATATTTACATTTTCACCAATTCGATGGTGCAACGTTAAAGGAAATTAATGTTTAATAAAGCGTACAGATGTGCTGTATTTGCTGCCTGTTTTTTTTAATACTTAAGTTTAAATTATGGATTTATTTTTTATATATATTTAACGAATAATATTATTAACTATACCATTATACACAATGGCACACGAGAACAGCTCATCAGCGAACACTTCGACAAAAGCTTTTGTAACTACCTGTAAGGATTACTTTCGTTTGTTTTTATTTAAAAAGCAATTTAATGTTAATTTCGTTTTTCTGTTTTTGTTTAATTTGGAAATCACTTTATTCCCTCTTCTGGTAGTACATATAGTATTATCCGCATATGCTCTGTTCCGATTTCTTTTTCTTCCAATTTCCATGCGTGAATGAGTAATAGCACCGCTCGCAATTTTAGTGGTGTACCTCGACGTTTGTTGGAGAGCGGCGGGGGCAGCGCAAACGCACGACAAATGTCACCGACAGTTAATAATGCGGCGGAAATGTCATTGGCTAGCGCAAATTCTCCGTGCGGTACACTCAACAATAATAAATCTTCATATTCTACAACATCATCGAATACTAGTAGTAGTGCAAATAGCAATAATGTTATCACTTGTCAGTGTGCTTCTTCAACGGGATCGGATGCGGTAGATGGGGGAGGAGCTGGTGATGGCATACATCCTCAAAGTCATCATCATTATTTTATGCAAGGTCAACAACAACAACAGCAGCAAAGTTTAGTAATCTCTCCCGTTAATAACACACAGCGTGATTCTGCGAACAATGGTGGTGGTAGTGGTGCTGGTGGAGGTGGAGGTGGCCAGAGTCCTCGCTTAGGAGAAATTGCATTAAGTTCTTTAGCCGCCACTCCTACCGATGCTTGCAGCATACGATCCAACCCTTCAGCCAGTTCATTATTAGCGTCAACCGATTCTAATGCATTAGCTGCAACAACAAATGTAGGGGCTCATGGTGTTAGTATGGGCGGTACTAGTACAACACTGTCTCCGCTATCCTCTGCTTCTCATATAATTAGACGTCCTAGCATAACTACGTGCGTTTTTTTAAGATACTTATTAAAAAAGCTCTAATTGTAAAATGTTAGATATGGCTCCCTCGATATATCTTTAAACTTTTACGTTATCCCATAGAAAATGAGTGTTTTGTAGCACATGTATGTGTAATAATAATGTAGTCTTGTCTTGTCCTCATATTATGATTAAAACAAGTTAATTTTTATTTTGTTAATAATTTTTATGGCATGTTCTAAAAGAAACAATTTTTTACTCAAAACTTCTTCCTCCCTCTTCGAAGATTTGCCGGAGAGCATATACTTGCTTTGTCTAAACGTTTACAATACAAAAAAAAATATCAGAAACCCTACAAATTCCCGCGCCCCGCATAACACTCGAGTCTCCACTGCTCCTATGGATATTAAGCCTAGGAAAAATTGGGTGTATTCAATTAAATTGAGTTTATGGGGGTAAGATCATGCCCTCATAGGAGTTTTCTCCTCAGTGTCAATTTTAAAAAAATGTCTAAATAAATTGCTTGATAAGCTTCAAATTTTGTGTCGAGTTAGCCATGATTTTTTTCCCGTCTGTGTATACATGTGTAGTACAGAATTCTACTTTGAGTACACCACAGGAAGATTTGGGACGTGTCATTTTGCCCCCTTTTTGATAACCCTGCCATTACGTCTACTGGCTACCAAAAGGTAGCCTTAGAGGCCCCATAAAATGTAAATACTCTTGAATAGCATCAAATATTGAGTTGATTTAACGATCTTTGTACGTCTTCCATGTGTCTCTGTCTAAATCACTCAAGGTTGCAAATACTGAGATATGAAACTGAAATTTTCAAAATGCAAACAGTTTTCTATATAAAATCGGTCAAATGCCACGCCTACGATAGACAAAATTATCACACTGTACTATAAAAATAAAACTTTTATCCAAAATAATCAGCCCATCCATCGATGAGCTTAAAATAAGAGGAATCATACAACAGATGCACAAAAAAAAATTACTTCGTGCAGAATACGACTTCTGACTTGATATATAACGCATACTATATTAATCGTAAATAGAGGGTGCACGTGTACACATGCCAAGCCCACAAGTTAGGTATAAATGTGGAGGGTATCTAAAATGTTCCCTTTTTTTACATGTTCCATAATGATGTGAGTACTAAATAAAGAAGCATGACAAGGATCTTCAATCCGTACAATCTATGGGTATTCAATTAGGCTTAACGGGTAGAATTCAGTGTAATCGTTCTAAATAACCAAAATAACCATTCTAAATAATAAACAATAAGAACAAGTGTGAATATGTACATACACATTTTTTGTTGCATCACTATGCTTGGCGTAAAATCTCTCTTTGAACAATTCTATGCATTGGAATATTATAGGAATTAAGACTCGAACATAAAATTATTATTATTTATTTGTGTTAGAATCGTAAAATTATGTACTTTTGAGTTGTATTAGTACTACATTTCAAAATAAAAGTCCCAAGCAGTTGTTGTCATTGCCCTCTACAGAATAGCATATAGAATTATATCTATATATATATATATATAATATATATCTTTAACATGTTTGAAACAACTGTTTACAACTTTTTCCTATTTTTATGCATAGCTTGCATAGCTTGATATCATAAAATCTCGTTTATCTAACTCTCGCCGATTTTCTCCCTCTCACTCTCTCTTTTGTGTAATATATTCATAATTTCATAAATTTATTATATTATAGTTACGGTGTGTAATGTAAGCATACCTTCCGTATAGAATCACTTCATGTCTCTACATGCACCTCTAGCACTGCGTATCCATTTCTTACAATAATTGTTAAATTGTAAAAATCGTGAAAATATGAAAACAATATGATGAAAATTATATTATTTTTTTTTATTTTTTTACTGCTCTTCTCATTAAACACTTTAATGGCAAACCCAATAATGTTTGGAAATGATTGCTGCGATGCTGGTTCTGATAATGTTAATGGGACGGATGGCAAATAATATGAACTGATACCTTTGCTTTAGGAATCCCAGTTCTGGTTCTTTGGTTATTAGTGAGACTGGCTCCTTGGATCGGATGAAAAATACTGCCGAGAAACGTAAAAAGGGCCCCTTGGATGATGGACCACGTGTGTCTGATCGTGTTGAAGAGACTCGAGTAAATCCCAATTCTTTAATTGATGAAATTCTAAAAGATACAAAATTAGATCAATTGGAAGAATCGGCCGAAAGTAAGTACTATGAGTGTAAACATTAATAGCGAGCAAAATGTATAACTATTAACATATAATTGTTGACAATTACAGCTTCTGGTCTAGAATTGTATATAGCTCGAGATGGTACCGCTGTCATGGGCAGTCATGAAGTCAAGTCCCGCGTGTCAGCTGGCGCCTTCAAACAGGTGGTCATGGAAAATCCAAGATAGTAGCACTAAACAAAACAACACAAAACAGAAAACATTTCTTGCGCTTTATTGTTCTTTTATTATTCAGTAATATAGAGTCATAAATAATAATAACAATAAAAAAATTACTACTATTTTAATCGGACAACAAGACTTGTTTAAAATATTCCAATACAAAACAACAAAGAGTAAAACAAGAACAAAAACATACCACAAACTATGAAATTAACTAAAAAACGTATATATATATATATACATATGCATAATGTATTATATAGCTATAAAACTAACTCAATGTAATCATAATTAAATCAAAATTCGGTTAACAGTTACGGCATTAGCGGTAATACGCAATTCACATTGGGGCTATGTTTTGCTTCATTTACCCTTCTGCCATCCGGCCGGAGTGAATTACGACTTACACGCAGACAAATCATTATAAATCAGTGTAACTTTGGTAGTAACGCGAGTAGAAACAAAAGGGAAAAAGAAAAGTAATGTACTCTACTAACTAACCAACTAACAAGTGTATAAACCTCATTGAAAGATCAAATTCTTAAAATCACTATTTATAATATTAAATGTTATTAATATATGTATAAAATTATATTCCATGTGAATATCAAATAAACAAATTTGTAGTATTATTTAAAAAACGAAAGCAAACAAAATGTTTTATTATTGAGGCCACAATGTGTCAAGCAAAGCCTGTATATTTAAAATTTTCCTCTTTTGCGACTAATATTTACAAATTTACACAAATATACCAGAAACCATTCTAGATGTTAAGGCATTTTTGTACATTCGATACGCTTCGTAAATGCGATGCTGATTCAAAAATTGTTCCCAAACAAAAATCATCTTATTACCATTGACAACATTGCTCTCATACTTCGAAAGAGGGCAAATCGTTGAAGCTCGGTAAGCGGGAGCGTCTGTTTAATGGTAAAACAACATCGACGAAAAGTAATAGTGGGCGAAACTTAAAGCTAACGGACAGAGACCGACGAACATGAAAAAGAATTGTGGCCAGACAACATAAAACTAGAGCGGCAAAAGTATCACTGTGAATCTATTCCGTGAAAAATTGCAGTTGTTATAAAAGCAAATGGTGGCCCATCACGTTATGAATAAATAGACAATAAAAGTCTGTCAACTCAGGTGCGATATGAAAGTACTTATTAACTAAAGAGAAGAATTTTATTATCAAAAAAAAAAATTTATTGATTGTAAAAATAAACGAATAAATCAGTACACATAGTTTTGATAAACTCCTGAGTTAATTTATAAGCAATAAATAAATATTTCTTTTGCATAACGGTACATCGCGCAATTCCAATTTTATTAAGGAAAAGAAAAAGAAATTTTTTCTTTGACATTTGGCGGTGAAATGCCGTCATCTAGTAAACGCCTCAGATTCTTAGATGGAAGACTGAACAATCCGAGGAATTACTGGACGCCCTTGCAGCTCTTGGCCGATGATGACTCTGCAGCCGCTTAAACTACGGCAAATGCCAGCCTACCTGCGACCAAAAAAGCTAACATTCCCCCTATAAAAATATTGGGTCGTAAAGCTCCTTACTTGAGAGGCACAAAGTCGATAAGTATTTCCTTTAAAAAATTTCCATTGGTACTTTGTTATGAATCTGAGGCTACATTTGAATTAATCAAGCCAATTTTCGAAGAAAACAAGTTTAAGTTTTTTACGCATGAACTAAAGAAAGATCGAAAATTTACGGGGACGACAGTTCAGCTAATAAAGTGAAGAATGAACTAGGATATAAGTGTGATGATGTTAAAGCAATCACAAAAACATATGATAACTGTGAAAACAGTTTTTTCATCTTATCATTCTAAAGAGGTTCTGTGCGCTTGTACGATCTCCGCCACCAAGTTAAAATCTTATTTAAGATACGCACCAGATGGGAATTTAAAAGGAAGGCTAAGAACCAGTTGATCCAGTGTAGAAAATGCCAAATGTTTGAAAACGGCAAGCGAAGCTGCTTTATTAATCAAAAATGCGCAAACTGTGCTAGTATGCATCTGACTGCTGAGTGCACTATAATATAAAGCGCTCTGTGCTTATATGTATATATACATAACAATCGGTACTCACACATCTCTTTACATTAAATATAGTTTATATACACGTGCTTATATCTGCATCTTAGATATTAAACATTCTTTAAATAAAGTAAATAATAGGTAGGCTTATTTTAGATACGAAATATGGTTTAAAAAATTGCAGAACACAGTCACCCAGTTGGCCATTATATATTTGTACAATGACAACAAATGAGTAGGTATTTAAATATTTCATTCTGGAATTGCCCTAGCATTTTAAATAAACTTTTATGTTATCTCAACACAGAAAATATTGATATACGTCCGATTTGTGAAATGTGGCTTAAAAATGTAAATCAACTATATCACCCTAAGTATGAATGTGTTCATCTGGACAGAACTGGAACCAGGGGTGGCGGTGTAGCCATTCTTATTAAAAGGTTAATACGTTTGAAAGACTTTCTAAAAATAAGCACCTCTGTCGTGGAAAACATAAGTAAAGAAGTCTGTGTGAGCTCAACCCTTACCCTTAAGCTTTACTGTGTGTATTTTCCTAATGGTTCGGCATCAGCGGAGTTACGTCGAAATTGTAATTGTGATTTGCGTAAGCTGTTCTTTCTGACTGGTCCGTTTATTTTTGTGGTGAATTAAACACCAAGCACAAGAATTGGGGCAACATTTTAAATGATCTCATTACTTACCATGCACCCGCTTTTTATACCCTCCACCTTAGGGAAGAGGGTATATTCATTTTGATCATCCGTTTACAACACATCGAAGGAAGCGTCGGAGACCCCACAAACCATATATATTCTTAATCAGCATGAAAAGAGAAATCGTTTGAGACA
The DNA here is from genome assembly GCA_963978525.1 of Ornithomya fringillina. Lineage (NCBI taxonomy): Eukaryota > Metazoa > Arthropoda > Insecta > Diptera > Hippoboscidae > Ornithomya > Ornithomya fringillina. The sequence goes on along the minus strand of OZ021690.1, from coordinate 15,632,885 downwards.
TGTCCGTCCGTGTGTCCGTCTGTTGTTGGCACTCTCACGGTCGTAATTTTTGAGATATCAAATTGAAACTTTGCATACATATTCTTAGTTTAATTTCGCTGTTCCGTATTGAAATTGGGCAAAATCGGTAAAGAGACACGCCCACAATAAACGAAAATCTCAACATACCTCGAAAAAATTGTATCTTTAAAAAATTATATATATTATTCGGTCTTAACCGAACTTTTCTATCATGTTTGGATTTACTTTTAATTAATTTCCCAAGTTTAGTTTCGCAGTGTGTTATTATAAACGACCTCAGCTCTGACCATCTGCCAATAAAATTTCGCCTCGAATTTGATTTCGCTCTGCGTCTTGATAATCATATCAAAAGTAGATTGAATTGCGTATAAAGCTTATATATCAGATAATTTGCAAAATATCCTTACTTTGGAAAGTTGTGCTACGTTTGAGGATGTAGACTCTAATATAGCCTATTTCTGCTAACTCCTCCTAACAGCAGAACAACTTGTTGTCCCGCCTAAGTTGAATCTAAGTAATTTTACTAAACTACCTAACAGTATTCTTAAAATAATGAGATTACGCACTATTACCGTAGACAGTGGATTCGATATCAGTAACCAGAGGCCATATTTTTGTTGGTGCACTTAATAATATGATACGTACAAAAATTATTGCTTTCAGAAACTGCTTGTGAAGCAAAAAATTACCTTCATTAGACAACCGTGATAAAACCTTCTAGAACGTTTGAACGTTTACCTAATCCACATGCGGTGATACCACCTCTACAAATGTCTGATACTACTCTTATAACGAATACAGACAAAACAAACGCTTTAGCAAAAGTACATCTTATGTCCCAAAATCTAGGCTCTGCTTTCCATACTGATATGGTTCATCAATCTTTAACTCGTTTACTATCTCTACGGAGAGCACAGATTCTCTATAAAAAATTATGTGGGGTTGGACAATATCAAGCCTATTCTTCTTAAGAAACTGCCAACTGTTGCTATTCAATTTCTTACATTAATTTTTAACGCCCGCATAATATTTCAATACTTTCCGGAAAAGTGGAAACGAGCCAAAATTTTCCCTATAGGTAAAAGAGGGAAGCCCCCTAACAATGTTAGTAGCTACAGACCACCTATAAGGTTATTAAACTCTCTTAGTAAAATTTAAAAAAAAAATAATAAAAAATAAGTAAGTTTTACACCCTTATTCTGGCCTCAATCATAAGAACGTCAGTAATCATAAATGCTCACAAGCAGAGTTGTAATTTTTCTTGTGAATCGTTATGAGGTTTTTCGTATTCTCGGACGCCTTATGACTTTTGAACTACTCAGAAGGGCCTCAGTAGTAGTGATGTACTACGTAGCAGATCATAAGCAATAATAATTGACAAAAGAAATTTTTTAAATCAATAGAAAAATTAATTATGAAGATCGTTTGGTGTTATTAAATCAAGATTTAGGTGTTTACTGAGGCATCGAGCACTTCACTATAGCCATAAAAAAGTAGGAGTCATAATATACGCTTGTGTTATTCTGCACAACACATTACAAAAAAATACGTTACATGTGAGGAAGAAGTGTTAGATGATGAAAATGTCTCCAGCGATGTGATCATAGACAGCCAATTGGCTGACTTTTACAGAGAAGGCAGGCGTATCCGGCAAAATTATATAAATTCGTAAATGTAAATTTTTTGAAATAAACAAGAAATTAATCTTTTTATTAATAATAATTAATAATAATGCGCGAACAAAAAAAAAAAAACTCGGCTTGCCCAACAATTTAGCGCTTTTCTGTTAATTTTATAATCGCGTCCGTTAATTCAATTCAATTCAATTCAATTCAATTTATTTATTTACTTATGATCCAACAACCAAGCTTGAAGCTTAAATTTAGTTGGGATTGAAAATTACAATAACGTTGAAAATAACTAACAAAATAATACTAATAATATTAATATATACTAACGATATTAATATAAAAGAAAGAAGAAAAAAAAAAAAAAAAAAAAAAGAAGGCGAAAAAAATTACATATAGTACTTAAATAATTCTTTCCTGAATCTATTAGCATCAGTCATGAGTTGAAGGGCGGTAGGTAAGGAGTTCCAGAGGCGCACAGCATTTATAAAGAATTGTCTTTCAGACATTAGAGTGTCGTGTTGGAATGGTGTAATCTGTCTGTGTCTAAGAGACCTTGAAAAAACTAATTTACCAAAAAGAGATTTATGCTCCTTTATGGTAATGATTTTGTGTAATTTACTCATTTTCTCTCTAAGTCCTTTTAAAACGTTTTCTTGCTCTTGATCTTAATTGATGCTTCCAATGAGATAATGTCTGAAACGGGATAAAATTATTAACTTGCATTTTTATTATTTACGTTTTAATTCAATCATTTAACTTACATCTTTCCACTTAGTTGGACCCCTAGATGGTCCACTTAAACTATTAAGCCCATTTCCCAACTCCTCCCACAATGTCTTTATTAATGTGGAATCTTTTGGTGTATTTTTATTGTCTAACATCTCAGGATGCCCCTTTATAAAAATATATATAATGCTCCAACTGTTCTTGGGACATCCTTTGGTATTTTGCTTTTTGATCTAAAAAAATTTATTAGTTAATTTATGATTTTTTAAAATATTTATTATAATTTACCCTCCATTTTTAAATATTTTATTTTTTTTTAAAATCGTTTTAAAATTTTTTATATTTCAATTGTTTATTTTTCATATTTTTACTAAATGTCAAAAATGTCTAAAATGTATAAATATACTCACCATTCTGAGGTTTTGTGTGGTAAATTTTTTGTGATATAAAAATGCGTTGGCATCCAATCCACTTAGAGCTATCGTAAGCATTCTTTGAAAACTATTTAAAGATATTTTTAAGCCAAAAGGTAGGCGTTTAAATTGAAAGTGATCTTTGTCAGTTGAAAATGCAGTTAGGGGCCTTGAGTCCTTGTCAAGCTTTATTTGATGAAAGGAGCTCGTCATGTCTAAAGTGGAGAAGTATTTGGCCCGTCCTAATACGTCAAATGCGTCATCTAGTCTAGTTAAAGGGAATTTATCATTTATAAGTTTATTATTAAGTTTTCTAAAATCAACTACTAGTCTCCATTTTTTTGTGTTGTCTTTGTCTTTTTTTTGGTACTATTAGTAAAGGTGAATTGTATGGGCTAATTGATGGTTCTATTATGCCATTCTTTAATAATTTCTGTACTTGGTTATTGATTTCTTTGTTATGTGCTTGTGGTAATCTAAAGTTTTTTACGTAGACCGGTGCGTTGTCATTTGTTGTTAGTTTTTGTGTATAAAAGTTGTTACATGTTAATTTTTCGCCGTTCAAATGAAAGATGTCTTGGTATTCAGAAAAGATTTCTTTTAGAATTTTAGTAGCATTTGTGTCTTCCTGTTTTATATTGAAGTTTTTGTAGTCGTTCTTTATTGTATTTTTGTGATGAATTGGTCTGGAGTACGTGGTAGTTTTTGAGTGGTTGAGAATGAATATTTAATTTTCTAATTGTCACAGTTTCTGTTGTAGCGTTTAATATTTTGACATGGCATGTTCCTTTGCCTGGTACAATTGTATTGGCCAAAAATATTCCTTTTTGTAATTCTTGGTTTAAAATAACAGTATCTTCTTTAAACTTAAGATGTATAGGTGTTATTATTTCTGTTTGTGGTGGAATTGTGATTGGTGACGATAGGGTAGATTCCACTGGTAAAATTATATATAATTCTTTAAAGTTAATTTCCAAGTTAATGTTTCATAGTCAATTTTACAAAGATAGGAGAATAAAAAGTCAGTACCTAAGATTCCATTTGTTGAGATTGGGAAGCTTTGGTCAACAACATGAAATTCATGGTTTAGTGTTGAATTTGATATGTTAAATTTTAACTTCGTAGATCCTAATGTTTCTAATTTTTCTGATGTAATGCCGCTTATTCTGTATGTTCTGTTTGTGTCATAAGGTGTATTGATGGAATTTAATTTTATTAAGGAGATTTCTGCACCTGTATCTATTAAAAATTTAATATAATTTTTACCGTCTCTTAGTACAATAAAATGTGTATGTTTATTGGATATATTAAGTATTTTAACTATAGTTTTCGTGCGTCGGTGGTAGTGTTTTATACCACCTGCGCATCGTCGTTTCCCTGCTTCTGGACTATGTTTATGCGTCTATTGTTTGTATTTTGTCTAGGATTTATGTTTCTCTCAAAGTTTATGTTTCGGTTTCTTCTTTCTGGAAAACTATTTTGTATAGGGTATTGTTGTCTGTTGTTATAGTTTCGTCTATTTTGACTATTGGGTTGCCTGTGCAAACTGTTAAATTGTCTGTTTTGGTTTGCATTATAATTTGTCTTTGTTGATTATAGTTTCTAGTGCGAGGTTGTTTTTTATGTGTATGCGAATATTTCATGTGTAATATTTGATTGTTATCTTTAAAGGTGTCATCTTTCTCTAATTCAAGAGCCAAATTAACGGCTTGTTCTAGGCTTTGTGGTTGGGCAGCATAAATAGTGGTTTTGAATCTTTCATCAAGACCGTTTTTGAATGTTGTTAATACAAGTAGCTCGTTCGTTTTAGGAATGACTGATCGTTCAGTCGCTGTTGCTGTATCTCCTAGCTGTTGTATTTGGAGATTACTTAATTCTCCATCAAGGTCAATTATTCTATTTTTATAATTTGTGATGTTCCCTTGTTGTTTAGTCGAGTTTAGGTTGTTAAGAATTGTCGGTATAGTGTTCGTATTCTTATAGGTTGTTTTTAATTTTGTTATTAGCTATGTAAGAGTACTTGGTGTTTGGAGTGACCCTATTGTTGTTTTTACTTTTTGTGTAAGTTTAATTGTTATGGTATCGCCTGTAGAACCGCCTGTAATATAACTTAGGATATGTGTGTGTCCATGTAATTATACATGTGTGTACATATAGTGTACATTGTCCGGTCGACCATGCCAAGCAATCATTGTTTGTATTGCATTGTTGCATTTTTGATGTGCAAGCAAAATGCAACAAATTATGCGACAGTCATTTAATACTTTCGGCACTTGTGTAAAGAACCAAGTGGAAATGTCGTCATGTCTTTGATTTACTAATGATAACAATAATAAATGCTGTTCCAAAGAACAGCATAACGCACAACTGCGTGAGCATGTATATTGATGTGCATTCCAAAGAAATGCATCTTTGCATAAAGGATAGAATTACAAAAACTGCTTATTTTGCGAATGTGTCGTCTGGACGAATGTCCAATCGACTCAATCGCCTCAATGGAGGACTTCCGTATATAACTGTAGAAGAAAAAATAGCCCCACTAAAGTTCTTGATCGATACGGGAGCCACCCACTCAATAATTAATCCGGGACTTTGTAATCCAAAATGGAAAACTCCTACAGAACTTACAATAATAAAAACTTTACAACACACAATAGAGGTGAATGAAACAGTTTCTATACCTCTGTTTAAAGAATTAGGCAACGATAAACAAAGAGTACAACTTTTAGTTTGCCAATTTCATGATAAGTACGTTGGGATAATAGGAAATAATATCCTTTTGCAATTAGGAGCAGTGATAGACCTAAAGAAAAATATATTGCATGTAGAAGGTAAAAAAGTACCCCTACAATTTGGACATGAGGACAGGGAGTATTCCTTTAATAAATCAGGAACCTATAAGTTAAACCTATATACGCAACATAAAGACGGATTGGTCTACATAAAGAGAAAGATATAAAAAAATAATAAAGTAGAAATAAAAGAAGGAGTATATGAGGCAGAGAACTATGAAGTTAAAGCAATAGTAAACGCAAATATCGAATGCCCAAGCATTGTTAAATTTCCTACATTAGAGACAGAAAAGAGAATTTTCACATATATGATATAGACAAACCTTTGAGAAACGACATTAGTAAAGAATTACGAACAGACCATTTGAATAAGGAAGAAAAGTATAACTTAATGAAGTTGACTAGTTCATACGAAGATGTTTTTTATACAGAAGATTCTGATTTAACATTCACTAATGCAATAAAGCATGAAATTAGAACGACAACTAATGACCCAATCTTCGTAAAAACATATAGATATCCTTATATACATAAAGACGAGGTACGTAAACAGATAAATGAAATGTCAAATAATGGAATAATTAGGCACAGCCACTCTCCATATTCGGCACCCGTTTGGATAGTTCCTAAAAAATTGGACGCAAGCGGTAAACAAAAATGGAGACTTGTTGTTGATTATAGGAAGTTAAATGAAATTACAGTAGATGATAAATATCCAATTCCTAATATTGATGAAATATTGGAAAAATTGGGAAGAAGCATGTTGTAGTGTACTATACAATTTAAATATAACGCACTGTACTACACAATGTAATAAATATTTAGCATTTGTAAGCATTATATTTGTTAAGCGTAATAAGCGTATTTTTTAAGTTCAGTATTTTTATAGCTAAGCATTATTTTCTTTTTTTACAATTTGTAGGTAAGTAAGTAAGTAAGTAAGTAAGTAGGTCATACACATAAGTAAAATTAGTATATAAGATGAACAAAATGTACAATTAGTTATCAATCAATAAAATAATCTTAAAGGTAGTTAAACATTGATTGATCTATATAAAATCATATAAAATAGTTACTTACCCAGACAAAGCAAATAATTGCTACTGGATTTTGCTCTAATGGAGCAAATGTAAGTATCTATAAAAATAAACTAATAAAAAGGATACTCACCCACTCATAGCATTCTATGCTAGTGGACTTTGCTTTCTAAGCAAATGTGAGTATTCTAAATAATCCAATATAAAACTTTTACATAACATAAAAACAAATTATTACATGGCGATCCTGCCGACCACGATCCTGAAGCAAAATTTTTTGATTCTGCAAACTATGATCCTGATAAATTTTTGATCCTGTAGACTACGATTATGATAAATTTTCGATCCTATCACGATACTGCCTAATTTATTACCATAAGAGAGGACACAAAATTTGACACTCTACAGCTTCAACTCCATTTTAACATGTAGTGTTAGCAGAGTCGTCGTCTACTTTAGTTAATTGACTCCCAATAACACTTTTAATCGGTCCAAGAAAATAAGAAGACGCAGGAATTTTTAAAAATACTTTTTGTTGCTGTTAATGTTCGTGCGGAGTATATAAAAAATACTTCATTTTACCATTAATATATATATAAGTTTACACATTTAATGCAACACTTTTCTTTAATAACTTAAACAGTTTCAGTTTTTACCAATTTTATGTATATATATTTCGTATGGACCAAGCTACATTACTGTTGCAAACCTTTATAAAAATTGAAACAAACTAAAGGTAAAAAAAAAAAAACTTATACATAAATACAAGAAAAATATAAAACTTAGTGAAAATATTGTTAATATATAAAAACATAAATGTGTTACACAAAAACATATGGGTAATTCATGGAGGACAGCAAAGCAATTTTAGAAAGTTTAAAGAAGATTTTAATACATTTAAAAAAGACACCAAATAGACCTTACAAGAAAGAAACACTAGAATCAAAGCTAGACGAAATAAATAAACTAAAACAAAAGTTTACATTACTGGGGCAACTCTTAGATGGATCTTCAGACTGGCTCAATCTTAAAATTACATTTGATAAAACTTATAAAGATTTAGAGTGCTCGTTATCAGAATTATTGGAGTCTACCTTATCAAATCAGACTGATATAATGGCTTTTAATTTCGAATTAGCATTAAAAACAGTCCCACTTTTTACAGGGAAATACAAGGAAGTCGATAACTTCTGTAAAATAGTCGAACTCCTTGGTAAAAACCTGAATGACGATGGAAAAAAAGAACTATTAGAACTAGCTTATCACATAAAGTTATCACAAAATGTTAAAACAGCAATTGGTTCGATACAAACTCCAAGTACTATAGAGGAGTTGATAAATAAACTAAAATCGACTTATAAGAATCCACACACAATTACTAATTTACAGACTACCTTAAACAACACCCGACAATTAGGGAGCGTTCAAAATTTTGTAGATAAGTTACTAGATTTAACTAGTCAGATAAATGAATTACAAATTAACCAACTAGGTAGCAATGCTTCTGCAGAAACTAAAAATGTCTTAAAGAGAACAAATGAAAATTATGCTCTAACTATATTTAAGAACGGTGTAAGTGAACAATATAAACAAACTATATATGCAGCACAACCACAAACATTAAACCAAGCTGCAAATATTGCTTTAGAACTTGAGAGAGACCAAAACTTCCAAGCAAACTTTCAAATTTTTCACACCAAAATCCAAAATCGAACGTACAGCCAAAGGAAATATAATAATTGTTGCAATAATCATGGCAATTGTGGAAATAATTTCAGGCAAAATAGGAATTATAATTATGATTATCAAAATAATAATTATAGAAGCAATAACTATAAAAGCAAAAATCATAGAAACAGTTTCAGACAAAACCAAAATAATTTAAGACAAAGTGACAATAACAGACGTCAAATAAACTCAAACAATAACTATAGACAAAACCAAAACAATACCACTAACAACAACCCAAATTTAAGACAAAATAATAATAACAGGCGTCGGAATGTCAACATAAAACACAAACAGGGAAACGAATCACCGCTGGTGATGATGGATACCATCACCGACGCGTAAATAAGGAATACAAAATTTTAAATGTATCCAATCAGCACACACACTTCATTGTTCTAAAATTGGAAACCAATCGAAATATCAAAGTTCTCGTCGATACCGGAGCAGAAATTTCGTTGTTAAAGTTAAATACATTAAAAAACATTACACCAAAAATAACAAATAATACTTGTAAACTGAGTAGAATATCTTCGGAAAAAATAGATACCCTTGGAAACACCTTTTTAGATCTATTTGTCGGACAGACAAAATTTAACCATACGTTTCATATAGTAAACAATTCTTTCCCAATAACGACTGACGGAATAATAGGAATAGATTTTCTACAACGATTTCTTTGTAAAATAGACTATGAGACAATGACACCAGATATCATCATAGAAAAGGAAACCATTACTCTTCCGATGGAAACAAACAATTATATTATAATACCCCCAAGGATAGAAATAATACAACCTATTAAACTTAAACTTCAAGAAGACTCTGTAATATTGAATGATGAACTTCAACAAGGTGTGTTTATAGCAAATTCCATTGTACCCAAATCTGGTAATTCTCACATTAAAATTTTAAACTCCACCAACAAAAAAGTGACAATAAAAACCTTAAAAATAAACACAGAGCCATTGGACAACTATGACATAATTACTAATAATAATAATAATGCACAATATTCTGAAAAACGCTTCAATGAACTTTTGAAAACAATTCATATCGACCACGCGGACACCGCCGCTTCAAAAAAATTAATAGACATATTCAGAGAATATCAAGACATTTTCCACCTAGACGGAGAAAGCCTGACTGCTAATAATTTCTATACTCAAAAATTAATAATGAATGACAATACTCCTGTATATGCTAAAAATTACAGACTACCTCAGTCACATAATACAGAAATTAATCACCAAGTACAAAAATTACTGGAATCGGATATAATCGAACCTTCTACAAGTCCGTACAATTCCCCACTACTCATTGTCCCAAAAAAAGGAACAAAAGATACAAAAACATGGAGATTAGTAGTTGATTTTAGAAAACTAAATAAAATATTGGTTAACGATAAATTCCCATTGACAAGACTGGATGACGTATTACACGTCTTAGGGAGAGCAAAATATTTTTCCACCCTGGACATGACAAGTTCCTTTTATCAAATTGATTTGGATAAAGAATCTAGACCATTAACAGCATTTTCCACTAACAAAGGACATTTCCAATTTAAAAGGTTACCCTTCGGTTTAAAAATATCATCTAACAGTTTTCAAAGAATGCTAACAATTGCACTATCTGGACTAGACGCAAATGCATTTTTATACATAGATGACATAATTATATTTGGTTGCAGTTTGCAACATCATAACAATAATCTCTTAAAAGTTTTCTCACGCTTAAGAAAATATAATTTAAAATTGAACGCCAATAAATGCCATTTTCTCCGACATGAAGTTGTATATTTAGGACACTTAATAACAAAAGATGGTATAAAAACCGACCCATCAAAATATGTAATAATAAAAAATTATCCTACACCAAAAAATCCAGACGAAGTTAGAAGATTCGTCGCGTTCTGTAATTATTATAGGCGATTTATTAAAGACTTTGCTAAAATAGCAAAATGCTTGAATAATTTATTAAAAAAGAATCAACCATTCATTTGGTCAAATGAATGTGAAATATCATTTAACACATTAAAAAATAAACTTATGAATCCACCAATATTACAATACCCAGACTTTAACAAAACGTTTGTCTTGACTACAGACGCATCTGATTTTGCTCTAGGAGCAATTCTCTCCCAATGAGATATTGGATATGATTTACCAATTTCTTATGCCAGTACGACATTATCTAAACACGACATCAATAAATCGGTTATAGAAAAAAAATTATTGGCAATATATTGGGGAATAAAATTTTTCAGACCCTACCTATTTGGAAGAAAATTCATAGTAGTCACTGATCACAGACCATTAATATCATTATTTACACATAATAATCCTTCATCTAGAATGACAAGGATAAGAATGGAGTTATCTGACTACGCCTTTGAAAAAGTGTATAAAAAGGGTTCAAACAATACAAATGCTGATGCATTATCAAGAATAAAGATAGATTCAGACACTCTAAAAGATATGATACCAAGACAAATAAAAGTTGTAACCAGAGGACAAAAATTGAAAAATATTGAGTTAGCTAACGATATGAAAAACCAGAATAGTTCAACCCCCCAGAAGTCTGATCAACTTCATATATGGGATTGCACATCTATTTCTGACATTAATAACTTAAGAAAAATAAAATTTGAATGTATTAAAAACATTACAAGAAAAAAATAATGTTAAAATACACACAGAAAGTAAAAATATAATAATAAGATGCAGTGATAATCCTCCGAATTTAGATTCGATTATGGAGAAGCTGACATGTGACAACGAACTATACGCCATTTGAATTAGTATTTGGAAAAATACCATGTTTGCCAAGTGATAATTTTATGTCGAACGAAAAAATCTACAATCTGGAGGATTACTCCAATGAATTAAAAGTCAGACTCCAGTATTCCCAAAAAAGGGCCAAAAAGCTAATAAAATTAGAAAAACGCAAACGTACTTTAAACAGTAACATTAAAGACAGCAACCCTTTAAATTTAAATATAGGTGATTTTGTTTTATTAAGGAATAGGAATAGAAGAAAATATCAAAAACCATACGTAGGATCTTATAAAATAATATCTAAGAATGGAGTAAATTCAGTTATAGAAATTAATAATTTACTTAAAGAAGTGCACAATAATGAGTTGAAACCGTATAAAACAAATTAATCTTATACAAAATGTATAATGAACACACAAAATTTTTTTTTCTTTCTATATAAAAAAAAAGTTTTTTTTATAGGGTAAGGGTGTAGTGTACTATACAATTTAAATATAACGCACTGTACTACACAATGTAATAAATATTTAGCATTTGTAAGCATTATATTTGTTAAGCGTAATAAGCGTATTTTTTAAGTTCAGTATTTTTATAGCTAAGCATTATTTTCTTTTTTTACAATTTGTAGGTAAGTAAGTAAGTAAGTAAGTAAGTAGGTCATACACATAAGTAAAATTAGTATATAAGATGAACAAAATGTACAATTAGTTATCAATCAATAAAATAATCTTAAAGGTAGTTAAACATTGATTGATCTATATAAAATCATATAAAATAGTTACTTACCCAGACAAAGCAAATAATTGCTACTGGATTTTGCTCTAATGGAGCAAATGTAAGTATCTATAAAAATAAACTAATAACAAGTTAGAGAAGTTCGGTTAAGACCGAAGCTTAAATACCCTCCACCTTTTATAATCCTCTAAAAAATAAGTTCCTATTGCCATATTTATGTATATGACTGTTTCATGTAGTTACGCAAATAGTTTTTTTTTTAATTATAGGCGTTTGCGTTATTCAATCACGCTCATTTTTGGCATAGTGTTGGATAACGGTACCTCTTATATTTTTACTAAATTTCAACTTGATAGGCATTGTATTGTGCGATATATAATTTTTTAAAGATACAATTTTTTCGAGGTATGTTGAGATTTTCGTTTATTGTGGGCGTGTCTCTTTACCGATTTTGCCCAATTTCAATACGGAACAGCGAAATTAAACTAAGAACAACTGCCAAGTTTAAATTTGATATCTCAAAAATTACGACCGTGAGAGTGCCAACAACAGACGGACACAAGGACACACGGACGGACATGTCTCAAGCGATTTCTCTTTTCATGCTGATTAAGAATATATATGGTTTGTGGGGTCTCCGACGCTTCCTTCGATGTGTTGTAAACGGATGATCAAAATGAATATACCCTCTTCCCTAAGGTGGAGGGTATAAAAACTTGTCAAAGTATTGAATAAGTAATAGAGAAAATGAATCTAATTTATACCCAAGAAAAGCTGAATCAGAAGAAATCAGATGCCACCAAGATGCCCAAAAGATCAATAATAATAATAATAATAATAATAAACTAACTCATTTACCCACTCTGATACATCACATTCCTTAACGTGTGTACCTCTCCATAATAACGAAATAGAATATATTGCATATCTGAAATAAAGCGGCATAATAAACGGGCATACAATCTTGCAGTGTTGACATATACCACTGGTAGACGAGATCGCCTTACCTAACGTAAACAAACGCACTCACAGTGAGCATCTTGCTCAGCAGAATATGTAAATGAATAGGTTTGTAAACAAAACAAAAAAAATAATGACGCATGTGTTGTATGAGCGTGTTGATGCGTTATACAATCGCAGCAGAAGTAGGGAAACAGAATAAAGAAACAAAAATAAGGCAATGACCTCTTACAGAATTAACTGATCGACCTCAACATTGAGAGAATAGTAAAAACAAAAATATTATCACGAAAACACTGTAGAACGTTTAATATGAAAAAGTATTTTCTTTTAGTTTAGCAAGAAATGCAAACTTTTAACCAAAACTAAAGGTTTTGGAAAGTGAAAGAATTAATGACAAATAATATAATGGAATCAAAGATACTCCAAATATAATAAAATAAATATATTAAATATTAAAATATATGAAAGCAAATTATAAAAGCTATTATCTTTTAGGGATGTTGCTACAGATCATAATTTTGCTATTGGGTTTACCATTGTATTCAACACAATATGTTGACTACCAGGACCTCACAAATAATCATGGCTACTTACCCATACGACAGAATGAGGTCAAACTAATTAATAACTACGAGAAAATAATACACTTAATAAATATAACTAAGTATAAAGAAACTACTGATATAATAAAACAGAACATAAATAATTTAACATTGTCCGTGAGGCCTAAACCAATAATAATGACCGTATCTAATAATCTGATTATTTTAAAAACAAAAATAAATAATTATTACCTATACATAGAAATAGGAGAGGGTTGGCAAATTTTGTAGGTAAAGGATTAAAATACATTGCAGGCACGATGGACAGTGATGACGAACAACAAATTTACGAAGTATTAGGGAATTTAACAAGTGACACTAAAAACAATGAATATAAAATTGACTCATTGATAAACCTTGGCAACGTTTTGTCCGACCAAATTCAAAATATACCTTCACATATTAATAGTCAACAATCAAGGGTTGCTAGTTATATTGATAAACTAAAAAATATGTTGGCTGTTAGAATAGGCCACGTAGAAGATGAAATAACTTTACTGGAACAAATTTTTCAAATTAACAATGATATTGCAATGTTGCGTGACCACGTAGATGACATAATCCAAATACTTTTTACTAGTAAACTAGGAATAGTGGCACCCGGCATATTGTCAGAAAAAGAGTTACACATAATCAACGACTTAAATACCTACAATAATTTAAGAGTCACTGTTAGAATCTTTGACGAAATAATAATTATAACAATTTTGGTCCCAAAATTCGAAAATGATACATACACAAGAATGATTTTTGTACCCATGCCTAATAGAAATAATAAATGCATACGACTCTCTCATGAAGAAATATTGTTAGATAAATATAATAATATATATAATAAAAATGTATCTAAAAATTTAAGAAATAACCTAATAAGTTTAGAAGATAAGTGCCTATCTAACATAATAAATAATAATGAGGCGGATTGCCAAATGAAAAATTGTAACCAAAGTAGTATCAGGGAAATAAATTCGGGATTCTTGATACTTATGAATTTTAACGAAAGCATAAAAACAAACTGTCATAAGAAACAGAAACAGTTCCAAGGAACATTTATATTAAGATTTTTCAATTGTTTTATAGAAATAGGAAAAAAGAACTACACTAATTATATAATAAGAATTCATGATGAAATTGTAATATCCCAAATGTTAACAAAAATTAAAGAAAATAAGTCAATGAACTATGACGATTTAACGGCTGAAGAATTGTCAATTGCACATGTACATTATAAGGATATGTTGGATGGCTCAATTAGAAGCCAAAAAATCACTAAAATTGTAAACACGGGAACAGACGCTATAATTTTCATAATAATATTAATATTGATATATGTTTTGCTTAGTAGAAAAAAGTCCGCAGTTCTCCAAATCTCGCCGGAGTCTCGATCTAACGGTGGGGGTGTTATGGTATCGCCTGTAGAATCGCCTGTAATATAACTTAGGATATGTGTGTGTTCATGTAATTATACATATAGTGTACATTGTCCGGTCGACCATGCCAAGCAATCATTGTTTGTATTGCATTGTTGCATTTTTGATGTGCAAGCAAAATGCAACAAATTATGCGACAGTCATTTAATACTTTCGGCACTTGTGTAAAGAACCAAGTGGAAATGTCGTCATGTCTTTGATTTACTAATGATAACAATAATAAATGCTGTTCCAAAGAACAGCATAACGCACAACTGCATGAGCATGTATATTGATGTGCATTCCAAAGAAAAGCATCTTTGCATAAAGGATAGAATTACTAAAACTGCTTATTTTGCGAATGTGTCGTCTGGACGAATGTCCAATCGACACATCATAACAACAGCGTTCCCACGTATAAAGCACATATCACATGCACACAAACTAGAACTTGTAAGAAACTATAAATAAGGAAAAATCTAGTTTAAGTATTCAGTATTAATTCAATATTCATTCATTCATTCATTCATTCATTAACGCAATTCAAGTTTATTAAGACAATCCGTATTCGTAGTTGATTTTTGAATTAAATAAAATAAAATAAATAATATGTAAGAATAAATAATAGTTGTTTTCGTTTTTAAATTGAATTATAAAACGGCAACTAAAACTTTTAATGTGGTAAGCGAACTCAAATAGTTCCGTTTTGCCCTCTTAATTTAGATTTTTTGATAATAGTTCTAAAATTTTGCAAAATGATTCGGTCTCTTTATAGTTACCATTGAAAGTGTTTTCATCGCTATTTCGATATTAAAAGCCATTATTGTTTTTAAGGTGGTTAGTTGTTGTTGCAATAAATCTTTTACTTTGACGTATGTAATTTTAATTTGTTTGTTATGCTTTGGATTTCTTCTGAAGCTTTTAATTGTTGTAATGTTTGATTAAATTCGTTTTTGTAGTTTTCTATATCTCTTAGTTTTTCTTCTATGGTTTCCTTTTTGTATGGCCTACCAGTTATTTTCTTAATATTAGTTTCTATCCTGGTTAGAGCCTTTACTAAATCTATTAATTGGTCCATACAAATTTTATTATTTATTTATTTAATTTTATTTGGTTTAAATTACTTCTAGTGTTTTGCCTATTTCTATAGGTCTATTTTCTCTAATTTTACCTTTTACATAAGTTTTATAATGTTTGTTAATACTATATATAATATATACAATTATACAAAAAAATATGAATATAGTGAGCGTTTCTATGGTTATGTTAATTGCTCCTATAGTGCTATTTTTTGAATTATCTATGTTTATGCTTGAATTCTTTTCCTCTTTGGAATTTGTTTTACCCATTTTATTTATGTCGTATCCATATACATATATATTATTCAATTCATAATTTTAATTTTTTTCTCTTTTTCTTGTTTTTGAATTGTTGTTTTAATTTAGCTACCTCTTGTTGTAATAGTTTTTTATTTGCAGTATCTGGTATGTTGATTATATTGTAAAGCTGCTTTATCCTTTGTAAGTGTTTAATTTTTAGTCCTCCCCTAGGACGTTTCTTGGGTTTTTGTTGTTGTTGGTGTTTTTGTTTTTTATTTACGTTTTGCCGGGCTCTATACTCTTCTATGGTTATCGGCCTGGGTCCTGGTATGGGAGTGGGTTTGTAACTTGGTGGCGTATATTCTATGCCCGTAATATACCGTGGTACGTATTTTTCCATTCTTAAGCAAGACTATTGTTGGTTGGACATGAACAGGTGGGCAGGATTGCCATGTTATTACAATAGGGCAGGATCGCCATGTTATGTAATTTGTGTAAAATTTAAATTGATATAAATATATGACCTAATATTTTAATATTTACCAATCTCCAGCTGCTAAGTGAGCAGCGTCCTTTCGGCTATATTCCTGGTAAGGGGAGATGTAGCAAACAGTGAAAAGACTAGGTTTTGTTAATACAAAAGTCTTTCTGTTTTATTCTGCCCAATTTTACATTATTTATACTAATTTTATACAATGTTAATGTTAATGAAATTCTTAACCTTGTGTTACTCAATGTTACTTTAACATAAAATGCAAGCGTGTAAAATTATATTTGTGTCATATTAAGTAGGTTACTTAACTTACCTAATGTTACCTTAACATAAATTTACTAAATGCAAGTATGCATATTTATCGGCTTGTGGCTAAGAATGTTAGTGTAGGTAATTTTTGTTACTACATTTATGAGTATACTACATATGAAGTGAATTTTTTCGTCTGACTATATTGAAAGTTGTAATGATATATTATGAGTTTCAATTTGGTTTGCGGGACACAATTACCATGGCAGATTAGCGTTAAATATCTAAGTGTCATTCTTGAATCTATATTGTTGTTCAAGTGCCAATCGAATACGTCAAGCACAAATTTGATATTGCGGTCATATCGCTGCATTCTCTGATTAAAAAAAGGTTTATGTCGATTGTGGGCGCGCCTGTTAACTGACTGCGCTCATTTTTTTTCACATCGGTGGATGGGATAACTATAGATATGCATATCAAATTTCAAGTTCATGAGTTCGTTTTTGTGGTAGATATAAAGGTTTTTGTTGATTGTAGGCGTTTCTGTTATTCGATAACGTCCATTTTTAGCACATCGATGAAAGAAATTTTATAGATATAATACCAAGTTTCAAGTTTATAGGTCAATGTTTGTGACAAATAAATAGATTTTTATCCATTGTGGGCGCGGCTTTTGAACGATTTTGCCCATTTTAAATAGCGATCTGCGTGCAAAAACTCTAAGTATCTGTACAAAATTTCAGATCAATATCTCAAAATTTACACCCGTGACAGTGCCAACAACAGACGGACATACATGTCTAAATCGACTCAGTTTTTGACGCTGATCAAGAATGTAAATACTTTATAGGGTCTCTGACGCCTCCTTCTAGGTGTTGCAAATGGAAGAACAAAATTAGTATACCCTCATCACTGAGGTGGAGGGTATAAAAATGAATTATTGGTTAAGGACCAACGAATCAAATAGTTTGGTAGATGAAGTATTATGAAAGTATTTTCTTATTACGTTAATTGAATCAACGGACGGATCAAATAAAAAAATAATTGTCATTAAACGATTTACATAGAACACGGAACGGAGTAAACAGCTGGTAGTTTATACGACAATGCGTTAGTTTGATAGGAATAAAATAACGAGTTGAACTACTTAGTACATTAAAAGAAATATTCTCTAACAAGAAAGGGGACGATACAGTGTCACGAATTAACTTAACTATGAAAATAACGCACAACTTAGTGCGCCCTTTTTTTAGCAATGGCAAATTAATGAGTAACAGCCTACTTTCCTAAGAAGGGAGAAAACGACGAGGATCCCAACCTAATCCACGAAAGGCGAAAATAAGAAAATTTCTTTGAACTGACTGCAACAAATCTATATGACATTTATAACTATGTCACACACTGGACTCACTAAAGCAGTGTAAAGCCTTTTACATATATAAGGATCAGACCTTAGATGATCAGAGTATATTAAGTTTGTGCGGATGTTTCTAACTCCTAAACAGCAAATGCCACACACACATTCAATTATACCGATCGATTCAGACTCAAAATCTGAATCGATTTAATCATGTCCGACTGTCCGTCTGTCCCTGTAAATTTGTGCTCAAGCTACAGGTTGCATTTTTTGAGATATTTCCATGAAATTTGGTACAAGGACATGTAGGCCAATACATGTTCTTGTACGAAATTTAATCGAAATGTCGCAAAAAATTCAACCTGTAGCTTGCGCACAAATTTACATGGACAGACAGACGGATAGACGGACAAATCGATTCAGATTTTAATTCTGAATGAATGGCTCAGATCTGTTTAAGCATGTGTATGTTAATATATTTGTGATAGTATCATCATTGCCAATTCGAATCGAACGAACGACTATCCAACCCTATAAATGGGATTGGATAGATCTGCGATAGAGTGCAGATCGCGATACCGACACCGTAAACCGAAATGAATAATCAGCTACACATCATGGTTCAGCTGATAAAAGCAGCAATCAAACAGAGTTTAAAGATTTAATTAATTTATTTTTAACTATATCAGCACTTTCACACAGATCAATTAAATGATAGTTGTCGTTGTAGATCTTGCACAACCGTCGTAATGGATTATTATTATTATAGTTATTTTTGTAATAATTTATGCAAAGCAACCGAACGTATCTAGATACACGTCGAGGTACATTAATATTAATGTTAGATAATAAAAACGCCGAATCAATACAATTATTAAGTAAATTGTGCATAAAACACACGTTCAACATTGTTCTTCTACTTTTGAGGGTAGGAAGTTTTATCAATGCCAGACGATTTGTGTGTGAAGGCAGTCTCAAGTTAGAGTTCCGTGGCAAGCCACGAAGACAAAAAAGTAAAAACCGTTTTTGTATAGATTCAATCTGATTAATATACACTTCACAATGCGGATCCCAAATTATAGAACAATATTCTAAAATAGGCCTTACCAGAGAGGTAAAGAGAAGTTTGGTTGTATATGGGTCCTGAAACTTGTAAAGAATCTGAAGGGTGATGGGGTAGACCCAGGGCCAGACAGAGTTCAATTCAAAGAAATTTTTGTTTTTGTTTTATTAAATAAAGATGACAATTTTATATTACCAATATTTCTTTTAAATATTTGTACATAGCAAAGAACTTAGACGTTTGCTTATTTAATATAAAATGGTGCGTGCATTAACTATTATCTTTATCTAATGTCTATGTCTTGGCTTATTATCTATGTCTTGATTAGTTACAATGGTTATGAAGAGCTTGTTGCTTGTGTCTATAAGTATCGAATGTCAATAGCTGCCTGTTAGATAACGGTGTTCACAACCGAGGAAGCTAGTTCTTTAGGAGATACAGAATATAGGTTCTCCCTGTAGTTGACCCATGGTGTTCTTACTGCTGCTACAATTACTACCTCATCGGTAGACGACCGGCAGAAGCGTTGGTGCGTGCATTAACTATTATCTTTATCTAATGTCTATGTCTTGGCTTATTATCTATGTGTTGATTAGTTACAATGGTTATGAAGAGCTTGTTGCTTGTGTCTATAAGTATCGAATGTCAATAGCTGCCTGTTAGATAACGGTGTTCACAACCGAGGAAGCTAGTTCTTTAGGAGATACAGAATATAGGTTCTCCCTGTAGTTGACCCATGGTGTTCTTACTGCTGCTACAATTACTACCTCATCGGTAGACGACCGGCAGAAGCGTTTTGTTATAGTATTAATATAAATATTAAATGCATTCAATCTATGAAAATGTAAGTTAAATTTATTGGAAATTCTTTTACTATTCATTATGATTAGGTTTTCATTTTACTTGGATTTTCATATGTATGGAATTTTAAAACTATTAATTAAACGATAATATATGAATCTTTTTTTATATATTAATTGTATTCTTGTAAACATGGGTATGCCCAGAGTAATTTATATGAATGTTCTTAAAAAATGTTATTTTTAATAGTAAAAAAATAAATTACATAAAACCGGCTGTTCCTTTGGTGTTCCTATAAAAAGTTAATTGACAGATTTGCCTATAATTGACAGGGCTGCATTTTAATAATAGAACGCAACAATTATAAGAAAACCCCTCAGAGCGCGCTTGACTTCTGAACTCGACGGACCTATGACTGGGGACTGCGCGCACTCATTTTATATAAAATAACGGGACTCTCTCTTTTGCACGATTTTGTGCTTGTGTTTTATTTATAATCTACTTCATCTAAATCCGATGTGATCCTGGCAGTGAAGGCTGTTGGCGTCTTTGTCAGTGCGACTTACTCTGGCTATATGAGTCTTAGTCACTCGGCCATATCAACTTAATACGATAAAAAAAAAAAAATACGAAACCCCTATTTATTTAAACTCTAATGGGCGATATCGACGACGAATTTTGGTTTCTGGTTAATGGTTCGGTATGAGAAACTTCAGTTTCGTGTTTGGTCTTATGGCTCGGCCGTAAATCGTGAAAAGCGAAAAAGCATCTCAAGGCGATTTCGCAACTTTGCTCCACAAATTAAACTATAATTAGTTGTACATATATTAATATGTCTCTTCGTGAAAAATCATAATAAGGGAAAGAAGTCAAATTACACAAATTACACATTAAACGATCGGATCCAAACTTTTATGTGCTCTATGTTACAAGTGGCGCAAGCTATAATGAAAAAAAAAAATGACATTCTTCCGAAATATGTATTTCTTTTCATATCTAAAAGTATCTATTTAATTGTAAAATGGCGTTCCACTTTATTAACAGGTTACGAAAGGGTTGACCGATTTTGCCTAATTTAAATAGCGATCTGCGTGCAAAATCTAAAGGGGCTTATACAAAATTTCAGTTCAATATCTTAAAATTTACGCGCGTGGGAATGCCAACAACAGACGGACACACGGACATACATATTTGGATCGACTCAGTTTGCGACGCTGATCAAGAATATATATACTCTATAGGGTCTCTAACGCCTCCTTCTAGGTGTTGCAAAATGAAGAACAAAATTAGTATATCCTCATCACTGAGGTGGAGGGTATAAAAACGGAGTCGATCTATGTAGACATATATGTCAGTGTCTGTGCACCATTTTTACGATCGTAAATGAAATTTTGTATTGAGACCCTTAGTTTCTGCACGCAGATCATTATTTCAGATGGGCAAAATCATATATATATTTTTGGCACATCAATGAATGGGATAATTGTGAAGTAGTGTACCAAATTTTTGCTTAATATCTTCATTTTGGCGTGACATGAGCGTTTCAACTCTGATGACACACGGATATCGTTTAATCACCAAAATCAATATTATTATACGCAATAATATACCATCACAATAATATGAGAGTATACAACTATGACGGCACCAAAAATTTAAATTGTGCCCACAGCCTTGCGCTGTGGCTTTCAGCACTCTCACATTCGTAAATTCTTACATATGAAATACGCATCATCAACATCAAAAGAGTGCTTCTCAAAATGGGCAAAATTGGTCTACGGATTGGTCCGCAACTTTAGAAAGTTCAACTAACCTAACTGAGCTAGGCTATATATTTCGGGGCCAGTGCAGTAAATTAGACCAGCCGTCCGGAAGATACATTAAAAAGAAGATGGAACATTTTAATAAAATAATTTCACAACGCATGATTAATACGAGCAACGCACTTTTGTCCAAATTTGCATACTTTTTTAAAATTTCGCATTAATCCTGAACGACTAGGAAATAATGTTCTGAAATTTAGTTGATTTGTTCTTATCATATCAGTTCCCTTTGTATTTAAAATTGTTTTTAGATTAATCACGTCCCTTCTAAAGTGAAGGTATCCATTATAGGGATCGGTCCTTTTATAGGACCCTCATACAATGCTATCCTTTAAAGTAAATCTTTATATATATGACGAAAATTCGAAATTCTTAATAATCTCTTATAAAATTTAGTGAAAAAATTTAATTAGCTTAATTAACTGTGCCGAATTTGGACCCGATAGGTTCATTTTCTATATAACGCTTTTTTATTTTCTTTTAACTCTATGACTTTTAAATTAATTATGGAATAAATGCGGTGGTGTGGAGTGTTAAATAGTCGGCCAAAAGCGACTTTAACATTTTTACTTGTTTTTATTTTATCATTTTACTTCATTTGCATTAAAAAGGCATATAATCACAATTAAGCTTAATTTGGATACGATTTACTATTTTTATTAATTAACTAAATGTATCATTTCATCTTGCGGTACATTGTGAAATTGTACGGCATTAACCAAAACGCGGCGATCTTCTGGCAAAGCAGAATCTCTGCGTCTCATAAAAATATACACTTTCATGTGACACAAGTGTAAATAACGTTTTAATTCAATTATATGACGCCAATAACGACGCTTATAGCAAATCCACAACATGGTGCCGCCAGCACCCAGTAGAAAACAAACCAAAAACATATTCCAACCCTTAGAAGACTGTATCGCCAAAGCCGCGCCAGCTAATTTTGTATCCACTGCACTGCCATCACAACTTGTTATATTCACCCAATCGTTGAATATATGGCCGGCCAAAGAATTTACTCGTACTGCCACCTGATTATACAAGTTAATTAAATTCACTTTGAACATGTAATGATTCTGTTCATGTTCTAAACGCGTCAGACAACGTATATAAGTCTGGTAGCCCTCTTTAAATGGTACATCCCAACGCAAATGAACAATATATGATGTAATTAAACTGTTGGGGTGTTGTGGTTCATTAAAGTGGATGCGATATTCATTGGTGTTGGCAACTCGACAACCCGATAAATCATATAAATTATCAGCTATCGTAGAAGAATTGGTGCGTTGCGCTAGCGTGGCATAAGAACTGCAACCAAAATAATTACAGGCTTTCGCTTGTATCACGAATAAACGAAAGGAACGTAAACGTTCTAATAATTTCATAGTGTATGAAGTTTCACTATGTGTGAAGCGTTTCACCAGAGTGGGCTTTTCTTCACTTTCTTCTTTTTCCGGTGAACAATATTCTGGTCGATCGCGAGAACACGTGTAGAACTTTTTCATCATTCGCTGAAACCAATTATCTTCATTTTCTTCTTGCTGGCGCATACAACAATCGTCATAATCTTCTTCGTAAGTCACTATTTCAGAATATGTTTTAAAAGGTTCTTTACAATAATCCCGCCGATCTACAATCCCTTGTTGTTCAGGTAAGTCGTATACTTCTATTATATAATAGTACACTATTTTGCCTTGGTTTTCATCATTATTGAGTTGTAATGTTAATTCATTCTCTGTCATGCGTTTGATGGTTATTGGCGGTGAGGCAGGGACATCCGCTTGGGTGGTAAAGTATAATAAATTACTACGACCTTCGTAGTTATCCTCACCACCAAATGTCTTTATCAGGCAGGCATATTTGGTGAAAGTTTGCAAACCTGTGACTGTATAAAAGTAATGTGTAGCATTTTGTGATAATTCTTTAGAAAACTCTAAAACACGCCTCCATTTAATTCTGTCGCAAATGGGTGTGTCCAATTCACTGTCCTCATCAAAGGTGGTGCCATTCAGCACTGGGCGATAAATTAGTTCTACTTGATCGGAAGTTTGTTTTTTGGGCCAAATGAATTTTATAGAACGATGGGATAGAACCTTTACAAGAAAGTAAATTTAACTTCTTGGAATACTTAAAAAATGTATAAAAATTACCTGCACGTTTAAATACAATCTAGTGGGTGCACATAACACCTCCTGATCACTACTCTGCAGCGAGTCCTTACTTTTATCATGTATAACCTTAGAGGAAAAATCTACTATCACCCGATTACACAACTTATCGTTCGAATGCACATAAATGCCGCCCCGCACCAATTCAAAACCCCCCTGTAATGGCCACAATTCCTGTATCCTCTGATTATGATACAATATCAAAGAGTATTGCTCACTCTCCATTGGTTGACCATGAATTTTGCGTAAATTTTTCAAGAATTTCAAATTGGTTAGATAAGGACTTCTGCAAAAGAAAATTTTAAGTACAATATGCCTCAAAATCGGACGGTGTATAAGTACTTGTAAATCTTCAAATGACCCTTTATATCGGTAATTTTAGCAAAACCATCAATGAGATAATTTTCTTGAATGCGATTACGTAAAAGTATGAATACACTGCTATTGAGAATTTGACAACTTCTTAAAGCATCCACATCAGCTACACTAAATATCCAAAAAGGATCCTCTTCTTTGCGAGGGTTACAAATTTTAATACAAGTCTCTGAAGCGGAGCATAACTCACATTCGTGAGTCAACTTCTGAAAAGTGAAATATTAAACGAGTACATAAGGCCTTATTAGGCATTCGCCACAAATGGAGGATACCCACCATCATTACAGTTTTATAAAATACAGCACTACTTTATTACTTTTCCAAATAATATGGAAAAAGGTAACTCAAATTTATTTGAATATAATTAATTTTTGGGTATAGCAATATTAATATTATTTCCCCATTGTACCCCTCCGAAAAAGGGATCAATTTCATATTTTTATACCCTCCACATAAGATGGGGAGTATAATAAGTTTTCTGTTTGCATTCCGTTTGCAACACCCGGAAGGAGGCGTTAGAAACTCTACGAAGTATATATCAAAAACTGAGTCGATCTAGACATCTCACGGTCGTAAATGAAGACTATTTAAGATTTGATTAAAGCCAAATTTAGTTTTTTTACTTGTGTTTAATTCGATTATTCTTTGACATTTTTGCATCTACCTATAGCACATGAATACTTCTCACACACACATGCATACACTATTTTGGGACATGCACTGCTTGTTTTAAATTCAAATTAATTAGCTTAGCGCGTTGAGCTTTCATAAACTGAGCGCACATTCGTAATCGTTTTGAGCCAAATTTAAGCTGTATGTCTCAATTTTTGTGAACATAAGAGTGTCATTGTGCCATTTGTGTCATTGTGAGCAAATATCACTCATTTTCCAAACTGCAGTTGCTGTTGAACATTATGTGCGCTAAATTTCAGCTCGATATCTATTTTTCGGCCGTGAGTGTGCCAGAGAAAAGACGCAAAATTCACACGTACACACGAATAGACATCATGGCTAAATCGACTCAGCCATTGATACTGGTCAAAAATATACAGAGGATGGACAAAATAATAAGAATACCATGCAATATAGTGCATCTTGTTGTATGTTGGTAACACTGCTTCCGTATAATTGAGACGCGTATGCGTTGCACAGTTTACATGTCAAGTCTTATAGGTTATATTTCATGTTATACACCTTGTTCTGTGACAGTTCGAACAAACGATCGGCAAAATGTGTGATCTCTCAGAACAAGTTCGGTTAGCAGGAGCGTCTGTGACGAAAACAACTGAATTGTTTAACGTTTCACGAACGAGAGTATCCACGGCAACGATAGCATAAACAAAAATAAACAAAAATGGTAAAACAACATTGTCGAAAAGGAATAGTGAGCGAAACTTAAAGTTAACTGACAGAGACCGACGAACATGAAAAAGAATTGTGGCCAGACAACATAAAACTACAGCGGCAAAAGTGTCACTGCGAATCTATTCCGCGAAGAATTGCAGTTGTTCTAAAAGAAAATAAATGTTGTGTATATATCGGGAGTTCATATTTTTTGGTCTATTCTCTGTATATACCTCTGGGGAAGTAACTCGCCGCCCTCTGACACTGATAAACGTTTGAACAACACCAATATACCCCCGGATAATTTTTTGATGATGATGGGTATAAATAGAGCTAAGTAGCAGTTAGTTAGACACCAACTCACGTTCTTTTTATAACCTTCGGGACAAAACCGCACGCATTTATTATCATATATGTACAACTTCTTTGCACCAATGCATTCCTCTTGCGTATAACATCTTAAATAATCATCTGAAATATATCTTAAAAAGCAAATACATAAACATGTATATATGTAATTAGAAAAGAAATTTTGTAAACACACTACAACTGGACTCACTTAACCATTGTGTCGTTCCATGTCCACTTGTGTTTACCTTACGGGTCTTTGTGTTGAAGATATTTTAACAATATTTGGAAAAAAACTTGCCTAGGTTCGAATTTAGTTTCTATTTAAATTGAACCAAATTTTACTCTATGTAAGTAAGTTTTTATACCCTCCACCTTAGTAATGAGGGTATAGAAAGTTTGTTCTTCCGTTTGGAACACCCAGAAGGAGGCGTCAGAGACCCTCAAAGTATATATATTCTTGATTAGCGTCGCAAACAGAGTCGATCTAGATATGTATGTCCGTGCGTCCGTCTGTTGTTGGCATTCTCACTGGCGTAAATTTTGAGACATTAAGCTGAAATTTTGTATATTTGAAACTTTTAGATTTTTAACCCAGATTGCTATTTAAAATGAGAAAAATCGGTCAAGAGTCACGCCCACGCCCTATAAAAATCTACATATCTACCACAAAAATTTACCTATGAACTTGAAATTTGGTACGCATATCATTGATGTGCCAAAAATGGGGGTGATCGAAAAACAGACGCGCCCACAATTTATAAAAAACTAAACTCGACTTTCAAGCAAATACTTAATACATACACAATTAAAGAGCGTGACCCCTATTACGCCCACTAATGTAGGTGTGGAGGGTATTTAAGATTTGGTCTAAGCCAAATTTAGTTTTCTTACTTGTTTTAATCTAAAAATTTTAGAATAGAGAGAGAGAGAGACAGCAAAAACCATTTAGCATGATATTAGGCATAAAAAAGGTAATTTCTAGAGCCTCTTCCTCCTACCTTATATAGGGTCTCTTTCAAAAATAATTCTATTTATTTGGCAAAATGTCAAGTTTTATTATTATTATTTTTTTTAGTAGATAACATTTACTCAACCTGTGCTATCCTAAATTCAAAGTGTTTCGGACGTTTTTTCGCGAAACAACTCTTATGTAACAATGACCAGCATTTAATGATGCCGCTAAACATATTGTAAAACTAATTGGCTGTAACATTTGCACACTATACTTATGAACCTTTCTTACTTGTCTTCCGGGCACTGTTCAACGCAAGTTCCATGATCCCGCAAACCTTTACATACCATACAAGTTTGAGGCGTTGTGTCTAAACAACCGCCCAAACATAATGGATTGCACTGCTGTGTGCCTCTGATAAAATAAAATTAAAATTTCGAGTTACGTGTTCATTATTCTTACCTCGTCGTAGTGTAGTACTTACTGCAAGAGATTTAAGATGTTGTCGTTCTCAAACTTTTGGCACACTTGATTCGACCAACAGTACGATAATTCACAGCCACGACATACGGAGGGGATCAAACATTGTTCAGGATTTTCGGGAAAAATATGATTTTCACCAAAACTCACTGTTAAACGATTCCAATTTATCTGCGTTAACAATGAATAAAAATATTCTGCTTCTTCGTAAGTAAAGTTATTTTACAAACCTTTTCTAAATTGCATAATTTTGGATTCCGACCAATTAGTACGTGACCACGTTGTATAGCGATTAAAGAACGGAATTCCAACTGAAAAAATAAAACTTTACATATACCAAATATCCCAGGAAATCTATTCTACGGCTGCAACTATCTAATTTGCCTTTATTTAAATGTATACTTAATCGGAAGTTTGCTTATTGATTGAAAAAAGAAAATTGATTTTACGTTATACTGGAATTATGAAATTGTAGAAGAACTAAAAATATATCTTATCGAGGAAGATTTTCCTTGATAAGAAATAAGATGGTCGGTTATTCTTGATCAGCATCAAAAACTGAGTCGATCTAGACATATATGTCCGTGTGTCCCTTTGCCTATCTGTTGTTGATGTTCTCACGGGCGTAAATTTTGAGATATTGAGCTGAAATTTAGTACAGGCACTTTTAGTTTTTGCACGCAGATCGCTATTTAAAATGGACAAAATCGTATAATCAAGGATGTGGAGAATATTTATGATTTCGCCCAAGTCAAATTTAGTTTTTACCTGCTTTTTTCTACCTTGTATAATTTTTGAAATACGCTACTTCTAAAAGCGGAATTTGCGAGGGCCGTAGTACGTAGATTGCACATTTAGATTCAACATCCCAAATGTAACTAAAATCAGTTCTCAAAGCTTTGGCACCAAAATCTCTGTCACCCAGTGTAATTATTAGATAATAAATGAAAAAGCTAACGACCCATTGCCAAAGCACCAAAACACTTTAAGGAGTCAATTTTCAACTTAAAACAATAATTTCTTTAACAGTCACCTAAAATTCTACAACTTCAGAAAAATGCGCAATTACTCCAGAGAGTGCATCTGATTTATTGCTTATCCAAATCTGTACTTACCACTTTTAGGTCCCTCATGTTGGTCAAACTGAGAGCGTAATTTAAGAATAAACGTTGGCCACGTATCACGGTTAAACTAGGAAACATATCCGTTATAGCCGTCAAATGCCGCACATCATAAAATATTACAAAATCGGTTACTTCACGTAATCGTGGAAATTGATATTTGTCATATCTGCACGTTCCATTGTCCGGTGGAGGTAATAGTGATATCAATAAAAAGCCAGTAATTACGGAACAATTTTCTAATTTCCGTAAATTATCGCATTCATTACGTATATCCAAGCTGGGGCATTCCGTTTCAATGCCTGTATTCCAATGAAACTGAATTGCGGTAGACGGCACATCATTTGTGGATTGTATGGGTATATTATAGTAGGGTAATATACCAGAACCATTGGGTAGTAATAGTAAAACTATAAATAGTGATCGCCACATATATGTTAAGGTTGGTGACGATAAGTGCTGTCGCCTGCCGCAGCAATAGCAGCAGAATACCATAATGAGTGTGTTTATGTGTTTATTTAAAAAGAAGTTACGTTCAGCTTATGTTAAGTGCAAAACAAAAAAACAGAAAAATGCCGGTCTCATTGGATATATAACTCTCTCTGGCTAAGCTTCTTTTCTCTCTCTCTCTCTCTCTTTGTTTTGATATTGTGGTTTTATTGTGTAACCGTTACTGCTACTATTAACACTTACTTAACAGCTGAGCTGAATATTCAAATGGAGCAGCACAGCTGGTGATTATTGAGAACTAGAGCAACAAGTTTCCGTTTGTTTATTATTGTTGTGGTACTGTTTCTTGTCGGGCTACCCTATGGTTTGGTTGCCTAAGTTTTTATTTTTCTTCTTCTACAGGTTTCTCATTGGCACGTGAGCACATCAATTACTAGCACTTGTGCTGCCGGTGTACGTGTGTAAACATCACGGAATGCATGTGAAGTTGCGCGAAGATTACTTGAACACTATTTGGCGTGCTTGCAATGCCTTTGCTGTATATGTATGTGTTCAGGGTTAGTTTCGTGCCTCTAATCGGGAATGCCCTCCTTGATCTTACAACACATAAATAACCACATACATGCTTTTGTTATATCTTGTCAAGAGTATATGGATGCTACACATGCCCGTATATATATAAGTACACTGAACGTAAATATTTTGTGTATTTAATGTTCGCTGTGATTTTATCTGCACTTACGTAGTTACGCTGACAAACTTTATGAGTTTGATGCACGTTAACCTGGTGCTGGTGTTATTGCGATATATTTGAACTTGTTAATGCATATTCTTCTACGAGCGCGAGCGCGTGTGTGTATTTGTGTGTGTGCGTATGTGTGGACTCTTGTATTGTATATTCTGTAAAAGACTATATTGTTGTTGGTGTTGGCACCATTGTTGTATTGCTGAGTAAATGATTATTTGTTTTAGTTGGCAATTGTTTCAAGTGTTTATGTTGCTGTTGTTATTCGTTTTAATTGTATCCATAAATTTCGTTCACTTTTATTTAATTAATTCTGCGACACCACACAATTTCTTTCCTTTCCTTTTGTATATGTCGCTTAATGTTGTTGTTGTTATTATTATTATTGTTGTTCTCTGATTCATTAAAACAATTGAACTAGAATTGTTTGTAGCAAAAAAGTTCCAGTTGTACTTCACACACACAAGTATCACATACTTTTCATAACGTTTCGTTTCTTTATTAATAACACTGTGGAACAGAAAAATTCACTTTTGAATCCTATACGCATATTATAGCAAAACTGTGTCCATATTGTAAATCAAAATTTTTAGTTTTTTTTTTGATATTTCACGTAATTTTTGAGAGGTGACCTTGAATATTAGAAAAACCCACTCTGTACCATTTTTTGTTAACGCTATTATTATACCCTCCGTTTACAACACATCGAAGGAAGCGTCGGAGACCCCACAAACCATATATATTCTTAATCAGCATGAAAAGAGAAATTGTTTGAGACATGTCCGTCCGAGTGTCCGTCTGTCCGTCTGTTGTTGGCACTCTCACGGTCGTAATTTTTGAGATATCAAATTTAAACTTTGCATACGTATTCTTAGTTCAATTTCGCTGATCCGTATTGAAATTGCGTAAGTACATGAAATAGTCATATACATAAATATGGCAATAGGAACTTATTTTTTAGAGGTTTATAAAAGGTGGAGGGTATTTAAGCTTCGTTCTTAACCGAACTTTTCTATCTTGTTTTATTATACCCTGCACCACCTTGTGGAAAAAGGTATATTAAGTTTGTGCGGATGTTTGTAATTCCTAAACTGCAAATGCCACACCCACCTTCAGTTATACCGATCGAAATTATTCATCGAAATAGTTAAAAAAAAATAGGACCTTATATAGTATATATATTCTTGATCAGCGTCAAAAACTGAGTTGATTGACTGATGTGCCAAAAATGGGAATGGTCGGATAACAGACACGCCCACAATTACAAAAAATCTATTCAAGGTAAAACAAGATAGCGAAGTTCGGTTAAGAACGAAGCTTAAATACCCTCCACCTTTTATAATCCTCTAAAAAATAAGTTCTTATTGCCATATTTATGTATATGACTATTTCATGTAGTTACGCAAATAGTTTTTTTTTTTAATTATAGGCGTTTGCGTTATTCAATCACGCTCATTTTTGGCATAGTGTTGGATAACGGTACCTCTTATATTTTTACTAAATTTCAACTTGATAGGCATTGTATTGTGCGATATATAATTTTTTAAAGATACAATTTTTTCGAGGTATGTTGAGATTTTCGTTTATTGTGGGCGTGTCTCTTTACCGATTTTGCCCAATTTCAATACGGATCAGCGAAATTGAACTAAGAATACGTATGCAAAGTTTAAATTTGATATCTCAAAAATTACGACCGTGAGAGTGCCAACAACAGACGGACACACGACACACGGACGGACATGTCTAAAACGATTTCTCTTTTCATGCTGATTAAGAATATATATGGTTTGTGGGGTCTCCGAGGCTTCCTTCGATGTGTTGTAAACGGATGATCAAAGTGAATATACCCTCTTCCCTAAGGTGGTGGGTATAACTAGACTTGCATGCTGATACGTAATACATATACTATGAAAGGGCACAATATATATATATTTATTTTCCACGTCCACCGCTATGGATGTGGAGGGTATTTAAGATTTGACCTAAATCAAATTTAGTTTTTTTACTTGTTTTTATTATTAATTTATTTGTGGGTACAATTAAGTTTACTTGGCCTAAAAAATATTTACTAAGTTTTTGCTATTATCGCAATTTTCAACAATTCCCTCAATGCACTTTAGTGATAAGAATATATTAATTTGTCGCCTCATTTGCAACTTTTTTTGGCTTTCTCAAATGTTAGACAATATTCCTTAAAAAAGGACAGCATTATGCAACGGCCACTTCACGGATTATATCCGTACGTTAGTAATTGGCAAATCAAACTAACATCAAGGCGCTTTGATAAACGTGTCAACTATAGTGTGTTTTTATTTTTACGTGGATGGTGTAATGGTGCCAGTATACTAAGATTGCTATTGCTTTGCAAAGTACATATATTATCGTGATGAGTATCAAAATCTGAGTCATTCGAGATATATCCGCTCGTTCCTGTGTCTGTTATTGGAGCGCTCACAGTCGAAAATTTTATACAAATATATTTTTAATATCAAG
This sequence comes from Ornithomya fringillina, assembly GCA_963978525.1. NCBI lineage: Eukaryota > Metazoa > Arthropoda > Insecta > Diptera > Hippoboscidae > Ornithomya > Ornithomya fringillina. The sequence goes on along the minus strand of OZ021690.1, from coordinate 15,600,467 downwards.
TCAAAATTGGCCACGCACACAATTGAACAAAATCTCTCACGACCACATAATGGACACACCCACAATTTACGGAAAACATGTGTGTTGAATCTCACGTATCACGAATCTCACGCCCATTATTTGTTCATGGAGGTGGAGGGCAATTTAAGATTAAGGTTTGACCAAAGCAACATTTTGTGCGTTTACTTGTTTTTATAGCAATTTTGGAGGAAATTTTGGATAATTGTATAATATGTGTAGGTACACACAGGTTGGAAATTATTTAAATTTATTATTGCTTTTGTATTTTACGCACCACCTTAAAGTTTATCACCGTGTCTAAACTAAAGAGTCAGATATTTGTGTTAACATTTCTCCCCATCGCAAAAATTGCAAATTGGTGATACACTGGCCTTCGCGGATACAAAGGGTTTGCCTTGTACCGATTATAACTATTATTTCTGTTATATATTTGTTGTTGGTCACATAAATTTTCCAATTTTTTTTTGTTTTTATATATTTTACAATGCAACAAACGACGCATCAGCGGTGGGTATTCCAAATATATAAATATTCAGCATCTTTGTTGTTTTAGTTCTTAGTTTTTAAGTTTTTTGCGTTTTGTGTGTGAAATTAATTTTTTTATTTCGTTATAATTTTGTTCTTTAAAGAAGCGCTTCTTTCTATTTTAAATAAGCGATCGTATAACGTTCACATTCAATCCTAAACTGTGGCTCACATATGGTCAACTGAAGTGTTCAAGATATAGTTCATACAAGTACGCTCCTTGCTCATGTACGTATGTTCGTATGTACATACATATACGTGTGTATGTACATAGAACACGTACGTATAATGTGTTTGTAATGAACAACGCGACAGCCAAACACAATCGTCACAATTTACAGGTTACTTACAGTGAATTGCTTATATTTTCTTTTTCTGATGAAAAACAAAAACAAAAACAAAAACAAAAAAACATATATTAAGTGTCGACCAATAAACGTAAACTTAATGATGCACACACATGTTCGCATTATTGTATATAACTATTTACATTTACAACAAAACGAAGCACGTCTATAAAGTCATGAATGAAATTAATGGAAATGCACATTTTTTTCTTGCCAGAGTACGCATCCACACACACATCCATACCACGCATAACGTGCCAGGTGGCAGCCTAAGCATGTGGTTACAAATGTTGATCTGCTACCCTCTTAGCGGCTTTTTGATCAAGTCTCACGCGCTATATGCAGTAATAAGTTCTTTACATTTCTTACGCCCTGTGTTTCGCCCATTCCGTGTAATGTGTTTAATTAATTTACAATAATGTTTAACAAGTATTGTATGCTTAAATAACGTGGCAGAATGTTTCAAAGTTTCAAACGCTCTGTTTATTAATATCTCTCTTATTTCCTTCGCTGTGTTCGTATGTGTCGCACCCATAGCACTTTAGGATATTTAAACAAGGTAAGGTTAAATGTCAAACATATTTATGGCAAATTCCAACTAAAGGCAAACGCAATGCACTAGAGCATCGATTCTTAAAGTGTTAGAATTTTCAAAATCGTGTTAAAGTGACAAATGAACCAATTTGATTGGGAAGATGTGGAAGATTTGCTCATCTTTGAAATGACCAAATAGACAGACACTGTCACTGCTGAAATGTTCACTAATCCAGAATAGTTTAACTTAAAAGGCCCAAGAGTGCATCGTAAATCGATTTTTAAGAAGTTTTATTTCAAACCGTGCGATAGAATATTAATAAATGTCATGCTTTGATTACCGTTTAATTATTTTGCAAAGACTCTTCGAGATTCGTGACTTTAGTGTTGATAGTATTCATAAAGAACATTGACAGCCTTTAATTGGGAAGAGTAGCTTATGATAGCACATTTTTAATCTTGCGCCGCTAACAAAAAAACAACCTAGAATGGCATGGTAAGAAGCTGGTGAGATGGACCAACAGCACGTGGAGTACTCTATCGAGTTGTTGCACTCGCGCTCGCGCTCTCTGGGAATTTTACAAAGCTAATTACAACGATCCAACGGAGAATTACATGGCGATAATACCTGGTAAATTGGATTCGAAATATTATAATTACGATATATGATATACCCGGTAGGACTTTTACAGAGGCACTTACACAACATCGTGATAACACCTGGTAGATCCTTCAGCATTTGTCTGTACTAGAATCCAGTGAGTGGTGAATTTTACATATTTAATCCGTTCCTATAAATACATATGAAGTAAGCACATAATATACATGTATTGGTCAATAAAGTGAAGTTTAATTATTAAGAAATATCTTTCAAAATCATGTATGAGGCATCCTAGTAAACCAGGGACTCAGCATAGGTACACGCAGGTATATGGTATTTATTTAATATTAATCAATACCAGAATAGTTGCTCCCATTACAAGGCAAACATCATCAGGTGTTCTAGGATAATTATTATTCATTACTATAAAGTGAAATAATTTTTCTCATGTTCTCTTATATTATTATCACTTTAGTACGTTGCGTCGCCTTTCTGGTTTGTGTGTTATTATCATTTAATAAACCACATATAGTTAGTGTTGTACATATATACGTACTATATGCTGTATGTAAAAATTGTAGTAAGTCTGTGTCTTTTCTTTCTACTCGTAATGATAATTGTTATCTGTTGCAGAATAGAATCTCCGAGATGAAAATATTAACAACCAAATGACTACTTAATAACTAAGAATTACATAAACGCACAGTTGCCATATGTACAGGTACTGTAACTGCCAGAAATATGTATACACAATTAAGTTGCAATTTTCACCTAGGTTATATTTTGTAACGGTTCACAGCAGCCTCCGTGATTTACCAGATTATGTCGATCAATTGTGGACATATCCATATGTCAACATTGTCACACCCATTCACGGTGCGCGCATGGTAAGCGACGGAATTCTCTAGGTTACTGTATTTTGCAATTAGGGGCCTACCCTTGATCTCTATGTCTACCAACGGAAAATTAATATATATTAATAACCCTTTTTTTGCCATAAAAAGCGTTCAATTGAAATTATAAAGCATAACATTATTACCTGGCGAATACAATATACATATGGTGTCATAGGTATGTGTGTGCAAATGTATTTTTGTGAATAAGTGCGTGTTGACTAATGATCATATTCTGTGTATGTATGCACACACAATGCACGTAAATACTTTACTATGCCATTCATTAGAGTCCAACAGTTAATCGACGGTTGAGGTAGATGATGATGATAATGGCCAAACATCTGACACATTGCGGTCATTTAAGCACTGCATAAGTGCTTAAAGGTTTAGAAATATAACAGACGGTGTATATGAGTTATGTATATTTTAGCAGTATTTCCAAAAGCAATTTCAAGTACATACATCGTAAAATAAAACAAGTAAAAGAATAAAAATTGGTTTCTAAGTTTCATGTTCCCTTAGCAACAACATTTATTGTAAAACTAACAACAATATGTTTGGCTGTATGTTTACAACGCATGGATATACGAGTTTGTGCCGACATAAAGTGCCCACTGCGCATAACGTAGGACGTATAGCGGAGATCTTTGTGGACAACTCGGCAGATTACGCTTTTAGAGATATTTAGATCTCTTGCAATGACTCTCGTGGACTTTGGCGCGTTCGTCAAAGATGTGTTACCCTTTTTGGACAAATTGTGTATTTCTAGTAGTATCCGAACGTTCCTCATGTTTTTGCAATGCATAAAAATCTGTGTATATGATGATGGGTATACATCATAATCACATGTTGCACGTTGATGAAGGGGCCGAACAAAACTCTAAAAAAATAACAACAGGCGCAACAACAACGATAAAAACAAACAATGGTGAAAACAACAAAGAGTTGAGTCTGAAAAGTGAATGTCATTAAAATCTTAAGACAACTTCAAAAAACAAAAAAGCAAGAAAACACAAAGAAAAAGGGCTACATTAGGCGTACGCCAAGTCAGGGAGTTTTAAGTTTCAGCTCAGTATCTTAATTTTTGTGGCCGTGAAAGTATCGGAAAAATGGGCTAAATGGAATCGGCTATTGATACTGAAGAATATACAGGGACAAATTGACATTAAAACTAATTTGTTCAAATTTTTTACAAAATTTATTATAATTCCATGAAATTTTTACATGACATTAATTGACTCTAGATTTTACATTCAATTTATTCAATAAAAGTGCGTAAAACGGGAAACCTTTGTAGGATGTGGGCATAACCACCTGTCATTTTTCCGATTGATTTTTGGTCTTGGTCGTAATTTTTTTCGTCCGAAAAAAACCACAACATGTTAGGAACTTCAGCTCGCTTAAGCTTGTTCCAATGATGGTTTCCTCGGAAAAGGGTCTGTTCCCGAGTTTGTGCCGACATAAAGTGCCCACTGCGCATAACGTAGGACGTATAGCGGAGGTCTTTGTGGACAACTCGGCAGATTACGCTTTTAGAGATATTTAGATCCCTTGCAATGACTGTCGTGGACTTTGGCGCGTTCGTCAAAGATGTGTTGCACTTTTTGGACAGATTGTGTATTTCTAGTAGTATCCGAACGTTCCTCATGTTTTTTCGATTTGCAACAGCTTCTACAATGCCAGCTAATGCTTCCAATTCACGACGCACCTTAAGTACGAATGCTCGGCGCAATTGAGAAAAATCAGTGTGACGATGACTGCATGTCTCTTTATTTCTTGCGTTATTTTATAGTCCTCCATTAAGGATTTGACAAAAAAAAAGTGTTCTACATTTACATATATGAGTGTCCTCAACGCCGTACGCACTCTGTATATATATATATATATATATATATATATATATATATATATATTACAATGTATATATATTTGGGGGCGAGCTAGCCCCTTATTAGTACTCACAAACGCTAGAACAAATATAATGTACCCTTATATCATTATTGTGGTGGTTATAAAAATACAACAATCGCAATTGAAAATGTGAAAATCAATCATCAATTGTATGGGACGAACGCACATATTCTGCTTGGCACTTAATCTCTTGCCGTAACATAAAGCAGCAGCTAACATGAACGGAACTATTTTTATACCCAAGTTTGTCATTCCATTTGCAACAGCCAGAAGGAGGTGTCAGTAATCCTAAAAAGTATATATATATTCTTGATCGGTATTGAAATCTGAGTCGATCTAGACGTGTATCCGTGTGTCTGCCTACTGTTGATATTTTCATGATCGTAAACTTTTAGACGTTGAGCTGAAATTTTGTAAAGACACTTTTAGTTTCTGAACGCATATCGTTATTTCAAATGGGCAAAATCTGACTAGAGCCACACCCAGGATAGACAAAAAATATTATCCTATTTGATTCATTTATTTATAATCATCAAGGTACATGAATGCAAGTACACTATTAGAGGGCGTAGTCACATACCTGCCGCAGCCACCGTTTGTAAGGTTGGAGGTTGTTTAAGATTTGACCTACGCAAAGTTTAGTTTTTTCACATGCTTGTTATTTCCTCGGCTTTTAATATAACGTGCAGTAAATTAATAAACGTCAGTGTGTAAATTTAGGGCAGTGTTTCTTGAAGCATTGTACGCATAACCCCTGCGCTGTATCGTTTGTAGTGAACAATGTTGTATGTAATTATCAAACGATAAAAGTTTTAAGAGTAATTGTGTAATTTTTTAAGGACATTAATTTCACTATTATTTGACAGCTTCAAAAAGAGCTCACCGCTGTACCCACTATCGTAATGATTCATATATATGTTGGTACCAAGGTATTGAAAATGTGTTAAATCGGTCCATGTACATTCGCGCAATTTTATAAAACATACAGAAAAGAGATCTGAAATTTAGGATGAGTATTACTCAAACTTGTAAATTTGGGCGTGATAGGTTAACATAGACGTACACAGTGATTAAGATTCATAATCCTGTGCATATAATCGGTTTGTACTTTTGGATGTGCCCTTGAATAAAAAGAGGTGTGCCCTATTAACATTCTCGTATAAATTTTGAATTTACAGTAGTAGCTCAAAGTATAACTGCGAATTATGTGATCGAAAAATTGACATTTTTTCAAAGTGATTGAATAAGGATTGGATAATTATTTATTTGGGAAAAAAGTTCTAATGTTGCCAAACCCAAAATGTTTATTCAAATAAATTTAAAGTGTTGTTTTTCCTTCTTTGGAGAAGTAGTGTAGTAGGGCTTTATTTGGCAAGTGGGTAATGATGATGGATCTCTTACATTTGGTAAACGCCTTCTACATAAATGAGAAATATAATCTATAAGCAAAGTAAGGCAACTAAATTTGGCTTAGGCCAAATCTTAAATATACTCGACCTTTACAACAGTGGGCGTCGAATATATATATATATATATATATATATATGTATTGCCCCCTCTAATAGTGTATGTATTACGTATCAGCATGCAAGTCTACTCTTATGTTGAATATAGTTTTTTGTAATTTGTGGGTGTGTCTGTTATCCAACCATGCCCATTTTCGGAACATCGATGAGTGGGCTAATCTTAAAAAATTAAAGTTCACAGTTCAACGTTTGTGGCAGATATAAAGGTTTTTATTGATTGTGGGCGTGCATTTTATTTGACCACGCCCACTTTTAGCATATCAACCAGTAGGATAACTATGTATAAGTGTTCCAAATGTTAAGTTTCTAGGTCAAATTTGGGGCAGATATATAAATTTTTATTGATTGTGGGCGTGTCTATTATACGAATACGCCTATTTTTGGCACAACGATGAAGCAACGGAAGTACATACCAAATTTCAAGTTTATAGTTTAATTTTCGTGGCAGATAAATAGATTTTTGTCGATCGCGTGGCTCTTGACCGATTTTTCTCATTTTAACACTAGGTTTACGGACGTTTCTCATATACCTATCTATACGGCACCCGTCAAATTGACGGGTGAATAAAAATACGCACTTTCTTTAAAAAACCGATTTATTCAAGTTAAGTTAAATCAAGTTCAAGGCGTGCCTCGGTTTCAGTGCAATCTCTCATGTGTTGTATTATATGTTTTTTAATTATCACATCGAAAGCGCTAAGCATGCAACCCACCATAATGTTTCTTCTAGCATGGGCAGTAGGCCCTCCCTTATCCTTGAAAATCATACGGATGGGCGTCTTACCTCTAGATCCGCTTGGTTTCAGTTTTGTTCATTGTGTCTTGTCAGTTGCAATTTCGATATCATTCGCTACATTTTGGGATGTACTGGTAAAGACGTCCTCTTATCCCCAGAGTCAGAGCTAAAATGCGCATTTTTTTGCTCCGAAGGTCTGTAAATAAATTCTCCTCTTCACTATCTGAAGATAATTCTGTCCATCCACTTTCAACACATTGTATAGTTTCATTTTCGGCTTCGCTTTCGCCTAATTCACATTCATTTTCTTCGGGGATATCCTCGTAGCAATCCTCATTGATCTTGAGGATTTTATCCAATATCTTATTATATCTTCTGGATTTATGCATGTTTGCTAAAAAAAGGGGATCGGTCGACACAACAAAATACTGTGCCCTGATTCCATTTCCCTATTGTAAATACCTACAATAAGCGCATACTCTCTACAAGAACCGAAACTTTTAGACACTTTCTGAAACGTTGGTACACTGTGAATGCAGCATTCATACCGAAGATCTTCTTGTGCTCTTGAGGTCTTTTCGGCAATGGGAAATAACATTTGCGTAGTAGACCTAAATAAACGACCCGACCCGCTTTAGTTTATACTAACGAGGCGCAATTGAGATTGAAAACGGAGAGCATAAAGACATTGCTTTCACTCTTGTATTTCCTACTGGATAAATAATGTGGCGAACGAAGTAAAAATATAAGTATTATTTTCGAGATAAGCGTACCCGTCAATTTGACGGGTCTCGTAGAGATAGGTCTTTATTTATTTATTTATCGAAACTTAGCTAAATATACAGCCAATTCCTTATAAAAATAACAAATAGAAAAATTTTTTATTTTATACATGCTTAACTAAAATCAGCAACAGTCTCCAAACCGCAACAACAACAACAACAACAACAACAACAACTGCAGCTGCAACAAATTAGAATCTTATTTATTAAATTTAGCATACTTAAGAACTAGAAAGTTAACCAATATTAATATAATTCAAATTAATAGTACAATGAAATGTAAAAAAAAAAAATAAAATAAAATAAAATAAGATATTAAACTTTCATACAAACTCGTCAGTTTGATCGACCTCTTTTTATAGTATATGATAAAAACTTTTTCTTCAAGCTCTAGGTCCTTTTCTTTATTTATGTTGTTAAATTATTCATATAAAAACCAATATTTCGACTACTGTGTTGTAGTCATCATCAGGGTGATTCAGCTAAAATATGTAAATATGGTTTACAACATAGTTAATATTCATGTCCCAGATAACTACGTCAACAGATTGATAAAGGAAGTTAACAAACACAGCAACAATGATAGAACAACGCCCAAAGAAAGTAACAATAAGATTTATAAAGGGGTACCTTACATTCCAAATCTAACGGAGAGAATATATCTGAACAACAAAACAAAAAACAATGATATAGGGATCGCATACAAACCCAACAACAACACGAAAAGAATATTCTCCAACACCAAAAGTAAAATACATAAAAATGACCAATCTAAGATCGTATACAAAATCGGATGCAGTGGCAACGGAAAAGAAAGATGCGACATGACGTACATCGGCACAACGCAGAATAAACTAAGGACACGAATATCTGGGCACAAGTCTGACATTAAATGCAGAGATAAGAACAATACGCCTAAAACAGCCCTAGCGGATCACTGCAAAACAAGAGGTCATTTACCAGATTGGGACAATGTTAGGATCATTCACAAAGAGAGTAACTACCAAAAAAGATTAACATTAGAAATGTTACACATACTGAGAGAACCGGAGAAGAATAGAATGAATTACAAAACAGACACAGATGGTTGCGCTCACATTTACAAAACGATGCTCTAAGCAGACAGTGAATAATAAACCGTTAACTAAAAGCTAATATACGTAATATACTTTTCACCTATACTTTTCATTTATTCTTTCCACTAACTCCAGTTTAGTAAGCAATGTAATTTAATTAATTTTCTACCAAAATTTAATGTGTTATTAAATATTGAATATGTGTATAAATAGTATAGTACAGATGGTAATTAGATTATACATCACATGAATATTAACTATGTTGTAAACCATATTTACATATTTTAGCTGAATCACCCTGATGATGACTACAACACAGTAGTCGAAATATTGGTTTTTATATGAATAATTTAACAACATAAATAAAGAAAAGGACCTAGAGCTTGAAGAAAAAGTTTTTATCATATACTTTCATACAAACTGCAAAATAAGGTAAAAAAAAAAAAAAGGGAGAGAGCAATCCGGCATCTTATTAATTTATTATTAAACTTTTAATACTCTCAATGGATTTGAGTGATCCATCGTATAAATAATAATACTCAATAAAATAACTGGATATAACCCTTAATGGATGAAACATCTCATAATTAGTGCGACACTGTGACAGTTTAATTAAAACAAAATGCCTACTACATCTTTTGGGCACATTTATATAAACGTCATTCAACAAAGCAGGACAGTTAACTTCCCCATTCAAAAGCTTAATGAAAAAAGAGACACCTAACCAAATACGTCTATTTGATAGCGAAGTCATGTTAATAAGTTTTAAGCGACTTTCATAGGGTGGTAAAGGTCTTTGGGGGTCCCAACCTAAACCGCGTAAGGCAAATCGTAAAAAAGACTTCTGCACGGATTCAATACTATCCGTATACATATTATAGTTAGGTGACCAAACGTCAACGGCATATTCAAGAACCGGACGTACCAATGCAACATAGAGAGATTTGGTCACGTACGTATCCAAGAATTCTTTGGACCAACGCTTTACAAAACCTAAAAGAGACTTGGACTTATCAACCACAGAGCGAATTTCCATATTAAAGTTAAGTTTCGGATCAAAAATAACGCCTAGATCCTTAAAGAATAAAACATTTTCCAACTTATGACTGCCAATAAAGTAATCAACAACTAATGGAGCATATCTTGAAAATGTAATTTTCTTACATCTATCTAAGTTTAATATCATACCATTAAATTTACACCACTTTACTAATTCCAACAGATCTGACTGTAACAACGCACTACCACCAAGGGAATGATATGAGTGAAAAATTTTAACATCATCGGCAAACATTAAAATATTAGAATGCCTAATGCATGACGGAAGATCATTAATAAATAGGATAAACAACAAGGGCCCCAAATGGCTGCCTTGCCGGTACACCGGATGAAACATTAATAATAGAAGACATGTAACCCTGATAAAGAACACGTTGAGTTCGCCCAGAGATATAAGACCCAACCCAATGCACCAAATTAAGCGGAAGACCTGTACGATTCAACTTATATAACAGAAGGGAATGCGAAACCTTGTCAAAAGCTTTAGAAAAATCAGTGCATAACACATCAGTTTGAGTTTTCTCAGAAAATGAACGAAATATTCAATATACTAATTCAAGAAGGTTATTTGTTGTAGATTTACCTTTAGTGAAACCATGTTGAGCGGACGATAAGATTGAAAAGATGTAAGGTTGAAGTCTATTCACTAATAAGTGTTCAAATAGTTTAGGGATAACGCTAAGTTTAGAGATACCTCTATAATTACTAATCAAATTTCGCGAACCAGTTTTAAAAAGTGGTATAATGTATGACTCCTTCCAAATTTTAGGAAAGTACCCATTATTGAGACAATTGTTAAAAATGGCTGTTAATGGTGCACTTAAAATATCGGCACAATAGATAATAATACAAGACGGTAAACCATCGGGTCCAGGGTAATAAGATCTTTTTATGGACCTAAGAGCGTTTAGTATTTCTGTTTCCGAAAAACGTACTTGGGGAAAACGATATCGATATCAAACGATTCAAGATAATAAGGATAAGTATCCGTATCGATAATTTTATCACTATAACAATTAGCAATAAAATCTGCAAAGAAATTGCATATTTCAAAGGGGTTAGAAGATTCAATATTATTGTAATACATAAATGATGGAAATTCTTTAACCCTTCTTTTGGAGTTAACAAAATCATAAAACTTCCTCGGATCACTTAACATTCTGTTTTTCATTTTCAGAACATAATTGTCATAACAATTCTTGTTAACAGTATTAAATTTACGCATTTCTTTGGTGTAAATGATATAATCCGCAGAGCGACCAGTTCTCTTATAACGCTTAAAAAACTTATTCCTTCTATTTCTGATAGATTTCAATTCATCCGAAAACCAGGCAGGGCAACTTTGTGTGCCATGACTTAATCCTACTGGTACACTTAGGGAAATAGCAGAATAAAGTTTATCATATATAACGGACAAACAATTATCAATGTTCTTATAACTCAATTCCCAGACCACATTAAACAAACAGTCAGATAACACGTTGTAATCAGTTTTATGAAAAAGGTAACGATTATTGGTTGAACGATTATTATTATTAATCTCATCAAAAGATACATTTAGCAAAATAGAAATAGAAGGATGATGGGTATCTTCAGGTGTAACAAGAGGAGATGCCCGTAAAATAGTTAGATTAGTTGTAGTAGAAAAGACCAAGTCTAATAGCCAACTATTAAAATTTAATACATAATTTAATTGCATTAAGCTAAGATCAAAAATTAACTCAAAAATTTCATCATAATAAGAGGGATAGCTAATGGGTGAAAAATACCCACAATCCTTATCAAAAGTCCACGTTACATCAGGTAAGTTGAAATCTCCTAATACAAGGATTAAATCATTCGGTCTTAATCGAGAACACACATCAGAGATGAAGGTAAAGTGCTTTAAATAGATATCAATATTAGATGACGGAGGAACGTATGAGCAAGTAATATAAACAAAAATATTATCGACTCGTAATTGAACACAAATAAATTCAATATCAAGAGGAATAGAAAAATCAAGTTTACGAGAAGAAAGGAGTTAGAAATAGCAATGAGTACACCACCGCCCACTTTCCCAATCCTATCCTCCCCATAAACCTGATACCTAGTGCTAAAGAATTTAGAATCATGAATCCCTGGCTTAAGCCAGGTTTCGGTGAAGGCAACAATGTTGTAGTCACAGTTAAGAGTGTTAAGGAGTAAAGCCGACAATTTAGTTTTTAACCCACGCACGTTTTGGTACAGTAAAGACAAGACACTGTTCAGTTTTTTGGAACATTATCAACCGGATTGGAACTAAGTGACACAACAGCTCTTTTACGTGGAACAAAGTCCTTAATGAAAATCCCCTCAGGCCAAAAAGCTTTATTCGACATCGAATTATAAAGAATAGCCGGTAATTGCAATTTGAAAGACGAAATGTCGCGCTGTTGGGGGACATTAAATTTAAAGATGCCAATATTAGCTGTATCCACATTAGGAATTTTAGCCTTAACGTACTCCATAATCATGTCAACCGTTGTATCAGCAGCAAGACGAGAAATAAAAATTGCCTTGCGAGCTGGTACAACAGTTAAAACATTTTTAGGAGGAACAGATTTTATTGACTCACACACATTGTTACAATCAGAAATACTAGCTGGAGTAGCGGACTTAGAACACGGTTCCATTAAAGGAACATTCTGTACATTGCCCAAATTCACTACCTCAGCATTATAAACAGCATTCGTACAATTACTGTTGGAATCAACATCAACATTAATTTGGGGAATATCCTCAACAGCCTTAGACATAACATTAAAGGTAGAGGGTAAGTTATCATCAATAACAATTGTTGGAATCACAAGAGGAATAGACGTAGTATCCGAATTTAAAGACGACATAGATGTCGTCCGATACGGTACATCCGATATATTTGGGGCTAATGAATCCTTAGGCATATCAACCTGTTTCACAAATCCACCACGATCCTGAAAAGAACCATCCAAATATTTACAAGACGCAAACAGGTCGTGATAGAAGTCAAACTTAGCGGTTAGCTTAGTTAAATCGCTACATAACTCCTTAAAGCCAGTTTGAGTCTGAATAAACAATTTGTAAAAATCGACATCCTTCTGTCGGCAACTCGGACAAGACCAGCGCAATCCTTTTTCGCGATTAACAATATAGTCAAATTGTCTACCCGTGAACCCAGCACACTTAAGGTGAGCAGCTGATTCACATAGCCAACAAAACAGAAATCGTTCCGGGGAAGAATTAATATTTTTATCCTTTGGGCTACTCTTGCTTTTGCATTTAGAATAGCAGCATTCCATCTTGGCAACTTGTACAAAAATAGAGTAAAGAACAAAAGAATAAAAGATCTCTTACAATAACAGAAAATTTACCGTCACGGCAACAACAATTGCTTAACAGTAACTGCCACCAAAATGTTCACCAAATAAGAGGCAAATAACCAGTTATTCACAAAATCAAATAAAAGAAATTATTAATTGCAATATTTATACACAAATGAATAAAAAATTCAAATAAAAATTTTAATTATTTCACTAAATATCGCCATTTTTTGCACAAGCGAAAATAATAATACAATTTTATAACAGAGATGCCAGATCACTTGAATTTACAAAAAATAGAAGGCTTAGGAAAAAAAACAGTGTGTATAAATTCTTTGGAAGAAATGATTAATTTACGATGCAAAACGGTTGAAATCGATCAAGCGATTTTCGAGATATTTCATTGCAAAGTTTTAATTCCGTCAAATTGACGGGTCTCGTAAACCTAGTGTTAAATAACAATCTGCGTGAAGAAACTAAAAGTGTCTGTACAAAATTTCAGCCCGTGAGAATGCCAACAACAGACAGACATACGGACATAAATGTCTATATCGACTAAGTGTTTGACATTTTCATTTTTTCTCATTCATCATGTTCGTGAATTGTGCTTGTGTATGATGTTGCTTTCTTCAATTTTCAATTTAAGTAAAAATTTTCTTGTTTGCCTTTTAATTTATATGTAAAACAGACTATTATCCGGGCTACCTACCTACATGTCATATAAATGAATGGTTGTGTTTGACCTCATTCCATCAATTGCCACTTCCATTATTGTTTCAACTTTGATAAATTTGAATATCTATTGAAAATATTATTCGTTTATACCTATACGTACATACTCTTTTATGTGTTATTCATCATCGGAGGCTTAACTATACAGATGCTTGCCGAGAGGTTACCAGAAAGATCAATTAATCTAATTATTATTCATATGTGTATGAACTCAATAATAGTTTTATATATAATAGTATAATTTGGGTCTCAAATCAAATTGCAAGTGTGTCTGTTTCTGTTTCAATATAATATTTAATAAGTTCAAATGTAAATGTAATTGTAAAATGCTTGTAAGCACTACATGTATAACTAAAGAATAAAAAAGTCCATACATTATTCACTGGGCGTATTGTCGTGAATCCATTCAGCAAAATGTGTTACAGACGTATAAACGCTAGGCACTCTCACGCCACCACAATTATCCGAACCAAAAGACATTATACCAATCTGAAAATAAAAACGTGTGAAAAACCATATTTGGCTAGGTCCACGTCTTAAATACCTTCCACCTCTATATACAAAAAGTGTGCGTGACATATACTTCATTACGTCCCATACAGTTTGTTCTGTGTACCAACTAATAAGTTGATAAGGAACGTCAAATAAGGTTTTTGTAAATAATGGCGTTAATCTTTGCCCTATCGATGTGTTCCCGAATTATACATCGTACTTGTACATTTTTGTATCTGTGAGAGACTTTTTTCCATTGTAGGCGTGTCATTTGATTCATTTCTCCCAATTTAAATAGGAACTTATGTACGGATATTTCAAATATTTTTACTAAAATTTTAGTTTAACATCCCAAAATTTACGACCGTGAGCGTTCAACAACAGTTACACGGACACATCTACGTAAATACTAGAGCGATCTTTATTACAGACCAACAATAGGAGATACTGAAGCCAAATATTATTAAAAACAAACGTATTTGCGTACTTGAAAAATTCATTTTAACCAGGCCCATTTATAATGCACATATTATAGATGTTAAAGTGTTTTAGAGATTTATTTAGAATATTTGATGTAGATTTAAAATTTGTATCGGAAACTAATTGTATGCAGTGGTTAGCTAAAAACTTCAATTACGCATTACTGGCATTGTTATGATACTGTTCAGTACGTTGTTCTCTCACGGCAATGATGGTGGGTACCAGAGACTTGACTTATGCCTTATATGGACCTTTCTTCCTTTTTCTTTTAATTCTTCAAAAATTATTATAATTGCCGTACCTGAAAAAATATGCCATTCTCTTGTATGAATAATGGTGCTCCACCAAAACCTTGACAAACGTCTTTACCTTCACCACCTGCACACATCCATTGGCCATCAATAGAATTCGGTGACTCTAAAGCACCAGTTGAACCATAGTTTTTTATACATAAATCCCAACTTGTCAGGGGTACTTCTAAATATGACATTTCTGGTTGCCTCGTATTTGAAGAAGACACTTTACCCCAACCTGTTATGGTAGCCCGTTTACCCACAATTAAATTGGCTCTCGATTTTTGCAAACAAATTGGTTGAGTGGCCACTGAAAAGAAAATATTTTTTGAACTTCCTGATGTGTTAATCTTTATACTTTATAATTGAAATGGTAGTTCAGGTTCCGTTCATGGGAATTACGTAAACGAAAACTAGATATGGTCATTAGGAAATATTAAGATAATTCATACACAGGCTTATATTTTAAAGAGTCCTTTCTATTGGAACGGTTCTAAGGGTCTGGTTACAAATCGGATACAGTCAATTATTAAGCCACATATCTATTTGTTATCATTTATTGTTGTGCAATGTAAAGAAGTACAAATTTTTCGCTACGTACATGGTAGAAGTCCTAAAGTCCTTTCCTATATTTTAATATTATATATGTGTAATGGCCCGATTCGGCCCTTTTGCAATATAGTTTTTCTTTGGGCCAATACATTTCCTTGCATCAAATTTCATGGAAGTGTCTCAAAAATTACTACATGTTGCTTGCGTACAAAAATACATAGACAAACAGACGGACATAACATACAGATGAATAAATCGATTCATATGAACAGACTGATGGCCAGAATGCGACCCACTATGAATCTGACTGGATCGTAATTAAAAAAGGTAGCCATTCAAGAGCTTCAGACATCCACAAACACTTATAGTGCACATACATAGGTGGCAACCGGTTAAATTTGGAACCAGATCTTCCCAGGGCGATAGAAGTTTAAGGGGTAGGAAATGACAAGATTATATGTGAAAAAAGGGATAAATATCGTCAAACAATACAACACTAATTAGGACATTTCACTTTAGGTATTGCACTACGGAGTAAAAATATTAAGTACTTCTCATCATGAAGATATTAATATACAATTTACGTGTAGCTGAAGGCGGACGCCATTACCAATCACATGCAATAGCGTACAAAAAGTTCATTTAGTAACAACACAATTATAAAGCAATATAAGTCACACCATGTAACTATTATATGTCTAGATCTATTCATGAATAAGCTATTTACACGTATCTATAAGAAAGCATCATCATCATAATGATATGGAGTTACGTGGGTTTGGTTCAAAAGTTTGTTAATACCACACCCCTTAAAAAAATACATATTCTTGATCAACTTGATCAATAGCCGAGACGACTTGAACCTTCTGTTCTGTATACGTATGCAACGTGGATTTTACTTTTGTACAAATTTGTTGACTTGTGAAAATGAAATTTTAAAGACGTTCTACATAATTGAAAAATTAATTTTAATCACGCCCACATATAATGGACATATTATAAATATAATAATGTTTTTGAGGTTTATTTTTTGGACGAATGAAGATTCGTTCTTTATGTTCGGAACAAAGTTGTGAAAATATCTGACTATATGAGTGAAAAGTTGAATTTTTTTCAAAAAGTGATGGGATAAGAATTCTCTATTTGGGAAAATAATATTAAATATTAATTATATTGTAGGCATATTTATTAAAATAAATTTGAGGTATTTGTTTCCTTATTCGGGAAGTTATATAGTAGCGATCTATGTGGTAAGTGGGTAAAGATGGTGGGTCTCCTAGATGTGGTGTATGCCTAATGTGAACCTTGTTTACTTGTTTTTAGTTTACATATACATTTATGTATACAATGTTGAGATGGTGCCCTGTGGTGTCCTGTTTAAAAATGTTTGTATGTGTATTTTGCATTTGCAGGTTGCTTCCTCTAAATTGTTTGTAATATGTTTTGTTAACACAACGCCCCTTAATGGTCAATAATTATTGTTTATGCCTTTTTATGCCTTTTTAATATGCATTTGGTATAGAGTGGTTTAATGGGCTCCGAATTTCATATCAATAAAAGGGCATCAAATATAATCGTCGCTGTTTATTTTGCGGTGGTACGCACATCACAACACAACATCACACCTCATAAGCATAAATGTATACATTAATTTATATGGCAGGTCAGCAATCTTTATATATAAGTGTATGAAAAGCTGAAGCTGTTTTTCAAAATTATATATTATATTATATAAGACAAATCTAGAAAAAACAAGTAAAAATGTTGGTCAATACCCTATACTTCTTAGTTTCACTAGTAATGACACATTTAGGTTAGTTGACTTAGTAAGCGCGCGGCATTGCCACATAAGTCTCTTCGAGATTATTATATGGGAAGGGGTTCTAAAAATCATCTATTTTCTATTTAACACACTTTAAATTTGAAGAAGCGACACGTAACTGATATCGTCCAAAGAGGAATCTGTAACTAGAAACTACTACTGGAAGAAAAACATTTCAGTTCAATATCCCAATTTTAGGCAACAACAGGCAGACATATCTCGATCGATTCAGATTTTGATTTTGATCAAAAGCATATTTAGAATACTTCATAGCGACTGCGATGGTACCTTCTGGTTGTTACAAATGCCGCAACATACTTATGTGGAGGGTATAAAAAGCGCTTAAGTACATATTATTACATATTCAAATTTTATGTATATTTAACTATGTTGTAGTGTGCATATAAAATAATGCACACCAATTTATATGTAGTGTGCATATAAAATAATGCACACTACAATGTCCGTCTGCCCGTCTGCTTGTCCATATATACTTGTGCGCAAGCTACAGGTCGCATCTTATGAGATGTTTCAATTAAATTTGGTACAAGGACATGTATTGCCCAAAGAGGAACCCTATTGAAAATGGACCGCATTGAACCATTTTTAGAACCCCGTCCCATATGAGGTCCTATTATTATACCCTGCACGACCCTGTGGAAAAGGGTATATTAAGTTTGTGCGAATGTTTGTAACTCCTATACGGCAAATGCCGCACCCATTTTCAATTATACCGATCGGTTCATACTCAAAATCTGAATCGATTTAATCATGTCTGTCTGTCCATGTATATTTGTGCGCAAGCTACAGGTCGCATTTTTTGAGATATTTCGATGAAATTTGGTACAAGGACATGTATTGGCCCAAAGGAAAACCCTATTAAAAATAGACCGGATTGGACCATTTTTAAAACGCCTCCCCATATGAGGTCCTATTATTTTTGAGATATTTTGATGAAATTTGGTACAATGAAATGTATTGGCCCAAAAATAAACCCTTACTCAAATCGGTAGGATCGGATCATTTTTAGAACCCCTTCTCATATAAAAAAAATATTTTTCATTTCATAAACAAACAAAAAATGAAAAATAAAATTTTTCATTTCAAAAATAAAATTCTTAATTTTTCAAAGAAAAAAACTAAAAGTAGTACAAACAAGTAAGAAAACTAAATTTGGCTTAAGCCAACTTTTAAATAATCTCCATATCCATAATGTTGGGCGTGGCAAAGACAAATATCAATATATTTGTCCGTCTGTTGTTGGCACTCTCACGGTCGTAATTTTTGAGATATCAAATTGAAACTTTGCATACGTATTCTTAGTTCAATTTCGCTGTTCCGTATTGAAATTGGGCAAAATCGGTTAAGAGACACGCCCACAATAAACGAAAATCTCATCATACCTCGAAAAAATTGTATCTTTAAAAAATTATATATCGCACAATACTATGCCTATCAAGTTGAAATTTGGTGTATATATAAGTGGTACCGTTATTCAACACTGTGCCAAAAATGGGCGTGATTGAATAACGCAAACGCCTATAATTTAAAAAAAAACACTATTTGCCTAAGTACATGAAATAGTCGTAGACATAAATATGGCAATAGGAACTTATTTTTTAGAGGACTATTAAAGGTGGAGGGTATTTAAGCTTCGGTCTTAACCGAACTTTTCTAGCTTGTTTTATTTCATGTTATTAATTTTTCAAAGAAAAAAATTAAATTGAATAATATATCAAGTTGTGTAGGGTATTTGATGGTCAGGCTTGGCCGACTATAAAATTATCACTTGGGTTTTATTACTTAATTACAGCGGTAAACATTATCTTAAAGATTAACTGAAAAAATACGATTGTTTATTTGATCTAAGCGAGCAGTTCAATGATACTTGATCTTTGGCGTCAAACTCTAACCCATTAAACTTTATTTGGATAAAAATGCGCCAGTCTGTGTGAGGTTTGAAGAAGGCAGAAACTTCTGTGGAGGACCTACACATGCTTGGTGTACAAAACTACAGAAGATCACGGGAAGTCTAAAATTTAACTTTTTATACATATAAGATAACATCATTTTTATACTCAACATCATATTTAACATGTGTGGGGGTATATTGTTGTTGAAGTATTTGAGAGTGCCAGAAGAGATCGAGCCACACCCCCAAAAGTACATATCACTATTATATATCAATATCTGAGTTCATTTAGCCCTTCTGGCAGTTCCTGTGGCAGTCTCATCAAATTTTTTATACATAATCTTCATCAACGAAAAAGTTTGGTTGCTAATCCATTTTGTTATTTTGCTAAATTTTACAATTATGGACGTGATTGCTCTTGATTTGTCTGATCACGTTTTATTTTCTTTATTATTTGGAGAAGTAAATTAGTGGCGCTCTATTTATTGTTCTAGATTTGGCGGATGCCTAAAATCGTTATTTCACTTCTTATTGCTTGTTCTAATCGAGGGAAAAATTCATTGTAATGTAATCACATAATAATTGTCAAATTATTACGTGTACATTCTATTTACTCGGTAAAGCATGACATTCGACAGAGTGTCACATATGTATCTAAAAGAGAAGTAATTATCTGTTGAGAGTTTACAATATCATAACATCACAATTTAATTACTATAATCATAATTATTATTAAAAAAATTTTGTTTATTATTTAAAAATGAACTTGAATCATATAAAAATAAACTGTAGATCGTTCCAATCACCTTGATTGCCTCTCCTTCTTTCTATTACAGTCAATGAAACATTTTTTATACCCTCCACACAAGTTTGTATTTCCGTTTGCTATACCCTGAAGGAGACGTCACAGACCCAATAAAAGTATATATATTCATAATCAACATCAAAAACTGAGTCGATCTAGACATTATGTCCTGCTGCCCGTGTGTCCGTGTGTTGTTGGCACTCTCATGGGCGTAAATTTTTAGATATTGAGCTGAAATTTTGTACAGGTACTTTTAGTTTTTAGACGCAGGTCGTTATTAAAATGGGCAAAATAGTTCAAAATCCACGCCCACAATCGATAAAGCTATCAAGTTGAAATTTAGTGTGCATATTTACAATTAATTTATCCATTGATGTGCCAAAAATGGGTGCGATCGGATAACAGACACGCCTACAGTAAAAGAAAATCTTTATATCTGCACAAAAATTGACACATGAACTTAAAATTTGGTACAAATATTTACAGTTATCTCATCCATTGATGTACCAAAAATGAGCGTAGTGAAATAACAGAAGCGCCCACAATTTACAAAAAACCATACTCCACGAAAACACGACTTACAAACTCATACGTAATACGTACACTATAAGAGGGCATAATCATATACCTGTTCCGGCCACTATTGTAAGTGTGAAGGGTATTTAAGATTTGGCCTAAGCCAAAATAATTTTCTTACTTGTTACTTGCTTAAAATAGTACATTTCGTTATTCAGAGCGGTTTTTCATTCTTACCTGAATAATTGAGCGGAGTTTTAAGTATTAGTAAAGCAATATCGTGATGATATTGGCCCTGTTTATAATCAGGATGTACTATAATATGACTAATGGCATGATTTACAGAGCGCGGTGCACAAAATCCAGTAATAGCACAATCTGGATCTGTTGTAGTATCATATTCACCCACCCGCACCGAAGATCTAACAAGTCAAAACAAAATGTTAAGTTAATTTTGCAAAAATTAGCAGAAAGAAAGACTTGCACAGACCAACGAAACTCAAAATCACTGGTATTTTTATACCCTCCACCTTAGGGAAGAGGGTATATTCACTTTGATCATCCCTTTACAACACATCGAAGGAAGCCTCGGAGACCCCACAAACCATATATATTCTTAATCAGCATGAAAAGAGAAATCGTTTGAGACATGTCCGTCCGTGTGTCGTGTGTCCGTCTGTTATTGGCACTCTCACGGTCGTAATTTTTGAGATATCAAATTGAAACTTTGCATACGTATTCTTAGTTCAATTTCGCTGTTCCGTATTGAAATTGGGCAAAATCGGTTAAGAGACACGCCCACAATAAACGAAAATCTCATCATACCTCGAAAAAATTGTACCTTTAAAAAATTATATATCGCACAATACTATGCCTATCAAGTTAAAATTTGGTATAAATATAAGTGGTACCGTCATTCAACACTGTGCTAAAAATGGGCGTAATTGAATAACGTAAACGCCTATAATTTAAAAAAAAACCCTATTTGCCTAAGTACATGAAATAGTCGTAGACATAAATATGGCAATAGGAACTTCTTTTTTAGAGGACTATTAAAGGTGGAGGGTATTTAAGCTTCGGTCTTAACCGAACTTTTCTAGCTTGTTTTTATTGCCACGGATTTTGAGAAATGAATTTTAAACTTTTTTTGTGCAACGGACTTTCGAAAGTGGATTCTTAACTAAAATTCGAGATAGCTAATCTCAAAAGTAAGGGAAAATGTTGTAGTCGGTTACACCCGATTATTTAATACCCTACACCACTTAATTCCAATATCTACGCTTTAATTAATTAAGTTGTATTAGTAAACGCAAGTCATTGTTATATGAAAGACACTTCGTAAAGAAGCATTATAAGGATGGCCCGATCTGGTAAAATTTTGGCACCGTCATTATTAAGTTAATTATTCATTGCTCAGACAATGAATAGACGGACAGAAATACAGTCGTTTTAAAATCGATCCATATAGTGATTCCGAAACGATTGGTATAATTGAAGAGTTAAATGAAAAATATATGTATAGTAAGCCTTGTTTTAGAAACACGTCATCAATATAATTTAGAACAGGTATGGTTGTCAAATTCGCGGTACCAAAATGGCTGTTGTCCAGTGTTATTTTTAATGGAAAATACTTACAAACGATGGCCATCTGCCTTAGCCAAAGCACAATGAGCTGCCGTTAGTATCGTTCGACGTGCAATTATCGAACCCAAGCAAGGATAAGCGAATGCACCAGTATTAATATCTATCATATTAAATTCTATATTTATAGTCTCATGTAAAACCTTTAAGAAAACATTAAGACTTACGTTTAAAGCCTACACGTGCCACAAAAGGAAATGAACCTAAACCACGATAGAAATGACCCTGAACCAAACTTCTGCCACAGATTTGATTCTTCTCCAGAGGGCTACTTGGACAGCATACATAGGGCATATCATTACCTTCTAATCCTCCAACAACAGTGCTACCACCACCTCCACAAAACACTGACCTATCTCCGTAATAACACATTTTAGCAACTTCATATATCATGGCGGTACAATCGTGCAACGGTGTACATTCCATTCCAACTGAACATTCACTTATTGTAGCAACATCGTAATATCCCCGGTGGTTAAGGGAGCGAGCTTGTGGTGTAGCGTTCACTACATATGTAGCAACAGGCATCAAAAGATTTACTTTAAATTTAAAATTTTAGAATGATTTTTTGGCCGTGTAATAATTTATATTTACTTTTTTATAAGCTTTTGGCCATATAAATAATTGTTTTTTATTATTTGTCCCCAACGTTTCGTCCGGGGTATTCGGACTAGCTCAACATGTGACTGATAACAACCATAGCATAAATTTCAACAAAGTTAAAATTCTACACACCGAAAAAAGAGAGAGAAAAAGGCTCATGTTAGAAAGTCTACAGATTCAGAAAAACAAAAAATATACTGTTAACTATCAAGAAGATGTGGACAAAACGCACAAAATATATGCGTTAGCTGTTAATTGAATTGAATGATTGATCTTAACAGAGTACAACGACTTCTAACACCACCTTCCCTGCCTGACATTTAACATCATCTTTCTTTTCTCTTTTTTCTTTTTATACCCTCCACCTTAGGGAAGAGGGTATATTCATTTTGATCATCCGTTTACAACACATCGAAGGAAGCGTCGGAGACCCCACAAACCATATATATTCTTAATCAGCATGAAAAGATAAATCGTTTGAGACATGTCCGTCCGTGTGTCCGTGTGTCCGTGTGTCCGTCTGTTGTTGGCACTCTCACGATCGTAATTTTTGAGATATCAAATTGAAACTTTGCATACGTATTCTTAGTTCAATTTCGCTGTTCCGTATTGAAATTGGGCAAAATCGGTTAAGAGACACGCCCACAATAAACGAAAATCTCATCATACCTCGAAAAAATTGTACCTTTAAAAAATTATATATCGCACCATACTATGCCTATCAAGTTGAAATTTGGTGTATATATAAGTGGTACCGTTATCCAACACTGTGCCACAAATGGGCGTGATTGAATAACGCAAACGCCTATAATTAAAAAAAAACACTATTTGCGTAAGTACATGAAATACATAAATATGGCATTAGGAGCTTATTTTTTAGAGAATTACAAAAGGTGGAGGGTATTTAAGCTTCGGTCTTAACCGAACTTTTCTATCTTGTTTCTTTTCCTTTTTCTCTTTTGCAAATTGTTAATATCAATCCTAACTACGCTCTGTAAATTGTAAAATTATTTAATCTCTATCAAACATCTACTAGAGGTTGGTAACAAAATAATTATAAAATAGACACATATTGTTGTATTATTGCAATTATAGCTACAATAAAGACAACCCCCTGAAGATGTCCGAATACCCCGGACGAAACGTTGGGGACAAATAATAAAAAACAATTGTTTATATGGCTAAAAGCTTATAAAAAAGTAAATATAAATTTAAAATTTTAGTTTTATAATAAAATCACTTAATAAACAAATAAAATGCTGAATTAAAATTAAAATAAGTTAAATGTGGAACATCTTCCGCCTCCACCAGTACACTACCTTTCGATATTAAAAAATAAATGCTTACTTTTTAGTCTTTTTTGTTTTGAGTGTGGAGAAATTGCGTGCAGAAACTACACATTCCTCTTCTGTTAATCGATGGCATACAAACGAACGGATTGGCATAGCAAGATCAATTTATTTCAACAACTTCGACTTGTAGGTTCATTATAAAAATAAATGTAAAGGCAAACGGACTTACTAAAATCGATTCTAAAATCCATTATTATACCTAGTATAGTATAGTGGTATATTGGTTTTGTTCAAACGTACGAAAAGGCCACACACCCGTATATATGTACTCTTTATCAGCATCTATAGCTTAGTTAATTCAGCCCTCAAGGCCGCAAAAGACATATCAAGCTATTTTTATACCCTCCACCTTAGGGAAGAGGGTATATTCACTTTGATCATCCCTTTACAACACATCGAAGGAAGCCTCGGAGACCCCACAAACCATATATATTCTTAATCAGCATGAAAAGAGAAATCGTTTGAGACATGTCCGTCCGTGTGTCGTGTGTCCGTCTGTTATTGGCACTCTCACGGTCGTAATTTTTGAGATATCAAATTGAAACTTTGCATACGTATTCTTAGTTCAATTTCGCTGTTCCGTATTGAAATTGGGCAAAATCGGTTAAGAGACACGCCCACAATAAACGAAAATCTCATCATACCTCGAAAAAATTGTACCTTTAAAAAATTATATATCGCACAATACTATGCCTATCAAGTTGAAACTTGGTATATATATAAAGGGTACCGTTATCCAACACTGTGCCAAAAATGGGCGTGATTGAATAACGCAAACGCCTATAATTAAAAAAAAACACTATTTGCGTAAGTACATGAAATAGTCGTAGACATAAATATGGCATTAGGAGCTTATTTTTTAGAGAATTACAAAAGGTGGAGGGTATTTAAGCTTCGGTCTTAACCGAACTTTTCTATCTTGTTTATTATCTTAAATCTGATTTGTTTGAAATAATAAATAAATAAAAAAAATAAGTTTGGCGTAGACTAAATCATAAATACCTTCACATCTACTTATGAACGGTGGCTGTGGCAGGAATATGATTACGCCCAATAGTGTATAATTAATAAATTGTGAATGTTTCTGCTATTCGACTACGCACATTTTTTGAACATTGATAATAGCGATAAGTATAAATATCCAACCAAATTCCAAATTCTAATTTTTAAATTTTTAAAATTTTCAACAACACACAGACACACTGACGTAAACATCGACTCATATATTGATGCTGATCAAGAATATATATACTGACGCTTCTTTGTAGGTGTTGTAAATGGAATGATAAACTTAGTATACCCCCCTTCTTATGTGGAGGTAAACATTCGGCCCTCACCTGGTGTAACGTAAACTTAACGCTTTGGGTTTCACCCAAAAATGCTTTACTAGTGAAAGTATTTAATTAAATACACTAACCAAATTATTAAAAACAGTGCCATTTAATACCTATGGTGTAGGGTTAGTTACAAATTATGTTATAATTATTTTAATTGTGTCGGTAAAACCGATTAAAAAAAAGTCACTTCGTGAAAAAGCATTGCAAGCATATAGAGAAGGTTCTAAAAATTGGCCAATTTAAGCCACTTTCAATTGTGCACACCTTTGGGTCAAGGAAGCCCTTTTTAAATTTTATCGTAATATCGTGAAGACGCAAAGCCTTGCGAACAAATCCACAAGGACAGGGAACAGAGAGACGGAGATCTTGTGATTCAGTGATTTTGAATCGATCCGTTTAATAAAAGGTGTATCTCTCTTTAACCATTTAGGAATTACAAACAACCATACAAACTTAAAAAATCCTTCACCACAAGAAAATTAACAACAGCAGCAGGTTCTTTTTTGTAACTTACCAAAGTGTCCTTCTTCAGAGTAATTGTAAGAAGGCAGCAAAATTATTAGGAAAGTATTGACAAATATTAATGAAAGCATTATTAAAATCTCGATTTTATTTGCACTGATGAGAACACCATTAACACTACAGGTATGCGATTATCTTCCTTAAAGAGTTTTAATTTTTTTGTAATTTCACCAGTTTTTGTTCAATATCCAGTTAGAATGAATTCTGTGCCTGCCATCATAACCATTAACTGTAAAAGCATTTAATAAACTGAAGTTTTTATAGAAGTTGATGAATGAGTTTTTACATATTTATTAGATTTAAACGCTTTTATGAATTTGAACGGTTGGTTGGTATTAACAATAAAACAAAGCAAAAAAGAAACTGAAACATTCTGGCCCATATATATTATATTTAACTATTGAAATCGTTTAAAACTGTATTCGTTTGTGTTTAGTTTGGCTTTGTGTTAGAAGTTCAACTTTTCTCTTGGATGAATTTTTTTATTAGGGTATAAATACCCGTAGTAAAGCATTTCCTTGGCGTCGGTGGTTGGTGGAGTCCCTCTCATAGGAGGTGACTTTCGGACACTTTACATACTCTTAATAATTATTAAGATCTGTTGATATTTGCAAACCCCTCAGCTTTTCCAATGCAAGCAATCTAACAGCTTAAACATTTTACACTTTCTTGAGGTTGTCTCCAACTCCATTCGGTTAAATCAAATTGAATATTTCAAAATACCCAACGCCCTTTATAGAGTGTCTTGCATAGTGTATATAATTCAATATTCTCAACTTTTTTATTTCATTGTGAATGGGTTTAGAGAGATGTAGACTAATTTTATAATTCTCCCATTTGTAGGGTTTTTTTGAAAGCTTTTATTATTTTTTATAAGTCACATTACATAAATATGTACGATCAATACAACTGTTGTTGCAGCAGATTTGTGTTTTTATGATACAATCTTATTTTTGTTCATTACTAAACTACATTAGTTTTACTTTATGATTGTTTGTTTTGTACGGTATGTGAAAGAGAGTTTTTTAATTATTTATTGTTAAAATGAATAGTGTTAGTTCTTTACCCCCTTTACGTAGAATGGGAGGGGTACTGAGTTTTTTGTTGGTACTCTTAAGATCGGTCATATGCCATGCCCACAATCGGCAATAATATATCTACCACCCATAAAAATTGAAGTATGAAGTTGCCATTTGGTACACATACACCCGCCCACAGAGAGTTACCACGTCCAGATGCTGATGGGATTTAATATTTGGCCTCAACTAAATTTAGTTGTTTACTTGTTATTTATTAATATACTGTGTATAAGTTAATAATTTTATTAATTATTTAAAAAAATATTAATTTTAATAATTAATAATTTTATTATTTATTTAGTTAATAAGTTTATGACTCAGAAAAGCACTGAGTTGCGGCCGAGTGGCTTTCTTCTATTTAACCTTTTTTTGTCAAGCAGCAGAATGCTTACATTGCAGCTTGACGAAAATAATTGGCACACTTATTTTGCAATCGCGGAAGTGCTGATCATGCGTTCCGCGATTGCAATCTTAAATTTAGCTTTTGCTAAAAATAAAAAAATAATTAACGGATTTGCAATTTTGCATAATTCAAACGGACAGTGGTTCTCAACCACGGACGTTAGTTCTTAACTCTCCCGCTTCTAAAATCGATCGTCCTCGATCGTTGAGGGTTATTATAATATTGCCAATTTTTCTTATTACTACCATTATTATTATCATATTTTATTATTACATTTCATTTTCATGTTTTTACTATCGTCATTGTATTGTAAATACTCTTTCTTACATATGCTAACATCAAATGCTTTCACAATTGATTTAAGGTTTCTTCTGTGTAAAAAATTGTTTAAATGTAAAACCCTACCATACACATTTGTCAATAAAGCGCACAATTCTGTGTGGGTTGATCTTATAATTACATAATAATGTTGGCATATATTAACTTTAATATACTTTTTAATACAGATAGAAAAAGAATACAATAAAAGAAAATGAACAAAAGCAAATACAAATAGAGGCATGTAAATTTTGATTTGTAAATGTATGTTTTGAATTTTTATTGTTTATGGCGACGCAGTACTTGTTCCAGGGCAAGTTGGAGATCGTCTTGTGAATTGCTTGGCTTTCGTCTTTTTCTTATCTTGATGACCATTCGCAAAAGGAAATATCCAATTAGCGCTAGGAGTGGAGTGCCGCCCATAATAAATGCCATTGATGCCTGTGACTTAAACTCCTTCAGCGTTTTTAAATTATCCATGCTTATACCATGTAAAAGGGGCAATGACAATTCCACTTAGTGCTCCCCTTATTCCGGTCACATTTACCGCTTCTTTGTCAATAACTGTGGTGTTTCGGACGTCGTTCAAAATTAGTGTACCGTCCGAAACTACATTCACTGCCGGCATGTTAGTAGCCGTTCGTGTGGGACAACGAGCGGTATTGTTGTTGAGTATCTTGAGGGTCAGGCACTCCGATGAGCTCCGGCGACAAATATTGCCCGAGTTAGTCTCTTTGCACTCTTTTACGGGGATAAAGTTATTCTGGCAATAAGCTGCCTCGTTTGTCTCCTTCAAGTTGACCACAACGCCTTTATGGACTACAGGATAGACCCTAACAAGACTACATACATTTGATAGCAAGGGAAATTTTAACACAAACAATATTATATTATCATCCTGCCATACTTTAATAGTGGACACATTCAATAAGTCGATTATTCTAATTGGTACCGACTCCGTGGTTAGAAGGTTCTCTATTTATTCAACGTTAAAAATAGTTGGATTAAAAATTTTGGCTTTTGCCAACATAAAAGGCAGTGCAATATTATTCAAGTGCGTAATTACCTCCGCATTTCTGGTCATTATCAGCTGCCACAAAATGGTCTGAGTATGCTTATCCCCCTTTCCCTGCAATTGGTTTATTCTTTCTGTAATCTCGTTAATTTTTCCCTGCACAGTACTATTTATATTTCTTTGGAGGTTATTATTTTCTATTATCCTATTTTCATTATTTATCAAAAACTTGTAGTCGTCGTGGTCTGGGGTTCCTGCTATGAATTTTAATGCGGAGCCCAAAAAGTCTAAAGACCTGGATATTCGTTTGTGTAGCTTTAAAGTATCAAGAAGGCGTTGTATTTCTGTACTTTGGTGTTTCAACTCGTATGCAAGTCGTTCATCGGTTGTATTTTTAAGTATTTTCTGAGTTTCCATAATAAAGGTGGCGAAATCGGACAGATTAGTGCCGTGAATGATTTGGCTGTAGTTGTCGTAGGTCATTACGTTGCTCGCTGTGACTGCTAAAAAGCGGGCTGACGTGTAGTCTATAATTGTTGCATGCGAACTCGCTATTAATATGAATAAAAGCCTGTAAAGACATATAAATTGCATTTCAGAAAGGTGGGAATATCTATCTCAAATTGTCCTTGTAATTCACAAGGACAATTACCCTCTTTTACCCTCTATAAGGACTGTGGATCCCAAGTCCCTTTCAACAATTTTTTCTTCAAGTATTTTACTAAATTTATTTCCTAAACGTTTGTTACGTTTTACAAAAACTATATCCCCAGGTTGGAACATTCTAGCGGTTGCATCTTTGTTATGCCGACCAAGTAGTCGGTCTTGAGCCTGTTTAATTTTGTCTTTTATTTTAGCCCTTTTATGTTCGTCTGAGTTGTATAGAGCGTCGAATGGTTTGGCTTTTATTATCGAGTGAATACTGTGATTGTATTTATATGCAGCCAACAAAAGAAGCTCTACTGGGTCTGTTATATTTTGTTGCTCCTTGATACATCGAGCTATTTCTAGCAATGTCGAGTGAAATCTTTCCACTTGACCATTGCTTTCGCTGTGCATGGTTGGAACAAAAAATTGCTGCGCGCCAAAGTGATCACGAATCAAAGTACCTATAGTGTTAGATTGAAACGCTTTCTCGTTATCTGACACCACTAATCTTACGTTATCAAATCTTGACAGTATTTGTAACAAGGCCGATTTTATATCGACAGTCGATCTTGATGCAATCGGAATGACAGAAGCGAATTTAGTGAACTTGTCCACACAAGTTAAGAAGTCCTGTGTGGTCGTTGTTAAAATGTCTACGTGGAGTATTTCCCCTGGATAATTAGGTAAGGGTTTAGAATTCATTGGCATCTGAAGAAGTTTCCTCTGATATTTATTCTCTGCTCAAATTCGGCAATTTGCTATTACAGATTTTAATTTCTTTTTTATGCCAGGAAAATAATACTCCTTTATAATTTATATAAAATTTTCTTGTAGACTTCTATGAGCCCTGTTATGTTCGTTCGTAACAATCTCTAATTGATCGTCTTCCCTAACGACATCTATCACTAGTTTCTTGCTATGAAGAAATTTAACGGACGGTTGAGTAGGTTATGAAATAACGTTTGAATTTTTGAAAGAAGAGTTTTAGGAAGCTACGGTCATTTTCTCCTTTCTTTATCACGAGTTGATTTCTATATTGATTAACAGGATAGTCGACTGTTTTTATAGTTTTTGTGAGGGACAGCTCGGGACAGCTTGCTATGTGCTGTTTCTGAGGAATTGGATATAATGTGAATATTTTGCCTGGACAGGGCATCGGCCACTACGTTTTCTTTACCAGGCTTATAGTGAAACTGGGGTGAAAATTTTTCTATGAAGTTTCGCCAACGTTTTATTTTACTATTTGGGTTTTTCTCTGATATGGAGAATGTTAGCGACTAGTGATCCGTAAATATATGGATCCCAGTAACCCCATACAGATAATGTCTCAAATATTTTAAAGCTCATACAATGGCAAGGAGTTCTCTCTCGTTTGTCGCGTAGTTTTGTTCCTGCCTAGTTAGGGTTCGAGAGATCATGGTTATTGGTCTTCCATTTAGTGAGAGGACTGCCCCAATAGCTACTGCTGAAGCGTCTGTTGTTAATTCAAATGGTTTATTGTAGTCGGGGTAGGCTAGTATAATGTCCTCGGACATGAGAATTTGTTTAAGTTTGTTAAACGCATTGCGCGCTTCTTGATCGAATTCTATCTTAACTTTTTTTGAAAATTTTGCCCCAACATTCCCGTTGTCTCCACGGAGATATTTAGTGAGTGGTTTAGCGATGCCTGCATAGTCTTTTATGAATTTTTTGTAATAACCTGAGAGTCCTAAAAATGATCTTAGTGATCTCAGTGATTTTGGTTCTTCATATTCGGCTATTGCCTTTACCTTATCTGGGCAAGTTGATATGCCCTTGCCTGACATTCTGAAGCCCAAAAATTCTACTTCTTCTCTAAAGAATTTGGACTTTTCAGAAGATATTCTCATCCCTGCTCTACCTAATTTTTGAATAATTTTCTTTACATCTCTTAAGTGTGATGACTCATCGGGAGAGTATACTATTATATCGTCCATGTAAACCTGACACGTTTTCCCTATATCGTCTCTAAGTATGTCATCGATCGCCCTTTGGAAAATACTAGGCGCATTCTTCAGTCCGAAAGGCAAGCCACAAAATTCGTATTTACCATTATTCACGCTAAAGGCTGTCTTTTTTCTGTCAGCCTCTTTTAAAATAATTTGATGAAAGCCAGATTTAAGATCCGGTGTGGTAAAATATTTTGAGTTGCCCAGATTAGCTAAAACAACTGATATGTCTGGCATTGGATATTTGTCCTCATATGTATGATCGTTTAATTTTCTGAAATCGATTACCAGTCTGTGTTTAGGATTGCCCTCTTCGTCAAATCCCTTCTTCTTAACAACATGTATTGGGGAGTTATATGCTGAATATGACTTCCTTATAATACCGTCTTTTAACAGTGCTTCTATCTCTTTATTCACAAAGCTTCTCACCAAGGCAGGATACGGATATGGTGTGGAATAGATAGTGTTGTCGTTTTTAGTCTTCGTGAAGGTTGGGAAGCACATAAAATGTCACTAAGCGGTTAAATAAAAACATCTTACATTCAAATTCTACAGTACTAATGGCGTTGACAGTTTCAATTTTAAGTGGACGTTTTAGTTTAATAAGCTGGACACCCTCCAATTTTTTTATAAAATTAACAGATGCACCTGTGTCTACTAAAAATTTCAAAGTTTTTCCGTTAAATTTTTTATAAATGAGAGGTGGTTGAGACCTTGCTCTAAAATAAGGAGTGTTAATATTTCCTAAAGTGTAATAGGGTTCTTCCCGAATGCTGGGTGTACTGACTGCGTTTACCCTTTGATTTTGCGATGTGTTTTTATTATTACCAGTTCTTCTTCTAAACGTTGATGATCCTGGATCAACGTCCATGGGGGTTGGACTCTGATAATTTATGTTCGACGTTCGTCGAGACTGATTGTTAAGATTGTTAAATGGTTGATTATTAAACTGATTTGTATTGGCCATATGATAATGGCCATTTATTGAGCTATTGTCATGGTTCCTATTTGCGTGGAACGCTTGATTATTATTACGAATATTGTTTGGTCGATTCGACCTATTTGTGCCTCCTGAGCCAAATATTCGAGCGAGCTCATTTCGCCGTTGGTTGGCCTCGAGCTCCTGAGCTGTGGCCAGGGCTGAGGGTAAGTCTGGGGGATTTGAGGAAAACAAAATGTCACAAAGTGGTCGTTTAAGACCGGAAATGAAAACTCTAAGGGCATTATCTCGTGCCTTATCGTTTAAAGCAGCGATTACTGTCTCGTTATTAGCATGAACCATTCTGTTTTTATTGACTATCAAGGTTAACTGTTTGTCTACCAAATCATAAAATTCTGATGGATTTATTGCCCTGCCTAAGAACACTTAGTTCATTTTCTAAGATGTGCAGTGGTCTTTTATCCGCGTAAGTTTGGTCGAGTCTTGCAATAATGGCGTCAAAATTTAGTACAGTGTTGAAAGCTGACAGTACAGTGTTAGAACAACCTGTTATTTTATTTCTAAAAATGGCTATGGCCACGAAATAATTTTCTGATCACTGTGGGTAATAGCTCATAGCGATACGTGCCGCATGCCTCCATGCGGGATAAGCAGCAAGGTTACCTTTGAACTCAGGTAATGATTTTATCAACTCCAATGTGGTGGACCCGTTTGCCACATTAGGGTTGATGGTCGCCTGTTGGTAAGTCGGATTTGCTTTAGGTGTCAGGTCATTCATTCTCTGTGTCAGACCGTCCAACTGTTGTCCGAAATCCCCTGTTATGGCCTCGACGGCCGCTCTGGCAATTCTATGACTTGATCCCTATTCATTATTTAATTTTTTTTAATATTCATATCACCCAAAAAAGGGAGGAATCCGCACTTAAATAAATAATAACTAATTTTCTTAACCACGAAATCGGTACTTACATCATTTTTAAGGTGTGGGCTGTAAAAATGGTTTCGTTGCTTTGTTGCTGCTGTTGAGGTAATTGTTGGTTGTTATTTTTTGTTGGTGCTGCAGTTGATGATGAGCTGCTGCTTTAAAAAGCTAGGATGATGTAC
Source organism: Ornithomya fringillina (assembly GCA_963978525.1). Lineage (NCBI taxonomy): Eukaryota > Metazoa > Arthropoda > Insecta > Diptera > Hippoboscidae > Ornithomya > Ornithomya fringillina. The sequence continues at coordinate 15,566,600 of OZ021690.1, read as the reverse complement.
TGGTTGTTGAATAACTTCGTTCTATATCAATGCCGGAGCAACACAATGATGTTTTATGCCACTTCCTACAACATAAACGTGTTAGCTCCGATATCTTTAAACACTTATTACTTGGTGGTGGTAATGATGGTGGCGGTGGCGGGTGCGATTGTTATTAGAGAAAAGTTGCACGCGACACAGCACAACACGATACGCTACGGTATAATTTTTGACACTGTTTGCTAGTGTTTGCTTGAAAAATTTCACAATTTCCTCATAAATTACAACAGCTTTTCACCAAAGTTTTGTTTTACAATATAATTTGAACGGAGTTAGAAGCACGGCGTTCAATTCAATTGTTACCGTAATAAGTGTCTAGAGGTCAATTGACAATTTCAATTAGAGTAAGAGTTCAAATTAAAAAAAAATTTGCCCCACGTTAATAAATTGGTTGTTGTTAGAAATTGGTTGTAGTTACAATCACTTCTTAATTTTTCTCTTTGTATTTGGCAGGTATTCACTTTACAAGGATCTTTTCCGTACCGTAGGACATTTTTTTGAAATATTTTTATAAAATAATCCTTTTCGAAATAAAAAGGTTAATTTCCCGAAAAAATAGATTGGGCGCCAGTTAATAATTTTATTATTTATTTAAAAAATAATAATTTTAATAATTAATAATTTTATTATATATTTAGTTAATAACTTTATGACTCAGAAAACCACTGAGTTGCGGCCGAGTGGCTTTCTTCTATTTAACCTTTTTTTGTCAAGCTGCAGAATGCTTACATTGCAGCTTGACGAAAATAATTGGCACACTTATTTTGCAATCGCGGAAGTGCTGATCATGCGTTCCGCGATTGCAAGCTTAAATTTAGCTTTTGCTAAAAATAAAAAAATAATTAACGGATTTGCAATTTTGCATAATTCAAACGGACAGTGGTTCTTAACCACGGACGTTAGTTCTTAACTTATATAAGTTTACTTTCGCATTGTACCAAGATTTAATTGTACTTTAGATAAGCGAGGGCTTAAAAAGTAAAACAATTTATATTTTATATACGATCGTATATTGCTTAATTGAAGTACCCCTGGCAACCTTGCAACTCTAAATTATTGTTAAGCTAGTCTTGGGGTTAAGGTGAAAAGTGCAGCTATTTGCTAAGGTATCCTACTTTGTGTTAAATAAGCAATTCATTCCTTTTTGGTTCAACAAAGTTCACGCTCTACGGAATTCTCTTCTTTCTACGGTACAAAGCCGTAAAAAGTAGATTAGATACTAGCGAAAATTGAAGACACGTTGCGCAAGAAACTCACTGAAAGTTTAAGGTAGAGAACTAGAAATTGCCTGAAAGAGTCCAATAGAGAACCGAAACTGAGAATCCAATGCTTGTCTGGAGGAGATGAACAACGAGCCGAAATGTTGGCGACACATTCTATAGTAAACCTATAACAACAGGTAGTATAATGAGCCGATATTTTAGGAACAAAGTGTTTAACTGAATGAAATAAAATTGAATAACTCTTGAACCTTTCAATTTTTTTTATTGTACATATTTAAAATTTCTCCAATTACTGAAAACGTCACAAGAAAAAATTCTATTTATAAGACTTTTAAATTCGTTTTACAAATATTATTATAATCATTGCAAAACTGTGTCTTCTTTTTACATTTTTCTATATCATCATATTATTGGAAAGGTTTATAATTTTACCATTTACAAAGTTAACAATGGTCGCAGATGACAAATGTAGCGACTACAGCACCATTCTTATTGTGGAACATAACATTGCCTAAAGCTGCAAAATGTCTAAACCTACAGAGTAAGGTTTAAATTGTGTTGTCGTTTCTCCTCTTACGTAATAATATGTAAATTAGAGAGCAACGCTTTTTAACCGTGAAGCCGAAAATTATTCCGAATTATAATGTTAATCGTGCGGTATTACATCAAGAGAGTCTTATATTACAGACCGGTTATACTTCCCGCAATAAAACTATACGTTACGCTCTACGACAATGTTGGAGTCTTTTGTAAGTTTCTTGAGAGCTACCTTGCCGCTAGTCCAATGGCTACCAAAATATTCCATACAACAAAACTTATTAGGTGATATTATATCTGGATTTACGGTTGGTATTGTACATGTGGTATATGTATGGCATGGCTTATGGTTTATTAGCGGGCCTGACGCCCAATAATGGTTTGTATATGGCAATATATCCTTGCTTGATGTACATGGTGTTTGGCACCTCGAGACATATATCTATTGGCACATGGGCTGTAGCCACTCTAATGACTTTGAAGGTAGTTGATGAGCAAGTCTCCCATGAAACGCAAAAGACTAATATAAAAGATGTGCATAACATAATTGCATCCGTAGAGGTGGCCACTACCTTAACATTTACGGTAGGGTTACTATTGGTGAGAGTTTTTTGTTTTTTACGATAATGCAATGAGACAAGAATTTAAAATGTTTGTTATGTGCGTGCTCCGTTTGGGTATAATTTCCACTCTGCTTAGTGAGCCGTTGATAAATGGTTTTACTACCGGTGCAGCCTGCCATGTGGTCAGCAGCCAATTTAAAGATGTGTTTGGTTTACAGATCCCCCGTTATAAATCTGCTTTTAAAATTATTCGGACAATACATGATCTGTGCCGCTTATTACCTCAAACCAATGTTGCCTCATTGATATTTTGCTTGTGTTTTCATGACCATTTGCAATGAATTGGTGAAACCCAACTTGAAGAAATTGTGCAGTGTGCCTTTACCTGCTGAATTTATGGCTGTGACCGGTGGTACTTTAGTATCTATGTTTATGAATGTAGAAGGCCGCTGGGGCGTAATAGTTATCGGTGAAACACCCAAAGGTCTGCCTCCACCTGCACTGCCACGCTTCACCTTAGTGCCCAAACTGATACCTATAGTCATTGCTGTAGTTACCTATTCCATAATAATGTCTATGGGTTTACTATTTGCCAGGAAGCACAATTATGAGATTGATGCCAATCAGGAGCTGTTTGCCATGGGTTTGGCTAATATAGTAGGCAGTTTTTTCTGGTGCATTCCATTGGCTTGTTCAATGTCGCGTTCACTTATTCAAGAGCAAGCAGGTGGTTCTACTCAATTGGTAACTTTAATATCAGCTAGCGTAATATTAATCATCCTGTTTTGGGCTGGTCCATTTTTCTGTTATTTGCCTCGGGTGAGTGCAACATTTTCATTCTATAACACAATTATACATACGATTATGCAACTAAAATTTTAGTGTGTTTTGGCAGGTGTTATAATTGTGGCTTTGAAATCCCTGTTCCTTCAAGCTAAAGAATTGAAAAAGTACGCTAAACATGAAAAATTAGAAGTGCTACAATGGTTAATCACTTTCCTCATTGTAGTAATAATTGACATTGATTATGGGTTAGTTACCGCTAATTTATTGATCTATAATAGTAGAAATATTTTACATTTATAAATCTTCTAGACTTATGGCAGGCATTTTGGTGTCCATTTTAAATTTATATATAGTAGGTCTTCGGCCTTATTCCTGTCTCTTGGCCTATATTCCGAATACTCCCTCTATATATGTTGATATGTACAATCACAGAGCAGCTGTTGAAGTATCTCAAATAAAAATATTTCGTTATTATGGCTCTTTAAACTTTGCCACGGCTTCTCACTATCGCAAAGCTCTATAAGGTTCGATAGGACTCCAGACGCTCTTCTTAAATACACACAAAAGTGTTAGTAGTGATGGTGACTCTATGGCTAATAATTATACAATGACGTCCTTTCATTTCTTGATCTTAGACTTGAGTATGTTGGGTCATTTGGATTTTGCCGGCTCTCAAATGTTAACCACCATAAAATTTGACTTGGAGAAACAAAACATACGTTTACTTTTAGCCACTCCCGCCGACCGAGTATATGATAAATTGGTCCATGCTATGAATTTTGGTGCGGGACCATTTGAGATATTTGCTACACTGCATGATGCTGTGGAATATGCCAATGTCTGCCGTATGGCATTATACATCCTTCGGACGCAAAAGATGGTTAACATTTAATAATATTTACTTTTGTCCTAGCTAGCAATTGAATGTTAAAAGCATGCAGAGTTTGCCAAGGCCATAATTTCATCAACTTAAGTAAGTCAATTGGCGTGTATTACGATTTTGAACTTTCAATTATAGGTTTCAAGTACGCAATGAAAATTTAAAAACTGTGTAACCATAAAGATGCAAATGTATTCTTATTATTATTTTCAAATATACAACAAAAAATATAAATCAAATATAGAGAAATTCTATTTAAAAGTAAAAAAACTAAATTTTAAATACCCTTCACATCTACATACAAACGGTGGGCGTGGTAGGTACATGATAACGCCCTCTAATATTGTGTGTATTACATATCAGCTTGCAAGTTGAGTTTTACGCTCAGTACGTATTTTTGTAAATTGGGGGAATATCTGTTATCCGACAACGCCTATTTTTGGCACATCTACGGAAGAGATAATTATAAATATATGTCCTAAATTCCAACTTAGGTCAATTTTCCAAAAAGATCAATTTTTATGGCAGATAAATAGATTCTTGTCGATTATGGGCCTTTCTCTTTACCAATTTTTCCCAGAACATATATATATTTTTGTAGGGTCTCTGACACCCCTCTGGATGTTACAAATGGAATGACAAAATTATTATCCAACCTTATGTGGGGAGAATACAAATTGGGGAATTTACTTATACAACTTGAAGTCCACTTATTATGCCCATTATTACAGTCAACACTTAAACAACTGTTGATTATTATATAATACATTTCGTTATTACAGTGTCGAATATCATCAATTAGTTAATCAATGCTATTCCATTGTTTAAATATTAGTTGTCAAAACAGCTGATCTAATTGACAAACACAATTTAAAAACGTATTAAAACAAATACTATGTAGAGTATTACTCATTGATGAGTAATACATTTAGCAACACTTTCGTTAACACATACATTCGTTCTATATTTATCAATAACAATTGTAATGTAACATGATTACATATAAGCTTAAGTTACCTATAAGCAGGTCAAGATTAAAAAGCAATGTCAACATAATTGTAGGTTAAGATTAATTGTTATATTTTTGTATATAAGCTAAAATAATTAGAATTAAGTAGGGAGAACATTTTTCACAATTGTTAGAATAAGGCGATAATAACAGAATACAAATAAATACGTAAAAAAATAAATTAAATTTCTCGTCTTGTTATCCTTACAATTGTTCCCCTCTCATTAGGTAAGTCTTTCCCGTACATAGCAGTTCGCTGCTAAGGGTTTTTGCTTTCAGAAGCAAATGCAAGGCGCACCCCAACCATTACATGGCGATCCTGACATTCCCAGTCCAAATACGTTACCTGGCAATCATGCCTTCTACGAACCAACAACCAACAACTTTACCAAAAGTTGTGTCTGGTCCTGGTTATGTGATGTAATTTATTTTGAGTGATAGATTCGGGACAGGCAGCCTGTAGATTCATAAAAAGAAAAAAATCCAATCAGTTGTGCCTGGTCCTGTGCTGTTAAATATATGCAACTCATGCCTACATGGTATAGGCATATGATTGTGCGGAACGTTTGTAAATGGATGAAACTGACTCACCTTTTTATTAAATAGAATTGTTCTCGGAATGTGCTCACAGATACACCTCAGACTTGTAAGACGCAAAGTCACTACATTTCGTTTTGCGCCACACATTCTGATCTAACATACATATATTACACAGAATCAAACATACCAATTTTTATTTTTCTTTATGCTTTGATATAATTAAAAATTATTGTTGTATTTCATACTCTGTTTTGCCTATATTAAACTAGAAACGTAAATGAAAATCCCGCTATTTATTATATTACTTAGTTTGTTTAAGAAAAACATAATACCGTTAATCATTATATGAATATTAGTTAAATTTAGTATGATTGTGAGCCCTGCCACACTATAAAAGGCGAAGCAATTTTATGAAATTATGCAGCGTGGCTGGAGCCGTCAAGCTAAAAAGGTGAGCAAAATAAATTCTTTTTAAAATACAATAAACATAATGAATCAATCCATTGTTTCCTTTCTGAGTTATTTAGCTGCGAGCATAGCATTGGTCAGATTCCCGCGCTTAGATATCCTGCAATTTTTTTATATTGTATACGCCTAGGTCGCGCCGTCGTCCCTACATCACCGCTATCTCTGACCCCGCGCCTAGATATCCTGCAATATTTATATATTGTATGCGCCTAGGCCGCGCCATCGTCGTTACAACACCGCTCTCTCTGTCCACGCCCCTAGATATCCTGCAATATTTTTATATTGTATGCGCCTAGGCCGCGCCATCGTCGTTACAACATCGCAGTCTCTCTGACCCTGCGCCTAGATATCCTACAATATTTATATTGCAAGCGCCTAGGTCGCGCCGCCGTTGTTTTCTCAGTAACCATTGCCGTTCTTGTATCCTGTAACCACCACCGCTCTAGTATCCTGTATCGCTTATATCCAGCAACGCTCTCGTATCCTGCAACGCTCGCCGTTTGTATCCTGTACCGCTTGCCGTCTGTATTTAGTAACGCTCATCACTCTGCAACGCCGCTGTTCGTGTATCTTGTACCGCTCCTGTACCGCTCATCATTCAAGCACGATTTGCATGTAGCAAATTTCACGATTAGTATGATGTGTATGGGGAAATAACATTTTTTTACAATTGGGCGCATTGATGGATTAAAAAAAACCTACTGCACATAGGGAATAAAAAGATTCCAATACAATGTAGGCATGAGAACAAGAAGTATTCTTTTAATAAATCAGGAAATAAATCAGGAACATACAGGTTAAATTTATATACACAACATAAAAACGGATTAGTTTATACGAAGAAACATCGAGGAATAATAAAGTAGAAATAAAAGAGGGAGCATATGAGGCAGAGCACTATGAAATTAAAGCAATAATAACCGCAAATATCAAACGCTCAAACATTGTTAAATTTCCTATATTAAAAAAGAAATGAAAATGAAAAAGAAAACTTTCATATATACGGCACAGGTAAACCTTTGAGAGACGATATTATTAAAGTATAACGAACAGACTTTTTAAACCAAGAGAAAAACAGAATTTAATAAAATTAACAGATTCGTTTAGGAACATTTTTTATTCCGAAAGTTCAGAAATGAGGTTCCCTAATGAAATTTAACGTGAAATTAGAACTACAACCAATAATCCAATTTTTGTAAAGACCTATACATATCCTTATATACATAAAGATGAAATAAGAAAACAAATAAAAGAAATGTTGAAAAGTCCTCTTGAGCTGACTTTATACATATTCACAAGTTAGTTCCCGACAAAGCGAGAAGTACTCAGATTTATACAGGGATGCCTATTTCAAATTTTCTAAAGAAACGCCTAAAATAACAATAAGGATTTGTTAATAATAATAATAATGTAATAATTTGTTGTTAATTTGGCAAAATTTTATTTTCGTACCTCTTATGGTTTGTCCGTAATAAAGGAAATCCCAAGAATTGTACTTTGGGGTTCGTGTTTAAAAGATGTTGCATCTGGAACATTTTGTGCAAATTACGTAGCAACCTGCTTACACAAAAAGTGAACATTTCACCTTTTTTCTATTGCGAAAGTACCAACAGACATGACTACGTCGAATTATACATAAATATACATACTCTATGAGCTCCCAGTTGATCGCCTATCTAAATATCTTTAAATGATATTTTTTTTCTTGTTTAAAGCATTTATTTGGTTTAATTATTCACTTTGTTGACATACATACATGTTTATGTAACGTCTTAATAATATTCTTAGGCTTGAAACAGATCTACATAAAAAGCATATGCGCACAGTTATCTAATCCATATGCGTGTACTTGATTACTTAACTGAATATTCAGATTATAATTTATTTGGATAAAACACCACAGTTTTTACGTAAGTAATTCTTAATTTATTTTACTATTCTAAAAATCATTACTAATTAAATTATTTAAAAAATTTTTAAACATATTTTTTAGATAATTTACTTATCATTACAAAACAAAAATTAAGATTTTGGTGGACCTTAAAATATACGATGAAACAGATAGTTTTTAATAAATTATGTATTACCGCTAAAGCTGACAAAATTAATAAATATACACAGATTTGTATACGTGTTTTATTATATAATATACACAAAATGGTAAAAAATGTAACAAAGCAAAATATATGTAAAACTCAATGCTTGGAATTTTTCCATTAAAGCAAAATAGTCAAGCAAATAGGAGCCAAACGAAACATTTGGAAAGGAGGGAAACGAGCCTTCCAAGTGTTCGATTTTAAACATAATTTGTATATCTACACATATCATTTCAAATAAACATTACAATTTATAAATTAACATACAAAATATGATCAAGAACATTAAAATTGTTTCTAGAGATGTACAGTTATAGCATGTAAAGTTTGCATATGAAATACGTAAAATTTTCTATAAAATAACAGTATAAACGATTTTTTACAACATAAGTATTGCCATTGATTTTTATCTAAGACACTAACAATAAAAATAATTGTCAGAGGAACGTTTAATATTTTCAAAAATGAATTTCGAATTTGAAAACTAATGCCTCGTTTTCATTATGTCAAACTCAATGTCAATTTGGGTCAATCAAATGAGAACGCCTTGTCAATTGGTGCAAATTACGTTTGCCATCAGATTTGACTCGCTTTTTTTCATTTAGTTTGACACCTAAATGAGAACACCCGTTTGCCTCGACATGGCAACGTTTGACACTAAAAATCGATTTGCCAGTATGTTGGCAAATGAAAACAATTTCTTCAAATTCAAATTCAATCAAAGAAAAAGCTAAAAGGAAAAAATTTGTAAAAATTGTATAAATTCAATTTAAAAAAAATAAAAGCCAAATTAATTAGGACAATCGACGCCGCAGAAATTAAAATTCTTTTATTTTTTTTTTTCATTTTAAAAATCCTGATTGTTTTCTTATTTTTTTCTAATTTTATTTAATTATTTTGTTCTTCTTCTTCTTTGACATATGAAGTCAGAACGGCAATCGATTGACACTAAAATTTATGGTCAAATTTGAACAAAGCATTTTGTGTCATTTTTTAATGTTAAATGAGAACGCCCGATCAAACGATTGACAATAATGACATTTAAGGCAATTCATAGTGGCAAAGAATATGCCATAATGAAAACGAGGCCTAACGCATTCGTGTATAATGCTATAATAAAATATTAACCAAATACAAAAACTAATAAGTAACAACTAACGAAATATTGGGAATTATTGAAGTTTCAGTTTATGGTTCCTACGAAAATAGTCCTTGGTTTAAAAAATAATCAAAGAAGTTATGACTGCAGTTGTTCGTTGTGCATCGTTCAGCTAATATTTAACAGTATATTAGCCGGCTTTTTGGGTTTGCTTGGCACGTTGTAAAGCTTCATAAGCTTCAATCTCCTTCTTCTCTTTAGCCTTATTGCGTCTCTCATATTCTAAACGATGCGATATAATACGTTCTACAATACGTTCTGTTGTCATTGTATTTCCCGAATCGATTAAAGTGAAAATACCACGAGTTTTTGGTATAGCGTATGGATCAATTTTACCGTCTTCCAACGATATGGCGGTCTGACCATGACAAACCACATCCACTTTGAAATGATGCAGTAAATCTTCCGTAACACAATATGGAGCACCTATAACTACTTCATTGACGTACTAGAACATACATAAGAAGAAGAAGAGAAGAACACAAAATTAAATTGTACAGCGGTGCAAACTTAACGAAATGTAATTTTTATTAAAACCGTGGCCTTTGTGAGTATTAAAGTTACTTTTGAAAGGTTTTTAAAAGGAGAGAATTTGTATTTAACCTTAAAGGGGTTTTCCAATTGCACAATCGGATGCACATTTATTTAAATCATTCATTGAGTTAAACAACCATTCTTGTTTTGATTAAAAAAACACTAAAAATATCGAACTTTTTATAGACGTTTTCTGTCTTGTAGGGTTTAATATGAAAGGCGATTTTTTAAACACTTCTGTACATCCGATCATGTTTATATTTTGGTTCTGGTGACTACACATGTGTAGTGTTATAAAAAACCTCAGACGCAATAAGTGACATTATTATAAAATATGAAATTGTTGTTTTATAATTGAAACTGTGGCTGCACGCTAAAATATAGATTCTTTCCATCCAAAATTGTGATAAAAACAAGTAAAAATGTTATATCACTTCATTCCAGAAATTATGCTAAAGTTAGTTTAGTTGTATCAGTAAACGCGAGGAATTGTCATATAAAATATCGAGGAGTTGTCATGAAGTATCGCTACTTCGAAACGGGTTCTAAAAACTGTCCGTTCGGGTGCAAATTTGTACAGCCAATTATGAAGCCAGTTAACTATTCTTCAGTAAATTTTGTCTGAGGTTTCTTAAAAGTTAGATTTTATTGTTGAAAATAAAATAGAGACAGACTGATTTAATTAATTAAAAATGTGTTTAATAATAGATACATATAAAATACCTTGCAGGCCAAAACGCTGAGGACACGTTCATGCAGATTCATAATAGGATAATTGCTGCCCTTATATGAATTAACTACTGGATCGGTATGCAAACCCACTATCAGATAATTACCCAATTCTTTGGCTTTCTCCAAAAACTCTAAGTGACCCACATGGAACAAATCAAATGCACCAGCTACGTATACCTGAAAAATAAATTAAATAACATTTGTAGATGTGATTGATTTAAAAAATTAAAAAAATCCATCCTTACAATTTTATCACCCGGCTTAGGTGCTTTGCCATCACTGAATTGTATAATTTTCTGAGTAGTAGGTAAAAATTGACTACATCCCGTCCATGGAGACTTGGCTGCCGAATCTTGACCCATATTCGACGAACCTGATAATTGCGATTTAATTATAACTTTATTTAAAGCTTTATCAAGTAAATCTACGCATGTACACATTCATAAAATTATACAATTATACAGTTTCATACAAATGAAAATATAAATACAGTGAGAGTGAGTGAGCAAACCATAAACCATAAAATGTGGTGGCATAGTTAAAGGAGTAATTTTATTACATTTACATGACACACCCACACGTACAATATGAACAATTTAGTTTTTTTTTTTATTCATAGCAGCAAATGACACCGGAGGAGTTATTATATTTGATATTAGAGTTTGTGGAGTTTCATACGATTTTAATGTTTTTTGTTTTGGATTAGGAGAACGTTCATACATATGGATATGAAAATAAAAGAGAGAGAGAGAGAGAGGAAAAAAGAAAACATAAACGTTTAAATGAGGTTTTTAATTTTAATTTTAAAGAACACCAAAAACATAAATGCAATCACAAATCAAAAGCATAAAACAAGGCTAGCTACAAAGGACTGTGAAGTACACGATTGCAGAAGTAACACCAAAAAAATTAATCAAAATTAAGGCTTATATATATGTAAAGTATATATGTACTGTTGATCAATTTTGTCGATACCAAGGATCGGATAATGGTAACGATTTAAAGTAAAAGTCATGAATAACGATTATAGTTGATCGAGAAATTATAGGAAATTGTATTTAAAATTTTGCACGCACATTTGATCATGTGGAGGACCACATTCATGTGTAAGCAGACGGAATTTGCCATTTTAATACACTTAGCAATTATGGGTTTAATCAAAACGAAAATTGGTCAATAATATTTTAACCTTAAAAGTATGCCATAGTGCCAAATTTTGACCTATTCAAACTATATTTTGGCTACAAAAAATCAGACAATAAAAAATCAATCGCACCCATAATATAAATATGGTGAAATGACAAATTTCACCCACTTATACAGGGATGTGGTCGATTATATTTTAAATTTTGGGCCTATATTTAGGTTGCTGTTTTTTCAACTGAGTGTGTCATACATTTGTATGCACTGCAAAATCTTTCTCCGTACGTCCGTCAATTGAAAAATGTGGATAGTAGCCAAAATATAGTTCGGATCGGCCCAAAATTTTACACTCATAATTTTAAGGTTAAAAAGTATCCAATAATCGAAACGCCCATAATTGCTAAGTGTAGTAAAATAACAAATCACACGTTTATCAGAAGTGAACATGCCAAATTTGAAGTTGATGTGTCCGTGATAAGTCCATTAAATTTAGATTTGATCGTTATAATTTTAAGGGACCTTAATACTTTTTTCAATTTCCTTAGTCTTTAGTCCGATTTTAAAATTAAGACGATTTATTAAATCGGTATAAATCACAATAACGACTTTAGAGTATTTAAATTTGAAAATCGGTTTCCTTGTAATCGATAAATATGGTCTGTGAATGAAATATACTTCACAGTATTATAAAAAGGCCTCTATATAGACGGTTATATCTTTATAATATTCTATATTCGAAATGTACACCTCAATGGATCCGTAATAAGTGGTACTTAATACATAATTTACTGTTATAAAGATATACAATAACATATATATTTTAAAAATATAATAGTTTATATAGAGATCTGCCTTCGAAATTTAGCGCCAGCCCATACCTAAACGAAAGGAGAACGAATTGAAATAATTTATTTAGAATCCACATAGAGTTTACACATAACAGTAAAATATGTTTCATCTAAATTGATTCACAGTACGTAAATTATATTTGGGCAAAATTGGTTCAACAACAAACAAAAATTAATTTGAGAACAAGCATTTCAAATGAGTATTAACAATAAATGAATTTATTGATGGCATTTTCATCAATTGGAACAGACAATAATGAAAATTTTATTAAAAATCTTTACTTTACCTTCCTTTTCAATTGCATATTCTGAGGAACCCTGATGGAAATGATTTTTCGTTAATAATAACATGCGTCCCACTAAATCTGTGGTGGAAACTCCTGCAGTACGTTTCACTTCTCTAAAACGAAAGAAACGAAATTTTATGAAAGCTTCATCCCTAACGGTATCTTCTAATTGAGGCAAATCATGAAAAATACTTACTTATAACGATTAGCTTTTTTCACCAAATGATATGTATCCACACCTTCAGCAGTCATGGTTATATCATCTAAAAGAAAAAGTTGTACAAGGTATAAAAAAACCAAACACGTGAAGCAAAATTTTCATTAAAAATTCCAAAATATAACATATTACCTCCATGAACGCAGAAATCACAATTATGCTCATCAAGTACCTCTAATGTGGTGACATATGGTGCTCCTAATATCACTTCATCCACCCACTTAATGCCTTTTACCATTTTGACCCGTTCATCTTCAGTAAATACTGGCGGTCCTTTGTGCTTAGTAATTTCAGCATCGGTATGTATACCAACAATGACCTTATCGCCAAGAGCTTTGGCCTGTCGTAAGGAATTAGCATGTCCAAAATGGACCATGTCATAACTGAAGAAATAAAAACACTAAATTAGGTTTAGGGTAATCCTATTATACCCTACACATATATATACAAAACGGGGGCGTGGCAAACACTTCATTACGCCCCGACCATTTTATACCCTACACCACTAAGATCCACAAATTATGCTACAATTAATTTAGTTGAATCAGTAAAAGCGAGGCAAACGCCATTTAAAAAAGGGCTTTATTAGGCGTGGCTATATCTAGAATAAACGCTATCATTAAGCTCTTTCAAATAAAAAAAGGACCGTAATTTACAATCTATAAGTTTGTATAATTGTAGAAAGGTACAAAGATTTAACCCATTTTCAATACCAAGATACCGAGATACAAAGAAATGGTTTCTACCAAATTTCAGGGTCACAGATCTTATAGTTTAGGAGTAATATGAAATTATCTTAAAAGTCAAATTTAAGGTGAAATCAGAAGAAAAAGGCGTAGTTAACCCAAAGGCAATTTTAAATATAAAAGATACTAATATGAATGCCAAACTTCAGACATTCGGACATTTTTAAAAACGTCTTTTGACGTGTACGATTTCTGTACGAAATTTCAATTCGATATCTCAAATTTGTGAGTGTAAGAGTTCCAACAGAAATATGTAAAAATTCACACGAACACACGGACGGACAGAAAGGCTAAATCGACTTTTCTATTTATTCTGATCAAGAATATATGCACTTTTGGGTGTGTGACTCGCTCCTTTCAAAACCGGTCCATGGTTAAGCCCTGCCAGTGACCGAATATTAATATGTGAAAAATTTTCTAGTTCAATTAACACTTCAGCCAAATAGTCCGACAGACATAAACTTAATAAAAATAATTTCGTTTTTGTTGTATATTTTCTGATGGACGTGGCTAATTTTCATTTAATGGCATAACTTACAATTTAGATTCTGCATGAAAAAAGGTTTCTTATATATTGTGCCCATGTCTGATGTCCGACTCCATTCCTTTTTCAAGGGTGTGAAGATAAATCCGAATTTAACTAGCAAAGACATAAGCCAAAAACTTTAGCAGAGCTCTATTAAGTAGTTAACATAGCTCTGTTAAGATGAGATATAAGAAGAAAATGGATAAAACTAAAGATTTATTATATAAATTAAATACATTTTACGTAATTAATAATATAATGTAATTAATAATATAAAAATTATAAATTTAATTTTAATACAAAAAAATTAAAACAAATTTTGAAAATTGAATTAAAAAAAAAAACTAAACGACACAGGATCAAAATTTTCACGTGGATTGGTCCTCATCCCAAGCCGGTTCCAATGGTATATAGCATAATCGTGTAGGGTTTTTAGTTTGGGCGCACTACCCTACCACGTGAGTTTCACTTAACAGAGCGTCATATGGCAAATTTTGAAAATTGAATTTAAAAAAAACTAAACGACACAGGATCAAAATTTTCACGTGGATTGGTCCTCATCCTAAGCCGGTTCCAATGGTATATAGCATAATCGTGTGGGGTTTTTAGTTTGGGCGTGGTGTTAATTTCAAATTAAATTTTTTTTCTTTGTATTTTCCTCATGTTTTAATTTTTTTGTATTATTAACAGAGCTATGTTAACTACTTAATAGAGCTCTGCTAAAATTTTTGGCTTATGTCTTTGCTAGTTAAATTCGGATTTATCTTCACACCCTTTCATTTTTCGTAAGTCGCGTTGAACTTTTTAACTCTATTTTTGTAGTCGTGAAAGATTTTTATCACTTGTTGGCGTGGTTCTTAAACGATTTCGCCTAGTTTATAGGAACCGAAATACAGTCTGTACAAAATTTCACTATCCATTAAATTTATTCGAAACCAACCCCCAAGAGTGTTTATACAAATACAAAATACACAAACAAAACAAACAGTTGAAACAGCAGTGAACTGGCATGATATTGTTTGCATTCCAAAGTTATTAAAGATAAGGACATGGAGGCTGGGATTATAATATTTAATAAAATGATTAAGATCACAATAAGAAACGATTGTATGTAACAGAACACTTACTTAACCAAGCATTTAAAATTTTAGAGTGCTTATAAAATTATTTATTGTTACTGTATGAATACGTCCCTATCTGTTTGTAAACATGTACGATTTAAGTGTTGTAAAAATTAATTAGTACTTTTTGCATAATATCCTGAATGACTAGACGCCTCTACTAATGGAGAGTTTTTTTTTTTTTATTTCTACAAACAAAACAACACGCTTTTCACAACATTGAAATACTATGAAAATAATAATACGCAATATTTTAATTATCGAAAAAGAAATTAATCCGATTGACCCATAAAGGCATCCGATACCAAATTTCATCAACAACAAACAAGATTTTGAATCGTTTTAATCGTTTTAATTAAAGGTGGATATGGCAATTGCCGCTTGGGATTTACAAATATCCACACAAATACAATATACTTATGCTTGCACTACTTTATGACGAAGGGTATAAATACCGTTTAATTAAAGCTAAATTAAATATTAAATAGAAAACTTGTGAGCGGAATCATGTGCAATTTTTTAAATAAAACTTAATAAAAAAAAATTGATTTTATCGCATTGTATACTTATGCTTTGATCGATTTCATTCGGTTTCAATTGATATTTCACACAGCATTACTAGATCAGTTCAGTGTCGTACGCCGTCTTCTGGGCGTTGCAAATGTTTTGACAAATTCATTGTGATCATGTTAATAATAATTATTATTTTATTATTATAGTAAAATCAACTAGTGTAAATGTTATAGTCGGACAAGGCCGACCGTTTTATATCGCACAAATAAATATATAATAAATAAATATATCTCCTCGTGAAATATAATTACATGGAAAGGGGTTTTAAAAATGATCAGATCGAGTCCAAATTAGGCACAGCCAATTATTAAGCTAATAAACTATTCTTCACCAAAGTTTATTGAAAAATATTAAGTGCGATTTTTAGCTGCATAAAAAATTCCGTTATATTGCTGCATAAAAAATTCCGTTATATTAGGACCTTATATGGGGGGGGGACTTCTAAAAAGGGCCCAATCCGGTCCATTTTCAATAGGGTTCCTCTTTGGGCCAATACGTGTCCTTGTACCGAATTTCGTCGAAATATCTCAAAAAATGCAACCTGTAGCTTGCGTACAAAATTACATGGATAAACAGACGGACATTGTTAAATAGATTCAATTTTAATTTTGAATTGGGGTATAATTGGGGGTGGGGGTGGTGGTTTGCCACAAGTGGTACAACTTTATAATATTTTATTCATAGCATACACTTCCACTTGTTACTCAATATGACACGCGTGATGAATTTTTCTAGATAACTTTTCATTTTACAAGCACATGCAGTTCTCAATATATTGAACTGTTGAAGATAATAATAATAATAATAACACATGCGATGCTTGTGTAGTTGAAAATGTAAAAAACACAACAAAAACCATTTACAAATTTATTTTTACACTCATCACCGCGGGTACACTCGCTTTATCAAAGCGTTTGTAACACCCGAAGGAAAGAAACAAGGATCCTTCATAGTATACATATTCTTGATCAGAACCAAATTCGAAATTGATTTACTCATGTGTGTATGTTTATTTGTGTGTATGTCCGCTTGAGGTATCGAATCCATACTTGGTAGAAATATTGGTAGATCACACAGCGCTGTATTGAAACTGGGCAGATGTGGTCGGAGGAAACGTCCACAATTAAACCAAACCAAGAGTTTCATTCGTTTTATTCAAAAATAGCAGTGGTGATTCAAGAATCGTCCCAGAGCCAAAGTTTACTTTTTTACTAGTTTATGTTGATCCATTCTCCCATTGACGGACAGATATATAGATATAGAAAAAGTCTCCAACGAATTTATTTTTATTTGTGACGGCGTGTTTTTGAACAATTCTGCGGGAATATTTTCTAGGTACGGATGAATAGCCAAACATGGTACAAGAATTATGTTCCGATCAAGAATATTACAAATGTTTGGCGAAATTGAGTACAGCGTTGACCTCAAGAGAGGATATAAAACAACAGAGAGAAACAACGACAACAAACGTGACGTGTTTGTTTTAAATATTGGCATAGAGTATAAAGAGAGAGCACACATAGAGTACTTCCCCAAAAACACTACTTATGCCATCAGAGTGGTGTATACAAATATATAAAAGCAAATGTCAGTCATTACATTTGTATGTATGGAAATTTTTCAGGGGAAAAAAAATCAATAAATAAGAAATAAATTGTTCGAATTGAATGAAGATTAACTAAGTGAAAATATGACTCACCAGCCGTCGCACCATACGCGTATTCCTTTACGTTTATCCTCTGCTGCCGTTTGGTGAGATTTTTGCAGCTCATCTCCACCGGCTTTGACATTTATAAGCGTATCGCCCATTTTTCTGACGTTTTCCTCTGCTTACTACACACCTCCGATAACTTTTACAATTTCCACTCTTTGCAAAATTATGTTGTTACGCTGATTAGAAAAATTGTCTAAATTAAACATGCATATAGAAATAATACAGTTCTAAGCATTAACTAAATATATCCGTTGTAGGAGAGGTCTGGCTTGGCTTGAAGTATTTATTGATACGTTGTGCTTTTCTTAATCGCTTAGGCCGTGTGCTTGTTTTTGGCCAGTTTTCTTTGATTTGTTTAAACTTTTATTAATAGCAAAATATTTTATTAAGATGATGGTGAAGGCTTCTGTTTTTCTATTATGATTAATTTTTTTTTCTCTTGAAAACAAATGTACAGCGCACTTGTTTAGTTTATTGAAGCAAAGTAAAGTGTTTTATTTTTTATATTTTGTATATGTTGTATCGCGTGTTAACGTTCGCTGCCTTTGCACAATATCTTCTCAATTCTTTTCTTACTAAATACAAAAATAAATTTTCTTCCACTTTTATACAAATAATTACAGTAGAAATTGAGAGAGAGAAAGATGACGAGAGAAGACACAAAACAAATGGTGTGGCGCAAAATCTTATGATTGGACAAACAACAACACACCGGTGGTAATTAATTTCAAGAAAAGAGAGCCAATGTACAAATATTTGGAAAATTTTATACTCTACACTGCACTACATGTGTGTAACGTACAGGATACATTAAGTTTACAATTGGCAACCATCCACCGTACACACTATGTGATATTTCAATCAACTTCTCATTCGATTTGACCATATCCGCCTCCCTACTATTTATTTATTTAATTTAATAACACAATACTACAATAGCTTAAATCATGTCTATGTTATTATAATAGAAGAAATTGCAAATTATTACGATTTCAATTTCTTTTCATACAAAAAATTGCCAAAAATTAAATTATATGCAAAAAATAAGCAAAAAAGAAACAAATAAATAAATGAAACAACTTAATTTTTGGTGCTCATTAAGAATTTATATATTTTGTAGGGTCTCTGACACATCCTTCTGGGTGTTGCAAACAGAATGACAAACTTAGTATATTTCCATCTGATGTGGGGGTATAATAAGTGAAAATTTTGTAATCGGTCAAGCCCAACCATTTAATACCCTACACCACTTAGTTCGATAAATTATAAGTCATTTCGTGATGTATTGTTATATGGAGAGGGGTTCCAAATAAGGTCCGATTCGGTCCAAATTTGGCACAGCCAAATACGAAGCTATTTAATTATTCTTCACCAATTTTTTTTTTATAAATATTAAGAACAGGGTTGTCCTTACACCTAAGACCCTCAGGGTCCTCTTATCAAAAAACAAAAACAGTTTAACGGCATACATAAGATTTTTGGATCGTTGAAAAAAGGGGCTTTAAGTGACTACCTTGAGGAACACCATAAGATACAGCTATTACTCTTGATATAACATCTTTAAATATGATTCCTTACATTCTCTAGATGTTTTAAATAAGATGAAAATCAAAGTTGGGCGGAAAGCCAAGTGTGGCAATCTTTTGAAGGACTAAATCATCAAAGGCCTTACTAAAGTTTGTGTAGATTACATCCGTCTGCTTTCTCTTGGAAAAACCATTAAAGATGTGACAGGACAGGTCTGAAAGAGTAGTAATTGATCTGCTACTAACAAAGCCTTACTGATATGGGGATGTAATAGAATGAATTAATCCTTTGAGAATTAGATTTTACAAAACTTTAGGAAGAACACTCAACTTGACAATTGCCCTATAACTATTTATAGATTGTCTTTTACTACACTTATGTTATGGTATAATAAAACTACTCCTCAATATATTAGGATAAATTCTTGTGGGCAGAGATAAATTAAACATTTGTGTCAAAGGCTGGTATATGATATAAACACAATTAATAAGAATACAAGGAGGTATACTTTCTGGGTCAGTGAACAAGAGTATTTTAATTAAGAACTTCTAAGGTGAAAAAAAATTTTAGGAAATATATATTAACTTTAAATTAGAAACGTATACTTCAAGGATTCGTTCTAAAGTTATGCCTCATTCTTTGTATTTTTTCAAGTATTTTTATGTTCAATCTATAGCTCGAAGCTATTGAGATATTTCGACAAATTTGGAGATCATAAGAGTTTTCGCGACCATTCTTATTATTTGTTTATGATATAAAAACCATCTGTACCCATTTGTTGGACCATGGATTATTTTTAAAAGCTCTTCTTATATAATATAATATTATTATATATGAGGGTATGTATCGCTTTATCAAGATAAACATCTCCCAGAAGACGACATCATAGAGTCAACAAAGTAAATGTATTTTGAATCAGCATCAAAAATCGATATAGCTATAAGGAATGACTATAGATATGTGTACGAAATTTAAACTGAATTACTAAATTTTTATAGCTGATTAATACATTTTTGTCGATTGTGGGTGTAGCTCTTAACCTAAAACTAAAAAACTAAAAGTATCTGTACAAAAGTGCACCACAATATCCCGCAATTTACAACCGTGAGATTGCCAAAAACAGACAGACACACGGACATACATATCTAGATCGACTCAGTTTGCGACGCTGATAAAGAATATATATACTTTGTAGGGTCTCTGGCGCATCTTTCTGGATGTAGCAAACGAAAAGACAAACTTAGTTTACCCCCACCTTGTGTGGGAGGTATAAAAAATAAGTAGAAAAACTAAATTTGGCTTAGGCCAAATATTAAATATCCTTAAACATCTATCTTATTTGCCGATTTTTGTCGATTGTGAGCGTGATCCTTAACTGTGTCTGTACAAAATTTCAGCTCAATACCTTAAAATTTACCCATGCAAATGGGTGACAAACTTAATATATCTTATGTGGAGCGTATAATGAAATGCATTTAGAATCAGGGCATTCATTTTACGTGAAACGGGTAATTTTATTTTCTAACTTATAATATTATAAAAATAATGAACTTGCACCACTTTCCATCCAACATCCATTCATAGACCAAATATTAGGGAATTTTTTTGGACATGGGTTCTGTACATATGAAAAGATCATATTAATGCTCCTAAAAGGCCATCATTTTCTTAATTTTTTTGGAAAGTGCACTTGCACCACTTTCGCAACGGCTCACATATGTCCTAAAGTAGGTTACATTGATCACACTTTACTGAAAAATTGCACCAAAACCATGCCCACAATTTATAAGAACCATTTTCGTTCATAAATTTTATTTTTATACCCTCCACAAAAGATACAGCGTACACTAAGTTTGCTACTCCGTTCGTTACATGGGGAAGGAAGCGTCGAAGGCCGTGAAATGAAATGAAATGAAATTTTGTACAGACACTTCTAGTTTTTGCAAATTCAGTCGAAAGCCACGCCCGCAGTATGTAAAAAAAATATGTTCATTTGACATGAAAATTAAGATATAAAGTAGAAATTTGGTGCATACATATTTACCCTATACCCCATCCGTAGCTGGGCCAAAAATGAGCGCGGTCGCATAGGAGATACGCCCTCCATTTATAAAAAAAAAAACCTTATTCTGCGTAAAACTCGACTTCTAAATTAACGAATAATACGTACACTACGCGGTGGGCGCAAGCAGATTAAGCCAAATTTAGTTTTTTCGTTGTTTGCACAAAAGTTACTATATCTATTTTTTACTTTCTTTAAATTGGTTTTTAGTTTAAAACCACACCTATTGCAAAATTTTCAAATGTCTCACACGTGTTGTATGAATAAAACGGATGGATAGTTCAAGGACTCGTTCTAAGATTATAATTCTGTGTCCAAATATTTTTATTTTCAATCTATAGCTCGAAGCTATTGAGTTATTGAGAAAATTTTAATAAAACCATTTGTTGTACTACGAGATTAGTACTCTTAGCTTCTACAAAACATCTGAATGCTTCTCTATTAAGTCATGTATTGTCGTACACTGATAATGTGTTCTTAATATGAATCTAAACAATTTAAATCAATGAATAGCTCGAGCACTGATAAAAACACATCACGCCACTTTTTACTTTGTGAATTCCGTTTTATTGTACTCATTCGTTAAGCTATTATTCTTTCTCTATCGTAGAGACAAAGCGGGCGCGTCCGCTGAACAATTATTCAGACTTACTGAATAATGTAAAAGAGAAGTAGGTTAGTACTGTGCAAAGTACAAAAAAATACTAGCCCTTTAAACATGAATGAAATGTGTTACAGCCGCAACGAAAATTAGGTTCAAAGTACGTTCCCTGTCAAAAAGATATTCGCCTCTTTTTATAAATGTATATATTCAACCCAAAGGTATCAAATGCAAAAAAGAAATCTCTACTCTCTTCTTATTTGTTTAGGCCAAATCTTGGATACCCACCCTACCCTACATTTAGTAGTAGACTGTGGAAGGGGCATCTTTTAATATTCACTAAGATGTTAGTGATGATGTGTGTACTTTAAAAATCGTCATTTCTACTTCTAATAAATGTTAAACCATTTCTTATTATTATTCATTTGAAAAATAAATGACTTTTGATGAAGTACAAATAATGATGAAACAAATAACGATTATGAGGCATGAAGTGGAAGGTGAAACACAATTAATGACGATTTGTAAAGCACACTTAGAAATGGCGTAGAACAATTCAGATTTTGATGCTGACATAGAATATAAATGAATACTTTGAGGGATTTCTGGCACATCCTTCTAGTACTTACGAAGGGAATTAGATCATCTTTTGATGGCGGTATAAAAATATTGAAAAAAACAAACTTATATAGGCCAAATGTTAAAATCTCAACACCTTGGGTACACAAAGTGAAATAGTGATGATGATAAAATTATAGGCGTAGTCTTAAAGCATTTTTAATGAATATAAGTGAAAATGTTATTATGGGACAAGCCCGTCCTTTTAATACCCAAAACTACTTAGTTGCAGTCATCATGTACTTCATTATGCTCAAGTTACTTCGCTAAAAGCATTATATCTAAAAATGGTCCGATCAGGACCAAATTTGAAAGTCAAATTAACTATTCCAAACCGAACCAAATTTAGTCCAAATATACTAAGACTTACGAATTTTCATCATATAATAATGTGGGGAACTTTATAATTTATACTTTGGACCAAGGCACGCTCTTCTACCAAATTCATCGGAATACTTTAAAAACTAAAACTATGCCAAATCCAACCGATAGGCATGCTCAAATTGATTCAGAAAGTAACCTACAAAGAGCACATGTGCCAGCGTCTTATCTATTACAATTTGTTGGCACGAAAAAACACTTGAAGAGCCCATATAAACTGATCCTTCTTTAGTTTTTGTATAATTGAGAACGTTTCCTTTGACTTATGTTTCCTAATCAAACATTTCTGCCATGTTTCGAGTTAATATCTCAATTACGGAGTATATTTACCACAAACGGACAGACAGGAAGATTAAATGCCCTACACCTCTACATGTAAACGGTGGGCATGGCCTTCTGTAGAATGTAATATATGTCAAGTTCCATGTTGAATTTAACAGTCCATTCTTGGCATAAATTTTAATCTCAACTAAATTTTTGTTGCCGATTGTGGATGTGGCTTTCATCCCACAAAAGAATGCTCAAGAATATATATACTAAGTAGAGTGTCTGTCTCTCTCCCTATATATCTATCTCTATCTCTTTCTCTAAGTGTTGCACATGGAAATTATTTGTACAAATTTCATCGAAACGTCTGAAAAATGGGGGTATTAATGAAATGCAGCTCTGCATCATTTTAAGAGAAAATTATTGTACATAAAAAATATGTTAAGTTACACTTATATAATATTATTATAATATTTAATTTAAGACATTTAGGGCCGTTTTCATTATACTTTTTTATTGTCTATGTTAACAAACCAAATGATAAATTAACAAAGACCTGTAACCAGAAGATAAATTTTTCCGTTTTCACGAATACATATTTGTTAGTATCACCTCTGTCTAAGAAATACATATGTATTATGCCATAGAAAACTTCCACTGGCATAAAACCTTAATGTGAGAAGGACCATTTCTTCTTTATTTAGGGGAATAAAAGTTTATAAATGTATAATACGTATATATTACACGTTTAACCTTCCTTTTGCACGCACAATGTTGCTATCTGTGAGTCCAACTAATGTAAAAATTTATGATAATGTGTATAATATATAATTTAATTGGTTTTATAATTTTTTTTCGTTAACGTTGGCAGTATCATATGTTCCTCTTGTTAAGTCTCTGTTATCGTTCGGTTAAATTTAATCAGAAGAAATCCTGCGGTTAAATTTAATCGTAAGTCGTAAAAACGAAATTTCGTTAATAGCAAGATAAAGTAACGATTAAATCGAAAGATATTGAAAGCGGCCCTTAATGTATTTCCCATAAATAATATAAATCACGTGGCAACTTTACTACGTTTACCTAAATCTTAATATGCAAGGGAAAATTTCCCCTGAGTACACAGCTCTCACAAATTGTTCATACTGCTCTATTCTTTCTTCTCATTAAAGCCACAAAGTAATTAAATAGATTTACATTTGATTGAACATAAATGATTGTAGTAGCTTTTACTTATTCAGTCTAATCATTAATTAGAAAGTAATTTTAGTTTTCTTGCATATTCTTTACGTAGAGGTTGCGGTTCTTATTTATTTTATGTAAAATTTTGAACAAAATTACGAGAGCGTATTTGCTAATGAGATCGTTGTTGCATATACTTAATAACTGTTTAATTAAAACCCAGTTTTAGAGTTAACATTCTTAAAAAAAAATGTCATCATATATGCGCAAACGTAAAGTAAGTTTTCGATGTGATTTCCTTTCAGATAACTCATGTAATAATTAAAAAGTGCAATATAGGGGTTAAATAAAATATACAAATAAGGTAAGAGAGATGTTGAATAAAAGATGAAGGAAATTAATAAACGATATTTCAACTGTTATATATCTGTACTTTTGTATTCGTTCTGCATCACATTCACGCATTATCAAAGTCCAAATAACTTGGTAAATATTTATTATGAATAATTATAAAAAATACAATAGTGCAGGAAGTTTTTTCTCTAATTCAACGGATGTTTCAAAAAATTGCTTGCCTAACGTTTCATTTAGAAGTGAATAAGCTCTACGTTCATTTAATGCCCTACACCAAGTGAAGCACAATCTGTGCTAAAATTCGTTTATAAATGATCCGTAAACACAACAAATGTTGAAATTCAGGTAATGCGGTTGACGTTAAAAATTTATGAACAGACATTTAGAAGTTGCTTTCAAGCTGAAGGTTTCAAACAAATATCAAAAAAACGGACATAATGAGATATTTATTCAGAGTCAATGAGTGTCTCCAGCCGTTCAGGTGTTACATCTGCAACGTCTACCCAAACTTAATTCACCCAGTGACGCAAAGGGGTCTAGGGTATAATTGGCACTGCGGTGCATGCTAATTTTTTCGATCATTATTAGATTGCATCAGTAATCGAAATCGATTAAATTGTTTTATTTTTAAATTAATTAAATATTCATCAAATTTTAACCAACGTATAAGCGATTGTGTGTGACGCATTAAACGCGTCGTTATGTATTAAGATAAATTAATGTATTAATGTAACGTTATATATTAAGATTAATTCTTGTGCTGTAGCCAAATAGAGCGACATGTATGTTACTAATGTAAAACGAACATGTTTTCTATTACCTTCAATAATAAGATGCATTGCATCTAAACCAATGCGATGGAAGTAAGGATCACTTTATACCCATAATTTTACGAATGGGGGCATGCTCACTTTCATTAATTGGCTTGTAACATTCACAAGGAAGTCTAAATTTAAGATTTCACAAAATTGTTAAGACCTCCGTGAATACCCCCAATATATAATAATTAATGACTTAAGCTTTTCAATGATAAAGATACCGGGACAATGATAACAAAATAGAGATAAGTTATTTATTTCTCTGTTATATTGCAATTTCCTAATATGAATGAAAAAGTTAATAATAAACCAAATATAAAAATTAGTTGGCAAAATATGAAATCGCTCAGGGAGAGAAGGGCGTGGTCAATTGTATATGAGAACGGTTAACATCAATGTGTGTACCAAATTTGATATGCATTATTTTTTGACCAGACATAATCGTTATTAATGATTTTTTTATTTTTAATCACTAATTATATTCTAGTGAGTATAATTAGATACCCTAAACCACAAAATGGTACAAGGGGAATGGCAAATGCCGCACCTGTTTTCAATTATACCGATTGGAACAGAATCAAAATCTGATAAAATTAAGCTATACCCGTCTGTCCGTTTATGTGTACAGTTTATGTCTACAGATCGCAATTTTAGATATTTTCTTAATAAAGTTTGCCATTTTAAAATAAGTCTTTATATGACCAAAAATCCCATTTTTAAACATTTTTGTTAAATTTGAAGAACATTTCAATGATCTTATATATTGAATATCTGTGCCAATTTGGAATCCGATTGCATCATTTCTAGAACCTATTATCTATATTATCCTTTTTTACGAATTGATTTTTATATGACAATGCCTCATGCTTATTGACACAGCTAATTATAGCTTAAATTGTGGAACTAAGTGGTGTAGGGTATTAAAATTTTCTTGAATCAAGGAGTAGCTCAACTAGGTCACCTTGTATTAAGTTAAAATAAATGGGGCTAACGTAGATCATTTATAAGAATATAATTTTTAATAACTTAGCAACTGCGTTTTTATAAATCTGTTTAGGCTTTCTCTTTGTTTCTCTCCAAACTATACAATTACACCTATCCCTCGTTTTACACGCTACTCGTTTTGCACGTTTTCGATCTTACACGGTTTTTAAAATCAAAATTTAAAAAAATTAAGTAGAAAAGCTAAATAGCTAATTTTGACTGCACGCGTATTTATTTCTACTTAAATATAAATCTGGTAACACTTCAGACGTATATATGATGTTAATAAACTTTTAAGTCAATATAAAGAAGTCTAAATGACTAGTTATGACTAAAAATAAAACACAAATGCTTCTTTTATCCCCATCATTAAAGTCATTACTTAAATAATGACTAATAGTTATCAGTTAACAATTTGTTGATTTCTTTTTCATTATTACAGTGCTTTCAAATATGACTAATGATTATTGGTTTTATATCTGGTAAGACCGTGAAAATCATATGGTTTTAGTGTCAAAATAAATAAATATATTTCGGTTAAGACCGAAGCTTAAATACCCTCCACCTTTTAAAACCCTCTGAAAAATAAGTACCTATTGCCATATTTATGTATATGACTATTTCATGTACTTACGCAAATACTGTTTTTTTTTAATTATAGGCGTTTGCGTTATTCAATCACGCCCATTTGTGGCACAGTGTTGGATAACGGTACCACTTATATATACACCAAATTTCAACTTGATAGGCATAGTATGGTGCGATATATAATTTTTTAAAGATACAATTTTTTCGAGGTATGATGAGATTTTCATTTATTGTGGGCGTGTCTCTTTACCGATTTTGCCCAATTTCAATACGGAACAGCGAAATTGAACTAAGAATACGTATGCAAAGTTTCAATTTGATATCTCAAAAATTACGACCGTGAGAGTGCCAACAACAGACGGACACACGGACACACGGACGGACATGTCTAAAACGATTTCTCTTTTCATGCTGATTAAGAATATATATGGTTTGTGGGGTCTCCAAGGCTTCCTTCGATGTGTTGTAAACGTATGATCAAAATGAATATACCCTCTTCCCTAAGGTGGAGGGTATAAAAATTGTATGAAAATTTTGTATTTTTTGTTTTAAATAAACGTAAAAATAGTATGGAAACCAAAAAAGGAGAAAATACAAAGAGCAATTTTTATTTGTTTTATATTTCTTTATTTATATCATGTTTTTTTATATTAATACGTATATATAGTATTTGTTTTAATATGTTTACAAATTGTGCTTGTCAATTGGATCAGTTGTTTTACCAACTAATATTTAAACAATCGAAAAGCATTTGTTAAGTAATTGATCGTTTTAAACGCGTACTCGGCTTTTCCATATAAAAATTATTTTTTCGAAATACACGGTTTTGTCAGGAACGTATCTACCGTGTAAAACGAGGGATAGGTGTATATAGTATAAGAGCATGTGAGCATCTACACTTACGTTGTTGTTATAATATAGCTTTTGTTAAGACATAACTGAAAAAAGCATCGCATAACATTTAACATTATAAATGAATGTTGTCTTATTCGTATCTAAGATATTGTATATATTTGATAAATAATTGAAACGTATACAAAAAAGACTGTATTGTTTATGAAATAAGAGGTTTTTATAACAGTTAAATAATAACCATAATCTTTAAAAGACTTACATAATAAAAAACGCGAAAAAAGTGAAAGACAATGTGACCGCAATCATAACAAGAACAAGGAACAATATGAAATTTGAATATAAATTAGTATGCATCACAGTTTGTGTTTTTAAGAGTTTAACAAAAATTTATTTATTTATTTTAAAAATTTATGTTTTTTGTTGTTGTTGTACAGCTAAGCAATAATGATGGCACAAGTGCAGCAAATCGTCGCTCGGGCAGTGGTATATCCGCTTCCGCTGGCTTACCAAAAGGTCTGAAATTATCATTTTTCTGCTTAATCACATCGGTTGTACTGTTGTTGATCGGTCTGGGTAAGTGGGAGTTTCTTCACAAAGTAATTTTCCATTTTGTTATTATTCTTATTGTATGTATACAATATTTCTCTAAAGGCTTTTATATTGATGCTACAAGTCCATTTTTGATGCATCTGGCGTCCAAGCTGGGCTACAACAAATTACAATATGCTGTGATTATAGATGCCGGCTCCACAGGTTCACGGGTTCTCGCTTATAAATTTAATCGTAATTTTTTCTTGGGTAAGTTACACTAAAGTTGTGCATTTTTTTTTTTTATTTCATAATTTCCATTTCACATTCTTATAGATAATAAGTTGGTTTTAATTGAGGAACTATTTAAAGAACGCAAACCGGGCTTGTCGTCATTCGCCAATAATCCGGAGAAGGGAGCACATTCTATAAAACTATTATTGGACAATGCCAAAGCCTTTGTACCCAAAGAATGTTGGACTTCTACGCCATTAGTATTGAAAGCTACAGCGGGCTTACGTTTGCTGCCCCGCAGCAAAGCTGAAAACCTTTTAAATGCTGTACGTGATGTATTCACGAAATCTGAATTTAGTGTAGATTTTGATGCCGTCGAAATTATGGATGGTACAGATGAGGGAATATTCTCTTGGTTCACTGTTAACTTCCTGTTGGGGCGCTTATCCAAAATGAATCAAGCAGCTGCTTTGGATTTAGGTGGTGGTAGTACTCAAGTAACCTTTGCTCCCACCGATCCCGAACAAGTGCCTCTGTATGAGAAATATATGCATGAGGTGGATATGCTACATAAGAAAATCAATGTTTTTACACACTCCTATTTGGGCTTGGGCTTAATGGCGGCCCGACAGGCCGTCTTTACTAAAGGTTACAGTGCAGATGAAACGTCCGTGGAGTCTCTATGCGTTAATCCCATAATTATTAATCAAACTTGGCTTTACAATAATGTAGAATATAAAGTGAGTGGTAAAAATCATAGCAAAGCAACGACAGAGAATCCCATTGTAGATTTTGATTTGTGCCTTGATGTGGTCAAGAGCAAAGTGATGCCATTGCTGAAACCGAAACCGTTCTCATTGAAACAGCAGATGATTGCCGCATTTAGTTATTATTTTGAGCGTGCCATAGAATCAGGCCTAATAGACCCGTTTAAAGGGGGCGAAATTACAGTCGAAAATTTCCGAAAAAAGGCCCAAGACGTATGCAGTATACCTAATGATGAACAGCCATTTATGTGTTTTGATCTCACTTATATATCAGTATTGCTAAGAGAAGGTTTCGGTTTGGGGGATAACAAAAAAATTAAGGTAACCACCATCAATGAAAATTTTAAATAATTATATAACATATACTTCTATATATTTAAGCTGTATAAAAAGATAGATGGCCACGAAATTTCATGGGCCTTGGGTTGTGCCTACCACCTCTTAACCAGCGATGACAAATATAATACGTAATTCTTGTTGCCTCCACCTGTGTATTATGTAGAATAGTTTTTTCGTATGCAACTGTAAATTTGTTTTGTTTCTTCTACTCTTTTATAGAAAACATTTTTTACATCCATTTTCTAGTTTTTCTATTTGTTTGTAATTAAAGTAATAGTGCCTTATATAGCAGTATATTAAAATTCATGTAGAACGTAATCTGAACAAGTTTTCTATGTCATTTTGAAAACTAATTTTATGTTTTATTAAGTGCTCAAAATAATATCCATTAACGAAAATGTGCCAAGTATTGGTTTAAATATGTTAGTAAATGCCCAAAAGGTATTAATAAAATTACAGCAGAAGTAAACGAGTGAAAAAACGAAATTCGGTTTAGGCCGAATCTTAAATACGCACCGAAACAGTCTAGAGCGAGTTTTTCCGTTATGTTGCTGTTTTAAGGATTTAAAAGAAACACGCAAGAATAACTACGAGTAGAAAAAAATCCATACCTTAGTCGTGGTAGTTGTGCACTGTGTTGTACGTGTCTGCTTCCACTGCTCCCCCTTACAACTTTGGCCAACACCCAGCCTATCTATGCATTAGTCGTTCTCCTCCCACATTTATAAAGTCAATAAACAGACTTCCTCGAAGGATTCACCAAGAGTATATGCAGCACCATTGCCTCTGTGATTGAAGCGATGGCAATGTGAAAGGAAGAAAAACTACAATTTCTAAAGTAGTGGAACATATTTAACCACTACTTTCGTTTGACCACCCATATTAGATTTTGTGTAAACTCCAATTCCACGCCTTTATACATTAACCCTAGCTAAAGTGACTCCCTTAGCGGATATGTTATGCAACAGTAAAGACCGTGTTTTATACAAAACGCATAAAATAATGGTGTAGGCTTCGTTAATTTGATTAAAACTCAAACATATTCTCTGCATTGTGTCGTGCACTGCTGCACTAAAATATCAAATTAGAGTTGTTTGAATGAACTTCTATACGATAGAACACAGTGCTTGAATGCTTAATTGCAGTAATACAATTTTTATAATCGTTAATGCAATTTTTAATTCTTATATATTGCAAGGTATCATATGAAATGTAGATGTAGGTATTTGGCATAGTGAAACTATGTAGCAGTAAACTGCAAAGTTCTTAATTAGCGCCAAACACTCCCATCCAAAAAGCATTAATTGAAATAATTTCCTAAACCAACAATAACGATTGAAAAATCAGCCGATTTTGTCTAAAGCTTCTTTTAAAAAAACGGTAGTACCGTTTCTTATGAGAAATTTCAATTGAATGGGTACTTTTAATTTGGCTAAGGTTTTATTTACGTTGTACTCATAAAAATTAGAATCAATAATATAACGTTAAATTAACATTTACGCAAATATATTCATATATACACATGAAAGGCATAAACAGCTTGCGTGAGGTGTAACAGATTATAAGGAAAGGAATTTGTATACATTGTGGTGGTGTGACACATAGGACAAAAATTTATTTACTAAATTTAAGTTCTATCTAGTATTTGCGGTTTTATACCTAAACGTTCAATAACATATTGAGGCATACACAACGTTGGATTAATTCGTTTAAGGCCTTCGTAGTCCAGCAGTGACAAAGCACCAATACCAAAAAGCGTATGAAATACATCCGGTAGATTGCCGGTACGATCAGCAAAGCCACCTGTTTCATTATCTTGACACGAGAGTATAAATTGTTTAAGTTTCTCAACACTTATCCAATGCAAACGGCCCATAATAGAAAGTGAAGCCAACACCCACCACGAATAACAAACATCAGGTAATTTTTCTGGGCGACCATTTAAACCGCCCGATGATAATTGACGTTCACATAACCACCAACCAAGTTTGTCAATATCCAGTAAATGTAAACGTTGGGTAAGTGATAAAAAACCGACACAACAATATATAAGACCTGAAAATTTCGAAGAAGATATGAAAATAGTTTGTACAAAAAAAAATTATATACCAGCATGTGATTCTCCTTTGGGTTTTGAACCAAATCCACCATCGATTTCATTGCAACATGACATCACAAAATCGACCGCCTTATCTAAATTTATGACAGAGCTCAAGTCACGCTTTAATAATATTAAAGTTGCCACAGCACAAAATGAAAAACGCGTATCCACTTCACCCCAACGATCACCAAAGAAACTACCATCTTTTTGCTGCAGTGACACCACATAATGAACAATTGCTTCACAATTAACCTCATTGACTGCATCATAAATACACAATATCTGCACTGCGGATAATGTGTACAATATATGCGGATCATGACCTTCACATGGTGAAAATCCGCCCGTCTTTTTACATTGACAACATTTAATAAATTCAATTATAACCGAGCGATCCAATCGATCCAATTGATTCATAACATCTAATGCAGTAACACCCCAATAAATGCCGGACATACGTAAAAACTCAGTCATACAATATTCATAGTCGTTTTGATCTTTGCCATGATTTTCAATATATTCAATGTGTTTCCAATAAAATAATTCATCTGATGCTGGTAACTTACAGTCCGTTTCGTTTGCACTCGTAGAATAACTCTTACTCGGCTTAGCAAGGGAGGTGGATTCCATTATTTTTTAAAGGTTTTTACTTTAATAAAGTTCTTCTTCTTCATATAGGCTGAGAAAGCCAATCACAGATGGCAAACAGCGTTAAGTAATGTAAAGAAGGTTGTGCACACTAGATACTTGTGTTCTTAATAAAGTAGTGTGAAGATTAATTAGTTTTCCATTTTTTGCTTTTGTGATGTCTTTAAAAAAAAATTATTAAAATAAGTTCTTGAAACAATTTAATTTATCTCTTAACAAAAAAAATTTCTTGCGAGCGATTGCTTATTAGAATTTGTGCCGTTAGACTTAACGTATTTATTATTGCACTTTGTCCTATCATACGTCCGTCTAGTCCCAAAGTCAAATATGCACATTTCACTTTAAAATTAATGTTTTTAATTTATTCCACTCTTGATAAAGGGAGAGAAGTACGAGCAAACATCGGTAGAATTAGTTTAAATGAACTATACATCAATTGAACCATTGTAATATATCGTTTTAAGTTCATCATAAGTACGTGTTTTTAAGTTATTTAGTTTAAGTAAAGAAAAATACAATATGTTTTTCATATAAAATTTTTAATGTATAATTAATGTTTCATTATATATATAGATATAAATAAAAGGAAGCAACCATCGAGCGTATACTAACTCAACAAATAGCATATAACGACATATAAACCATTACACTTTCTCTATCAATGCACAACTTGGTTCAACGTTCGCTTTTTATACGTTGACAATCGTCTCTAATGAAAATCAAATATCAAAAGGAGCTAATGGAAAATTTCTTTTGTTTTCTTTTTTTACCCATAAAAAGTGATGGAAGATTTTTAATGAAATTTTAATTTACGGAATTGTGTAGGTTCACGAGTCCTTGAAATTGTCCACGTTTTGTATACGAGCCAAAGCATAATGCGTGGAAATGGGTCTGCATTGCAGAAGCATTACTGCAGTGTATCAAATATTTAGTTTGCATTATATTTTTGCAGTAAAATTATATGTTTATAATAAGTTGGCGAACTGTTGCATTACAATATTGAATTTAATACAATATTATATTTAAATAAATACATACATGAACATAAATGAATGAACTCTAAAGTACGATGCAATGCATATTTATACGTTTGAAGTCTTATAAAGCATGTAAGAAATAGAGAGTACACATAGTGTTAATCTGCTTTTATAATTTTGTTATATCAGCTTCCTCTTCCTGTTTACTTTAACCATTTAATACCCATTTGCTATTTTCATGCACCTCTTTTTATTTCTCTATATTTGACAAAGTTTTTTTTGTTACCAGAAATATATTTTAGACGTAAGCATGTGAAAAGAGACAATTTTCGAAAGTGTTAACGAAAAAGGAGGAACATTTCTTTCTATATTTTAATTGGATAAAAAAGTCATTGTAAAAGTAAATTTGCAGTATTTGGGTTCAAATAAATATATTTAAAAGAAATTGTAATTACCTTCACATCGAGTTTTATTAATAGTTGAGTAAAATTGAGAAACGTATTAGAGCAACGCTGGCTGTTTTATTGCATGTCTTCGAGATATTCAAAAACTCGAAAACGACGACACCGAGGAAATCACTTACCACCATAGCCGAGATAAAGAAGAAGCGTTTATTAACAAATACATATTTTGTGCTTCCCTTTATACAATCAAACGTTGAAATTGTTGGAATTATTGAGAAAGCGATGAGAGTGTATATGAATCAACATATGGCAGGGTTATAATAAACGTTAAAATATCTGGGTGGGTTAGGACGTGCGCGTTCATTGTGTGGAAGGAGGAAGGCTTTTTATGTGAAGTAACTAAACTTGGCATTGTTTCAACAATTGGTGTGTTGGTGTATTTTTCTTGTGGTGGGTAGACACAGTGGTACAAAGTTGGTTGGACCGTATATTTGAGCCAAGGCCATGTCCAATTGTGAAAATGTTCTAGATAATTGGGAAGATTTAGATGAAGGGGTAATTTGTAAAACAAACTTTTTCGAATACTTAAAATATTCTTTTACGTTTCGTTGTCTTGCTTTAGTTGAATACCGCTCTGAGTACTCTACATACTTCCAGTTCTTCAAAATCCGTAACTTCGGTGGACTCGATTGCCTCCGAATTAAGCGAAGCCAATCACAAACAAACTCCTATAAAGAGGGATAATCAAACAACCATGAAAATACTGCAACGTTCCTCCAAGCAAGATGATACAGCGCCTACTTACACCAGAACTACCACCAGCAACGCCATCGCCTTCAACAATTCTCTGATGAATTCTGAAAACGTGCGGGTCACAACAAAAAAGCTGGAAGTAATGGCCACCAACTTTAATCCCCTTACAATGGTTTTGCATAAAACTGAGGATGAATATCAGTCGGCTAACTATACGGCACCGACTGCTAATCAAACAGTGAAAATATTGCGACGGCCCACACAGTCGACGGAACCGCGAAATATTGACGTAAGGCCGAAGCAACCTTTGAAGTCGCTGAAGCAACGTGAACAGGAATACGCTGAAGCCAGGTTGCGGATACTGGGCTCTGCAAAAAATCCAGAAGATGAATGGTACGTTTAATATAGAAGAAATACTAATATTAAGCACGTACAACTATTTAAAAAAATATTTTTTAGCCCATCATTGAATGTAGCGCAGCCAAACTCATGTGTGTTAAGCACTAATAACTCTACAGCCAATGCTGCCTCAAAAAACAATTCGCCACGTAGTCAGAGTGGTCCAAATACGTACAACAATCTATGCACTTACCAACAACTTCAGCTACAACAAAAACAACATACATCTCAATTGCCACTTCAAACACAAAAGCCACAACAACAACAATCGCCACCACCAGCGTCAACACAATTGCAGCAATATCAGCAAAACTTTCATTCATTCAATCCAAAAAATTATTATTATACACTCCAGCAACAACAACAACAGCAATCTATACCCGCCTACAATAATAATCGCACAAAAAGCATGCCGTTGTTGGGTCATACACCCAATAATATGTTAACTGGAGGAGGTCTAGGCAAAGCACAATATCAACCACAATCAACAATGTTTACAAAATATCAGCAGCAACAACAACAACAATTGCAACAAACATTATATCATCATAAATCCTTGCAGAATCAAAATCAGCAACAAAAACCACAGCAGTCGTGGTCGCCGGTGGTGGGTGGTAAGGTTTCGTACACTACTATGAGACAAAAACAACAGCAACAACAATTACAACAGCCCGAACCTGTTTTACGTTTGCCCCGAGGGCCAGATGGTAGCAACGGTTTTCAAATACGTCGGTAACGTGAATCAGACGCCATACGGACATTATGAGCAATTAATAGTGCGCTGCGATCCGCTTTGGTTTTGGGATATAATTTTTAGTTCAAGCACGTTTCTTCTTTTGATTATATTTTTATATATCGCTATTATCCCCTGTGCTTGTCTTATAACTTGTGTAAAATTTAGAAAGACTAACATCCCTACTGTAAGGCATCATCTCCATTCACACACATACCGTTTATAAAATTTTATATAGTAACATATAAAAGTACTCGTAAGTTTTAAAGTGGTTTTTTTCTTTTGCACATTTGAGCTACAGTCTTAATGCTAATAATGTCAGTAATATTTCGTGAATGATAATGGAGAAGCGAAGCAAAACTAATAAAAATATTTGTGTGTATGGAAAAACGGCAAATTTTTGTGTTGATCACTGAGTGGGCTTTTATACACCTTTCAACCATATCTGGGTAAAATGTTTTTCTACTGATCAAAATTTTCAAGTTCAAGGTTAACAATCATATCGCAAAATTAAAAGATTAGCGAACGAATGTCGTACAGAATTCAATCTTATTCGTTACCCCAAGGCTGGGGTGAAGAGGTTATCATGTGTAGAGAAGTTATTATAATCATTTGATGATAACGAAAACTAATCCACGTTTAACTTGCTTTTCAATATTAACCGAGAAGAATAGTGTTCTGTAGTAGAGATATTGTAATTGCATAATTCAATGAACTGCTCACGTTTGTTCGTTCTCGTAGTGAGTGTTGAAATATTTACACATACTCACTACTTAACAGAACAACAAGTGATAACAGACGTACTTTTCACACTAACGAAATAATTCTTTAGCATGCATTTTTCTAAAGCATAGTTCAGTTGATGTGTGAGCGCAGCTCGAGCCGGCTGTTTGTTTCAACGTGTGATATATATGAAGTAATTAAAATTGAAAAAATAAGTAAATATTCGAAAGTCAGTGCCAAAATAGAAAATCACGTGGGCTTATACATTTACTTAGTAAGTAGACTAACGCAGAAATAATTAAATAAAGATTCGTTGCTGTGCGGTGAGAGGAAGTATGCCTGTTATTGGTAAAGAAGTGTTGGTTATAGGCAGTGGCGGTCGCGAACACGCCATATGTTGGAAATTGTCACAGAGTCCACATGTTTGTAAAATTTTCGCTCTTCCCGGTAGTTGCGGCATTAGTGAGGTGCCGAAATGTGTAAATTTAATATTTACAGAGCAAGAGAGCAAGGATTACAACGTAAGTGCTTATGTTTTGGTGACAATTCATTTCAAATTAATTCCTTTTTTTTTAATTAAAACCAGTTTTGTAAAGCGTCAAGTTCCTCTGTTGTGGTTAATATATTTTTACATATCATTATTATTGATGTTGTGAAGGTCGCAATTACACGTTATTGAATTCGATCCAGATGGTAATGATTTGGTTTTGTCTCTTTAATAATAATTTATATGATTGTTTAAGATCAAGATTGGTCAGCGTATACTCTATAAGCACAATTATAATTTTGATTACTTAATGTGTATGCATTCAACACGTATTTTTGGGGCGTATCCTTGAAAAGGTTTACGATCATATGATTGGGCCAGGTTCTGAAAATTACTATTTAAAAAGAGATGGAGAGAGGGGGAAGCGAAATTAGTTTAAAATGTTCTGCAACAAATTGAGGGGCACAGATTTTTAAAGCATTGCCAGTAATGAAAATTGAATTCAGAAATAGTCGACAGTTTTAAAGCGTAAAGCATTTCTTCATTTCAAACATAACAAAGCCGTTACTAATGATCTAAATAGTAAGAGATCTGAAATAAGTTTTTTAATGTAAAAAACAAAAAAAAAATTTATTTCCAATGCTTATTAAAAGTGCATAGATGATCTGGCTTGACAATATGATGTGACGAAATTACAACATCAAGGTAGTGATTATTTGTATATAATAAATATGAGGGGCTTCGTTACTGATTGAATTGAATGTTAAATGAGTGGTTCAGAAGCCAATGCGTATAAGTCCACAAAGCAAAGGTTGAGAAAATCAACATTCATTTCAAAATTCTTGGTTTATGGATTTGGTCAAAAAAGTATATGGATCTACAGAGTCCCTGACGTCAGTCAATTGCCTTCTGTCCCATTCAATTATTAATGATTGCAATCTTACAGCAGAAAGAAAACGTATTAGATTAGGAAAAATTAATTTGACTTTATTATTGAAAACACAATAACATAGAATAAAGATTATTTAAAGTAAATAACCTCCTTTGATGACAATTCGAACTTTAATGAAATGTTAATTTTTTAGATGTCTCCTTAGTTTAAACACGTTGTTGTAAGTGATGATAGGTGGCTGCACTGCGTGTAGGTATAGTGGGTGTTTTCGGTGTCTTAAACTCACCTGTATAATAATCTTTTTCAACGTAAGGATGCAAACGTATATAGTCCAAGGCTCGTATAATATAGTCGGGAATTTTCGGTATATGATCACCTACTGGATGATAACCGTTCTGATCGGCTACATAAGTAGTTTTGATTTCTACACCTTCTGGGGAAAAATATGATGAAGTGCCCTCCATAAGACCATCGGGTGAGACGTAATCTTCTCGTTTAATGCCATTTGAGGTGGCAAAGCCCGAATGATGGGATCCATCCTTTTTAAATCCTGCACCATTGCTTAAAATATGTGCTTCCTTCTCTCTGATATTATCATTATAGTCATTGTCCACTTGAGCCGTCTCGACGATTAACATGCAACTTGCTACATACAAAAGATAAATCTAGAAGGTTATAAAAGGACACGATTTTTATTGTCGATATAAGTTATTTTTTCAGCATTTCCTACCAAAATTTTCATATTCGCTCAAGTGGTTTATCCCGACAGTTTAAAAACTAAACTGTTCAGTGTTATATGTTGACCGCAGCTTTTTATAAAGATTGCATTTGGGATATTTTTATTGTTGTTGTTATTTTTAAATTGGCTAAATGTGTATTAATTTTTTTAAAATCTTTATTTTATTGTATTTTGGTTACTATAAATTTCTGTTATATATGTTAATGTCCAGCCTTTGATGGCTGTAGCGATTGCGGGGGTTTCAATTATTGCTAACCTGGAGTTAAACTTGAGTTGTTTTCTTTTAAATTATATACACTTAATAATATCTTATTTAAATAATGACGTATTGTTTGATTGTTGCACCCTACACAAACCATGAAGGTATACTACGTTAGCTATTCCGTTTGTAACATACAGAAGGTGGTGTCAGAGCATCAACATTTGAGTATATATAGATACGTTCGTCCGAAATGTGTCTGTCTTTAGTTGGTACTCTTACGGTTGTAAACTTTGATATATTGAGCTGAGCCAGATCGCTGGATTCGATTCAGAGGCACGCATACAATCGACACACATCTATTCATGACGCACCCATTAAATTTAAATTTATAATCAGTGCACAATGTGGACGGTAATGTACACGCTCACAAGAATTGGTTTAAGTCAAATTTAGCTTTTATACCTTCCCTATAAGATGTTTTTTACGTTTGCAACACCCAGAAGTATATATATTCTTGATCAGCATCAGATATAGATCTAGATATGTATGCCCGTGTGTGCGTCTGTTGTTGGCATTCTCACTGTCGTATATTCTAAAATATTGAGCTGAAATTTTGTACAGACACTTTTAGTTTCTTCACTTAGATCGCTATATAAAAGGGGTAAAATCAGTCAAGACCCACGTCCCCAATTGACAAATATATCTATATATCTGCCATAAAAATTAAGCTATCGAGTTGAAACTTAGCATGCATTTTTATAATTAACTTATCTATTGACGTGCCACGGGCGTGGCCGAATAACAGAGGCGCCCACAATCGACAAAAATCTTTATATCTGTCAAAAAAATTGACCTATTTGGTGCATATATTTATGGTTATCCCATCCATTGATGGGCGTAGTCGAATAACAAACACGCCCACAAGCTGATACGCAATACATTCACTATTAGAGGGTGCAATATATACATATATTTGCAACGCCCATCGTTATGGATGTGGAGGGTATATTTAACACTTGACACTTATGACAAAAGGCGATTAAGATTTGGCCGAATCCAAACAGATAGTATTGCTTTTACACGAACTAACTTGGGAATAGATATTTGAAGTACAAATAATAATCGCGCTTTTATTCTACCTACTTCATGAATGTATTTATTTTATATAATTTATACATTTAACGAGTTAACTAGATTTTATAAAAGGAACGTTGAACGTTTTGAGATAAAAACTTCGAATAATAAAAATATTTTTTTTTATTTTTATAAAAAAGATAAAGCAAACAAATTTAATACGTTACAATAAAAAAAAAATAAAAAAACATGTAGGTACCCCACAAGATATATTTTTGCTTAAAAAAAAGTTTCAGGTCGATCGAGATATATCTGTGTGTTCGTGCAGCTATTTTCGTAAGAACTGAGATACTTTGTTGAAATTCAACACAGATATTTTTAATCAATGTTATTGAGCTATTAATTAAAATATGCAAAACCGCTTGATGACCGTGCACTACTCGGAAGTAATCGTACAACTTTCTACAAATTTTAATTATCCTCTAAATTTATATACCACGGTCGACGTGGCAGGTTATTGGTTGCGTCCTCTATAGTTTATCAATCAATCCCGCCCATTTTTTGCCCATCAATGGATGGGCTAATTATAAATATTAATCCAAAATTCCACTTCGTAACAATATTTACATGGCCGATAAATAGATTTCTGTCGATTGGGAACGTGACTCTCAACCGGTTGCGACAAATTTAAATAGTAACCTGCGGGCAGAACCTAGACGCGGTATGAAATTTCAGCTTAGTATCTTGAACTACAACAATAAACTTGCATAGCTAGATCGATTCAGATTTTGGTGTTGAGCAAGAATTTGAGTTTGAAATCTGCGAACATTTGGATTTCCTTCATTCATCGTTCAATAACGCTCTTCTGTTTTTTCGAATTCTTTACAGCATATAGCTGAATGGTGTTCAAAAAATAAAATTGATATGGTTGTGGTGGGGCCAGAAGATCCATTGGCTAATGGTTTGGGCGATGTTTTGAAAAAATCGGGTATACGTTGCTTTGGTCCAGGGAAGCAGGGTGCCCAAATTGAAGCTGATAAAAAATGGGCGAAAGATTTTATGTTAAGACATGACATACCAACAGCCCGTTATGAAAGTTTTACTGATTGTTTGAAAGCTAAAGACTTCATCCAAAAGTAAGTGGCTGCTAATTCAAAAAAAACATTCTCTTTTGGGAAGACTGACACCTTTTCCTTTAGAGCTCCCTATAAAGCTTTGGTGGTTAAAGCTTCAGGCTTAGCAGCGGGCAAAGGTGTGGTAGTAGCTGCTAATGTTGCCGAAGCTTGTAAAGCTGTCGATGAAATATTAGGGGATAAAAAATATGGTTCAGCAGGTGAAACTTTGGTAGTAGAAGAATTACTAACCGGAGAAGAAGTTTCTGTTTTGGCTTTTGTGGATAAACTAACCGTACAAGTTATGTTGCCCGCTCAAGATCATAAACGTTTAAATGATGAGGATGAAGGTCCTAATACGGGTGGTATGGGTGCTTATTGCCCCTGCCCATTGATATCTAACGAAGATTTAGAATTGGTTAAAAGCGAGGTATTGGAAAAAGCTGTAGCTGGCTTGCGTGCTGAAGGTATCGATTACTGTGGCGTTTTATACGCGGGCATCATGTTAACCCCTAATGGTCCCAAGACTTTGGAATTCAATTGTCGTTTTGGTGATCCAGAAACTCAAGTTATTTTGCCCATGTTGGAATCGGATTTATACGACGTAATGTCTGCCTGTTGTGACAACAAGTTGCAAGAAATATCTTTAAAATGGCGCAACGGTATCAGTGCCGTAGGTGTAGTAATGGCCAGCGCTGGTTATCCGGAGACTTCTACCAAAGGCTGTGTCATTGAAGGTGAGATTTTATTTTATATTCCGCACCACTGGTGGCAAAGGGTATATTAAGTATGTGTGAAAGTTTGTAACTCCAATTCTGAATCGATTTAATCATGTCCGTCTGTATGTCCATGCAATATTGTGTAC
Organism: Ornithomya fringillina; assembly: GCA_963978525.1. Classification (NCBI taxonomy): domain Eukaryota; kingdom Metazoa; phylum Arthropoda; class Insecta; order Diptera; family Hippoboscidae; genus Ornithomya; species Ornithomya fringillina. Next base: position 15,524,648 of record OZ021690.1, on the reverse strand, counting down.
ATTTTTGAGATATTTTAGTGAAATTTAGTGCAATTAGACCGGTTTTAGAACCTCACCATATACGAGTATGTATAGGGAAATCTTTATGTGGCAAGAATTTTCAGTTCATAAAACTGACAAACCCTGCAAGAACAACTAATTGACTTAATAATAATGGATTCTGCCAGATTTGGGCCCCCATATTTAGAACTCCTTTTCACTTAACGGGAAGTGATTTGCCTCGCGTTTGCTGGTACAATGAAACTATTTGAACTAAGTGTTGTAGAGTATTAAATGGTCGGGTATATCCGACTATAACATTGTGCTTTTTTTGATATAGTCTAACTTGTTTGTTTTGACCTTTAAGGGATTCCTTCGAATACTTCCGATCAAATGGTGTTTCACAGCGGTGTAAAGGCAGACTCCAATGGTAGATTACTTACCAATGGCGGCCGGGTATTAATCGCAGTTACACTACGTTTAGATTTGCGCCAAGCGGCGAAAGATTCTACAAAAATATGTCAAAGTATTACGTTTAGGGGAGCTCAATTTCGTACGGATGTAGCTCAAAAAGCTTTCAAATTGTAACTATTCTCATAAATGAATGAAAATGATAATAAAAACACTCAAATTTTTTTAACCAATTTGTAACCGGTAATTATAGCCAAAAGCTCTACCAAACTTCATTATCTTATAAAGACAGTGGTGTAGATATAGATGCCGGCGATAATTTAGTGCAACGCATTAAACCGTTATCTAGAGGTACCCAACGTTCAGGCTGCATTGGTGGATTAGGGGGCTTCGGTGGTTTATTCCGTATAAGAGAGGTAACAATAGAAACAACTTGACTTAAGCTTACACTAAAATAACTCAAGGACTCGTAATGTTTTAGTTAAATTATAAAAATCCCGTTATATGTGAAGCTACTAATGGTGTAGGTGCCAAAATACAATTATTATTAAGTGAACAAATGCCTGAAGCGTTAGGTTATGATTTGTTTGCCATGTGTGCTAACGATGTTTTGGAATCGGGAGCCGAGCCGGTCGCCTTTTTGGATTACATAGCTTGTGGTAAATTGCATGTACCATTGGCTGCTCAAATTGTCAAGGGCATTTCAGAAGGTTGCCGCGAAGCGCATTGTGCGTTAGTAGGTGTGTTGAAGGCTGTCCCTCCAAAAACTACTGCCAACTACAATGACTCTGTTGTATTATATTTTAGGGGGTGAAACTGCGGAAATGCCTTCCGTGTATGAGGTGGGTAAATATGATGTGGCTGGCTATTGCGTGGGTGTGGTGGAACAAGGTCAAGAGTTGCCTAAATATGAACTTTATGAAGAAGGAGATTTACTAATTTCCCTGCCCGCCCGTGGTCTACATTGTACGGGTTTTAATGCTTTGCTCACATGCATCCAAAATCTCGGGGTGGATCTTAATAAAAATTGTGAATTTGGTGACACCAACAAAACTTTAGGTCAACAACTTTCTGCACCTTCCGCCCTCTATGTTAAAGAAGTATTGCAATATATGCGTTCCAATGTAGTGAAGGCGATAGCCCATATAACGTCGGGTCTAATACCCGATGTGGCGCGCATTTTACCCGCCCAATATGAGATATGTTTGGATTTTGGTGATTTGAAAGTACCTGAAATGTATGGTTGGTTGGCAGCCCAGCTCAAACTTAATGCGGACACTATGTTGGAACATTTAAATTGTGGCATAGGTATGGTGCTGGTGGTACCCAAAGCAAATACCACTTGGCGCAGTTTAGTTGAGGGTGCCAAAGTCTTGGGTGTCTTGAAAAAGAAACTTACCACGGATTGTCAAAAGTTTAACGTTGAAGTTAAGAACTTCACAGAAGCGCTACAAAAATATGAGGACAAATTCGGACCTATTGGGTGTGGTCATCTTTTCGAAACACATTATCGCGACTTGCAAAATTTTTTCACTACGAAAGCCGAACCTCGCGCTGAATCGTATTCCACTCAAAATGGTAAACGCTTAACCATTATACGGGAAAACTTTACAGACCCCATTTTAATAATGGGCACTGATGGTGTGGGAACGAAAATTAAAATCGCTCAACAAACGGGCCGCAACTCGACGGTCGGCATTGATTTGGTAGCCATGTGCGTTAATGATATTTTGTGTAATGGTGCTGAACCGTATACCTTTTCGAGTTACTATGCCTGTGGTGAGGTGAGAGATGAAACGGCTAAAGATATAATGGAAGGTATGGCAAAAGGTTCGTGTCAAGCTGGTAGCACCCTAATCGGCACCCATATAGCGGAAGTTCCTTTACTCTATCAACGCGACGTTTATGATTTGGCCGGCTTCTCTTTAGGTATAGCAGAATATCATTGCATTTTACCCAGACCTCAAGACATACGGCCCGGGGATGTGTTAATCGGTTTGCCGTCGTCGGGAGTGCACAGCAATGGTTTTAGTTTGGTGCATGCGGTCATGAAATTAGCCGGTGTATCTTTTACAGATCGTGCGCCCTTCAGTAATCGTACATTTGGCGAAGAATTTCTACAGCCAACCAAAATCTATGTGAAAGCTTTAGCTCCTCTTATAAAACAAGGTCTGGTTAAGGCCATGGCCCACATAACGGGTGGTGGTTTAACGGAAAATATACCGAGAGTGTTAAGAAAAGATTTGGCTGTCGAATTGAATGCTGAAACGTTCATTATACCACCGGTGTTTGCTTGGTTGGCCCAGGAAGGCAATGTAAAATCTGCTGAAATGCAACGGACCTACAATTGTGGTTTAGGTATGGTGTTGGTGGTAGATCCGAAAAATGAACGAAAAGTCTTAGATTTAATACAATATGCGGAACGTGCCACCACAGTTGGTTATGTCAAGCACAGAATAGACCCTCTGGCACCACAGGTTGTGGTAAACAATTTTGAGAAGTGCTTAAAACAAGTACAACAAGTCATCAATAGACCACGCAAACGTTTAGCTGTATTAATATCTGGGTCGGGTACTAATTTGCAAGCTTTGGTGGATGCTACGCGTGACACCTCGCAATGTTTGCATTCCGACATTGCATTGGTGATATCCAACAAGGCCGATGCAATGGGTGTACAGCGGGCCCAAAATGCGGGCATACCTACAGTGATAATTTCTCATAAGGACTTTAGCACACGCGAAGAATTTGATGCTGAGATGACAAAACATCTAACTAAGGCTCTTGTTGATATTGTTTGTTTGGCTGGTTTTATGCGCGTATTGAGTGCGCCTTTCGTTAAACAATGGAAAGGAAAATTAGTAAATATACATCCGTCTCTACTGCCCAAACATCCCGGTTTGCATGTACAACAAAAAGCCTTAGATGCGGGTGATAAAGAATCTGGTTGCACTGTGCATTTTGTAGATGAGGTGAGTAAGCATCATCAATAATATGATTTGAAACTCTGGTCGTTTTAAATGCTTTCTCGCCGCTTCACAGGGTGTTGATACTGGTGCCGTAATAGTTCAAGCTACAGTTCCTATCCTACCTGGTGATACTAAGAGCACATTAACTCAACGCATACACACGGCTGAGTACTATGCTTTTCCTCGTGCAATACATCTCTTGGCAACGGGAAAGATACGTTTGGATAAAAAGTAGTGTAGCCAAGTAGTGCTTTGAATCTGTTATGAATATATTACAGCGGAAATTTTTAAACTGTTAAAACAAAAGTTATAAGATATAAATCTTTAAAATATACTCCTATTGCGTTGAACCAAAATGTGGAAGGCCACTGCATTCAATTCGTCATTTAATACTTCTATTAAGGGTTGTTTAAATAAAATGATAATCCGTAATTTTTTTGGCATTCGCCATATTTGTTTTTCATTGAATAAAAGGTATCGCATAAAAGAGCTTGACGCATTCTATTCGTAAAATCCTTAGATTAAGAATAGTGACAATCTGTTATATTGTGCAATATAACACTCCATACACGGGTTCCACCCTTGTGGGTAAGTGAGTGAAGTGTTATGCCTTTAGCCTATAATATTTGAATATACTGAAATATTGAGTGTAGTACAGCTTCAAAAATTTACGCAAGAGCAACATTTCAGATGATATATGTATTCACCTTGACAGCCCGAATGCGACGTTAAATAAAATCGAGAAAAACTAAGTTTTTATTAAGAAAAAATTAAACATCACACACACACAATATAGCAGAAATTCATGCTCTCACTCAAAACAATGAACCCAAAAAGCTTAAAAAATCAGTTTTACTATCTGGTGATTTGTTGGTTCTTGAATCCAATACGGTAGGACGGGGTCTTACACGATTTCTAGCTGAAGTAGGATCTTGTAATAAATCCTCGCAAAGTTTTTGCAAATTTAAACGAACAAATTGATGTTCCAGTATAGGTACAATTAAATTATATTTATCTATATTCATGTTAATACGTTTTTCATCAGCTTTATAACGCTCTACAATTATTTTCCATTCGGTTGCTTGACTTTCATTAAGTGGATAATCGCCAAAGTAGATGCGTTCCTCTTTCAATTTATTTTTCAGTGCTTGTAGATCAGTGCGTATATCACGTTGCAGAGTAATCCATTCAGGTGTGAAACCATTATCCAAAAGAATTTTATTTAGTTTGTGTGTTGTAAAATCTAAATACGGATTTTGAGTTTGACTCTCGGGCAACGGCTTACCGGCACCTCTTAAATTATTAAAATCCCCTTTAGACATGGCTTCTTGTATGTAATCTTCTACTAAACGATCGCTGCCATACTTTGTTTTGATGGCATGATTTTTAAAAAATGTACCTTTCTTCATCAAAGTTTTTTCGCCAGGCTGAGACTTATCCAGACGATGCTTCAGAACACGTTCTTGTGCCTTCATAGCTTTGATTTGTTGGTATTGTTTTTGTCGTTGAAAGGGATTGCCTACACCGAAGCCATCATAACTTAAATATTGTCGATGTTGTGGAGCGGTATGATCTATATCGGGTACTTCTTCTTCGTCATCCTCGTAAATGCCACGACGATTTTTAGCAAATTTCTCCTGTAATATTTTAAAAGCTTCATCTATTTCGCGAAAGCGATCCTCACATGCCTCTGGCAAACCAGAATCCGGATGCACTTTCTTTACCAATTCTATATATGCTTTACGTATCGTATTTTGATCGGCAGCTTCTTCCACACCCAATAAATGGCAACATTTCTTGTGAACATAATCGAAAGTTATTATTAAAAAGGAGCCATTTATATTATTTAACGAAACATACCTTATACAATTCTATGCGTTTAATCTGCATACTTCTGAGTGGTATTGTATTCATTTTTAGAGTAATAACAGGCAACCATCGTGAAATTAACATATTTTTGTTTCCATAGATTTATGTAATTTTTTTTAATTTGAAAATTTTCGAATTTTTTTTCGATTTTCTATTTTTATTTTTATAAAAATTTCAATGGAAGATTTAAATCTGGAGGGTAATCACGTAACTTTTGAAACTATTGTCGTAGTTGCGATGATGGTAGTCGATAATAGTTTTAGTTTCATTCATATAAGACCATGACTCTCATCTTCGTGTTATTATTCATTGTGAATGACAGAATTTATCATATGACGTTTATTTTAGTAAACAAAGACAGAGAGTTGTATGGTTTTACGTGAGCATCTGCCGTTAAGGCTTAATCTCACGAAACCATACAGTGCGTAATGTAAACAAAGACAATTAGAATATAAATTTTCTTATTTATACATTATTTTTGTTTAGAAAAAATATTTTATGTTGAAATATTTTGTAATTTACGGAGAAGCCAAGTATTACTTTGTGGTCCACACCACTGACATTCTAAAAATTTTTCTGTAAATCTAAATAGAAAATAGTAAAATATATATATATTATAGATATGTAGATCGAAAGTAATAAATTTTTAATTACATGTTAAAAAAATATTTCTATGCATTTTTCCTAGAAATTTCAATTCTTATTTAATTTCTTCACAATTTAGTAATGTATTACTTACCTCTTTTAATATTATCTTTTCCTTTTTTTTTCTTTTAAATTATATTATTATAAAACGATACAAAAGTACGATAATAGTTTGACGATGATCGCTTACGAAAAATTTAAAAATAACTATTGTCGTACCATCACTATCGCTTACGTGATTATCCTCCAGTAGAAGTTAACAAAGAAGAAATGTAAATATTTAAATCCCTTTTAAATATATTGCTCTTTTTATATGACAAAAACTACCGCTTATATATACAACTTGACCGATTATTGCATAAATTGTGGAACTAAGGGGTGTAATATATATAGTCGGGAATAACCGACTATAACATATTCATTTTATCTATAAAAAACTCGATTAAAAGTAAAAATCATGAATAACGATTATATTTGATTTTTTCTGTTTAGAAAGTGATTGTTCGATTTGTGTATAGTCTATAAATCAAGAATAATGATAAACAAGTAAGAAAACTAAATTTGGTTTAGGCCAAATTTTAAAAATCCTCCATATCCACCGCGGTGGGTGTGGCAAATATTACGTATTAGCTTGCAAGTGGAGTTTTACGCTTAGTGTGGTTTTTTTGTAAATAGTGGGCGTGTCATTTATCGGACACCGCACAAAATTTAAAGTTCATAGAACCGTTTTTGTCGCAGTTTTTAGCGTTTTTATTGATTGTGGGCGCGTTTGTTAAGCGACCACGTCCATTTTCATCACATCGATGGATAAGATAACTATAAATGAGCCCATTTTAAAAAACGATCTGCGTGCAAAAACGAAAAGTGTTTGTACAAAATTTTAAAATATACGCCCGTGAGTATGCCAATAACGGATGGACATACGGACATACATGTCTAAATCGACTTGGATTTCATTCTGATCAAAAATATATATACTTTGTAGGGTCTCTGACGTCTCCTTCTTGGTGTTTCAAATGGAATAACAAACTTAGTATAAAAATATGCAAAACTCACAAAAATAGTTAATATTATGCCGATCAAATTTAAATTAATCTACTTCACACGTACATACCAATTTCGTATTTGGCCTGCCCATATCTAGTACGCATGTACGTGGACCAGGTATTTGACCAACCCCTTAAGGAAATGGGCGGAATTTAATATTTTATAACAATTTTGAATCAATTCTACTAGCCCACAAAAATGAAAATAAGTTTCGTCAAAATCGGGATATATAATTTACATATTTATCGAATTGATATTCTATTTTGTTTCAGTTTGCTATTTTCACGCTATATATATATATATATCACATAACATATGGGAGTTTGGAAGAAAAAATTAGTAAACAGCACGGAGGAAGAAACGGAGATTTTTAAATTATTTTATAAATATTTGGAAAATAAAAAAATCTTTTATAAATACGGTACATAAATGTCGGAAAAAAAAAGATCAAGACGCCGCAAAGACGTAAGTGGGTTTTCTTAAATATGCAAATAAAATGGGAAAAAATGTATGTATGAATTGTGAGTGTGTGTATTTGCGTACAGAAAAATAGAAATGGCCATTAAATTTATTGCTGGTAAAAAAGATAATGACAGTTAATTTTCTCCTTATAATTATCAAAATAATGCCATGAAATGAATAAAAGAAGGAGTGGGTAGACATAGAGGCACAAAATTTCAGAAAAGCATTAAAAATTGTGTGGAATATTACAGTTACGACAATTGTCCAATATTATTATTTACATAATACATAATATATACAACTTACCGTGGAATAGTCTTACGTGTTATCTACAAAGATGTATGCGAGATATGTACTAATGAATAAAGCGGGTAAAATTGTTGATTTTTTCATATTGGAGTCGATAGGAAAAGTGCCATAAATATGTAAATATCAAATAGACAACCATACCTATATAGATTTTGAAAAAAAAAAACACCTTTTTAATCTATATATAATAACGCGTCAGTGTTTCTAAGTATGCTTAAATTTCAAGCCATTAGCAAAAACGTAATTGATAACAAATCTGCGAGCATGACATTTTCAATTAATATATAACCTCCACATAACTTTGTCAATAACTTTAATAATACACAACAGCATCAGCAACAATAAAAACAACAACTAAGATACTTCTTAATTAGGTCATAATACAAACAAAAAAACTGAAAACGTAATGAAAAACAAGTGAAAATTTTATAGCTGGCCCGACAATTTAATACCCTACACCACTTAGCGCCATAAATTATGCTACAGTTAGTTTAGTTGTGACAGTAAACGCGAGGCTTTGCCATATAAACCTCGTGAAATATCATTCTGTGGAAAGGGGTTCTAAAAATAGTCTGACCGGGTTCAATTTGGCGCAGCCAATTATGCAGTTCATTATTCTTCACCAAATTTTGTCAAGAAATTTTAAGAATTGCGATTTTTTGCCATATAAAGCTTTAGGTCTTATTATGGGGAGGGTGTCTAAAAATGGTCCGATTTGGTCCATTTTCAATAGGATAAAGGGAAACTATTTCGAAAAGAAAATTCCTCTCTTTTTAACAAATAAAAATTAAGTCTCAAAAACAAGTGAAAACATTATGGTCGGTCAAGCGCGACCTTCAAATACCCTGTACCATTTGATGTATAAATACCTCCATTATAACAGGATCTTATATGGGGAGGGGTTTTAAAAATGGTCCAATCTGGTTCCCCTTACAATGTTCCCAATACATGTCCTTGTACTAATTTTCATTAAAATATCTCAAAAAATGCGACCTGTAGCTTGCGTCCAAATTTACATGGACAAACAGGCGGACAGATGGACATGATTAAATCGATTCAGATTTTGATTCTGAATCGATCGGTATAAATGAAGGTGGGTGTGGCATTTGCCGTTTAGGACTTACAAACATCCGCACAAACTTAATATACCCTTTGTCACAAGTGGTGCAGTGTATACTAACTAAGAATTTTTTCTTTAGTTTCATGTAGTTAATGTTGTGTTTTAATATTGACCACGTCATTAAAAACAGGTTATCACACCATGTTATGCATAATCATTGCATATAATGTATGAATAACCCATACGTATAATAAATATGTGGTCGTGGTAAAAGTTTAAGAAATTTCATTTATTTTTCTATTCTCTCAGTATAACTTACATTACTTTTCTGGAGAACTACATATACTGGTTTACCAAATACGTATGTAAAGCGGAATCTTCCATTCCATTACTGCAGTAACATTAAACGATGTTAAATGTAAAAACTAGAGTTGTATCTCTGGATGCATTCTGGATGCATTCAAGCATTGTGTTGTCGCACAGTGCAGCCATGCAGGATATAATGCTCACTATATGTCTGAGTCTTGGAAAATGATGTTTAATAAATCGGTATAGCAAAAGGAGTGTCTCTCTTCAGTTGTTTAGGAGCTACCACACGTTTCATAGGGTATAAAAGTTACTTTTACTCTATATGATTTTTTAACGAAAAATTTGTGCTTCTACTGTGAGGTTTTTATACGCTCCAAATAATATGCTGGTATTTTAAATTCACCATTTCATTTGATACCCCCACACACGTAAAGTGATTATTTGGTATGTGCATTTATAATTAACCTATCCACGTATAACCTTACGTGGTTATAAATTAGTGGTTAGGAGTTAAAGTGGTGTAAAGGTGGAGGTTATTCAAGATTTGGCCCAAGCGAAATGCAGCTTTCCTATTTGTAAATTCTAAGATCTCTGTTTTCTCTCTCTCACTTTCTCTACGATTCACTGTTACTATTGGTGGCTTAATATTATTTCTGGTGAGGTTTTTTCTAATTTTTACTAATCGTTATGATTCAGTGATTCTTTTTACTAACTGTAAACAGTTTCTCTCACATTACAACAAGTGTGTTGGAATTTGATTGATTTTATAAAAGTTGTATAAAAGTGGAAAGTGGCCGAAATTGTTCAAAAACAATTAAGAACAGGAGAACATGTCTTCTGATCCTAATATTTTAACTGAAGATGGTTATAATGTGGTGCCTGAGGATGAACCGGTTAGAATTGTGTTTTTGTGTTATTGTTATTGTGTTATTGTTATTTTTACACTTACGTCTTTACTTGTGAAATACGTGTCGCTTTGTAAGATTTTCTGTTGTATAAATATGCATTTAGGCAGCTTGTGTTTGGGATAGAGGTGTTGTATTGGCTGCAGTAGTTGTTTTTGACACTCTGGTCTTACTTTTACATTTTGGAAAAACCTAAATTAATTGAAAGTGCTTGTATTGAATGATTTGTTATTACAGGAATATCAAGGTCCAGGCGAACAGGAGGTGGAAAAACCTTCTAAAGAGGAAATCAATGTCGCTCAATGGATGAAAAAGCATGTGAAAACTAAAAAGACGAAATTTCTTAATCACAATGTTGAATATTTCACATCAAGCAAAGCTATTGATGCATTACTAAAATCCAAATTCGCCCAAGGTGATGATGTGCGCTACTTTACCAATCGTGAAGAAGTGGTGGAATTTTTGGATAATATGTTGGTGCATAAATTTTTCCATCGCGCCAAAAAAGTACCCATAAGTATTGAGGATATACGTGGCGCTTCGAAAAAAGAAAAATCCGACAAGAAAGATGAATCGAAAAAATCTAAAGAAGAGAAGAAAGATACTGAGTATGAAGCTGAAGCATGTGCTAATAATGGTGGTGGTGGTACAGACGACGCGAGCGGTAAGTCATCGCATAATGCAAAGAAGGAGAAGCGCAAACGTAAAATACGTTTGGATATGCATCCCGATCAATTGTTTGTCGATGGATCAGAGGCTTATGTTTGGATATATGATCCTATACCGGTTTATTATTGGATATATGGTCTTATATTGTTACTGGGGGCTATCGGATTATGTTTGTTCCCTCTGTGGCCACCCATGATGCGTAATGGTGTCTATTATTTATCGATGGCGGCGGCTGGTTTCTTAGTTTTCATTTTGGCTTTAACAGTGTTGCGTTTAATAATATTTTCCATAGTGTGGATATGTTCCAGTGGTTCCTTGCATTTCTGGATATTTCCCAATTTAACCGAAGATGTGGGCTTCTTTGCCTCTTTTTGGCCCTTGTATGAGGTAGGCTTTCTCAATTTTTTAACAACAGATTTATTTTGATGTCTTTATTCCATTAGAAAAGTTTTGTTGAAGAACCGACAGTTTCTCAAAAGAAATCGAAAAAATCGAAAAAGAAGGACAAGGATAGCGATGTAGAAGATGTAGAGGAGGCTGGTCAGGATACGTTGCCGTTACAACCGGAAAAGATTGATGAAATTAAAGAACATGATGCTGATATCGAATTGCGTTTACGTTCGGTGACCAATTCACAACAAGATAAACCAGAAACTGAGGAGGATTCTCATAGTGGCACTAGCAGCGCTGCTGAAGCTAACAATGATTCTGATACAAAACGGTGAGCTTCTCTATTCTCTTATTGCCCTCCCAGTTGTATTATTACTTTTCCTCTCCACCCCTCTTTCCGGCCCATTCTCGTTCTCTCTCCCTCTATCTCGCGCACGCGCGTGCGCTTTAAACTCTAAGAATTTCAATCTCATATATTTCCCATTTATAGTTCTCATTTATTGCTCACATTGTTAGTAAAATATTTAACAATTATGGTGATTTTTATTTATTTTTACTTTAGCTTATTGTATTTGTTACTTTTAGTTACAATGCATGTATATACATATACTTACCACAAATACACCATTTAATAATAAAAAATAAAAAAAAGTTAATAAAACTTTCCTGTTGTAAAACAAATGATTGGCTTTTAAATAAAAAAATAAAAATAAAAATGTAATAGGTTGTCAACGGCATTCATATTAGACTCTATGTCTTGTTCTTAATCCAACACAACACAATATGGCAGAGTTTATTTAGTACCCAACGCCGGTTATGGTAAGAAAATTAATCTTGTTAATCTTGTGCGGACTTTTGTAACTCTTAAATGGCCAAAGAATGATTTAACTTTTATTATATCGCGGATGATGAGTCGATCCAGCCGTATGTGTCTAACCGTCTGCGTGGAAATTATACTCTTGCTCGCAAAAATTAAGATATGATTGCCAAATTTGGCACAAATGTTGGTGGTTGCTGTACGCTAGTTAGCATTATTAGCAATTAGGCAGAACCGGTCAAACGACATGTCAGTGTCACAAACATCGAAAAATAAGCAAGGGCAATAGAAATATTGAAAATAGGTTGAACACATACTTGGATAGGCAGTCAGATTTGCGTTGGATATGCTAAATTGCGTTAATGGAAAATTTCAGCTAAGCAGTAGCAAGTAGGATGGTGTACAAGTGTCAGTGATTTCGAATAGTTTGTACTCGTTACTTGAAAGAAAAATAAAATTTAGTTTTGTAATTTTGTAGGGCCCGCCATTTCATTATGCTTAAGAAGTTACATGATTAATTTTATATTATTGTATATCATATAAGCAGTATACATCTCGTGGTATTTATTCCAACACTAGTTTTAAAATAATTTTTGCCTACAAATATGTATATAATTTCTCGTTAATGTATCTTCTTCTTTTTCTTTTCACTTTTATTTTTTTTTTAGCACGAACTCTCCGTCAGAGTCTGAATCGGATGGCAGTAAAGATTACGAAATAATCAACGCAAATGAAGTTCAAAATGTTCAATGAAAACTAATCCTATAAAAACAAGGGAAAATGTTATAGTCGGTTTTATCCGACTATTTAGTACCGCCCACCACTTAGTCCCACAAATTATGTTATAATTAGTTTAGTTGTAACAGCAGACGCTAGGTATCGTCATATAAGTCATTTCGTGAAATATTGTTAAGATAGGAACGGGTTCTAAAAATTGTCCAGTCGCGTGTTCAAATTTGGCACAGTCAATTATTAACCCAATTAACTATTATTAATCAAATTTTGATAAAAAATGTTAATGAAAACGAATTTTCGCCATATAAAGACTTCCTTTATCAAAGAACATTATATGGGAAGAGCCTCTAAAAATGGTTTGATTCGGTACAATAAGGTTTCCCTTTAGGCCAAAAATATCCTTACACTAAATTTCATCAAAATATCTCAAAAAACAGGTTGGGTGTGTTATTTGCTGTTTAGTTGTTACAAACACCTCCACAAACTTGATACACCCTTTGTCATAAGTGAAGCAGGGTATAGTAAAAAAAAAAACGCAGCAAAACACAAACAATAACTATGTACACATATTTTAATTAGTATACACAATTCAATACATATATTTGAAGATATATAATTATTATTAAATAAATAAAAAATGTATTACCTAGTAGTGCGAATGCATGTCATTATTATTATTATTGTAATTGTTTGTTTATTTTTCATTCAGTACGTTTAATTACATAAAAAAGCCTTTTTATACTTTAACAAAACTAGAAACATGATGCAAAAGTCTTTGCTTTGCAAAAAAAAAAAAAACGCATTTAAAAAAAGCAAACAAACAAACAAAAATAAATAAATATAACCGTAAAATGAAAATTTTTTGAAAAATAACGTTCACAAAAAAAAAAAATATGATGCAAATATTGTTAGCTAAATACTTTAAGGGAATAAAAAATAATAATAAAAAAATTCAAGATTTATTAAAAAGATATATATATATATATATATAAAGGCATTGTTTATTATTTCTCTATCCGTATAGTGTAAAAGTTGAGGGGTTTTTATGATCGTAAAAATATATTCAGTCTTACTGTGCATTTCGTCGCACTTTCGCTATTACGCAACACCGAAAGATTCATTGTTCCTATCGAAATTTCGACGTCTGCAAACGTCGTGGCGACGGCGATTTGAAATTAAACGTCACAGCGACGACGACCATACATCGAAAATTATCAATCAATTCAGAGTTGGATAGATGTTAATAATATATAGAATTATTACAAATAAAAATAATTATATAAAACTGTGAAGCATCTGTGAATCATCTGTAAAGCACCTCGGTTATTGCGAGAAACGTTGTAGACTTACCAATAAAATATAAGTTTGACAATTTTATTGGATAACTATTTCGGTTGATAAGTTTTAAGTAATTCGCATAGAATTTTTAAGGTAAAATAATACATTAATTCAACCAAACTTAAAACACTGAAACCTAAAAATAAACCAGCTGTACTACCCAAGCAAACTAACAAAGGAAAAATACATTCAAATTAGTTCAAAGTGTTCCACAGTTTAATTTGATGTTAAGGGATTTACCCAATAAATCCCAAACGGAAAATATAACTTGCCGCTTTAACCGCTGCTTAGGTAGATTCACCATATCGAACAGTAAACTATTTCCGCCAACTAAAGCATTCGTATTGGCCATCGTCTGAAAATTATTATACAATATAAATAATAATATTGAGTACAATAAATCGAACGTCATTTACGAATTTTGTACGTATATTAACCAAAGAATCTTCGCAGTTCTGCAAACAATAGCAGTTCACTAAAATCTTATTACCATCTTGATCCACTTGATATAACTTGGTGAAAAGTTCTATAAAAAGACAATAACTAGTTGTTGGAAATATGCGTTGGATAATACTTAATCCTTGTTACCTTCATTTTCACTCAAACATTCTTTCAGAACACGATAATTACAAACTGGTTTATGGTTCGCAGCTATTTTTAAGAAAACAAAAAACAAAGAGAAGTGTTGAAATAAAAATAAATTTGAAATCTTAAACATTCTTCATATGTATATAAAAGTAGTACGTGGGTGTATGTACTACGTATCAGATTGAAAGTCGAGACCATGTCCACACATACACGTGGTACATCCATGTAGGGGGAAATTATAAATATGTCCACAAAAGTTCAAATTCATAGCTCAATTTTAGTTACAGATAAAAAGATTTCTGATTTGCAGGCGTGGTTTTTTACAGTTTTTGCCAATCTTAAATGGTGATCTGCGTGCAGAAAGTAAAAGTGTCTGTAAAAAATTTCAGCTTAAAATTTACGACCGTGAAAATGCCAATAGGCGCATGGACACATGACACTTGTCTAGATGGACTCAGTTTTTGATGTTGACAAGGATATACACTACAGTGCGTACGGTAGTTGGGGATACTCATATATGTAAATGTAATTTCTGGAAAACAATTTTGTTTGTTTTTTTTGTCAGATCATCAATGGAGGACTATAAATAAAGTAAGAAATGAAGAGACAGGCAGTTATCGTTGCTACATACGTGAAATACACCGATTTAGAAATCTCCAATTTTCTCAATTGCGCCTAATCATTCGTACACAAAATTCATTGTAAATTGGAAGCATCAGCTGGCGATGTAGAAACTGTTGCAAAACGCAAAAAAACACGTGGAACGTTTGTACTTTACTAGAAATACTCAATTTGTCTAACAAGTGCAACAGATCGTTGACGAATTCCCTTCAAAGTACATGAGGACCATTGCAAGGGACCTCAACGTCTCTGAGAGCCTAATCCGTCGAGTTAACCACGATAACCTCGGGAACAGAAAAATTTTTTTTCGAGGAAAACGTCTTTGAAACAAGCTTAAGCACCCTGACATTCCCAACATGTTGTGTTTTTTTTCTGACGACAAAGATTTCGAATAAGACCAAAAAATCAATCAGAGAAATGACAGGTAGTTATGCTCATATGCTACAGAGGTTCCCCGAATTATGCACATACAAATTGTCCTCAGCTACCGTACGAACCATGTACATACTTTGTAGGATTTCTGATGCCTCATTTTCCTCATGTTCCAAATGGAATGACAAACTTAGTATCCATCTTATATGGAGGGTATATAATAAAGTTACAAATATGCGCAAAGACGTAAATGTAAAAAAAATGGTGTAGAGTAGTGATGATGTCTCACACCATATAGGAATGCTGCTGAGGGATGCTATGAAATAAAATATAACGAAATACATTCTAAAGCACGCTCGTCCATCGAAAGAACCATTGGTATTTTATAAGCAAGATGGAATATTTTAATGAATGATAAACGTAGTTATTATACACCGTTGAAAATGTGAACGTCTGTTCTGCATTGCACAATATTTGTATTTTATTCAAAGTTCCAAATCTAAGTAACACTCTGCAATATGCTAATGAAGATAGAAATATATATATTGATAGTGCTAATGCCCATTGAACTAGAGTTGCTGAAAACATTAGAAATCAATTTAAACAAAGTTTGTAAACTAAGTAATAAATCTAATTCTCTCTTTTTAATTCTAGTTCAATATTTTTTATCTCCATATCTACTTTAAATTTGGCTTCCTTCATTGCCAAACACCTTTCTTTAATTTTTAAGATGCCTTGCAAAGCTGCCAAAATCCCCTCTTGAGTTGCTTGTATTTTTTGTAGATTTGCCATCTCTACAGTGTTCATTGGTGGCGGTACTTTGGCAGTTGTTCTTTTTAGTGAACATGTTGCTTTCTCTTCCTGGCTCATCGGACTCACGCTTACACTGTCGCTTTTGTGAGACAAATGCGAAGATCTTGAAAGTGCGTCATATTCCTCTTCCATTACAGCGCCAAAAGTTTTGCCTGTTAAGCCAGAAACGGAGGCCTCTAATCCGGCAGCCTCCACAATATGTTCTTCAGTTATACTTAACGGCATCTCTACGTATGAGCCTTCACTGGGTTTTTTTTTTCAATTTTGATTGAAGCAGAGCTTCCTGTTGGCAGAATACTTTTGATCTGCAAACACCTAAAAAATAGTAATAATTTGATAAATAATATTTAAAGTATAGGATAAAAGACTTATCTTTCTCCAACATTTGGCATCTTTAATTGGCGGACCCAAAGAGTTTAATTTATCCGAAAGGTCCTGCCAGAGCTTATTGGCTCTAATCTTGCCTTGGATACAATTTGAAATTAAATTTTTAGCCAAATTCGGATGGTCTCTCATGTACATGGCCATGGCATTCTTTTGTTCCCTATTAACTTTATTAAATAAAGACTTACACTACGTTTACACTGACGAGGTTATCGCGGGTTAGAGCGTTATCTCCTTAACCACATTAATTTTTGGATGGTTACCCATATAAAATTTAACAATCTAATTAAAGTGGTTAGCAGATAACCACGTAGTTAACCACCTTAAATTTCAAAATAACTCTGAAAAAGTACCTAAAACTATTAATAACTATAATATTATACATTTACTCACACTTACATTTTATTAATTTTTTTGTATATTTTTTTCTTTTTTCAAGTTAAATAAAATATTTTTTTTTTAAATTTTACGTATATAAGTGAGCTTTTACGCTTACGAGTGAAAAATTAAAATTTGACATACGTTATCGAATAAAATTTATACGTTAACGAATCTCAGAAATCGAAAATTCGATATGAATTACTCGATATCGAATGCCATCCTGGTGATACCATGTATGCGCATCATGAAACGCGACATATAGATCAGACGCAGGTGCAGTGGTACGTTAGAAAATCAGTTAGCCAATGTCCACTTGAAATTTTTTATTATATATTTGACATTACATCTACATACATTATTTTTATACCCTCCACCTCAGTGATGAGGGTATACTACGTTTGTTCTTCCGTTTGCAACCCCCAGAAGGAGGCGTCAGAGACCCTACAAAGTACATATATTCTTGATCAGCGTCAAAAACTGAGTTGATTTAGACATGTATGTCCGAGTGTCTTCTGTTTTTGTCATTCTCGTAAATTTTGAGATATTGAGCTGAAATTTTGTACAAAAAATGAGCATGGTCGGAAACGGACACGCCCACAATTTACAATAAACCATATTAAACGTAAAAGTAGATTTGCTTGCTGATACGTAATGCGTAGACTATTAAAGGCCGCAAAATATATAAATATATTTGCCGCGACCATCATTGTGGAGGTGGAGCGTATTTAAGATTTATCCTAAGCCAAAATTAGTTTTCTTACTTGTTTATATCTTACTCCTATCTCACTCACGTTTAATTATATCGATTGGATCAGAATCAAAATCTGAATCAATTTAAAGTGCGGCAACTGACAAATTGCACATTTTGATATTCATTTATGAAATTTGGCGCAGAGATATCTTTTGGGCCAAGGACGAGCCCCATATAACGTTATCGTTTAAAATGAGTCTTCATATGATAAAATTTTGTAAAACTTCATAATTGTACCTTGCACCACTTGTGGCAAAGGATATACAATATTAAGTTTGTGCGGATGTTTGTAACTCATAAAGGGCAAATGCCACACCCACCTTCAGTTATACCGATCGATTCAAAAGTAAAATCAAAATCTCAATCGATATAACCGTGTCCATCTGTTCGTTTTTCTGTTCACGTAATTTTGTACGCAAGCATTTTTTGAGATAATTCGATGAAGTTTGGTACATGGACATATATCGGCGCTATTGAAAATGGATCGGATCGAACAATTTTTAGAAACCCTTCCCTTTTAATTATATTTCTATTTGTAGCATAATTCAAGAAGTGAAGTGGTGTGGGGTATTATATCGTCGGGCTCGACCGACTATAACATTTTTACTTGAATGAAAGTTTGTACATAATAGTTAAATTAATGCGCACCCGATCGGAATATGCAAAAACCCTTTCTATATATAACGCTTTCTTATGTATAAGTAAGCGCGTCTTTTATAAGACGATCCCGATCAAGGATTTATTTTATAAGACGCGCTTACTTATACAGCTTATTTAATAAAAGCATAAATTGTGCAACTAAGGAGTCGGAAGTGGTGGTAAATTGTCGAGTACAACCGACTATAATATTTTTACTTTTTTAATTATTTGTATTCTTTGTTTCTACTTTTATGATATATGTATATGATATAGTAGTATAAAAATTAATTTTATAAAAGGGAACGCGTGGGTCATTTACAGAGCCTTCGTGGGTCAATATCTGACCCGCGGATCACAGGTTCTCCATCACGGGTATGTGGTATTAGAAGAAGTTTATAATTACTGATTTGTACGGCATACTTACAAGCTCTAGCGTAAAAGTGTGGTACACAATTACAAGTTCTATACACCAAATTCAAACGACACTCTTGATAGCACAAGTTACTGGTAAAAATCGGAAAATAGGTCAAATTATTCTCATGTTGAAAACGACATTTGCGACGATCCACCGAAGCACTATTTTTGAAGTTCTCCTCAGTAACAGTTTCCATGCTTTCCACTTTCAGTTGCAATGATTCAGGTGTAAAACCTAAATTCTGATCCACTTTCATAACGTCAAACGGACTGTGCAGGAATACCTTTAATAAAATCACGGATAAATCGTTAAAAACTTTTCTATCATTATCGTTAAAACACAAAAACTCACATTTATCGGTGAGACATCAAATCCCAAAACATTATAATTGACATCATCTTCGAAATAACTGCATTTCTTAACCTTAATATAAAACGGAGATTTGTCTATATCCATCGGAATAAGATTTCCTTTAATCATATAACTGGCGCTGTATTTATTATCTAACATTGAATTGGTCATATAACATAAACCATATTCCGTTAAAATTTGTCTAGTAGCAATAATAAAATCACCCGATATGGCTCGAATTTTATCCAAAGGATTATCAATGTCTTTAAAATATTTTAAAGTTTTATCCTCGGTTAAATTATAAATCAAATCCATATAATTTAAAGGTTTTACATCCAACTTATCCAGCATTATGTCAATTTCATTATTAATGGGTATATTTCGGACATTGCTATAGGTAGTATTAGCTAAGGCCTCTAAAAATTCAAAGAGAATTTCAGCTTGGGAACCATTTAGATTTTTTTGCCTAAAATGATCATAAATATATAAATGTTTGTACGTAATACTCGTATCCTCATATACACATAAATAACTGTATAAAATATTATTGTAAAAAACTTTTAAAACAACTTAAAAATTTACCCCCGAATTCATCAATAAAATTTTTGGACTTAGTAGTGGAGTAAATTTTAAGCAAAACGATATATTTTGTCTCCTTTTCCAGAGTTGCATATATACATATATACAATATAGCACCATATTGGGATGCAATACCGATCAAGCATTTATTATGGATCATTTATACAGTATGCGTACTGTTTCTTTTATGGAACATGTTGCTTGTCAATGAAGCGGAGGACGGACAACTTACAGACACAAATATGCATGATTAAATCGATTTATAGAAAATTAATTTCTGGCGGACTATATGGCTAAAGTGATAATTGAATTAGATATGTGAAAAATTAGTATTTTGTAGTTGGCAGGACTTGAACTTAGAGCGATTTCGAACCTCCGCGCTTAACAGAGGCCTTTTCATTTCACACCTCTAATTAAACTATCAACTATCACTTCAGTCATTTACTCCGACAGAAATATATTTTCTATAAATGGTAAAAAAATGCGTACATAATAGATTGATTTATGTGCTGATACTGAATGACAAACATAATCTAAGTAATGGAGTCATCCTAAAATATATTGAATCGTATTTTGTTCCATTTCATTATTTGTGTGCTGTAGATTTATTGAATCTATAATTTTCCATTTGCTCCATTAATATGTTTGATAAGAACTTTTTGTATACATTTATATAAATACATGAGTATCTGTTTACATTTTCTATATACAATTATGTGCGTAGGTATTTAAAAGCCGCTTTCAAAAACAGAAACCAAACATTTTTAATCAAACATTCAATTTGCGGACATTGCAAAAGGAGTCAACCAGCCTCTACTATATTCCCATTGTACACCGTACACCGCACACCGGTGACATTTATATATATTGTGTTTAAAATAACCACGTCACACTTCACTTACCGCTTATATTCATTAAATAGTTGTCTATCTAAACGAGCCAACGGACATATAGTTACACTGGGCATTGTTGTGTTCCAATAGTAATAATCACGTTCTAGGCCCACTACGGTGCTTTTCGTATAATAGCGATCAACAGATTCCAGGCCAAGTTGCACGCAAAAATACAATGATATAATTAAGAGAATCGACCACAAGCATCTGACATTTAGCATTTTGCAGATATGAAAAAAAAACGACAATATTGAAAATTAATGAAGCAGAACAATAAATAAAACTACAACAAACAAAATGCATAAAAAGTGTAACATAGTACAAATACTTGCATGCTATGTTCACAAAATTTCAATTGAATATGCTTAAAGGTAAAACTAGACTCAGGCCATTCCTAGTAACCAATAAAAAAAATGTATTATGCTTAGGGAAGGTCACTCATGAACACATACACTCTTTGAAGCACCATTTTTTATGGGTGGTTAAAATTTTCTTGTACCTAGAATTCGGCTCATCTATTCAGGCTGGTGATAAAGCTTAGACTAAGCATTTTGCCACGACGATTCCTAAGGATTTTTAAGGATTCTACAATCCTTAAAAAATATTCTTTTTAATTATGGCAGTCTTATGCTATGCGAAACATGATTATTTATCCATTATGTTGTGGTTTGTACTATACCCGATTTCAGTTTTAGTAATAAAAACTAATGCTCTTTTTTATATCAATATATTTTTAATATGTTATAGTAGGTATAGACATTTTGTAGCGTAGAAAAGAAAAGAGAAAGATTCCACAAGTACATTGTTGTGGTATAAAAACGATTACGATTACAATATCGATAATTTTGCTTTTGTGTTTTGCTATTTCGCACATTTTAACATATTACATATATGGATGCTTTACGATTAAAATTTCCCGACTTGTGTTTTTAAGAGAACGATTACTTTTTACATTTAGTTCCGTTAACTTAATCTAAGCCAGCATGCGCCGTTCTGCAATATATCCCTTCATCCCAAAATTCGAAAGCACACTTTTGTTTGTATTACAAAGTAAAGGCTTCTGAATTATTTTCAAGACTTTTAATATAATAATCGAACATTTTATTATTGATTTTTATATATTTGGTAATATATGTACAGAATAATGCTTCAGATAATTGAATAAAATTTTGTGTCTATATGTTAGTTACTTCCTGAAATATAATAATAAGGTAAGGGGTTCTAAAAATGATCGAACGGGTCCAAATTTAGCACAGCCAAATATGAAGTAAATCAACTATTCTTCACTAAATTTTGTCCAAAAATATTAAGAATTGCGATTTTTACCATATAAAGACATCCATTATAATGGGAGGGGTTCTAACAATGTTACGATACGGTCAATAGGGTTTCTCTTTAGGCTAATACATGTCCTTGTAACAAATTTTATCGAAGTATCTCAAAAAATTCGACCTATAGCTTACACACAAATTTACATGGGCAGACGGAATTAGTTAAATCTATTTAGATTTCGAATTGATCGGTATAAGTGCAGGTGGGTGTGGCATTTGCTGTTTAGGAGTTACAAACATCCGCACAAACTTAATATTGTGTATCCTTTGCCAAAAGTAGTGCAGGATATAATAAGTTTATAATAATGTTGATCTCGCAAATATAGTTATTAACAAATAAGGGAGAGTAGTGCCTGATGGAACTGATTGTAATATGAATTTTTTCGACTTTTGATAATATGACATGATATGATGATGAGGATCCACTGCTTTCCTGGAACGAGGGCAATGTGTATTTTTCATGTCAGGATAAGAAAAGTGGCACACTTTTTTGTTTGTTTCACTTAATTCTTGTATAATGAAGTTATGATATCGCAAATATGGCTCATTGGATTCATTGTACCGCAATAGACGTTCTACTTACTTTTCTATTGTTGTGATATCTCTTTTTACCACATACTGTAGCCCGTGTATGTTGCATTCTGTTAAATAGCCGGCTATAAAAGCTACAAACATTTTTGTCCTTTCACTCAATTTTGCTTGAATATAAGTAAATCGTTTTTGCTCTGGCGACATTCTTATATCTGTTACAGATTCTAGGTAACCATTAATCAAAAGGCGGATTTTACATACGACGCATATAGAATTCGTTGATTTTTCAAACAGTTCTGGGAAAATCAGTAAATCGGTTTACTACATACACATGGATAAGGAATTACGAATTAAACTAGTGTAATTTAAAGGATATCAGCCTAAAATGATTTATAATATTAAATGGATCTTTAATCAAACTGCAAACTCAACTATATTACAGATGAATAACTAAATTAAATGATTTGCCTTCAATATTATCAAAATTAATTCCTTTTTAGTTTTTTATTCTCTTACTGTTCCTGTCCAAATAAAACTAAAGTGTAAAGTCACTATTATGAATTCACTATGACGCTTGCATGTCTACAGTGCTTAATAGTAAGTCTGTTTTTCCTTGCTATTAAAAGAATGACAGTCGAGTGTTAATGTGTTATAATAAGTACATCGCAGGATAAATATATATGTACACATCCAGGTCAACAATTGTGCACGTCAAGTGTTCAACCTTTTAGAGTTTATTGAATAATTATGATATAATAAAATATTAATGGCTTAAATTGTTCAACACTAAAACACGAACCCTTAATAAAATGTTTAAAACAAAGATTAAAACGAATACTTAGTAACTTACTTATCTATCCTTTGATTAAAAAAAGAAGGTGGTGGGCGGCGGTACTTGCTTATTTTTTATACCCTCCACAAAGGGTTTCGTTCGCGCACCCTGAAGGAGGCCTCAGACAACGCACTGAGCATCGGCATATATTGAACCTAACCTAACCTCATGAAATTTTGTACCAACATTGTAAGTGTCTGTACGCAGATTGCTATTTGAATTGGATAAAATCACTTTAAGTGCCACGCTATCAATCGACTAAAAACTATCTAAAAGTCACAATAATTGACCTATGAAAATTTCACTTGATATACATATTCGTACATATTTGTAAATAGCACATTTGTCGATGTTGCGTTCTCTTAACGGGTGTGTCTGTTTATATAAAAACCTTATTTGGCGTAGAATTCTATTTGTAAATGGGCACATGATGCAAACACTGTTATAGGGCGCAATCAGGTTTGTACATAGACGGTGAGAAATTAAAGATTTTGTCTAAACCAAATATAATTTTTTTACGGCTTTAAATATATAATATAAAGGTCTGTGAAATGTGTACACTGATCATATGTTATGGACATTTATATATATATACTTATGTGAAATTTGTGCAGTTAATCTAAACATACCTTTACGTTGAAATAGGGTTCACGCAAATTAACATTTAATGTCAAAAGGCAATTAAAATTAACAGAATATTTTATGAAAATTAAAAGTATTCACCTATTAGTAAATACTTTATATGTATACCTTATATGTACAATTATAATTAAGTAAAAACAAGTGAAAATGTTATAGTCGATCAAGCCCGACATTTAATAACCTACACCATTTAATTAAACAAGTTACACAAGTTATGCTATCTCAGTAAAGAAGAGGCATTCCCGCCGGATCGGAGCATAGGTCACCACACCGCACCACGCATTACGAAGTAACTTATGTAGCATTGTATACATATAGAACTAAATTACACACGCGGACATGGCTAGATCGATTCAGATTTTTATGCTGATGTATATACTTTATAGACGGCACCTTTTGAGTGTTGCCAATGGAACAACAAACTTAGTACTCAACTTATTGGGATGGTATAAAGATATACTTGGGCAAAATAATGTACGCAAAATAGAGTACCCACTAAACTTCGTTTTCAGTTATAGTTGCAATGTGAGCGCGTTGTTTCACTGGTTTTGCGCACTTTCTATAGCAACCCGCTTACAAAAACGACCGTCACTTTCCAAGTTGGGAAACCATATCTCAATTTTATAAATCTGTGTGCTATAATAAAAAGATTTCTACACTAACACACAAAAGAATACACAGACTCAGTATCCAATACTGATTCAAATATATGCATAATATGCTTTATTTGTATTTTTTTTGTTTTTCTTTTTTTTAAATTTTTAAATTTTTTTTTTGTTTTTTGCTGCTGTTGTTTTTTTGTTGTAGATTTTTTTAATTTTTATTATTATTATTGCTATTATATATTTTTTTGCACTAGTTTGATTATATTTTACTTGCTTTGTATTATTTAGTATTTAAGTTTTCTTTTAAATTTCCATTTCTGTTTAAATTTTTAAATCGTTGTAATCATGTGTTTAATTAATTTTGTATAAGTTAATAACTTTATGACTCAGAAAACCACTAAACCACTGAGTTGCGGCCGAGTGGCTTTCTTCTATTTAACCTTTTTTTGTCAAGCTGCAGAATGCTTACATTGCAGCTTGACGAAAATAATTGGCACACTTATTTTACAATCGCGGAAGTGCTGATCATGCGTTCCGCGGTTGCAAGCTTAAATTTAGCTTTTGCTAAAAATAAAAAAAATAAAAAAAATAAAAAAAATAATTAACGGATTTGCAATTTTGCATAATTCAAACGGACAGTGGTTCTCAAGCACGGACGTTAGTTCTTAACTCTCCCCCTTCTAAAATCGATCGTCCTCGATCGCTGAGGGTTATTATAATATTGCCAATTTTTCTTATTACTACCATTATTATTATCATATTTTATTATTACATTTCATTTTCATATTTTTACTATCGTCATTGTATTGTAAATACTCGTTCTTACATATGCCAACATCAAATGCTTTCACAATTGATTTAATGTTTCTTCTGTGTAAAAAATGTTTAAATGTAAAACCCTACCATACACATTTGTCAATAAAGCGCACAATTCTGTGTGGGCTGATCTTATAATTACATAATAAAGTTGGCATATTTTAACTTTAATATATTTTTTAATACAGATAGAAAAAGAATACAATAAAAGAAAATGAACAAAAGCAAACACATATAGAGGCATGTAAATTTTGATTTGTAAATGTTAATTTATGTTAATTATTATTATTAATTATTAATTGGTACCGACTCCGTGGTTAGAAGTTTCTCTATTTCTTCAATGTTAAAAATGGTTGGATTAATAATTTCGGCTTTTGCCAACATAATAGACAGTGCAATGTTATTCAAGTGCGTAATTACCTCCTGTAACTGGTTTATTCTTTCTGTAGTATCGTTAATTTTTCCCTGTACAATACCATTTATATTTCTTTGAAAATTATTATTTTCTATTATCCTATTTCCATTATTTATTAAAAACTTGTAGTCGTCATAGGTCATCACGTTGCCCGCTGTGACTGC
Organism: Ornithomya fringillina; assembly: GCA_963978525.1. Lineage (NCBI taxonomy): Eukaryota > Metazoa > Arthropoda > Insecta > Diptera > Hippoboscidae > Ornithomya > Ornithomya fringillina. The sequence goes on along the minus strand of OZ021690.1, from coordinate 15,498,614 downwards.
TATAAAGCTGAAGCGTGTAGTCTATAATTGTTTCATACGAACTCGCTATTAATATAAATAAAAGCCTGTAAAGACATATAAATTGCATTTCAGAAAGGTGAGAATATCTATCTCAAATTGTCCTTTTGAATTCTTTTACCCTCTATAAGGACTGTGGATCCCAAGTCCCTTTCAACAATTGTTTCTTCAAATATTTTACTAAATTTATTTCCTAAACGTTTGTTACGTTTTACAAAAACTATATCCCCAGGTTGGAACGTTCTAGCGGTTGCATCTTTGTTATGTCAAGTAGTCTGTCTTGAGCTTGTTTAATTTTGTCTTTTCTTTTAGCCCTTTTATGTCCGTTGGTAACAATCTCTAATTGATCGTCTTTCCTAACAACATCTTTCACTAGTTTCTTGCTATGAAGAAATTTAACGGAAGGAAAAGCTGTCAGAATAGGGTCCTGGATTTCTGCCAGGGTTGGAAGATCACATTGTGGTACGTTAGTAGTTCCTGCATTTATGATAGACCCCAACGTATTGATTAAGCCAACAAAGGTTATGAAATAACGTTTGAATTTTTGAAAGAATATTTTTAGGAAGCTACGATTATTTTCTCCTTTCTTTTTCACGAGTTGATTTTTATATTGATTAACAGGATAGTCAACTGTTTTTATAGTTTTTGTGAGGGACAGCTGGCTGTGTGCTGTTTCTGAGGAATTGGATATGATGTGAATATTTTGCCTGGACAGGGCATCGGCCACTGTATTTTCTTTACCAGGTTTATAGTGAAACTGGGGTGAAAATTTTTCTATGAAGTTTCGCCAACGTTTTATTTTACTATTTGGGTTTTTCTTTGATATGGAGAATGTTAGCGACTAGTGATCCGTAAATATATGGATCCCAGTAACCCCATACAGATAATGTCTCAAATATTTTAAAGCTCATACAATGGCAAGGAGTTCTCTCTCGTTTGTCGCGTAGTTTTGTTCCTGCCTAGTTAGGGTTCGAGAGATCATGGTTATTGGTCTTCCATTTAGTGAGAGGACTGCCCCAATAGCTACTGCTGAAGCATCTGTTGTTAATTCAAATGGTTTATTGTAGTCGGGGTAGGCTAGTATAATGTCCTCGGACATGAGAATTTGTTTAAGTTTGTTAAACGCATTGCGCGCTTCTTGATCGAATTCTATCTTAACTTTTTTTGAAAATTTTGCCCCAACATTCCCGTTGTCTCCACGGAGATATTTAGTGAGTGGTTTAGCGATGCCTGCATAGTCTTTTATGAATTTTTTGTAATAACCTGAGAGTCCTAAAAATGATCTTAGTGATCTCAGTGATTTTGGTTCTTCATATTCGGCTATTGCCTTTACCTTATGTGGGCAAGTTGATATGCCCTTGCCTGATATTCTGAAGCCCAAAAATTCTACTTCTTCTCTAAAGAATTTGGACTTTTCAGAAGATATTCTCATCCCTGCTCTACCTAATTTTTGAATAATTTTCTTTACATCTCTTAAGTGTGATGACTCATCGGGAGAGTATACTATTATATCGTCCATGTAAACCTGACACGTTTTCCCTATATCGTCTCTAAGTATGTCATCGATCGCCCTTTGGAAAATACTAGGCGCATTCTTCAGTCCGAAAGGCAAGCCACAAAATTCGTATTTACCATTATTCACGCTAAAGGCTGTCTTTTTTCTGTCAGCCTCTTTTAAAATAATTTGATGAAAGCCAGATTTAAGATCCGGTGTGGCAAAATATTTTGAGTTGCCCAGATTAGCTAAAACAACTGATATGTCTGGCATTGGATATTTGTCCTCATATGTATGATCGTTTAATTTTCTGAAATCGATTACCAGTCTGTGTTTAGGATTGCCCTCTTCGTCAAATCCCTTCTTCTTAACAACATGTATTGGAGAGTTATATGCTGAATATGACTTCCTTATAATACCGTCTTTTAACAGTGCTTCTATCTCTTTATTCACAAAGCCTTTCACCGAGGCAGGATACGGATATGGTCTGGAATAGATAGGGTTGTCGTTTTTAGTCTTCACCTCTGCAAAAACTCTTGTGTTGTAGGGCAGTGCTCTATCTGAGTTTGCAAGGCATACCAATTGTTTGCTAGCATGTTTTCGAAATCGTTATTTACGGTCATAGGGGCACGTGACGCCTTGACCCCAATATTGTTGACCCTATTTTTGTAACCTAGGCAATTAAGTTCGTCTTCACAGTGAACGGTACCTTTTCCAACGTCTATTATGGCGATAGTTTCTTTTAATAGATCATAACCTATTGTAACGAGATTTTCAACCGGCACGGGGTTAGCCGTCGGACCAGGGTATCCCGCCCATTTATTTATAATATAAAAGGACGCTCTTATTTCAATTTCCAAAACATATAATTCAATTTTATTTAAATCTGTACTTAAGTGCTAGTGTGTACGTATGTATTTTATATGTATAATATGTGAACGTATTTATGGGTTTTCTTATTTGCCCCTCACTCACTCAGTTCATGTGATTTTCGCCACAAATTACATCGTTGTCAATGACCAAGCTTACCGTTGTGAATATCCGCCAGGATTACTCCCTGCGAACAGGTTTCCACCCTGCATGATGAGATTTTGCTAAGGATGCTATGGATATTCTAAGATGCAGTTGACCAGGCTTACACCCTGCAGGTGACAATCAGGCTTACACCATGTATAAACATCCGGTACAAGGAAAACGTTGTTGTATATTCTACAAGGCTTACACCATGTAGCATAAATACCAAGATCTTTGTTGAATATATTTATTATTATTATATTTATTTACTATCAATACAACGAAAACAATATACACATATCATATTTAACAAATTGTGAGATTTTATCTTTAGATATTTCAACAACAAGTTCATTTCAATTAAATTGAGATTTTACATATGATAGAGAGCTACTAATGAGGAAAAGATAGGGAAAAACCTCATATTTAATGTAAAATTAATATTTTATATAAAAATGTAAAAATGTAAAAAACAAAACAAAAAAGGAACAAATTATTGTTTTGGAACAATTCATCTTAAAGATTTCTTATATATTCATGTCTTGAATTTCTACATCTTTCGGTGAAAGAGGTCGTCAAGGTATGTAACAGGTCTTTAATCATTATATTTCTACTTCTTTTGTGGAGTTCAATTGTAGGAAATCTTCTTGGTAGATTTAATATCATTTTGAGAACTTTGTTCTGAATAAGTTGTAACTTATTTAGATGTGATTTGGCACTTTGGGGGTACCATGCCGGGCAACCGTATGTTAATATAGGTCTAATACACATATTATATATTAAATGCTTGTTTTTAAAGTTCAGTTTTGATTTCTTGTTTAAAAGAGGGTACATTGACCTACTGCATTTCAGTGCTTTATCACAAATTCCTCGTATATGCTCTTTGAAGGAGAGTTTCTGATCCATTAATACTCCAAGATAAATTATTTCATTCTTCATACGAATCAATGTACCGTTAATGGTAAGTTGAGTAGAAGGAATTCTTTTGGGCGATTTGTTGAATGGAAAGATGATTGTTGTGTTTTTAGGTCATTAATACGGATTTTCCATTTCGCAAAATATTTTTGTGCAAATTTTAAAGCCCTTTGCATATTTTTGACAATAGTATTCGATAGTTTCCCAGATGTTAATAGCGCAGTATCATCAGCATAAAATGCTCCTACAAGTTTCCTCGGGAGTTTAATATCTGAAGTGAAAACCGAAAAAAGCAGTGGTGAAAGTACGGATCCTTGCGGAACTCCTGCAGAGATGGATCGTGGGGTGGAATTAGAGTTATCCAAATTTACAATAAATGATCTCTGCCTAAGAAAACTTTGAATTATTTTTTGTAAGTACAAAGGGCACGCAAACTTATTTAATTTATAAATAATCGCATCATGCCAGACACAATCAAAAGCCTTTTCAATATCTAAAAATATTGCACCCGTGCTTAATCTTTTGCGTTTGTTTTCAGATATTATATTTACAATTATTTTAATTTGATGCACAGTTGAATGTTCTGGTCTGAATCCAAATTGTTCCTGGCAAATAACATTTCTATCATCAGTGAATTCTTTTAATCTGGTGTAGATAATTTTTTCAAAAATTTTAGCCAATATACTTAACATGCTTATCGGCCGGTAACTTTCAGGCAGTTTTGGATTTTTTCCTTTCTTTAAAACAGGGGTAACTTTTGCAATTTTAAATAAGTTGGGATAATGACCATTTTCCATTTGTTGAATATATGTTGTATAAAACCTTTATATAAAATCTTTGTTGTATAAAATCTTCGTTGTATAAAATCTTTGTTATATGTTCGATTAAGAACGGTATGAACGAAACTCGATGCTACGTCCTTTGCTTGATTTCTGTGTTAAATTCTTAGATACACGTGGCTAAGCTTCGCTGTTTAATCCTTGAAGTTGACAAAAACGATTGATGGTAACCAAAGAAGATCGATGTTGACTCGTGGACAGCTAGTAGCAAAAAGAGGACGATAGCTCGTCGATTTCACATAGCAAAGCTTGGTTTTCACATTACGATTGGAATATCGTAAATATTCCAATAAGATTTGCTGACGTGGCAGTGAGTGAGGTTGCCAGATATACCTAACTATTACACTGGGTGTTTAACAAATATTAATAACAAATTCAATGTAATACTTTTCTTTTATATACAAGTGTAAAGCTATGTGTATGGTGTATTGTATAAGTGATCTATATATGTAAATAAATTAAGTATTAATATATATATACTTATATCTATGATATATCACAATGGTTATACAATGGTTTTACAATGTTATGCTATAAGAGGAGCAAGTGTGATAGAAAAACGAGTGGAACGACTTTTCTCGTCACACGGCCCCCCTCCTTGAAAATCCTAAGTATCTAAGTATTCTAAGTATATTTTCATTTTTATCACAAACGTTTATTCAATTCAAAATTCAGGTATGTATTAGAAAACTAATTATTTCTTAACAAACTTAAATAATCATTCGATTTCAAATTCATTGTTTCCACATAGTAGTAATATATAATGTATAAGTATATATAATGTTGTATAAAGTAAAAATGGAAGTTCAAAGTTCATTTTAAAAATTCATTGCTTGTATGAAGTGTGAAGTGTTACATACAGTAGGATAATAGTATATCTTATATTTATAGTTAAAGGGATGTAACAAGTTTATATAATATAAAGATATAACCAGTTTATATAAAATAAATGTTTAAATTCAATTCATAGTAATTTTTTTTTCCTATATATATATATATACGAATACGTATAATTAAATTTGTACTTCTGTGAGCGTGACATTGCTGGTAGATACTGACATGATATATGGCTAAGGAACTTTGTTTACGTTGAGTGAAAATTTGTATCATCTTGGAAATCGTCTTGATTGATATCGATGGCTTACACTTTATAAATGGTTACTTTCCCATTCCGGGCAAAAGCAACCCTATAAACGCCATCCTCTAACTCAAATCGGTGCTTGCACCGACGGCCTGGCCGCCAATTCTTCTGCAGCTCTTCAATGCGGGGAGTTAGTTGACGTAATACTGGCTGGGGAATACCCGCAACGTGCCAGCCATGAGGCGTGACAACAGGACGCGTCGGTTGTCTATTGTTGCGACCTTCTGATGAAAACTGTTGCGAGTTTCCCTGCATTTGTTGGTACTGAAGGCTTTGTCTAGACGTACAGGGGCGTTCTGATGACATTGGTGGTGCATGGCCACGGCGACCATAATCAAGAACCAGATAACTAAGTTGAGCGTCATGCTTGTTACTATTTCGACCAGTGTGGTTATGATTACCACGTTGTGGTGTTCGACGTTGAAACAAATTGTTTGATGACATGGGTGGGCTACCATTGTTTCTTTGGCGTTTGCCCGCACCTTGACGCCCACGTCCGCGAAGTGGCGACGTGGCAGCCAACATAGCGGTTGCACATTGAGATTTTGCCAGCTCTACTACTAGGAATTCGCTGATTATAAGTTGTTCATCTGAGGGGACTTCGTTCGGTGGATCTACTGTACTTGAAATTCTTGCTTTGTGTTCCACGTTCTTTGCATTAGTCTTTGGTTCTTCGTAGGCGTTATCAGTTATTACTTTTGCCGTGCTTTGGTTCTTCTTAGGTTTCTTCGTTATATTATTCATCTTAGGACTCGTGATTGCTCTGTTTACAATTTTAAGATGATTTTCTCGTATCGTTGTGGTATTTGTGTTTGTACTATGTGCGGTTATATTTTCTAAGATTTTACTTTTGTTTTCGTTTGCTTTATAATCATGGCTGTGGATTAATTTAATAGGCTGGATACTCGACTTAGACATCCGAGCATTTCGGTTAGAATTTATTTCGAATGTCTGCTTAGCGTTAATGTTACTTGTCTGTCGTCTTAGTGTATTTTTCTGAGTTTCTGGTTTCATGTTTGATGTAAAGTTCGCTTTAGATGTTAACGTCTGAGCTGGGCTTTTAGTCACAGTCGGATTGTTTTCACTCTCGCTCGCGCTAAACGTCCGAGCAGAATTATTTTGTCTAATATTTTTGGTTACTGTCGCGTAAGTTGGACTCTCGTTCGGATCATAGATTCGAACAGAATTAATAGGTACATAGCTTGTCATTCTGGGTTTTGTCAATGTTAGAATGGATTCTCGGGCGATAAATACGCGTTCTCCAACCGCGTTGGATGGATGAAATTGAACCGAAGCGCCGGCACAGGAAAGTGTAGCTTGAAAGGCTACCAAAAATCCAAAACCTAGTATAACATTTTCACGGGCACCAGGCATAATACGAAATTCGATGATACGACTCATATCGCCAAGTTGTACTTTGCATGACAGGGCTTGAGTTATCCGTCGGCGTGAGCCATCTGCTAATGTTATATGTATGGTGGTACAATTTCGTATATCGTTCGGCCCTAGTTGATTCGCGTAAGCTTGGCTAAGGAAGCAGCATGTGGCGCCTGTGTCTATTAAGCCAATTATTTCAACTTCATTTATTAATACTGTGGCAGTTAATTGATCGCCCGTGCAATTGAAAATCGGCTGTATTGGAGAGGGATTTACTGATGGTGGCGGGACTCGAACGCCCCTCACTGCGTTCGGGCCCCTCTGGCGTTTCCCTGCGACTGCTGACGGCGACAACAATCATAAGTCCGGACACCTATGGTACCACAGTCCCAACAAAATAGCTTTTGTGGGTTTCTGCAGCTGCGGGCGGTGTGTCCGGCACCTCCACATCGATAGCACGCCATTCGAACATTTTCTATCTTAGCATCTTGTTGGTTCGGGTGACTTGTTTCATTATTTCTGGTTTGTAAAGTATTTCCTGTTTGACGGTTATTACGTACAAAATTTTGTGTATCACGTCTTGGAGACCGTTGAATATTTGATTGGTTATTATACTGGTTACTCGTTTGGTTTCTCGTCTGGTTCCTACGCAAGTTTGTGGGTGAATTATTTTCTGGTGCCTCATTCGCCAACCTGTGGGCTTCACGGGCCGGTGGCATTCTTTGATGGGCATTCGGGATACATTCATAATCCCCTGCGAGTTCTAAAAGTTCGTTCAAATCCTTGAAATCGTTGCGGCGAATGTACCGGAGATAATCCGGCAAGGCGTTGCGAAATATTCGATTTAATTTTTCTTCTTCTGTCATCATCGTATGCCTCATTTTTGTTTGCAGATCCAGTACATACGTTTTAAAAAGTTCATTCGGGCGCTGCTTACGAGCGCGTACTTCATCTTCCACCCTCTCTAAATACCTTGGTGGCAAGAAAAATTTTAATAAATCTCCTTTGAAAGCACGCCATGACTCCCAGTGGGCGTTGTTATTACGGAACCACGTTAATGCTTTGTCCCGTAGAAATTGAGGCATAGCCGCTGGTAATACATGTAATTCAATGCCGTACGTTTCGGCCATCTCTTCTAGCCGTTCAATAAAAGTGAAGGGGTCTGGCCCGCCTGTATACGAGATGCCCCATTTCCGCACCGTATCCATGACGGTTCTTTTATCCATTTCTGTATATTTTGTACTAGCTGATGGTGTCTCGATTTGAACTCGTTTCTGTGGTTTTACTGGTGGTACGACTGTTTTAATAGTATTGGCATCTTCGTCGTCATCATCGTCTTCATCTTCATCATCGCTTTCTTTATTTGTTTTATCAGATGCACCCCTTGGTCCTTCGTGATGCGCTTGTATAGTAAGTAGTCGTTTCATTTCTTCAGCGGTGTGGTCCTTTGCTAAAAATTTCTTAAATCGGCTGCGAAGTTCTTCAACCGTGCTGCTAGAGTCTATACCAAATTCCTTTAAGTAGGCAGCGAGATCTTCTTTGCGGAATGGATACAACCAGGTGGTACGAAATTCTACATTCGCCATGACAGTATTAATTTTCAATGGTAAGTGATATAAAGTATTTTCCGTTTTCCTTTTTTTTTTTTTTTAGCTCACCTGAGTACCGATGTAGCTTACTGTGATTTAAATTGTGTTTTTTTTTTCTCCAGAAATCGCTGAGTACTTCACAATTCGTTGTTGTTAATTCGTTGGATGTAATTCTAGTATAATTTCTCGTTTATTTGCATTTTGTATTTATTTCACTTAATTTATTTAAATGTACATGCTATCGGTCAAGATACACCTTACAAGCCATTCTGTTTTTATTTAATGTACTTTCTTAAAACTCGGCAGCTCGCACTACTTTTTTTTTTTCTTGATTATATATGTTAATAATTATTAATGAAACACAGCATTCTAAGAAAATCAAGCCATAATAATTCTAACTTTGTTATTTATTTTTAACTTGTTTTATATATATTGATCTATAAACATTTTTTTTTTTTTCATATATGTAGGATGTATAATTATGCAATATGTTGTATTTTAGCACACATTGATCACTACATGAAAATAAGTTGGTTTCGCAGTATAACGATTTTAAGTATTGCTTATATATTAAATACTCTTGGTTTTCTTATATTTTAAATATATTCTATGTTCAAATTGTTTGTTTTATTTAATAATTCACTTCCATTTACTCTGACATATGAAAGCGTTATTAACTTTTCTCCACGACAAAATTTCTTTATTTCAAAATTCATATATGAAATTATTATAATCTTTTATTTAATTCTCTAATTTAACCACGCATGTTTTATTTGTTAAATTGCTTACGCACACTTTAATTGTTCTTTAATAACTGCCCTTCACAATTTATTTTCTCTCAATTTTTTCCTTCATAATTCTATTCTATTGTTATTAATAGCTGAATTAAAACTTAGTGTTTTGTTGTAATTTTAATTTTGTCGAAATATCAATGCAATAATATATGAGAGGATTCAGCTAACAACTAACCGCTATGTTTTTGCTCTTTAAATCATAACACTTTGTTTTTTTTTTTTAAATCTTTGCACAATAGCTTACGGCTCTTTAGGCGTTATATATTTACGTAAGTTATATTGAGTTTAACTAAGAATTAGGTACAGTAACGTACTTTTAGCATAGTCCAAGGTCATAATCATCAGTTCATAATTACATTACATATAATAATATGTATATCACATTATATGTACATTATATTACAATATAATATAGTAGATATTATATTGTATTATACCATTGGCTTAGCAGGACGAGCGTCCCTGCTCGGGCGCCAATGTAACGAGATTTTCAACCGGCACGGGGTTAGCCGTCGGACCAGGGTATCCCGCCCATTTATTTATAATATAAAAGGACGCTCTTATTTCAATTTCCAAAACATATAATTCAATTTTATTTAAATCTGTACTTAAGTGCTAGTGTGTACGTATGTATTGTATATGTATAATATGTGAACGTATTTATGGGTTTTCTTATTTGCCCCTCACTCACTCAGTTCATGTGATTTTCGCCACAAATTACATCCTTGTCAATGACCAAGCTTACCGTTGTGAATATCCGCCAGGATTACTCCCTGCGAACAGGTTTACACCCTGCATGATGAGATTTTGCTAAGGATGCTTTGGATATTCTAAGATGCAGTTGACCAGGCTTACACCCTGCAGGTGACAATCAGGCTTACACCATGTATAAACATCCGGTACAAGGAAAACGTTGTTGTATATTCTACAAGGCTTACACCATGTAGCATAAATACCAAGATCTTTGTTGAATATATTTATTATTATTATATTTATTTACTATCAATACAAAGAAAACAATATACACATATCATATTTAACAAATTGTGAGATTTTATCTTTAGATATTTCAACAACAAGTTCATTTCAATTAAATTGAGATTTTACATATGATAGAGAGCTACTAATGAGGAAAAGATAGGGAAAAACCTCATATTTAATGTAAAATTAATATCTATACTAATATTATAAAGAGGAAAGATTTGTATATTTGTATTTTTATATTTTTGTATTTTTGTATTTTTGTATGTAACGAGTAAACTCAAAAACTACTGGACCGATTTCAAAAATATTTTCGCTAATAGAAAGCTACATTACCACTGATTAACATAGGCTATATTTATTGCCAAAAATTGTTGGGGATCCCTGGACATTCCTACTATTACTAACCCAAGGTGTAAAAAAATTAGTCATAAAATATCTTTCATCGAATACGCTGCGGAAAGTATTGATGTTAAAACAAAAAAAATTCTACAATATTATAGAACATATCAATATCTACAAAAAACTTCCCGAGACCATATGTCCAACTATTGTACTTATGTCACTATAACCCCTTTTTATACCCACCATTGGTAGTAATATTGCCAATTAAGAAATTAAGTATTCACAATAAGTATTTCACAATATTTAAATAGTAGGGAAATCTGAAATCTGACAACGGCATGTGCGGATACCACTCCAGATGCATCACTAGATTCTGGAGAGGATTTTAGGCATAGGCAACGTTTTATCTCGCGAGATAACCGAGTTCCACGCAGGTGAAGCCGCGAACAACAGCTAGTTTTATATAAAAATGTAAAAATGTAAAAAACAAAACAAAAAAGGAACAAATTATTGTTTTGGAACAATTCATCTTAAAGATTTCTTATATATTCATGTCTTGAATTTCTACATCTTTCGGTGAAAGAGGTCGTCAAGGTATGTAACAGGTCTTTAATCATTATATTTCTACTTCTTTTGTGGAGTTCAATTGTAGGAAATCTTCTTGGTAGATTTAATATCATTTTGAGAACTTTGTTCTGAATAAGTTGTAACTTATTTAGATGTGATTTGGCACTTTGGGGGTACCATGCCGGGCAACCGTATGTTAATATAGGTCTAATACACATATTATATATTAAATGCTTGTTTTTAAAGTTCAGTTTTGATTTCTTGTTTAAAAGAGGGTACATTGACCTACTGCATTTCAGTGCTTTATCACAAATTCCTCGTATATGCTCTTTGAAGGAGAGTTTCTGATCCATTAATACTCCAAGATAAATTATTTCATTCTTCATACGAATCAATGTACCGTTAATGGTAAGTTGAGTAGAAGGAATTCTTTTGGGCGATTTGTTGAATGGAAAGATGATTGTTTGTGTTTTTAGGTCATTAAAACGGATTTTCCATTTCGAAAAATATTTTTGTGCAAATTTTAAAGCCCTTTGCATATTTTTGACAATAGTATTCGATAGTTTCCCAGATGTTAATAGCGCAGTATCATCAGCATAAAATGCTCCTACAAGTTTCCTCGGGAGTTTAATATCTGAAGTGAAAACCGAAAAAAGCAGTGGTGAAAGTACGGTGAAAGTACGGATCCTTGCGGAACTCCTGCAGAGATGGATCGTGGGGTGGAATTAGAGTTATCCAAATTTACAATAAATGATCTCTGCCTAAGAAAACTTTGAATTATTTTTTGTAAGTACAAAGGGCACGCAAACTTATTTAATTTATAAATAATCGCATCATGCCAGACACAATCAAAAGCCTTTTCAATATCTAAAAATATTGCACCCGTGCTTAATCTTTTGCGTTTGTTTTCAGATATTATATTTACAATTATTTTAATTTGATGCACAGTTGAATGTTCTGGTCTGAATCCAAATTGTTCCTGGCAAATAACATTTCTATCATCAGTGAATTCTTTTAATCTGGTGTAGATAATTTTTTCAAAAATTTTAGCCAATATACTTAACATGCTTATCGGCCGGTAACTTTCAGGCAGTTTTGGATTTTTTCCTTTCTTTAAAACAGGGGTAACTTTTGCAATTTTAAATAAGTTGGGATAATGACCATTTTCCATTTGTTGAATATATGTTGTATAAAACCTTTATATAAAATCTTTGTTGTATAAAATCTTCGTTGTATAAAATCTTTGTTGTATGTTCGATTAAGAACGGTATGAACGAAACTCGATGCTACATCCTTTGCTTGATTTCTGTGTTAAATTCTTAGATACACGTGGCTAAGCTTCGCTGTTTAATCCTTGAAGTTGACAAAAACGATTGATGGTAACCAAAGAAGATCGATGTTGACTCGTTGACAGCTAGTAGCAAAAAGAGGACGATAGCTCGTCGATTTCACATAGCAAAGCTTGGTTTTCACATTACGATTGGAATATCGTAAATATTCCAATAAGATTTGCTGACGTGGCAGTGAGTGAGGTTGCCAGATATACCTAACTATTACACTGGGTGTTTAACAAATATTAATAACAAATTCAATGTAATACTTTTCTTTTATATACAAGTATAAAGCTATGTGTATGGTGTATTGTATAAGTGATCTATATATGTAAATAAATTAAGTATTAATATATATATACTTATATCTATGATATATCACAATGGTTATACAATGGTTTTACAATGTTATGCTATAAGAGGAGCAAGTGTGATAGAAAAACGAGTGGAACGACTTTTCTCGTCACACTATTATACCGTCAAATTCATGAAGGTTGGGAAGCACATAAAATGTCACTAAGCGGTTAAATAAAAACATCTTACATTCAAATTCTACAGTACTAATGGCGTTGACAGTTTCAATTTTAAGTGGACGTTTTAGTTTAATAAGCTGGACACCCTCCAATTTTTTTATAAAATTAACAGATGCACCTGTGTCTACTAAAAATTTCAAAGTTTTTCCGTTAAATTTTTTATAAATGAGAGGTGGTTGAGACCTTGCTCTAAAATAAGGAGTGTTAATATTTCCTAAAGTGTAATAGGGTTCTTCCCGAATGCTGGGTGTACTGACTGCGTTTACCCTTTGATTTTGCGATGTGTTTTTACTATTACCAGTTCTTTTTCTAAACGTTGATGATCCTGGATCAACGTCCATGGGGGTTGGACTCTGATAATTTATGTTCGACGTTCGTCGAGACTGATTGTTAAGATTGTTAAATGGTTGATTATTAAACTGATTTGTATTGGCCATATGATAATGGCCATTTATTGAGCTATTGTTATGGTTCCTATTTGCGTGGAACGCTTGATTATTATTACGAATATTGTTTGGTCGATTCGACCTATTTGTGCCTCCTGAGCCAAATATTCGAGCGAGCTCATTTCGCCGTTGGTTGGCCTCGAGCTCCTGAGCTGTGGCCAGGGCTGAGGGTAAGTCTGGGGGATTTGAGGAAAACAAAATGTCACAAAGTGGTCGTTTAAGACCGGAAATGAAAACTCTAAGGGCATTATCTCGTGCCTTATCGTTTAAAGCAGCGATTACTGTCTCGTTATTAGCATGAACCATTCTGTTTTTATTGACTATCAAGGTTAACTGTTTGTCTACCAAATCATAAAATTCTGATGGATTTATTGCCCTGCCTAAGAACACTTAGTTCATTTTCTAAGATGTGCAGTGGTCTTTTATCCGCGTAAGTTTGGTCGAGTCTTGCAATAATGGCGTCAAAATTTAGTACAGTGTTGAAAGCTGACAGTACAGTGTTAGCACAACCTGTTATTTTATTTCTAAAAATGGCTATGGCCACGAAATAATTTTCTGATCACTGTGGGTAATAGCTCATAGCGATACGTGCCGCATGCCTCCATGCGGGATAAGCAGCAAGGTTACCTTTGAACTCAGGTAATGATTTTATCAACTCCAATGTGGTGGACCCGTTTGCCACATTAGGGTTGATGGTCACCTGTTGGTAAGTCGGATTTGCTTTAGGTGTCAGGTCATTCATTCTCTGTGTCAGACCGTCCAACTGTTGTCCGAAATCCCCTGTTATGGCCTCGACGGCCGCTCTGGCAATTCTATGACTTGATCCCTATTCATTATTTAATTTTTTTTAATATTCATATCACCCAAAAAAGGGAGGAATCCGCACTTAAATAAATAATAACTAATTTTCTTAACCACGAAATCGGTACTTACATCATTTTTAAGGTGTGGGCTGTAAAAAAGGTTTCGTTGCTTTGTTGCTGCTGTTGAGGTAATTGTTGGTTGTTATTTTTTGTTGGTGCTGCAGTTGATGATGAGCTGCTGCTTTAAAAAGCTAGGATGATGTACTGGTTGTTGAATAACTTCGTTCTATATCAATGCCGGAGCAACACAATGATGTTTTATGCCACTTCCTACAACATAAACGTGTTTGCTCCGATATCTTTAAACACTTATTACTTGGTGGTGGTAATGATGGTGGCGGTGGCGGGTGCGATTGTTATTAGAGAAAAGTTGCACGCGACACAGCACAACACGATACGCTACGGTATAATTTTTGACACTGTTTGCTAGTGTTTGCTTGAAAAATTTCACAATTTCCTCATAAATTGCAACAGCTTTTCACCAAAGTTTTGTTTTACAATATAATTTGAACGGAGTTAGAAGCACGGCGTTCAATTCAATTGTTACCGTAATAAGTGTCTAGAGGTCAATTGACAATTTCAATTAGAGTAAGAGTTCAAATTAAAAAAAAATTTGCCCCACGTTAATAAATTGGTTGTTGTTAGAAATTGGTTGTAGTTACAATCACTTCTTAATTTTTCTCTTTGTATTTGGCAGGTATTCACTTTACAAGGATCTTTTCCATACCGTAGGACATTTTTTTGAAATATTTTTATAAAATAATCCTTTTCGAAATAAAAAGGTTAATTTCCCGAAAAAATAGATTGGGCGCCAGTTAATAATTTTATTATTTATTTAGTTAATAACTTTATGACTCAGAAAACCACTAAACCACTGAGTTGCGGCCGAGTGGCTTTCTTCTATTTAACCTTTTTTTGTCAAGCTGCAGAATGCTTACATTGCAGCTTGACGAAAATAATTGGCACACTTATTTTACAATCGCGGAAGTGCTGATCATGCGTTCCGCGGTTGCAAGCTTAAATTTAGCTTTTGCTAAAAATAAAAAAAATAAAAAAAATAAAAAAAATAATTAACGGACTTGCAATTTTGCATAATTCAAACGGACAGTGGTTCTCAACCACGGACGTTAGTTCTTAACTTATATAAATCTATCAATAGCTCTTATTTTGCTGAATTTATATTGTAAAAATGAAATAAATATATAAATAAATAAATATTATACTGTTGATGATGTGTGTTATGGTATTATCTAGAGACCCACGTATAATATAACATGTTTTTAGTGTCCGGTCGACCAGGCCAAATGATCGTTATTTTATATTTTTGATGTGTAAGCCAAATTTACTAGACGATCATTGATACTTACATACATAACCAAAAGCAATGCTCCCATGGCCTTGATA
This sequence comes from Ornithomya fringillina, assembly GCA_963978525.1. Classification (NCBI taxonomy): domain Eukaryota; kingdom Metazoa; phylum Arthropoda; class Insecta; order Diptera; family Hippoboscidae; genus Ornithomya; species Ornithomya fringillina. The sequence goes on along the minus strand of OZ021690.1, from coordinate 15,482,962 downwards.
TGCATATATTCCTGTATATGAATATACATTTCATTTGTATACTTACAAAGTACACAAAATACACACAAACACACATATGAATACAAAATGCTTACTCCGTGGGAAATGCGTTTACAGGAAGACTACATAAACACACATAAACATATGTATTTCAAGAACATATTGATAAGTTATAACTAATAATTAATTTTAGCAATTGTGTAGTTAGTAAGTTAGTCTCCAGTCTTCAGTCTTGTAAGATCTTATTAAAAATGAAAATAAAATAAAAGAATCGTTATTTAAAAAAAAAAAAATTTTTTAACGCTGTCTTCGGTTGACGACATTTCTATGATGCTCTTTTTTGGGATTTGCAAAGGTTCCGACAAAGTGATATGTACATATGTACATATATTATGATGGTGTGTTTAAGATAATTGATGTAAATTTACCAATTTGTAACACACTTTGGTGCTAAACAAAATCTGAAAAAAAACCTCCAAAAACCTCGTGGCATATAACTGATTACGTCATCTATAGTTTTTTTATTTTGTATCAACTAACAAGTTGAATTCTTCGCTAAATAAGGTTTTTGCTGAATTTATTTTCGGCATAAATTTTTATGCATACTTAAATTTAGTATACATATATATACTAAACTTCAACTTTATAGGTAAATTTTTGTTGCACTGAGAGATGTCTATCGATTGCAGGAGTGGCTCCCAAGCGATTTTGCTAAACTGAATTAGTGATCTCATACAGTAAGCATTTCTGTTTCAAAATTCCAGCTAAATATCTCAAAATTTACATCCTTAAGTGGTTTAACAACGGACGAATACATGGACGGATATGCTTAGATTTTATTGCTAATCAAGAATATATACATATATACACCAATCCCTCGTTTTACACGGTACTTGTTTTACACGTTTTCGATCTTACACGGTTTTTAAAATTAAAATTTTAAAAAAATTATGTAGAAAATAACTAATTTTGACTGCACACGAATTCATTTCTATTTAATTATAAACCTGGTAACACTTCAGACGTATACATGCTTTATTTCAGACTTTTTTTCTAAAAAGTCTCAGCAAACTACAACTATAATCAATACAGCAACTGTAGAAGCAGAATCTAATGAGATTATGTTACCCAGTGATGAATCTGATATTATACAATTTCGTAAAAAAAGACTCATCGTTGGAAGTGATAGCAATTAAGTTTGATTAAAATTAGGAAGATAAGTCTTATTTATAGTTGGAGGATCGTTTTCGTTTGTTTTTGATTTTCTTTTTTTTTTAATTTAATTTAAAATTTCAACATATACAATTCATTTTTATAATAAAATTCTTCTACGCTTTTATTCTTCTCTTTTTGCGTTCTTTATACTTTATTATCTCCTCCTCCGTTCTATTTTGTCTACATAGTATTAAGATAAACAACTCTTTTTACTCTTTTTTGCAACTTTATATACAGGGGTCCCAACAATAGTTATTATATTTCCAAATATTTTTTATTTAAATCAAGTACAGTATTTTTTTTCTTTTCTATGAAATATATTTCTTGTTTTTATACCCTCCACCTTTTTAATTATAGGCGTTTGCGTTATTCAATCACGCCCATTTGTGGCACAGTGTTGGATAACGGTACCACTTATATATACACCAAATTTCAACTTGATAGGCATAGTATGGTGCGATATATAATTTTTTAACGATACAATTTTTTCGAGGTATGATGAGATTTTCGTTTATTGTGGACGTGTCTCTTTACCGATTTTGCCCAATTTCAATACGGAACAGCGAAATTGAACTAAGAATACGTATGCAAAGTTTCAATTTGATATCTCAAAAATTACGACCGTGAGAGTGCCAACAACAGACGGACACACGGACACACGGACGGACATGTCTCAAACGATTTCTCTTTTCATGCTGATTAAGAATATATATGGTTTGTGGGATCTCCGACGCTTCCTTCGATGTGTTGTAAACGGATGATCAAAATGAATATACCCTCTTCCCTAAGGTGGAGGGTATAATATATGTGTAAATAATAAAAAAAATTAAGCGTACTGAAAGAAACTTAATGTGGCGATACTTCGGAAACCGACGCCTTTCACCCCTGCAACAGAAAACATCGTTACAACGGAGCCGTCTCTATATGAAGAACCAACAACGACATTAATTGCACCTATATTAAATCAGCCGAACGCCAGCAAGAGAAAAAACTGTGATGACCACCTTAGCAAGTTAGCAATGATGGAAATTATTCGAAAATAGGGAGTTACATATAACGGAGGACCCGATCCTTTTGCATTTTTAGAGCGTATGGAAGAACTAGCAAACACTTATGGTATCGACATGGATTGTTTACCTAGTACCATGCCACAATTTTTGCGTGATCAAGCGTTAATATGGTTCTGGAACAACAATCAACGTTGGGAAACGTGAAAGTCATTTAAACAAGACTTCCTCAAATTCTTTATGGCACCACGTTATTTGGAAAAGATAGAAGACGAAATAAGAGCGCGTAAACAACGACCCCGAGAGAAATTCAAAGAGCATATTTTGGATATACAAAATAAAATCCGTCATACCACTATGAGTGAAGGTGACAAATTGCGCTGCATTTATTCGAACGCATTACCGGACTTTCTGTTATATATTAAGCGCACTGATTTTACAACTCTAACTCAGCTATTATGTGCCGACGATGTGGAGAGGAAGGGAATTTTGCTCAACAATGTCGCAAACCACGGAGATTATTCTGTTGGGATTGTGGCGTATCCAGACGTAAGAACAATTGAATGTTGCCGCCAACCATAGCCGGAAAACCACAATGGGGCCCGCGTTTAACCTGGGACAACCAGGTCCCAACAGTACAATCCCACGAACACGATACTACACTAAATTGTGAAGGTGATAAATAGACCGCGACTCTGTGGATAGATCGTTATCTCACCACAGGTATAATTGACACCGGCGCAACTAGTTGTTTTGTAAATCCATTGTTCGTCCAAACATTGAGTCCTAACGCCTATCGTGAGTCAGTTGAAGTGAATATAGCCCTTGCAGATGGATCTCAACGTCGCGTAACCAAATCTATCCATTGTGATGTACAAATGGGAACCATCAAGGATAACTTAAAATTTCTGATAATGCCCAGTACACCTGTAGACGTTATTTTAGGGTTAACATTTCTCAGAGCTTTTAATGCAATTATCAATTGTGCAGGGATTTCAATTACCTGCAACACAAAGAACTCATCACCAGCACGCGGTATGGTCATGTTTGAAACTACACCCAAGGAACAACGGCCACGTAGAAAAGCAGCACCGGCGGATGACAACCTTGATACTTCTCAACCGATGGAAACAGCACAACTTCAACCCAGTCAAATTAACACCAATAGCTTACTAAAGAATACACCAACTGTGACGCACAATCATACAATTTTACCAAAACTAACTGTAGCTTATCGTCGTGAAGTTATTACACCGAAGCCGATACTCTACACCCAATGCAGGCAGTCAAATAAACAAGATGCATATGATAAAGCCATAACAACATCACCCGAAGGACCAGAACGAGTTTTACAAAAATTTCCTTCACATGAAAGCAATGAACTGAACGACGTCAATAATAATAAACCACAGCTATCCTCCGCATCAGTATTTATCTACAGTGACAACGTGCAAAGGACAGAAGCAACTACAGAGAACACCGAGGAAGAAAATTACATTGCTGAATTTCTAGATACAGAGTTATCCATGTTTCAAAGTGTTATCGGACGAACCCACCTAGTGAACATCACAGTCATATGCTAGACGAGCGACCAGTAAAAATTCGCTACCAATCGAGAAACCCAGCCATGCAAGAAATCATCAACTCGGAATTAGATAAACTGATAGAAAAGGGCTGTATTGAACCATCTCGAAGTCCTTATAGTTTTCCAACTACATTGGTTAAAAAGAAAAATGGTACCTGGCGATTGTGTATGGATTTCCGACAATTAAACAAACGATCCGAACAAGACCCCTATCCGTTACCGCGTATAGCTTACATATTGGACCGACTCCGCGAAGCGAAATACATTAGCAGCTTAGACCTGAGAATGGTTACTGGCAAATACTCATGGCGGAAAATAGTAAAAGATATACCGCGTTCACTGTGCCGGGAAGAGGGCTATATCAATGGCGGGTGATGCCTTTTGGCCTTCATTCTGCCCCTGCCAACTTTCAACGCGTCTTGGACACCGTCATTGGGCCCGATTTGGATCCATACGCATTCGCGTATCTCAACGACATAATCGTGATTGGTAAAACTTTACGACACCACATGGCCAATCTTAAGGTAGTTTTCCGTAGGCTACGGGAGGCCAATTGAAAATAAACTCGGCTAAGTGTGAATTCTTTCGTCAAGAGTTTCGATACCTAGGGCATATTGTAACCAACGAGGGGATCAAAACCGATCCAGATAAAATTAGAGCCATTACCCAGATGCAACCACCTAAAAATATTCGCGAACTACGTCGCTTTCTAGGAACAACATCCCGGTATAGACACTTTGTAGCAGACTTTCCTGATATATCTCAACCGCTAACGTCATTATTGAAAAAGGGTAAACACTTCAAGTGGACCGATGACCAAGCTTTTGATAAACTCAAACTTCAACTCACGAATGCTCCAGTGTTATCATGTCCAGATTTTACCAAGCCGTTCACTTTACAAACGGATGAAAGTGATGTCGGTCTCGGCGCTGTACTCTCGCAAGATTTAGATGGACATGAAAGGGTCATCGCGTACGCAAGTAGGCATCTAAACTCAACCGAAAAAAACTACGGTGCAACTGAAAAGGAATGTCTAGCCATAGTGTGGGCCGTGCGAAAAATGAGACCCTACCTAGAGGGATACAAGTTCACCGTGTTAACGGATCATCTCTCTCTAAAATTGTTAAACTCTCTTGAAAATCCATCAGGTCGCCTCGCGAAATGGGCATTAGAATTGCAACAATACCACTTTGACATTTTGTACCGATGCGGAACCCAGAATGTTGTAGCCGATGTATTGTCGAGACAGCCAGTCGAAGAGTGTCAAATGACCATAGCATCCACCATCACACCCGAGCATCCAGCAAACGAAAATATAATATGTGCATGGCTAAAAAATAAGTTACACGAAATTGAAGCGAACCCAGAAAAATTCCCAGACTACACTAGAGGGAACGGTCAGCTATACCGCCAACTTCCTTCACGAGCTTTGGACTCCTAAGAAGCTGCTTGGAAGCTTTGTGTACCAAGTAATATGCGACAACAAATCTTACAAGAAAACCACGACCAAATAGTGTTTTTTTAAAATTATAGGCGTTTGCGTTATTCAATCACGCCCATTTTTGGCACAGTGTTGGATAACGGTACCCTTTATATATATACCAAGTTTCAACTTGATAGGCATAGTATTGTGCGATATATAATTTTTTAACGATACAATTTTTTCGAGGTATGATGAGGTTTTGGTTTATTGTGGGCGTGTCCGTCAACCGATTTCGCCCAATTTCAATACGGAACAGCGAAATTGAACTAAGAATACGTATGCAAAGTTTCAATTTGATATTTCAAAAATTACGACCGTGAGAGTGCCAACAACAGACGGACACACGGACACACGGACACACGGACGGACATGTCTCAAACGATTTCTCTTTTCATGCTGATTAAGAATATATATGGTTTGTGGGGTCTCCGATGCTTCCTTCGATGTGTTGTAAACGGATGATCAAAATGAATATACCCTCTTCCCTAAGGTGGAGGGTATAACAATTCGCAATATTATTAATATTTTTCGGCAACATTTGGTAAAGAATAGTTAATTGGCTTAATGATTAACAACATATATTATGACCCGATCAGACCATTTTTAAAAACTCTTTTCATATGACACAATGGCTCATATTTACTTAAACAATTTCATTAATTATAATATTAATTGTGAAACTAAGTAACGTAGGGTATTGCGCTTATTTTTTAACGATTTTTTGTTTGAAATGTTTATTATATTTTTGTGTTAGTGAGAATAATTAAAATGCTGTTAACCAAACTTAGTTTACATGGTTTTGAAAATTAAAAAAAGCGCTTTTTTCTATTGAGCGACTTCGAAGCTGAATATCTCAAAAAATACGTACCGGATTTATATTCTTTTTGATGTAAAAATGCACTCTAGGAGTAATGCTACAAAAATATTCTTCTATGATCTATATTTGAAGAGATATATAGTAACGAAGAGTAGCTGTTGCAGACGGGACCCTTCACGCTTTTGTCATTAGAGCAATCATTGAATTGTAACTCCAAAATGAATTAAAGTAAACTCATTTTGTAATATACCAAATGATTCTAAATCCATTTAAATGTTTTTTTTTTATAACGGAGGGGAAAACCCTTTATGGGTAAACGTAAAAAACCCACTCCGCTGTCCTATCCTCCCTACGGTACCATCTTACAGTATTTCTTCACAGGGAGAAGAGGGCCCAGCCCTAACTACACTTAAATTTCGACGGGTTCGCGTATATCCCTTTAAATGAGTCCATCCGTTCGGGTGTTTCTCTCTTCTTTACTGTAGTGTCTGTTGAATCGCAAGAAAGGTACTTATGTCTTAGCTGCAGGCCCTCTTTATAATTAGTACTAATTTATCAAATAATTTATTTAAAATTCATGCGTTCAAAAGTTGAAGCAGATCGGAGCAGATTTTTATAACAAAAATTCGCATTTACTGATACATAGATTCATGTATTGTAAAGGCGTATTTCACCTTGAGCTGGGGTAGGCCCAGCGGCTCAGGATTCGCCTAACAGTGAATTTATTTTTGTTGGGACCACAATGCTGTTATTTTCGATCCTGTGTGACTAAGGGCTAAATAATGCGGCACCTTTCGTCAAACACAGGCCTGGGGACTACGGGTAAATCTAGCAAGTGTCCGTTCGGACGATCCTACCGGATATCTTGTTGCAGGCTGGGACAGAGACAGCCTCAAGAAGCTAGGTTTGAAATAATTGGTTACTCACCTTTGTTTTTCGTCCTCTTGTTGAGAAATAATACAGAATTCCAAAGATTTGTTTTCTTTTCTTTTCAAATGGATTGATTTCTTTATTTCACTATTCAACGTTTTATTTGCTTATTCAATATTGGATTGTTTTATACAAAATTAAATGTTATCTCAGTGATCAACTATTACTTCACTGGTTTAGTACTGTAGAAAATTAAAAGGAATTTCACTAGAAGTTATCTTGTACTCGTCAGAAGTCACACACCGATAGATGAACTATTATTTCAAAATCAAAAGCAATTTCACTAGAAGTTATTTTGCACTCACCAGAAGTCACACACCGATTGATCTTTATTTCATCGAGCAAGATCACACCTTCCTTTTTCATGTCAGCAAGGTTTCGCCCGCGCTTCACCGTGTCTCTTTTCACTCCCATTCCATTCCCCTCGTTCTCGATGAACTCTTTTCGTTAAAAAAAAAAATGAAAGGGGAATGAAAACAAAAGAAACAGATCACAGTGGAGGGCGAAAGTGAGCGAACAGTATGTATTATGTATGTATTATTTGATCTATCGTTAGATTGTGACATGGTTGGTGAAATTTAATTTTTACGCTTCCATATCGTACTTAAGTCTTATAATTTTATTTAGTCTCTCTCCTTAGATATTTCTTTTATATAAATAAACTTTTTTCTTTTGATTTTTCTTTTGTAACCACAAATTTTCGAGGCTACTTAGCTTTTAAATTAATGAATATGTATACAAAACACAAGTAATAATACTGCAACCATTTCTACCCGACAATTTAATATCCTACACTTTTTAATTCCATAATGAATGATTTAATTAGTCAGTTGTATAAGTCAAGGCGAGTCCTTGTTACTTCGTGAAAAAGCGTTATATGGAAAGAGGTGGAATAAAGTATGGTGTTATATGGGTATAACGCCCAAAAATATGCTGACCAAATGAACTTTCTTGGCCCAAAAAATACTTTGTGCCAAATTTCACTAAAAAATATCAACAATTGCGAAGAAATGTATGGACGGACATGATTAAATCGATTAAGGTTTTGATTGTGAGCCGATCGGTATAATTAATGGTGGGTGTGGTATTTGCCATTTTGGAGTTACATGACTTTGCAATATGCCCTTGTACCTCTCTATTGTGTAGGGTATAAAAATACAAACACACATATATTGTGGAAAAAAGATCAAAACTTTTTTATTAATGTTTAGTTGGTTTTATTTGTTTTACACATATACAGTTTTTCAAGCACAAGTCATTCATATAAAAACACATATATATATATAAAGTTCAACTCAATTTAACAAATTGATGAAATTCTTTCACATATTACACATCGCAAATGTTACCAGTTTGTTAAAGGATTCATATTGCATTCCACAGAGAACGAGTGAAAAAGTTACTTTTATAAGTTTCGGCGGAATTTTAGGGGAATTTTTTAGTGAAACATTTAGTTTAATAAAAGCAATAAATTAATTATAAATGTGTGTGCTAATCTGTGGTAAAAATAATCCCGATCGCAAAAATTGAGATATTGGGTTCAAACTTGACAAGAAATTGATAGTTCTTGTACGCACGTTGGCATAAAAATAGGGCACGCCCATTATTAAACAAAAACTAAAGAAGGGTCAGTTTTTTAGAGTTTCGCTCAACACCCTGAAAATTGGGAAACATGTTCCTGGGAGTATTTTACTAATAAAAAATATTTATATAATACTAGAATATATTTAACAAAAACAATCCTTTCGAAATTTCACAAAAAAAAAAGCTTTACATAAGACATAAGCATTGTTTTATTTTATTTCGACATTCGGTCTAAGCTAAACTCTTTTAGTTTGCCAAAAATAGGTGGGTTCAGATAGCAGAAACCCTCACAATACCCAAAAAACCTTTTATGGAACAGAAATTTATTTTTGAAGTAAAATTTGACACATATTGTATTTCTATATCCACTATCATACAACCTTTATATTACCAAGACGGAGGCGTGCAAAGTGTAAAAAGTGTATATTGTTATACATTATGTGTGTGGCATACATTGAACATACATATTCTATATACGTGCAATTTTATTACAATTTTTGTAGCTCATAAGAATTTGAAATGTAAATTCAATTAGGATGAAATCCCTAAAAAATATAATAAAATACAGAATCTTAATCTTTTAATAGCATGAGTAATTATATCCTGCATCACTTGTGGCAAACTGTTGTGTATAGGTTTTAATGAAACTCCTTTTTTATATTTCTTATTTCTACGAACGATTCATTTACAAGACTTAAGCACGCTTTACATTTTAGAAGAACAAGACATCGAACACTACACACGTTGCCAGACATTATATCTCTGATTGATACTCGTACAGGGTTGCCAATTGTCATTTAATGACACAACAGCAAACTGTATATTAAGTTTATGGATGTTTGTAACTCCTAAACGGCTTTTTTAACCATGTCCGTCTGTCTGTCCGTGTAAATTTGTGCGCAAGCTTCAGGTCTAATATTTTTATATATTTCGCTGAAATTTGTTACAAGGACATATGTTGGCCCAAAAATGAACCCTATTGAAAATGGACCGAATCAAACCATTTATAGACCCTTCCTCATAAAAAGTCCTATTACATATAATGGAAGTCTTGTTTGTGTATGGCAAAAAATCGTAATTCTCAACATTGTTTAAGAAAATTTGGTGTAGAATAGTTAATTAGCTTATTAAGTGGATGTACCCTTTTCATATGATTTTTCACGAAGTGACTTATATGGTAATGCCTCGCGTGTACTGTTACATCCAAACTAATTGTAGTACATGTTGTAAAGAAGTTCTTGAGGTAGCTGGGGTATGATTCAGTGAGTCCAAGGTTCCTCACAAAGAAATTTATATGACAGGATATTATTTGTCTCAAATCTTTGGACTTACCTTCTTTAATTTGACGTTTTAGCGCGGTAACGGCTTGTGGTGCGGGGCACGGCGTTACTGCAGATCGATGGGTGAGCGGTACAAGTGCGGCGAATGGTACATAGTAGTGAGCGGTACAAGTGTGTAGTACGGTGTGGAGCAATAAGTGGTACTAGAACGGTGAGCGGTACAAGCGTGACGTACGGTGCTCAGTGGTGAACGGTACAATAGTGGTGCAAGAGCAGCGAGTGGTACGACAGTAACTTACCGTGCTTGAATGATGAATGGTACAGAGAGTTGTATGGTTTAACGTGAGCACCTGCCATTAAGGCTTAATCTCACGGCACCATACAGTGCGTAATGCATTATAAGGATGCATTACAGCGGTCAAAGATGACATCATCAAGATGTTGTTTTGATGACAAACCACAGCCACTATGATGCACCCACTAGGGGGCCTACCTCAAATTGTCAGGCCAGAGTGAATCCACACTGGGGGCTCCTGACACCCATAGTACGGAATGTTAAACCTCTCCGATGAAAGGTCGTAACTTAGATGTTATAAGTTACTACCAGTTGGTGCCTTATCACCCGTAGCTGGTGCCGATTTGATGAACGGTACAGAAGCGGTGCGAGATGCAAGAGCGCCGGCGTTACAGAGCGATGAGCGCTACTGTACACAAGCGGCAAGCGGTAGAGGATACAGAGCCGTGAGCGTTGCGGGATACGAGAACGTTTCTGGATACAGAGCGGCGAGCGTTTGCAGATTACGAGAGCATATTGGATATAAGCGGCAAGCGGTACAGGATACAGAGTGGCGAGCGTTGCTGTTACAGAGCGATAAACATTACTAGATACAAGTGGCAAGCGTCACGGGATACAAGAGCGGCGATGTTTTCAGAGACAACAACGACGGCGTGACCTAGGCCGTACAATATAAATACTGTAGAATATCTAGGCACGGGGTACAGAGATAGCAACGGCGATGCGACCTAGGCCATACAATACGAATACTGTAGGATATCTAGGCGCGTGGTACAGAGACAACAACGCGACATAGAAACAGCGACGGTGCGCAGCCTAGGCCATGCAATGTAAAAAATAATATAATTTCTTACAATTTTTCACGCCTTTTATAGTGTGGTGGAGCTCACACTTATGCTAACTTACTAATACTAACATAATATTTTAATTGCCCCTTAAATATTTATTCATATTTATAAAAATCATTGCTAAACATAGCAGCTAATGGAAGTATAATAAAAGTGATAAGAATATCTTATAATTAACGCAGGAGCAGCAGCAGCAGCAGCAACAACAACAACAACATCTGCAGCAACTCTGGATCTGGTTCATTAGTTCTGAATCTAGTTCACTAGTTTTTAAAGACTATACAATTTAGGGATAGTATGTTAATAAACAGTATTACGAAGTGTAAAAATAAATTACATAATATTAGGCATACAATAGTAGAATTTACAAGCTATAACATACTAGGGTTAAAGAGATACTTAAGAATATAAATAAATAAATAATAATGTTAAACATTACAAAAGCTTAAAATTATTACCAAACTAAGGAACTTAAATTAGAGAGGTGGATGAATAGTTTGGCAACTATCTATTTAATATAATTCTTTTAATGCAATCGATTGGATCAACCGCGAGATCGAACGAGTTTGAGTATTCATTAAATAGTCCACATAGGACCCGAAACGAACTAAACAGCTCATAGTTGGTGCGGCATTGAGGTAGCCGTAATGGCACAAAATGCTTTGAGACCCTGGTTGGTATATTCAGTGTGACCAGGCCCAGTAGAGGAGGGGAGGACACTTCACCTAGCAGAACTATCGCTATGAAGGAAACGCCCAACATTTGTCTTCTCCTCTCAAGTGTAGGGAGACCAATTATATTGAGGCCATTTTCATATGAGGGCAAAGGAAGTGAAGGATCCCAAGCTAGACCACGCAGTGCAAATCGTAAGAAGTTACGTTGAACCGATTCAATAAGGTCAACGTAAAATCTATAGCTGGGTATCCAGACGACTGCATATTCCAGTGTAGGTCTAACCAGGGACGTAAACAGACGTTTGGAAACGTAGGGGTCATTAAACTCTTTGGACCAGCGTTTAATGAAACCCAACAAGGATCTAGCCTTGTTGACAGATGATACGATATGATTGTTAAACCTCAATTTCGGATCAAAGACGACACCCAAGTCATTATAGCAAGACTCATTTTCAAGGACATGATTATTAACGGAATAAGATGAGTACTGATAGTTTATCCACCCAAATGACATCTTTTTGCACTTATTTAAGTTCAAGCGCATACCATTTAAGTCACACCAAGATACTAAGTTTGTAAGGTCCGATTGTAATAAATTAGTATCGTCCAAAGAGTTTAAGGAGAGAAAGAGTTTAACGTCATCTGCAAACATTAAGATTTGAGAGTATTGGATACTTGATGGAAGGTCATTTAGGAAAATAGTAAATAGTAAAGGCCCTAAGTGGCTATCCTGAGGAACCCCTGATGGAACAGAAATAAGGTGAGAATAGGTGGATTTAAACAAGACTTGTTGAGTACGGCCAGTCAAATAGCTACGAATCAAGGAGATTAAGATTTCCGAAAATCCAATGCGTTGCAGTTTAAATAGCAAAAGATCATGATGAACACTATCAAACGCTTTTGTGAAGTCTGTATAAATGACATCAGTTTGTTTATGATGAGAATAATCATTAAAAATGTAATTACTAAACTCCAACAAGTTAGTTGATGTTGATTTACCACGGCAAAAGCCGTGTTGACAATGAGAAATAACTGACCTTATTGATGGCGTTAGTCTCTTGGTAATAAGACATTCAAATAATTTAGGCAGCACACTTAATTTGGCAATACCTCTGTAATTCACTACGGAGTTTCTAGAACCATTTTTATATATGGGAATAATGAAGCTATTTTTCCAAATAGAAGGAAAGTATCCTTTTTCCAAACAGTTGTTGAAAATTTTGGTTATCGGACCACACAACAAATCCGCACAACAACGGAGAATAGTAGAAGGAATACCATCTGGACCTGGGCTGTTACATAATTTAAGATCGGATAGGGCTATGAAGACTTCATTTTCAGAGAAGGACACCGATGGAAAGATGTCGAACGAACTAATTGGAAAGGGATAGTCAATATTACTAACATTAGAAGTAGAATATGATTTTTCAAAATGGTCGGCAAAAAGGTTAGATATCTCTAATATATTCGATGATTCCGAGTCTTCGTAATACATGATCGAGGAAAATCCCGTAACTTTACGTTTCGAGTTAACAAAACTGTAAAATGATTTAGGATCTAGAAGGAGTTTATGTCTCATGCTTTGAATATAGTTAACGTAACAATTATTCTTAAGTACATTAAATTCTTGGTTGCAGTTAGAATAAATAATATAGTCCTTAAATAGACCACTCCGTTTGTAACGTTTGTATAGTCTACTCTTCTTATTTCTTATGTTTCGTAGATGTCTGTTGCACCATATCGGACAAATAGTATTAGATGCAGGAGTCTTTAATGGAACGGATAGCGATATAGCTGTATAAAGATGATTATAAATAGAGTTCAAAGAGCCATCAATATCATTATAGTTGAGGTTCCAGTCGTTGTGAGACAAGAAGCTTCTAAGTTTAGCATAATCAGTTCTACTAAATAAACGCAACGCATGGAGATCCTCATGTTTAGGCATTTCAGAGTGAAAAAATTCATGAAAAAAATTAATGAAAACGGATGTGATCGTATAATACGTAAATTAGTATCAATATAAAAGACCAAATCTAAGAGCCTATTATTAGAATTATGAATATGATTGAGTTGAAAAAGACCAAGATCATATATGGAATCAAATAGATCATTATATAATGGAGGGATGACTAATGGATAATAAGCACCAATTTCAACATTGAGGGACCATGTGACACTAGCTAGGTTAAAGTCACCAAGTACAAGTAGCTTATCGGTCGGTTTTAAACGGTTCAATACGTTTCTTAAACATATGAAGTGTTCCATGTAGATAGAAATATCACTATCAGGCGGGATGTAAGAGCACTTGATAAACAAGGAGGACGTGCTGGCTTTTATTTGGACGCATACAATTTCAATGTTTCAATTAAGATGGTGGTAAGCATTTTATTGACAGCGATAAGTACGCCACCACCAATCCTAAGCAATCTATCACACCTGAAAACTTCAAAATCTAAACAGAAGATTTCGGTGTCGTTGACGCATGGCTTTAGCCAGGTTTCAGTGAACACTACAACCATGTAATCACAATTTATTGACTTAAAAAAAATATTTGATAATTTAGAATTAAGACCGCGGACGTTCTGATACAGTAGAGTGAGAGCATTATTTAGTTTTCTGAGTCAGACGGATTTTCAAGATTAATCGGACGACGAAACTTATTACGAGGAATAAATTTCTTAACTAGGGTACCTTAGCATTAATGTTGATGAAGAAGTAAACGAAATGGATTCATGTTTAACACCAACTGGTGATAAATACAAAGTGTTAGACCAACTGAAATCGGATTGAGAATGACAAATTCGCTGCAATAATTCGTTATCGTGAGAAGATAACCGATTAACGAATTTTTCCAGCAAATTAAGGCAGTAGAACGAAATTGGAATTATGTTTGCATTTTCATATATGTATTTATTTGAATATCGCTTATTAAAATCTTCACAGTTTTTTCCTATGCAACTTCTTAGAATATTTCTCTCTAAAACTTCTATTTCTTTTATTACTGACGGAGAAATACTGAACCAAATTGGAAAGGCATATAATAAAAGAGAACATATACTAATTTTATATATTAACAATTTTGTTTTAATCGGCAGATATTTATTGTTAAGAAGTCGTCAAAAGCAACCTTTAACTTTAATTACTTTATTAAGCATAAAATGGGCGTGTTGATTAAACTTGACAAGTTTGTTAAATGTAACACCCAAATACTTAATACTATCCTTAAAAGGAATTTCAACTCCCTCTAAAATAGTAAACTTTTTTTAAGTTTTTACTTTCCGTAAATAGTTTTAAGTTTTTACTTTCCGGTACTACAACGTACTTGCATTTACGGGAAGCTTTTCTAAAGCAAATTCCTTCCGATTTTGTAAAGTTTATTTTCAACCCCCACTCTCTGTAAAAAGTTTACGCAAAAGCTAAATGCGCTGAAACTAAGCTTAAGGCAGTCTGAGGACTCTCATGATTAGCGTAAATTAAACAGTCATCTGCATAAAGAATACTATTAGAATGATGAAATTGATGAGGAAAATCGTATACTGAAATATTAAATAAATAAATAAATAATAAAAAAATTGAACCTTGCGGTACACCACGGTTAATGTCACCAAATGAAGAGCAGTTATTGCCAACTTGAATAAAAAATTTCCTATTTGTAAATAAATTTTTGAACAACTTAATTAAGAAAGGGTTAAAACCAATTTGAATCATTTTAAAAAGTATTCCATTGTGCCACACACCATCAAAGGCTTTTTCAATATATAGCGAAACTGCTACAGTACATTTTTGTTGCCTTTAGTTACATATGATATCATTGTGAAATTTACACAAGGCATGTACTGTAGAATGCTGTTTTTAAGCCCAAATTGAAAATTAGGGATGTACTTACAAACAATGTCAGCATCCATTATGTCGCGAATAATTTTTTCAAAAAGTTTTCCTAAATTAGATAAAAATGATATCGGACAGAACATATTGTGGAAGAGATATAAGTGACGCCTCTAATACAGTTTACAGTGGGGCTGTAAACTGCTGAGAAATGGTCCCTTAATATATTAACTTTTTCAACAGCGTTATTAACAGGAATACTATTATTGACTAAATTAGGTGAAGAAAACTTCTTCTTACCGCCAAGAATATGAAAAATGTTCCTGTAAGCATATATTTAAAAATATCTTATTCTAAATCAATAATCTATTGTTTATTAATCTTAAATCATTAATCTATTGTTTGTTACAATATATGTATTTGCTATCATTTCATCTCATGATTATTATGAAAAGGGTACCCAAATAATTCATTATTAAAGTTAATAACTTTTTACAAAAAAATTATGGCTGCAGAAGCATTATGTATGAAATTTACATACAAGTGTGGCTGTTCAATAATAGTAAAAGTGGGTGTTAAAAATCTTTCCCCTATATCGTTATAAGTCATATATTTCAAACAAACACATACACAAACACCCTCTTTAAATATAAATGTAAATGCACAAAACACACCACATACAATACATGCGAAACGAAATTGTATTAAAAACTCATTTATTATGGCAACAAATGAAACGGAAGTGCCAATTTTTATGGACCGTAAACTTTTTGTAAAATAAATAGCCCTAAATAGGGAGAAATGAACATAAAGTAAGAACGATAGTAAATGGTACAAAGCAGGCTTTGGAGTATATGTCTGCAATAAACTGATATGAAATTCAATAAATAACAAGTAAAAACGTTAGAGCCGGTTATCGCGACCACTTCAGACTTACCTACACCGCTTAGTTTTAATCGTACGGCTATACAAATAATGCAACTAATATATGGGCAGAGGGTTCTAATAATAATAATCGCCAAAAATTTTATACGACCTAATTGTTCTTCATTAATTTTCAGCACTATGTGTCCCTTTCGCCTTTCAGGAGTTACAAATGTCCGCTGCCATATATGGTGTAGCGTATCAATATAACAACAAAATGCACACTTTAGATGATACATTTTAATTTTAAATAACAGAATTTAAATGTTTTCTAAATATATGTAAATACACATATCATGAAATTCTATTGCAATTTTTAAGTCCATTGTATATATATGAGGTGCTACGTTTTATTGCCATAACTTGCCATAAATTAATTTCATGTAGAAAGCTGCTTAATTATTAAACAAATAAAATGCGAAAATTTGGCTTAGGCTAAATCTTAAATACCATCTACCTTCGTAACGAACAGTGGGCGTAACAAGTACCCGCTTACATCCTGTACAGTTTTCTGTGAGAGATGTTTGTCGGTCGTGGGAGTGGCACTCAACCGATTTTCCAACCTTAAATAATGATTTGCGTACAGAAAATTTTGTATAAAATTTCAGTTCAATATCTCAATATTTACGACCGTCAGTGTTTTAACAACATACGGATGAACGGACGGACACATTTAGGTAGACTCAGATTTTAATACTGATTCCTTTTAGGGTGTCCGAAGCTTCCTACCGGGTGTTGCAAACGAAACAACAAACTTAGTATACCCTCATCACTAAGGTAGAGGGCACAATAAATACTACGAACAATATGCTAATAAATGGTAGTATTAAATTTTTGGTATTATTAATAAATTTTTGCTAAGCTAAGTAAGTTCAATTTTAATCTTGGACAAAAAAGAACGTATAAAAGAAAGCAAAGATAAACAAATTGCCCATTTTAAATAGGAAACTAACTGCACAAGCTGAGAAAGTCTAAAACTTTGACTTTGATGATTGAATCTGACTATATGTGTACATACTTCATGGGTTCTCTGACGTCTCCCTCTGGGTGTTGCAAACGCAATGACAAACTTAATATAACTCCATCTTATGTGGACGATATAAAAACTAAGGAAAGAAGAGATTTTTAGCTTGATTTTACTCGAAAATTCTACACAATATATAAACATGATTGTCACCCATAACTTTTCAAGATTTGGCCTAAGCCAAATATAATTTATACCCATCATAATGATATGAGGGTATATTGTTTTTGTTCAAAGTTTGTAAGTACTCTAAGACAGCGAATCACGTCGCCAAAATTTTTAATCAGCATCAGTAGAAAAATGGATTTAGCTCCTAGAAAGAAAGAACACTCGCAATGCCCCTAAACTTTACACCTGGCTTTCAGCACTTTTACAGTCGCAAATTTTGATATATCGAGCTGAAATTTGGTACATACAAGGACAACGTCTATGTCTTAAGTGCGATTCTAAAAATGGGCAAAATCGGTTCACGGACTAGGCTATGAATTTCAACTCCAGTGTAGTAAATTCCTATTTCAAAGAAATACGGACTTTATTTGTACATTCTAACGGTACAAAAATAATATAAATTGGACCAGCCGTTCAGAAGATATAGTTTAAAGAAGATGGTATAACTTTAATAGAATAATTTCACAGCATGACTAATTCGAATAATACATACATTTATGTGCACGTTTGGCTTTGTCCAAATTTGCATATTTTTAAAAAAAAGTCGGTACAAATCATTTCTTTATATCTAGCTATTGGGATTGAAAATGGGTTAAACCGGTCCATGAAATTTTGTATGAGGATTCCTTTTTGATATCCGGAAACAACTTGTGAAAATGGGCGGGATCGGTAAAGGTACGCGCACATAGCGATTACGTTTTACTTTTTTCTTTATGAGATTGTGCGTAAAACTGTGAAAAACTGTTTCTAAGTAGTTTTGTATTTTTGGATATGTTTTTGTATAAGAAACGTGAATTTTGGGCGTGGCATTGATATTTACACGCCTAAAATTTGTTTGAAAAAGTTGAAATATGCCATTTTAGGTTTGATTTTCTCATTATTTAGAGCAGAAATATAGTGGTGTTCTATTTGGGAAGAGACAATGATGATGAGTGCCCTAGATTTGGCTTACGTCTAATATAGCACATTTTTACCTGTTTTACTTGTAACATATTTATTATACCCTCCACCTTAGTGAAGAGGGTATATTCATTTTGATCATCCGTTTACAACACATCGAAGGAAGCCTCGGAGACCCCACAAACCATATATATTCTTAATCAGCATGAAAAGCTTTTTAAAATGTCCGTCCGTGTGTCCTTGTGTCCGTCTGTTGTTGGCACTCTCGCGGTCGTAATTTTTGAGATATAAATTAAAACTTGGCACACTTATTCTTAGTTTAATTTCTCTGTTCCGTATTGAAATTGGAAAAAATCGGTTAAGAGACACGCCCACAATAAACAAAAATCTCAACATACCTCGAAAAAATTGTATCTTTAAAAAATTATATATCGCACAATACTATGTCTATCAAGTTGAAATTTGGTATATATATAAGAGGTACCGTTATCCAAAGTGAAAAGTGAAAAATTATTTTAATTACTTTCACTAAGATCAACACAGACTTCTCTATTAGTTTTTATTTTTGTTACATGAAGAACAATAAAAGAACTTAGAGTAAAACGTACCTTAAACAAGCAAGAAAGCTAAATTTGGCTTAGGGCAAATCTTAAATTCCCTCCACGTCCACGACCACAAACGGTGGTAAAGACAAGCACACGGACATACATGTCTAGATCGACTCAGTTTTTAATGTTGATCAAGAATATACATATATATCTTGCATACGCCGTCTGACTTTTGCAAATGGAATGACAAACTTATCTTATGTGGAAGGTATAAAAACTCATTAGAATTTTATATATTAAAGGGTTCATTTAAGCAAACGTAAATACATATGTAGATGTGCAAAGAAAAAAAGGACTTCTATAAAATGAGAAAACTTTTAGGCAGCTCTAAGAGCATATGATTGAATTTATTTTGTTTTTATCCTTATCATCATAATGATATTGGCTTTGTTCAAACGTTTATTACACCCATAAGGGAGCGTGCCACACCCCAAAAAGTATATATATTCTTGGCAGCATTATTAGCCGAGTCGATTTAGCGTTTCTGTATGTCCGTGTGAATTTCTCTTGGATACTCGCACGGTCACAAAAGTTGAAAGAAATTTAATACAAACAAGATAGAAAAGTTCGGTTAAGACCGAAGCTTAAATTAGGCAAAATCGGTAAAGAAACACGCCCACAATAAACGAAAATCTCATCAAACCTCGAAAAAATTGTATCTTTGAAAAATTATATATCGCACAATACTATGACTATCAAGTTGAAATTTGGTGTATATATAAGTAGTACTGTTATCCAACACTGTGCCAAAAATGGGCGTGATTAATTAACGCAAACGCCTATAATTTAAAAAAAACACTATATGCGTAGGTACATGAAATAGTCATATACATAAATATCGCAATAGGAACTTATTTCTAGAGGATTATAAAAGGTGGAGGGTATTTAAGCTTCGGTCTTAACCGAACTTCTCTAACTTGTTTAGAGATAAATTTTTTTCGAGGTATGTTGAGATTTTCGTTTATTGTGGGCGTGTCTCTTAACCGATTTTGCCCAATTTCAATACGGAACAACGAAATTAAACTTAAAATAAGTGTGCAAAGTTTCAATTTGAAATCTCAAAAATTACGACCGTGAGAGTGCCAACAACAGAAGGACACACGGAAACACGGACGGACATGTCTCAAACGATTTCTCTTTTAATGCTGATTAAGAATATATATGGTTTATGGGGTCTCCGAGGCTTCCTTCGATGTGTTGTAAACGGATGATCAAAGTGAATATACCCTCTTCCCTAAGGTGGAGGGTATAAAAATGAGTTGAATTGGAGCAAGGATTCATCTACTACGCTACAAAAAAATATTATATTGTTTTTGGGGATTTTTCTTTATTACAGACCTAAGAGATTTTGATGTTAGTGGCTAGTTACGCATTACTTGGGCCGTTATGGGTGTTCTCTCACGCCTACAAAAGCAATGATAGTGGCGTATGGCTAATATAGTCTCTTTTTACTTGTTTTTATGTTTTCAATGGAAATCCCTGCAGCCTCATAAAATAATTCTGCAGATTAAAACACACAGTAGTATAGACTGAGAGTAGCAGTAAATATATAAAATAGAAAGAATAATAATTAGTAATTAATGTATACTTGTAAACTAAATATTTATAGAAAGTATTTCAAAGATCTTGAACAAAAAAATGTTAACGATTATTCATATTAACACAAGTTTTCAGCAAAAGTTGTTTCTAAGAGTACTTTTTTAAACCCTTCTTAAACACTTCGTTCTTCACTCCTTGAAGGTTGGTAACAGATGTGAGAGAGCCTTTGTCGAACACTCGCGACAAAGCCTCGGTTTAGTAAAGCTTATTGGAATATCGTACAAATAGTCCAATACGATTTGATGACGTGGCGGTGAATGGAGTTACCACTTAAACTTAAAACTAATAATAGTGATGTCTTAAACTATTAACAATGTTTCATACATATACAAAGATACAAGGTATCACTATCTAATATATAAGCTACTGAGATCTAAGTAGGTGAGAGGAAAACGAGTGTGTAACGACTCTGCTCGTCACAGTCTTACTTATAATTTTAAACACACCATCATAAAGTGTGGACCTGTCAGAACGTTTGTAACTTCCAAAAAAAGAAGCATCAATTACAACATAAATATGTTTTGAATCTGTCTATAATCATTCTGACAAACAACAGCCAAAAAACCCCATAAAGTAGACATTTCGTAGACATATCATATAATTAATCATTATAGGTTTGTTCATAGACGAATGTCTAAAAGCACATTAAGAGAAATAAGGTCTTGGTTGATTTTCGGCCAACTAATTGAAAATTGGGGTCGGATTCGTAAGAGACGTCTTTGGTGTAGAATTCGATTTTTGAGCTAAAATTAAACAAAAACAATATTTCAGTAATCATTAACAGGGGATGCGTAAATGTGGGGTACCAAGATTTCATTTTTAAAACATTTTGAAAAATTCATGAACCATTATTTTATAACTAAGCTTCTAGCTGTATTACTCTGCATGTATTGTTATTTAATCCAAATACATATTAACAACCACTTTGCATGATGTCTTTCGCTCAAGTTTTGCAGTTTTACAATGAGTTTCTTAATAAAAAAGGTTCAAGTTCATTTTAAACTGTTAACTGCTACAACGTCGAAATGTGAATTTCTTGTTGTTTATAAAACAAGTAAAGGGTACTTATAAAAAACTCTTTAAAAAAGTTCCGAATTATTTGATCAAAATGACAAAATATGTCCTTATGGCATTCAGCAGAAGTAATTTAGCATTTGTTGGCGAGTGCTACACTGAATTTATTATAAAGTCGTTTACCTTCTAGTTGTATACTCGTTAAGCCCTTTCACATAAGATAGAAGGTACATTAACAGCCTTATTCTGGCCTCAATCATAAGAACGTCAGTAATCATAAATGCTCACAAGCAGAGTTGTAATTTTTCTTGTGAATCGTTATGAGGTTTTTCGTATTCTCGGACGCCTTATGACTTTTGAACTACTCAGAAGGGCCTCAGTAATAGTGATGCACTAAGAGGCAGATCATAAGCAATAATAATTGACAAAAAACACACAAATTATAAAAGAAATTTTTTAATAGAAATTTTTTATTAAAGAATTTATAATATATTAAAAATTATAAAACATTTTTATTAAATTTTTTACTTATTTAAAAAATCAATAGAAAAATGAAATGAATTATGAAGAAATTATTTTACTTATGTGTTTAAACGAGGACGACCATGAAATAAGGTAATCTTTATACTTCAGAGCTTGGCAATTGTGTTTTATTGTTTTAAAATATAGCAGATTTCAAAGAAGAAGAACATTGATACTTCCAATGAGATAATGTCTGAAACGGGATAAAATTATTAACTTGCATTTTTATTATTTACGTTTTATTGAATCATTTAACTTACATCTTTCCACTTAGTTGGACCCCTAGATGGTCCACTTAAACTATTAAGCCCATTTGCCAACTCCTCCCACAATGTCTTTATTAATGTGGAATCTTTTGGTGTATTTTTATTGTCTAACATCTCAGGATGCTCCTTTATAAAATATATATAATGCTCCAACTGTTCTTGGGACATCCTTTGGTATTTTGCTATTTGATCTAAAATAATATATGTTAATTAATGATTTTTTAAAATATTCATTATTACTTACCTTTCATTTTTAATTTTTTTATTTTTGAAATCGTTTTAAAATTTTTTATATTTCAATTGTTTATTTTTCATATTTTTACTAAATGTCAAAAATGTCAAAAATGTATAAATATACTCACCATTCTGGGGTTTTGTGTGGTAAATTTCTTGTGATGTTTCTTGTTATAGTTCAAATCAGAATACGAAATAGTCAGGTTTGTCGCAAGAATTCTGACAAGAAAAAAGTGAATTTTCATTTATTATTACTGAGGCTCAGTAACCAGAATAGGGGGGTAAGTTTGTCATTTCATTTGCAATATCCAAAGGAAGTGTCAAAGACGGTAAATCCGTGCGTCAGTGTGACTATATGTTGCTGGCACTCTCATAGTCATAAATTTTGAGATATTGAGTTGAAATTTCGCACTTCTGGTTTTTGCACGCCGATTGTTAATTAAATTGGTTAAAGACCTACGCCCACAAACAAAAAAAACCGTTTTATCTGCCACAAACATATACTTATGAAGTTGGAATTTGGTACACATATTTACTACTTATCCTTTCAGCGATGGGCCGAAATGGGCACGTTCGGATAACCGAAACTCTCAAAATTTACAAAAAAACCTTCTCAGTGAATAATTCGACTTGCCACGCAAATTGTTTGTAAATAGATGTGGAGGGTATTTAAGATTTGGCCCGAGGCAAATTTAGTTTTTCTATTTGCCTTATTATACCCTCCATATAAGATGGAGAGTATACTAAGTTTGTTCTTCCGTTAGTATAGGGTCTATAAAGTTCATATATTCTTGGTCAGCATCAAAACTGAATCGATCTAGATATATATGTCTATATGTCTGTCTTTTGTTGGCATTTTCACGGGCGTAAATTTTGATATATTGAACTGAAATTTTGTAAATGGGCAAAATCGGTTAAGAGCCACGCACACAATTGACAAAAATCTATTTATTTGACACAAAAGTTGACCTGTCACGCCCACTATTATAGATGTGTAGGGTATATAAAATTTGGCCCAAGCCAAATTTAGTTTTTTTACTTGTTATATTTACATTGTCGTCAGAAGCAAAGATGTGTGCAAACTCAATGGCAAAATTCCATGCTGACAAAGGCTTAAAAGCAAATCAAATAAAGGCTTTTAATTAAAAGCTATATATTATATTATACTTGATTTAACACTAGAAAGACGGAAGCTTTGTATATACCTATCTACATATATAGACTGAAAGCAGTCAAAATGACTGCTTTGTATAAGAATAACTAATATGCAAAAAAATTTTTTTAAAATTAATTTTTAATATTTTTTATATTATTTACAGGTTTATAACAAGCTATTTTACTTGGAAAAAAATAATTTAAGCATTTTTATTTGAACATTTTATGCAAATGAAAGTGGCAATCTTTTTATATGTACATTTTCCGCAAACAAACTTCTGACATTTTACACATATATTATTTGTTTTATTGTTGTGGCAAAGTCGTACTTGACAAATTTTACGTTTGTTAGAATGGGTTGATGATGTTGCCGTTGATTCTTGTGGATCTTCAGGTTCTGATGATTTTTTTTGTCTTGCATCTCTGTATTCGGTGCAAAGCTGTTCTGCTAATTGAAACAAGAACTCTTTTCGTTGTATTTGTATTCCTGTCGTCTCTTTATGAAGGATACAAGCATTTACAGCAGCCAAATCTAAAATATTGAAAAATATATGGAGCGGCCATCTACGAGAACTAGTTTTTACAGTATATTTTCTGGCCATTTGATCCGCCATATCAACTCCAAATTTTGTGCTGTTATAAAATTGAATAGATTCCGGTAACATAACAAAATTCGGCGGCCTTCTTCTTCTGTGCACTTTTTTATATGCTTGATAATATAGTTATCTATTATCAAGGTGAATGCACTGACAAGGTTATCTGCCATAATGTTCTTTTTTGCGTAGCCTGTTGGCCATTTCACACCCTTGAAAATACAAGTACATGGTAACCTTCCAGGAATACCACCTTCTTTCAATTTTGACCACACAGTACCATCGGCAGCTGTTTCCGTCTCCTGAAAGGTGTTTTCAGTTCCTTCATCAGATTCAGAACTACTTAGCACCTTACCTTTTCCTGGCCTTATTGATTTCATCATTGGTGATCGGCTCTTCATCGCTACCTTCAGTGTCAGATGTTTAACTATAATCCACTTCATCTTCAGATGATAGCTCAGAGTTTGTTGCATCTGATTCCACATCGGAGCACTCTTCACTTATATTTGTAAGCTTTTTCAATAAATCACTTATTTTCGACATTTTTTTCATGAATTTAGCGCGTAAAAGAAATAAAATAATCAACTTGTGCTAACTGGACTGTATAAAGATTTGAATAGCAAGTACTACTTTAGCCAGTACTTATATGTTATCAGGTAGCGGTAATTGAAAAAAGGGTACTTTATTTTGTATTTATATGTTATTAGCTAATGATAATCGAAAAAATATGAATACAGGTACTTTATTTTGTATTTATATGTTATTACCTAAAGCTAATCGAAAAAAAATGAACGAAAATCGAAAAAAATGAAAGCAGTCAAAATGACTGCTTTCAGTCTATATAGGTATACCACATATATATATACCGAAAATGAAGGAGGGGGAGGTAACTACTATTATAAATAAAAGTATTTATGTGTTGTAGAAAAAGTCACAAAGTTGTAAGAAATTCTGACATTATATACATAATCATTTTTCTAATTGAAATTAAAAAGCAGTCAAAATGACTTGCTCAGGCAATCTAGTGTTAATATTGGCAACGTTTAAACAAAATCAATGTTTTTTGTTTTGTTTTTCGTTTCTAATATTCCAGATAAAGGCTAAGATGCTTTATTTTTACATAAATCATTAATTGAAATTTTTATTTAATCTCTGCAATCACATGGTTTTTGAAATCATTTAATTTTTCATTTATTTTCTCTATGGGTAACTAATTAGAGAGTAATAAACTTTGAGAAAAAAACTTTATTGTTCACGGTTACATTGGTCAAAAGTACCAATTAAAGTTGAATATTCAAGAGGACGCGACTAATGATTCATTTCCATTAAAGTTAAACATTTTTATAGTAGACAAACCACACCATGGCTAGATTGTGGTATTTAGTAGTTACAGTTTTATTCAATACACACACATGAAACAGCATATGATACTTGTACCTTCGGAAGTGAAGAACACGTTATCTCATGAATTTTTCATTGCCAGACCTAGAAAAGAAAACATTTAACGTGGTCACTTAATCAACAGCTAAATAAGAGTACTACGTAGTGAAAAATTTTTACGAGGGAATTGTAATGGTTGTGTACATTTTTATACCCACCAGTATATGTATGTATATGAAGGTGTGTATACTTTGTCAAAACATTTGCAACGCCCACATGGCAGAAGTATTGGTAGTAGCAACAAAAAATTAAAAAGCAACAAATACATTACTCGAGAAGCTTTGTTGCATCGATGGTGGGTATTCAAGATGTCCTCGCAGCCAAATACAGGTTTTTTATTTAGCTTATCTTATATATATGAATGAGAGAAATGGTAATTCCATCCAAATAAATGTCGGAAAATGTTCATGTTGTCTTTTTACTTACAAGCCCTTGCGCGTCTGCAACTATGTTTTCTAACTGAACTTAATTAACTGAGAATTAACCATGTTTTTCTTTAGCCGGTGTGCATTTGTGTTTAATTTGAAACTATTTTATGCATATTTTCTTTTACTAGATTTTTCATCGTGGTTGGTGGTTGCCGGTTAAACGCTAAAGGTTATTTGCCGCGATGATTACAACATAAATGTGTTGAGCAAAATAAAGTAAAAAGTGTTTATAACGCCAGTTTTTTTCATTCTGGTGCCAATTCACAATGGATTTAACAAATGTAATGTTTCTGTTTTTATGATATCAAAGCAAAAACATAACTGCAAAATGCATTTCTACTAAAAGGGATTTTTTCAGCTAATTATGATAATATATTTTCTTCTATAATTATTATATGTATTAAAACAATTTTAACGTCTGAGGCCACAGAAAAGCTACATATTCGTTGCTATACCTTTCATATAATATGAGGGGGCATATAAGGGGGCGTCGGGACTCTACCAAGTATATATTCTTATTTAGCCTCAAAATCTGGTGCCGAAGATGTTTTTTGTCTGTACGGTCCCGGTCCTAAATTTCGAGATATCGAGCAGAAAATTTTCTACAAAAACTTTCTGTAAGTAGGTATATTTTATCCTCTACATAAGGTGGATATTAAGTTTGTTTTTCCGTTTGCAACAACCAAGGGGAGACATCAGTGACCATACAAAATATATATATTCTTGATCAGCATCAAAAACTGAATTGATCGATGTATTGTATGTCTGCGTGTCCGTCCGTTGTAGGCATTCTCACGGGCGTGACATATTGAGCAGAAATTTTGCATAGGCACTTTTGTTTTTGTACGCAGATAGCTATTTAAAATGGGCAAAAACGGTCAAGAGCAACACCCACAATAAACAAAAACCTATTTATCTGGCACAAAAGTGAACTACGAACTTATATTTTGTTATATATGTCTATAGTTATTGCATCCGTCGATGTGCCAAAGATGGACGTTTTCGAATAACAGACGCGCCCACAATTTACAAAAAAGCATATTCACCATAAAACTAGTCTTGCAAACTGATACGTGATACTTACATATATATTTGCCACGCCCACCGTTAGTTTTCTTACTTCTTCTTCTTTATGGGTATCCTATATCAATCAAAAACATCTCTTTTCAATTCTCATAATTCTGAATATATTAATGTAGTCAACTAGCCGGGAAAGAAGGCTTTGTGCGAGGAAGGAATGGCATATGTAGTTCGTCCCCCAGGTCAAATTATCTCTGTGAAATTTTTTTTTTTAATTAGTCTAGAAATGAGGGGTCGCGCCCAATTTTTTCTTTAGTCCACAATATTCTTTCTGCAAAATTTCATTGCGATTGATAAAGAATTGTGTAATTTTCACTTTTATATAAAATTGAACAAAATTTCTATTTCTTCTATAAAATAGAAGAAAAGCTCACTTCTATCAAATTTTTCTTGCGAAAATTTTCAAAATGACATCAAACTGTACTCCCCAAGGGAGAAAATAAGATTGCTATGGTTTAAGATTCACCTAAGTTAAAAGCTAAAACACATTTTGATGGCAGTAAATAACTAAAAAGTTTTCAAACATAATTTAGTGAAAATTAACTTTGACATAAAATATTTTAATCATTTTGCTTTTGAGGGTGAAAATTATTTGAGCGCAATGAAAATTGTTCACAGAAATATCTGAACGGTTCATATGATTGCCATTAGAAAAGTTAATATTATTGATAAGGAAGAAATGCTTTGAAAACAAATTACAACAAGTAAACAAAGGCATTCTCCTATCTATATAAAAATATGGTATACGCCTGATAGGCAATTATTCGTACTGAATTTTAGCTGAACATCTTAAAATTTAGTACCGCGAGAGCTCCAACAACAATACATAAGCGGACATATCTCGATTCATTCAGATTTTGGTATTGATCGAAAAGCTCTTTAGAAGAGTTGTACACGGCTTGTTAAACTTAAAGTACCTTTCTTCTTATTAAATCTTGAAAAGCTTTCAAGAAAATGATGTAAAGTGGAAATTTTTTGTCAATAGTTAATGAATTTTGAAATGAACAAGTAAAAAAACTACATGTGGCTTTGCCCAAACGTTAAATGTCCTTTACATCTACAATGGTGGGCCTAATAGACTACGCAAATAGAGTTTTCCGTCGAGTTTCTTGTAAATTGTTGGCGTTTTTATTATCCGACCATGGCAATTTTTGGCACATCGACGGATGCAGTAACTATAGACATGTGCACCAAAATTCAAGTTAATAGCTCTATTTTTGTCGATTATGAGTGTGGCTCTTGACCGATTTTGCCCATTTTAAATAGCGAGCTGCATGTAAAAAACAAAAAGTGTCTGTACAAAATTTCGAGTCAATATCTCAAAATTTACGACTGTGAGAATACCAACAACAGACAGATACATGGAAATACATGACTAGATCGACTCACTTTTTGATGCTGATCAATATATATATATATATATACTTTGTAGGGTCTCTGACGCCTCCTTCTGGGTTTTGCAAATGGAATGACAAATTTAGTGTACCCCACATCTTATGTGGCCGGTATAAAAACCCATAAGTTTCTACATATTATGTATTCTATGTATGTAGTTAAAGAATAGCCATAAAATGATGTTTCAATTGTTTAAGTTACGAGTATTTGGTTTCTGTATAATAACTTCTGCTTTAAAAACTTCCACACGTCGAGAGAGTTAAACACTGTGAACCTTAAGCAACAGTTTATACGTACACTATTTTCGTTTAAGGAAAGAATTGAGAGAAGGAATCGTGCAGTCATAATGTAAATTAACGTTATTCCAGAACATTTATTTGGATCATGATTGCTTTGTCATTGATTGCTTTATATCTTTATGTGTTTAGGCTTTTATGGATAAAACTACTTTTTGATTATGATTTTATTGAATCAAATTACGTATTTTTTAATTAATACATGGTTGTAAATTTTATTGAGTCTTAAAAAAAAGCGTTAACTTAAAACAAGTCAAAAAAGTAAGTTTGGCTTAGGTCACATTTACATATACATATTGCATGTGGCAGCTCACTAATAGTGTATTTTGTATGAGCTTGTAAGTCGAGTTTTACGCTGTGTTTAGGTGTCAATTTTGCTCATTTTATTTTCAAGACGATAAAATTATTTTTTACAATTGTTTGACATTAAATTCCAATCACTAAAAATTGACATTCAAAATTAATTATAATAACATAATCCAACATATGCTATATCCATTATTATTATTAATATTACGTAAATTATTAGAAGTTTTACGGCTCTTACATGATCTGAGCTAGCGCTTTAAGAACAGTTAACATTCGAAGTGCAAGCAGTTTTAAGGAGATGTTTACGGAATTCTTTTCCGTTTTGTCTGGAGCTGGCTCGACCGTGCATAATACACAACAAAAATTTTAACTCTAAATGAAGTTATAAATAATACTCAATTCGGCAGTTTCTTCTTGAAGAATAGAAAAAACGATTCAATGCAAAACAAAATTTTATTAACCAAGAATAATTATATGGGGAAGCAAAACACATCTGTACACTTCAACATCAAAGTCAAGTCTTCCATGCTGTACTTCCTGAATTGTAGATGTCTTTTACTATTACTACGTGTGCGTCTTGCTCTCCCCCTCAGTCACTGTGTGCATTTACTTCTGAAACAAAACAGTGGATAACAAATTTTAATTAAAATGAATCTTGAAATGTACAAAAATATTGAGTTTACTGCATTTATCTAATTAAGAATTTATCTTCTCAAATGATAATTAAAGCTTGTTGTAGTGCAAAGTTTGACAAAGCTTTCGCAGTAAGATTAGAGTTAAGTTTCATCCTTTTCAACATTTTTTTGAAACGTTGTTTTAACTGACAAGAATGCTTTTTACTGTATGAGTTGTTGTTGTTTATGTTGTTATAATTATAATATTATTGTGTATACAAATATCACTAAACGGAACAATTAACGGAAAACTGACATTTAAACACGTTGAGCAAAATTTAATATTCGCACACTAATAGAAAGAGGAATCTTTGTGAATTTCGTTTGTACCCGGTTGGTATGAGGTCCTCGAAATTGTTGCTGTTACTGTTACTGGTTGGTGCCTGTAGTGATTATGCTAGTAATTACGTCAGTAACATGAACGTGCCATCGTCTAAACATTGATAACACCTATGTTTGTCCAACAGCCAGCATGGCAGTTTTCTGTGGTAACACCAAAATTAGTGTATTAGTGTATTATTGTGCGCCTTCATTGCATGTAATGCGAATGAAAATTTCAATAAAACGAATCGAGCCGCTTTAATAGATGAGCATACACTAGCAAGAAAAATTCCTCGTCACTGCGTAAGCTCCTGTTTACCATAACAATAATAGCAATAATGTAAAAAAAGAAGGAGACCAAAAACAGAAAACTTGTTCAAATATTTAACCTTATCTTAAAAGTGGCATCTTTCTCTTGTACAGCATAGCACTTACTCTTGCTTGCTGCAACTACTCTGCTTTACTTTATTCAACTTAACCGTAAACATGGTACATGTTATCCTGTCTTTTCAATTTAAAAGGAGAGAAGGAAAGAGGGAGATAGAGAGATATAGAGTAAAAGAGGGTAAGAGGGAGGAAGAGTTGGTGCTGGGAAAAACCTTTGTCAAGTATACTTTAGCTTTGTACACTACAAATGGCACTAAATCGTTCAACTGCAAATTCAAGTTGACATTTATGATCCAAGCTGCACTATTCTAGCCCTCTTCTCATTGGTCTCCTACCCCAACTTACCATACATTGATGCATAATTCTTGAGATCCAACTTTGAAAAATATATTTAAATCTCATTTTTGTTGTTGTTGTGTGGCATTGCTGTTGTTTCCACCAACAGCCTTAAGTTAGGCAATTGTAAAGTTGAAAACTATATGTATAACTTAACCACTCGATTATGGTTGTTGTATTATGGTATTGCATTTTGTTTTACCACACACTCAGTGTTTGCATAAACTCTCAGTAAATGAACAGCATGTGTCTAAATAAACTTTAATATGGTTTTAATCTATAAGTGATATAATGAATTCTCTGTATTTCTCCGTCCCTCTCTCCCATTCATATTATAGACCGACAATTTAGTTTAAAAAGAGTGCTGTTGATTTGTTGGCATACACAAATGAAACGAGTTGATGTACAATCACATGTAGTTAAGCACGCCGTAGTAATTGGAGTGACAGTTGTACTAGTCTTTAAATAACAACAAGGAGAAAGTTTCTACAAAAAGCATATAGGGTGAAAGGTGGTGGGTGAAGACAAAAGATGGAAACTCTCGAGTAGTATCATAGGATGAAATTTTTCGAAAAAACTTCAAATTCAAATTCTAAACGCCCCTTGAATGCAGCACATTCATCAAAATTATTAAGAGTTCAGGTTGAGGCAATGAGTTGATGACAAGAAATGCTTGTACGGGCAAACCGATTCAGATTTTGAATCTGATCCGATTGGTGTAATGCATTGCTTAGGAGTTACAAACATCTGCACAAATACATTATACTCTGTTGCCATTTTGTGATGTAGGCTCGCAAACTCGAAATAAGTACTATGTTGACGTTGAGGAGACAGACCTGTTTTTCGAGGTAATCTTTGAACGAAGGTTTTTATTTAAAATAGCAAGAAATTGATACAAAAATATATATATATATTTAATACGTTGATCTATTGAAAGTGGTTGAAAGATAAAGATAAAAAATTTGGCAAATAAGTAATCGCTAAAACGCATTTGAAATAATTTTTTACTTCCTGCTCCACTTGTGGCAAAGGTGCCGCGGTGTTTTAAGCGGCAAATACCACACTCACCTTCGATCGATTCAGAAGCATTTTCTTGTGGAGGATCCACATAAGAGGGGGGTATACTAAGTTTGTCATTCCATTTGCAACACCCAGAAGGAGACGCCAAAATATATCAGCACCAAGTTTAAATTTATGTTATATAAGGCGTCATGTAATTTCTTTGATTTATTCGGTGGAACCTTCACAGCTTTATTTACATCTTTTTCTTTCCCATAATCCATGGTTGTTGGGAATTAATCCAAAGTAATAATAATGTATAAACATTTTTTTTACAGAAATTTTTTTTATTAAAATTTTTTTTTTGAAAATTGAAAATTGAAATTAAGATGTCTACACTGCTTGATAGCTTAAAGCAAACTCTATCAGCACAAAAAACTGAGTCGATCTATTGTTGGCATTCTCACCGTCGTAAATTTTGAGAAATGAGATATTCAGGTGAAACTTTGAACAGACAGTTCTGGTTTCTGCAGGCAGATCGCTTTTAAAAATGGAAAAAAAGCGGCCAAGAGCCACGCCCACAATCGACAAAAATCTATTTATCAAAAATTTTCCTATGAACTTGTGCCAAAAATGGGCATGGTCAGATAACATAAACGGCCACAATTTACAAAAAACCATATTCAACGTAAAAATAGACTTGCATGCTGATACTACTACTACTACACTATTAGAGGACACAATATATAGATATTTGCCATGCCTACCGTTGTGGAGGTGGAGGGTATTTAAGATTTGGCGTAAGCCAAATTTAGTTTTCTTACTTGTTTTTATATACTTTTATGACATTTATTGCATTTCTTATTATTTGAGCTCGATCGAACCATTTTTAGAACACTTTTCCAAATATTGATATTTCACGAAGTTACAGAATAATTTGTGAACCTAAGTGCTGTAGGGTAATAAGATGTCGGGCTTGTCCAATATAGCATAGGTATGGAGGTATGGATGACTCACCTGTACACATTTATTTATATTATACGATAATTGTATTGCCTATAAACAAGTGATACGTACGACTATACGTACAAGAGATTAATTAAATATGGATACATATAGGTAACCTTTTGTTTTATTTTAAAGAATTTATTTTATAAACGTATATTCACCCTGTTGGAAAATTACTTTTCAAGTGAAAACTTATCTTGCAAAGAGACAAACAGTCCGAAATGTGCGCATATATGTGCAGCGCCATGTAAATTGATTCCGAACATAAAGTATGCAATGATTTATATTGTAATACAGTTTTTATTCGTGTACCTCCGTATCTTCATATCGGGCCATGGCATATTGGGTATAAGCACGTGCACCATTTAATGGCGTACGCATTTGCGATGCAATGCAATCTACTGTATTGCATTGTGTATTGCTCTATATAACAAATGGCACAGTTTTAAATGGTAAACGCTTAAAAGTAGGCAGCACATAGTTATGCATTTGCATTGTAGGTAGTTTTTTCCTTTTTTTGAGTGCGATTGGTTGAAATATATGTGAGAAAGCATTGTGGATGAAAAATAAAACAAAACGCATTGCAAGTGGTTATTACAGGAGACTTTGGGAAACTAGGGACAAAGGTTTTTAATCCCAATGAAATTAGAAAAAATAAGTGAAAGAAAGTGATTCCGACCCCATCCGTATCTTTAGCTGTTTAGGACTTACAAACATCCGCACAATCTTTATATGTTTGTCCTTTGCCACAAGTGGTGCAATACAGTATAATAATAAAATAAGGGAAACTGTTTCCCTCTTTCGTTGCTTAGTTAGTGTTTTGGCTGTTTATTGTATCTACCTCATTAATAAACTTTTCAGTCATTTTTTTTAGATTAGATATATATTTGAGACTTTTTTATAATATACAGGAAATATATGTTTACAATTGAAATTTAGAATAATAAGTGAAGGACTTAAAAGTGAGTATTTAAATTAAATAAAAATTAGAGTTTTAACTTATAAACTAGACTTAAACACTAGATTTAAATACTTAAAAAAAAGGAAAAGATAAAAAATGATAAAAAAAAGGAATAAAGAGAACTCTTAGCCTCTATGTTTATGTATAGTATATTCAAGTAAAAAGCGGGTTTTTGTAAGAAAGGATTTTCAGTGTCAATAAATCCTAAAGGTGACAAATAATTTGTATTTGACCAATCTAGATTGTCCTGAGAGGATATGCACTCAATTATTAAATTATTTTCAATAAATTTTAGTCTATCTATGAATTTTTTAAGTGAGTTTAGACCATAAGTTGCAAGAGGGAAGAATAATCCCGATCCAGATTCGTAAATAAATGCATTGGAGAAGTGCTTCGTTTTATGTTCAAAATTTTTCCCAATACATTTTCTCAAAATCTTGCATTCAAACACTTCTAACTCCATCATAACCGTAGGTGATATGGAGAACCATATTGGAAAGGCACTTAGGAGGACGGGACGAATTGTTGTCTTGTAAATCAATAACTTAGTTTTGTTTGGGAGATATGCATTATGAAAAAGTCTACCAAAGGAACCCTTAATACGATAAGCTTTTTTTAGTAAGTAATGTTCATGTTCATTCAATTTAACTAGATTATTAAAAGAAACGCCTAAATATTAGATGCTACGAGTATATGGAATTTCAACACCATTAAGGTTTAGTTTTAATGATTTGCTTTGGGGAACTACAAACTTCTTACATTTACCTGACGCATTTTTTAAGCAGATAGCCTCACACTTCGCCAAATTTATTTTAATTCCCCAGTTATCATTAAAATTTTTAACAGACTGAAGGTGTACTGATTTTTTGCGTAGAGCGTTAGTAGGAGATTCATCATGCGCGTATACTAAGGAATCATCAAATGCCTGTGGAAAAGTCATAAATAAATATGCTATATAAATGTGGAGCTTTTCGGCATATAATTTTCTACAATTAAACTCTAAATTTTATATCAAAGTATTCTATGACAATAGGGTATATCGTTTGAAATAAGACATTTCTACCGTTATAACGCTATTTTTTCGTCAAAATATTCGTTATAAATGTCGATTTTAATTGATTGTATCTTAGTTTCAAACTTGCTACTGTCAATATTAATATATTATAAAATTAACTCTTTAGCGGTTATACACATAGATAAAATTTTAAATTGAATATGATATCAATCATTGTAATGCCTGTCATGTGTGTGTATACTAACTATATATCAAAGTTACAATTTCCTTCTATTTATATTCCTCTAAAATATTTGTTAAACAAAAGACCAAAAGTAGAGCAAATTACATATTACTAAATACATATACACTTTACCTAAACTGTATTCCTCTTGTAAGGCATTTTTTCAGCTCTTAAACACACACAAAAGTCAAAGTTAACGTTTACAAACGCCTGGTTTTATGATAAACGATGTAACACAGTATATGTACATACACATATATATTGTGCGTTTATTATGATGGAAACACTCGTTGCTAACGAAGCACTTATATTTTCTTTTTTGGTGGAGAATAATAAAAACCCTAGAAAGGAAGAAGGACGTGTTGATTCCTTATCTAATAATTCTAACCACTAACGACCGTGCACTTGTGTTTTTATAACTTTATTATGCGTATATATATATTTTATTCAAATTATTTTGGATAAAATCGCACTTTTTTGACCGTGGTTACAAGCACTGCTATTATTTTGAACATAACTGTATATATGAAGAGCAAATACTTGCTTTATATCATTTTCTTTTCACTAGAACGCAACTTTGGCTAAAACTTATACGGGACTTTCCTTAAAACATGCATTAATTAATGGATTTATGAAGTATGAAGATTTACGTCTAAAAGTAGGCAATATATTTAATATTAATCCTAAACGTATGTTTTTATTTATTGTGTTAATTGTAAGTAGATCTTAAAAAAAATGCTGTTCTTTCCGCTAAAAAAACTGTTGTTACGGCTAATAATATTGTAAGAAATACCATATCTTCAAGTTTTGTCAGAAATGAGAAAAATTTTGCGGACTGCTTTCGACAAACTGAACCAAAAAATACTCAAATATCCCCTTTGATTCAAAATTTTCTGGCTCTTGCTAAAGTCTTCTGTGAAGAAGAACCTTTAACTTTAGAAGAAATAATTAGTAACTTCTTGAAAACATATCAAAAGTTACCAAAAAGTGAGGCATAGTCTAAATTCTTGTGTCTAATGGAAGAACTTAAGCAAGTGTATGGTCCGTAGAAACCTAAATATTATTACTTTTAATGTAAGGTCACTTGTTGATCTTAGCAGGAGGCTTGAATTAGTAAAAACTTAGAAATCAATAACTTAGATGTAGCCTTTCTTCAGGAGACACACTTGAGAAGCTTGGAAATTATACTTTTTTACGAGATGAAAGCCCGTTAGGAGTAAGCATTGCTATAAAAAAATGTTATTCTTTTTTTATAGTAAAAATCCCAGGTTTACAGATTCTAAATATTTTCATTGAAATTTTTTTCTCCTAGGGTAACGTTCAAAAAAAATTGTCTTCGGCACATTATATTGTCCTTGCAATTCGAACTCGGCAACTATACCTGGTAATTTGTCAATCATTGACAACTTTGGTTTGAACTATGATGGTGTAATTTTAGATGGAGATTGAAGTGCTAAAAATGTTACTTGGGGTGATTTGCAAGATAATATGAACGGTAGAGCTCTCTTGAATTGGCTACAATTATCTTCTTCAAATTTTACTAGAATTTGTGATACATTACCCTCATTTCCCGGTGGTTCGACTTTTTTAGATCATTTTTTGGTCAGTAGAAATCTGATAGATTTTTCTTTTCCAAATTATGATATAACATCCTTACCTTCACTTTCTGACCATTATCCTTTAAAATTATCCTTAAGCTAATCAAACTTGGAGTTTATTCTCTGCCAAATTGTTTCATTTCATATAAAAATACTAACTGGAAAAATTTTCAAAAAGATTTAGATCAAGAAATTTCTCGCCACTTTCCTCCTTCTGAAAGAAATTTACTTAACGGTGAGGTAGATTCTTGTATAGAGAACTTTTCTTCATCTGTTAAGGCAGTTTCAAATGCGCATTCTGCTAAGGTTAATCTCGCTAATAAAAAGTATTATGTGTCTGACAATGTTAAAAAGTTGTTCTGAATAAAATATGAGTGGCAAAGGGACCTCAAGAGACTTTATAGAAGGACTTTTAATAGGAACCATCCTGATTATAAACTTCTGTCAAAGCAAATTCAATTGATCCAAATTATTATAAAAGAAAAGGTTAATGTTAAGCGTCTAGAAAAAATCAAATCTGGACCAACGGCGTTTAAAGAAATTTATAGTATTATAGAGAAAAACAAAAAAGTCTCTGCAACAGAATTTTTTGCTAACGGAATTCAGATAGTTGATCCGGTTGAAAAATTAAATTCTTTAAAACATCACTTCGGTTCAATTTACACAGGTAATCCTTCTAACATACATTCTTCTTACTACTCTAGAAACGTGTTTGTGACAAATTCCAAAACCTTTGTTTGACTTCACGACAATGAACCAGCAGAGGGAAACCACACCTGTGCGCTTATGAATATTTCTAAATGTTTAAACAAAAAAAATCGTCTGGTCTAGGTCTTATATCATATTTTTTATTAAAAAAATTTTCTCTTAAAGCGTTTGAGTATCTATCTATAATATTTAATAATTGTTTAAGCAATGGTTATTTTCCTAAAGCATGGAAAGACGCGAAAATATGCCCAATACGCAAAAAACCGGGACACTTATCTCTAACTAATGTTCGTCCGATCTCTCTGCTATCCAATCTGGGTAAACTATTTGAAAAACTAATTCGTGAAAAAATGGAATTGGACATAAATAATCCTTATATTCCTACCCACCAATTCGGGTTCAAAAAAGGTCACTCCACAGTGCACGCTCTACTGAAATTTCATAATGATATTGTTTGTAACTTAAGGCAACAGAGATGCACAGTGGCAATGTCCCTTGATATCGAAAAAGTATTTGACCGAATATATCATGATGGTGTTCTCTATAAAATGATTTCGATTGGTTTTAGTCCTTTTTTGATCAAAGTGCTTCATTTTTTTTTCTGATAGAAAGTTTTGTGTACAAATGGATAATTGTACCTCGTCCTTTGGCAGTATCTCTTGTGGAGTTCCTCAAGTTCACCATTTTATAGCATATTTATTTATGGCTTTCCCCATGAAGTTTATGGTTCCACAGGCATTTTATTTGCCGATGATTCCTTAGTATACGCGCATGATGAATTTCCTACTAACGCTCTACGCAAAGAATCAATACACCTTCAGTCTGTTAAACATTTTAATGATACCTGGGGAATTTAAATAAATTTGGCGAAGTGTGAGGCTATCTGCTTAAAAAATGCGTCAGGTAAATGTAAGAAGTTTGTAGTTCCCCAAAGCAAATCATTAAAACTAAACCTTAATGGTGTTGAAATTCCATATACTCGTAGCATCTAATATTTAGGCGTTTCTTTTAATAATCTAGTTAAATTGAATGAACATGAACATTACTTACTAAAAAAAGCTTATCGTATTAAGGGTTCCTTTGGTAGACTTTTTCATAATGCATATCTCCCAAACAAAACTAAGTTATTGATTTACAAGACAACAATTCGTCCCGTCCTCCTAAGTGCCTTTCCAATATGGTTCTCCATATCACCTACGGTTATGATGGAGTTAGAAGTGTTTGAATGCAAGATTTTGAGAAAATGTATTGGGAAAAATTTTGAACATAAAACGAAGCACTTCTCCAATGCATTTATTTACGAATCTGGATCGGGATTATTCTTCCCTCTTGCAACTTATGGTCTAAACTCACTTAAAAAATTCATAGATAGACTAAAATTTATTGAAAATAATTTAATAATTGAGTGCATATCCTCTCAGGACAATCTAGATTGGTCAAATACAAATTATTTGTCACCTTTAGGATTTATTGACACTGAAAATCCTTTCTTACAAAAACCCGCTTTTTACTTGAATATACTATACATAAACATAGAGGCTAAGAGTTCTCTTTATTCCTTTTTTTTATCATTTTTTATCTTTTCTTTTTTTTTAAGTATTTAAATCTAGTGTTTAAGTCTAGTTTATAAGTTAAAACTCTAATTTTTATTTAATTTAAGTACTATGCCAAGTGCCGGGAGCAAGCACGTATCCCTGTATTTCCGATACTTTTATATATATTTTATGTTTAAAATTTGATATTGTCACACCAAATGACATTACAATACATTATAGTTTTAAGTCCTTCACTTATTATTCTAAATTTCTATTGTAAACATATTTCCTTTACATTATGAAAAAGTCTCAAATATATATC
Organism: Ornithomya fringillina; assembly: GCA_963978525.1. Taxonomy (NCBI): domain Eukaryota; kingdom Metazoa; phylum Arthropoda; class Insecta; order Diptera; family Hippoboscidae; genus Ornithomya; species Ornithomya fringillina. The sequence continues at coordinate 15,443,377 of OZ021690.1, read as the reverse complement.
TATCTATCTATTAATAGAAAAATATAAAGAAACAATTGAAAATAAAACAAGATAGAGAAGTTCGGTTAAGACCGAAGCTTAAATACCATCCACCTTTTATAATCCTCTAGAAATAAGTTCCTATTGCCATATTTATGGATACGACTATTTCATGTACTTACGCATATAGTGTTTTTTTTAAATTATAGGCGTTTGCGTTATTCAATCACGCCCACTTTTGGTACAGTGTTGAATAACGATACCACTTATATTTATACCAAACTTCAACTTGATAGGCATAGTATTGTGCGATATATAATTTTTTAAAGATACAATTTTTTCGAGGTATATTAAGATTTTCGTTTATTGTGGGCGTGTCTCTTAACTGATTTTGCCCTATTTCAATACGGAACAGAGAAATTAAACTAAGAATAAGTGTGTCAAGTTTAATTTGATATCTCAAAAATTACGACCGTGAGAGTGCCAACGACAGACGGACACACGGACACACGGACGGACATGTCTCAAACGATTTCTCTTTTCATGCTGATTAAGAATATATATGGTTTGTGAGGTCTCCGACGCTTCCTTCGATGTATTGTAAACGGATGATCAAAATGAATATACCCTCTTCCCTAAGGTGGAGGGTATAAAAATAGATGCTGTTACGAACCAGAAAAAGTGGTCTGCTGGTTACAATTAATCGACGAATTTAACAAAGAAGCTATAGGGTATTACCATAGCGAAATTCGCTGGGGTTGTAAAATTGAAAATAGTGTGGCCGATTCTGTATAATTTTTTTTTTTTTTCTATTAATTATTATGTTTTGAATTTCGCTTAATTCGTAGTCTCTATAATCCGAATCCATGTTTTATATCACTTTATTTATTTTATATTTTTATTTTAATATTTTTATATTAATATGTATATATATATATATATTTTAATCTGTTTGTCAATTCGAACAGCCGTTTTACCAACTAATATTTAAACAATGGAAAAGCATTGGTGATATTGATGATATTCGACACTGTAATAACGAAATGTATGGTTTAACAGTCAATCATTGTTTGAGTAATGACTGTAATAATGGGCATAAGTCTTTCACTATTACTCTAAATTTCAAATTGTAAACACATATTCTGTATATTAGTCAAAAAAAGTCTCAAATATATCTAATCTAATCTATCCAATCTATATGACGAAAAAAATAAAACATATTTTTTTAACTAAAATCGAAATGTTTCAAAAACTTACGTTTTTGGTCCATGTAACAGTAAATGCTAAATGTTCGGTTTACTCATAATGCATTAAAGGAGCTGCTGTCAACATATTAAAAGGATAATAAAGTTTTTTCATCAAATTCAATTTAACGTTTCATTTCAAAATATTCTTCTGTACCTTACGACAGCCTCAACGATTCAGATTAAAACAAGTTATTTAAGTTAAGTTGAGGTGATCTCAGAGTTACTGTCCAAGCTAAATACCAGATCGTATGAAAGTTTTCCCCAGTTCAAAAAATCTTCTTTTATTTATTGTATTTCTCAATTTCTATAGTTGAACAGTTACGCTTACATGGAAACTTGGCCGACATTTGAAACAGTACAACCGGTTTTGTTTAAATATTTTTAAAGAGTACAAAAAGAATAGTCAAATTTTGCTTGCTCTCCTTATCATTCTCTTTTATGTCTCAGCTTCTGTCGAGTGATTACAAGACTGGTTTGCCATTCAATGGATTGCGCAGCCGCACCTATTACACAAACGCACATTAAATTGCATTTTTTTTTAACATTTTAATATGAGTTAAGAGTATAAATAATACATAAATAAATAATTTTTTGCTATGGTTTGGGTGACAAAACAAAGAAAAACACAACCGTGATTAAAAGAAACAAAATGCAAGCCAAAGAAACAAACAAGAAAATCGACTTCAAGTCGCTTAAAAAAGAAGCAAACGTGCATAGATATGTGCGACGTTGATTAATTTTTTGATATTTAACGTGGAAACAACCTTCAGTTAATTTTTAGTTGCTTTAATGCGGTTATAAAGTGAAGTAAACACAGCGCAGTGCGGTGATAATTTTTCATTTATTTAAAAACCGTATTCAAGGAACTTATTGCCTAAAAGCAAAGTTAATTGCAAAATATCCCTGTCTCTATCTCTATATATAGAACATATAAATATATATAAAAATATAACTAATTTGTGCGAAAATATTTAACAAATAAATAAATTTTCACAATCCATAAATCAACAACAAAATGGCGTTTATGAAGTGGATAGTAATTGCCATGGTCATAGGTGAGTAACCGGATGATTGTGTTAACGTTTGTTTTTCAACCATTGGCTTCTCAACTAGATATGCCGAAAATTAGGACAAAAATTAATAAATGTTTGGATATTTGTAATTCTCTACAAAGCTTTAAATTATGTTACGAAACACAATTATTATTTTAAGAGTTTATAAACCCAACCTAACCTAAACCTAACCTAATTTACCGGACTACTCCTCAAGGTTAGTATTAATCTTAAATTTCTAGTTAAATTGTATTGTTGTATACAAAATTACAAATTTTAACGTAATATTGGGCCTAAAGTTAAACGGATATATGAAATAAAAATCCATATACATTAATAATAAATGCAGTTAGGGTAGTTATAACATAAAACGTTTTCTAACAAATAAAACTGTTACAGTTGGCCAAGCCCGACCATTTAATACCCCACACCTGTTATATCCACAGATTAAAATATAATTAGTTTAGTTGTGTCTGAAGTTCTAAAAATGGTCCGATCGGGTCCAAATTTAGCGCAGTCAATTATGAAGTTATTTAACTATTCTTCACCAAATTTTGACAAAAAGTATTACGAATTGCAATTTTTTACCATATAAAGACTTCCTTTATAATAGGACCTTATATAAGGATAAGTTCTAAAAATGGTCTGAGCCGGTCTGTTTTAAACAGGATTCCTCTTTGGAATAAGATATGTTCTTGTAACAAAATTCATCGAAATATCCCTAAAAAATACGACCTGTAGCTTGCGGAAAATTACGTGGACAACAGACAGTTTCAGACAGACAACAGATTCAGTTTTCGACGCTCATCAAGAATATATATACTTTGTAGGGTCTATGACGCCTCCCTCTGGTTGTTTCAAACGGAAGAACAAGCTTAGTATACCCTCATCACGACGGGATAGTACCATTTTTATCGCACAATTTATCATATTTTGGGTATAATGTTTATGCTTTAAAATAAACGCTAAAGTCTTTTTGTTGCTGTCACTAGCGCAAGTTTAATATATTTATTTCGCTTAAATGGCAATTTTGCACATATTTACTTTTAATTATAAAGCAAAGGTAGGCCTTAGTATGGTACACCCCTCCTGTGTATATTAAGTGGTGTTGGTGTATGGGTAATTATTCAGCATTTATTTACCGTTACAAAAAACCATATTCATCATAAAACTAGATTTGCAAGCTGATATGTAATAGATACACTATTAGGGGGCGCAATCACTGCCACGCCCTCTATTGTAGGGTAGGGGATTCAAAATTTGGTCTTAACCAATTTTAGTTTTCTTACGTGTTAAAAGTTATGTTAATTTGATTTTCATTTGGGCGCATTATAAAGTTTGAATATGATTTGTATTATACAACGATTTATCGAGTTTAGAACGAAATTATTTCGAAATCGATTATTAGTGAAATGATTAATTTCCATGCAATGGGAAAAGTCTTCTCTTTCAACATCACATTGAATGAATTCCCATTTACTCCCATTTAGAAAAGAGAGATAAGTGTTACAAAATGTCACTTCCTTTACATTAAATGGCTTAGAAAAGTAATAAGAGATGGCTTTTTTAAATGCACATCCGCTTTGCCGTTTTCTCTAACACTTAGTTGCCCTATTAAATATTTGCCGATATAACTGACATAATATACAGAATATAAAACAAAACTAAAAAAGTAAAAAATAAAAAATAAAATGTGGACGTGCCATTTGAGAAGCACCCACTACATACGATACAACAAAAAAGGATAATAAATAAATACAAATATTTGTATTTTTGAACACACACACTTAACAATAACACACAATCACACAACAACTAAACTGGCCTAAGTTTGTAAAAGCAAACAAAACTAAAATAGTTCAATAGTGCAACCCAAACGAAGCGTGCTGTCACACTGTATGACAGTCAGCTTATTCTCATGTATAATATGTATACTTTTATTGCTGGTTTTTTTTTTTTTTTTAACTTACAGGGTGCATGAAAATATTAAATAAAGTGACAGAAAGAGAGAGAGAGAGCGAGGAAGAAATAGAAGTGACGGCAAGAATCATAACAAACAGGAAATTGCAGTTATAATCAAGGAAAAAAGAGAAAAAGATCATCGTTGCATAAAAGTGACTGATTCTGACTGCACGCTTGACAAGTTTCTTGCTAGCTTCTTTGTTTGATTGATGTGCATATGTTTACTGCACCCAAGCTGGGTTGCTCTTCTTAGACAGTTCATAGTCTCTCTGTGACTGTTGTATGATTTCAAAAGCAAACATAGGCATACTATATCCTTCGTCATGAAAAAGAATTAGGGATCAAATAGGTTTACACAAATGTATACAAATATACACTATTATCATACGTATACGCAAATGCTCAAAAGCCTGATTATTTATGAAGAGTAGCAATATGATTACAACCAGTTCCATCTTATGTGGAGGGTATGAAAATAAAATGCGGTTTATTGCACGGACCTCAACTTGCAAAGTTTCATAAATGCCAACTTTCTAAAGGGATGCAAGAAATACTCTATCGTAACTAATCGTCGAAGCAGTCACAGCCCAATTTTATTGCACGGAAGTTAAAGTATTGGATGGATTTAACGACGTTTATTTGTGCTGAAACATTCACCACCCGAAACAGTTGAGATATTGGGCACAAATACAATCGACGAAAATTTGTTTTTTAGCCACATTAACGTACTAAAATGAAATGTTGGTAAACATATTTATAATGAGTGCCAAAAATCGGCGTGGTCACTCCCACAATTTACAAAAAGTATAACTTTGTAGTTGTCGCAAGATACGAATTTTTAGTTGACACACATCAGGTACTTACCACTCCCACAAAAGCCTAAGCCAAATGTAATTTTTTCTTGCTAACTTAGGGGTATCGATGGGTTAAAATATTTTTGGGGGTATTTTAAGGGGCAAAATAAAATTCAGATTAACTAAATACAGTGATAAAAGCCACATATCAACGGAGTTCTAACAAACAAAAATGGATTGCACCTTTAACTGCTCAATGAAATGCTTCAACAATTTATGATTGCGAATCTTGCATAACATTAAATCCAAGTAAAACAAGTATAAATATTATCGGTAAAGCCTGACCATTTAATATCCTACACCACTGAGTGTAGTTGCACTAGTAAGGGAAAGACATTGCTATAAAGTCCCTTCGTGAAATATCGTTATAGGGAGAGGAGCTCCAAAAATGGCCCGATTTGGTCTATTTTCAAAAAGATTTCTTTTTGGGTCAATACATGTTCCTGTAAAAATGTGACCTATGGCTTGCGCTCAAATTTACATGGACGATTCGTGCAATAGATTTGCCGCAAGTGGAGCAGCGTATAAAGATGCTAAATTTGTTCCATTGCAAAATGTGTGACTGCCAAACCTGCGTTGAAAACGTTGAATGTTCTGTATATAACATTTTAAAGCTACAAGACTTTTTAGACGTTTTGGCAGAAACATTTTAAGAGAGTATATATATACATATATATTTAAAAAATTTTAAGATCCATGCATAACACTGAGTCAAAACGTTTGCAACTACCTGAATGAGGAGAAGTCGACGTGTGTGTGTGTGCGGTCGCAAAAATAACTACAGCGACTGATTTAAGAATCAATCACTTCTTCATATTGCAGATGAAAAATTAACATACTGAACTTACATAAAGTTATCTATTGTTAATCCTTTCGCTCCGATGGACGTATATGTACGCCCTCGAAGAATGACCGGGTATATATACGCTCTGGAAAAGTGATCGCGCGGGTTTAAAGAGCGTACGTTCACACCATATATACTTTTATTTCATACTTTACAAAATATCATTAATTAATTAATAAAATAATAAATATCATTGTAAAATTTGGAGACCAAGAAACGACTTCTAATTATTTCCTAACATTCCGTACTTTAGTGCCAAATACTCAGTAATGCGCTCTGTACACAGCGATCACATTTTGACGCAAGCATTCCGCAGCGAAAGGGTTAAGAATAGTGTGGCATATCAAATTCAAATGTAAGCCACTTATTAGATAACTGTTGCTTTGGACACAAGAACCACTTACATAATTTCTTAAATCGCCCAGCAAACACAACATACTTGAATTACATAATTCTTTGAATGACTGCAATATAATGCACTTAATATAAATATTAACATGCAATATAGGTGACATTTATATTTATACATGCATGTATTGTATATTGAAGCCACACATTCATACACATTTATAGTGTAACGTTTAACACATTTGTTATATAATATATGTAAATAGTTAACACATATATTTTCACAGGCGAGTTAATGGCTTATGTTGCTAGTGCTGATTTTATCAAATTGTACAAACATTTACTTTTGAATAATATTATTAATAAATAAATAAATAAAATCTATTTGAAATTTTGCAAAGAATCGAATTTGATTGACTTGAAATTTAAACTGAAATTGAAACTGAAGAGGACACCTCATCAACCACCATACTTTAGTACAACCCCTTGTTCGTGTTTGTGTTGCATTGTTGTAAAATATAACTTGCAAACTCTTAAGGTCAACAGGACTGAACATAGTACTTAATGCGTGTGTATTTCACTCCCTTTACAGGTTCTACCACAGCTCAGCGGCCGGGATTCCGTGCTGGTCCCGGTTATCCCGTTTCCCAGAAGCATTTACCCAAACGTGTCACAGAGCCGCCCTTAAGAGGAGATAAAGAGGAGTACGTGGCAACCAATCAATGCCCTCAGCCGGATGGTTATTTTCCCGATGACAAACAATGTGATAAATATTATTATTGCGTGTAAGTCACCTCCAACCAATTGAACAATTATTTAGTATTTTAATTTCCAAATATCTATAACAAATAAAATCCATTACTCTGCATACGTATATACAATATATCAAAGCGACATATGTACAACGTGAAGATCAATAATAATGCATTTCACTAAAATGAGTTGAGTGTAAAGTCCCCAAACAATAACAGTAACTACTGAAAAAATACAACCAGCATACATACGTACATACATTTGTACATATGTACATTTTATAATTACGCTTATGACACAATGACAGAAAGCAAATATATAGTGCACCACAGAAATATTCCGATGCTCTTGTGGGACATTCATATGTGCTGGTGTTGGCGTTGGCGTAAAATAAAAACAAAACAAGCTAGAAAAGTTCGGTTAGGACCGAAGCTTAAATACCCTCCACCTTTAATTGTCCTCTAAAAAATAAGTTCCTATTGCCATATTTATGTATTTCATGTACTTAGGCAAATAGTGTTTTTTTTAAATTATAGGCGTTTTCGTTATTCAATCACGCCCACTTTTGGTACAGTGTTGAATAACGATACCACTTATATTTATACCAAACTTCAACTTGATAGGCATAGTATTGTGCGATATATAATTTTTTAAAGATACAATTTTTTCGAGGTATGATGAGGTTTTCGTTTATTGTGGGCGTGTCTCTTTACCGATTTTGCCCAATTTCAATACGGAACAGCGAAATTGAACTAAGAATACGTATGCAAAGTTTTAATTTGATATCTCAAAAATTACGACCGTGAGAGTGCCAACAACAGACGGACACACGGACACAAGGACGCACGGACGGACATGTCTCAAACGATTTCTCTTTTCATGCTGATTAAGAATATATATGGTTTGAGGGGTCTCCGACGCTTCCTTCGATGTGTTGTAAACGGATGATCAAAGTGAATATACCCTCTTCCCTAAGGTGGAGGGTATAAAAATACAAACATTATCATAAATTAAATGTAATAGCAGGTAGTTACCATAACAGCACCCCATTCACAATACGTTAGATTCGCCCAAAAGGGGTGTTATCGGCACTGTTAATGGGTTAAGCTATTAATGTGCAAAGTGAGTGGAAATTTCTCTTAAGCACTTTGGTAATGGGTTGTTGTTTTTGCAACGTGCAACGGTTAGTGTTTTTGAAGTTATCTGGCAATCATTTATTCATTGATTTGTACTCGCTTATGCAGGCAGACATGGAGTATAAACATGTTTATGTATGTATGTATATATCATTTAACCCATTTCTTATCAATGTCGTTGTTTGTGCTATTAAATGATTACAGTGAAGGTAAACATACGGAGAAGCTGTGTGCGGATGGCATGGTATTCAATGATTACGATCCCCATGAAGAGAAATGTGACCTGCCGTATAATATCGATTGTACCAAGCGCTTCAAGTTACGTAAGTAGAATATGACACAATCTTTTATGAAAAATAATTGTGACACGTAAACCGATTTATTGCAAATGCCAAAGTAAATAATTGGCTAAACTGTCTCATTTATCCAACTCATTATAGCTAATAACTAATCACTGACTCGACTAATCACATTGACTGCAAAGTATCAGATATTCTATATTCATTGTGCAATATTAAGAGGGATTGCACTCACATTTATGCCATGGTGTATATATCCGTCGGTCCGTTTTCTGTTTTGATCTCCTCCACAAAAGTGAACTGCATACTAAATTCATTATTCTGTTGGCAACATCAAGCAGCAAGTGCCACACATCCAACAAACTTCACCCCACAATCATCAAAATCAGTCCGTTGTTGACGTCCTTGCAGTCGTAAAGGTCAAGGTGTAGAGAGTCGGTTAAAATATTAGAGTCGGTTGTACCCAATCATTTAACACCCTACACCCCTTAGTTATATAATTGGTTTAGTTTACGCGCACAACACAAAAACGCGAGGCATTATTATATAAAAGTCTAATCGTGAGAAAGCATTAATTGGAATGCGACACCAGAAATGGGGTGATCGTTAGCACAGTCAATGAATACTATAATATTTGTCTATTATGCATCAATTTATATCAAGGAATATTAGAAATAAAGACTTATTTCAAATTAAGAGGCGTTATATGAGGAGGGATCCTAAAAATAGTCCAATTTAAAGCATTTTCAATAGTGCACGATGGCGAATCAATCGATAATCGAAGGTCGGCCCTTCTATGGCCGTTTAGGCGTTATAACCACACAAGTGGTGTGGGATGTAAACGGTGAATAAGTTTACAACGTGGCAAATGTGTCTCAACAATGCCGATCAATATGAATATTCACTGCCCGTGTATTAGCGAAGTTATCAAAAAATTTAAAATTTGCTAATAGATAGTTGCGAAGTTTTGTATCGAATCTGGTTCATTCATTACTCCATGATTAAACAGACTCCCTTTGAAGGCATAATAATAAATGTACTACGCCTTCGGTTTGCAGTAGGTGGAACGCATCGAAATCCAGACGTGCGGGACTTTAACCCGCTAAAACCACCTTTGCGTCAATTCTTTTTTCCCTGCGGTACTACCGTGAGGTATTCCATCATAAGGGGGAATACCGTTGACACGACCTAACACTAGACGACCTAAGATAATCCTATAAGAAGGAGGTTTTCGCAAATGCATGGTAACACTCCAAACCTCAAGAGACTACTCTTAAAAAGCGAGTCCTATGATCTGATGTAAGGGAATAAATGACGATCCTAACTAACGAATTCAACAGGGAGGTTAAAACACCGCAGTTATCCCCCCGTATTTCACTATTAGTTGTTCTACGCTCTCTTTCAGCTGCTCTTAGGTTGAAAAGAACCTTTGAAGCGTAACTATTAATTTTATCCCAGTTTGTTGGGGACTCCAACATAATATCGATGACGGTGGCAACGGTTATTGCAGCACCAATAGCACCTCAGCTTCTCTACGCTCATTAAAAAAGCGGGAACATGTGAAGAATATATTTTCCGCGCTTTCGACGAAGTATCTACCACAACCAGGGCAAAAAGGATCCTCATCATGCCCAAAGCGATGAAGGTATGCTTTAAAGCAACTATGGCCACTTAATAACTGCGTGAGATAAAAATTTATCTCACCATGTTTCCTGTTTATCCATGGACCCAGGCGAAGAATGAGCATATATGTTCATCGCTCTTTGTTCGAAGTGAACCATCTGCTTTGCCATTGGATCTTTCTAGCCATATTTCGAGCATCGCCGTCCACGTTCGCAGTGAGCTATTATAGATTCTTCCTTGATAAGAAGGTCTATTGAAGTTATTCCTGCAATGACAAAAGCTGCATCATCTGAGACGGTGCGAAAAGCGCTACAAATACTTAAAGAAGAGAGCCTATACACCGGTTCTATTAATTTTCGGTAAGACTTATGCCTCATAGCGTCGGCCCAGCTTGAAGCCCCATACAGCAGGGTGCTTTTTACTACCTCCATTAAGACACGTCGTTGAGGGTACTTCGGTCCCTTCGTATTTGGCATAATACGCGACAGAGCCGCACAGGCTGTGCTGGTATTCCTAATATGCTCTAAGTGGTTTTTAAAGGACAGTCTATCGTCTACTCTTATACCTAAATATTTAAGAAAGTAAACCGTTTCAATATGAAGCTCTCCCACCGTTATAGTAGCTTTTTTTAAGTGTTTCCTGCTAGTTAATAGCACGGCCTCTGTTTTATGGTCAGCTAGATTCCGACTTACCGACGACAGCCACGCTAGCACAGATCTTATAGCAGTGTTGGCTTCTCTTTCGATCTCATCTATATGTTTACTAACTATAACAACAGCGATATCGTCCGCATATCCTATAATTTGAGTATTAGGCGGTACGTTTATCCTAAATACTCCATCGTACATGATGTTCCATAGCAGTGGACCCAAGATAGATCCTTGAGGAACTCCTCCTGTTCTATTATAGGTTTTCCTACCCTCCGTAATGTCATATACCAGTATTCTGTGGCTGAAATAACTCTGCACCACTGATATTAAATATCGGAGAACATTAAGTCTAGCCAGGGTTTGAGTTATAGTAGACCACCTGGCTGTGTTAAACGCATTTTTAACGTCTAAGGTAATAATTAGACAGTATTTCTTCCTGCCATTCTTCCATCTCGAACCTTCCATCGCGCCAGCTGCAATCCTAAGCACCTTGTCGATCGCACCGATGGTTGATTTTCCTTTTCTAAACCCGAATTGGTTTTCAGAGATGCCGTCTGCTAACTCAATGGCAGATTCTTGACGTGTTTTAATAATTTTTTCCAGAAGTTTGCCCACCACGTCGATCATGCATAGAGGTCGATACGCTTTTCAACTCATCTAATAATTTGTTGAAACTTTCGCGCTTACCTTTCTAGCTTCAGGCATTTTTTCTGTATTTGAGTACGTGTCTGTAGAACTCATTTTCAGGCTGGCCCCGACTTCTTGTATATGCTCTTCTTGCCCTATTACAGTCTATACGCAACTGCGCTATTCCTCCAGTAGACAAGATTGCGTTTATTTAACCTTTTTTTTCCTTGGCATAGATGCATCGCACGCATTTGTAATTGCTCTGATCAGTTGTTCAGCCATCTCTTCTGCATTGCCACTGACATTTACGTCACTAAGCATTATTTTAAAAACCTCCGCATTTAGGTCAGTAATTTTCCAAGCAGGCCAATTACTGATAGATCTATTACAGGTCATAGGCAAGTCTATATCAATTATTACAGCTTTATGATCGCTATATGTGAAAACATCCGATATTCTCCAGTTGGCTGTTCTGGCAATACTTGGGCTGGCAAAGGCAATGTCTATTACCGATCCACGGCCATTCCTTTCAAAGGTATTTTCATTACCTCTATTCAGTAAGATTAGATCAAGCTGGGAAAAATATTCGAAGATACTCTGTCCTCTTTCATTAGTCCTGCGGGACCCCCACTCAACAGCCCAGGCGTTAAAGTCGCCTGCAACTAAAACTCTACTTTTATCAAAAAGGTTTCCAGCAAGTTGGTCAATGCTTGACTTAATCTCACTGAGTGTAAGCCGTGGAGCCATATAACAGCTGTATATGAATATGCTGGAGACATTTATGCCCACCATCCCATTTCCGATGATAGTTGGCATTTGCAAAGGAGTGTCCTTAACAACCCAAGAGGCATTAGTAGCATCCGATAACCATCTAAGATATTGAAAGGGAGTATATGGCTCTTAATAACGTGACGTCAACGTTAAGTTCCCTAACTGTTTGGTATAAGAGCTCTTGAGCAGCTTCACAAAGATTTAGATTTATTTGGAGAATTCTCATCTATGAGTTTTGGAACAATTTTGTACTGCTTTACGATAAGATGGGCACGACGTCTCGCCTGTAAAATGGTCCCTATTTTCGGTATCTTTGCATAGGATACAACATATGTCTTTACAATTTTTTGCCGCGTGTCCTTCTTTGCCGCATCGTAGGCAGTGTCGGTTGTAGTCACATTTGCTTTTACAAGAGCTGGTCATATGACCAAAGTTGAGGCATCTGAAGCATCTCTTTGGAGAAATTTTCTCGCGGATACGGCAGATCACCCAGCCTATACGCACCTTACCCATGTCTAAAAGTCTTCTTCCCAAGTTAACACTTACGGCTACTCTGGCGGTCGGAGTGCCACGATATGCCTTACGCAGCGACTTTATTGCCAAACTTCCCAAGTGGACATCTGTGCATTGTTTTCGCAATGCTTCCAGGATATAATCCTCCGTTGTTATTTCATCGATATCCTTTATCTCAATGAATATTTCGAGTATACTGAAGCCGTACTTCCTAGAATTTGCTCAACAGTGCTTCTGAATTCAGCAGTTTTTTCCATGCCGGGTTTCTTTAACTCAAATATGAGATCTCCTTTAGCTGTTTTACGTATATGTTTTACGTTCTCAGCCAGGCTGCTCAGTGTTGCATCGGTCTTGACTTTCTTAAGAATGTCAGCGTAAGAGGTTCCTCCACAGCTTTCGATAATCAAGGCATCAGGACGTAGGGGCTTCCCTTTATTTTTCCTCGGTTGAACTTCGGTCCACTCCGTAGTAGCTTTATTTTGTGAACGATTCACGCCTACAGAGTTTTTTTGGCAAATTTGTATCCTTACCAGAAGTTTGTGCTGGTCGTTCCGTAACAATATTTACTTCTCTATTATTGTTACCTTTTCATTTCATTTTCATTTTTCGTTTATTTATTTCATGTGTAGATATAAAAGAATATATATATAATTTACATGGATGCCTCCAGCTCGAAGCTTATATGAGATAGGAGTATGCACCAATTACCATTTTTAACTATGAACTACTTATCAACTAATTAGGGCTAAATAGAACTAAATGTATTTCGCATTGCCTTGTGCGAAGTGCAGCAAAATGTCTCTCTTAAAACGAGTAGAATTCCGTGTAGTCTGTAGACGGACGGGGATGGAATTCCACCATCAGATTGCAAAAATAAAAAAATGGCGTTCAGACATTAGGGATACGTGACGCATAGGTCTAATATTTTGGTTGCGATTTGACATTGAAAATTCGAGTCTGTTAAATAGGTAACCTGGATCCTGCTTGGTGACAATTTTTTGAAGCAGGCAAAGCGCTCTACATTTAAGCAGTGACCGTTAACAGAGATATTGAGTAGCGTGGAACGTGGTCATATCTTCTCAACCGATAAACGTATCTAATGATTGAGTTGTTAGCCCTTTTCAGTTTCTGTTTAGAAATGGAATCGCAATTGGCAAACAGCTCACATCCATGTAGAAGTTTTGGATACAGGTACGCTTTGACCAAAAGTTTTCTAATGTTTAAGGGTGTGAACCACTGTAGTAATGCCATAGTGATCTTAACATTCCGTACACTTGTCCCACATTATTATTAATTTGATGATCCCAAGTGAGCGTTCTATTGAATGTCACTCCAAGGTTTTTCACGGAGTCAACTATCTCAACGTCCGTCCCCAGTAAACGGATTCTAATGTTCCTAATATCCGCCTTCCTATAAAAAGCTATACACTTAGTTTTAACAGGATTCAAGGCAAGACCGTTGGAACTGGCCCAGTTCGCGATATTAACCAAATCATCATTAATTTTCATTGCTGTATCAATGATATTGTCAGGCGGTCCACTAGCCCAGATCTGTACATCATCAGCGTACATGTGCACTTTACACCACCTGAGGCAGGTGGGTAAGTCATTTATGTAAGAGAACAACAGTGGACCGAGGACAGACCGTTGCGGAACCTCTCGCGCTGATACCTTCTCGAGAGGTACGTTTCAACAAGCCAAATGGCTGTGGTATGAAAGTTGAAGAATTTTCGGAGTTTGACCTCCATCAGGGAATGGTCGACAGAATCAAATGCTTTAGTATGATCTAAAAGCACAAGGAGTGACATATCGTTATTGTCCAAATTACTCCTAACACTTTCTGCGACATCAATCAAGGTGGTGGTACAAGATCTATTTTTCCAAAACCGGACTGTGAGTCAACTAATAATGTGTTTAGACTTATGTGGTCGCAGATTTGTCTTTTTATAATTTTTTTAAACACTTTTGAAAGAAACGGAATGATCGCGATTGGTCTATAGTCACCATTGCTTTTCGGAATAGGTAAGACTTTGGTTAACTTCCAACAACTCGAAAATATCGAATGCATAATGATATCATTAAAAATCAATGTAATACTTTTCAACACAAACGGGAGAATTAGTCTAATAAACCTGAGATCAATGTCGTCCATTCCTATGGCGCTCGACTTAGTGCTAAGTATACACTCAAGTACTTCAGATTCATTCACACCATTAAACCTTAGTGAGTTAAAACTGAGATCTGTTTCCATTTCTAAGTAGTGAGAAACATCAGGAGTGCTCATGGGTGTGTTAACAAATTTTTGATTGATGTCATTCACGTCAAGGTTAACTGGAATTTGCAGTGTATTACTATTTATACCAATCTCCCTAATGGCCTTCCACTTCTGTCCAGTGTTTAGAGCAGAAGCAAATCTATTTCCATAGAACACAATTTTCGCACGCCTAATACCATAGGTTGCCTGCCTGCGTAGGTGCTTAAAATGAGCGTAATGCGCAGGCGCAAGGACCTTATTTAAATTGTTAACTAAGAACAGGTCTAAGAGGGTGGCTGTATGGGCAGTGTAGTGAGTCGGGATCGTGGTATTAGTGGAGAGAAGACCAATAGTATGAATCTCATCCATAATTCTGTTTTCTAAGAGGAGATTGCTATTGAAATCTCCACTTATAATCACATCAGGATAGCCGATGGTTACATCACCAATTGTCCTTATTAGTTCCGTAAAGTCAACGTTTCGGTGAGGTCGTTTGTTTTGTCCACTACTTATACTAACAAAGAGGTATTCAATAGGGTTCTCCGGGCTGGACTTACATACCAATGTGCAGTGTAAATGGCTTTTTATGTAGACGGCAACGCCGCCTGCATGATGGTGCCGATCTGCACGAAAAAGGTAATATCCCTTCATACTAAAAAGAGTATTGAGTTCAGCAGGCATGAACCACGTCTCAGACACGCATATGACGTGTATAGCAGAATATTCAAAGATGTGTCGAAGTTCGTCAATCTTGTTTCGTAAACTTTGGGCATTTAAGTGACAGATATGGATTCCCATATGTTGTTTTTCGAGGACTCTTAACATGGTGTGTGTGACGTCTCTGGCTGTCATACCCATAATGGAACAAACAGAGCAAAAAAATGGTTGATATTAAGAGAGATATTATGCTTATAATAATAATAGTATTAATATGCTTATAGCTAGACATCAAAATAACTAAATATATTAATAAAAAATTTATCAAAAATGTTCCACTGGTATTAGTTAATAAATAATAGCTGATCATGGTTTGCTATTCATCATCACCTGAAGCAAAGTGGTCTGATTCCTGAGCATCTCCTGCATCATCGTTTGCCTTGTGGTCATGCATATGCTGGACCAGCGCTGAAATTGTGTTTTCTAAGTTCGAGACATTATGTGGATGCGGTGTGGTTGACTGAGGATCTGTTCTGTTATTTTGGCTTGTACGTAGAATGTCTGCATATGAGAAATTTGGATTTACATTGGAATTTGCAGTAGTTGTATGTTTAGGAGCCAGGTGTTTAGTGGTAGGAGCATCACGTTGGCTAGAAGTTGGTGCGGAAGAGTTGGTTGGCTTAAACTTTAGTTTTTGGAATATGGGGCATCCTTTTTGCTCTTTTTCGCCGGGGTGCCCTCTGGAATTTCGCCTCTCGACCGTTTTATAACGTTGATCTTCTGTTTAAGTACCGGAGACGTTTGTGTTGTCGTATTGGTAACTTTAACATTTGCTGCGTTTTTTTGGCGACCTTTTCATGAAGGACCGGTTTGCATACATATGTGGAGGATAATATGACTTTTATCTATTCTTTATGTGCATACCGCTCCGAAACGATTTAATCATGTCCATGCGTCCAGCTAATTTTGTGTTCCCAATGGTACAATAGCAAGATTCATTCCAAAAATTATTCTTAGTGTGTAATAAATGAACCTTGTCAGAATGTTTTTAACATTTCACTAAGAAATTCTATATAGAAGCTTCTTTTTCAAAACAGTCTTTATACGAAGAAAATGTAACCTGGCATACCAGTTTCTGGACAAAAAACTTAACTATGATATGATGTGTGCTAGGCTCTAACACTGCCAATATGTCCCTTTAAGCGCAAAAGGGAGGCAACCAGAGCTTTAATGATATTTCTAAAACAACGCTCTAATTATTTGGCATTTGCAACGAATTGGTCTTGTTAGCATTCAACAAATAATTCATACGCAAAAAATATTCAACAATTGAAAGTAAATTTGTAATCAATGCGCCATAACACTCTTCACCTAGCACGTGTATGTATGTAGAAAACCACAAAAACTAATAACAACAAAACTGCTTATCTCTTTATGTCCATTTAAAGACTATAATGATATTTCCTTTTCTACCTCCACAGTACATATTCGTATACCATAAAGGAATACGTGTCTGTACTTATGTACATAATAGAAAGAGAAAGAGAGTGGATTACAAACCGCAGTTAACTTAAAAGTTGCACACAGAAGTTACAGTCTCACATGGGTAACGTACGAAATGTGGCGGTGTATGTGTGTGTGTATGATACAATCAACCACAAGTAATGGTCAATAACCGAAACTATTTCCATTAAATTTTAACGAATTAAATAAATAAGGCAAATTAGGAAAGAGAACTCTCCTAAAATGTAATAGAAAGCAAACTAATGAAAGGAAAAAAACACAAATTAAGGTCTAAGTATATCCGCAACCACACATAGTTCGTTCTTCTCACTGCCTATCTTTGTCTATTCACTTTCCACACAAATGGGAATTATTTCACAAACCTTTAGTGTAACTACATGTTAAACAAGTGTGCGTATATTTGATTAAAGGGCATGATGTCACGTGCTAATCTCTGTTAAACATGCTGTTCCGTTCAATTTCCGGCATTTATTTAAATATTTAAACCCTAAACAGCAGATTATCATTAACTAGCCAAGACTGCAACCCCCCATTTACTTGCTGTATGGTATATTATTCTCTGATTTTAATTAAAAACCATACAAGGAGAGGAAAAGCAAATAAAAAACTAAATTTGGCTTTGACCAAATCGCACATACCCTGCACAGGTGGTCTTGCTCATTATGGAACCCCGTCCAATTTCGTGGCATGCATGGCTTCGCTGTAATTATAAATGCGTGTACAAAATTTCAACTTCCTGACTCAATTGTTGTTGCTAATAAATCAATTTGTATCTATTGTTTGCCGTTTTAGCAATACCATCGAAGCAACGTAGCAACGTGGACTAAGAATGTCTGAACCGAATTTCAGCTCAATTTTAGCGACTGTCAGAAGTCCCACTTAGGTGCATGAAATTCGTTAATTCGTCTCTGATTTTTATGCTAACAAGCTTCAGATAGTTGCATACGAAATGACAAACTTGGTACACCCCCCACCTCATGTAGAGGGTACAATTAAAAAAAGTAGTTGAACAACATTTTTGTTGCAGTGTTTTGCAATTTACTATATTTGGCTTAAATCAAGTTAACTTAACTTGTCTATGAACTTCAATCATCACCACTTCATTCAACATCTCTCATTTCTGCAACGCAGTATATACATTTTTTTGATCCGCATGAATTAAATTGAAATTTGTAGTTTATGCCTGTAGCTACTTAAAACGAGGGCGATATCGCGCATATCTCTCACAGCAAAAAAAAGTTGAAATAGAGGAATTTGGTATTTATATAGAAGAGAAAGAGAATATAAATGTAACATTTGTTAACATGATGACCACGGTGACGATGTAGGAGGAGGAGGAATGCTACAATAACGGAAAATTGTATAATTGTATAACTGAACAGACAATTCGGTATATGGGTAACGTGATAACAATCATAAAGTAAACGTTGTGCAAAGCGAAACCCTCTTGCATATGTATTCATCATATGGTACCATAATGTATATGAAATGCCAACAATCAGCAACATCTCTCTTGAAAAACATTCGCAGCAAATATTTGTGATTTTGAAAAATTGTTACGAGTTCTTTATTGTGACAATTGGGGGGAAAGCAAATGCACACCCAAGTAGTTCTTTATATTTTTTGATTTTGTTGGATGCAATTTGCCAACTCTGCCCGGCCCTTGTGCTCGATAACTACCTAAAGTGTTTGGATTTATGAAAGCATCTATTTAGAAGTGTGTCATCTTAAACATTAGCAGCCTGGAGTCAAGGTACGATCCTGTTCCTATACCCGCCTTTTATAACGTTATGTGCATAAAGCGGAGGTCTATTTTTCTGTTGTGGTTGTTAAAATGGGGCGCAATGTCACACCTACAGTTTAGGTATAAATGTGGAGGATATTCAAGATTTGGCCTACTTTTCACTTGTTCAAAGTTAACGTACACATATATACACCCACTCACTTATCTTAATAATTGTGTTGCTTTACAGTTGATATATTTTTCACAGCAGGTGAGCAAAACTTTATCAAAGGATTAAGGGATATTAAAAGAATTTTGCACATATGTTACCTTGTAAATTATGAATTGAAGTTCAGTTTTCAAGCAATATTTATTACATCAGAAAAATAAAAGAAAATGTTGAAATGATGATTGATGAGCACAAGGTCAGGGTTTTGATTTTTATATTAAATGATGTAGACGATTATACCCCAAACAACTAAAGAGTGCAAAGAATCTGAAGGGTGCTGGGGTAGACCCAAGGCCAGCCAGAGTTCAATTCAAAGAAAATTTATATTTTCAAAATAAAAAGGTGACAATTTTATTTAATCTTTTCCTTGTATTTTAATATTTGTATGTAACAAAGAGTTTCGACGTTCGCTTATGCCTATCAGCAAGCTAGCCTAAAATTAGCTAATTTTCTGTACGTTGCTCGCCTTATTATAGGCCAATGGCTGAGCTTTTGCGTTGCTTATAAGAGCTTTGTGGTAAGCTTTGCACCATTTACAGCCGATCCTGTTACATATGTTTTATAATAAATTCAGGGTTATATCTACAGCTAATCTTATAATTAGTACAGGATAACTTGGAATATATTATTAAATTCAAACAAGTGTAATCATAAAAAAGAAAAGAAAAAAATTGAAATGAAACAAAAATATAACAAAATTCAACTTCATTGATAACATACGAATGTGTCGTTTAGTAAAAAAAAAAAGGAAAAAGAAAATGAAACTAAATATACATATATCACAAAAAAAAAAATTCAACTTCATTAAAAAAGAATGTGTAATTAGTAACAACGTGGGATCGAAATTTTTATTCTAAAATTTCCTCATCACAAGAGAGACGCCCTATTTATTATACCGATCGATTCAGAATCTAAATTTGATTCAGCCATATCCTGCTTTATATTCATGTAAATTTTTGCACAAGCTTTTGGCTACGATTTTTAAAATACTTCAACACTACTACTACTAGTTAGGTTGGGATTTGCAGTTGACAAAAGACTTCGCCATATCGTCTCGCGGCTCACACTCGTGAAAGAACTTTAACTTCCCCGGAGTAAAGTTCGTGTTTGCCAATAACACCAAATTCCAGCATCTCGATATCTACAAGGCTGCATTGCTGTGCACCGATGGAACCGTCAAACATCAAATCGTTTACGTTGTGATAGAGCGACGGCAGGCTTCCAATGTGATAGACGTGCGATCAATCCGAGGCGCCAACATTGATTCAGATCCTTCTCGCCTATGTACTGCCAACTCCGCTCGACACTGTGGGGTTTGGAAGTTTGTTATCGAAAAGCCAACAACCAACAGCTGAAATCTACTTCACTCTACTACAGAAAAATACGCTGCATTGCTAGTCGGAAACAATGACTTAGATGGAGGTTTGGGCTCAGAACCACCTCTTACTAATGAAAACATTGTATGTCCATCTCCGTCCGAAATTAGATATTTAGTTATTTCAAGGCTTAAAAGCAACAAGGTTGCTGAACCCAATGGCCTTCCTACTGAGTTTTTTAAAACCCGCGATGAATTGCCAAATTGCATGTTTCAACTCATCAGCGAAATTTCGTTGAAAAACCTATGCCATTGGTTGGAACCTTGCGCACTTTGTCCTATCCATAACAAAGAAGTCGCAACTATTTGCGTCAATTATCCTGGTATAAGTCTCCTTTCTGTCACATATAAAATTATTTCTGGTGTAATACAAATATGTGAACGTATCTCCCATACATACGAAAGGTCAACATTTAGTAAATTTGTTTATAATTAGACCGTCCATCGATGTGCTAAAAATGAACGGGGTCGGACAGCAATTTGCAAAAAACTTTAATTAGTGTAGAATACGACGTTTATTGATTGATTAGTGGTCGTTAAAATAGGACCACGTTCCGCAGTTTACATATGAATATGAAAAGCATCCAAAACTGCGCTTTTTTACTACCGTCAATTATACCAATGAATCGATTTAACCATGTCCGTCTGTCCGCCTGTCTGTCTATGTAAATTTATGCACAAGCTACAGGTCGCGTTTTTTAAACGAAATTTGATACAAGGACATGTATTGGCCCAAAAGGAAACCCTTTTAAAAAAGGATAGCATTGGACCATTTTTAGAACCCCTTACCAAATAAGGTCCTATTATTTTTTGAGATATTTCGGTTGAATTTGGTACAAGGATTGGCCCAAAAAGAAACTGTTTTGAAAATGGATAGGATCAGACCATTTTTACAACCCCTCGCCATATAAAGTTTTTTTTTTTTATTTGATAAACAAACAAAAAATAAATTTTTTTTACATATTTATCATTTTGAAATTTTTAAAGCACAACTAAGTATAAAAAAAATTAAATTGCATAATACATCAAATGGTGTAGGGTATTTAATTGTCGGGCTTGACCGACTATAATATGTTCACTTGTTCCAACAGAAGTTTTTAATGTTAAAAATGCGGTTTGGTGTTCTAAACAATACGCACCAACAAGTCCATTTTAAGGTAATAAATATGTTAAATAACCATTTAATATATATATACCAAGCATGACACTATGACTATTACGAACTTACTTTCTGGCCACATGCCACTTGCAATACATATGAACATTTCTCACCATGTAGGTGTCATCTGCTATCGGTATGTGTATCATTTTGCCATGTAAATAATACCACAGAGAGTATACAAGTTATTGTTAAAAGTGTTGAGAGAATTGTGGTTAAATAAACAAGCCTCAGGAACCAAATTACTGTAAAGTTAATATGTGTCAATGTTAAGCTATTTAAAAAAGGAATTTAGATTTTTAAATTTAAACGAACTTGTACTGAAGTCAAGTTAGTCTAGTCGTTATCGGTATTACTTTTCTGCATTATAGGCCTTAAGCATCTTATAAATTAATAATTTAGTTTGATTTGGAAGAAATTTATTATTAAGACATCTACCAAAATAATCTCTTAGTCTATTTACCTTTTTAATAATATTTCTTGCGTGAAAGTTTATTAAAATGTACGCCAAGGTATCTTAAATTGTCTCTAAATGGTATCTCAACATCATTGATGGTACTGGTGGCAATCCAAAACCTCCTTTGGTTGAAGAGTTTTTAAAAATTGCTGCAATTTTATGTAATCATGAACCGATTTCTCTAGAAGATAGAATTAAACAAATTTTATTAAATTTTGAAAAATTATCAAAAGAAAGCTAAAGAGGAATGTCTCTTTCTGTTAAATGAAGTCCTGAAAACTTATAGTCCATAAATCTATTAATTTATTAACTCTTAATGTTCGTTCCTTAGTGGATCGCAGTCGCAGATTAGATTTATTAAACCTTTTAAAGGTCAATAAAATCGATATTGCATTTGTACAAGAAACGCATTTACGGAAAAATGCAAAAATTTCATTTTCCTAAATAAACGTTTAACATAATCATCATGTGCACAACTTTTAGTTTGTGTCTAGGGTAGCAAAAAATTTTTTTAAAGCATATCTTTAGGCAAACATCAATAAAGAGAAATTGTTTAATTATATTTTTGTTAAAGCGGGTAAGGCAAGGCAACATTATGAAAGCGTGGGCGTGGCAGGAATCTGGGTTCGCCCTCTCATAGTATGTGTATTACGCATCAACTTCGAATTCTGCGCCAAATAGCATCTCTTGTTAACTACGGGCGTGATGTCGGATATCACCCATCTATCGCACATCGATTAATTGACTCAACCTCAACCTCTTGTGGTTATTTCCACAAGCTACCTATAAAAACTCATTACTTTTACCATCACTATAAACAAAAACGTTTTCATTCATTTTTTCTTTTTGTAGAACCTCCTCAGCCTAGTGAGCATTGTCCCCGTAAAAATGGTTATTTTGGTCATGAGAAAGCTGGTATTTGTGACAAATTTTATTATTGTGTCGACGGTCAATTCAATATGATCACTTGTCCGGCCGGTTTGGTATTTAATCCGAAAACTGGCATTTGCACTTGGCCCGATCAAGTGGGCATTACGGGCTGCCAGTCAGGAGATATATTCGACTTTGAATGTCCCAAAGTAAATGAAACAGTGGCCGTTACCCATCCCCGTTATGCTGATCCCGATGATTGTCAATACTTTTATGTGTGCGTTAATGGTGAAATACCGAGAAGAAATGGCTGTAAATTGGGACAAGTATTTGATGATAAGAAAAAACTTTGTGAATGGGCTCGTAATGTGCCGGAATGGTATGATTTATTGAATTAGTGCATACTTTATTATACTTATTGTAACACAAGTGGTAAGTTTGTGCGGATGTTTTGTAACTCCTAAACGACAAACCCACCGTTAATTATATCGATCGATTCAGAATCAAAATGTGAATCGATTTAACCATGTCCGTCTGCCTGTCCATGCCAATTTGTCCGCAAGCTGCAGTTCAAAGTTTGTTTTGGTCCAAAGAGGAATCCTATTGAAAATGGATCAAATTGGACCATTTTTAGAACCTGTATTCATACAACGACGAATTTTCATATAAAACGCAATTCCCTAATTGTACCATAATATGTGTATCTATGTGGTGTAGGGTATTATACCTTTCTCTTGTTTTAACCAAAACTTTTTGAAGCACAGTTAATTAGACTAATAACGTACTGTACGCATTTTGGACCCGATCCTCTTACCATATAACGTCCTTATTTAAAAGGAGTCTTTATATGATGAAAATTCGCAATTCTTAATGTTATTTGAAATTTGGTGAAGCATGGGCAATTGGTGTAATATGATAATTGACTGTGGTCGTAACCACGGTCGTAACCTTCCAATATATAGACATACGGATTAATATGTCTAGATCGACCAATAAAAAAATATATTTACTTGTGTGGTCTCTAGCGCCTCTTACTGGCTGTTACGAATAGAAAAACGAACTTATATGGAGGATGCAAAAGTTGCACTTCTTAAATTCTTTTAATATAAATTGGCAAATAACCTAGTTAGCCTAAAAATTAAATTTCTAATTTTGGACCCAATTTTTAGAACCTCCTTCCCTATAAATATTTCTCGCGAGGTGACTTATACGACAATGACTCACGGAGCTCTCCAAAGGCATAATAATTTACACGGAATCCCAGTGATTCAGTAATGACTAATTATGTGTATGTACTAATTGACGATGCCTAACAACAACGAGATTCGCGGAGGTCTTTGTGTTAGCTCACGGAGCCATAAGTGGTGTAGTGGATTAAATGGTCGGTCTTGATCGACTTCAACAGTTACGCCAGCTTTCTTAATAAATATTTATGTATTGTATTATTAACTTTTTCGCTTTCTTTGATTTTTCATAGTGCCGATTGGTATAAGGGTCGTTTAACTGATGCTGAATTAGATAATTTGGAAAATCCCAAACCGAAAGAGAAAAAGAAGCTAGAGCGCACCCGTGGTGGTTCTATTAAACGTAAACAGAGGGTGCAGGAGAAGGATGCGGAAGATGTTGCAGATGAGGAATAATGCCCAAAAACTGTGTTTTTGTTTTGTATGGTACAATGCTAAGAAGAAGACTGCAGCTAAGTTTCAAAATTTTAACTTTGTCTAAAAATATTTCAAAAATTTTAATAAATTTTTTTTCTACGAATAAAGAAATGAATGAAATTTCTTTTAGTTTATATATACAATAATGAAAATGGAAAGAATGTCTTTGTCATTCAATTGGAGAGGGGGCATTTGTTTCCTATAGAAGTTTTCGTCAGTTAATGTTTTCAAATCGTACAAAAATTTTTGTTACAGAAATAGTGACGGTTTCGGATACACATACATAACACGCCACAGTAGACCTTAATGGACCCAGTATTTTACACACATGAATATTTCATTCATATATAAGCTCCTATTCATATAATTTTTCAAGGACGATCTTACTTGGAGTGCCTTTTCTGTGCCCAAGTTATTGGATAAAAATGACTGATTTTTTTAACGCTTTTATAAAAGTTAAAAAAATAGGGTCAACCTAAGTCTATTATTATAGCCTGCACCACTTGTGCCAAAGGTTATATTAAGTAAGTGCGGACGTTTGTACCTCCTAAACAACAAATGCCACACGCACCTTCAGTTATAGCGATTGATTCAGAATTAATCTGAATAGAATTTAATCTGAATCGATTTAACCATGTCTGTCTCGCTGTCCATGTAAATTGGTGCGTCAGTGGTGCGACCAGTAGGTCGCATTTTGAAATACTTCGATGAAATTTGGTACAAGGACATATATTGGCCCAAAAGGGAACCCTATTGAAAATTGACCGAAACGGACTATGGTTAGAGTCCTTCCCCATATGAGGTCCCATTATAAAGAAAGTCTAAAGAAAGTCCTTATAATAGGACCTCATATTTTAATATTTTTTGGTGAAGAATAGTTAATTAGCTTAATTATTGGTTGTACCAAATTTGATTTCGATAGGACTGTTTAGAGAACCCCTGTATAGATAACGATATTTTACGAAGTGACTTAGGTAGCGATATTTCGCGATTACTGAAACTATTAAACTAATTGTAGCGTAATTTGTGGATTTATGTGGCGTGGGATATTAAAAAAAAAGAAATTCACTAAGTGCAGATTGACATTTTAACACAACGATTTGCCTTTCTTCTTAAAGTAATAAAAAACTAATTCAGTTTCTTAATGTACATACTCATTTAACGTGTAGTGAGTGGACTTTGCAAAGTAAAATGTTGATGTTTTCGTTGATAGAGAAAAGTGAAAAAATCAAGTATTGGGATGGATGGCCCTGTATGAAATTAGACGTCGGATTGAAATCGCTTTTCCTAAAAAACCCTAGTCTTAACGTTATAAAAGAATAGTGAGAATTAAGAGTGCACACCCCAAACCTCACACCCCACACCCCAAAAAGTTCTTACTCATAATTCATAGTCGAGCGGATTTAGCCCTCCTATCTGTGCGTGTGTCCATGTCTCCACGTATTTGTGTGTCTGAATTTCTTACTGGCACTATCGCGGTCGCAAGCATTGAGACATATAATAATTTACTGTGCCAAAGACCCAATTTTTAGAATGCATTTCCATATCATGATATTTCACGAGAGACTTATGTAGCAATGCCTTGCGTTTATTGATACAACTAAACCAATTGGAGCATAATTTTTGGAACAACGTTACAAAACATGAAGTATGGTCAACATACACCAATACCAATACAAAAATAAAATTTTTGCGGAATATTGAGGACTGTCTGACTCAGACAGATTATTGTATACATACACTTAGAATAGAAGCATAAAAGCACAACTCTTTTTACATAATTTTTTCCTCACACGTATAGGCCTAGAGTTAATTGAGTAAATAATGGCAAATATTAGATTAAGTAAAAGCTCTTGTAGTGGTTTTCTCTATATATACAATATAAAATATTTTTATTATCTTAAGAAATTCGGTGAAACTATCACCTTTTCTCGGGTATATCACATTAAAAAGGGCAGCCAACTTTTATGAAGATGTGAAAGAAATGAAGAAATTTGGAACGACATTCCTCCACGGTATGAAATTTGGAAAATTCCAGTTGATGCAGAATCTATTCCAGGTCATAGAAGTAGTGAGATACCTCATCTGTACAACGATTTATAGGGGATGGACAAAATAATATGTACATCTGCCATTTACACAATATTTATTTATTAATCTTTATTAATCACAATTGAATGTGGATCCTTGGTCCAAAACTGTGGACTGAGTCGTAATAGAATTTGTTGCATAAACCGGCTTAAATTCAACTGTGCATCTATATAAAATATTTTTTTTTTTTATGTAACCATCCACTCAGGGGATGACGTGCAAGCACGGTGACACTTAGAAGGGATTAGAAGGATTAGTGTACTTTTAATTTGAATTTGCGCACACTAGGCATGGTGGGAAATACCTCTGGAGGTAGGTGGTTCCAGAGGCGAACACCCCGGTTGAAGAACGAACCGTGTCGGTAATGTGTTGTGCGATGTTGTTAATAATGTTGTTGGTAGTCCCCTGTGTACCTAGAGACGCAATCAATCAACCACATCTCGTTTGCTTTTTCGAATATTAATGGCTCTATTCGTCACACCATGCTTCACAAATTATCTCATTACAATATATTAGACAAGAATATTATAACTTTGCTTAAAACCAATAATTGCGATGTATATAGAATAATTCATCCATTTCTTACTTCGTGTAAGGTACTCATTTAATAAAACATTCCACATTCGCTTTGTATTTGTATATATGTACTTTTTATATGGATATTTCAACCTTCGCTTTGTATATATCTTTTATATGTATTTATTGTATTTTTTAACGTTGGTTTCAATTATCTCTTTTTGTTAAAAAGTGTTATATGTTTTATAAGAATCTGATCTCAGTTGAAAATATGTGAGAGTGTATAGTTTTAAAATTATTACGATCTCACTATCTTATAAATATTTTCAATAATAGACTCGTTTTGTTATACTCATATTTCAACAAGTAAGAAAACTAAACTTTTGTGGCAGATATAAAGGTTTTTAGTGATTGTGGGTGTGTATGTAATTCTAACACGTCCATTTTTGACACATCGATGAAGCTAATATTTATAGATGTACATACTCAATTTCAAGTACATAGCTCAATTTTTGTAGCAGATAAATAGATTTTTGTGGATTTTTTAAAGCGATCTGCGTGCAAAAAATAAAAGTGCCAAAAAAAGTACAAAATTTCAGCTGCATAATTAAAAATTTACGCCCTTGAGAATGCTAACAACAGACAGACACACGGACATACATGGCTAAATCGACTCAGTTTTTGACGCTGATCAAGAATATATATACTTTGTAGGGTTTCTGACGTCTCCTTCTGGGTGTTGCAAACGGAAGAACAAACTTAGTATACCCTCACCACTGAGGAGGAGGGTATAAAAATACATAAATATAACAAATGTAAACAGACAAAAAGGTTGTAATTATAATGATATAACTTTCTTAAAGCTCACAAAAAATACCATGTGTATGCGGTGAGCTTTTGCACCGCTTTGATGCAGCGTTTCTTCAGCTGTTGACTCGCCAAGATTGCCCGAAAAAGAAGAAGAATAAGAAGGATACTATGAATGTATATAGCATGGTGTTCATATTATGTTGTTTGTGCCTTGTTCCTTCCAGGCCGAATGTGTTTCTTAACACATTAAAAAGACAAATGCAGCAAATAAACGCTAATTAAAAGCCATTTATATATAAGCGATTACTACATTTTTAGTACTTTACGAATTATTGAATTTTTACAAACGAACACAAGCACCTCAAAAAACTTCGATTAAAGCACATAAAATATTACACACATTTAAAATCTACGGAAAATTATCTTTCAAGAAATACTCAACGTCTTGGGGCTTTTACGCTTTTTATATTGTAATTTTTCAATTCTTCATATTATCTGTGTTGTTACGAACTTATGTAGCTTTTGTAGAATAAATCACGAAGTCACTCTAAGGCAGCGGTCTGCCTGTTCCATCACAATGTATTCGACGAGTATATGATCTTTTATTTCTTAAGGATTAAGTTTAACCTGATATATGCGTGCGTAGTACATATGCACTTACATTAGCAACTGATATTCATATTAAAAACATATTTATGTTAAGTTTGATAAGATTTCGAATGAAAATAAGCCGTCGTAACACATACAGAAGCTGTTCAAGCAGCGAAGGTCTCTATGCAGTTACTGATAAGTTTTTAAAAATACCGTTATGGATTAAAGGCAGATTGTATTCCCAGAAAATTCCCGGGATAACTCTCGCTTGAATTGTGATACTGAATCAACAACTACTGAGTGTTTATAAATAATAAATAAATGTATTGAATGAATAAATAAAATGTGTGTGTGCGTGTTTGTGCCAGGGTATGAGTTTTGCAACATAATGCAGTATTTACAGGGTGAAGGAAAAGATGGAAACTCTCGAATAACGGCTTAGTAATGAAATTTTTCGAAAATACTTCAAAAAATTGAAATGCTTGGTTGGACATCACTTTGTAAACAATTTTTTTATACAATGTATTGTCCTATTGAGCTCAAACTTCCACTAAAACGTTTGAAAAATTGAGATGAAATTTAAAAAATTCTAATCGAATTTCCGCTTAAGAAAATTAAACTAATAACTTGTCACCACAATCTCTTGCTTACGTCTGTTTTCCAATTGGTTATCTTCCTCTCTTTTGTGCTAATAATGTAATAATGTTTTATTTTTTGATACACATCAAGTAAACGTATTAGTATTATATTATAATAGACACTTGTCTATTTCGGTGATTGTTTTTATGGCAACTTTTGACAGCTGTGTGAACGTGTCGTAAAGTCATGTTAACATGTCACTGAACAATATTATATTTGTGCAGATGGCAGATGGCATGTGACGCATTAACAGTCTTTGAGAAAATCTGTACACAATATATTGGAAAAGTGTCTGTCAATATGAAATTAAGTTAAATAATTTAAATTTGCAATTTCACTTACCAGAGAATATTCATATGCATCGTCATAATGATTATGGTGGTATGTTGGTTATGTTCGAAGGTTTGTAAGTACCAGAGGGGAGCGACCCGCACCAATTTAGATGGACAGGCAGGAGGACAGGCGGACATGATTAAATCGATTCAGATTTTGATTCTGAATCGATCGGTATAACTGAAGGTAGGTGTGGCATTTTCCGTTTAGGAGTTACAAACATATGCATAAACTTAATATACGCTTTTCCACTGGGTGGTGCAGGGTATAAAAACGAGCACAAAGTCAGTTTGATCTTCTTTATTATTCTGGGTACTAATCACATAACATGAAACTCACGCACGGTATCGTTTTATTGCACAAAACTATTCACATATCTAAGTTTCGTATAAGTATCGTATGAATCTCGTATATGTGTCTCATAAAAGTTTTACGCAACCAAACAGCTACTATTATTGATTCACATAAGCAAAACAAACGTTTGAGATTCGTGAATATTTGCCTTAATTCAAACGTGAGTAAAATTGGTGTCATGTGCTTATAAAAAGTTCGGTTAAGACCGAAGCTTAAATACCCTCCACCTTTTATAATCCTCTAAAAAATAAATTCCAAATTGCCATATTTGTGTACTTACGCAAATAGTGTTTTTTTTAAATTATAGGCGTTTTCGTTATTCAATCACGCCCACTTTTGGTACAGTGTTGAATAACGATACCACTTATATTTATACCAAACTTCAACTTGATAGGCATAGTATTGTGCGATATATAATTTTTTAAAGATACAATTTTTTCGAGGTATATTAAGATTTTCGTTTATTGTGGGCGTGTCTCTTAACTGATTTTGCCCTATTTCAATACGGAACAGAGAAATTAAACTAAGAATAAGTGTGTCAAGTTTAATTTGATATCTCAAAAATTACGACCGTGAGAGTGCCAAATGACAATGGGATTTTTTAGAACCCAGCAAATTTGCAATTGTTGCTCTGTTTGTAACTTCATTTGGTTTTTAAAGGCATAATAAAAATTTAAAGAAGAGAATGCACTTTCATAAGACATCTATATCTAATGTCTACTAGCTATACCCTTCACATAGGATAGGGGGTACACCCACAAGGAGGCGCCAAAGAACATACAAAGTATATATATTCTTGATAAGCGTCAAAAACTGAGTCGATTTAGACATGTATGTCCGTGTGTCCATGTGTCTGTCTGTTGTTGAAATTCTCACGGGTGAAAATTTTGAGATATGCAGCTGAAATTTTGTACAGGCACTTTTAGTTTTTTACGCAGATTGCTTTTTAAGTCGGTCAAAAGCCACGCCTAAAATCTATATATCTGCCGTAAAAATCGAGCTATAAACTTAAAATTTAGTACGTATATCTATTAATATTAGATTCATCGATATGCCAGAAATGGGCATATTCGGATTACAAACACGCCCACAATCGACAAAAATCTATATATCTGCCACAAAAGTTTGAGTTCCATTAATATTTTATGATCTCTATTTGATATTTGCATATATTTTCTACACAATACACATCAATGAATTTGAATATTTTTTTTTACTTGTCCCTTTCTCGCAATGAAGATATATGTATATGTGGGTGCATTATATTTTATTTAAGTAATATTATATATTTATTTAAATATGCTACTCGCTAGCGGTCACAATGATTACTGGAATGCTTGCTGTATATTCATGCTGCTATTTATACGCTAAAATTAACTGGGTAAATTTACAAGGGATTTTCCTAAGATAAGAATACATGAATATCATTAGAAATGTCTGCCACGTTGTCTGCAATATGTGTCTGAAATATGTGGCTGCAATATGTATCTGCAGTATGTCTATTGTGTCTGCCACATTACTCCCCCCAAGCTGTAGAATGGAAATGCACTGGGTTGTAGGTTTACATTACTACTTTGACTCGTCGTTAGATGGGGCTCTTCATTAATCACGAATGCTGGTTTGAGGCGATCTATTGAGATATTGGCTTGCCTACCGTTGACGTCGATTTTGAAATATTTATCGTTGCGTGATACCACTCTAAAGGGTCCTTCGTACGGAGCTTGCAAAGGACGACGCACTGTGTCATTACGGACAAAAACGTTCGGTGAGCTGAATAACTCCTGTTGGATGAACGGTGCTTCTTTAGCATGGTTAGACGCCGGAGTTGGCCTAAGTTGTCGCATATAGGCCCGTAATTTTTGGACAAATACCTCTTCGTTTATGTTGTCTGCGTTGCTAGCGCGCAGAAACTCGCCTGGTAGCCACGTTGTTGCGCCAAACATAAGTTCGGCCGGTGATGCCTTAATATCTTCTTTGTAAGCTACATGAAATCCTAGAAGGATAAGGGGCAGCACATCGACCCATTTCTCCGTTTGATGGCATTTGATGCTAGTTTTGAACGTTCTGTGCCATCTTTCGATCATGCCGTTTGCAGCTGGATGATATGCCGTTGTTTTAAAATGTTTAATACCGAGCAATTTATTTAGGTCGCGGAAAAACGCGCAATCGAATTGTCTTCCTCTGTCCGTAGTAATAAGCAGTGGTACTCCAAAACGGGCTATTTAGTTAGAAAAGAAGGTAAATGCCACATTTTCCGCTGTTATATTTTCGAGTGGGTATGCTTCTACCCAACGTGTAAAGCGGTCAACACATGTCAAACAGTAGCGATATCCTCGGCATGGTGGTAACGGCCCAACTATGTCTATATTGATGTGTTCGAAGCGTTCCCCTACTAAATTATAGGTAGAGATGGGAGCACGATTGTGTCGGGATATTTTTGCTTTTTGGCAAGCCATGCAACTTTTTGTCCACTCCCTGCAGTCTTTATTTATACTTGGCCAAACAAACCTGTCAGTGACCAACTTATTTGTTTTACGTATGCCTGCGTGGCATAAATTGTGGATCGAATGGAATGCAATTTTTCTCCAAGGCATTGTTATCCATGGTCGTACCTTTCCTGTACTTAGGTCGCACACTACTTCAGGGGATGTACCAGATATGTTGAAGGTTATGAAATTTAAGTTGGTACTGTTGTTATTCATATATTGCTTTAATTCCTCGTCGGTCTTTTGGCTCTCTGCTAATTGTGCGTAGTCGATTGCACTTGATAAATGTATGGCTTCAATACGTGAGAGTGCGTCCGCAACATTATTCTGTTTACCAGGTAGGTATCGAATATCCGTGGTAAACTGGCTGAGAAAGTCCAAATGGCGCGTTTGACGAGGTGACGATTTATCGGACTGTTGTACGAAAGCAAACTGCAGTGGTTTGTGGTCCGTATAAATGAAAAACTTCTGGCCTTCTAACATATGCCTAAAATATTTAACAGCTTTATAAACAGCCAACAGCTCTCTGTCGTATGTGCTGTATTTAGCTTGCGCTGTCGAAAGGCGTTCGGAATAGAAGGAAAGTGATTCCCAATCTTTCCCATTGTGTTGTTGGAGCATTGCGCCAATTGCTGTGTTGGATGCGTCTACCGTAACAGAAAATGGGGCGCCGGGTTTGGGAAAAACTAAGAGTGTAGCTTTACTCAACTGCTCTTTACACTGATGAAATGCTTCTTTTGCATTATCCGACCAATCAATTATCGATTTATCTTTTTTGTTGTTACCTTTCGTTAAATCGAATAAAACACGTTGACATTCTATGGCTTTAGGGATGAACCTCCGGAAAAAATTTATCATACCTAAGAATCTCCTCAATTCGCATACTCGCTTAGGCAAATTATAATTTAGAATCGCCTTAACACGTTCTGGTGGTGGACGCAGACCATCCTTACTAACTAGGTAACCTAAAAAGACTACTTCCGGCTGGCCTAGTATACATTTCGCTGGATTGATTATGAGCCCATATTCGCGTAATTTTAGGAATACTTTTCGCAAATGAGTTCGATGTTCTTCCTCATTCTTCGATGCAATTAAAATATCGTCGAGATATGCCCAAGCGAAATCAAATTCTAATAGGATGTTGTCCATCAAACGTTGAAATGTTTGTCCTGCGTTACGCAAACCGAAACACAAAAAAGGAAACTCGTACATTCCAAAGGGAGTTGTTATGGCGGTTTTCGGGACATCAGTGGGTTCCACAGGAATTTGGTGATACGCGCGCTTCAAATCAATTGAGGAAAATATGCTGCACCCGTGTAAATTATGCGTGAAGTCGTGAAGGTGCGGCAAGGGATATCTGTCCGGTTCAGTGACACTGTTAAGTCTGCGAAAATCACCGCAAGGACGCCATTCGCCGTTTTTTTTCTTCACCATGGCAAGGGACTAGCCCATGCACTCCTTGAAGGCCTGCAAATGCCATCTTCGAGTAATCGCCTTTGCGATTTTCAACATATCTGGAGCAAGACGTCTAGGCTTTGAAAACATAGGTGGTTCTTTAGTAACAATATGGTGAGAAACGCTGTGTTTAGGATTCAAGAAATAAATTTTTGAATTCTGCTAGTATATCGTGGAAAGGAGTCTCGTTATTTACAAGTGAAATCCTTGATATATCGTCAATAGTGGTAATAGCGCAGAATGACGAAATCTTCGTTAAATTGTCCACGAGTTTGCTTTCTCGTACGTTGACACTTAAGTTGTGATGGGCTAAGAAATCAGCGCCAAGGATGGGCTGTGACACATTGGCTATGATAAACGTCCACGAGTAATTACGGCGTAACCCTAAATTGAGTGTTAGAGTTTTTACTCCGTAGGTATCGATTTTGGTCTTTACAGATGTAAATTAAAATCTTTGTGACTGCGTTCGTTTTTTAACGGAGGAATCACGCGTATTTCGGCTCCAGTATCAACTAAAAATTTTAAATTATTACTTTTATCAGTAATAATTAATCGGCGTGTGCGTTTCCGTCTGTCGCCAGCCGCCTCGGGCAACAGACTATTTAGTTTAAAGATTTAATGCACGGTTTGCGGCATTTACTCGCTTTGTCACCAAACCTAAAATGATACCAGCATAATCCGTTTTGTGTTGCTGACTCTCGGCGTTTGAGATCTGCTCCTGGTTCGATAATGCCTATTATGATTAGCAGATGTTTTCAGAGCGGCTATCTCTTGCGACAATTTAGAAATTTGCTGAGCCAATGAATTGATGTTCACAGGTTCCACTGAGATCTTGTATGTTTCCGGTGTTTCGTTGACGTCAATAATCTTGTCTGCCATAATAGAAATTTTCTCTAATGTCTCATCACTAATTGATACTATAGAGCGCACATTCTGTGGTAGCCTACTTAGCCAGATGGATTTGATCAAAGCGTCGTTAATCTCGTTGCCGGCGAGCTGTTTCATCTCTCTTAATAGCTGTGAAGGACGCATATCACCTAACTCCAGCTCCTGTAGTAGCTTCCTTATACGCTTCTACTCCGAATCTGTAAATCTCTCGATAATTCGAGATTTCGAACCATAACTGTGGTTTCTCGTGCCAAAACTGAGGAATCCTAATGGCGACTCGTAATATTTCCGCATTACTTGGCTGATTTTCATTGTTTATGATTCCCTCGGGGTCACCAATTTGTGGGTGCATTATATTTTATTTAAGTAATATTATATATTTATTTAAATATGCTACTCGCTAGCGGTCACAATGATTACTGGAATGCTTGCTGTATATTCATGCTGCTATTTATACGCTAAAATTAACTGGGTAAATTTACAAGGGATTTTCCTAAGATAACAATACATGAAATTCAAATACATGGGATTTTCCTAAGATAAGCATACATGAATATCATTAGAAATGTTTGCCACGTTGTCTGCAATATGTGTCTGAAATATGTGGCTGCAATATGTATCTGCAGTATGTATATTGTGTCTGCCACATATATATATATTGTACTACTATATTAAATACTTCTTTTCTTTTTCCTAACAATGAAGTTATGGATTTCGTTTCTTTTTAATGAAATTTCTAGTTTAATTTAATATCTGAAGAAAATAGGAACATTAAGCTACCCTGTACTAATTATAAGTCATATGTAATTAGCCCAGCCGTAATATAAGTAACCCTAGATTAGTTATAGAAACCATCTCACTAGCATGCAAAAGCTCAGCCACTGGCCTATAAAAAGGCGATCAACGCATAGTAAATCAGCTGATTTTTGCTCGATCATTGATTAATGGGTTGTACGTGAGTGCGAAGACATCGCGATGCGCAGTGGATTAAAATTATAAATAAAATTAAAACAAAACAAAATAAAACAATCTAAATAAAACAAAAGTATATAAAATACATTAAAACATATTAAGGACACAAAAACATCTTGAACTATTTTTAACATTATTTATATCAATAAAACTTATATTACAATCTATTGTGAGTGCACATTATAAAAGTGAATAACAATAGGGATTATGATAAAGATAGGGACTCAGATAATGAGCCCTATTATTATAAACATAAAAAAATTAAAATGGACGATACAAAGTTTATCAAAAAAATTATTGAACTCGAAAAGGAAATCGAGTCATTAAAAAACTTGAATAAAGAAGTTTTAGACAAGCTTAAATTTGTCATGGCTGAGAATAGCCATCTAAAAGAGAGAAACAACGATTTGGAGAACCATATAAATATTCTCGAAAATCATTCTTCAGATGAAGAGCAATCTGCTTT
The DNA here is from genome assembly GCA_963978525.1 of Ornithomya fringillina. Taxonomy (NCBI): domain Eukaryota; kingdom Metazoa; phylum Arthropoda; class Insecta; order Diptera; family Hippoboscidae; genus Ornithomya; species Ornithomya fringillina. The sequence continues at coordinate 15,407,210 of OZ021690.1, read as the reverse complement.
AGAGGATGAAAAAGATGAAAGTATGGAATGCATCAGCAACAATGATGGTGATGTCAACTGTGTAGCCGAACACAGTGCTGCGCAATATATCTGAAGTCAGTGGTCGAAACAGCCGTATTGACAATTCGAGTAACGAGGTGATAACAAGAATCAACAGAAGAAGCTGGGTACTAGTAAGAAGCATGCACCCATTATTAAATGTTATAATGTAAATATAAAGCTAATAACAAATGATATGAAAAAAATATTAAATCACACAAATTTTTCTGTTAAGATAGTTAACAAAAATGTAACAAATTTGACACTATTTTCATATGAAGATCACTGCAAAATTATTAATCATTTGAAAAAACTTCAATATAAGTACTTCACGTATACACCTATTGAAGTAAAACCTTATACTATTAAAATTCAAGGTCTGTCTGATTCCTATGACGAGGGCGAGATAGTTGACTATCTGAACAACCTCAAAATTGATGTTAAGGTTTTAAAAATGATGAATATTAAAAATGATATGTGGTTGGTGCAATTAAGTAGGAATTTTAATATTCAGGAATTCTTTAAAATCAGATACATTTTAAACTGCAAAGTTAGTTTAAAAAAACATAAACAAGTCGGTCCGGTTCAATGCCGTAATTGTCAAAGGTTTGGACATATTTCTTTGAATTGTCAAATGCCTTACGACTGTGTCAAATGTGGAGAATCACATGGACCAGCAAAGTGTATAATTCCAGCCAGAGATGAAAACTCTGCTGAGAATATTGTAAAAAATCCAATTTCGGGTGAAATTGTTAAAAAAATAGGCCACCCCATGAAATGTATTAATTGTAATAAATAAGGGCATATGGCTAGTGACAAAAAATTTCCCCAAAGACTGGAAATTATCAGTAGACTAAAAAATAAGGGTAGCTCTACTAAAGTAATTAAAAATGCGTCGTCTACATTAGCAAAGGGAATTTCCTATGCTGATTGTGTTAGGCAGACGGCAAATTATCAATCTAATAATGCTAAGCATAATGTTGAGCAGGTAATACAAACATTTGATAATGATTGCAAAAGATTGCTAGGTAAAGATCTTCTTACCTGCATTGAAAAGATTGGTAATTTTGCCAATGAATACAAAAAACTTAAAAACGATGGGGAAAGGACTAGGTCCATTTTTGGTCTATTATTAAGCATTCGTCTCCATGATTAGAAGTTTGAAATGTATTTTTATACATGTAAATTCGATCATTTCGAAGCATTACTGGCACTAGACAAGGATAACTCGCTATATGTTCAAAACAAATTAATCTTCTACCTACCACAGAAGGTATAACTCTTATAATTTTAATGATCTCGTGTACAACACTTCGCAGTGATCCTTATAATAGTTTGGTTTTTAAGTTTTTTATTTTAGTATAAGCCTTAGTTTTAAGTCAAACAAACTTTTGAATGAAATCTAATTTTTTATTTACCAAAGTTTTTAGAGATATCTTTCTTTGAATGAAAAAAAATTTTTTATTGCATTTAATAGATATAGGACGTATGTGCCTTATTATATAAAACTGAAATGTGATATTCTATGAAAAGTATTTAAATACATATAGAACACCTGTATTGAATTTTGTACTTAGCTGTAAGTGACCTTGTTAAAATTTGAATTGGATTAATAAAGTGAATGAAATTGAATTGAATAGTAAATCAGCTAGTTTTAGGCTAGCTAACTGATAGTTAGGTCATATAGGGACTTAGGTGCGAGATGTGATTCCTCTGCTGAATCCTCTTGACATAATTTTTGGCTGGTTTTCTTTTTCATGCATTAGGCAAGCGTAGGATTACAATAGGTAAATAAATACTACATAGGGTATAGCATATAGGTTACATTTGATAATTTAGGTACGAGAGTTGATTCGTCCTCTCTACCTTAATTAATATTGCATTAGGCAATCACAGGCTATACTAGGCAAACTTAGGTACGAGGGTTGATACGTCATCTCTACCTTAGTTAATATTTTAATAAGAGCATAGGGGAGAGTTGATTCATTGATTCCACCATAGTAAATATTTTGCTAGGCAATCGTGGGTAATATTAAGTAACTATGGTACGAGAGTCGATTCATCCTCTCTACCTTAGCAAAATATTTTCACTAGAGCATAGTTTAGGAAATAAAGGAAAACGGACGTACGGACGCAATTCAAAAATGCACAACAAACGGATGTATATTTTTAGTATGTTAATTAGAAGGGGTTACCTGTTCTGTTGCAATTAGATCCACCTAACACTATTTTTATTGTAAAAAAATAACTCAAATAAAAGTCAACAAATCCATACACCCTTGAGTATTAATAATAATTTGTAGCAAAATAAAAAACATAAACATCGGAGCAACTAATAGTAGCATTACAACGCATCTTTCAGTAGGTAATTATGGCTATCTACTTAAAGTACAAAATCGCAGCATGTGCAATATTAATCTACTCTGTGTAGTTCAGACATATGCATACAGATGGTATAGTCTACACTGTAGACTACAATGATAATAAATTCTAGGAACGTAATCTGATTATTTGATTTAAATTGCTTTGGGACATAAATAAAGTTGTAAGTATATATATGTATTATACAGAGAGTGAGAGAGATATAGATAGAGAAAAACTTGGCTTGCATGAACAGTATACATATATTACTTATAGTACAGCAATAATAATAACAATATTACTTAGGCAAGCATAACAATTATATAAATGTTAAATTATTTGCTTACTTTTAACCAAAACAACCACAAATAATTAATGTAAGGGTCAGTTTGTTGTTAGGATATGCAAATAAAATTTAGAGTATTGAGTTTATTTGCAGTTTATGTACAATATATCTACTTGAACGGTTGTCATTACGTTTGCAACACCTAGAAGGAGGCGTTCAGGACCTTACAAAGTATATATATTCTTGATCAGCATCACAAACTCAGCTGATATGGAAATGTCTGTCCGTGTAACAATGTGTCTGAGTGTTGTTGGTATTCTCACGGTCGTAATTTTTGCGATATTGAGCTGACACTTTTAGTTTTTGTACGCAGATAGCTTTTTAAAATGGGTAAAATTGATCAAGAGCCACGCCCACAGTCGACAAAAATCTTTATATATGCTACAAAAATTTATCTATGAAGTTAAAATTTAGCTATGAAGTTAAAATTTGGTACCCCATTAATCGATATGACAAAAGTGGGCTTGGTCGGATAACAGACACGACCACAATTAACAAAATATTGCACTCAGTTTAAAACTAGACTTGCAAATTGATCCGCAACATGTGCACTAATGTAATGTATAATCATGTACCTACCACGCCTACTGTTTGAGTGTAAAGGCATAAGGTATTTAAGGTTTGGTCTAAGCCAAGTTTATTTTTTACTCGTTTATGATTTGTAAGATTAAGAATACAAATAAATCGATTTTAACAAAACTGTCTGTTTATTTTGTTCATGTAACTATATCAACGTAGAAGTCCCAATTTTCGAGGTACGTGCTATATTTTGATTTGACATTTCCTGAAACGATTTTATCATGACTGACCGTCTGTCTTTGTATTTGCATATACATTTTCGTTTAACCTACAGGCAGCAGTTGTTTAATTATTTACAATTTTTACTATCATGAAATGGTAGATACTATTAACTCAGCTCATAATTTAAAAGCTGTGATGTGTTTTAACGAGTCAGACCTTTTTTAGTCCTTTTCGTATAGCTTATTTTTAAATTTACTTGAACAAAAATATCGAAATTTGAATGGTTTCAACGATTACGACTAATGAAGTAGATAAACTGCGTTGCACATGTAGATTTGCGTCACTTTCAAAACGGTCGGGTCGGTCCCAAATTTTACACCTATAATTTTAAGGTACAATATCATCCATTGACCAACTTTCTCTTTGATGGGACCAAGCAAGCCTGTAATTGCAGATTCCGCTTACGTGTCATCCACCTCGTCTATCTTATAAATCGTTATTCATGATATATACTTTTAATCGTTAGTCTTATACGATCTCTGATTCATATATAAGTAAAGACAGACAGACGTTAAAATATTATTAGTAAATGTTGTTTTGGTATCGATCCTTTCATAGGATGTTAGCCCATTTTTTTGAATATCAATTAAGAGCATCATATAAATGTTATTTGGTAAAACAACTACGGGCACTTTTTATTCACTCTGTATTTCACTTAATATGGCCATAATAATTTTCAATTATTTATTTTCATTGAAAGCATCTCTCATACTTTCGTTGTTCTGACAAGTTTCGATATTCATACGATACACAGCTGCCATATGCAGTATTTTACATTAACCGACAATTGGATCTGTAACAATATTGTTGTATAAAAATAAAACAAAGCAAAACAAAACAAAAATTGAAAAGTGTTAAAATTACATCCACCTCAATCGTTTATTAATCCATCATGTTCACGCATTTTCATTTGTTTGCTGGATTATATGTAACTACCATATAATGTATGTGTGCTTATACAATGTGTACATAAGGTAAGGTGGGTGTGCACGTGCGTGTGTGTGTTAAACAATACCGACTTAATTGTGTTAAAGTTGAACCATCAGTTTTAATCACTTTTGCAATCACTTAAGGATATGGCAGACGGGATTTAAAAATTGAATTATGCAATACAAACAATAATGATGATAATAACGCATGTTTGATTACTGTCATGTTATATTTGACGATCAATTTATAGGTACGGTTGACAGTTGCAAGTTTAGAAAGCTTTTCATTTATGTTCAAAATGTTTAATTATTACCTCCACATCCGGGTTGGAGCACGAGAGGATAATTTTAATTAATTTTATAATCTCATAATTGTGTACACAATGAAACTATGAATTAACTATTAAGAATTGCGCCCAGTTCTTCTCTTTGCTAAATGCAAACTTTTACTTTAGAGTTACCAAAGAAAAGGTACAACGTCAATGAAGTTTCAAGTTAAAAAACTTTTGAACATATTTCACCAACACGTATGGAACCTTTCTTCTAGTCTAGTCTAGTCTATTCTATTCTTTACATAGTATAAAGGACCATGGATATCGCTGCGCTGAGAAATTTGGAACCAGTCTCTAGGATAGACTGTTTAAATCTGTTAATAACAGGACAGTTCTTAATAATACCGTTATCCGATTTCAAAATGCATTCATGACTCTATTCTTCGTATCCTTGTAATTTAAAATTATAATAGATTTTTATGAAAAATGCCGATAAGGCTAACCCATCATAAAGTTAATATTATATATATATTATATATATGTATAGGTTTAACCAAGGATAAGGACCGCACAAAGTAGATATATTCTTCATCAGTATCAAAATCTGAATCGATATATACATGTCTGTGCGTCTTATTAGAGGTCATATATATGTAGTTGGCAATATCAAATAAAAAGTAAGGAAGGATAGACAACAAAGTAATTGTTTTATTGACGGTTTGACCAAATTTGGGTCCGATCAATTCATTTTTAGAACCACTTTCCGACGAACGACATACCACAAACGACTTACAGATGCCACAATTATTATTACGTAACTAAGTGGTGTAGGGTGTTAAATGGTCGGGTGCGCCATAATCACTTATAACATGTTCAGTATATATATGTATGTATATATATATACAGTTACCTCAACAACAACTATAACCATGAGGGTACTAAACAGTGCCGACAGTTGAAAACAAGTAAAGCTTATGTGTTAGAAAAAGAGTTGTTAAAATGAAGCAGTAACAGCAAAAGCAATAGGCATTTCAACTTCAAACATTTTCAGCCAATCGAGTTGTGTGTGAATGGTTAACTGTTAACCATTATCAGGCAAGGATAAATGTTGTAAAAAATCGATAGACGTGTTTTTTATAAAGCACAACTTTTTTAATCCCATTTAAATTGTTATTAAAAGCCTTTATAATTAATCGACAATATTTTGAAAGCACAACTGACAAGCACATTATACAATATGATAAAATATAACCTCGTGTAACAAATTCAATGTTAACTGGTTAGCTAAAGAAAACAATAGCAAACAAGTGAAATTACTAACTTTGGTTTCGGATAAATCTTAAATACCCTTAAATACCACATCTGCATGTAAACGATGGGCGTGGCAGGTATACGATTACGCTCTCTAATAATGTATGCATTACGAATCACCTTGCAAGTGAATTTTTAAGCTGAGTATGGTTTTTTTGTAAATTGTGGACATGTATGTTATCAAACCACGCCCACTTTTTGCATATCAATGAATGGGCTAATTGTAAATATCTGTACCAAATTTCTTAACTCAATAGTTCAATGTTTGTGGTATATAAATAGATTTTTTCAATTGTGGGCTCTTGACCGATTTTACCCACTTTAAATAATGAACTGCGTACAGAAACTAAAAGTGTCTGTACAAAATTTTAGCTTAATATCTCAAAATTTTCGACCGTGAGAATGCCAATAACAGACAGACATACGGATATTGACTCAGTATAAAAAGCCTTATAATGTCTCTTACGCCTTCTTCTGTTGCAAAAATTGGAATAACAAACTCCCGACTTATGTGGATGGTGTAAAAATAGGTCAATAATTAACTATGTAAAGAGTGAACAGAGTGGAAACAAACAAACCCCTTCACAATAAAGTATAGCAACACATACCCCTACATACATACATACTTATTATATATGGAAAAGTGTAACGTCATGCTCTGTAGCTTCTCTCGCACTACCTAAATGATGCCCTTGTGCATTGTGCGTGTGTGATCGATCACAAAAGCGCTACTTTTGATATGGTAAGCTTACCAAGTTGTAATTCCTTTACAATTAAGTACTTATCAGTAAATTAAAGCACGTACGCGAGCATACTTAGTACATCATGGTAAGATGCGTAGGTACAGATATGTAGATGGTTTTTAAGCGAATGTCGGTTGTAAGTGTGTGCATATTTACTACAGTTCTTGTGTTATTGTCATCCATAACATTACATTTTATTTAAGCTGTACAGTGTATCTCTTTCCCTCTTTTTGATTTTTCTGCTGCTTATCTGTTCATTACCCAGAAAAAAAATTTTTTTGGAACAATTGTGTCTTGTGAGCTTGGTAATAGTGGTGGCGTTTACTGCTTGTTTGTGGTGATAATCAATCCTACATATGTTGTGTTTTTTTATTGATGCGCGCCTATAAAACTGTTGGCCTGTCAAGTTGACAGCATCACAACACAATTGCCAGCTGTCAGTGCCATAATATCTAATAAAACACCCTGTTTATAACTGTTAAAACTTAAGGCAAAAAAGGGATTCTTTTGAACAACAAAGAAAGAATAATGTGGAGCAAAAGGTAAGCTTTTCAATAAAATTTTACAGTTTCGTCTGAGGTTTATAAGTGAAAGATATAAAAAAAAGCAATTAAAACAGGTAAGGAAACTAAATTTACTTAGGCCAAATCTTAAATATGTATATCTATCTGTGGGAAAGATGATGATGATGACGGCCTCTGATAGTGTATGTATTACGAATGAACTTGCAAGTCGAGTTTTAAGCTAAGTGTGGTTTTTTGTAAATTGTGGGCGTGTCTGTTATCCGACCTCGCCCATTTTTTACACATCAATGGAAAAAACATTTATGGATTTACATACCAAATTTCAAGTTTATAGCTTAATTTTTGTGGCAGATAATTAGATTTTTGGCGATTGCGGGCGTGGCTCTTTACCTATTTTATACAATTTAAGTAGCGAACTGCGTGCAGAAACTAAAAGTGTTTGTACAAAATTTTAGCTCAACTACTTAAAACTTACGATCGTGAAATTGCCAACAAAAAACGAACACACGGATCACAGACACATATCGACAATCGACACAGTTTTGATGCCCATCAAAGATTTTATATACTTTGTAGGGTTCCCCACGCCTCCTTCTGGTTATTGCAAACAGAATGTCAAACTTATATACATCTTATGTGGAGGGTATAAAAACTATGTTTGGTTCAGGCCAAATATTAAATACCCTCCACATCTATACAAACTGTGAGTGTGCCAGATACCCATTAACAGCGCCTGTAAGTGCAATTCATATCAACTTAGAACGTCGTTGCATAAAGTAAAAATAAACTTTGTAGCTTTACTCTATTGATCGGGAGAGATTTTTTAATCCGTTGTGGGCGCGTCTTCGATTTAACCCAATATAAATACGTACAGAAGCTAGAAGTGTATGTACAAAATTTAAGCTTAATATTTCAAACTTGACTACCTATGGTGCCTCCATTAGTATGAAATATGAAATGTTTTAATATTTTATGGATTTCAATACAGTTTCCAGATGGTTTCAAATTTGCAAAAATACATCGAACTTGAGGCTTTCGTCATTTTTAAACACATTTATTTGTTTTGATGAGTTAATATTATATTCAGCAATGTAAATATTGGACGATTGGGTAAATTACACTGTATTCAGCTGCATCCTTATTTGAAAATTCGCCAATTTTATATATACGAGCTCGTATATATATATATATATTTTTTTTTTTTGCGTTAGGTGGAAAGCATCAAAAACCGGACGTGCGGGACTCTAATCCGCTAAAACCTACTTTGCGTCAATTCCCATAAACCCTGCACAGGGGGGAATGCCGTTGACACGACCTAACACTAAACGACCTAGCCAAACAATTCTATAGAAGGAGGTTTTCGCAAAACGTGTGGTAGCTCCAAACCACAGTAACCTATTCTTAAGGAGTCGACCGTATATTCTATAAACTAATATATAGAAAACGACCCTACAAAGTAGAAATAACGACTTAAAGTACAACTTTTTATAAAAACACATTGACAGGTAAAAACTCTACCGAATTTCCATGCCATCATTGGAGTCATTTCTTCCCCTCTCCATCGTCCTACGCTCCCTTTCAGCTGCTTTCAGCTTGCAGAAAACCTTTGCCGCATAATTATTATTTAATTTTATATATTTATTTTCGACGAACTGCTTCTAACAGATTTTAGTAATTTCTATATCATTCGACATAGCGACATGAATATTTATATATGTGAAAACAAAAGTAAACAATCAACTGAACTGGATTACGCATATTTTCAGCTGTAAAAAATTAACTTATAGTCAATAGTTGCAAAAAAAAATGTTCATTCAAATGAATGAAAGTCGTCGTGGCAAGAGCTTCTTTTTATTATTCAGTCAAAGCTTAAATAAAACTAATTAATTCATCAAAACACTTTACAAATTGCATTCTTGATGAATGCAACAGATTTACATTAACGAATGACATGCATAATTCAGCTTCTAAACTACCCTACGCTACTCACCTTGTGCGATTATAATTTGGCTGGCGACACTATTTCTGCTTTTAATCCTTTCTTAAAAGCCTACACTGCACCTTTAATAAGTGCATCTCCTGTTACTACTGGTCCGATAATATACACCACAACATCTTTCACTTTTGTAAAAAGTGTTCCATTGTTAGCCACGTATCCTAATGCGGCAAATCGTTTTGACAAAATTTTTAATATGGAGTCTAGTCCACCACATTATGATTTCAACTATCATGTACACGACCCTTTAACAGGTGATATAAAGCATCATAGGGATTCAGGTGGTAATACTGTCGGTTCTTATAGCGTTTTAGATGCTGATGGTTTTAAGCACACTGTAACCTATACTGCTAACGATAAAAATGGATTTAATGCACAACGAGAAACTTTGATGAAAAAGTGGCATCTGTTTTGGTCAGCACATTCCATCATGCTGCAATGGTGAAATCTGATGCTATTCACGCGACACCTTTTGCACAGGCTGCTGAAACTGCTGACACTGCTGCAGTGCCAGCTGGACAAACGTGGCCTTTTGTGACAGCAACAGATCCCATATGTCACCAACAAATCCTTGACTTACCATTAAAATAACCCAATGAAATGCTCTCCTCAATTGCAACAGCACATCCACAGCAACAGCAACAACAACAATACGTAACAGAAATTCAATCTGTACATATAGTCGCTGACAATGAATCTTCCTCAAACGAATATCATCAGTCACAAGAAGAACAAGAACAACAACAGCAACACCAACAATACTACCTTGAAGATCAACAGTTTGCAGCACCTTATCCCCAAAAACACCAACAACAACAACAAGAAATCGAAGCCGATAATGATGATGACGACTCTGAAGTGGTCGAAGCTCGTTTTCATTCAAAATGAAAAGCTTATGCAAAAGGAATAAATTCAAGAAATATGAAATTCAAAGACCGTCAACTTTAAATTAAGAAAAAATAATAAAAAACATTCCGATCTTGTAATGCGTTGTTATAAAACCATTGTCTTTCAGTAGATTTCTAAATTAATCAAAATGAACTCAAACCACCAATGCAGCCAACTAATCTAATAACTATTTAGCACAAGGCTTACGCTGAGTATAGTTTTTTAATTGTGAGCATGTCTGTTATCCCACTAAGTACTGTCGTAAATTTTGAGATATTGAGCCGAAATTTTACTTTTGCAATTAACAGATACTTTTAGTTTCTGCACGCAGACCGCTATTTAGAAAGGATCAAGAGCCACACCCACAATCGACAAATATCAATTTATCTGGCACAAAAATTAAGCTATCAAGATGAATTTATAATTATATCATCCATCGATGTGCCAAAAGTGGAAAAAAGAGGATCCGATAATAAATACACCCACAATTTACAAAAATCACACCCAGCGTACAACTTGGCTTGCCACGCCTATCGTTGTAGATGTGGAGGGTATTTAAGGTTTGGCCTAAGCCAAATTTAGTTTTTTCTCTTACTTGTTATCTGAACTAATACAACTAATTCTCAGCTAATGTTTTTTAGATTCTAGTTAAATTCGACGTATTTAAAATAAAAATGAATGAAAAATCAGCTTCCTTCTACCAGTGTCCTTCTGTCTATGAAACGTTTTATATACGCGTAATTAAAAACATGTATGTTATGTATTTATAAGAACAAAAAACAATATATATTTAGTAAGTTTTAGTGTATATATATATACATGTTATCAAATGAATTTTTTCATCTGACTATATTGAAAGTTGTAATGACATATTAGAAATTGTGAAAAATGAATTTTTTCGAAACTTAAGCAAATATCCAAATTTCTTGAACCGTATATTTAATGATTGTGAATATTTAATAATTCTCTTCTAGCCATATGCCCGTTCATCTGTATAATAGTTTCTGTCCCTTTATTTGTAATGACTTCTTGTATTAAATGAACATGTGTAAGCCATTATGCGTATAAGAACTTGATGAAATTTAATATTTACTATCATTCGTTTTAAGATTTTCTTTTCCGTTTTGTTTTAATTTCCAAAACTGTCAATTATATTAAGAAGAGATTTGGTTGCATTGTTTCTTACAATCCAATCAAGCGCATATTGAAACATTTTTAAACACTATCAAAAACATAATAATTTACGACAAATTTTTAACATTGCAGTTTGATATTGTTTCCCTCCTCACCCAACTCCATCACTTATACATTCATTGACACATTCAGATTTTAGTTAATTTTTATATTCACATTTTAGTTTGTCGTTCTGTTTGCAACATCCAGAAGGCGTCAGAAACTTTACAAGATTTTTGATCAGCATAAAAATTTGGATCAATCTAGACTTTTGATTCGTCTGTGATTCTCTTTTACGCTCGTAAAATCCTTAGTGACAAATGCCACACCCACCTTCAATTATACCAACCGATTCAGAATTGATATAACCATGTCCGTCTAAGTGTCCATGTAAATTTGTCGCACTTTTTGAGATATTTCGATAAAATTTGGTACAAGGGCAAATATTGACCCAGAGAGAAACCCTATTGAAAATGAACTGAATGAATTCTTGAAATGTCTTAAGTTTAAGTTTAAGTTTATTGAGACTTTCTTATTTAAAAACATTATAAAAGTATGAAGAAAATAACATATTAATAGCATAATATAAGAGTACTTAAAACTATAGCAGAGACTTCTAAATATAGAGACGGAGTCAGAGACACAACTTTGCTTTTTTACGGCAACTTTGTTTCTATACATTTATATGGGCCTCGAAAATAATAAAAATATTCTGCCAGCAAAATTTAAGAGCATGACACTCCGTCTCTATATTTAGAAGTCTCTGTCTCTGGCTTGAGCTGAATCTGTGAGTTCAGAGACTCTCTCTCTCTCTCCACCCTTATTTTTATAAAATCCAACATTCATTCATTTACTCTCGAGCATATCCACGCTATGAGAGCATTTAATGCATTCCATATTTATTAAAGACAAATTTCCGTTCCATTTTTTTGTATTGTACTACATTTTACTTTTTAGCGGTCCTTATTTATAAAACTTATAACATTTTTGTGTTACTGGCACAATTACTGTGACAAGGTCATTGCAAGTGGTTGCTTAGGGGTGTCATTTTCTTTGCATATAAGGCCGTATAATGTTGTACATATAACTACATGCCAATATGTGCGGTGGCCATTTGATGTATGTTTCATAAAATATTTATTGTCTGTGCAACCTGTGAGTCTTTGGAAATCTGTTGTTGAGTAGAACACGTGCACATTGGAGGTGACCTTAGCCATAGTCGTGCTTACAAACGGTCGTACATTTACAAATGCAGTGGTAGTATGTTTTCCAATTGGGCGGTATTACGTGGATTTGATCACTTTCAGTTAGTTCCCTGGTAAGCTATATGACTTAAAGTTATTTACACACGCAGTTGTTCATGAACAGATTTGATTGGCTCAGTGAATTTTTATTTCAAGAAATAAAATCGCATTCACAATTGTACTGGCTCAATGTAGTTGATTAAATTACGCTCAATATACTCTTTACCACTTGCAGTAAAGTGCCTATTAAGTTTGTGAGGATGTTTGTAACGCCTAAACGGCTAAATTATTATCTTATGATATCGATCGATTCAGAAACACTTCCCGAATCAATGTAACCATGCCTGTATGTCTGATGCCTAACCATGTATATATGTGCGACAGGTAGAGGTGAGACCAAAATGTTTAAGAAATTTTAACGAAATTTGGTACCGAGAAGGAAAAATGTATAACGATCAAATCTAAATGTGATGAGCTCTCCTTAGATATAAATTTGACGTATCTAATAGACGCATCTCCTTGTGGAATTCGACAAGATTCGTCACTTTAATATTTTACAATTATGGGCGCGTTTTTTAAATGATTAAAAGAATTGGTGAATAGATGTTCTTTAATCTCAAGATTGTATGTGAAAAAAATCGAATCGACCAACGGACTTACGGAAAAAAAATTCTGGTCTATACCTTTTGTAAAAGCTAAAGTTATAAAAATAATAAACAAGTAAATAATTAAAACAAGTGAAAATATTATATTCGTTTAAACCCGATTATTAAATACCCTACACCACTTGATATATTATTCAATTTAATCATTTTCTTTGAAAAATGAAAAACTTTATTTTTTTATACTTGTGTTTTCAAAAATTTCAAAATGATTAAAATGTCACAAAATTTTTTTTTTATTTGTTTGTGAAATCAAAAAAAAAAATTTATATGGGGAGGGGTTCTAAAAATGGTCCAATCCTATCTATTTTCAAAAGAGTTTCTTTTTGGGCCAATACACATCCTTGCACCAAATTTCATTAAAAAAATTCGACCTGTAGCTTGCGCACAAATTTACAATCGATTCAGATATTGATTCTGAACTTTATTAATGCAAAAAATCGATTAAAATTTTGATTCTTAACTTTATTAATGCAAAAAATCAATTCAGATTTTGATTCTGAATCGATCAGTATAAGTGAAGTTGGGTGGGCATTTGCCGTTTATGAGATACAAACATCCGCACAAACTTAATATACCCTTTGCCACAAGTGGTGCAGGGTATAAAAATCATTTTCAAGTGTACTTCCGAAAACGTCATTTGTACTTTAAATAATTTTAAAAATATCAAAAGGTAGGAAACATTTCTTTGAAGTACAAATAACGACTTTTGAAATCGAAATGGATTATATGATGTACAAAGGCCGATTTCTGAAGTACACTTGGAAAATCATAAAGTGAAGGTCAAACTTTCATTTGAAATGTAGTTAGTCAATTGAAGTTTAGAAATCAATGTGAATCATTTCTACACAGTTTTAAAATCGTTACCCAAAGTGGCCCTCAAACTACATGAATTAGTATAAAATAATTCACACAAGTTTGTGTGTATTAAATAATTATTATTTAATCATTTCTGGGTGGATTTGGATGGAAGTAGTGTAAGGTGTTGATAAATTATTAACGATGGCTAAATCTTAATTAATTTGCATTAAAAAAAGTTTGGACATTACTCAATTAGAAATGAAAATAGTTATTATGCCCAAACTTTATTAATGCAAAAAATTTTTCTTGTTTTTTAGTAAAATGTTTTTTAACATATTTTATTTTCTTCTGTTTAGTCATAACCTTAAGTATTTAAGAAAGTTTTAAATTGATAACTTTTTTCTCTGCGATATATACAATGGTTTGGAATATTATCGCACTTTAAAGTAAGTACTGCCATGGAAAAACATGCGATTTATTAGTTACCACCCCTCCCCATTAAAAACCGTAGCCTTTTTATCCCATCTCCTCTTTATCAAACTCCTCATTCACTGATTCTAATTTTAAAAGCCCATGGATTGACATACACGTTTAATACCTTAAAACTCTTATCATAACATCAGGTTAAACCGATCTAATAATGAAAGTGTTGGCAACCCTTTTAAATATAGATTAACTGGTATGAAAATCAACCCTGTTGATTTCCATCACGTGAATGCTTACATGATAAGTTTAAGCCTGTATAATACACAAGAAGCGCGCAAGTAACCATTTAAAAAATACTCAAACGGTATTTTCAGCCTCATAAAGGTAGAGAAAGGAATTTTATGTGAAGAAGTACTGCCAGAAACAAGTCCGTTTATTTCTTTTTGTTTTAAGTTAAATCACAATAATTTTTTTTATAATCATATATTAAATAATAGAAAAAACATACGCAGAGTAAATTGTGTAAAGAATTTTTTTTCATAAATTGATTGTATTTTTAAATAAAGAAGTGCGTTTATTATTGCAAAGGACAAAGGACTGTGAAATTCTCCGTTGTGTTGATCGTTAATCACAAAAGATTGAGGTTAGGTAAAATTTTTTCACATTAAAGTATTCTATTTTCTTAGAAAAGAAACCCTCAGTACTTAGCAAAATGGACTCTTTGCGCAAGAACAGCTACAAAAGCAATTCTATTAATACCAATGTAAGATACTTTATCTGGTATGGTTTTTGTTTTAATTTCTAATGTTCTTGCCAATTTTGTGTTAGGAATCGCGCGTAAGGCGACATGAGGTAACTATTGAATTGCGCAAAACCAAAAAGGAAGATCATTTGTTTAAAAGACGTAACATTAAAGAAGAAGATTTAACTTCTCCGATCAAAGACAGTAATGTTGCGTCGCCAGTGCAAATGTCTTTGGAAGAAATTGTTCTAGCCATGAAAAATGATGATCCAGATATTAGGTTTTTGGGTATGCAAAATGCGCGGAAAATGTTATCACGTGAACGTAATCCTCCCATTGATTTGATGATAAGTCAGGGCATTGTACCCATTTGCGTAGAATTCTTGCGTGACTTTAACAGGTAAATGTAAATGACTATGTCTACTATGTAATGTATATGCATGTACTAGGTATATACTTAATTAGTTAATACATATTTATTTTTTATACGTTCAGTCCTAGTTTACAATTTGAGGCTGCTTGGGCATTGACCAATATTGCTTCTGGCAATACACAACAAACGCGTTGTGTTATTGAGAATAATGCCGTACCACCATTTGTAGCTTTATTGAAATCTGATAATCAACAATTAGCTGAACAAGCGGTATGGGCTTTGGGTAATATTGCTGGCGATGGGGCCGATGCTCGTGACATTGTTATTCAGAGCAATGTCATTGATGGTGTACTGGCACTAATTAATGATGAAGCCACTATTTCCGTGCTCCGCAATGTTGTCTGGCTTATGTCGAACTTATGCCGTAATAAAAATCCGTCGCCACCTTTTGAAGAAATACGACGTTTACTGCCGGTTTTATCGAAATTTTTAAATAATACAGATGTGCAAGTGCTAGCTGATGCTTGCTGGGCTCTTTCATATGTTACCGATGATGATAATAATAAAATTCAGGCAGTAATTGATGCTGGTGCTGTACCAAGCTTAGTTCAATTGTTGGGTATTGATGAACCGAGCATTATTGTACCCGCATTGCGTAGCGTTGGTAATATTGTCACTGGTACTGATCAACAGGTATGCTATCAGCTGTTAAGGAAAATTTTCTTCGCTTCATACCCTTTATAAACTTAAGTGCAAAGAGGTGGCAGTATAGTGTAGTGTAATCATCACATAATCTCGGGTTTCGTTTTGTTTATTTTAAGAAAGGGGCGTTCTAAGTGTGTCATACTATTTGTAATAGCCCGAAGGAGATGCCGAGATATTTTCATTTTAATATTAATGTTATACTATATTCTCTACTCCATAGTATTGTACTATGGACAACATTTCTATTGGCATCAATATTTGGGTTGATCTATCGCGCGAGTATCTGCCTGTTCGATGTCACAGAACATAAAAAGCGAAAATCCGACTTAGACTAAATATTGAATACGTTTCTTTCTTCTTCTTGAATTATGGGCTTTAATATAGAATTTATGATTGGCATTTCTGCTTATGTAATATGGGTGAAGAGTGAACTGCTAAAAACCTTGTTAAAGCATGCTTTATTTTTGTATCTACCGCAACAAGTTGATCTAATCAAATTACAATATCCATCGGTGTGTTGAAAGAGGGCGGGATCACAATTGCAAAAACACCTCTTTAGTGTAGAATTCGACGTTTCAGTTGATATGGGCGAACTTCAATACATGTTCCCCCGGCAGGTTACATATAGGTGTGGTGGGGCATAAACTAAATATAGAATTATATATAGTAATTTTTACGCAACTTTTCATTTGCTGTGTATTTTGAGGCAATTTGGTAATTTATGCTAACAATTTTGTTTTTTATTTATTTGTTTGTTTTGTTTCACTTAGACGGATGTCGTTATTAATGCTGGTGGTTTGGGTAGATTGGGGAATTTATTGCGCCACCCCAAGCACAATATTGTCAAAGAAGCCGCTTGGACAATAAGTAATATAACAGCTGGCAATCAAAAGCAAATTCAAAGTGTCCTTGATGCTGGTAAGGCTACGTTCAACATGTCTGGGATACGTACATTATTTTATTTAATTATTTGGTGTACTTCTCAGAGATTTTCATAGACATCCGTCACGTATTAGAAAGCGGTGACTTTAAATCGCAAAAGGAGGCCGCTTGGGCCATAACCAATACCACTACCAGTGGCACACCAGAACAAATAATCGATTTAATTGAAAAATATCAACTGATGAAACCATTTTGCGATCTATTGGATTCGAAAGATTCTCGCACTGTTAAGGTGGTATTAACTGGTTTATCCAACATATTCGTTTTGGCCGAAAAATTGGGCAGTTTGGATGGTTTTGCTTTAATGGTCGAATCGATTGGTGGCGTAGATAAATTGGAAAAACTGCAATCACATGAAAATGAAGAGATCTATAAGAAAGCATTTGGTCTCATTGACACGTATTTTAGTGAGGGTGAAAAGGAAGAGGATAATTTGGCCCCACAGGAAGTGAACGGCGCTTTGCAGTTTAATGCTGATAACCAAAAGCCACCCCAAGGTGGTTTTAGTTTTTAAACATCACAAGAAGCAAACACACATGCATATATATTTTTCTTTTTCTATTAGCTAAACTTTATTCACAAAAAATTGATCATGTATCCAGTATATTTTTTAACATTATGTATGTCGTACAATTATGTAGGATCTTACTTTGTAAACTAATGAAATTTATGGGTATGAGACGATACATGACGGATAAATGCCACAAATAAAAATAAAAATTTCATTGTTTAAGGTGATGGGCAATTTTTATAGCGTCACTCATATTAAACAACGTACCTTGAAACTTATAAATAACTTATAACTTATAAATAAGGTTCTTGGTATTATTGATCACCATATATTTCGGTTTTTGGTTAATGCTAACGAATTCATCATGTTGTTGTAATCTACGCTAAGAAAGAAATTGAATGTTTTATACGTACTAACATAATTAAAACAAAATGCCTTTAAAATTTTATTCAAGCTTGCAAATGTTGTAACCTTGCCAATTTATTCATTCTGTTTTGTAATTGCAAAAAATCAATAAAATGTCTTATATACAATTTGTTCTATTATTGTTGTTAATCATGCATTGTGGTTATGTGAGAACGTGCAGGACCCGCCGTAAAGCCAGCACCAAAGCCCGGTATCAGCATTTGTTCATTAAACCAATATTTCATGTTCACTATAGATGAGTCCCATTCGAAATCAGGCAATTTTTTTATAATCAATTCATTCAATTCTTGTTGCTTTTGCTTTGCTAAGGACAAGTTTTGATCGCGGCAGGCATTGTACAGTTCTAAACATAAATCGGGTCGTACATTCACCACGGCCATTATAAATGTTTCAAAACCCAACATATGACCACTGATTTGCATCCCGCTAAGAGCTAGGAAGATACAGCGTCGATAACCCATGCAACGATGGGCCATCTCAATGTCTTTGTGACTGTAAATCAAGCCATAAAAGTTGGGCATGCTTTCTTCGGCTCGATTGCAAAAGAGTGGCATATTAACTAAAAGAGAGAATAGAATGAAAAAAAGGTTTAAAAAATTTTTCAAAAACTATTTATTGAACGCACAAATTGGAAGTAATTGGAACACAACACCCACAACCAGTAATAAACAATATGAACATTTAAATAAATATTTCTGTCAAAGCAGAAGAAAAAACACATTTGAAATCTATAACTCATTGCTTTCCCTCTATGGAATTCTTGACGGTCCTAACCATATTTCGTACTTCTGGCCCACTAATTCAGTAAACCATTTCTTGAGAACATTAATTACACGCGGATCTCCCGGAGCCATACGCAACTCAGGTTTCAGTTTTTGTGATGTCAAATCGTTTAGAGTTGTTTGCTTTCTTTGAGCCATTCCTGAATCATTGTGTTGTGTGTAATTATACACTTCAACACACAAGTCCGGAAATAGATTGCAAATACGGGCCGATATAGTTTCAAAACCTAATAACAAGCCAGTTGTAATGGCGTTTGTAACACCAATTATTATATATGATGTGTAGGGGCGACAGCGTATCGCTAGCTGTAAGTCCACATCGACAAAGTGTAAACCGTAAAAATTTGATATGGAAATTTGAGCAGCTTGACAAAATCGCACCAAATCCACTACGGATGGGCAAAGAACAAAAGAGACAAGTGACAAAAAGTTTCACATTTGTGCCAAAACTGTGTCAAGAGCGTGGGGACTTAAAATACCTTAAAAAGTACGGTTACTTTTGATCAGAGTCAAAATCTCAGTCAATCTCAATGATGTCCGTCTGTTGATGGTGCAGTTAAGGTGCAGTTAAAGAAAACTCTTCGTTTTGCCTGTACGTTATGGCAAGT
Source organism: Ornithomya fringillina (assembly GCA_963978525.1). NCBI lineage: Eukaryota > Metazoa > Arthropoda > Insecta > Diptera > Hippoboscidae > Ornithomya > Ornithomya fringillina. Next base: position 15,387,605 of record OZ021690.1, on the reverse strand, counting down.
TCCACATCCATAATCGATAAATATATCCTACAAAATATGTAATATATGGGTGGGAACCAACAATTCCCATAAAAGCCGGATTTGGCGCAGACTACGTCTTCAAACGGTGCCCATGTTAGAAAACGTAATATTTAAATGTGGTCCAAGTCAAGCTTTGTTTGTTTGTTACTATTTCCATATTTTCAAAGTCGTACTACTATTAAATAATTGGACAGGAATACTTCATTTTTTGAGTTTTATCACAGAGACTGAGGCAAGCGAAAGTACTGTTCCTCGTTGTACTCTCAACAGCGTCGATTATAATTTAATAAAAAATCACTCCCTCTCCCATTTGTTTACCACTGTCACCTTTAAACAATGCTAAAGCATTACAACAGTTACTTACGATTGACTTCTGTGATTTTTGGTATATGGTAATAGAAAAATGGTCGCGAACTACAAGTCTTTGCCACTATACGACAATATGCGACCAACTGATCTATGCTACGCGGCTTGTAGAACACTTCCGGTAAGCAACAAACACAATGAACACCCAACTTTTCGGCTAAGTGACCCATTTCAAGAACATCGGGTAGAGGGGCTCCACCAATTTGTAACATCATCATTAATTCATTATCTACAGCAGCATGCCACCAATATTCAGCATGAAGTTTCCGTTCTGCCAGATTTAATGTGGGACCTTCTCCTGTAATACCATTCACTGCAATTGTTTTTATTTAAAATATACAGAATTTGATTTAAGGGATTGGTAGCAATCTTAACTCTCACCTACAATACCATGAATATTTTTAGATTTTAGCCACTTGGCATAACGATCTATAAAGCGAACATTTAAAGATTTCGTTCTATAAAATCCAGAATTTCAATTGTTAACCAAACATTGGATGCCAATCATCGTATTTTCCTCACTTACTCATCATCATTGAAGGCGGTGAATACCGGTGCTATCAAACCTTTAAAATCAAAGAATTTTACGCTCTTCCGTACTGATGCTGGGCGCGACCCATCCTCGTGTCCACTTTTCCCTTCCATATAAGCTACTGTGCCATATCGCTCATAATCCAATGCAGTTGCAGTGGAGCGCCTGCCGACATCGGTTATATTATTTAATTGAAATTGTGTATTTTTAATAATTGCAGGAGTTTGTCGGCGGCTTGTTCCAAGATAGCGTACAGGTTCGGTGTCCTGACCTGATTCGTCTCGGTTTCGTTCTTTATGCGATTTATTGCCTATTTTCCCCGTTGCTTTCTGTTAATTTCAGATGAATGCTATAATGTATAAAAAAAAAAAATTCTGAAGGTTTTTATTTTCAAAACATCGTTCACACTTGTGCCATATGTTTGGAATAAGATGAATAGAGAAGAAAGTTTTAGTAAAGTAGGACCATTCATTATTTTATAGCACTTAGTCTAATCCTAATACGAGAAGGGATTTTTTATGCGGTCCAAATTTAGTACGAATATCATATGAATGCACTATTCTTTGAAACTCGTGTCAAAAAATATTCAGGACGAGATTTCCTTCATATAAAAACAAATTTACATGCGGTGAACACGTATGATCTGGTTCGATTCCATATCTACATTTGCAAAAAAGCTGGCCCTTGGGTCAATGCATATTCCTGTGTCAAATTTGATCGATGTACTTAAAAATTGGTTTTTCGGGTTAAACAAAAGGTTCGAATAGGCGATCCGTACAACAAATTTTTTTTTTTTTTTGCGGCGTGCATATTGCAATTACGAGTGCTCCGAATGATTTTACGTAACAAAAGTTAATGTTAAGCTATTCGGTATATTGTATATTACTTGTGTATATGTCTTTAATTGCTAAACGGTAAATGCTTAAGCTACCTTTAATAGTACTCATCGGATCAAATCAAAATCTCAATCGATTTAACCGTGTCAATCTATCCGTCCATGTACTTCTTGTAATCAAGTCATAATTTGATATTTTTATACCCTGCACCACTTGTGGGGATGTTTGTAATTCCTATGTAAATAGCAAATTCCACATTCACCTTCAATTATACCGATCGATTCAGAATTAAAATCTAAATCAGAATTAAAATCTGATTTATTTATGAATCAAGTCCGCCTGTTTATCTGTTCATGTAAATTTGTGCGCAAGAATAATTTGGTGCAAGGACATGTACATATTAGTTTAAAGAGGAACCCCATTGAAAATGAACCGTACCGGATTTTTAGAACCATTCGCCATATGATGTTCTCTTATAATGAAAGTCTTTATATGGTGAAAAATCGTAATTCATATTTTTATACTCTGCACCGCTTGTTTGTAACTCCTAAGCGGCAAATGCCAGGCAAACCTTCAATTATACCGATCGGTTCACAATCAAAATCTGAATCGATTTAACCATGTCCGTCTGTCCGCCCGTCTGTCCATGTAAATTTGTGGGCAAGCTACAGGTCGCATTTTTTTAAGATATTTTGATGAAACTTGGTACAAGGACATGTATTGGCTCAAAGGGGAACCCTATTGAAAATGGACCGGATTGGACCATTTTTAGAACCCCTCCCCATGTAAAATTTTTTTTGATGTCATAAACAAACATAAAATAAAAAAAATTGTGGCATATTTATCATTTTGAAATTTTTGAAAATACAGGTAAGTATCAAAAATAAAAGCAGTATAGAAAATAAAATTTTTCATTTATCAAAGAAAAAAATTAAATTGAAAATATTTCAAGTGGTGTAGGGTATTTGACTGACTATAATATTTTCACTTGTTTTGTACAATATTTGGTGAAGAACAGTTAATTAGCTTCACATTTGATTGTGGCAAATTTAGACCCGATGGGATCATACTTGAAACGACTTCTTATATCCGAATTAGCTTATATGCAGACATAATTAAACTAATTGTAGCATAATTTAAGGAGCTAAGTGGTGTGGTTATATGAACAGGCTTGACTAATTATAACATTTTTACTTCTTTTGATATAGGGATGCCCTTTTGGCCAAAAACGATGAATATTGAAAATGGACTTGATCATCCTTCTTATCAGATGAATTCACAATTCATAATATTTTTTAACAATATTTGGTTATTATTATTAAGCTAATTAATTATTATTAGCTTAATAATGACTGTGTCAAATTTGGATCAAATCGGGCCATGTTTAGAACCATTTTCACGTAATTTTTTTTTACATGTGACTTTTATATGACAATTCATCGCGTTTAATGATACAACTAAATTAAGTATAGTATAAATTGTGGAACTAAATGCTGTATGATATTTAATGGTCGACTGGATCTTGTGCAATCTAGATATTAATGGGGTTGAAGCGTATACCATACTAAATTCTTAACATAAATGTGTGAATTATGAATGTGTTCAAAACTAATATTTTAAACATATATCTATTTTTATACACGTGTTATAAAGTAAGGTATGACGTCACTTTCACTCTTTCTGTCTATAAAAAATCTCATCCTAGATGATAGTAAAGAAAAGCAAAATGTACCACATATCATTGTGATGATGGGTGGAGTAGAAGCACGCCCACAAGCTTTTGCAAAGATATAAATAGATTAGTACAATAGCGATAACAACAATCACAATAACAAACAAAGTCTACAGAACAGACATAACAAGCGAAGATATTATAGTCGGTCAAGCCCGACTATCAAATACCCTACACCACTGGATATATTATTCAATTAAATTTTTTTCTTTGATATATGAAAAATTTTATTTTTATACCCTCCACCTTAGGGAAGAGGGTATATTCACTTTGATCATCCGTTTACAACACATCGAAGGAAGCGTCGGAGACCCCACAAACCATATATATTCTTAATCAGCATGAAAAGAGAAATCGTTTGAGACATGTCCGTCCGTGTGTCCGTGTGTCCGTCTGTTGTTGGCACTCTCACGGTCGTAATTTTTGAGATATCAAATTGAAACTTTGCATACGTATTCTTAGTTCAATTTCGCTGTTCCGTATTGAAATTGGGCAAAATCGGTAAAGAGACACGCCCACAATAAACGAAAATCTCATCATACCTCGAAAAAATTGTATCTTTAAAAAATTATATATCGCACAATACTATGCCTATCAAGTTGAAATTTGGTGTATATATAAGTGGTACCGTTCTCCAACACTGTGCCAAAAATAGGCGTGATTGAATAACGCAAACGCCTATAATTTAAAAAAAACACTATTTGCGTAAGTACATGAAATACATAAATATGGCAATAGGAGCTTATTTTTTAGAGAATTACAAAAGGTGGAGGGTATTTAAGCTTCGGTCTTAACCGAACGTGAATCTTGTTTATATTTGTATTTTCAAAAATTTGAAAATGATAAATATGCCAAAATTTTTTATTTAATTTTTTGTTTGGTGCAGGGTATATATATTTAAAGAGGCCAGCGTTAGCCGAACTTAACCAACTAACTATACCTTCTCTCCGGATGTTATATAAAAAAAAAAAAAAATTTGCGAAAAAAAAATAAAATGCAAATTACTTTTATGTGTTTTGTTTTGCTTTTCGCTTTAAATTTTAGTATCTCACCATTCATGAATTAAGAAAAACATTTTTCCTCATGAATAAGTAAATAGAAAATCATTATAGAGAGAAACGCAACATAGTACTTACTCATCACCCTCTTTATTAGAAAAGTTAAAGTTAAATATCGGTGCGTAAACTATGTAGTCAGATGTTAGCGCTAAGAAGCATACATATCTAGAATTATTAAAAAAAGCAATTCATTCTTACAGTTCTGCTCACAGAGTGTGGTTGTGCTTTTCTCTTCAAGCGTTTCGTTGTTTTTAAATGTAAAAAAAAATAAAAAATCATTTTGAGGTTAAAAACCATTATTCACGTGTAATTTTATTTTTGTGGTGTCCACTATTTGATTTTTTATTTAGCTTTTGATTTTTTTTTTCTTCTTCTTTCAGTAAAGGTAAGTGCGATCATTAAAAGTGTCGTCTATCAAGTCCATGAGGCTTGGGGACTCTCTCATGGCGTTCTCTAGCCCGACTATGATGGATGTCTTTCATGAGGGGTCACTTAAGAGAAAGGCTCCGGTTTTGGCTGGTACTGAAGATGTTTCCACTGTGAATATTAATAATGCTTCTACTCAGGGCTGCCCTCTGATTGCTGGGGGTGAGTCAAACTCAATGCATTCCAAACCTATTGTTTTGTACCCGGAAGCTCATGATGGTGATTTTATTGTGCTTGTTACTCTCACTAATGGGGAAAAGAACAATATTGATGGTCTTCGGGGCCCTCTATTTTTTGCACAAAAGATTAAAGATTGTTACAATACCGGAATCAGCCATATTGAACAGATTGGTAAGTCTCTGTTCCGTATTAAATTCAATTCGGCTTTAAATGCTAACAACTTTGTTAAGCAAGATCTAAGTCATCTGTTCCTTAAATCTTTTATTCCTGATACTTTTGTTTACACTTTTGGTGTCATTCGCAATGTCCCTGTTATCTATTCTGATGAGTATATTATGGAAAATATAATTTCTAGTGTTCCTATTGCTTTTGTCAAAAGATTCACAAGATTTGATAAACAGAATGGCCAAGCCTCACCTACTCTCTCTGTAAAATTGGCTTTTAAATCATCCAATCTGCCTTCCAAAGTTTTCCTTGATCATGCATCAATAACTGTGAACTTTTATTATCCCTCTGTGAGGCAATGTTCCAAATGTGGAAGATTGGGGCACTTGGTAAAAGGGTGCCGTAGTAAAGTTCAGAGGTGCCTTAAATGTGGGTCGAATAGTGATTGCAACGGTCTTTGTACGATTTCGAAATGCATAATTTGTGGTGATTCCTCTCATACCGTTAAGGACAAAAATAAATGTCCTAAATGGATTGAGGAATCCAATATTCTCAAAGTTATGACATTGAAACGTTTATCAAGGCGCGAAGTTCGTGCTTCGTACCCAGTTTCTAATAGATTTGACATTTTTAATGATTATGAGGAAAACTTTCCATCGTTACCATTACAAGATGGAGATAATTTGATAAACAGTGACAAAGTTATCAAAAAAATTCTTTCTGGCCAGAAATACAACAAAGTTGTAAAACAAAGGCCTCAGAAACTAAGACCGAGTCAATCTAGTCTCCCACAAAAGATGTCCGCTCCACCAGGACCTTGCTTGTATTCAAATCCTTTTAAAGTGTCCGAATTTGAAAAAATCCTCAACGATTTCAAATCGTTTTTCTATAGTAATTTTGCGAAAGTTAACCCTTCTTGCACTCGTGTCTTTGACGATTTCTCCTGCAAAATAAGCAATGTTGTTTCTGATTTAAATAATAGGTCTATTACTCTTTCAAGACCCTCTTATGGTTATAACGATGAAAATCCTTCAATATAATATTCAAAGTTTCTTACCTAATAAGAATACTTTAGAATATTATCTCAACCACTACAATTTTGATATTTGTTTTTTATCAGAAATCTTTGCGATGCATGATTCTGATTCTATCTTTAAAATATTAAACTACAATATATTTTTCAAAACCAGACCAGATAATTATGGGGGAGCTGCTATTGCAGTTAAAAAATCCATTAAGGTTTCACGTATTAATTATGTTTCTGATCTTGACATTGTCGTAATCAAAACGATTAATGTTAATCCGTCTTTTCTTCTGGTCTCAGTATACTTTCCTCCCAATTTACCCTTGAGAGTTCTTGAAAGGGAACTAACCCGTCTTTTAAATTTTATTGAGCCTTTTGAGATTGTTTTGGTCTGTGGTGACTTTAACTGTCGTCACTCGGCCTGGGGTGATTATTTTAATTCACCCCGGGGAAACATTCCCAAACGTCTTATTGAAAGTTCTTGTCTTTCGTGTTTAAATGATGGTTCACCCACTTTCATTAGAAGCCTGGGGAACCCTGTTGGTACTGTTCTTGATTTATCATTTACTAATTCTAATTGTCATATGACATGGAAGGCAGATGCCTCTTTTCTGGGTGGATCTCATCATTTTCCCATTATTATCGAAGTACATGCTTCATTACAATTTAATCGCACTTTTCTTTCTAAAAATAAGCTTCATCAGAATCTTTCTAATTTTAATGGCCATCTTGATAATGTCAAATCGTTCCAGAATTTCTTTCGCTTCCAAATTAGTGAAGCCACTTTCCAGAGTACTTCATCTAATTTCATTCCTAAGCATAGTGGAACGATGAGTTGTCCGTTCTGTTTCGCAAACAAAAGGCTGCTCGTAAAAGAGCTCTTAAATATCCTTCTTTTCAAAATTTAATGGAGGCTTCATCATCCAAGAAAATTTGGAAAAGTGCAGTCAAAAGAGCTAAGAAAACTAGCTATATACAAAAAATTTCTAATTTAAATGATTGTCCAAATTCTAAAGAGGCTTGGAGGTTTGTTAATGCTATTAACGGATGTAAGAGTCGTTATATATATAGTCGTTATAGTCCTGGTCCATTAATAATAATGCTGATTTTCTAAGTTTTCTATGTGACAAGGTTCCTAACAACAACAAGGACAATTTTACTTTTGACAAGCCGGTTTCCATTGTCCCTTTTTCGGTCTCTGAATTCAATGAAGTGTTAACCAAAAAAGTTTCTCACTCTGCAGGTGGTCATGATGGTGTGACCTATAGTATGATCAAAGCTCTTAATCCTCATCTTAAGTCGTCCTTACTAGATGTTTTTAACAACTTGTTTACTAATTGTAGTATACCACCCTCTTGGAGAATTATCCGGGTAGTCCCTATTTCAAAAAAGGAGTGTGATCTTAATGTTTATACCAATTTTCGACCTATTTCTTTATTGTCTGTTTTGATTAAATCAATAAATCTGATGGTTAAGAATCGATTAGTCTCTGTCTTAAATCGTGATATCCTGCTCCCTGTGAGATCTTTTGCATATAGGAAAGGCATGTCTACCACTAGGTGTTTAAACGAATTTATTTTTAAAGTCAGTTTAATGAAAGCGCGTAGGGGCAAAGTTGTGGTAGCTACGATTGATATCAGCAGTGCTTATGATTGTGTCAGAATCTCAGTTTTAAAAAATATTTTGGTTCAGTTCAGGATCCCTCCTGAACTTTCTAACTGGATTATTTCGTTTCTTGCTGAGAGAACATTATTTTTAGGTAATGCGAATGTTAAGATTTTCAATGGCCTTCCACAAGGGAGCTGATTGAGTCCCATTCTTTTTAACTTATATACTGCCTCCCTTCATCAAGTTGAAAGTGAGAACATTCAACTCTTTCAATATGCTGATGATTTTATTTTAATGTCGTCTCACAGTTTTTTTGACACTGCTGTTACCTGTCTATCGGCTGCGTTTTCGTCGTTTGCCCGTGTTTGCTCCAATCTTAACTTATCTGTCAACATCAATAAATCAAAGGTCTTATATTTTGGCAAGGGTTCTAGAAACTCAGTCAATCTGTCCGTCAATGGTCATAGACTTTCTCAGGTACACAGTTTCAAGTTTCTTGGTCTGACCATTACTAGCAGTCTAACCCTTAAAGAACATTACGACTCTGTCAGTAGGGGCTGCCAATCTTCTATTTACCTAATTAAGAAGCTTACTACTATAAAAGGAGGTTTAAATCCCAATGTAGCTTTAAATTTTTATCGAAGCTTTGTCCGGGGCAAGGTTGAATATGCTAGATCCGTAACATCGCATTCTCCTAAGTATATTGATAAAAAGCTGTATGTACTGCAAAATTCGAGCTTAAGACGCTGTTTGGGTCTTTCTCCTTCGACTCCTACACATATTCTATATGTGCTAGCTAACGAACTCCCGCCTGATCTCAGAGCTATGTTCTTAGCAACCAAAGAACTTCTTAAAGTTGCTTTTAACAACAAGGACCTTTTTTTACTTGTCAAAAACAATTCGCAGCTTAATAACAACTATTCTTTTGCATACAGCAAATTTCAAGAAATTTTTGATAATATACAATGTCCTACCACCTAAGCGGCTTGTACGAAATTGACGATTATTTCGAAGACCCCTTTCTCTAAGAAAACAAATTCTCCTTCTTGTATGTATAAACAACATTATTATTCTTTATTAAATGAATATCTAGATAAGTCCTTTTCAGTTATGGCCACTGATGCATCTATCATGAATGACACCACAGGCTGTGCAATATTCAATGTTGTGTCGAAAAGATTCCATTTGTTCAGGATTATGCGTAAAGTGTCCTCTTTAACTGGTGAGCTTTTTGCTATCTATAAAGCTATTGAAATGTCTGTCCAGAAACATTTTAAAAAACTTTCTATTTTTAGAGACAGTCTAAATGCTTGTTCTGTTTTAAAGTATCAGGATTCGTGCAACTTTCTTGTTGCTGATATTATCAATCTGATCAATTCTTCCTGTCTTACTGATATTCATATTCTATGGGTTCCGAGTCACTCTGGTGTAAGTTTTAATGAAAAAGTTGATTACATGGCAAGGCAAGCTGTTACGCTTGGCCAAGTTTCTCATGTCGGTTTTACGTTTTGCGACGCTCTCAGCGCTATGAGATCGGCCCTGAGAAGCTTGTGGAATGATTCTTTTAGATCTGCCTCGCAGAACAAGGGCAGATTTTTTTATGCTCTTGTTCCTGAGATACCACCCCACGGTCTTTCGCTGGAACCTCATGAAATTAAAATTTTGAACAGACTTATTAGTGGTCACACGTTTGATGCACGATATTTAAATCTTATAGGTGCAGTTAACACTAATTTGTGTGCAATGTGTAATTCGGTGAACGATGCTGAACATATGATTCTTGTCTGTAACAAATATGCTAATGTCCGCAGTTTGTTTTCCCTCTTTTCTAACTTTACGTGTTTACAAAGCATTTTAGCTTCTAATAACTATAACATATACTCCGACTTAATCGCTTTTATCCGGAACTCGAAGTTATTTGATAAATTATAATTGCTATATAAAAAATATATAAAAGCACAACCTATCTCATTGAGTTTGTATCAGCATTTTTCAATGCTTTCGTTTCGTTATTTTGTTGATAACCTTGCTTATTAATTGTTGTCTCTTTTTTGCACGATTTTGTGCTTGTGTTTTATTTATAATCTACTTCATCTAAGTTTGATGTGATCCTGGCAGTGAAGGCTGTTGGCATCTTTGTCAGTGCGCCTTACTCCGGCTATATGAGTCTTAGTCACTCGGCCATATCAACTTAATACGTTAAAAAAAAAAAAAAAAAGCAATTTATATTGAGATATAAAAAACCGAGTGAGTGTTTTATTTAATAAGAAATGAAACTTGTGAAATTATACACTGCGGGGGTATAAACCTCATCACCTTGCTGGGTATTTAATGTAGATCTTGGTTCGTACCGATTATCTTGTGTCCGCACGCCTGATCGCCTGCGTTGAAATGCTCAAAGCCAAAAAAATTGTGATATTGGGCTGAAGTGCGGTGCAGACAGACTAAGAGTAGTCAATAGTGGATAATACGGTAGAAACCGTGGTGACGATGTTGGTTAATGATATGTTTGTACGTTATGCCGAAATTCTAAAGCTGTGGAATTACCCTATGAACACTATGATGAATTAAATATGTTGATACTGTATGCCCAATAAACGTAACGGTTTGTCTGATCTATTGAAAAAATTAGAACAAATTGATTTTCATGACATTTGCGCCAGCATGCAAATGGAAAGTGTACAGTTATTGCTGTCGAAATTTGCTATTGATTTTGAAGGTTACTTAAAATCTATTTTGGAAAAGGTTGTCGAAAAATTTGTCGAATTTGGGAGTGCTTTACTGAATGATGGGTTTGATAACACTTTTTACACAGGATTTTTTTTGTAAAAAATCTGTTAGATCTAACTTGGACACTGAGGCCTTTAATGGTTTATCCAATTTTTATCATAAAGTTCATATAGAGACAAGTGAAAATTTTATAGTCGGTCAAGCCCGACCGTTTTATAACTATCTTCAACGAATCGAATTGCATGCAAAGTATTCCATTTTTCATCCGCAATTAAACAACAACGGATTGCATATTTTTTGTAGATTTCCGAAAAAATAATGGATTCAGAAAAACCTAAGTACATTTTTATTGCAAATAAAATTAAGCAAGGCAAGTAAATGTTTAATTTGTTTTATTTCTATGTTTTATTTGAATAAAATTTTGTAAAATTATTGCGTTTGCTTGTCTTGTAAATTTTGGAGATGTGTTAAATCCATTTTTTTGGTGTTATTTTAACTTTAAAACTGTTTACACTTTTTCCTTTTATTTAAAAAACACAACTTCTTTTGTATGAAAAACACGTCTTCTTATTCTTCTTCTGGCAAAAACTGTAAATCAGAGCAAATTAAAAACAAAGATAATGTAACGAATGTTATGATGCCATATTTAACGAATGCGAATCGAATACGTATGAGACTCATTCGATCCGCACGAATGTCATGATAAGGGCGTATATGTCACAAATTTTTTTTATACCCTGCACCACCCTGTGAAAAAGGGTATATTAAGTTTGTGCGGATGTTTGTAACTCCTACACGGCAAATTCCACACCCACCTTCAATTATACCGATCGTTTCACAATCAAAATCTGAATCTGCCTGTCTATCTAAATTGGTGCGCAAGCTACAGGTCGCATTTTTTGAGATATTTTGATTAAATTTTGTATAAGGACATGTATTGGCCCAAAGAGGAACCCTATTGGAAATGGACCGAATTGGTCATTTTTAGAACCCCTTCTCATATGAGGTCCTATTATTTTTTGATGAAATTTGGTACATAGATATGTATTGGCCCAAAAAGAAACCCTTTTGTTAATGGATAGGATCGGACCATTTTTAGAACCCCTTCCCATATAAATTTTTTTTTGATTCCATAAACAAACAAACAAAAAAAAATGTTCTGACATATGTATCATTTTTAAATTTTTTGAAAATACAAATAGGTATAAAAAATAAACTTTTTTATTATAACCTGTTTTTTCAAAGAAAAAAATTAAATTGAATAATATATGAACTGGTGCAGGGTATTTGATGGTTAGGTTTGACCGACTATAATATTTTCACTTGTTTTTAGAAAGGTTTAGTTTGTAAAGAAATTGATTTAAACTTTTCGTTAGAGATATAAGAGACTTTTCTATTAAAAAAATTAAAAACTCGTGTTAAATTCTGAAAGACTTAGTAATTTTGAAACACTTTTAAGACATTTTCTTAATAATATATTAATTTTATTTCGTTTAAGGTTTAAATGCCCTGGTCCCCCTAAATCCGGTGGGTTTACAACAGAAAATTTTCAAGCCGATCATCCCTTTTTCTTTGCCATATGGAACCGAGATGTTATGTTATTTATAGGTTATGTGGGAACATTTTAGAAAATGTGTCCTGGCAAGGGTTGACTTGTAATTTTCTTTGTATGAAGCAAAATAAGAAGTTTCTGTGCAGAAGTTTGTTATGTTTTAATTGGAATTAAAGAAATAGGTAATTGTTAATCTATAAATATAAGGGCGAAGATTAGCTAAATGTTCGTAACAAGTGATGTAATAAAATGCATTACTTATCGTGACTTACCTGCTTTATAGTTCTATAAGCTCATAAGGAAGAAGGTCATTTTGTTAGTTTTATCACAAAGATTTGTGTGAAAATTGTTTGCTATTCTTTTATTATTATTACTTCTTTGTTTCTATAAACATTGTCTTTGCCTTCACTTAAGATTAAGTGATGACTTAAAATATTTCACAAAAAATATTCAGTACCAGTTTGATGCAAATGTTTATAATTAGTCAAGTGTTATGTAAGTTTGCAATGGGCTTAGTTAATATTTATGTCATCATTTATACATTTAAGTAAAGTTATTTTTATATTTCAAACATATAAAAAATATTAATTATTTGTGTTTTAATTGGATTCTAATACAATTGAGTTTTTCTTTATCTCTCTCTGTCCTTTTATATATTATAGTACTAACTATGTACACAGAGTGAATATTTTGGATATTAATTGTTGTTTATTATTATTTTGTACATTTTATCTTTATAACCGTAGAATTTTGTACACCTGGAAAATTATTTTGCTTTCTTCTCGTAGGAATTCCATTTGAAAATATTTACAACTTTATCATTTTATAGCTGCCTTACAATTTAAACTTATACATATTTTTGTTCATATTTTGCATACAACTAAGGATACAATTTCTTTTGTAGATTTTTAATAGAATTACTTACAAACAATCCTGTTTTAGAAGATGATTATGAAATTGAATTTATTGCTGTTTTTTTTTTGACTCTTCGGAACCATTCAATAAATAATTTAAATCATGCGATATACGATTCAACATTATAGCATCCGCATTGCCGCTAATTTCGTTCTCTGCAAGCACGTCTCTCAAATCAATGTGATCGGACCCATAACCTAGCGAAGCATTGGTTATTATGGAAGTGGGTGTCTGTTGTTGTTGTTTGTGCGATTGTGGCATATTTACGCCCGCTATAGCCACCATTGTCGGTAAAAAAGGATCGAACGTATGAGTGGTGGGCTCCCTTATGGTTACACGTTTCTGCGTCTTAGGTGTTTGCGTAGTTGCCGATGTTGTCGTTATTATACTGTTCGAATAGGGTGCTGTTACTGGAGCAACTTTAGACGGTTCTGCTCCATTACTTATGTTTGTGGGTACTTTTGCTGTCAAACCATTTAGTGATGAAATTGCTGTGGGGTTTAACGTTTGTGTGACTTTTATAAAGTCAGTTCTATCTACAGTGTGTTGTTGTTGTTGGCTTAGTTTACTGTGTTGATATGATGCTGAGCAAATACCAGGCACAGTGTTGCTCTGACATTTGCCTATAATACAAATTAATTTAACGTTTAATGGAAAGGGCGACTCATAATATTACAAACAACATAAAAAAGATATGGCAGGTGCCATCTTGGTCGATTTTCGTTTTCTTAATTAGGAGAGTACAGTTTTTTAAGAATTCCCACAACATGGGATTACTTTAACAAAGAAGTGGTCTTATATGTTTTTACTAACTGTGGCATAGCGTAGATAGTTAAGTTATGTTAAGTATATTAATGAATTGTCATCTCTAAATACGTTTGTCTTGTTAAGAAATATCGAGAATAAATAAACGCGTGCATTAGATTATGAGCACTCTTGAAGTACATTACATATTTTAATGGCGACGAAAAAAAAAAAGGAAAGTTATGTAAAATAGAAGTTAAAATTATAATAAGTCTTTTTTATTATCGCGTTTATAAAATCGTTTGCAATTAAATTTAATGAATAAATTTTGGTATATAAAGTAAACATTTTTTTATATATGTATAAAGTATGACATCAACAAGCAATGAAGTTTCAATTTTGGGTACCACCTCAATTGCTTCCACGATGAAGGAGTACAGACCTGGTGTGGATAAATGGCAAAATTGGAGGGAGGTATTGGATTCGCATTTTGTGGAAACGGCGGTAGAAGACGATAAAGTTAAAACGTCAATTTTGTTGAAAACGATTGGGTTAGATGCTTATGGTTTGTTACGTGAGTTATGCTATCCTTTGTTGCCTGCTACAAAAAAATATGATGAGTTGTGTGTCATGCTGGAACAACATTTTTCTCCACCAGTAATCGTGTATAGAGAAAGAAAACAATTTTTCGAAGCTAAGAAGTTTGAAAGTGAAACAGTGTCTTTGTGGTATGCTAGAGTTAAAAAACTAGCTATGAATTGTAAATTTGGACCACAATTAAATAGTTTTTTGATAAACAAATTTATTACTGGTTGTGAGGGTAAATTATTTGAGCGTCTTTGTGAAGAAGATGAAGACATTACGTTAGAAATGGTGTTTAAAAAAGCGCTTACTTTTGAAGCTAAATGGGCGGCAAGTAAAAGTGAGGTTAGTTACGTGCATAAGAAATCACGTTTTGTAACAAAAATAAAAGTAACAACGAAGATAAGTGCAAGCGAAATGGCGATAAAAAAAAGTGTAGTCATTGTGGTTGGAACAATCATGCGAGTGAGAAATGTCGTTATAAGAAGAGTGTGTGCCATAAGTGCAAAAAGATCGGTCATATAGCTAAAGTATGCAGCACAGTCAACTTAATAGAAGAACAGGATAGTATCATAAGTTATTGTAATGAAACTGATGATATTAGTAATAATTTTAATTATTCTATTTTTAGTGTACAGGGGTCTCATCCAATCGCTCCTTATACCGTTGTGGTGGAAGTAAATGAAATTAAAATTAAATTTATTTTGGATTCGGGGGCTGCGTGTTCTTTAATGTCCGAAAATGTGTTTGTTAAATTTTTCGATAAGAAATTGTTGAAACCGTGTGTCGAAAAATTGTTTACGTTTAATGGCCATACCATTGGAATTGTGGGTGAGTTCTTTCCAACGATACGATTTGATGATCATGTACAAAAAAAATTACGTATTATAATAACTAAAAGTAGTCATTTAAATAGTCCACCTATTCTGGGTCGCGATTTTATGTCTCTGTTTGAATTCAAGATTTCTAAAGTTTTAGCCTTACGTAATATAAATGAAGTTATATGTCAAGTTAAGAGAGAGTTTAGTGATTTGTTTAGTGGTGAATTGGGTAAATATAATAGAGCTACCGTGAAATTAAGTTTGCAAAAAAATGTTAAGCCGGTATTTTGTAAACCTAGGTCTTTGCCTTGGGCTCGGAAACCTTTGTTGAACAACAATTAAACGATTTAGTAAATAAAGGTGTGTTAGTTAGCACAGAGTGGGGCACTCCTTTGGTACCTATACTTAAGCCTAACGGACAATTGCGAATTTGTGCTGATTATAAAAGTACTATTAATAAATATTTAGAAGATGTTCAATACCCTTTACCACGTATTGAAGAATTGTTTGCAACATTAAGAGGAGAGTATTTTTCAAAATTAGATCTTTCCGATGCTTATAATCAATTAGTGTTAGATGAAAAATCACAAATGTTATGTGCGTGGAGTACACACGTAGGTACTTTTAAAGTGACGCGTCTGCCTTTTGGTGTTAAGCCAGCAGCTGCTATATTTCAAAAGACTATTGAAAGCGTAATTCGCGGAATTCCTAACGTTATTAATTACCTGGACGATATTATAATCACGGGTCCTGATTTTAATGATCATTTTACAACATTGAAATCAGTACTTAGTAAGTTACGTTCGGTGGGTCTTTGTCTGAGTGACAATAAGTGTGAATTTTTCAAAGATAAAATATCTTATTTGGGTTTTAATATAAGTCGTGAAGGATTGAGTAAAAATATGGATAGAGTAGCTTCAGTTTTAAATGCACCTAGACCTCAAAATGTATCAGAATTAAAAGCATTTGTAGGTATAGTAAATTATAATTCCAAATTTATTCACAATTTTGCTCATAAAATGGTTCCTTTATATAGGTTGCTTAGAAAAGGTGTTAAATTAGAGTGGTCAAAAGAATGTGAGAATGCTTATGAGTTAATTAAAAATGAAATAAAGTCTGATCAAGTATTAGCGCACTTTGATGCAAAACAAAAAATAGTATTAGCAACAGATGCTTCAAATGTTGCTATCGCGGGCGTTTTATCACATACATATCAAGACGGTTCTCGTAAACCTATAGCTTTTGTATCACGAGCTTTAAAACAGTCAGAATTAAATTATAGTACAATTCAAAAGGAAGCATTAGCGATAATTTTTAGGGTTACAAAGCTTAGACATTATTTGTTAGGAAACAAATTTGTTTTAGAAACAGACCACAAACCATTATTAGCCATATTTGGTGAAAATAAAGGGTTGCCAGCTTTAGCTGCTGCACGTATGCAAAGATGGGCTTTTATATTATCAGGTTTTAATTATGAAATGCGTTATATAAAAGGTAAAGAAAATTCAGCAGATTATCTTTCAAGAATGCCTCAGTGTAGTATAAAAGAAATAGATGATAATGAACATAATTATATTAACTTTATAGAAGCAAACAATAGCTTAAATTTAAATTTTCATGTAATAGCTAAAGAGACTGCTCACGATACGGGGTTAGCTAAACTGAGAGAATCTGTGCAAACGTGTAGTATGGAGGCGCTAGAAAAAAAAGAATTTGTTGTTTTTCTTAATAAGAAGAATGAATTATCGGTAGAATATGGTTGTATTTTATGGGGTTATAGAGTAATAATACCTACTAAATTACGGAAAGCAGTATTACAAGAATTACATAAATCACATTTAGGAATTGTAAAAACAAAAGGGTTAGCCAGATCGTATGTGTGGTGGCCTAATATAGATAAGGATATTGAAGATATGATAAATAATTGTTGGTCATGTAGAACTAGCCAACCTAGTCCAGAAAAATGTTCATTAATTCCATGGAATCCAACTTGTAAATCTTGGTCTAGAATTCATGTAGATTTTTTAGGTCCAATTAAGAATTTTTACTTCTTTCTTATAATTGATTCATATTCAAAATGGGTTGAAATGTTTAAAACTAAGGATATTACAAGTAATTTTACAATATCAAAGTTACGTGAAACGTTTTGTAGATATGGTTTAGTCGATACTTTAGTGAGTGACAACGGGCGTCAGTTTACGTGTGAAGATTTTCAAATTTTTGTAAAACAAAACGACATTAAACATATTTTAACGCCACCTGGTCATCCAGCGTCTAATGGACAAGCCGAAAATTTTGTAAAAACTTTTAAAAAATCAATTCACGCTTCATTAAAAGATAGTGATGAAAATAACTTTGATATTATAATAAATAGATTTTTGTTTGATTATAGATGTAGTAAACATTGTACAACAAATGAGTCTCCTGCTAAATTGTTTTTAGGTAAAGAACTTAAAAATCGTTTTAGTATTCTGAGACCTCCTTTAGTAAAAGAACAAATACAGAATAGTCAACTTGCAAATATTAAAAATTATAGGGGTTCTAGAAAAATTGAATTCAAAGAAGGAGACAACGTTTTTATACGCGATTATTCTGATCCTAATAAGAAAAATTGGCAAGAAGCCATTGTTAAAAAACGTATTGGTCAGCAATCATATCGTTGTATAATAACTCACAATAATAAAATTATTAAAAGACATACGAATCAAATGATTCGTGGAATTGCTTCTCCAAGTGTAGCGGAAGGAATTAGTGTAGATAAAAATACACCAAGTACTTCTGACGTACAAAAAAATCAAAATAATACTAGTAATGAGACACCAACGGGAAGCGAGGAGCGGAAGGAAGACTTACCTTTATCTGTCAAAAAACGTAAATTACGAAATCTAGAACGTATTAATTATAAAGAATAAAATGAATTCCTTTACTTTTGTTAGCACTTTAAAATTTGAATTATATGCATAAAGTTAAACATATTAATTGTAAAATGTGTAGTGTACATGAATATTAATAATGAATTGTTAATTAACTTTTAAGGAAGCAATTCTCAACTTATGGTGGGAGTTGTGGCATAGCGTAGATAGTTAAGTTATGTTAAGTATATTAATGAATTGTCATCTCTAAATACGTTTGTCTTGTTAAGATATATCGAGAATAAATAAACGCGTGCATTAGATTATGAGCACTCTTGAAGTACATTACACTAACTTAAATCTTTCATAAATAGTGATTGAAATAGTGACAGAAAAATTGCTGTTTAAAGAAAGTATATATTTCATCATTATCAAAATGGGCATTTTTTAGTTCCTATTTAAAATGGACGACATCGATTTAGAGCCCCGCCCACAATCGACAAAAATCCACCTATTAGCCATGACAGTTAAGGTATGAAGTTGGAATTTAGTTCAAACATTTATTACTATCACATAACCCATGTAATGTGTATAAAAACCTTATCAGGGACAAAAACGAACTTGTCAGTTCATACATAATATCTGTGTCATTGCTATAAAAAGCTCCATCAAGTTCCTGCCTGTACATAGATGTACAAAATACATAAGGTTTAGCCTAAGCCAAATTTATTTTCTGTACTTTAATTTAATTATACCCTGCACCACTTGTGGCAATGGGTATATTAAGTTTGTGACGGATGTTTGTAACTTCTAAACGGCAAATGCCACACCCACTTTCAATTATACCAATCAATTCGGAATCAATATCTGAATCGATTGAACCATATTCGTCTGTCTGTCCATGTAAATTTGTGCGCAAGCTACAGGTCGCATTTTTTTAAGATGTTTTGATACAATTTGGTACAAGGACATGTATTGGCCCAAAGGGGAACCCTATTGAAAGTGGACCGGACTAGACCATTATTAGAAACCCTCCGTATATTAAGTTCTACTATAATGGAAATCTTTATATAATAAAAAATCGCTATTCTTAATATTTTTAGACATACTACAAATTTAGTGTAGAATAGTAAATTATCTTCAAAATTGGCTGTGCCAAATTCGGATCCGACCGGGAAATTTTTAGAACCCCTTTCCATATAACTATATTTCACAGAGTACCTTATCTTAACTGATGTACAGACACAACTAAACTAATTGTAGCATAATTTAAGGAGCTACGTGGTGTTGGGTATTAAATGACGGGCTTGACCGACTATAATATTTTTACTTCTTTTTTCTGTAGTTTTAAAAAATATTTCACATAGAATTTGATTAATTTTTTTCTTATTCTTTATACCCAAGGTTTTTATTTAACAATAATTGTGTGGGTGTGTGTGTGTGAGTGTGTGTTCTTTCATATAAAGCTTTGAAAAGTTGTCTTGCTTATCCTATAAAAATTCATTTTAAATGCATTTAATGAAACATTAACGCATACACACAAACATACAAATAATGGAATGTCGCAAACAATGACAACAGCAACAATAATATAAATGAACTGTTATTTATAACAGAAGCAGCGAAAAAAGTTTAAATACTTAACATAATAAGCCCAAAAAATCAACCAAAACAGCTGTTTTGACAGCAACTAGACCAGCATATCTTTTATGTTTGCCAAGGAGAAAATACTCCTTGTCTTTATATAGCGAACATGGCGACATTAGAAAGCTAAATCTTCTCTTAGTTATTGTAGTAAATTACATTGTATATAGCAAAGTTTCTTTTTGTAGCATTAACGATGTGATAGTAGATAAGATTATACTTAAGGAATCTCTGGAGAAATCAAACAAATTTTGGCTTAGGCCAAATACTAAATACCTTATACATAGAAATGGTGGGCGTAGCAGGTATATGATTACGCCCTCTAGTAGCGTACGTATTATGTATCAACTTACAAGTACAATTTTGTAGCTTTGTAAAGTTTTTTGTAAATTGTGTGTGTTTCTAGTATCCAACTACGCCCATTTTTGGCAGATCGATGAATGAAATATTTATATATACGCATACCCAATTTCAAGTTTAATGATCAATTTTTGTAGCAGATATATATATTTTTGTTGTCTATTATCCGATCATGCCCATAACCAATAACAGATGGACACCAATGGCTAGATCGTCTCAGTTTTTGATTAAGAGTATATATTAAGATCAAGAATATATATATATATATTGGTGGGGTCTTTGACGCCTCCTTCTTGGTCTTGCAAACTTAGTGTACCCCCCATATTATATATAGAGGTACTTTGAAGTTCATAGAGAATGTCCTGTGATAAGAAGATATTTTATACTTTCATAGATTTCACAAGCGTTTATATAACCTAGTTAAAAAGCTCCCAACTTTAATACTAATCTGCGTACAATAAGAACCAATAGGTATTTTTTTTACGTTTGGAGACGATAACTAATCTTTTTGGGTCCGGAAGAATGTTTATAGCTAAATCGATTGAGGTTTTCATGATATTCAAGAATAAATTTTGTAAAGTCCCTTTTTCTGATGTTTCTTCGGGGCTGTTACAAACATTTTGACAAAGTGAATGTACCCCCGATCTCTTTTTGGTGCGTATATTTAAAAAATCAACAAAATTCTTACCTGCACCCACTCCCACTCCCTGCAGTATATCTAAAGATTCCAATCCAACAAAGTCATGTATAGATAAATGTGCTTCTGCTGAGGTGGTTGTACAACCATTAAAACTTGCCAGCTGACAAGCTACGGGTATGTTGAGATTCGCGTAAGCATCATAATAAGTTAGCGTACTGCCAACTACTAATGGTATTAAGTCCGCGCTACCACTTGAGGTTATCATATTCGTGCGATTGCCACCTAAAACGTTATAACAATGAGAAACAGACGTTGCTGCTGGTGCTGCTAATGATTGCAGTGATTTTGTTGGTGGCAAGCACACATTATATGATACCGGCATAGATTTGGTAAGATAATGATTTAAAAATTGTTGTTGTTGTAATTGCTCTTGTGACAACATATGGCCATCCGACGATGCTTCTGCTCCTGTTGATAACATAGTATAACCACTTAATTGGCAACCGGCAGTCGCTTGGAGTCCCATAGTTTGGGCGGTTAATGTAACCAAACTGGGCATAGTCGTTAAGGATAGCATTAAGGGTGTTGCACTTTCGCTTTCCTTCTCCTTTTCATGACTGGCTTTAACTGTTTTATGTACATATGTTTTAAGTGTTGTACCATCAAAATATTTGTTAAAGAATTCTTGTCAAGAGTTTTACATTTTCTTTAATTGCTTATCTGTTAGGGAGATGAACTTACAATTTATGGAAGTGTTAATGGCGCCGCTGCAGTAGTTATTGTCCTCTAAGCTTGTTTTGCTTGAATTCAATTTTGTTTTCGTTTTCAATGTACCACATGCTGAGGAGGACGAGGATTGTTTATTACTGCGACTTGCTGCTGACAGGTGACGGTTATATAGTTGACATTCAGGTTTTAGTATGAAGCAAGAAAGTACAGCAAATCCCTTTATTTTTGTTGTTTAATATGAAAAATTCAGGAATTAAAAGAAGAAGCAAGAAAAAAAATTATTAATAGAGCAGGAGCGGTGTAAATAATAAATGAAGAGAATGTCTAGGTAATGAAAATATCATGAAAATTAGTCTAATGTACGATTTAACACCATATGTAAAAGAAGGCTATCCTCAGATATTAATGGAATATAAACATCTAATCTTTTATTACCGCTCGCTCGTCGTTACTACGAGGAAGGTCTTCTAAAGAAACGTATTCAATTCAATTCAATTAATTGGAAACAGTATTTATACCCTACACCACTTGTGGCAAAGGGTATGTCAAGTTTGTGCGGATGTTTATAACTTCTAAACGGCAAATGTCACAACCAGTTTCAATTATACCGATTGATTCAGAAACAAAATCTGAATCGATTTAACCATGTTCGTTTGCCCGAATGTCTGTCCATGTAAATTTATGCGCAAGCTACAGGTCGTTTTTTTGCGATATTTCGATGAAATTTCGTAAAATGATATATAATAGACCAAAAGGAAACCATATTGAAAATGGATAGAATCGGACCATTTTTAGAACCCCTTCCCTAATAAGGTACTGTTCTAATGGAGGTCTATATTGGGCAAAAAGTCACAATTTTTATAATTTTTCACAATATTTGGTGAAGAATAGTTAATTAATAATTGGCTGTGCCCAATTTGGACTTGATCGGACCATTTTTAGAACCCCTTCCCATATGACGTTTTATTATAAAAGAAATCGGTCTATAACGAAAATGCGCAATTTTTTCAAAAACAAGTAACTATAAAAAATATAATATTTAATTTTTCAAAGAAAATTTGTAAAAAAAAATTATACTGTTATATATCGTGGCTCACAGCTTATTTGGTACACTACCCTTTATAGAAATAAAACCACTTTAGCTTCCAAACTATTGAAGCTATCAACGAAATTTGAATGCCAACTTGTTGTTGTATGTTTAATGAACATTTAAAGCAAAAAAGATTTCAAAAAAATATTTCTTACTGTCTAATAATAAGAACTTTGTTATAACAAATCAAAAAACATGTCACAGCTTATTTGGTACAGTTGTTTTTTTATTGAAAAATAATAAATATTAGTATTATTTAATATTTTGTATGGTACCCTTTTGCTTTTATAGTACTCTGTAGCCTTCTTGGCATTGAATCTACCAGCTTTTGGGTAACATCCGGGCTAATATTACACCACTTTTCCAACAACGCCTTCTTCAGTTCATTTTTGTTGGTTACGTTGTGTTTTCTAATATTATATTCCAACAAAAACCACAAATTTTCAATAACACTTAAATCTGGTGACTGAGCCCGGGCGACATTAAATGGGGGCAATTCCATATTAGTTAAGTGTGCACAATTGTTGACTTATGTTTTGGGTCGTTATCTTGATAGAAGCGGAAATTATCGCGTATACCAAGCTTCGTTGCATTTTGGAATAAATTTTTTTTCAGTATGTTGAGGTACATATTTTTATTCATTATTCCTTCAACAAACACTAAACTACCTACTCCACCTGCTGACATACAGGCCCAAACTGTTACACTTCCTCCGCCATGCTTAACCGTGGTATTAACGTTTTCTTTATTTGGCTCAGTATTCGGTTTTTGCCAAACGAAGGACATACCGTCGAAACCCCCGATGTTAAATTTAGACTTATCTTCAAAAATAACTGAGTTTCAGAACTCAGAATTCTTCTCGACATGTTCTTTTGTAAATAAAAGCCGGCTTTGTTTTTTTTTTACTTTTGAATGGCTTCTCACGAGCTACTCGACCATTAAAACCAGATTTACGGAGTACGCAACGAATTGTTTTGGCACTACATGACTTGCCTAAATCATTATTAATTTCACAAGACACTTTTAGTGCAGATAGCTTCGGATTTGCCTTTATTTTACTTACAATGTACCTCTCATTAGATTCAATGAAAATATTGTTAGGGGCATCTCTGCCTTTATTCTTTACGCGGTTTTCATGAATAAAACGGTGGATAATATTTTGAACTGTATATTTATTCAAGTTCACAAAGTCAGCAATTTCCCGTATCGAGTGCCCATTTTTATAATGATTTAGGACCAGTTCACGTTATTCAATAGTTGCACGACGACCAATTTTTTAAATTACGCGTATTAATTGACAATTATTTTAAATTACTAAAATTAATACTTGGATTGATTGAAAATATTACCAAGAAGGCAGAGAAGAAAAAACATTGTGAAAAATGTTACGAATAGTCTATGCTTAAGTGCACAGGAACAACTGTACCAAATAAGCTGTGACATGTTTTTTGATTTGTTATAACAAAGTTCTTATTATTAGACAGTAAGAAATATTTTTTTGAAATCTTTTTTGCTTTAAATGTTCATTAAACATACAACAACAAGTTGGCATTCAAATTTCGTTGATAGCTTCAATAGTTTGGAAGCTAAAGTGGTTTTATTTCTATAAAGGATAGTGTACCAAATAAGCTGTGAGCCACTGTATATAATGTGTTAATATGTTGGTCATAGTTCAATTATTTTTTTAAAATTTTGGGAAAAAAACTTTTTTTTACTCTTCACATAAGATGGGGACTACTACTAAATTTGTCATTCCGTTTGTAAAACCCATAAGGAGCCGTTAGAGACCCTACAAAGTATGTCCGTGCGTCTGTCCTTTCTTAATATTCTCACGGTCGAAAATTTGTACAGAAAAATGTAAAACTTATGAGTTCTTCGTGTTAATATGTTGAAAATAAAGTGTGTGAAGTAAACACACTTTTTTATGTGCGGTTGTTGTTTCGTTGAAAAATGATATACCACAATTTTTTAACGTGGCATAGAGATCAGCATTCCCCAAACCCGTGTGACTCTGGTATAGATGAAAGATATATGCGTAGTAGCGTGTGTATATTTTATTATAGAGTTACCATTACAAGTAATATTAATAAGTTTTACTGGCCTGTCCTGTGCATATTTTTTAACTTAACTAACGAAACTTAACACAAGTCTTACGTCTACACTAAGTTTGCTGATTCAGATGCCGTATAAACAGTATCACTAAAATTTTTTCTATTAGCAGGAAAATTCAAAGGTGCCGATACTGTAGGTCATTGCGTAAATTTCAAACGATATCATTTTTGTCAACGATGTCGTTTTTATGACAAAAACTAATTTCGTAACATAATACTTTCTATAGTCTCGTTTTGACGATTTTTTTTCTCTTTGTGTAAGCACTATACGATTCTTTCGTCAAATTGTGTCAAATGAAACGATTGGATATTTGGTGTCGTTTTAGTGAAATTTGATATTAAAATTAGCAAAAATTTTTAAAAAAAGTTTTAAAGATGTAAGTGGAATTAATATTATTAAAATAATAATGCATTATTAAATTTTACTTATGAAATAATTTATTAAAGGATGCGCAGAAATATTTCATCGTGTACATTTTTAATTCAAAGTGCTCGTTCCCATAAAAGGAACCTTATTAGAATAAGATAAACTTTACGGGAAGAGTTACTGTGATTTTGTGCTATGTCGCTGTGGTCTTCCATAAAACTTATAATTATGTCTATCTGATCTTGTGTTATTGACCTTTAACAAAATATTTTAAATTTTATTCATATTATACTTACATTTTTTTTTTTTTTTTTTTTGAATAATTTCAATAACTTAATATTTTTTGTTTTTTGTTTTTATTTTAACGTCATTTTTCATTCACGTTAAACCAATAACAACGATACAATTACGATACCTTTACGCAATTAGTTTTCAGGA
Organism: Ornithomya fringillina; assembly: GCA_963978525.1. Taxonomy (NCBI): domain Eukaryota; kingdom Metazoa; phylum Arthropoda; class Insecta; order Diptera; family Hippoboscidae; genus Ornithomya; species Ornithomya fringillina. Next base: position 15,362,082 of record OZ021690.1, on the reverse strand, counting down.
CGATATCGTTGATACTTAATCGTTAAAAATGAAATCGTTTGTTATATATTACGCATTGACCCTACTGATAGCTCACTCATTACGTAAATTTGCACCCAATTGGACCATTTTTAGAACCACTTTGCGTAAAATCATATTTCATATGTGGCAATGCGTCTTTATGCGTTTACTGATGCATCTAAATGAATTATTTGAGTGGCCGGGTCTGACCGACTATAACATTTTCACTTGTTAATCCTCTTTGAACGAAGAGACATGTTCTATTGTTAATAAAATTAATCTTCTTTTAAGAGAAACAAATTCTTTGAATTTTTTTTAAAGTATATTAAATTTAATCTCCGAAATTTCAACGTGGTTCGTGTTGTTGTTTAAGTGAATTAAAACATTTGTGCATCCGTCCACCTTAAATTTAGCTATTATTAACACTAAATATGCGAATATTTTAAAATCCTAGAGCAGTAAGCATTGAAAATTTCACATGTAAGCGCTCGAAAAATTTCGTACTTTTTGTTGATCAGTGTTACTTAAAAAACACGCGCTCAAATTTGCAGTACAACTAATGAACGCTTCAGAGTTAATAAGTAAAAGACACGGTTAGAACGACACACAATTCGTTGCTGAATCAGTATATACACATAAACCTTGTTCGGTATCCGGTCAGTACCTCTCAGCGTGATGCGTCAAAAATTAGATCAATCAATAACATTTATTTGATGAAATACCTTTTGTTCTCATGAAAATAAATAAATTTTTACTCATAATAAGGTATGCTTGTGCGCATGAATGTGCCTTGTTCGGCAATTCAAGTATTTTATACTATAACCAGCAATTTAAATGACTGCATCGACAAGAATGGCACTATAATCAAATGATATTCTTGATGTAATAAAATAATTGACAATAATTGTGCGAAATTTTATAATTATTGACATTTTTATCTAATAGTCAACATGTGCCAGTTTACCTGTTTTATTGAATATGTATTGAAATAAAAATTGTCAACAACGCCAATAATAACAAGCGAAGAATAAGAATAAGAAAAAATACCTCAAATTTATTTTAAATTATTTTGTGCTTGGCAGGATTAATATTATTCTCTCAAATGAACGTAAGAACACTTACACAATCACTTTGAAAAAGTTTCATGGTTTACAAACTAATAACATAAAAGTACATGGTTAGAGAGACGAACGGACTTGCTTGCTTAAATGGGTCTAAAAAATGATTAAAAATGTTTCGTCGTGCCGAATTTAAGCCGTTCCGGGGTTACAAACATTCGTAACATTCGTCAAACTTGATGCACATTATTAAAGTGTAGTATTTGTAAAAAGCCAATAGAACGAATAATAATTAGATTGGAGAGGGAAAGAACAATTTTTTGTTTCCTACCAAGTAAATACTATTTATGAATGCTTGAATGATAAGAACGCCGTTACATATGTTTGTTTTACATGTTTATAAAATAGGCTGAAAGAAGAGTACAATGTGATGGAAGAAGTTTTCCTCTGATAAGTAGCTTGTGTTTTATTTTCCATAATGTGTATTTGTTGTAAGGTTTTATGTTTCATGTATATATGTGTTTTCGCGTTTCGCGAAAGTAAATTTGTATATAAAATTTGAATCCACCACAATTACTTTGCTCCCGCTTAGGCGTAATGAAACTACAGCTATGTGTAAGCAAGTGCGTTTATAATTAAAATAAAAGAAAACTCACCAACAGTATACACGCCAGACCAAAAGGATAACACCACCAGGATGTGTTATTTTGTGCATTGCTATACACAATAAATAAAGTATCCACAGATAATTTTATAAATAGTAATCCAAGTAATCGGTATAAAAGTCCAATTCTGTAACAAGAAAAAGGATTGAGACACAAGAGGTTTTTTTTTATATATTTCTGCTTTTCACATTTACCCTTATAACATACAATCTTTTTCAGTGAACCGAATTCATGTTAAACGTATACATATTATATGACAAATTTCACGAAGGATTTGGCGAACTATACCTTTGACCACGTAAATATTTCTTTTCAAAGAGGTCTTATGTGGGAAGAAGCCCCAAAATTGATCCGACAATATTTATGCTGAGCAAACTTGTGAGGAAGCACGACTCTTATAGTGAAATTAATCTCTTTCATGCTTATTTTTTATTACATTGAATGTACTTTACGATGTTTATATATAATATATCCAATGTAGATATTTTTCTATTACGTACTCATTGAATTATTACACGTATAAATCATATCATACGTAGGTGCATAAACATAACTGAAAACATGTTAAAACATTTATTAGGGATTGGGCAATATTTTGTACAAATGGAAATGTTTATTTTTACGGTTCCGCATATGTGTATAATTCATTTAGAGTAGACAAAAATTCTATTTTTAAGACAGTTAATGGTGACTCGCAAACAATCTTAACGAGGGTTATTAGTATAAATAAAAGCGTACAAGTAGAATACTGAGTTTTACTAATTTGATTTCTGCTGAGAAATGTGAGAAGCGCGTTAATCAAATAGAAACAAAGTTTTCAAGTACAAGTATTCTATAAAGGAATGTAATATCGGGATAAGAAGACAAAAATAAAAGGAAGCGTATCATACATCTGACAAATATATATAAGAAGATGCAGGATTATATCCTGCACCACTTGTGGCAAAGGTTGCAAAAATTAGGTTTGTGGAGACGTTTCTAACTCCTAAAGGGAAAAAGCCACACCCACTGTGTTTGTCTGTCCGGCTATTCATCTGTTCATCTGTCTAAATTTATGCGCAAGCTACTTTGGTCCAAGGACACGTATTGGCCCAAAGTGAAACCCTTTTGAAAATGTGCCTTTTTAGAACCTCACTCAATGAACGGTTTTACTGTAATGAAATCGCAACTCTTAATATTCTTTGACAAAATCCAGCAAATAATAGTTCAATTGGACCCGAACGAACCCCTTCCCATATTATGATATTTCATAAAAAGACTTATATGGCTATACCGTGCATTCATTTTTGCACCCCTTGCCAAAAGTGATGCAAAAAACTATTTCGTTCTACAATATTTATCTTAGACACAGTTGAAAAGAGAAAATTTCGTTTGCGAATATAGATTTGTTGCTAAAAATTCGTCCACTTTAAACATGCATACACATTCATTTGAAATATATGTGGCAACCTCAACAACAATAATTTATCGACAGGTTACCACCAATAAAAAATATTCCTTCTTTTCTGTCGAGAGTGTAACAAAAAAACGTGTTGTACCAATAAGCGCCCTAATTATTGTTGTGAATGTTAGTTTAAGTTATTTAATTAAATAAAATATTATAGGCACAAAAAATCTTTGCCAAATTGATGACCCCGACGTGATTAATCTGTTCACGCAACATTTAAAATTAATCGTATCATGAATAATTCAAACGATTCACGCAGCGAACCATCATCTAGTATTTCTATGGTTTACGCACGTTTGCCGGTACCAGTCATGTCTGCCAATAATGTCGAGACATGGTTCACCTCAATGGATTTTTGGTTTGTAGCATCTGGTATAACATCCGACAAACAAAAAGCCGCAACAATATTAGCTGCATTGGATCCCAACGTCATGGCTCAATTAACGGATGTAATCAATTCATTGCCCAAAACAGATCGTTTTAAATTTGTTAAAGATAAAATAATCGAACATTTCGCCGACAGTGAACAGCGCCGCCTAAACCGTTTACTTTCCGTGCTACCTTTGGGCGACAAAAAGCCATCTGAGCTATACTATGAAATGAAACGAGTCGCCGGAAAAACAATTGGAGAGGCCGCATTGAAAGGCTTGTGGACTAAACGCTTGCCTGACTTTGCACAGCCGGTTGTTGCCGCATTTTCTGGTTCAGCAACAGAATTTACTAGAATTGCAGATTCTACAGTTGACGCCGTTACAATACATCAAGTTCAACACGTTTCATCTAAAACGTCAAACGGTTATGAAGAATTACGCAATGCCATCGATGAGTTGAACAAAAAGGTGGACGCAATTAAAATTAATTTTCGACACCGCACACCATCGCGACGTCGTTACAAAAGCACTGAACGAAACAACAATCTAACCTATTATTGGTTTCACGAAAAGTTTGGCAACAAGGCTCGAAGGTGCCGTAGCCCATGCCAATATAAACAGAATAACAACAATTTTTCTAAACCATCTGAAAATACAACTCAAAATTTCTAAACCAACTAGAAAATACAACTCAAAATTTTTCTCCAAACAATCACAATAATATTTGCGCCTTACAAGTAAGAGATAACCTGTTTAAAACAACCTTTTTAATCGATAGTGGCGCCGATGCCTCTGTTTTGCCACTCAGCTTTAAAACCAATGACATGCAACAAACAACTACACAACTATTTGCAGCTAATGGCACATCAATTAAAGTAATCGGACAAAGACGCATAAAAGTTAGCCTTGGTCTTCGTCGTGAATTTTCATGGTCATTTATTGTAGCTGACGTCAAAACTCCAATTATAGGCATTGATTTTTTAAGCCATTTTTATTTACTTATCGATACTCGCCGTAATAAATTAATCGATAATACTACCAAATTAAGCATCCCTTTAAACATACGTTCAAATTACAACACTGCAATCATAAAATCATTCAATTCATCGTGTAACATATTTGCAGAAATTTTACAAAATTTTCCTACAATAACAAACTTATCATCACTTAGAAATAAAACAAAATCAACAATAATGCACAAAATTGAAACGATTGGTCAGCCAGTGTTTGCAAGAGCGAGACGTTTATCACCAGAAAAGCTGGCAGCAGCAAAAAAAGAATTTGATTTTTTAATGCAAGCAGGTATTTGCCGACCTTCGAAGAGTAATTGGAGCAGTCCATTGCATATGGTTAAAAAGCCAAATGGTACATGGAGATTATGTGGGGACTACCGTGCTTTGAATGCCCAAACTGTGCCGGACAGATACCCGTTACCATATTTAACAGATTTTGTACATAATTTACATGGAAAAACTATTTTTTCAAAAATTGATTTATAGAGAGCTTACCATTAAGTTCCAATATACCCGGAAGATGTGCCAAAAACTGCCATAATTACACCGTTTGGTCTTTTTGAATTTAATTTTATGACATTTGGATTGTGCAACGCAGCGCAAACATTCCAGCGTCTGATCAATGAAGTGTTACGAGGTCTGGATTTCGCATTTTCATATATTGACGATGTTTGTGTTGCATCAGAAAATTTACAACAACATAAACAACATTTACAAATATTTTTTACACGTCTTCAAGAAAATAATTTAGCAATTAATTTGGAAAAATGTGAATTTGGTAAAACGCAAATTAATTTTTTAGGCCATTTGGTAACAGCTGACGGTATACAGATGTCGCAGTAGGTGCAGCATTACATCAAAATGTTAATGGCGTACTTCAGTCATTAGGATTTTATTCAAAAAAATTAAAACCTGCACAACAACGCTATAGTACATATGATCATTTTCGTTTTATGATTGAAGGTCGGAAATGCTGTATTTTAACTGACCAGCGCCCATTAACATTTGCTTTTCGAAAATCAAATGGCGTTGAAAACCCTTCTACTTCGCCACGTCGAATACGTCAACTGGACTTTATTGGGCAATTCACTATGGATATACACTATATTCCTGGTGAATTAAATGCTGCAGCAGATAACCTATCGCGTATAAACTCCATTCAACAAATTAACTTTCACGAAATTGCAGTTGCTCAAGGTGACGACGAGGAATTAAAACATTTATTAAATAAAAAAGGTGACAATTCTTCTTTTTCACTGTTACTAAAAGATTTTGTAGTTCCAGGCACCAATGTAAAATTATTGTGTGACACAGCAACATCAAATATAAGGCCATATATTCCAAAACGATTTCGTAGGTTGATACTATCAAACATTCACAATTTGTCGCACCTTGGTGTCCGCGCTACAACAAAAATAATCACTTCACGTTTTATTTGGCCTGGTATAAGAAAAGATACAGCTAATTTTGAAAGAGGATGTCAAGCTTGTCAACGAGCTAAAGTGAATCGACATACCGTCTCGACTCCTGCTAAGTACGAACGACCACAAGAACGTTTTACCCATATAAACATTGATATTATCGGACCATTTCCGTCATGCGAAGGACAGCGATATTGTCTTACAATAATTGATCGATACATACGATGGCCTGAAGCTATACCAATATCCAATATGACAGCTGAAGCGGTTGCTAACTACTACTATTGAGAGGCTGGATATCACGCTTTGGTGTTCCTCTCCGTATTACTTCGGATAAAGGAAGGCAGTTCGAATCGAGTATTTTTGCAGAATTAATTACCATGATTGGTGAAACGCATTTAAAAACAACGCCATACCACCCTCAAGCGAATGGATTAATAGAGAGGTGGCACAGACAATTTAAAGCCGCAATTTTATGTCACGATCCTGCGAAATGGACTTATTATCTACCTACAATCCTACTTGGTTTCCGTATAGCATTTAAACCGGACATCAATGCATCTCCTGCAGAACTTGTTTATGGTTGTACTCTACGTGTACCGGGAGAATTTTTAGTATTTAAAAAAACGTCACCACTTTCAAGTGAAACCGTTGCTTGTTTTAAATCGGCAATGCAAAAATTATGCCCGACGGATACGTCACATCATACAACACCACGTACTTTTATCGCACCAGCTTTAAGTACTGCTACACACGTTTTTGTTCGCAACGATTCAGTCCGTCCGTCATTGTCTCATCCTTATGATGGCCCATTTCCTGTCATCAATCGAAAATCAAAATACTACGAAATATTAATTAAAGGTACACGTACTAAAATCAACATAGATCGATTAAAACCAGTGTTTTTTTGTAATGAAAGTATGACGGATCTCGAAACGCCTGGCGTAACAAACGAAACACAACAAAAATCTAAGCGTAGGATTCATTTCGAATAACGAATGGTATCGCTACATCTAGCAGGGGAGTATTGTGGCAACCTCAACAACAATAATTTATCGACAGGTTACCACCAATAAAAAATATTCCTTCTTTTCTGTCGAGAGTGTAACAAAAAAACATGTTGTACCAATAACCGCGCTAATTATTGTTGTGAATGTTAGTTTAAGTTATTTAATTAAATAAAATATTATAGGCACAAAAAATCCTTGCCAAATATATACCATTGCTTACCTTTCTTGTATGTTGTTGTGGAACTTATCCAAATCGTATGTTAATGTTTTATGTGGGCTGCTGCTATTGCTGTGTGATATAGCAGAGTGTAGTCCAGCGTCGCAATGTTTATGCCAAAGCCATAAAAATTTTTTGATTAAAACACCGAATAAGCCAAAAAATAATACAACAAATACTACATCTACGCATACAAATATAAGAAAATTCAGTGATATGGACTCTGGCTCTGGCTCAACAGTGGCATTGTAAAAAAATTCTTGTTGGAAATTATGTAAAAGAGGGCCCGTTACGCTTGATGGTACAGATGTTGTTGTCGCTGTTGATATTTTCTCTGTTATATTAGTCTTATAATTAGAAAAGTTAAAGGTGGTACTGATGTTCGTTAATGTTCTCGCATGTTTCTTGTTAATATTAAATTCCCATATACTGTCGCCATCACTTAACAACGACTGGTAAGTGGTTGTGTAGGATGATATCTTATTAAATGCTTCTCGAAAATGCTTATTTAAGTTGCTGGTGAAAGATGTTTCACTCGGTAATAGCGCGTTAGTATCACTATTTTCACCTTGATGAGTGGTACTGCTTTTGCTACTGGTGGCTGTACGACTAATAACTTCTATCCACCAGTTTTGTGGCCATTTGCCATTTATAGTGCATATTAGTGGAACTGCTATAGCATATAATAACGGTAGCAGCCAGCTGATAAGTATGGCACCACTGACACCCGCTTGTGCTGAGAAACCAAAGGGTACGGGTTTAAATTGTTGTTGTTTCGTATGCTTAGCACACTGATGGGGTCGCATTTGCTTAAGTTGGTGTTCTTGGTAATTGCTGCTGGTGGTACTGCCGCTACTATTGTTGCTAGTCCCAAACGTATTTGTACGTGTGCTATTCACATCGTTGCTACTTGAAGTGCTAATTTGTGTTATATTGGAGACACTTATGTCGCTCGCAGTTTTCACAGTTATTGTTGGCGATGCAGGGTTTGGTGTTCGTATTTCCCTTGCCATCTTTATACATGACGGAGGTGACGGTGATGCAGCTTTATTAGCACATTTGTCTAATTGGTGTTGTGGTCTAAATGGTGGTTCCTTTTTCGTTCTGACTATTATTCCTAAAGTGTCGCTGGTGCTGTTCGTGGTAGTAGTAGTAGCAGTAGTTGTTCTTGTTATTACTGCTGTTGCTTTCGTTGTCATGTTATTTAGGTGCAATAATTTCTTGGCTACTAATTCAGTGTGTATTACTAACGCTATAGCAATTAGTGTTGAAATACCCAACAATAATAGTGAGGCCAATGAAGAGCTAATGACGGGTTGCCAATGCTTCAAATGAAAGGTGGAAACCCAAAGAGAAACCAATTAATTATACAAATAATAAAATAATTAATTAATTGCAGTATTTGCATTGTTTCTTTTTAAAGTGGTTGATAAAAGAAGTTTTCACCAATACATTCAGAAGAGTTTTTCATATTGAATGAAATAAATCGTATCTAGTGAGTAGTAGAAACATAAAAGTATATAGAGAGGGTATGATAAAACTGCCGTCCTGCAACTATACATTATACATATCATAATCAAATTCAAAATCTAGCCATGCCAGTCTTTGCGCATGTTGAGTTAAAGTGTAACACATACATGTTTCAATTTTCGCAAGAGGGAGCGTACACCACGCGTACAGTTTACTTAATGTGGACTTAAAAGAAATCCTTTTTATTGTTTCTACATAACAAAAATTAGTATAAATAAATATATGTGTAAATACCGCACACTATCGAAAATTTGAAAATATAATAAAAACGAAAATAAAAGCAAGCATTTCCAATAAATTATCAATTTTTTGATACCGTACACATTTATACATAAACACTAGAGTAAATGCAAGGGTAACGGCCGCGTCTGCTATCAACTACATCTCAGAAGTTCACTACCGACAAACAGAAACACTCAGATTACTTTAATAGGTCTCTAACGCCGATCCTTTGTCCTTTGAGGAGTACAATAAATAATTTTAGCTCTCTATCTTCTTTTATGAGTAATACGAAAAAATCATGAAAAAAATTTGTTTTTGTCGCCTTATTGGCGTGTTATGTGACCGACACTTAATACAAGTTTGGAATCGATATCGAAGATGCATTTTATTTATAGTAGTGGGTATAAAAATATAAGAAAGTGAACTTACCAAGGGTAACGTTTTTAAGAAGCCCAACAAATATACAATCATAATGCTGGAGGTGGAGAAACAGAATTGCATTTTTAAAAAAGTTACGGCACAATGGCGATTATACCAGATGGGCAGCAACGTAATAAATGCTGAACACGATTGCAACAAGCAGCCAATGCAGCTAATGATGACAAAAACGGGTCGTGGACGTGTTTGAACAAGATGTATCTGAAAAAAAGGTTTTGTTGTGCAACATAAAATATTATTTCTCTAAAAATTTTCAATAAAACATATGGGCCGAGCGTTCTCGGAAATTTAGCAATTATTATTCCGCTTGTTAAGCAATTGCATTTTTAAAAATACTAAAATTTAGATAAAAGAATGTAGTTTCATATTATACCCATTGGTGAGGCCTACGGTTACATTGTTTACCCTTTACATGGGATTGGCGGTATACTAAGTTTGAAATTCCATTTGCAACACCCAGAAGGAGGACTCAGAGACTCTACAACATGTCAATAAAAATCTAGTTTTATGGTGAATGTGGTTTTTTGTAAATTGTAGGCGTGTCCGTAATTCGACTATGCCCATTTTTGGTACAAGGACGGGTGGCATAACCATAAATATGTGTACCAAATTTCAACGTCATAGCTCAATTTTTGGGACAGATATATAGATTTTCGTCGATTGTGGACGTGTCTGTCACTCGTTCACGCCCATTTTTAACACATCAATGGAAAAAATATTTATAGATTTACATACCAAATTTCAAGTTTATAGCTCAATTTTTGTGATAGATAAATAGATTTTTATCGATTTTGGGCGTGGCTCTTGACCGATTATGTCCATTTTAAATAGTAATAGTCTGTACAAAATTTTAGCTCAATATCTCAAAATTTACGTCTGTGAGAATGCCAACAACGGAAGGACACACGGACACATTGACATACATGTCTAGATCGATTCAGTTTTTGATGCTGATCAAGAATATATATACTTTGTAGAGTCTCTGATGCCTCCTTCTAGGTGTTGCAAACGAAAGAACAAAATTAGTATACCCTCATCACTGAGGTGGAGGGTATAAAAAGAAAAAAATCACCAACTAAGTAAACATTCGAAATTTTGAATACACATGCAAAAAAAACTACATTTGGCTCGGGACAAATCTTTAATGCTCTATACATATACGGACAAACGCTGGGCATGGCAGGGACGCCCTTACGCCCTCTAGGAGGGTATGTATTATGCATCAGCTTGCAAGTCGAATTTTACCATGAGTAGGACTTTTTGTAAATTTTGGGCGTGTTTGTTATCTGACCACACGCCATTATAGATGTTGAATTTTTATGCGATGGATAATGTCAATGTCGGCGTAAAGCTCATCGCCAACGCGATACAGGACCAAAGACCTTATCGGAGAATTTTTCTCTCAAACACGCTTAAAAGAATCTCATTAATATCTGATGGCTTATAATGCTTCAGCGCCGTAAAGCAGCACGGGGCAATTTGACCGATGCTACCTAATTTAAATAGCGATCCGCGTGTAGAAATTAGCAGTGGGTGTAACAAAATTTCATCTCTACATATCAAAATTTACAACGGCGAGGCAATGCGAGCAACAGACATATGTATCTAGATCGATTCAGTTTTTAATGCTGATGGAGACGCCTCCTTCTGGGTGTTGTAAATAGATTGGGAAACTTAGAATAGCAACCATCTTAAGTAGAGGGTATAATAACGAAATATTTGATACAGTACGCGTGTGCTTAATGTCCTATGTCGGGTATTAATGATAAGTATGATTTTACTTTGATTAAAGCCAGATTTATATATAACGAGAGAAATGTAAAAATTTGGCGAATAATCTTTAGAGGCGTGGCTTGGCTGTTTTACTCTCCTACATCAATTATTGCAATCGTAAGCATTTCAACAAGTGCTTTACAAAATGTAAGAAACTTCTTTATGACAGTTGCAAACATTAAGGCAAACTTGGATTACTAACTAACTAACGAAGGATTTCATGAAAATAAAAGTTAAAGAGGGAATATCAGTAGCTGCGCTTGGTGTTTGGTATTAAAAATAAAAATTTTACAGAAATATTTACAAACATTTTATTTTATAGTGCATCCAAATGCGCCAAACACTCCCACACATTCTTTTAATATTATATTAAACAACAGAGACTTTCAAGGGTTTATATATAGTGCAGTACATACAACACAAACAGTTTTAGGTAAATAATTGTAAAATGCAAAAACAACACAGTTATGGGCATATACTAAGTTTGTTCTTCTACCAGAAGGAGGCTTTACAAATCCTATAAGATATGTATATATGTTCTTGATCACCATCAAATTCTACATTGATCTAGCCATGTATATCTGTTGTTGAAACTCTCCCAATCACTGGTGGAGTTTATTCTTAGTTCAAGGAGGGAGTTTGTTTTTCACGTCCTCAATTGAAAAATTTCTCAGTACACATGTTTACAACTAAGACATTTATTATTGTACAAAAAGGGGGCCTGGTCCAGTAACAGACACCCTTAAAATTTACGAAAACCCCCTTTGGTTCAGAATTCGCCTATTGGGTTACTATGTAACATATATTCAATAGTCGTTAAAAGAGAACAGGGTATGAGGGATTCAATTGAAGCCACATATAAACAGTTTTCTTGTTTCTTACTTACATGGCTAATACGTTTAGTGAGCATAACCACATAAGTACCCGAAATCGGGCAAACGCAACGTGTTATATTCTCCATTAAATTTTTGGTTATACACAAATCACTGCGCCAAGTGGACTCAAAGGTAGCTTTATAATCATGCCTGTATATTGAGTAAACCATAAGCACGGTTATAAAAAAAAGAACAGAATAAAACATATACATTAGTACACATGGCGTGTGAGTTATATTAAGGAGAAGAAAAACTATTTACCCACATACCGCCTCCCATTCGCCATCCTTTGGTGTGTGTTCATGTTGAAAGATTATTTCCACATGGCCGGACTCGAAAGGCAAATCAAGCGGTACGCGTAAATTATCATTGGAACGGTTAGCTTGAAACAGCCATGTTTGAATGATACGTGATGCCAACACATAATCAGAGTCCTGAGAATCACTGTAATAAAACACATGCAAACAAAGTTGAACTCTATAATAAGATATATGCAGGGCAGTCATCCCCCTGGAAAGGGATGAAATTTAATGAGAACTGTAAAATGGAATATATTTCTTCAGCTGGCCATTTTCAAATGAATATCACACTTGTACAACCACTCTATTAAAGACTGCGTTGTAGTATATAGCTAGGGGTGAATTTAGTGTAGGGTGGGATTAAAAAGTAAAACAACGTCATAACAAATGGCCATCACAAAATGAATATACGAATTCTCTAGTTATTGTTGTACTTGCTACCTGACACATATATTCAAATAAACATATTCCGTTTTTAATTAGAAATTTTTGATCATCTTGAGTCTCGGTCAAGCTAGCGCAGAATTCGCATCACACCATCACCATCACCATTACATCAACTTACCTTCCTCTGCTGTAGTAGGTCTTAGGCAGAAAACTTTTCAAGTTCTTATAGGAAATGACGGTAGCGAATACCGTATTATTGGCCATTACATGTAACAAACGTTTCGAGTAACCAATATCCATATAAAGTTGATCCGAAAATAAATCGTCACTGGGAATATATGGAAGGAAAAACCAATTTGATCAGTATTTATATAAATAGCGCATAATTAGTTGCTGTACACAGTGGCAAGCAAGTAGGCAAGTGGTGCAGTGGTCGGGCTTAACCTACTCTAACATGAACACTCGTTTTGTGTTTATAAACATTTTCCTGCCATAAGCTTATAAACACATTTGTAATGTATAAAATTTTTAATTCTCTCTTGACTTTATTTTTCATGGGCTAAACTTTTTAAAGTTATAGCGACTGTTGCTTTAAAGTGTTTTTCTCCTTTAGCGAAAAAAATTCTCTCATTCTTTATTTTCTAAAGGATAGAAATTCTTTTAAATATAAATAAATCATATTTAGGTTTTGCATTAAAAACCTTACCTAATGGTAAAAAAATTAAGCGAAGATGAGTGGAAAGAGTAAGAACATAAAGAAAAGTTTTTCTAAGGAAAAGGACTAAACACAAAACAATTGTTACATACTCTACCGCAACGTATGTTCTATTTGTTCAGATGTTTGTAACGCATAAATGGCAAATGCTATTTCTACTCTCAATTGTAGCAATCGATTTAGAATCACTTTCTGATTCAATTTAACCATGTTCGTCTGTACGTCTATTTTTTAAGGTCCTACTATAAGGGAAAACCTTATGTGGCGCAATTGTTAGTATTTTTAGTGAAGAATAGTTATTTAGCTTAATAATTGCTTCTACGAAATTTTAACCCCATTGGCAACATTTTTAGAGCCTCTTTTAATAGAACGATATTTCACGAAGTAACTTGTATGACAAGCTTTGATAGAACTAAACTAATGATATATATTAAATAATTTGTGGAACTAATTGTCGGGTTTGACTCACTCTACCATTTTCACTTATTTTTTTGCAAAAATATTTTTTAATCTTCTTTGTGTGAGTTTTTTAACAGTTTAATAATTAATTGGAGCTAAGAATAAAAGGACAAGATGTGGTATTGTGGTTAGAACTGGGAGTGAAAATAAATTAAAACTATTTAAAAGTAATTATATATTTATTTTTTACAAAAAATTTGTTTTCAAGTTTAAAAAATACTTTCGTATAATAATAATTAGCAGCGATAGTTGATTATAGTTCGACCACAGATTTGTAGTTAAAAGAAAATATTCAGAGGAACTATCTTCTGGTGTATGATTTGCAAAATGCTTTAATACTTTAAAGAAATGAGTTTTCTCTACCGCTTCATATCTACTAATAATATATTTTTACGGAAATTCAGTCTATATTGTAAGAAAAGATAGCAGGACAAAAACCAAAACAAACACTGCAGTAAATTGTTAACGTAATAACTTTTTTGGGGGCCCCCGTTTTGTCTTGTTTTTTTGGCGCCACTTCACTCACTTACCCATATATGCGTAAATTAAAAGGTAACGTTTTTATAGATGTCATAAATATACGCAATGAATTAAGACGTTCCAAAGATAAAGAATCTTCATCTACTGTTAAAATACTGTTATGATCCGCCATGTTACTGCTGGCAGAAACGGCGGTGTTGCCCTGAATGCCACCATTACTGCCATGCTGTGATATTGAGTCAGTTTTCGCGGATGCTGGTTTTGTTTTTGCTTTTGTTGCTATTGTTAGTTGGTTGTTTTCGTGCACCGTTGTAATGTTGCGAGTACTACTCAGGCCTGTGCCAGTGGAAAACTCGTTGAAAGTTGCAGCACCACTTAATATAGTAAAAGAGTCAACATTGCCGGCGCTAACCGCTGGGGATGATAAGGACGAAGATGTTACAGTTAAAATAGTTGTTGGAGATGATACAGATGATGCTGATGATAAGGACGATGATGCTTGAGCTTTCCTTATATATCCTGCTTCAGCTCCCGTTGTAGTCGATGTAGCTAATTGTGAAGCGGCAATTGTCTCACGGTTCAATGCCGCTGATTGCGTTAAAAGTTGCAATTTTTTTATTTGCTACAAAGATAAAGAGAACGTTACGTTTCTATTAAGTTTTGCTTTTTTCATATGTTTGATGCATATGTTTTTTTTTGTTTTTTATGACGGAACCTATTTGCCTTCGTATAGCGCAATACTACAACCAGCTTCTATTGTTCCCATGGGATCAGAGTCAAAATCTGAATCGAATTATCTCTGTCCATATGTCCATTGTGTGCCCATGTAAATTTGTGCGCAAGGTTTAGGGCACAGTTTTTACAATATTTCGATGAAATTTGGTACAAGGGCGCGTCTTGGCTCAGAGGCATACATACATATTGAATAGGATTTAAATTGGACAATATTTAAAATAACTCCCTTTATAATGCCCTTTTTTATAATAAGTCTTTATATGACGAAAATTCGCAATCCTTTATATTTTTTGACAAGACTCGGTGAAGCATAGTCAACTGAATTGATCGGAAAATTTTTTGATCCCTGCCCCATATAACGTTTTATTGAAAGGGAAGTTATTCTACGGCGAAAATTCGCAAATCTTAATAGCGAACTGCGTGCAACATTTCAGCTCAATATCTCAAAATGAACGTCCCTGTTTAGAATGTATTCTGTGAAAATTTGAACAGCGAATTTCAATACTACGGATTTCAGACTTAAAGCAAAATTTATTATTTTATGTTATGTTACAAACATTTAACGCTAGTAAAGGCGCAGACACAATATTCAAACTATACAAATTAACAATTCGTCTTTTAATTCTCTTCTTATTGGCTCTGCCTGTCTTCCTCTATTATTTGCTGCTTTACACTCTTCTTTCTTCAGTTTATTTTCTTTTTATCTGAAAAATTAATCCATTTCTCTTTTTCTTATTGAATGTGAAAACTTTTTTTGTTGTTTTACCGTCACACGTTTCTCTCATTTCCTTTTTTGAAGTATTTTATTGTTTTAATGGAGTTAAGTTTTTAACTCTACTCCACTCATCAAAAGAAAACATTTTTTAAACAAGTACAAAAAAACAAGATAGAAAAGTTCGGTTAAGACCGAAGCTTAAATATCCTCCACCATTTATAACCCTCTAAAAAATAAGTTCCTATTGCCATATATTATTATTCAGGTCATTTTTAAACAACAAATAGTGTTTTTATACCCGCCACCTTAGGGAAGAGGGTATATTCATCTTAATCCGTTTGCAACACATCGAAGGAAGCCTCGGAGACCCTACAAACCATATATATTCTTAATCAGCATGTAAAGAGAAATCGTTTGAGACATGTCCGTCCGTGTGTCCGTCTGTTGTTGGCACTCTCACGGTCGCAATTTTTGAGATATCAAATTGGAACTTTGCATACGTATTCTTAGTTTAATTACGCTGTTCCGATTTGAAATTGGGCAAATTTGGTCAAGAACAAGCCCACAATAAACGAAAATCTCAACATACCTCGAAAAAATTGTATCTTTAAAAAATTATATATCGCACAATACTATGCCTATCAAGTTGAAATTTGGTGTATATATATATATAAAGAAGTACCGTTATCCAACACTATGCCAAAAAAATGGACGTGATTGAATAACGCAAACGCTTATAATTAAAAAAAAACACTATTTGTTGTTTTAAAATGACTTGAATAATACTAAAGGTGGAGGGTATTTAAGCTTCGGTCTTAACTGAACGTTTCTATCTTGTTTTTTAATTATAAAATCGTATGTCTATATGTTCTGAAATGAAAATTGCAGCTTGACTATATTGAAGGTTGTAATAAATTAGAAAATTGTGAAAAATGAACATTTGGCGACTGGAGAGATTGAACCTGGTCGGGTTTAGAACTCGTCCTCATCGAGTTCTCATTAGCATATATACATACATATATATACACGGAAAGTTACTAAGAATAATTATTTAGTTTTTGTTAAATATTTTCTGGTGGGCGTAGCTAAGGGACGTTAAAGAATCGTTTAAGAAACATGTGTTCTATTCTATTATCGGCATTTGAAGTATATGTACATACATTTACATACATTTTGACAAAGTGTAATTCACCCCTAGTAGCGAGTATAAAAATAATAATTATAAAGTTATACTATAGAAGTTTTTTATTTGAATTACAATATTGAAAAATAAATCACATAAATATTCACTTATTGAGAAAGAAATGGGGACTGCATTAGTTCGCCAATAATAAAATACATAAAAATGAGTTTTCTGAAAAAGGACAATATATGTAAACACTACCATGTAAATTTTACTACATATATAAGTTAGGCACAGCCTAAAAGAGCCCACCGATGATGGTTGGACATTGCGGTAACTCTTTTTATACCCTCCACCTTAGGGAAGAGGGTATATTCATTTTGATCATCCGTTTACAACACATCGAAGGAGGCATCGGAGACCCCACAAACCATATATATTCTTAATCAGCATGAAAAGAGAAATAGTTTGAGACATGTCCGTCCGTGTGTCTAATTGTAATGCTGAACATAGACGCGTGTTGAAAGTCGTCTATAATAACATTGTACGTTATGCATACGATCTTAAAAGATATGACCGTATATCCGACTACTTGACGGGACTTTACAGCATCAACTTTAGCCAGCTGCTCAAATTTCGTAGCCTTTTATTTTTGCACTAAGTCATTCATACTGGTGTACCAACCTATTTGTTTGAACGTCTTCGCTTTGCTCGTTCCAGTCGGGAATGTTACTTAATTCAATTTAGATTTCGCGTGGCATTGTCTGAACGTCACTTTTTCATTTATGCCATACGCCCTTGGAACGATTTGTCATTTGCCTGACAGCAGCAATGAGATTTTCAACTTTTTAGTTCTATGAAATACAGAGTCCTTCTCAGTTAATAATATTTTTCTATGTTAACATCTATTTTCTCAATCATTATTACCTATTTGTCTATTATGTGGTACTTAACAATGTATGCAATTTACTATAGTTTTCTGTATATGTTAGTTTTTAAGCTTATTTAATTTTGCTACCTTAATAATAATATGTATATAATTTTTGTGTTAGTATTACTTAATGTTGTTCTTTTATACAATGTATAGTATACATATTGCACATTCACGCTGTAAACTATAAGACGCAAGTCTTGTTGTGTGGATGAATCTTTAATTGAATAAATAAATAAATAAACATGCACGAAACGTGTACATTGCCCATATTAATAATGCGTTGTGGAATTATTCTACTAAAATAATATTAACTTTTTATACCCATCACATAGGGTAAGAAAATATATACGAAGTTTGTTATTCCGTTTACAACATCTAGAAGGAGGCGTCAGAGAACCTACAAAGTACATATATATATTCTTGATCAGCGTTGTAAACTGAGTCGATCGAGACATATATGCCCGTGTGTCCTGTGTGTCTGTTTGTTGTTTTCACGGTCGTAAATTTTTAGATATTGAGCTGAAATTTTGTACAGGTACTCTTAGTTTTTGCACGCAGATCGCTATTTAAAATGGGCACAATCGGTTAAAAACCACGCCCACAATCGACGAAAATCTATTTATCTGACACAAAAATTCACTTATGAACTTTAAATTTGGTATGGTTTGGTATATGTAATTATCCCATCTACAGATGTACGAGGACAAACAGATGGACAGGGTTAAATCGATTCAGATTTTTATTCTGAATCGATTGATATAATTTAAAGTGGGTGTGGCTTTTGCTGGTTAGAAGTTATGAATCTCCACACAAACTTTTGCCGCAAGAGGTGCAGGGTATAAAAATGGCAACTTAAAGTCATGAATACAATACATACTGAAATAGTACAAATTTTGACGTACAATAAATTAATATTATAATGTAGAATATTTTGTTGTTTTGCAACATTTGGCCTTGTTTCTCCATTATTACAAAAACTTTAACCAAAAAAAATGTGTGTAATTAAACATTTTAAACTTTTTCAAAATTTTACTATCTCACCTGTTGATTGTTCAGTGACTGAGTATTTTGCATTACTTTATCTAAAATATGTAAAATTATCTCAGCTGCCATTTCGCGTTCCAATTGAGTACCCTTTATTTGCAAGTAATCATCCAACTGCAAAAAATCGTATAAAATTAATTTGTATTTATTGCTTATACCAAGAACACAAATAATGTGTGATCCCTAAATCTTTCTTCTGTTAGTTGCATACAGTGGGACAAACTTACAAAACCACTAAGTATGTAAATGATATACACAAATCATGCATGTATTAATTTTTATATACCCCACCTAGGGTCAGGAGTATACTAAGTTTATAATTTCATTTGAAACACCGAGAAGGAGGCCTTAGAGACCCTACACAGTATATATATTCTTGATAAGCATCAAAAACGGAATCGATCTAGACGTGGAGGGTATTTAAGATTCGGCCTAAGCCAAATTTGGCTTTCTTGCATGTTTATACTAATTTTTACAAGTTCCCTGAAAGTGATAAATGACGTTTTGTTTTTTCTGTAAACTTATACTTCCAATCATTTGTCATAATGCTACTACAAATAAATAAAAAACTAAATTTGGTTTATACTTACAAATGGCGGACGCGGTTCTAAGAGTGTGTGTATTAAGTTTTAGCTAGCAAGTCGAGTTTTATATTGAGTAGGATGTTTTGTATTGTGGGTGTGTCTGTTATCCGATTACGTCCATTTTTGGCATATCGATGGCCGTGTACCGAATTTGAACTTTATAGCCCAATTTTTGTGGAAGATAAATAATAAATAATAAAATTTCAATTGTAGGCGTGATTTTGCTGATTTACTGATTATCCCTTATTAAAATAGCGATCTGCATGCAGAAACTAGAAGCGTCTGTACAAAATTTTTGCTGAATATCAT
This sequence comes from Ornithomya fringillina, assembly GCA_963978525.1. Lineage (NCBI taxonomy): Eukaryota > Metazoa > Arthropoda > Insecta > Diptera > Hippoboscidae > Ornithomya > Ornithomya fringillina. The sequence continues at coordinate 15,342,258 of OZ021690.1, read as the reverse complement.
AAAATTTACGACCGTGAGAGTACCAACAACAGACAGACATACGGAAACACGGAAGTTCATGTTTAGTTCTTAATGCGTTTAAGAATATATGTACTTTATAAAGCCTTTGATGCCTTCTTCTAGATATTGTTAGTGAAATGAAAAAAACTTAGTATAACCCTACCTAAGAGTAATTGATTCTGAAGTATGGTCAATAATTCAATGTAAACTTAAATAATCGCACAACTTTACAAAAAAGAAGACCGAAAACTCTTATAATATGACATTGATTTTACTTATAAATTGAAGTAGATTCACTATAACGAGTGATATAGTGATAACTCTGCAGGCCAACACATACACTTATTTATTACATGGGACACTAAAAGTTAGAATTTCATTTAGATTTATGAGTTTTCTGCTTAAAAGAAAATCTTGAAAAATGGAATACAAATAAAAACCCTTTATTCGGCAAGGACAGACATGGCTAAATGGGCTTGGAATTTAATGGCGGTTAAGGATATAGATATACTTTATGGTATACTTGCCAAAATTAAAATGCATAGCATAGCTTCAAAGGCATGGATCGTGGGTGTTATATATTACAGACTGTAAGTACTTTTTGTCACAAAGTTAATCATCGATCGCAGTCAGGTTCATAAAAGTGTAGAATTTTTTTTCAATGTCGCGTATGCACAATACAATACGATACATGAGAAATAAATATCTTTATAGAATTATGTAAAAAGACTTAAGAAAACGTGGAGTTTTCAAAAAATTGATTTTATTATAAATTTACCTCGTGCAACATATTGATTAAAGAACTGGCCTCTCCTGGTAGAAAATGTTTCCACCATTTGATGGTATAATGCCAAAAGGATACCAACAACTCGGATGTGTTGGTTTCTTGGAATCCCGCAGTTAATGAATGAAACTTATTGTAAATAGTCAACAATTGATCACGCACACAATTGGAATAATCAGGCACTAGCCACGACGAATTACCCGAGTCACGTTTCTCACAAACTCGCTTAGCAAAACCCTCAAAACGTCGAGGACATTCTGCTACTACGGCTGCACCACCTGGTGCACTAGTCGGCCAGCGCACTCCATATACTGTATCCGCATGACAAACATGTACCGCTTCCACATTTATAACCGTTATGTAAACACTTTTTATTACCGGCTTAACACTATTCGATACAATGCAAGAATATTCAGCCGATTTTTGTATATTATTAATTCTCAAAATACTGCCATCCGGATACAAATCTTCCCACATAACCGTTTTGGGATCTGATTGAAATAATATGCCATTACGTGTCCAACTATAACCCAATTGAGCGTAACGCTTAATATCTTCATTCGCGGGTGACAAGCAACGTACTCTTAGAGAGTCACCCTTATGTAGCGTTACACTGGCGGGATCAACACGCAAACGAGGTGGAGACTTGATGTGTACATACATGGAACGGCATTGTTCGACATCCCAATCGGTTACCTGTAAAATATATATCATAACACAATGTTGTAGTAACGCATCATAGTGTGTTAGATTGTATTACTTGAATAGTTGAATATTTGGAACTAAGTGATCTAGCGTAATTAATGTACGAGCATGACCGACTATAAAATTTTCAATCGTTTTCATTAAAAACAAGTGTTTACATAAAAAAAATTTCATGAAAAAATGTTATAAGAACTTTATGGGTTCTTAATATAGTTCGGTTCTAGTGCTCATTTCTCATTTTGATATATTTATGACTTATTTATAATAAGACCTTATATGTACCGATTCGAACCATTTTCACATATGGGCTAATACATGTCCTTGTACCAAATTTCATCGAAATTTCATTATCTCAAAAGTGCGACCTGCAGCTAACGCGCAAATGTATATGTACAGACAGACAGACATGTTTAAATCGATTTAAATGTTGAATTTGCCGTCGCACACAAATGGTGCAGGGTACAAAAATGTTCAGTTCATATAAAATAGACCTTAAACGTGTTTAACAAAGATAAGCCGTCAAAATTGTGTTTTATTTTTTTATACCCTCCATATAAGATGGGGGGTATACTAAGTTTGTTTAAAACACCCAAAAAGGGGCGTCAAAGCGTTTTTTTACATCATTTTCACTTACTGTGCGCAACATTTTGATTTTAATGTTGTCTCGAGGCAAAATTAACTTCTCTTAATCTTTCTCTGATCAAAAATTTCACGCAGCAATTGAAATAACAGAACAACGGTTGAAATTTTTGAGAATAGAACAATTACAAAATTTATTTTAAATTCATTTGTAAAGCGCAACAAATTTTTTAAATATGATTAAAAAGTTGTGAATTTTTGATATAGATCAGTCTTATTTGGGCCACTTATTATAGTAAACTTGAAGCGGTATGAAGGTGTTAATTGTAAAATTCAGCTTAAATTTTTTTTTAAAGCACAATATTACTGCCATGTTGAACAAAGAAAACAAGTTAACAAAAAGTTTTGGAAGAAGTAGGTGAGAGAGACAGGAAACTCTTACAATGCTGAGCTTAAAATCTGTTTCATTGTGTTCCAAAATAGAATTTACCGTAAAAAGGGAAAGAAAACAAGTTTTATGATTTACCACTGAACGTCAGTTATAATTGGTAATATGTACATGCGGTAAATATGATACCAGATTGTGTGTTTAAAGCGGAGCACTAGCACATGCCTTTCTTAAGTGCGCGTATGTGTAAGAAGATTCTTTCATAACTAAAATAACAATAAAGGATGTAAACACTGGAAGCACAACTTGAAGTCAAGTACAATTAAGTAATATAAAAAAGAAGTATTTTTTTTTGGTTGGGAAATCATTAAAAGAAAAAATATATATTTTGGACAAAATAATTTTTTTACGCACATACACATATCACGTTTTGGGTAATGTGTATGAAAATGAATGTGAAATGAATTTTTGTAATTAAATTCATATTCATTACACAAGGAAAAAAATCGCATGCTACAAAAAAGGCACGAAAACATTTATTATGAATTTTTGAGCTTCACAAATACTTAATTAAACTTTCAGGTCTCTAAAGTAACTTTTTTCTTTTTCCCATACATTATGAATGCTTTGATTTCCTCCTACATTGCAGAAAAATCATACTTAGTATATGGCACAAATATATCTGTATTCACCCTAAGAAGGGTCATGATGTCACCCACTTCACATTACAATAAAGTCCATGTTTATGTTGATGTCGTATATACATTTTTTCTAAAGAAAAGCACCAAGCTTGTCGAAGGAAATCAATATAAATGTGTGCATCATAGAAATAAAACATTTATAATATATACATATTACTTGAGTATCCAGGCATATACACACAGCTAAAAAGTCTGAATTTCTTTTTGCCAACGTTCCAATGATTTCCGCTTTAAATATTGATACCGACTTAAATTTGTTGTTGTACAGAAGTAAAAAGAAGGATTTAAAGAGCTATGAGTTGAAGAAGGAAGGTCTAAAAAAACCATGATATAGATAAACTGCCGTCGCAGGACATGCCGGAGACAGGATATACTGCACAGTCGCTTATGCTAGCTGAATTATTTCCCTTCAATAGAGAGCATACACACATCACAGCAAATGGAGTATTATAAAAAAATGTTAAGAAATGAATTTGTTGACAAAAAGAGTTTAAAACATCTTTTATTGACATTAATTAACTATTCTTCACAAAATTTTGTCAAGAAATATTATGAATTGCGATTTTTTGTCATATAAAATCTTTCACTACAAACGAACCTTATGTGGGGAGGTTTGTAGAAGCGGTCCCATTAGGTCCATTTTCAACAGAATTTTTCTTTGGATCAATACATCTCCTTGCATCAAATTTCGTTGAATTATCTCAAAAAATGAGAGCGAATTTTTAGTCATTCGATGCATGCAATAGTTAGAAAGTTTAAACTTTGAGGGTACTTGTTGTTGGCTGTGAGAGATTTTTGTTTAGTGTGGGTGTGTTACTTGATCGATCTTTTAACTAAATATATAAAAATATAGACGCACGAGTGTTTCAGCACTCGGACAGTCACATTCACTTGGACGGATGTGTCAAGTTCAGATTTAGCTACTGATCAAGATTATATAAACTTTGTAGGGTCTCTAAAACCTGCAAAAGGAATGATAAACTTAATATAGCCCCTATCTTATGTGGAGGATTATACTCTCCACCTTAGTGATGAGGGCACACTATTACAAATATTGACCCCAAATAACGAAAGTAAACTTATCATTCAGCAAATAGATTTAATGGTGTGTATTACAGTTTACCATGCACATAGACAGAAAACCCTTACAATGAAGCAAATAAGTTGACTTTTAGCTTAACTAACAAACTGATTTGAGGTTAGTGATCTGTGTGCTATGAGTTTATTTGTTAATTACACAAGTATTTCGACTACACATATCTGCATATAAATAAACGCAAACAAATAGATTTTTGATCGGTTCATTGATATTTTACGTGATAAGTAAATATTATAGAAGTAGCAATCGATATATTGTACATTCCCCAATGGGCTTGGTTTTTATCTTTTGGATTTCTTCACCCTCACTGTGGAATTGTTTAAATGAGTATTATTACGAAATTTTCTTTCTGTACTTATTTCAGTTGTGTTCATTTTGACACTTTTATTGCAAATATATTGTTATACACCTAGTTTGTACAATGGGGAGAATATAAGTTTTCATTGTTATTTTACATTGTATCTGTAATATATTGTATGTATGCTAAGCTATATTGTATGCTGTGGTAAGTATTACGAACAAAACGCGTGCACTCGGTAACCCTAAATATAAGTTAGTTTTAAGCACATTTTATTACTACGTCTCACTTTGCTATATATCTTAATGAAATAAAGTACAATACATTATAAAATCGAACAATACAGCTCTCTCTTCTGTGGTGTTATGAGGAGTAATAATGCGTTACGCGCATATTTTTGGATACATTTCAACTTAAATCTATTACACAGCATATATAAAATTGTTCTCTATTTCTCTTTCGTTATGTACTTTTCTTACCTACTGTATCCGCAATGTACATTGTACACATACATGAAATTTTTATATCTTCCACATAAGAAGAGGGGTATACTAGGTTTTTCATTCCGGTTGCAACACCCAGAAGGAAGCGTCAGAGACCCTACAAGATATATATATATATAGATGTATATATTCTTTATCAGAATCAAAAACGGAGTCGATCTAGGCATGTATATATATCCTTGTGTCCATATATCTGCTGTTGGCATTATTACGGTCGTAAATTTTGAGATATTGAGGTAGCTATTTAAATTGGGCAAAATCGGTTAAGAGCCACCCTTAGAAACGACAAAAATCTCTCTTAACCACAGATTTACCACACAGATTTAGTACACATATTCATAGTTAGGGTATCCATCGATATATCAAAAATGGATGCGGTACAAAGTTTTAAAAAACCTTATTTAACGCAAAATTTATCTTTTTAGTTTATATAAATATAGAGGGCGTAATCAGGTACATACAACGCCTATTGCTTGTACACGAAGGTAGAGGGTATTTGGGATTTGGCCTCAGTAAAATTTAGTTTTTTTACATGTTAATTTTAACTTAAAGAGATTTTCTTTACTCTAGAGTAGAATAGAAATTAAGCAGAGTAAAGTTCAATGAATCATTATTTATTTGATATATAATATATTATTTCAACTCTAGAATAAATAAAAAAAGAAGTGAACATATCATAGTCAGTCATACGCTAACCATTTTATACCCTACACCACTTAGCTCCTTAAATTATGCCACAGTTAATTTAATTGTATCAGTATACGCGAGGAATTGGATTCTATATGGAGAGTGGTTCAAAAAATAGTCCGATTTGGTCCATTTCCAATAGTGTCCCCTTTGGGCCAATATGTGTTTCTGTACCAAACTCGAAATATCTCAAAAAAGTTGTGAGTTGTAGCTTGGTATAATTGAAGGTGAGTGTGACACGATCCGTACAAACATCCGCACAAACTTAATATGCCATTTGCCGCAAGTGGTGCAGGGTATAACAAGTGAAAACATTATTTGTAGTCGGTTAAGTGCGACTATTTAATACCTTATCTCACTTGGTTCCAATTACATAGTAATTCGTATAGTAATTCGTGTAATACAATTTATCTTTTTATGTATTAAGTTGCTTCAGTAAATACCATTGCCTGGGTCAAAACATTTTCGTCAAATTATCTCAGACACTGCACTTCCATTGGAATTTTTTATGATATTGACTAATACATACTTAGATAATCACCTCTATTATAGAAAACTGAGAAAAAGAAATTTATTCTCAAAGGTAATCGTTCGTGATTAACCGTGATTAAGTACTACAGGTACGACGTGGCGATTGCCGAGATTGAATAAAGATCTTATGGCACACCTACCTTCGACTGCACTAATCCATTCAGAATCAAAATTTGACCAGGTCCGTCTGTCCGTCTGAAAATTTAACGCATAGGAAGCACTTTTTTAAATATTTTAATTAAATTTGCTACAATTATATACATGTTTTAGTTCAGAAAGGAACTCCATTGAAAATCTATCGAATTGAACCATTTTTAGATCCCCTCCTCTTATAAGGTTCTATTATAGTGGAAGTTTTTATATGAAAAAAATTGTAATTTTACATATTTTTTGACAATATTAAGAAAATAATAGTTAATTAGCTTAATAATTGGCTTTAGCAAATATGAATCCGATCGGACTATTTTTAAATTCCGTTATCATTTTGGGAACCCTTCTCCATGTGAAGAGAAAGGACCTTTTTTCGAGAATACTTCAAAAATTGCGTAAATCGTGTCACTTAAACTTTTGCACTACTGCAGGTATTAAATGATCCGGCTCGACCGACTGTAATATTATAATATTTTATTTTTGATAAAGTGTTTTAATCAGCCGCATATCATATTAAACCATGCACATCCAATCCTGATTTATAAATATCTCAATAAGCATAAATAAATAAAAAGTGCTGAGACAAAGGCAGCAATAAAAATTCGAACTCTATCTGTATAGACCTACCAACAAACATCACTTACATCATGGTGTAGGAGAATAGAATAAGAGTCGTAAATCTTATAACAAAAGAAGGCTAAGAAAAAAGGTACTGAAATTCTAAGTGCACCGCCTTACTTCTGCAACATTATTCAGGCCCAAATTAAAATGTTGACTACTTATATATACCTTTTTATGTCCACATATTAGTATATCTAGGGGCAAAGATATACAAATATTGCCAAAGTACATAGTTTTAGAGACCTCTTAACATATAAATACTCTGTCATGTGTGATGCCTATTGTAAATATGTTCTCTCATTCGGCATAATTAAGATATACAATAAATTTTAAACTTGAAAACTTTGGTATTCTTGGTATAAAGGGGTCTTACTATTAGGTACATATCTGTATTTTATTTTCACATTTAATGTTGTTGTTGTTTTAGAGAAGAAGAACAAAATGTCAATGGACATATGTGTTAACACCACGTCCACAATGAAAGAGCGCGACTATTAAGTATAAATTTTATATTCATATACAAAAGTTTGGAAATATTGTACGAGCGTGAAGTTTGTATTTTGTCTTTAATTTTTGAAATCTTAATGATTTAAGCAACTAACTGAAAAATTTTTTAGAAATTTTGAATCGAACCTTACCTTGCACGTATAGATGCCCTCATCTAAACGCGTAGTCCTCGTTATGCCCAATATGGCTGTGAAGACGTCTTTTGTTTCTGAAGGTAGAACAGTGGACCAAATTTCTCTGAAAAACACATCAAAAATCGTAATTTAGAATTAAAAAAAACTAAATACTAAGAAATTAAAAAAAAAAAAACAAATAAGAAAACTAAACTTGACTTGGGCCAAATCTTAAATACCCTCCACACATACAACGATGGGCATGACAAATATATACATATTGCGTCCTCTAATAGTGTGTGTTTACGTATCACCTTGCAAGTCTAGCTTTATGGTGAATATGGTTTTTTGTAAATTGTGGTTTGTAATCCAACCACGCCAATTTTTGGCATATCGATGGTTGGGATAACTATAAATATGCGAACCAAATTTCAAGTTCAATGGTCAATTTTTGTAGCATATATATATACTTATATCTATTGTGGCGTGGCTCTTAACCGATTTAGCCCATTTTATATGGTTAACTACCTACGTGCAAAAACTAAAAGTACCTGTACAAAGTTTCAGCCCAATATCACAAAATTTACGCTCGTGAAAATGCCAAAAACTGATATACATGTCTAGATCGACTCAGTTTTAGATGCTGATCAAGAATATATATATATATAGGATCTCTGACGTCTTCTTCTGGGTGTTGCAAACGGTAGAACAAACTTGGTATACCCTTGTACTATATACTAAGGTGGAGGGTATAAAAACAATTAAAAATGAGCTGTAGTAGGCGTATTGCAAATCTTGAATACCCACCATCATCAACCTCTTCAAAATAAGACACCAAAATACAAAACTTCTTAATAGGAAAAGTTTTTCACAGGTTTATGAACAATCTTATAGCAACATACGCAAAACGTAGTCACTGCGTGTGCGTACTTTAACCAATCGCCCCCATTTTCACTAGTTTAAGGCATTTCACTCTAAATTTCAAATCTATGTTACCTGTGGTCACCTACGTCAAATATTCTAAATTCATAGGGCATAGTTTTAAACGTTCTTCTTTTTAATAGAAAAACAATAAGAGATAGAAATTAAAATTTTGCCAGAATATTAATGAAAACGTTCTTTTAAATTAGAAAAATATTCCCCTCTAATGGATTTATTATAGATGCTAGTATGTTTGAGGGGTTTATTTAGAATATTTAGCCTAGATGACCATATATAAGTCTGAAATTTAGAACGAGTGTTCCTCCTTTATGTGGGAAACAAACTTGAAAGTGGTAAGGGAGGAGTGTTCTATTTGGAAAAGTGTAATGACGTTTGGTACCTAGATTTGGCAAACGCCTAATATAGCCTTTTTTAATTGTTTTCAATTGCTTATGAACTTGAACTTTATGGCGTGGAAATTGTCGTTATACCTCTCCATTTATGAAATTTATAAATTTTTTTATTGTTGTTTTATTTTTCTAACAATATATGACATCTGAACATTTCGTAGCGCTAAAAATTAATTATGACGCTGTAACTAGAAAAAGTTTAAATGAATGACTAAAAATATATTGTCTTATATCTCATATGAGTATGCGTACGTGTTGCAAAATTAGTTGTTGCATTAGTTTTTGCACATATATGTAAAATTCACATAGCGACGAGAATTCGCGGAAATAAATAATAAGTTGCATCCAGAGCAAACACTTTTCAGCAACAAAAACTAAAACAAAAACAGTAACAGTAACATTTCATTGTCTAATGTAATGAATGTACTGGAAGAGCTGGAGTTTAAACTTGCATGTATTGTATGCCATATCTTCGTATACTCTTGCAACAGGACAAATATTCAAAAAGAGATAATGGCTGGGGCTGTACTGGGGCTGTTTTAATGTATAAGGATATATATATATATATAGATATGCACACACACACCCACACTATTTACCATTTTAACTAACTAAATAAAACTTAGGCAATAAACGATATGTGAAGAGCATGTAAAAGATGTGTGTAGAGTTCAACTACTCTTGCTTAACAATGTGCGTATGTTTGACGGGTTATGCCTGCCATTAGTGTTGAGCTAAGTCAATTAGCGTTTTTTTTTTACTTCTCTCTCTTAATCTTTTTTACTGTTTTCTATAATAAGTTTTGCAACATTTGCGTTGTACATAATAAGCAACTTTTACTCAGCAACAATATACATAATTAATGGTACTTTATTATGTTGTTGTTGGTGTTGCGGTATTTACACATTACTACACTAACTAACTACATATTTATGGAACGAAGAAAAGCTGTGTATTGTGTGATGGAAGGGAGGTTCTTAATTTTTTCAAATGAAAATTTTACAGAAAGTAGTCGTACGAGTAGTAGGCAATATTTTTTAGATAATGAATAACATGAAGCTTATAATGTGCAAACTCTACATAACACATGAAATGATGGGCTTTGTATTGTGATCAAGATTCCGTTCAATTCTCCCGCTTTATTGAAAGTAATGTGTAATTTTATTAATGGCGCATCCATTAGAGAACACGTAATAACGATGATAATAGTGAATACTTTCCAAAAACTAATTGCAATCTGCAAAATTTTCATCAGAGGTAGACGACAATCAACCAAAACTCATCGCAGCCCTGAAAGTTAAGTTAAATGTAAGTCTGATATAAATACGTAATGCATAGGCATACAGCCTAGCCAATGGGAGAGGCCAAATTTATTTTTATGTCCTCCTTTGTGGGATGGTACACTGAGTTTGCTATTATGTTGTCACACTCAGAAGGAGTACGTATATTCCTGATCAGTGTAAAAATCTGGATCATGTCCGTCTGTTGTTGGCACTTTCACCTTCGTCAATTTTATGATATTGAGCTAACGCTTTATTAACACACTTTTAGTTTACGAACGCAGCTTGCTTTTTCAATAAAAAAAATCGTAAAATCGATCAAGACCGATGCCCACAATCGAAAAGCTACAATGTTAAAATTCGTACACAAGTGATTATTATAGTAATGTAAGAGATAGATAGATAGATATATATTTAAGACTTTTTTGTAATGTACAACTGAAATTTAAAATAATAAGTGAAAGACATAAAACTATAATGTATTGTTTTAATGTCATTTGGTGTTACAACATCAAATTTTAAATAATAATATTCCATTGGTTACCAATCCAATGCGTGCCGCTTAAGTTCAAATTCCAGCTGAAATAAGCCTTTCAGTTTTTTCCTCAGCTGGATTTTAACATGCGTCCTACACCTGACAGAGTTTACTAAGACAAATCCTTAGCCCACTCAGCTACTGAAGGATGACCAAGTGACTATTGACTAACGCGCCCATAATTTATGAAAAACTATACTGGGCTAAAAATTCTACTTTGCCTCATGTTAACGCACTATTAGAGTGCGTAATCAGGTATATGGCACGACCACTATATATAAGGTGGTGGAGGATATTTAAATTTTTATGCGTTGTGTTTGAATTTCAAATTTCGACCACTTACAAAAGGACTGGTCTGGTCCTTCTTGTAAATATGTGTACAACGGATATATGCGCAAATAACAAAAGTGAACATTTTACATTGATAAATTATTGATATATTTTTTAAAACAATTTAATTGTCATACTTCAACAGTGAAAAGTGTGACCGAGTGCCAAATGATTAGCACCACACTCTCACTCTAACGATACTAGAGATTTCGTGGTGAAAAGTGCTAAAATTTTTTGTGCTGATAAATATATCTAAAAATATTGCTTTTTCGAGATTTTTTTTTATCGATTTAGTGCAAAAGGTGTTCATTTTCATACTAATCTAAACATAAATTGGTTGTCGCATCAATTACTTTAATTGATAGCGTTCTTTTTTCCATTTATGTATAAGGAGTCATAAAACAAAAAAAAAAAAAAAAAAAAAGCAAAACATAAAGGAGACATCCTCCATAAGGTCATAGAAATACTAATTTCTTACCCCGGAACGGACGGGTGCTGGTTCAAACATCATTTAGGATAAGTACAATTTTTCAAAATAGCTTTGCGACCGTCTATTTTATATATAAAATACCCTTTTTTCCATACTTTTTTTTAATTTTATACAACAAATTAATATACACATGCATACATACACTGTTAAAAACATATATCTATAATTTACTTATGCAGTCATATTCCCTTCTTTTCCCTATCTTTTGTCTTAATTCACTCATTTAATATATTCATCTCCCTCAGCAAAGAAGAAGAAGAATTAAAAAGTATATTAAAGGTGCCATCACACTCACCGCATGCATTGTGCATGCAGAGCGGGTGCACATATTATACTTTAGGTATTATAGGCATACTATATTATATTTTATTTTTTTATTACGTATATATTGTTGTATTACTATTGAATTATATATTACTATTTCTTTTTTCTTTTATATTATTGTACAATTTTTATTACCATATTATATATTACCTTATTATCATATTAGTACATCATTATTATCAAATTATTATATCATTATATTATATCGTTATATAACTATACTATTTTTCATAATTTTTTTTTTTTTGCTGTTCATAGTCCGGAGTTTTCTTTATAGTTTGTAATTTTTTGTATACTATGGGTATAGGGCGTACATCTCCCCGCGGAGGTGGGGATGAACAAGCGTCTGATGCGCCAAATCCATCTGCGGCGGCGGGCCAACCCAAAGAGCCGTTTAAAAAGAGCGAACGTACTACGCGGTCCCCGATAAAACTAACTGTCGGCAGGGAACAGGCGAGGCCGCAGTCCTCGCCACCATCTCTAACCGCTCCACAGAATGAGCGAGATACTTCTAGTGAAGGCCTCTTTGCACTCCTGGGACAAAAAATCAAGGAGTTGGTGGACATGATGGGTGGAGGAAGGCGGTCCATCCATCAACCCATGAGAGACTTGGTGGACTCCTTGGTATCCCTACACGATAAGGCGTCCAAGCAGCTTAAGGCAAGGAGCTTGGGAAACAACACCACTCCGCAAGCCTTACCTTTGTTGACTCAAAGAGTCAGAGGAGAAAAAAGGAGCAGGACGGAAAAGTCTACTTCTGCTTCTGAAACCCCAGCGAAGAAAAGCAAACAAGAAAGCGTCAATTTAGTCCAAAGGGAACAAGGAAAAAATAAAGCGACGCCAGCAAAGGAGCCATGGGTTAAAGTGGTGGCAAAAAAAGGCAAACAGCCACCAAAACGTAGTAAGCCAAGGCCGGACGCAATAGTGATAGAGTCCAAGGGCTAACTAACGTACGCAAATATTCTTAGGAAAGTGTAATATTTATGTAATATTTATGTAATGATTTATGGGTTAAGGCAAAGGATCGCCATGTTATAATTTGTTTTTATGTTATGTAAAAGTTTTATATTGGATTATTTAGAATACTCACATTTGCTTAGAAAGCAAAGACCACTAGCATGGAATGCTATGAGTGGGTGAGTATCCTTTTTATTAGTTTATTTTTATAGATACTTACATTTGCTCCATTAGAGCAAAATCCAGTAGCAATTATTTGCTTTGTCTGGGTAAGTAACTATTTTATATGATTTTATATAGATCAATCAATGTTCAACTACCTTTAAGATTATTTTATTGATTGATGACTGATTGTACATTTTGTTCAACTTATATACTAATTTTACTTATGAGTATGACCTACTAACTTACTTACCTACTTACTTACAAATTGTAAAAAAAGAAAATAATGCTTAGCTTTGAAAATACTGAACTTAAAAATAATGCTTATTACGCTTAACAAATATAATGCTTACAATGCTAAATATTTATTACACTGAAATTGTGTAGTACAGTGAGTTATATTAAAATTGTATAGTACACTACAAAAGTCAAGACGGACCCGAAGTTGTCAAATTTAAGTCAAACGGTCACGAAAATTAGAAGGACACAGAAAAGCTACTCCAGTTAAGTGACATCGGGGATAAATCAGAAAAAATTAAAGATATAATTAGCAGTTCCTTGGGGGAAAAAGCGTGTGTTAAAAACCTCACAGAGAAAGAAGTGGTGGAAATAAAAGACTTAGACGAAGTCACAACAGCCAGCGACATAATTGAGGCCTTAAACCCTCATTGCGATAATAGGGCGCAGAGTATATGTGAAGTTTTAAACCTTCGGAAGGCTTATGGCAATACACAGACTGCCTCTATCAGAGTTCCGGCAGATACGGCTAAAAAACTCCTGGAATTAGGAAAAATGAGGATTGCTTGGGTCATTGCTCAAATAAGGGCACAAAAATCATTGAAAAAATGTTTCAAATGCCTTGAGTTTGGACACACAGCTAGAGCTTGTAAAAGCAACACTGATCGTTCGAAATTGTGCCGCCGTTGCGGCCTCGAAGGACATATTGCCAAAAACTGCGTTAAGGACCCTCTTTGCACGTTTTGTAAAAATAATCCTAGTATCGACGCGAAACATGTAGTAGGGAGCGGACGGTGCCCAGTATTTAAGAGAGCGTTATCGAGCTTAAAATGCTAAAGGTACTACAGATCAACCTTAACCACTGTGAAGCAGCTCAAAGCATACTCGAGGAAACAATCAGGGATAAGGATGTGGACATCGCCCTAATAAGTGAGCCTTATAGATACTTAGACAATACTACATGGGTTAAAGACCAAACTGAATGTGTCGCGGTTTGGTCATGCGGACTACACGCACAGGAAGATGTCGCATACTCATCAAGGGGTTTTATAAGAGTCAAAATCAAAGGGATTTTCTTCTATAGCTGCTACGCTCCACCCAGATGGACGCACAACGAATACCAAGACTTCCTAGATGCTCTGGCAGCGGACGCTAGATTCAGACACCCTATTATTATTGGTGGGGATTTTAACTCTTGGGCAACAAAGTGGGGAAGTAAATCTACAAACGCAAGGGGCCGCACTTTACTCGAAACTTTTGCCTCCCTAGACATAGCAATCGCAAACACGGGAAATAAGGATACCTTCAGGAAAGCAGGAAGAGGTTCAATTATTGACATCACGTTGGTGGACAGCTTTCTTGCCAGAAACATATCGTGGTGGGTCGACGAGGAATACACCCATAGCGATCACCAAGCAATTATGTACATCATTAGAAATGCCGCAAAGGACAACAGGCAGCACGTTAGGACAACTGGGCCCAAATGGAAAGTCTCAGCTTGGACAGAGAAATAATGAAAGAAGTCCTAGGAACGACTGTAATCAATCAGAACCCAGCAGAAAAGATGGCCGAAGACTTAGTCTCGATAGTAAAGGACGCCTGCGAAGCTTCTATGCCTAGAAGGTGCGGAAATAGAAGAAATAACCCATGTTACTGGTGGAATAATGAAATTAAGTCCCTAAGGGCATTATGCTTGAAAGCCAGAAGGAAAATGCAAAGATCACGGAATAGGCCAGGGTTTACAGAGCGCCTAAACGAATTTAGAACGCTAAGGAAAGCTTTACAATCGGTTATAAAAACAAGCAAAATGCGGTGCTTTGAACAAATTTGCGCGGAAGCAAACGTAAACCCTGGAGAACAGCGTTTAAGGTGGTTACGAAAAAATTTAGCAAAGGTAGCCCCCAGCCTACGGACCCAGTCGCAGTAAGAAGTATTATTGACACCCTTTTTCCAAAGAGACCGGCTCGACCCGAAATAATTGTTGATATTTCGGGTGAGGAAATACAACCTATCACCTTTGACGAGCTTAGAATAGCCACCAGAAATATAGCCGATTCCAAGGGACCAGGACCGGATGGTGTTTCTAACAAAGCACTTAAAGCGATGATCGAGGACAGGCCTGATTTATTTGTCGAAATATACCAAAAATGTCTGGAGGAAGGTACTTTCCCGAAATGCTGGAAGAGACAAAGCCTGGTGCTTATACCGAAAAGTAAACCAGAAGTGGGCATAGTGCAGGCATACCGTCCAATATGCTTGCTGGACACTTTGGCAAGATATTGGAGAGAATCATATACAATCGCCTTCTCCCGCTAGTGGAAGAAGCAGGCGCTTTGTCTGAATAACAGTTTGGATTTAAGAAAGGCAGATCTACCAGCGAGGCAATGGACTTAGTCACCAAAATAGCAGCAACAGCCATCGAAGGCAAAAGGTGGAAAGGGGGTGCCAAAGAATATTGCTCGGTGGTAACCCTAGACATCAAAAATGCATTCAAAACGGCTAGCTGCCCTGTCATTTTGAATGCAGTTAAAAAAGTTAAAAGCCCCAAATACTTGTTTAAATTAATCGGGAGTTACTTTAAAGACAGAGAATTACTATATAATACCGATGAGGGAACGAAATCCTATAATATATCCGCAGGAGTACCACAAGGCTCAATTATTGGGTCACTGATGTTGAACTTGATGTACAATGACGTCCTAAATCTGCCCGTACCTCGAGGAGTGAAAATTATAGGATTCGCGGATGATATTGCTCTCGTAGCGGTGGCCAAACATATAATTGGAGTCGAAGCGGCTACAAATGGAGCTATACAAACTGTATGGGACTGCCTAAAATTGGTTGATCTTAAGCTGGCAGAACACAAGACGGAGGCGGTATTAATTTCGAATCGGAAAGTTATGGAGATAATCCATGTGCAAGTAGGAAACATTACCATAACTTCCAAACAAGCCATCAAATACTTGGGTGTTATGCTGGACTGCAGATTAAGCTTCAAGAACCATGTAAACTACGCATGCGACAAAGCTACTAAGATGAAATCAGCCTTATCTAGGATGCTACCCAATGTAGGTGGACCAAAACCCGCAAAGAGGGCCCTGCTAGCAAACGTAGTTACCTCAAGGCTTCCCTATGCATGCCCAGTATAGGCCCACTGTCTGAAAATCAAACAGCTGAAACAAAAACTGTGTTCAGTGTGTAAGGATTAGCTCGTTAATGACAATTAGCGGTTTCCGGACGATTTCTGAAGATGCAGCAAACGTCATAGCAGGAGCTATCCCAATGGACATATTGGCAGATGAAATGAAGCTCATCTTTATAAGAAAGGCTAATGCTTCCCAACAGGTGAAACTTATAAAGAAGGAATAGCGTCAAAATTCTCTAAATCAGTGGCAGAATAGATGGGATACGTCAACTAAAGAAAGGTGGACTTACAAATTGCTGCCTACCTGGATAAAAAGGAACCTTGGGGAGGTAAATTTTTACATCACGCAGTTCTTATCCAGTCATGGAGTTTACAGGAACTACTTACATAGGATTGGAAGATGCACGTCTTCTCTGTGCCCATCTAGCGAGGACGAGGAGACCGCAGAGTATGTATTTTATTACTGTAGGCGCTTTAGAGATAAGACTTCCTCAATGTCTACAGTGGAGAACACAATTAAATTCATGACAGAGAACGCGCAAAACTGGCTAATGACCAGTGACATAGCTGCATTCGTACTCACAGTGCTCCGGAGATTGGAACAACAATCCAGAGACTAAAACATGCGTAATGGTAAATCTCCTCCTGCGAAGTAATATCTTACGACTGTACCGCAGGATTACGTAAAGTCTCGCAAAAAAAACATACTAGGAATTATAAATTGCCGCTCAAGTTCAAACTCGATACCTTTCGGTAGGGTTCCTTTTAGTCCCTGTACCACGTAGAATGTTTCCAAAATTGCGACCTGCAGCTTAGACAAACCTTAAACGGACACATTGGCGGACATGATTGAATCGGTTCGGAACTGGGTTCTGAATGGATCGGTTTAATGGAAGGTGGGTGTGTAGGTGTCCGCATAAACCTAAACCTAAAATATCCTCTGACCACAAACCAAAATTCATTAGCTATGTATTTTCCATTAGTATAGAATATTATATTATTATATTATATTGTTATACGTATAATATTATTATATTATATTATTATAGGATATCTATTAAAGATACAGACAGAGAACGACTGATACGTACGATTTGAGCTGAGGC
Source organism: Ornithomya fringillina (assembly GCA_963978525.1). Taxonomy (NCBI): domain Eukaryota; kingdom Metazoa; phylum Arthropoda; class Insecta; order Diptera; family Hippoboscidae; genus Ornithomya; species Ornithomya fringillina. The sequence goes on along the minus strand of OZ021690.1, from coordinate 15,324,695 downwards.
TCTGACGGTTCTCCTGACGTAATACTTAACGGTAGTCCCAGGAGACCTGCCGTCGGACGATGAAGGGGTTTTAGTGCGTGAGAGTCCCACACTGACTGGGCTTTCAACGCTTTCCCCTTCGTTAAAAAAAAAAAACACTCTCTGAATGGTTTAAAATTCTGGGAAGGGCTGCAATAAATATTGTGTATATGTCAGGTATTCATATTATTTTGTTCATGCCATATATCTCCCCGTATATAGACAACTTCTTATCAGAGTAGGGTGAAACTTTTGAACATAATCTCAAAGAGTCTTTATTTGGTAAAAGCGATTTGTAATTGATTTCCTCAATGAGACTAAAATTTGAAATGTTTGTGGGATTGTACAAGAACTGTTTATAATTTCAAGGTATTAAGGAAATAAAGTTCAATAAAATTCAATTTGAACTTGACATATATAAGCGCACATGCCCTACGTATACATACTTTACAGTTGCCATAAAACCAAAGACAGGTTTATGACGTAGGTATAAATTGTGGATATTTTTAACTTTAACAACAAGAACAACAACAATAATAATAATAATAATAATAACAATTCAAAACAAACCAACGATAAAAGCAATATCAACTGACAACTAAATTGAGCCTTTATGGAAAGCTTCTGAAACTTCTGATGTATAAGCGGTGACCCTTGATTGCCTTCACGAAATTCAATTAACCGCATTCATATTTTAGGGTCTGAGGTTAATAATGAAAAACATTGAAACGAATGCATTTTACTACCACACACACGCACACACACTTCCAATTTATACAAAAACAACGAAAAACTTTGGCATAAAATATGGACGGACAGTCACAGCGAGATAATATTCATTTCAGTTGATTCCACAAGTACAATGCGTGAGCTATACACAGTACGTGTACACACATATATCCGTGAGAAACAATAAAATTTTGCGTGGGCTGGCGCACAATGGCTATGTGTCAGCAGCCTAGGCTGGCAGGCAAGCCACTAATGGATTTTCACCACAACCACAACAAGCAGGCAAAAATGGAAAACAACTACAAGTGTACAGAGATGCGAAAAGTTCTATATGATAAAACAAAACAAAAAAGAACAGAAACAAACATTATACAAAGTTTAACTGGATACACAGCAGTTCGCTCAGCCATATAAGATGGTATTAATTCAGACTATTAGGCAGCACGGTTGTGTGTCTTTTTTTAAAGATTACCTTGTACGACTACGGAGACATATTTGCAGCATTGTCATTTAAAGTTGAGGAAGACTATGCCAACATACACTTTTATCTAATAAGGAGTCAACATATTTTTTATTTTTATGTTTATGTGACATTTACGAGTAAAAGTTTGTGGTTGGCCAAAACAGTTCAACAATGTGTTAACACAAACCCTGTGGATGTAACTGTGCTCTGCGACAGTATGTAATGCTTTGTTGTAACTAATGTGACCGGAAAGTACTTTGTCGATACATTGCTGGAGTTGTGGTCACTTGAACCAATGGTTTTGAAATCCCTTTATTTTTCTTAGAATCAATAATTCTAAAAATTATTTTTTCACACCATTCACATAATATTAACGGAGATTATATCAAAGTTTACATTTCTCTATTTAATAGCTACATTTATCTCACGCTTTGCTTTAAATACTACGACTGATATGATTTTAAGCTACATGCGGACACAAAAGACTGTATAGAAATGGTGAGTTCTTATCGCTGTCAAAAGCTCCTTACCGTCTCTTTGTTTCTTTTTTTTAGAGAGACGATGTAGAATTCATCTGTGTCATGATCAAAATGTATGATATATCTTTATATATTACTGCCTCGTATATTCTGCCCTTGTTTGACATATCTATTTATTCAAAACACCTTCATTTCATTAAGAACACTCTATCTAGCTTAAAGCTAAATTTATTAAAATTAGGGGATTTCAATATACCCCAAGTCACATGAAATTTTAGCGAAGACCTTGGATACTTCATTCCTACTTCTTAACCTAAGTTCTTTGCGAACTTCTTTGATGAAATTTGCGAGTTATGCCTATTTCAACGCAAGGTTATCTGTCCACTATTTATAGTAAACTATTCCGCCAAATCATTGTTTGTTCCTACAAAATCCTCGTCTGATCATTCTATTTGTCCGCCATGGTTTAGCGATCACCTAAAAAACTGTGCAATAAAAAAAGTAGACTTTTTAATACGTATAAACGTAGTGGGTTAACTATTGGTCAAGTAAAATATTCAGCTGCTAGATGCAACTTCAATTTAAAAAAAAAATAAGTGCTACGCAAGTTATAGAAACTTTTGGCTGACCCAACAACTTTTTATAACTTTGTGGATTCGAAACGGAATACTAGTGGTTTTCCACCTATCATGCGCTACGAGAATTCGGAATCTTCGGATGAGTTTTCGATTGCTAACCTTTTCTCAGAATTTATTCAAAAATCGAATTCAATTACTACTAATCTGCCCAATACATATCCGCATCAGATAAATTTTTTTGATATATTTAGTTCCATTTCTTTTTAAGAAATAGAAGTATACTCTGCATTATCCGCTCTTAAGTTTTCTTGTCTCCCAGGTCTCGATGGTATTCCATCTTGTGTTCTCCGTAATTGTGCTAAAGTATTATGTACACCGTTTTAATAACTGTGGCTTCACTAAAGATAGATTAACATCTACCAGTCTGTTAGAGCTTACATGTGGCATATCTGATTTTACCTTTTTCCCTTCACAAATAGATCGACGCTTTACAGATTTTTCGAAAAATTGATCTTAAGCGAATAATTTACAAGCTTAATCGGTTTGGATTTCGGGAAAACTTATTGTCAAATTATATCATAACGGGTTATTCAATTCCACCTTTTCTCGAGAGATCTTCGTTACGGCAGGTGCTCCTCAAGGTAGTCATTTAGGTGTCTTATTATTTATATTATTTGTCATCAATCTTTCCCCTTGTGCTCAATTTCCAAAGTTCTAATGTTTGCCGATGACGTTGTGACGCGCAAAGTCACACCGTTCGTTTTGCGTCACATACTGGTTTTTACCATAAATTAGTTGTCATATCAATTACTTCAATTAATAGTGTTTTTTTTTTCATTTTTGTATAAGGAGTCATAAAAACGCATAAAGGAGACACCCTTCATAGGGTCATAGAAATATTAATTTCTTGCCCCGGAACGGACGGGTGCTGGTTCCAAACATCATTTAGGATAAGTACAATTTTTCAAAATAGCTTTGCGACCGTCTATTTTACATATAAAATACCCTTTTTTCCATACTTTTTTTTAATTTTATGCAGACACATACATACATACATTGTTTTAAACATATATTTATAATTTACTTAAAAAATCATATTCTTTTCTTCACCCTATCTTTTGCTTTAATTCACCTCACTTCATATAATCACCTCCCTCGGCAAAGTAGAAGAAGAATTAAATACTATCTTAAAGGTGCCATCACATTCATTGCATGCATTATGCATGCTGAGCGTGCGCACATATTATACTTTAGGCATTATATGCATAATTACCATTATATTATATTTTATTTTATTACATTATATATTGTTGTATTACTATTGTATTACTATATTATTATATTTTCTTTTATATTATTAAACTATATTACATTACCATTATTTTATTATTTTTTACTGTCCACAGTCCGTAGAGCGTAGTTTCATAGTTTGTATTTTTAGTATAATATGGGCATAGGGCGTACACGTCCCCGTGGAGGTGGGGAAAAACAAGTGTCCGATTCGCCAAATCCATTAGCGGTAGCAGGCCAACCCAAAGAGCCGTTTAAAAAGAGTGAACGGACTGCGCGCTCCCCAATAAAGATAACTGTCGGCAGGGAACAGGCGAGGCCGCAGTCCTCGTTACCTTCTCTAACCGCTCCACAGAATTAGCGAGACACCTTTTGTACTTCTTGGACAAAAAATCAAGGAGCTGGTGGACATGATGGGCGGAGGAAGGCGGTCCATCCATCAACCTATGAGAGACTTGGTGGACTCCTTGGTATCTTTACATGATAAGGCGTTCAAGCAGCTTAAGGTAAAGAGCTTGGAAATTGACATCACCACCCAAACCTCACCTTTGATGACTCAAAGAGTCAGAGGAGAAAAAAGAAGCAGGACGGAAAAGTCTACCTCTACGTCTGAAACCCCAGCGAAGAAAAAAAAACAAGAAAGCGTCAATTCCCAAAGGGAAGAAGAGTAAAATAAACCGACTCAAACAAAAGAGTCATGGGTTAAAGTGGTGAGTAAACAAGGCAAACAAGCACCAAAACCAAGTAAGGCCAGACGCAATAGTGATAGAGTCCAAGGGGCAACTAACTTACGCAGATATTCTTAGGAAAGTCAAGACGGACCCGAAGTTGTCAAATTTAAGTCAAACGGTCACGAAAATTAGGAGGACACAGAAAGGCTACTCCAGTTAAGTGACATCGGGGATAAATCAGAAAAAATTAAAGATATAATTAGCAGTTCCTTGGGGGAACAAGTGTATGTTAAAAACCTCACAGAAAAAGAAGTGGTGGAAATAAAAGACTTAGACGAAGTCACAACAGCCAGCGACATAATTGAGGCCTTAAACCCTCATTGCGATAATAGGGCGCAGAGTATATGTGAAGTTTTAAACCTTCGGAAGGCTTATGGCAATACACAGACTGCCTCTATCAGAGTTCCGGCAGATACGGCTAAAAAACTCCTGGAATTAGGAAAAATGAGGATTGCATGGGTCATTGCTCAAATAAGGGCACAAAAATCATTGAAAAAATGTTTCAAATGCCTTGAGTTTGGACACACAGCTAGAGCTTGTAAAAGCAACACTGATCGTTCGAAATTGTGCCGCCGTTGCGGCCTCGAAGGACATATTGCCAAAAACTGCGTTAAGGACCCTCTTTGCACGTTTTGTAAAAATAATCCTAGTATCGACGCGAAACATGTAGTAGGGAGCGGACGGTGCCCAGTATTTAAGAGAGCGTTATCGAGCTTAAAATGCTAAAGGTACTACAGATCAACCTTAACCACTGTGAAGCAGTTCAAAGCATACTCGAGGAAACAATCAGGGATAAGGATGTGGACATCGCCTTAATAAGTGAGCCAAATAGACACTAAGACAATACTACATGGGTTAAGGACCAAAGTGAATACGTCGCGGTTTGGTCATGCGGACTTTACGCACAGGAAGATGTCGCATACTCATTAAGGGGTTTTATTAGAGTCAAAATCAAAGGGATTTTTTTCTATAGCTGTTACGCTCCACCCAGGTGGACGCACAACCAAGACTTTCTAGATGCTTTGGCAGCAGACGCTAGATTCAGACACCCTATTATTATTGATGGGTATTTTAACGCTTGGACATCAAACTGGGGGAGTAAATCCACGAACGCAAGGAGCATAGCTTACTTGAAACTTTTGCCTCCCTAGACGTTACAATCGCAAACACGGGAAATAAGGATACCTTCAGGAAAGCAGGAAGAGGTTCAATTATTGACATCACGCTGGTGGATAGCTCTCTTGTTAAAAGCTTATCGTGGTGAGTCAGCGAGGAATACACCCATAGCGACCACCAAGCAATTATATACATCATTAGAAATGCCCCAAATGACAACAGGCAGCACGTTATGACAACTGGACCCAAATGGAAAGCCTCAAAATTTGACAGAGAAATAATGAATGAAGTCCTAAGAACGACTGTCATCAATCAGAACCTAGCTGAAAAGATGGCTGAAGACTTAGTCTCGATAGTAAAGGGCGCCTGCGATGCTTCTATGCCTAGGAGGAGCGGAAAGAACCCATGTCACTGGTGGAATAATGAAATAAAGTTCATAAGGGCACTATGCTTGAAAGCCAGAAGGAAAATGCAGAGGTCATGGAATAGGCCAGGGTTTATAGAGCGCCTAAGCGAATTTAGAACGTTAAGGAAAGCTTTACAATCGGTTATAAAAACAAGCAAAAGGCGGTGCTTTGAACAAATTTGCGCGGAAGCAAACGTAAACCCTGGAGAACAGCGTATAAGGTGGTTACGAAAAAATTTAGCAAAGCTAGCCTCCAGCCTACGGACCCAGTCGCAGTAAGAAGTATTATTGACACCCTTTTTCCAAAGAGACCGGCTCGACCCGAAATAATTGTTGATATTTCGGGTGAGGAAATACAACCTATCACCTTTGACGAGCTTAGAATAGCCACCAGAAATATAGCCGATTCCAAGGGACCAGGACCGGATGGTGTTTCTAACAAAGCACTTAAAGCGATGATCGAGGACAGGCCTGATTTATTTGTCGAAACATACCAAAAATGTCTGGAGGAAGGTACTTTCCCGAAATGCTGGAAGAGACAAAGCCTGGTGCTTATACCGAAAAGTAAACCAGAAGTGGGCATAGTGCAGGCATACCGTACAATATGCTTGTTGGACACTTTGGGCAAAATACTGGAAAGAATCATATACAATCGCCTCCTCACGCTAGTGAAAGAAGCAGGCGCCTTTGTCTGAATAACAGTTTGGATTTAAGAAAGGCAGATCTACCATCGACGCAATGGACTTAGTCACCAAAATAGCAGCAAAAGCCATTGGCGGTAAAAGGTGGAAAGGGGGTGCCAAAGAATATTGCTCAGTTGAAACCCTAGACATCAAAAATGCATTCAATACGACAAGTTGGCCTGTCATTTTGAACGCAGTTAAAAGAGTTAAAAGCCCTAAATACTTGTTTAAATTAATTGGGAGCTACTTTGAAGACAGAGAATTATTGTATAATACTAATAATAATTGGAACTTGATGTACAATGACGTTCTAAATCTGTCTGTACCTCGAGGAGTGAAAATTATAGGATTCGCGAGCGATATTGCACCCGCGGTGGCTAAACACATAAACGAAGTTGAAGCGGCTACAAATGCAGCTATAAAAACTGTTTGGGACTGGCTAAAGTCGGTTGATCATAAGCTGGCAGAACACAAGACGGAGGCGGTATTAATTTCGAGCCGGAAAGTTATGGAGACAATCCATGTGCAAGTAGGAAACATTACCATAACTTCCAAACAAGCCATCAAATACTTGGGTGTTATGCTGGACTGCAGACTAAGCTTCAAGAACCATGTATATTATGCACGCGATAAAGCTACTAAGATGCAAGCAGCCTTATCTAGGATGCTCCCCAACATAGGTGGACCAAAACCCGCAAAGAGGGCCTTGCTAGCAAACGTATACGTCTACGCATGCCCAGTATGGGTTCACTGTTTGAAAATCAAACAGATGAAACAAAAATTGTGTTCAGTGTGTAAGGATTAGCTCGTTAATGACAATTAGCGGTTTCCGGACGATTTCTGAAGATGCAGCAAACGTCATAGCAGGAACTATACCAATGAATATATTGACAGGCGAAATGAAGCGCATTTTTCAAGAAAGGCTTCTCAACAGGTGAAACTTATAAAAAAGGAAGATTGTCAAAATTCTCTAAACCAGTGGCAGAATAAATGGGATACGTCAACTAAAGGAAGATGGACTTACAAATATAGATACATGGATAATAAGGAACCTTTGGGGAGGTAAATTTTTACATTACGCAGTTCTTATCCGGTCACGGAGTTTACAGGAACTACTTACATACAATTGGAAGATGCACATCTTCTCTGTGCCCATCTTGCAACGACGAGGAGACCGCAGAGCACGTATTTTATTACTGCAGGCGCTTTAGAGACAAGACTTCCCCAATGCCTACATTGAAAAACACAATTAAATCCATGACAGAGAATGACCAGCGACATAGCAGCACTTATACTCACAGTGCTAGAGAGATTGAAATAACAATCCAGGGACTAAAACACGCGTAATGGCGAACCTCCTCCTGCGAAGTAATATCTTACGACTGTACCGTAGGATTACCTAAAATCTGGGTTCCTTTTTAGTCCTCGTACCAAGTTTCAGTAGAATGTTTCCAAAATTGCGAACTGCAGCTTAGACAAAACTTAAACGGGCATGATTAAATCGATTCAGAACTTGATCCTGAATGGATGGGTTTAATGGAAGATGGGTGTGTAGGTGTCCGCATAAACCTAAACCTAAAATACTCTCTAACCACAAACCAAAATTCATTAGTTACGTATTTTCCATTATCATAGAATATTATTGTATTATATTATTATATTATATTATTATAGAATATCTAGTAAAGATACAGACAGAGAACTGACATGATACGCACGACTTGAGCTAAGGCTCAGACGGTTCTCCTGACGTGATACTTAACGGTAGTCCCAGGAGACCTTCCGTCGGACGTTGAAGCGGTTTTAGTGCGTGAGAGTCCCACACTGACTGGGCTTTCAACGCTTTCGCCTTCGTAAAAAAAAAAACGCTGGTTTTTTTAAATGCTTATTTAATTAAACTATTTGTTTTCTTTTGTAAAATAATCATACCATTGAAATTTTGCTAATGAAGAAGCTTTGCTCCTTTATTCTTTATTCTATTAGTTTCAAAAACCAATTTTTAACTAATATAAGTTATAACAAGATAGAAAAGTTCGGTTAAGACCGAAGCTTAAATACCCTCCACCTTTTGTAATTCTCTAAAAAATAAGCTCCTATTGCCATATTTATGTATTTCATGTACTTACGCAAATAGTGTTTTTTTAAATTATAGGCGTTTGCGTTATTCAATCACGCTCATTTTTGGCACAGTGTTGGATAACGGTACCACTTATAGTTATACTAAATTTCAACTTGATAGGCATAGTATTGTGCGATATATAATTTTTTTAAAAGATACAATTTTTTCGAGGTATGATGAGATTTTCGTTTATTGTGGGCGTGTCTCTTAACCGATTTTGCCCAATTTCAATATGGAACAGTGAAATTTAACTAAGAATACGTATGCAAAGTTTCAATTTGATATCTCAAAAATTACGTCCGTGAGAGTGCCAACAACAGACGGACACGTCTCAAACGATTTCTCTTTTCATGCTGATTAAGAATATATATGGTTTGTGGGGTCTCCGACGCTTCCTTCGATGTGTTGTAAACGGATGATCAAAATGAATATACCCTCTTCCCTAAGGTGGAGGGTATAAAAATAAAAGTAATATAAGTTAAATAAGTAAAAGTAAAAGGTTTAAAAAAAATATATATGAAAAAAGAATATATATATATATAGAATAATAAAAAGAAAAAAATTAAGTTAAGGACCAATGAATCTAATAGTTTGGTAGATTAAGTAAGTAATTTCTTATTACGTTAATTGAGTCAACGGACGGATCAAATAAAAAAAAATTGTCATTAAATGATTTACATAGGACTCGGAACGGACCAAACTGCTGGTGGTTTGTACGACAATGCGATAGTTTTATAGGAATATAATAGCGAGTTGACCTACTTGGTACATTAAAAGAAATATTCTCTAACAAGAAAGGGGACGATACAGTGCCACGAATTAACTTAACCATGAAAATAACACTCAACATGGTACGCCTTTTTTCAAGCGATGGCAAATTAATTAGTAACAGCCTACTTTCATAAGGAGGGAGAGAGCGACGAGTGTCCCAACCTAATCCACGAAGGGCACAAATGAGAAAATTTCTTTGGACTGACTCCAACAAATCAATCTGACATCTATAACTAGGTGTCCAGACAACCGATGCATATTCCAAAACTGGTCTCACTAAAGCAGTGAAAAGCCTTTTACAAATATAAGGATCCGTAAATTCCTTAGACCACCTTTTTACGAATCCTAATAATGACTTAGCCTTATTAATAGAGGTTTCAATATGTAAATTAAACCTTAGTCTAGTATCAAGTAGAACACCTAAATGTTTAAAAGTGTCAACACAAGCAAGCAAGTTATTATTGATATAGTAATCTGACGGAATGACAGTAACCCAGCTAAGTGACATTTTTTTACACTTATCTAAGTTCAAAAACATTCCATTAACAACACACCAATTAGCCAAGCACGACAGGTCAGACTGAAGAGAATTAATACAACCCGGACAACTAATACGATAAAAAAGTTTAACATCATCAGCAAACATCAAGACTTTAGAGCAATGAACGGACGTGGGACGGTCATAAACAAACAGCGCAAACAAAAGAGGCCCCAAGTGACTACCTGACGTAACTAAGACTGGCAACGATTAAATGACACACACTAAGTTCTGTTGGTAAGGTAAGTATAGAACCAGAGAACCAAGTTATCCGGAAAGCCCAAACGTCGAAGTTTAAATGTTAAAAGATTGTGATCCACTGTATCAAATGCTTTTGAAAAATCAGTAAAAATTACGTCCGTTTGTTTAAAATCAGAGAACGCTTGACATATATAATGCGTAAATTCCAACAAATTTGTTGAGATTGATTTACCCTGAGTAAAACCATGTTGGCAAGGTGAGAGTACTGATCTAATCGCTGACTTAAGACTCTTAGCTATTAAGGACTCAAACAATTTTGGCATCACACTTAGTTTAGCAATACTTCTGTAGTTCTCGACATTCTCCCTCGAGCCATTTTTATACAATGGTAAAATATGGCTGGTTTTCCAGACGGAGGGAAAATATCCTTGACTCAGAGTATAATTAAATATACGTGTTAGCGGAATATATAGAAAAGGAGCACAGTTTCGAAGAACACAAGAGGGAATTCCATCAGGACCAGATATAACAGAAAATTTTAGGGCAGAAAGGGAGGAAAGTACATCATCCTCAGAAAATAAGATTTGCTGAAAAATATCAAACTAACTTATCGGAAATGGATAACTATTGGATGAAATATTAGAACGAGAGTAATTCTTTTCAAAAAAGTCAGCAAATAAATCAGCAATCACAGATATATCTGATGATTCACAATTTCCGTAGCACACGGTCGGAAAGCTCCTAACTTTTCTTTTAGAATCAACAAAGCGGAAAAACGTCTTGGGATCAGAATACAGTTTATACTTTATCGAATTAATATACTCTGAGTAGCATTTATTTTTTAAAGCATTAAAATACCTTCTCATAGAAGAGTATCTAGTATAATCAACAAGTGAACCACTACGCTTAAACTTTTTGAATAGTCTCCTCTTTTTGTTACGGACATATTTAAGATTAGCATTAAACCAAACTGGACAAAGGGGGTTATAATTAGAATTGCAACGTCTGATCGGAACGGACACGGAAATAGCGAAAGATAAAACATTGTAAACATAATTTGAGGACTCATTATTGTAGTCAAGGTCCCACGCAAAAGTAGATAAAAGATTACATAGGTTACTATAGACAGTTTTGCCATATTGAAGGTAATGTATTGTATCTCGTGGTCTATTGATAAAACCACTACCGAACTCACCCAAGATTAATAACAATGTAGGATGGTAATGATCCTCAGGCTCCTCAAAGGGTAACGAACGCGAAACCATTATATTAATGTCACTTGAAAAAATCAAATCCAATAATTTATAATTACTATTATAAATTGAATTAAGTTGAAACAGAGAAAGTTCACAAATCAAATCAAAATAATCATTAAAAATAAACGGATATGAACTAGGCGTAAAATATCCAGGGTCTTCATTAAAAGACCACATGACATTAGGTAGGTTAAAATCACCTATAATAATTAACTTGCCAATATTCCTCAGACTGCGAAGAATGACTTGAACCATTCTAAGATGCTCTAAATAAATTGACACATCATACAAAGGTGGAATGTATGAGCACGCTATATATAACTTAGACTCCCCATATGTGACACTCACAAAAATATACTCGATATCAGAGGACGCAACTAACCTTGCAGGTAAAGAATTATGTACAGCAACCAGCACACCACCTCCCTTCTTAAACTTTCTATCAGCTCTAAAAATCTAATACTCAGCAGAAAAAACTTCACAATCGTTAACCCTTGGCTTCAGACAAGTTTCTCTAAACACAACAATATAATGTACACAGCTAATGGAGGCCAAAAATGTATTACGAAGCTTTGTATTAAGCCCACGGACATTTTGATACCGAATAGATGGCTTACTACTTAGTTTTTTGACAATGCAGCGGATTGATTCAGTGTAACCGGACTGTAACCAATAGGGTTCCCCTTTGGGCCAATACATGTTCTTGTACCAAATTTCTTTAAAATATCTCAAAAAACGCGAACTGTAGCTTGCGCACAAATTTAGATGAACAGACGGACATGGTTAAATCGATTTAGATTTTGATTCTAAATCGATCGATATAATTAAAGGTGGGTGTGGCATTTGCCGTTTATGAATTACAAACATCCGCACAAACGTAATTTACCCTTTTCTACAGGGTGGTGCAGGGTATAAATATGTATTGGCCCAAAGAAGAACCCTATTGAAAATGGATAGAATCGGACTATTTTTAGTAATAATAATAGAGGTTATTATACATTAAGTAGTGGTGGTCGGGTTTGACCGAATATAATATTTTCCCTTGTTTCAATATAAATATTTGCATTTGAATATTGTTTTCTTTTTCCCTTTTATACAACCATAAGCTAAGAATCGTGAATTTAATAACTTTAGTGATATAATTGCAACAAGAAATGCACAACATAAATACAAGAGCTTAAAGCTCTTAACTATGAATTGTAAAAGGTCAGCATAAAAAAGTTAAAGCTACGCCACACTATAAAAGTGAGAAAAAATTGTAAAAAAATATCTAATGTGATCGGAGCTCTTGACTGGGTAAGTTAGGCAGCAAGAAAAAAAATAAGTATTTTTTCTTCTCAATTTTAAAATCGGCAAAACGGCCATTATCGCTGTCGCCGCACCATCCAGCAATCCCGCAAGTATTAACCTGTGTTCGCTCTAGGACGCAATGGCTGCCGCTTTATTGTACCGCTCTGATACGGAGCGCCGGCATAAAAAATCTTTATATCTGCCATAAAATTTGACTTATAAACTTGATACATATTTATAGTTATATCATCTACCGATGTGGCAAAAATGAGCGGGGTCGATTAACAGACGCGCCCACAATTTACCAAAAATCATATAGCGTAAAAATTAACTTGCAAGCTGATACGTAATACATACATTATAAGAGGTCGTAATCACATACCTGTCACGTCCATTATTATAAGATATACTAAGATTTGGTCTAAGCCGAATTTAATTTAAATTAAGAAATTTATTGTCAGTCTTCCCGCTCATTTAAAGCAAAATTTTTGCTATGAAACTATAACTTATATTATACATACATAATAAAATTATATGTGTCGTTAAGTTAAATCTATTTCATAAAGTAAGAATTGAGCCAATAGTCATTGTTATGTATACAATAGCAACGACAACTTCATTCATTGCAATCATTTAGGTTGGTTAATAAAAATAAAAAAACATATAACTATCCGGCTAGTAAACAGATGAGTGTTAAATAACATTATGTGCGGGAGGGTGTGTGATGTCCTCCCTATAACTGAAACTACTAAAACCAGTAACAACAAACAATGTGTACGAGGAAAAACTTTATTATGTTGCCATCATATTATTTCATCTTTCTTTCATTTACACTACATTGAGAGAGGAGTGTAGTGTTAGCTACTCCCACATATTGTTGTCCGTACAATTATTGTTATTGGTACTAAAGCGTATATTTATTTAACTAACTATAGCTAATACGAAAACTGCAGGAAAATGTTTTGGCTAGAATTTTAAGTAGATAAAAATCTTTGTAATGTTGTAATGTTTCGTAAACAATTTCAATTAAAACAAGATAGAAAAGTTCGGTTAAGACCGAAGCTTAAATACCCTCCACATTTTGTAATTCTCTGAAAAATAAGCTCCTAATGCCATATTTATGTATTTCATGTACTTACGCAAATAGTGTTTTTTTTTAATTATAGGCGTTTGCGTTATTCAATCACGCCCATTTTTAGGACAGTGTTGGATAACGGTACCACTTATATATACACCAAATTTCAACTTGATAGGCATAGTATTGTGCGATATATAATTTTTTAAAGATACAATTTTTTCGAGGTATGATGAGATTTTCGTTTATTGTGGGCGTGTCTCTTAACCTATTTTGCCCAATTTCAATACGGAACAGCGAAATTGAACTAAGAATACGTATGCAAAGTTTCAATTTGATATCTCAAAAATTACGACCGTGAGAGTGCCAACAACAGACGGACACACGGACGGACATGTCTCAAACGATTTCTCTTTTCATGCTGATTAAGAATATATATGGTTTGTGGGGTCTCCGACGCTTCCTTCGATGTGTTGTAAACGGATGATCAAAATAAATATACCCTCTTCCCTAAGGTGGAGGGTATAACAAGTAAAAATGTTATAGTCGGTCAAGCCCGACCACTTAGTACCCCACACCACTTAGTTGTGTCTGTCGGCTGTATAAGTTATTTCGTGAAATACAATTATAAGGGAAGGGCTTCCAAAAATGGTCTGATCGGGTTATAAACTGACGTAGCCAAATATGAAATTAAAGACCTATTCTTCATCAAATTTTGTCCAAAAGTATTAAGAATTGCAATTTTGTATCACATAAAGATTTTCATTGTTAAATGACTTTATATGGGGCAGTGTTCTAATAATAGTCTAATCCAGTCCATTTTCAATAGAATTACTCTTTGGTAAAATACATGTTTTTGCACTAAATTTCATAGAAATATCTCCAAAATGTGACCAGTAGCTTGGGCACAAATTTACAATGAAAGGTAGACGGACATACGGACATGATTAAATCGATTCAGATTTTTATTCTGAATCGATGGTGGATGTGACATTTGCCGTTTAGAAATTACAAATATTCTCACAAACCTAATAGGTATACCCTTTGCCACAAATGGCGCTGGGTATAAATATTACAACTTTTTTTGTATTGCTAAACCAGACGTTAACTGTTCTACTTTTTATATACCATGCAGTATGTACATAAAGGAGTATTGTTCGTACGTATTGTACATCATAACAATACATTGTTACCAAAAAAAGTTCTAGTTGTGCTTAACATCAATTCTAAACTCAAAAACTATTTTCATAATAATTATATTCGTGTGCGCCTGTGCATGTTAAATTTAAATTTAAATTTCAATTCCATGTTGAGGTAATGAAAACAAAAGCAATCGTAAATTTTGATCTACAGTCACTTCTAGATTCTGCATGTAGGTCGGTTTTAAACCGATTTATCTGACTTAATTAAAGTGCGAAAAAAAGCGTGATCGGATAACAGATACGCTCACAATTTATAAATAACATAAACCTAAAATTTTGACTTCCAAGGTGATACTTCATACATATTATTAATTGGCGCAATAATGTTCTTGTCACTGCTACCGTTTGTATGTAGGTATTAACAATGGATTTGCCCTAATCCAAATTTAGTTTTCTTACTTGTTATACACTCCACATATGAGGGATAGTCTACTAAGTTTGTTACACCCACAAGGACGCTGCGGGGACCCCACAAAGTATATATATTCTTGATCAGTGTCGAAAAGTGAGTTGATCTAGAAATGTATGTCCATGTGTTCGTATGTCGGTCTGTTTTTGGCAATCTCACGGTGGTAAATTACGAGATATTGTGGTGAACTTTTGTACAGATACTTTTAGTTTATGTACGCAAATCGCTACTTAAAATGGGCAAAATCGGTCAAGGCCCACGGCCACGATCGATAAAAATATATATATATATCTGCCACAAAAATTAACCATTGAACTTGAAATTTGGTGAAGTTATTCCATCCAAAAATTGGCATGGTCGGATAATAAAGACGTTCACAATTTACAAAAAACTATACTCCAAATAAAACTAGAGTTTTAAGTTGATACGTCATATACACCGTATTAGAGAGCGTAATCACATACCTGTTACGCCCACTATCGTAGATGTGGAGGGTATTTAAGATTTGATCTAAGCCAAATTTACTTTTTTTACTTGTTAATTCTACTTCCTATTGAAAATGGACCAAATCGGGTAATTTTTAGAACCCCTCTCCATATAAGGTCCTATTATAAAGGAAGTTATTGGTCCTTTTGTGTTATTTATTAGTGAAGCATTAAAAGGTCTAAAAATGTTGAGAAATTTTTACACTCTTTCTATTAGTTCCCTTGTGGTATAAGTAACTACAACAGTTCTAAAACTTTGATAGGTGTTATATTTGATAAACCTTCAATTTAACTGATCAAATGCGGTGGCGGTGCAAAAAAAATTAAAAAAGGGGTAAGCCACAGCTGAATCGTTTTGAAGTCAGCGCAAAATTATTGCCACACATGGGAGACTTTCCTGCGCAAAATAGTTCACAAACAATTCAAGAAAATCAACCGTTCATTAGAACATTTTACCACACAGTCTGTATCCTATCTTAAGAATCTTTTAAAACAACACTTAAAACGCTTTACGTATAGTTTACATTTATTATTACAATAACAACTTGTATTTATAATTGAAATGGCTTTTTATGTAGAAGAGAAGTAAGTAATAATAACGTACTAACTGATGCCTACAAAGTAAAAGACTAAAAGTTACCATATTCCAAAAGAGATAAAACAAGGTAGAGAAGTTCGGTTAAGACCGAAGCTTAAATACCCTCCACCTTTTATAATCCTCTAAAAATAAGTTCCTATTGCTCTATTTATGTATATGACTATTTCATGTACTTACGCAAATGGTGTTTTTTTTTTAAATTATAGGCGTTTGCGTTATTCAATCACGCTCATTTTTGGCATAGTGTTGGATAACGGTACCTCTTACCATTATATACCAAATTTCAACTTGATAGGCATAGTATTGTGCGATATATAATTTTTTAAAGATACAATTTTTTCTAGGTATGTTAAGATTTTTGAGTGCCAACAACAGATGGACACACGGACACACGGACGGACATGTCTCAAACGATTTCTCTTTTCATGCTGATTAAGAATATATATGGTTTGTGGGGTCTCCGAGGCTTCCTTCGATGTGTTGTAAGCGGATGATCAAAATGAATATACCCTCTTCTCTAAGGTGGAGGGTATAACAAAATGGCTTCAATTGCAATTACTTTTAAAATGCAACAATACATTTTTTGGATGTTGTTGTTGCTGAGAGGACATAAATATACTTGCTGGAAACTGTTGGTTTAATTTTTTGTAAAAGCTTTCAACTTTCTATTTACGAGCAACAACGACTGAACGAATGAAAATTTTCTGTGTGCTGATGGTGATTAAGGTAAGAGTGCCAACATTGTCAACTATACTACGTACATAGCTTAAGAGCAGGTGTCCAGTGGTGTTGATTTTATTTGAAATATATGCTTTTAAATACTTATTTATTAAAGTCCTCTTAAAAAGCATGTGTGTGTGATGCATGCGTGAAGCATCTTTGTAACATGTTAAATATTTTGTTTAAGCCTCTGCGTTCTCTATTTTAACCGTATCGTCAGCTTCAATCGCTTTACTTTTGGCCTGTTTATATTCCACTGACCCATAGTAGCTGTCTAACTCAATAATATCCACAATACGTTCTACATCATCCAAATGTGGTGGTGCTGGGACAATTACCGTTACAATGCCATCCTTGGAGAAGGTCGCCTTTGCCTGGGTAGCATCATAATTTCTGGGCAATTTATATTTCCGTGTAAAAGCTCTTGTAATGCACAAATCCGGCGCCTTATTAGCTCGATCATGTTTATGTTTACCCTCCAATATTAAAGTATCATTATTTCTAATCCTTAACTTTAACTCACTGCATTGAAAATGATGAGCATCCAATATTATTTTGAACGTTCCTTTACCGCAAGAATTTGCCTCCTCCCCCGTTTCTATGTAGGCAACGCCAGTCAAACAAGAACGATGACACCAAGGCGGCTCTTTCAGCGAACAATCACTGTGGCAAAAATCCCAATCGAAATTATGAAAAGAGGAGAAGAAACGACGCCTCAACGGGCACTTGAAGTTGTAAAAGTGATCAAATGATGACCAGGGCCAGAAGTGATTATGATGCCAATCCCAATCCCAATCCCAATGCATTATTAATTAAAATAGTGTCGATCTCATCAAATGTTGTGTCAAATATGTAATAGCTGAACAAACAGGTATTTTTTAGTTTAGTTAACACTAAAAAAAATTGTTGTCACCTTACGTGGCGGTCGCTTTAGTCGTACTGCTGTTATCTGCAATTCTAAAAACTTCAAGTTGTTCCGCTTATTTTTATTACGATTTTTGCTTTGTATGCAAGTGTTCTTTGCTATATACACACACATCTACATAAGTATATAGTGCTTAAGTGGTTCACAATATGGCACATACTATACCTAGTAGTAGTGGTGGTAATAGACTAGTTTGGTGTGCCGCCTGTACGGCAGCTGCATGTTAAAATGCTAGCAGCCTTGACAACTTTGTTGTAGTAACGAAAACATATGCGGATGTTATATTTGTGTTACGTATATACACACAAATGTATGTATATATTGTTGCTGCTTTTATTTTCTCCCATCAACTTTAGCACGGTTAAACTCTTTCGTTATTGTACGGCTGAAATCACCTCATCTCACGCTCCAACTAATACCTCTTATGTCCTTTAAATATGCACATATACTATGAAGTAAACATTTTTGCAACACCAACACTAGGACACACATACACATACACACACCTGTAAATACACACGCACATAGTATTGCCAACGAAATGGAAAAACTTATCTGCCCGTAAAATAGTTGTATGACCAACACAAAATAAATGTTTCTCCATAAAAATTATTTGCAATTTGTTAAAAAAAATCTCGAACAATTCACCCTTTTTGATTACACACACCTACATTTTAGTGTTGGGGACAGCTTAACTGACGCACCAGTGTAAACGTACTGTCAGTTTTTCATATTGAGACATTTGATTGTTTTCGAAAAGTTTTAAATCCTCGAGGGATCTAAAAACAAAGTAATAGATTTTCTTTGTATTTATACGCTGCACCACTTGTGGCAAAGGTATATTAAATTTGTGCGGATGTTTGTAAATTCCTTCACTTGTACCGACCGATTCAGAAACAAAATCTGAATTGTAAATCAATCATGTCAGTTTGTCCATCATATTTGTGTAGAAGCTGTAGGTAACATGTTTTAGGATATTTCGATATAATTCGGTACAAGAACATGTATTGGCTAAAAGAGGAATATTGTTGAAAATGGACCATTTTACAATGAACGTCTTTATATGGTACAAAATTGCAATTCTTAATATTTTTGGACAAAATGTACAACTAACCTAATTGTACTATAATTTAAGATGTATGGTTGGGCTTGACCTACCATAACATTTACTATTTTAATAAACAAAATTATTTTAATAAACTAATAAAACGTATTGTTTGAAAAAAACTCTACATAAGAATCTAAAAATATTTTCAATATTTTCAACCATTTCAATTCCTTGTCGAACACTTGGTTTTTATTACCTTTTGTTAAACAATACTAAAGAGTACTTTAGAAATCCGTGTTATTTAAGGACCTGATTTAATTAATTAAGTAAATGGTTATTACTAAATTGTATGTAGGCATGCCTACAATTTTTTATTTATGGTCGTAAATTTCGACATACAGAACATCGTTTAAAAGAGAACGCCATAGTGGTGGAGGTCCTTAGAATAAGGGCATCTGATAAATTTCTTCACTAGGTATATACTCGTATGTGTATACCAAGTTCCACTATTGCAGCTTTTTGCTTGTGGCTGAATTAAGAAATACTAAAAAAACGTGTCTCCGTTCAAAGAAGCCCTTAAAAATGGAAAATTCTATTTTGCAACTGTAACATAATAAGAAGAGAAGTTTGTGTGGGAAGAAACCTTAAAAAGTTGGCTTTTTTGAAATTGAAAACCTTTAGGTCAAACATCATCATGGAACAACATATGATAGTTGGATGTAAAAGTAAGATAAGGTTGACCTAATAAAAGTAAAGTCTGCTAACTTCCAATTGGAACCGAAGTTCGATACAAACCTAGAATTAGAAAGAATGAAGCGTCAAATTACGAACAACTAAGAACTAATCAATGCATAAACACTTGTAAGAAACGGGCCTTTAATCTAAGTGAGGGGCGTATACTACGTTTGCTTTTCCGTTTGCTTTTCCGTTTGCAATACCTCATAGAAGGCGGCCATGTCTGAGTTGATCTAGACATACTTGTCCGTGTATATGTCGTTGTTGTCACTCTCACAGTTGTAAATTTTAAGGCATGCCTACAATTTTTTAAAAACCAAACTTGGCACAAAATGCTGCTTACGTGCTGCGTGGCTGCAGAGGACATGGAGGAGGTTAATTTAGATTTGTTCTAGTTCTTGACTTGATTTTTATCTAGCCTAGGCTTAAAAGCGGCAATAGTAAAAACTCTTATTGAATAAATTGAAATATTTTTATCCAATCCTGTATAATACAAAATTTGTATGACTACACCTTATGATATGTGTACATGTGGCTACCCAATAAACATTTCCTGTGCGATGGCAACTCTAATATTATACTACAACACATTATCATTCATCTACCCGTTATTCCATGGAGCATATGCCGTTTCCTTCGCTTTCTTTCTTTTCTAGTTTGTTTTAAATATTTGCTGGTGCGATTGTTTGATCAATACTGCTTGTTGTTGTTGTTATTTTGTTTAAATACTAACAAGTACCATCGAGTAACCAAGTATGGCGTAGTGTTAGTGTACTAGATAAAAATAACCTTTTAAATATATGTATGCTATAGCTCCAATATGTATGCACTGCATGTTGCAAACGGTGTTGCTTGGTACCTGCGCTCTTTTCTCTATTAACATTAATTTTTATAAATACTTTCCGTTTCATTCTGCCTTTACCTGTTAACCAGCATCAAGGGTAACGAAGGAGTATTTTTAGCTAAAGAAATACCACCTTTTCATTTTTTGCGTCCTTCTCCTCTTTCCATGTTATAGGCACATAAAATATATAGTAGTCATAAAAAATATATGTATTGTACCGTAACACAGTAATGTGCGAATTAATCAAATTTGTGACCTTCACACTACGGTTCTGAGTTGTTAATAAGTCGACAGCGTGGCGTACGAAAATAAAAAAGATTTCATAAAAAGCGTGTGAGCGATATATTGATAAAAATGTTTATGGTGCTTGTTTTTCTTTTCTTTTTTCAGTTAGTGTACCCAACTAACCCCTACTTAATTAAGATTGCATTAATTTTATTTTTTTTTTTCAAAAATATCCATTTTAAGGGAGAAAAACATTTTTTATCATATGGGTAAAAAATTTGATGGTATGGTTGGAGTTTAGATTAAATTTGCAACACAACTGGCAATAATTGCAGCTTTGTTCAATTAAAATACCAACAGTGCTTGCGGTAACTATGTACCCTAATTAAAATTTGCCATAAATATGCATAACCATGGCATCCGTATAATAGTATTGAATATGTGTTTAATACTAATGCTAACGAATGACGGCTTTTCTATACAAACGCTCTCTAAGTCTTTAAATCGTTAGCAAAGCGGCATTTAATGCCGATGTTTGGTGTACAAATAGTCCCTGACAATCAAATGTAATTATTAATTATCATTCAAACATAAATACATTGGTGTTACATATAATCTAAGAGATAAGTTTTTGAAAGCATACAAGTCTTAAAGTGAATGTTGTTAATGTCTATACCACAAACAAGTGTTTCAACGAATGAGGGATACACGTAGACACCATTAAATCGAATCATTTTTGATGATGATCAAAAACAATAATTTTTGTTGGGCATCTGAAGCTCCTTCTGTCATTGCATACGCGATGGCAAACGCATTAAAAACATAGCATTACAAAGCCTTACAAGCTCAAAATCTCATTCGCCTGCCGAACCAACCCCGACTTTTAGGATAATATTTTTAACTATCGGTGGGTTACCAGAGTCCCATGTGACGGACCAGTTCAAATTCCATCTAAAAACTCTTTCCCTTTTCTCCTCAGCTGAAGCCAAAGCTTTAGTCAACTCGTTACTAAAGAAACTGGAGGAACAAGGCCGTAAATTTTGAGATATTGAGCTGAAATTATGTATTTCATTTGGTATGAACATATACAAATATTAGCTTAATGGGCGTGGTCAGATAACAGGCACGCCAAAATTTGACTTTAAAATAAATGGCGATGATGCTTTTGTTTTGTTGGAGCGTTCTTCGATCGATATTTCATAATTATAATAACCAATCGATTTGAAATTTAATGCTGGTAAAGAACACGTAAGGTCTCTGGTGCTTCTTTTTGTTGAGTATTAAAAACGTTTTGACAATCCTCAAGATGGTGGCTACAATGAAATTATACATACATACTAAGCGCGTTTTTAGGACTTTTGCAGATGTTTTTGAGCAATTTCACTTGCACTTGGTAATCACATTAGTAAGGCAATGCTAACGATTTAGAAAGAATAACTAACAAGTTGATAATGAAATCGTACCTACTGACTTGTTGCGTCTGCTTAAGTGTAAACATGTTTTAATTATAAAGTGCAAATGTGTTTTTATACTCTTCACCTTAGTGATGAGGGTATACTAAGTATATTCTTCCGTTTACAACACCGAGAAGGAGACGTCAACGAATATATATTCTTGATTAGCATCAAAAACTGAGTCGATTTGGACATGTGTATGTGTGTCCATGTGTCCTTGTGTCTGTCTGTTTTTGGCAATCTTACGGTCGTAAATTGGGGGATATTGGGGGAACTTTTGTACAGATACCTTTAGTTTTTGCACGCAGATCGCTATTTAAAGTGGGCAAAATCGGTCAAGAGCCACGCCCACAATCAACAAAAATATATTTATCTGCTATAAAAATTGAGCTATAAACTTGAAATTTGGTACTTACATTTCTATATATTAGCTTCATTGATATGCCAAAAATGGGCATATTCGGATTGCAGAGACGCCCACAATCAATAAAAATCTTTATATTTACACAAACTTGAACTTGGAACTTGAAATTTGGTATGCGTATACATAATTATCCCATCCACTGATGTGCCAAAAATGGGCGTAGTCGGATAACAGACACACCCACAATTTACAAAAAACCACATTCAACGTAAAAGTAGGCTTGCATGCTGATACGTAACACATACACTATTAGAGGGCGATATATATCTATATTTGCCACGCCCACCATTGCGTAGGTGATGATTTTAGAGAGGTTTAAGATTTGGCCTAAGCCAATATTTAGTTTTTTTTTGTGGGCGCGTCTTTTAATCGATCATGCAAAGCAAAATTTTTGTGGCAAAACTAAATAGATTTTTGTTTATTGTGGGCTTTTAAACGATTTTGTCCAATTTAAATAGTGATCTGCGTGAAAAAACTAAAAGTGGCTTGGTATCTCTAAATTTATGACCGTGGACGTACGGACGTACAGACACATGCTTAGATAGACTCAGTTTTTTATAACTTTTTATAAACTTAGTATACCCTTATCTTATGCAAGTGGTTATCCAACACCTTATAATATTAAAATTAAGTTGATGACTGACAATGATGCTTAAAAATGGCGAAATATTTTTTTTATTTAATTCATGTTAAATTAGAAACATACTAAAAATTATTTTTTGTTTACTTGTTGGCTAAATACGCAGTCACTACATTTGAAATCAACAGTTTATTTAGAGTGACACATGCAGTCGTACGTGCAGATTCGGCTAAATCGTTTGAAGATAATCAAATATATGGAAGGTACCTGAAACTTTCTTTGGACGGTCATTACATGTGGAGGGCATAACAAGGGTCCACATTTAGAACAGTCAATTATTTTGTTAATTCACTAAACTTTATTAAAAATATTACGAATTGTGAATTTTCGTCCCATAAAGGCCTTTTTGTGTCAAATGGGCGGATGTGGGTAAACTCAGATTTTGATTCTTATCTAAACTAAAATTATTAACGTTTTTTGAATTGAGGACATATATCGACCACACGACATTTACGTTTTGTCAGAATCAATTTAATATTCCAACATAAAGCAAAAGCTAATTGCAGTCAGCATATAACAGGAGGAGATTTTAGTTTATTCTATGTGCTATATATGCTTTTATTTACATAGATTCCCTTGTGATTTCTTTCACGTTGCAACTCCTTCACTCATTCTCTTTCAAACATCAACAAATCATTCGAAATTCTTTAAAAAATCAAACCAAAATCCTTTATGCCCTTCTGCCACAATTACTTTATGCTCATTCTAACACGTACATATATGTGCATATAGTTTAATAATGTTTCATCTGCTCGTCAGTTGGAGAGTCAATCCCTTCGATTTAATCAAGTGCAAGAAATTCCCTTATTTCCGCTTATTTAAACTGATTTGCGAAATGATGCACAATACGGGCATAATAAAACAGAATGGAAAGAGTTATGAAGTTGTACTCGTTGTGAGTAGTAATGGTAACGAGTGTGATTACATGAGCATGGAATTTACGTTTTCGGCTTTGACGTTTTATATAAAAAGGATAACGGACGCCCTGAGCTAGGGGAAGAGGTTGGTGGTTGATTTTTTAGGAGATAATCTGCGAACGATATTGTCGAGAGTCATACGATTGTAAAGTATGAATTGTTGGAAGCAATATTTATCATATTATTGTATTATTGTATTATTTGCAAGAATTTAAACTTCAACTTTTATGTTAGGTGTCAATTTTACGTTTCATCTTTACATTGAACGAAATCGTTCAAGTGCACACCTGTAAGTATTGCTCTAAGGTGAAGTGTGTGTTTGCATATATATAATGTAATTCACATATTAGCTGAATTAGTTCAAATGCACATATGTCAATGCTTTGTTTTGAACTTGTTGCATATTTAGTTTAATGTCTCAAATGACTTGAATAATCAAAATGTTATTGATTTGACATTTCATCTACCTTGTAGCCTTTGAAGCATTAACAGCAATACCATCCTTATACCATTGAAATAACATGCGCTGGGAACCTTGTGCTGTGCATGATAAAACAAATTCACTATCCTCACGTATTGGCGGTTTATGATTAAGCGATAGATCCTATAAATTTAACCGAAAAACCACAAAACAATGAAAAAATTGTTTAGTTGATTATTGGTCTCACTTACCGTCAAATTCAAGGGAGGATTCTCATCAAACAAGTGGTAATTCGATACCAATGTAATATTACCAATGCGACCACGCTCCACCATACGTATGATAGCTTCTCGTATACGATTTGAATCCGTTTTAATGCCAAAGAAATGGAAAGTGATGTCTAAACGATCTAAACGGTTTGAAATCAACTCCAAATCACTTATTTTAGTAATGTTAAAGTTGCGTAGAACACGAGACAACTGCAAAGACATATAAAACAAAATAAAACTAACAAATTAAAAATTAATGCCTTAATATTGCCACCAACATAAAAATATTCAACGAAATTCATTTTGATTAAATATTGTGGTAACGGGATTTGGGGACACCCCATTTTTGTGAATGTAATTTTTGGAGAACAATTTTGTTTGATTTTCTTTTTGTCAGATCATCTATGGACGACTATTAAATAAAGTAAGAAATGAGAGACATGCAGTTACCGTCGCTATATGCATAAAACACACCGTTTTAGAAATCTCCAATTTATTCAATTGCGCCCGATCATTCGTACATAAGGTTCATCGTGAATTGGAAACATCAGCTGGCGACGTAGAAACTGTTGCAAAAAACAAAAAACATGAGGAACGTTTGGACACTACTAGAAATACACAATTTGTCTAACAAGTGCAAGAGATCGTTGACGAAAGCTTTTGAAAGCCAATGAGGGCCTTTGCGGGGGACCTAAATGCCCATGGGTGCCTCCGTTATACGTCAGAGGCTTATTTGAGGAAAACGTTCCCCATATTATGCGCACGTACCGGACGCACTCTATATGTATATATTCTTTATGCAAAATTAGTTATATCGCACAACGACAACAATAGTGTCACAACATTTTTAAGTAAAAAGGGCTATATTAGGAATGCAGTAAATCTATGATACCCACCATAATCACCCTCTCTCTGCCAAAATACATTACCACTATATTACTACTCTAAATAATAAGTAAAGTATACCTCATATTTTCTTGAACAAATGTGCCTTTTGGGGCGTGGCAATATTAATATTTTTTCCCCAAATAGAAAATACTTACCCAATGATTTTGAAAAGTTTCAATTTTTCCCTCATATAAATCGAAATAAACACATCATGGATGAACACGCCCGCGTGAGCTTATTTTATTATTTAGTATTTTTTAGTCATTTCGATGCGCCCATTTCGGTTCTATAACTAAAGAGCTATTATATGTGGGAAACTTCAACTCTGTAGCTCTATTTTTAGAGCGATGAACGATGTTACGCAAATGTGTGCCTTTTAATCAATTTTGCTCACTCTAAATATGGACCTCTTCATTTGAACTAAGAAGGCCTACTCTAAGTTTTATGTCAATATCTCAATTTTGATGAAAATCAAAAATATATATGTATGTAGGCCTTTATATTCTGGTGATCTTTCCATCTTGGTGCAGATATAGGATTACATAATATTATAATTAGTAATTGACATATCAGGCATTAATTATGTCTGCAGGGGATTCTCACAATTTTTCATATCACTTTTTTTTATCACAATCCCATTCTTATTACTTTTATTTTTCGCCTTTCCATAAGTTTTTCAGCAACATTTTATACAAACATCTTTTTAGCATCTTTAATTAGCAGCATTTACATATTTGAAATAGAAAATTCTTTAGAGATTTTCTCGCAAAACTTACACAATCTGGCAACTATTTGTTAGTGCACTACCATTGCTATTGTTACAGAATATTTCTTCTTATTGATTCAGTGCATATTTTTTTGTTAAATTAACAAGTGAATGATGGAGCAAATGATAAAAAGTTTTCATTTTATAAAGAAAACATTTGTGTCTAAACTAGAGTCTTGTGCCTATTGGCAGTAATTGTCTGACAGACTTAAGAGCAGTGTGAGTCGTATAAATTCAAAATTCATTTAATTAGGAAAATGACTAGAGAAGTAGGAGTGTTGTTATCAAATGTGTTTGAATAAATCTTAATTAGGAAAATTCATAGTGCGTGTGATTATATAATTGTAAATATTTGTGAGTACGAAATTTAAACAAATAGAAATCAACACTATTTTTTATTAAAATTCTATTGGGCTCTGTTTTGGATCCTGAGTATTGCCTAAACCACAAAAACAGAGATGTGGGTGCTTTACAATACTTAAAAACATTTTCAAGTTATCAGTTTTTGCATTATGTTGTTTAGTTTGACTTCAATTAGATATCAATCTTTATAGCTTTTATTGTACCCTCCACCTTAGTGATGAGGGTATACTACGTTTGTTCTTCCGTTTGCAACACCTAGAAGGAGGCGTCAGAAACACTATAAAGTACATATATCCTTGATCAGCATCCTGAGTCCATTTAGACATGTAAGTACGTGTGTCCGTGTGTCTGCCCGTTGTTGGTATTCTCATAGTTGTTTTTAGTTTTTGCACGCAGATCGTAAAAAAATGGGCGTGGTAGGATAACAAACACCAACAAAAAACAAAAATTGATTTATTTGCCACAAAAATTTATCTTTTAATTTGAAGTTTGGTGTGTATATCTATAATTGATTCGTTCATAGATGTTCCAAAAATTAGCGTGTTCGAATAACGGACAAGCCCACAATTTGCAAAAAACCATACTTATCGTAAAAATAGACTTGCAAACTGATACTTAATACATACATAATTAGGGGCGCATTATATATATATATTTGCCACGCCCACCATTGTGGATGTGGAGGGTATTTTAGATTTAGACTAAGCCAAATTTAGTTTCATTACTTGTTATTTATAAAGATGGTTTCGAAAAATGGCTTGAAACTTTTTCGCTTTTGGGTAAAATGCAATACAAAAGTACACAGTGGAAGACATTTAGACAAAAAGTAAAAAACTACAATAGGTTTAGACCGACCAAGATTACATTGGAATATATATTCGAAATTTGTCAGTTTTAGTCATGCATTGTAAACGTTACGGAGGATTGGAGAGATAAAAACGACTTTTTTCTAACGCGTAACAGATTTCCTCGAAAAATTTATCTGCAAATTTGTATAAAAAATAAGATATTAACGTGCGGCAAAAATAATTATTCTTAACCGAAGCTTGAACTTCAACTTAATCTTTTGCATATTTTAAACTTTTCTCTTGTTTTTTGAAGAAAAGGGGGCTGCTGCTCCTTGGTTTTCTGTTCCTCCAGTAGTTGGAAAATTTCGCTCATTTTATAATTTATTTTTACTTTTATTTCATTCAAATGAACCGTTCAAACAGTTTTGCTCTAATGTGACTTTAAAATAAATGGCGATGATGCTTTCGTTTTGTTGGAGCGTTCTTCGATCGATATTTCATAATTATAATAACCAATCGATTTGAAATTTAATGCTGGTAAAGAACACGTAAGGTCTCTGGTGCTTCTTTTTGTTGAGTATTAAAAACGTTTTGACAATCCTCAAGATGGTGGCTACAATGAAATTATACATACATACTAAGCGCGTTTTTAGGACTTTTACAGATGTTTTTGAGCAATTTCACTTGCACTTGGTAATCACATTAGTAAGGCAATGCTAACGATTTAGAAAGAATAACTAACAAGTTGATAATGAAATCGTACCTACTGACTTGTTGCGTCTGCTTAAGTGTAAACATGTTTTAATTATAAAGTGCATATGTGTTTTTATACTCTTCACCTTAGTGATGAGGGTATACTAAGTATATTCTTCCGTTTACAACACCGAGAAGGAGACGTCAACGAATATATATTCTTCATTAGCATCAAAAACTGAGTCGATTTGGACATGTGTATGTGTATACATGTGTCCTTGTGTCTGTCTGTTTTACACTCCCACAATTTATAAAAATCCATATTCACTATAATCGACTTGCAAGCTGATACGTAATACATACACTATTTGGCTTAGGATTCCTAAACGGCAAGTGCCACACCCACCTTCAATTATACCGATCGATTCAGAATCAAAATCTGAATCGATTGTCCGTCTGTCCGTCTGTCAATGTAAATTTGTTGATAAGCTACAGGTCGCATTTTTTTAAGATATTTGGATGAAATTTAATACAAGGACATGTATTGGCCCAAAAGGGAACCCTATTGAAAGTGGACCGGGTTGGACCATTTTTAGAACCCCTCCTTATATGAGGTCCTATTATTTTATGAGATATTTCGATGAAATTTGGTACATAGATATGTATTGGCCCAAGGAAAAAAAATTTTGAAAATGGTTAGGATCGGACCATTTTTAGAACCCCTCCCGATATAAAATTTTCTGATTTCATAAATAAACAAAAAAAAATTAGGAGTAGTACAAAAAATAAAACTTCATTTATCAAAGAAAAAAATTAAATTGAATCAAGTGGTGTAACGTATTTGATGGTCGGGCTTGACCGACTATAATATTTTCACTTGTTTTACGTTGAATAAGTTATTTTGAAATTTGATATGTAAATCAAATTTTAAGTTGATTGCTCATATTTTGTGACATATGTAAGGGTTTTTCTTAATTGTGGGCGTGTCTGTTATCCGACCATGCCCATTTTTTGCACATCGATGAAAGAACAATATTTATAGGTATACATGCGAAATTTCAAGTTTATTACTCAATTTTTGTTGCAGATAAATATATTTTTTTATCGATTGTTGGCGTGGCTCCTAACGGATTTTGCCGATTTTAAATAGCGATCTGCGTGCAAAAACTAAAAACAACTATGAGAATACCAACAACAGGCAGACACACGGACACACGTCTAAATGGACTCAGTTTTTGATACTGATCAAGGATATATGTACTTTATAGTGTTTCTGACGCCTCCTTCTAGGTGTTGCAAACGGAAGAACAAACGTAGTATACCCTCATCACTAATGTGGAGGGTATAAAAATAGCTGAACGCTTTTAAAATACTCTTGAAAGTTTATAGTTTTTTTTCTGATGTTTTTGGGTTTGACGGCAGGTATTCTAAGCTAGTCACTCCGTTTGCAATATTCAGGGAGAGGTATCAGGACCCTACGAAGTACATATATATATTCGTGGACACTATAAAAGTCTGAATCGTTCTAGCCACGTCCGTCCGCAAATATTGAAATATTGTGCTCAAATTAAGTACATATTTTATTATTTGTTTTTTTGAGACGCCTATTTTGGTTCCAAAAGTACTACGTGCTGTGAAAGTTCCTTTTCAATTTGGGCGAAAGTTCACGTCCACAATGGACAAAATTTGCAACACATATTAATAGTTACGCTATTTGTTCCAAAAGTGAGCTACGTCCGAATGTAGGCAATTTAAAATTTTAATTTCTGTCAAGAAAACCCATATTAGGTGAAGAATATGATGCGGAAGTTGATATGTCAAAGTCAACTTTAAGCACTTCTACTTGTTTCCTTTAAACTAATTACTAATTTTCGACAAAATATTCCAACACTTACAGGTCTTTTGCGCTATTTTTTCTTATCATTTCTTCCTCTGAAGCCATGGATTTAGATGGCGTTTTACTTTTCAATTACTTTCATTTACGTTTTCCTTGCATACCCATAAGAGCATTTTCATTGCTGTCCCCTTCTACCTTTGTAAGTCTTTGATCGTTCAAAATTCTTCAGTAAAGCCATTTTATTTGTATGCATTTCGTATAAAATATTGCTTGAATAAATGCAATTAAAATTGTTTACATTTTTAAGCGCATTATTGTATTTAATTATATCTCCTCGGTTTTGATTCGTTATTTTATTAAAATATTTTTATGCTTTACAAGGTTTATAATTGATATTCATTTAGTATGTTTAACACGTTTTATATTATTTGTAAAATCTTTAAAATCCCAATTATTGTTACAAATTTATTTCATATTAAAATAGTAAAAAGTACAACATTCAGATTTTCACTAATTACACCGAAAAAATTTATAAAACATTTGTATGCAAATCAAACATTGGAATATTTGTGCTAAAAATACGCTGCGAAATCTTTAATTCAGACAAATTACTGTTTGTTTGCAATGAAAGTGCTTTACAACTTAAAATTCGTATGCGTTTAGTTTTCCAATTTGGAAGCGCTTCCTGAAACTAAAGTGTGGCTTGGGCAAATTTGTGATTGAATACACGTATATTTATAGTATATTACAAGTTCTAAATGACACTGACGCGCCTCAAGTTTAAAATTTAAGACAAGTAAGAAAGCTAAATTTGGCTTAGGCCAAATCTTAAATACCCTCCACCTCCACAATGGTGGGCGTGGCAAATATATATATGTTGCGTCCTCTAAGAGTGCATGTCTTACGTATCAGCATGCAAGTCTACTTTTACGTTGAATATGGTTTTTTGTAAATTGTGGGCGTGTCCGTTATTCAACTATGCCCATTTTTAGTACATTCATGGATGGGCTAACCATAAATAAGTGCACCAAATTTAAAGTTCACAGGTTAACTTTTGTGGTTGATAGATAGATTTTTATCGATTGAGGGCGGGTATGTTATTTGAATATTTTTGGCACATCGATGAAGCTTAAATTTATAGATGTACATGCTAAGTTTAAAGATTATAGCTTAATTTTTGTGGCAGATAAATAGATTTTTGTCGATTGTGGGCGTGGCTCTTGACTGATTTTGCCCCCATAAAATACCGATCTGCATGCAAAAACTAAAAGTGCCTGTAAAAAATTTCAGTTTTATATTCCAAAATGTACGTCCGGGATGCCAACAACAGACGGACACACGGACACCCGATCAAGAATATATATACTTTATAGGGTCTCTGACGCCTCCTTATGGAAGTTGCAAACGGAAGAACAAACTTAGCATACCGTTACCACTAAGGTGGAGAGTATAAAAATCCTGAGATTCATATGCTTGCCAAAATAAATAAATAAATTAAGTTGCAGGGTCTTGCAGTAATACTTTGTAATGCTAAAAAGTCAAATTCTCTTCCATTTGGCTTGGGCCGAATCTTGGATATCTTTCATAGTTATAGGCATAATGATGCATGTCTGTCATGATTTTGTTCCAGATCAAAATAAATATTCTTTATGAGGTCACTGAATCATTCTTCTGATAGTTGCCAAGGTAATGACAAAGTTAATGCCTTTCTAGGGATCTACCTATTCGTATATATGTTTACATCTATTTAGATACATATTTCCTGTAAAAACTCATAAAACTTATGTTTTATAAATCAACCAAATATAATAAAAAAATTTATGTGTGGTACGTAAGCAAATAAAAAATACAGATAATTGTTGTGATAAATAAAAACTAACTCCTACTAACGCCTTATAATATAATATTTAAATAGCAGTATATTGTTTTTCTGCTCGCCCAAAGAGTGTACATATATATTTTGGCTCGACATCGCATTCTGATTTTATTTAGTCCTTTTGTCTAACTTTGTGTCTGTGACACTGTAGCTATCCCAAAAATTTACATGTCTAGCTGGTTTTCATATATTATTAATATGTATACCCTAAACCACTTCTCTCACCACTTAGGCGGACGTTTGTAACTCCTAAATGGGTAAAAAGAGTCTGTTCATCCTGGTTGTCCGCGTAAATTAGTGCGCAAGAATTTCGCCACGGTTTTTAAGATATTTCGATGAAATTTGTTAAAATGGTGTATCTTGACCCATGGCCAAGCACTATTGAAAGTGGTTTAAATTGGACCAATTTGTGTGTGTACTTACTTAGGACCCCTCCTCATAATAATATTTTAAAATAATAGCCTTATTCTGAGTATACTCACAGAGGTATCATTAATCACAAAAAATATTTTTATTAAACGTCAAGTCGATTTGAGATTTTTTCGTATTCTGAGAACAAATCACAATTTTGGAGACCTCAAAATTAATCGCAAAATTGTTATATGCTCTCGAGCACATATTTAAACATATTATAAGAAAATTTTAATTTTTTAATATAAAAAAAAAAAAATGGAAGAAGAAATTGTTGCAGTAATATTATGCAACATTATTGTAAAAAAGCAAAAATAAGTTATTTTAACCAATTTTATCAAATGTATAATGCATTATTTATATATTAGATTGCAACGAAAACGTATTTTGCGAGCTCTAAGAGATCACAGCAATGTTTTCAAAATTGAAGGCTACTTTTACAAAATTTTTTAGAATCCCCAAAACATTAGTAAGACATCACAAAGCACATATATTCTCCGTCAGCATAAAATTCTAAAATAATTTAGTCTTGAATATCTGTCCTTGAGCATGTCTGCTGTGAATTTTCAAATTTTTGAAGTCTTTAGAAGGTTTTAAAAAGGTTTTTCACTTAAAAAATTTAATCAATATTACATCCATAAGCATCCTGTCCAGTCGTATTTAGAGTCAAATAAAACTCTCTTTCATTGTTATATACTACCTTTTTTAAGGTCAAAAATTTATCGACGACAGGAGACTTTTACAAAATTATCAATAAGTGACCATGCCGGGTGTGGTTTTTCTAGTTGTTGTGCCAACAGCAAATTTTGAACGGGAACTTATTTTCAGTGGTAAGTTTTATCTTTGATTAAAGTTATTTTATATAATTAAAGCATATATTTAAGAGGCTCTAGACAACAAAAATAATATATTTATGAAATAATAAGAATACTATATGTAGAAGCAGTTAACTTATTATTGTAATACAAAGAAGTATTTTACAATAATCCACTTCTAGTGTTTTATTACATATTATTATACTAAGTTTGTTATTTCGTTTCCAACGTAAGAGACAGTACACAGTTTATATATTATGTTATGTTTATGAATAGTCAGTATCAAAAACTGAGTCGTTTTAAGCTTGTGCATCCGTACGTCTGCCTGTCTATATAAATTTGTGCACAAGTTACTGTAGAAGTTACTGGTCACATTTTTAATATATATTTGATAAAATTTGGTACAAGGACACGTATTAACCCAAAGAAGAATCCTATTAAAAAGGGACCACTATTAGAACTGCTCCCCTTATAACGATATTTCACGATTTCATAATGTATAGAGCTAAGTGGTGCAAAGTATCAGATGGTCGGCTATAACATTTTCATTTGTTTTTTGTATTGAAGAAGACAATTTTCGTTGCTTCACTTCTAAACTTTTCCAAGTGACTACGTGTAATATATTGTTGGAATTTACTTTTAAACTATTAAGTAATTAATTAAATTTTTAATAATGATATGCAACAAGCAAAATACCTTTAGAATAATTCTAATATATCGTCCCTCGTATGGTAACGTTTTTTATGTAATGGAAGAGCATAAATTGTTTCCTTAATTCTGATTTCATTATTCCAAATGAAAATTCATATTGCCCATATGTTATATTTTAACAATATAAAAGAGAATTTCTCCATTTTGTGCATTGTTTAAAGGTAGCAATCAAGAGCTGCTAACAGCAACAACGAAGTCAGCACTAACACCACTGCCTGTAACCACCAAGGGTGGTAACAATTTGAATATTAATCTTCCTGAAAGCAACACCAACAATGCTGTTTTAAGACTTGAAGTCGAATTACGTGACAAAAATGCACCCAAATACCGACGTGAGGGCGGACATTTAGCAGGTGGCGGCGGTGTTAAACGCACTTTGCCACTGCAATCCCTCGATCAACAAAATAAAGCTGTAGTGCCCTTGGAAAAGGTAAGTGCATACACACATAATCAGAAATATTATATTGTACATATATAAGCGCAGTGCTCATTATTTCCTTACAAAATGAAGGTCCTCTAGCTTGAGCTTAAAACTTAAGTTAAGTTACTCCACATAAGAGTGGTAGAAAGTTTCAATTGATAATGTATTTACAATACATATGGTACAATATAGTTTGGCTATTCGAAAGATTATTGTAATAAAAATTTGTGTTTTAAAATATTCATATAAAGCCAGATGGCCTCCAGTCTTCACCTAAAGCTTAACGAGTGCTTAAGTAGTTTTTATGGCTACAGCAAAAATGGTAAGTTTTGTTTTTGCTTCCTTTTTATTTTCAGGTACTTGAAGAATTGTTAGCCAAATTAGAAATTGAACATGTTACATGGACGACCAGCAAAAAAGGTTACTTTCATCAAGTTGTCTTTCCTCTACGAGCCGGTGAACCCTGTGAGACAACTTTACATTGTTTAACGGAATTGGGTATTGGCACCAAATTGAATTCCAGTGTCAGGTACAACCATCTTTCTCCCTAAAAGTTTGTGTGTATCTACAGGAAATAGAAATTCAGGAGTAATCTGCTGCCGTGAATTGTGTACCCATTGTGTACCCATACGTGTACCCTTAAGTGTTAACTTTTACCTTAAACTTTCATGCTTTAATTCAAACTGCAATCAATTATCAACTTCTTCTAACTTTCTTTCTGTTATATGCTCCAGTAATTTTAAAGAGTAAAGATTAACTGTAAAATTGTATGTACAAGGTAATAGCGCAGAAACGACCTTTAAACAATACAACGAGACATTGTGAATTGCGTTAAAGTATCTGAAGTTTAATTGATTAAATTGTGCTAGGTAGTAACCGTTGTGTTAGCAAGAAAGGGATTCAATTTTCTTCGGAAACACTCAACACAGATTGTTTTAAATAATTCATCGTTCATCTTTATTTATATGCAGGGACACACACACATCGTCAAACCGTGTAGAAAAGAGACTTTGTGCAAATATTACGCAAAAAAATATAAGTAGCATAGAGTGCATGTATAATATGTAGTTATGTATGCCTACACATTTTTTTCCAATTTCTTTTCAGTGTTTTACCCTGCAGTGTTAGTTATGATTCGCTCACTTCCAATATGGATGACTTTATGTAAGTATCAGAGCCTTCTTTTGGGACTGAAAAAATGCTATTTTCTAAACATAAAATTCAGAAAATGCTTAATAGGCATGTGTGTGTGATAAACAGAACTAAATATTTTCTGCAGTTAAATTTATCGCACACAGGCAAGAAAATATAATATCTTACAGAATCATGAAGATATGACAATCGTGCCTGTGGGTGATATGTGTGACATCAATTAACCTTGGTTTAACAATGTCGTAATCACAACGGAATTTTATGAAAATTTTGATTTTTCCTTTTATCGTATGTATCTATGGTGAGGTATCTAGTTGTGCTTTATCTTATTCTATCTATTTTTGCATTGAATTTATGTAGTTGTGCTGGAATTTGACTTTAATCAGCGTAGCTCAAATACTGGTTGTATGCCCGTCTGTTGATGTGTGAAAATCATTCTCCCGCTACCTCACCAACAAAGGTATTTGTAGTTTTCCTCCTGAAATGGGGCGAAATCGTTCAAGCGACGCTCAAAGTTGCTGCACTTTAAATTGAAAAAGAAGCCATTCTTTACAATTATTCCATATTATACATATACTTGTGTAAAGTGAAAAATATAAATTGATAGTAGAGCCTCAGCAGGTATTCAGAATTTGGCTTAAGCCAAAAACAGCTTTTTACTGGTTTGATTTCAATATGTTGTAAAACAAACAAAAAAGTGTTAACCAATACAAAACAAACCAAAAGTCCTAACCTTAGTTGGTTTTCTTCCTCACCATTCATCTGCAAAACTTGCATTCATTTGCATAACAAAGCTTGCACAGTTTAAAATGTTTCGTTGTCTAGCTCATTCTTTGAACACGAACACTATTGGATTGTCGTTATTTTTTCATGTTTGTTTTGCATATCAAAAGAAATTAAATTAAAAGTCCAAAAGAGATGGTTTGGCATGGAATGTTCAAAATTGAAAATTACACAAGTCCAGTAAGCTATATGCCTTTTTTGCTTATTATAGTGTAGACTATGTCTGTACTCGTATTTGTACTATAATTGTGCTTTTTAGTCGGAATGATAGAAATATAAAGCCATAGCATAATATGATAATGTTGAATTTGAGAAGGAAAATCTATAAGGACCGAGGAAAAAAGATTTAGTAAAAGTTATTAAAATCAGTCAAGTCAGTCAAGTTCGCCATTTAATACCCTACACCACTCAGTTCCGTAAATGCTACAATTAGTTAGTGGTATACTCGAGGCACTGCCATATAATTTACTTCGTAAAATATTTTTCTAGAAAAAATGATTTCAAAAATTGGTCAGATTGGTACAGCCAAATATTAAGCCAATTAACTGTTTTTTACCCATTTTTATCAAAAAATAATAAGCATTGTGGTTTTATGTCACATAAAATATGTGAGGAGAGATTCTAAAAATGGTCCGATTCAGACCTTTATCTGAACTGTGCTGCTTAAGAGTTGCAAATATTCATACAAACTTTACATACATATGTGCTCTACATATTGCGTAGGGTCTGTAAACGCTGTATATATCATAACTTAGACTTGGGACGTAACATGTACGCGTGGCATGTTCCCAATTTTAACCACTTCTGCACCACATGTTGTATTTTGTCTCAAGGATGCCTGTTATCGTACCCCATTAGTTGACGAAATAGGTAATTATAAATATCAACTTTGCACCGTGGCACTTAACGGAGTCTCCGACTAATTTAAATGGGAAACTGCTTGGAAACAATTCTTCATTAATTTTCACCTTAATATTTTGTGAATTTTTTTTGCGACCATGAGTAATTCAGAAACATATACTGACTCAGATTTGAGTGCTAATATAAGCTTTCTGAAGTTGTACTTGTTTAGGTATCGTCAAATTTAGTATACCCCCACGCTGTACGGTATAAAAATTTATAAACAATTTTTGTGTGTAAAAATCGTAAAATTCTTTTACTTAATTTTCCATATCAGTGAATTTTATGAATTTCCTTTTTTAGTAAGCATTCAAAAGTATGCTTCAATAAATAGGCGCCCAAATTATATGCAAATATAAAAATACAAATATATAATAAGTAAGAGAGATAACGGAAGAATTCCACAGCTGTAGTTATTTAAATTGCAAAGAAAATCAATTTATTTGTTTTTATACCCTCCACCTCAGTTATGAGGGTATACTAATTTTGTTCTTCCGTTTGCAACACCTAGAAGGAGGCGTCAGGACCCTACAAAGTATATATATTCTTGATCAGCGTCAAAAACTGAGTCGATTTAGATATGTATGTCCGTGCGTCCGTATGTCCATCTGTTGTTCGCACTCTTTCGGACCTAAACTTTGAGATATTGGGCTGAAATTTTGTACAAACACTTATAGTTTTTGCTCGCAGATCGCTATTAAAAATAGGCAAAATCGCTCAAGAGCCACGCCCACAATCAATAAAAATCTATTTATCTGTCACAAAAATTGAGCTATTAACTTAAAATTTGTGGTACGTACATCTATTAATATTAGTTCCATCGATGTGCCAAAAATGGGCGCATTCGGATTACAGACACGCCCACAATCAATAAAAAACTTTATATCTGCCACAAAAGTTAATCTACGAACTTAAAATTTTATACGCGATAACATAGTTATCCCATTGATTGATGTGCTAAAAATGGGCATAGTCGGATAACAGACACGCCCAAAATTTACAAAAAACCATATTCAACGTAAAAGTACAATTGCAAGCTGATGCTTAATACATGCACTACTAGAGGGCGCAATATATTTATATTTGCCACGCCCAATGTTGTGGAGGTGGAGGGTATATAAGATTTGGCCTAAGCCAAATTTAGTTTTCTTACTTGTTTTTTTCTTTGATTGGGACACAAACTCTTGTATTATGTTGAAAAAAGTTGCAATAGTAATAATTTTTTATAATGGGTGGAAAATGATTTGTAAGTAGCAATTTCAATTTTTGATTAAGATCACGAGCCCCACCTGTAAGCATTTAACAAATACTTAGTTGATCTAGGTCCGTTTGTCAGTTTGTGCTGATTATTATGAAAATTGTTCCCCTGATCTTAAAAACTAACATAGTTTCCCATTATAGGGCCTCTATAAGTAGGTTAGATTGGTATTGGTATTGAGCAAAATTGGTTAAAAGACACATCCACAGCCTAACAAGACAAGTTTTTCCATACTAAAGTTAAATATTGACAAATTGACTGGGCTACATGGGTGTTGGGCATTCAAGATTTAAACCAAGTCGATTTTATCTTTCTTATACTTGTTTAATTTACTTTTGAATTTGTGTAAATATTTGCTTAAATTATTAAAAGCGAATCAAGCGAAGGTGAAGAGGAGTTTTCCAAATGGAACACTTTTGTGGAGTCCATTAAATCGAAATTGACTGTTAAACAAGTGGTGGATGGTGTGAGGGCTGGTGGCTCATTATCGTTCGATTATTTATTGTTAATAGTTACAGCTGAGTAAGTATAATGAAACCCAACAACAATAATTACATAATTAACTCATATCACCACAAAAGATGTAATTAAAAATTGAGGTTAAGCTGAAATTGAAATTCGAAAAAATTAGAAAAAGTTAGGTTAGAATAAATAGATGGAGAGTTCTGATGTGTATGTAAAATATCCTATTTGGATGCAACAGAATTTTTACGAAATGCTTTTTGTTATTGTTTAGCTCTTTGGCGGCTTTGGGCTTAGTAGAGAATAATGCACCCAACATAACCGCAGCCATGTTGGTCTCCCCCTTAATGGGACCGGTTATGTCCATAACCTTTGGGGCCATTATATCCGATCGTGAATTAATAGTAAGTATTAGCAATCGTGTACATTTTACATGATATAGTTATTATTGTGGAAGTGGGGTATGTGCAATATAAAATATTATCGATTGTTGGTTTTAGATATTATTGCGGCAGACGCAACGCGATTCGGCAATAGCAATGGTAATGGCAATATATGATATGTAACATAGAATTAAAAACACGTGTGACCACTTTATTTGGCAATTATTCTTATTTCGTTCAATTTCTGTGTAATATTTTGCATAGATTGTGTGCGAGAGGAGCACCAGTGTTTACACGTACACTCTGCGCGACGCTTATTTAACATCATTATAACTACCAAAAATTAAAGCTGTGGTTCATCAGGGATTTTAAATCAACTCTCACTCCCTCTCCCTACCATCTGCAATATTTTTGCTAAACAATTGTTTTACAATTACACGTCATGGTTTCTGTGTTTTATTCACAATTTACATAAACTGTCCTCTCTCCGGAAGCGTTTCATCATCCCATAATGGTTTGGTCTGCTGGCTCTTGATTCCGTGTTATCGTGTACGTGTTTACTTAGCTGAGCACTACAATTGATACATATATACATATATTATTGTAAAAGTCATTTAAAACGTAATGTTAAGTGCACGGGCACACATGTTAAATTTTGAATTAGAAACTTTTTTATAATCACTAAATTTATGGTGACATCTTTCCCTGTCACTCTGAGCAGAACATAAATTCTGTTTTTATCTAGCCTGTTAATTATTATTGCATTTATATGGGCTTGTATATTCCAGCCTTGTCTGCCTGCCTCCCATACCAATGAGTTTGCTTAATGATTAATAATGGTTGTTACATACATATATATGTACCATGTAGAGTAACTACTGAAATGACTAATGTGAGTGCACGTATATCATATTCCTAATAGGAAATGTGGAAAAAATTAATATCAACTAAATAGTAAGACTTTGGTATAAATACATTGTGCTAAATTGAAATTATAGTAAGGTAATAATTATTAATGAAATTTTAACATGAAAAGGAATGAAATTAAAGAGATGGAAATGTGCCTCGCCGAAAGCTGCATGTGGTCTTGCAAAATTACATTTGCTGCGCCGCTTCTGTCAAAGGGTATATTAAATGTATGCGGATCTTTGTAACTCCTAATCGGCAAATACCACACCCACCTTCAATTATGCCGATCCATTCAGAATCAAAATCTAAATTGATTTAACCATGTTCGTTTGTAAGCCAGCATTTTTCTTATTTTTTGATATATTTCGAAGAATATCTCTTGGCCTAGAAAGGAATACCATCAAAATGGACCGAATCGGATCATATGTAGAATCCCTCTCCATATAAAGTCATATTACAATGGGACTCTTTATATGCCAAAAATCGCAATTCTTTGACAAAAATGTGTAATGGGCTATATTTGGATTCTACCAGACCATTTTTAGAATACTTTCCCTATAATAATTTTTTAAGTAGTGACTTATTTGGCAATACCTCGCGTTTATTGACACAAATAAACTAATTGTAACATAATTTCATTAGCTAAGTGGTGTAGGGTATTAAGTGGTCGGACTTGACGGACTACACTTGCCCACTTCTAGAATTGTTTTAGATTACTTTTACTTGTGCATACTCTCCAGTGTTACTATGTGGAATACATCTTAACTGAAAGCCTTCTCAGCGAAGCCCTTGGATAATGTTTCTCTTTATTTAAATGAATATTGACAGTCCTAGACATTTTTTGTAAAATACTGATGAACAAGAACATTATAAGTTAGATAAAGTTTTTCTCCTTGTTTTAATTTAGTTTAAAAAGTGAGAATAGGTGGTAGACATTAGTAACCCTTGTCAACGTGCAAGTAAGCTTACTTTGCATTATTTCAAAAAATACCCTTTGTTAGTTGGCAACAATTAAAGCCAGAGTACTGCTCTATGCCGACAATACTAGTAAAGTATGCAAGGGAGTGTTTGATATTAAAGAAGTCGTATTCTTCCGTGCTGTATATGTATATAATTATTATACACCACTATACACCATAAAGTACGCATATATACAATATTTTTGATCAGCACCAAAACCTAGGTACATATAGCTCTATCCGTGTGTGTGTGTGTGTGTGATTCTAAACGCTCTTGGTCACAAAAATTGAGATATTGGACAGTTAAAGATGTTTGGTACAGACAGACTTATTTTGTGTAGTTTGTTTCCTATTGAAAATAAGCGGGATCGTATATCTACACCCACCAATTATCAAGTCACAGAAATAGAACTATCAATAGAACATCGTTTGTTGCTAAAAACAGGGCAATATCGGATAGTATAAATCCTATGCTTAAAAGGACGTTAAAAAGGGCTACAATTGTGTACATGACACACCTACAGGTTTCGTGTAAATATCGCGAGTATTTCGAATTTGGCCCAGTGCAGCTTTACTCATTACTTTGTGCACATATAGTACATAACATATACTTATATTTATGTTAGAGAGTTGAATAAAAGGAAATACTAACGAGACACACTCTTTTCAAAATAACGTTCGTTGTGTTAACTAGGTCAACATAAATGTCATCAACAGTTAAAGCAACAGTAACTACACATGTTCTAAATTCTCGGTTTCTATTTAGTTTAGTCAACATTTTTTCTTCTGCAAGAAAAAATACAGTAAGGTGTGTGCCAAATCTGGGGTACCCACCATCACCACTATATTACTGCTCCAAATAATAAGGAAATAATATCTCAAATTTATTGAAGAAAGCAACCATTTTAGGAGTAGCAAAATCAATATATTTTACACGCCCACTTTAGTGGTCATGTCTTATATGAAAGAACGTCGAAAAGTACAAAAAGGCTTCTTAACGTAATCAATTTACGCACATACGTTAACCGATCACACCCACTTTCACCCATTACTCGTATTAAGGTTTTAAATAATACAATCTTCCGCATAATTGGTCCAGTTTTAATCATTTATATAACGTTAGAATGCATAAAAAGGAACTTATTTAGATATATGTATTTCGAAATTGAAATTTTTTTACTGGATATGAAATAAATAGTTTTAATTAAATACTTGCACCTTCCGGGGATCAATTTTTCCTATTTACAATATCAAACTGTAAACGCTACCAAAGATTTTGTGCAACAATCAGCTTGAAATCTCAATTTTTGCTGTCAAGAGAGTGGTAAACATAACTTCCGCATGGCTGGTCTTATTTCTTTTTTATAACTTATTTCGTTTTAGTTTTAAATTGGAATTTACTAAATTGGAATCAAGATATGTAGCTTAGTTCAGCACGTTGAATCTTTTAAAGTTGTAGACCAGTCAGTGGACCATTTTTAGGACAATACTTTTGACGTTAATGATGAATACGTATACTAAATTTCAAGGTTTAAGACGCCATCCTTGAACTGGTTTTGCCCAAATTCAATAAGAAACCATAGAAAATTTCCTAAATTGCGTATACAATTTCAGAACGGTTTCAGAGAATGGGTACAATTTCACACGGACGTACGGAAAGGCAGATGAGCTAAATTGACTTTTCTATTGATGCTCATCAAGAATACATATACTTTGGTAGGTGTAGCTCAACCCCTTGTGCTACTTACAAAAGTTTCAATGAAACCAATATATAAAGAAGTTTTAATTATAAAAGAAAATATGAAAAATTAACAACAAACGACGAACAGTTCAAGTAATACATTTTCAAAAATATTTGATGATTCTCTAACCTCTTTTAACTACTTTTCTCCCTCTCTTTATCTCTCTCTCTCTCTCTCTCCGTGAGAGTTATTTTTATAATGGAAGTTGTCAAAGTCTTTTTCCACATTTCTTCCCAAGTACGTATATTCCCGTATATATTTACATACATTTTGAAAATTTTTGAAGATTCTGTTTTTCGGATCATACAAATCTTACATGCGTTTCTCTCCTTGTAAATTTTTCGATATGACAATTATTATTCATACATGTTCGTAAATATTCAATTTGTATTTCTTTTTCTTATTATTCTTATATCTCAAATACTAACGTTGACGTTCGTCAACATATGTGGGATAGCACAACCTTCTTGTCTAAATCCTCCAAATATATGCAGAACCAAAAAACAAACTAAACAAGTAAGAAAACTAAATTTGGCTTAGACCAAATCTTAAATACCCTCCACTTCCATAACGGTGGGCGTGGCAAATATTGCGCCTTCTAATAGTGTATGTATTATGTATTAGCTTGCAAGTCGAGTATGGTCACCAGAATATGGTTATTTGCAAATTGTGGGCATGTCTCACCCGACCACGCCCATTTTTGGCATTTCGAATGAATAAAATACTATGTATATGCGTACCAAATTTCAAGTTTATAGCTAAATTTTTGTGGCAGATAAATAGACTTTTGTCGATTGTGGGCGTGGCTCTAGAACGATTTTGCCAGTTTTAAATTGAAATCTGCGTGCAAAAACTACTATTTATACAAAACTTAAGCTCAATATCTCAAAATTTACGCTCGTGAGAATGCCAAAAACAGACAGACACGGACATATGTGTCTAGATCGACTCAGTTTTCGACGCTGATCAAGAATATATATTTACTAACGCCTTCTTTTGGTAGTTGTACACGCAATGATAACGTTGGTATAGCCCCATCTTATGTGGAGGTTATAAAAAGACACAAAAAAGTGAAAGTATTAAAAATTCCAGAATGTATTCTTAGAGTGAAGATGGTAACGAGTTTTCTTTCTAGATCGTATGCCTTAAAACAATCTTCATAAAAATGGAAATACATCAGAAACCCTTCAACGTATTTGTATTCTTCAGTTCATCCAGCTAAATCCGTCTG
The DNA here is from genome assembly GCA_963978525.1 of Ornithomya fringillina. Classification (NCBI taxonomy): domain Eukaryota; kingdom Metazoa; phylum Arthropoda; class Insecta; order Diptera; family Hippoboscidae; genus Ornithomya; species Ornithomya fringillina. Next base: position 15,280,288 of record OZ021690.1, on the reverse strand, counting down.
TTATTGAACCGGCAAATGCCACACCTACCTACAAAAATATCCATCAATACAGAATCAAAATCTGAAGCGATTCAAACAATGTAACATTTTCACTTGCTTTTTTAATGGAAAAGTGACCTATTAGTTCGCAAATGTTTATTTTTGAACATGTAAGTGCCATCAACTAAATGCAAATTTTTCATTGAAAATGCTAATTTCGAAGTTGAGGTGCCAAACTTTTAAATGACAATTTTTAATTTATAATAATAATGTATAACTTTTTTTTACCAGCACACAATGCTCATTCGCCTGTCGAACTAATCTCGACTTTCATCGTAATATTCTTCTTTCTCGGTGGGTTACCAATCCAACGCGTCGCATGAGTTCAAATACCAGCTGAAAAAACTTTTTCACTTTTTTCCTCAGCTAGATATGAAGCCGCGTCCTACAGCGGGCAGAGTTTACTAAGACAAAGCCCTTAGCCCACATTTAGCTATGGAAATGCCTAGTGTAATTTACTATTAACAATTTTAAATAATCAATCAATAAATATCAATCGATTTCATTCAAATTGGCTCGATTGAACTTTAAAAAAAATAAAAATTGAATTTATTCGCCACGTTTGATGAAACAACCATTTTAAAGTTGAACTTCAAATACAGAGAATTGTAAAGGGGCTTCCAATAAGGACATAACATAACTGTTGTGGAATATACTTTGTATATTGTCACAACAAAATGATCTATATGTTTTAGATTTTGTATTCAATTGTATTTTAATTGACTGTAACTGGTTTTTCAAATAAAATTGTAATTTTTCCTTTTTCTAAAATTGTGGTTTCTAATTAATAATTATAAGAATAACAAGTTTCGGCGCTTCAAGTAACCATGGCAATATCCAATTGTAAATCAACTCAAGTTTATTTACTATAGCGCTCACACTCTGTCTACATTAGAGAATTTATTTTATTATATCTAGGTAGATAAAACAAAATTTTCACGACTTTAAAGGGCGCTTTTCATTTCATTCTAAAACAGTACGCCACAATTCTGCTGCTATTATGAAAAAAATTAAAAATATTTTTCAAAAAAATTACAATTTTTTATGACTAATATTCGTATATAAATATAAAATATTTTTACACTTCTCTCCTTCGCCATTTCCTTCTGCCATAAAACTGTAATTCAGCCCCGGCATAATAATATAATTAAAATCAGTTTAACGATAGCTAAGTGAGAGCTAGTGTTGAAGGAGAATATTTCAATTAAAATTTTAATTGAAACTTTCAAATTATTTACACCTGAGCACACAGCTCACGCAATACGATGTTTGTGAAGAGTGTCTTTCTCATTGCACTTAATCTTGTGTACACCCTAACTCGGGCACAAATCTGCTTTACACTACGTCTACACTGACGAGGTTATCGCGGTTGAGAGGGTTATCTCCTTAACCACATTGATTTTTGGATGGTTACCCATATAAAATTTAACAATCTAATTAAAGTGGTTAGCAGATAACCACGTAGTTAACGACCTTAAATTTTAATGTAACTCTGAAAAAATACCAAAAATACAACTCTTTACGATAAAACTTCTCTGATATGTCAAATAATGACTGTTGTCACAAATAAATAAAATAAATGGTTTCGTTTAAAATTGAAGAAAATGAAGAAAATGGTCATATATGAAATAAATTAAAAATGCTGATTTTATTTAATGCAAAATCAAATATTTTTCGTACAACTTTTTTTTTCTTCTCAATATTGCAAAAAGCAACACTTTTATTAGGAATTGTGTACAAAATTGAACTTAAAATATTTTCCATTTTTACTAGCAATTGTATACAAAATTGTATTAAAATATTTTCCATATTTATAAAAGAAATAAACGTCATAACATAAAATATCAGAGTTGTAATCATATCAGTGTAAACGTACGTACTTAGGTAACGTGTTAACTCTAACAATCTCGCCAATGTAAACGTAGTGTTGCTTTGCTTGTATATACCAGAGCAGTATAAATAGTTACTTAAAAAAACACAGAGTCAATATACTGCAAAGTATGCCAGTAGACTTCAAAGGAACAACACCCGTCCTGTACATAGAATAGGAAGAATCAAAGTATACAAATACATATGTTCATATACAACGATGTATATAAATTTGTATAAGGTTTATTTGCAAAAATATTAAAGAAGGCTTAAGTGTGCAAGGAGCAAAATTTCATTTGTATTAAATTGTCATTAGTAAACAAAAAAGTTCTATTGGGCCAAGACCAAATCTTGAATACCCACCACTTTGGTGCATAAAGTAAAAGTTTTGATTGCAATGATGTTATTAATGGTCGTCGTGCTTGTACTCGCAACATTCTTTTCTACTCGTTCCGAATTTGATGCTGGACGTGGGCAATTATTCCCATTTTTGGACAGTAGTAGGAGTAGTAAAACCATCCTTGTTTTAAATTTGTTGTTAAAGTTGCTTCTCTTTGAGTTTTGAGTTGAGCTCTGTAGATGTGTCGTTTGACCAATTTTGTACATTTTCAATAACGACCAGTGTATTGAGTGTAATAAGTCTATGGCTATAACGATTTAGAACTTGATGCTGGTCAATAATGTATCAGATATACATTGTGAGGCCTCCAGGTGTTCAGAACGAAAAAATTACATTAAATTGGTGAAGTATGATTAATTTTCTCAGTTATTTATATATTTAGTACAGTAGCTGATCAGAAAGAAATTTTTTCATATCAAAGAATAATAAAATAAATTAATCGTTACAACATTTATTAAAACGTCAATCAAAATTTACGAGAAGAAAACGTTGAAAATTATTGTTGCGGATTAAAATATCAAATAAATAGGCCACAAGAAGATAATAAAAAAAAAACGCCGTGTTTTATAGCGTATAGTGTTATATATATACAAGGGTAATCGAAAAACTACAAAAAAATTTAGAGTTTTAAATTAAAAAATTAAACTTACTAAAATAATCCCGGAAAACATCGACGAGAAAGAAATAAAGACTAGCAGAGTATATAATTATGGCTATTAACGTTTATTCGACAAATTTAACCACCGAGAACCTCTCCAGACATAATATGCTAGCCTGGGTAAATGATTGCCTGCAGACACAATATGCTAAAATTGAAGAGCTATGCACTGGCGTTGCCTATTGTCAGTTTATGGATATGTTGTTTCCTGGCTCGGTACCTATGAAACGTGTCAAGTTTCGTACAAATTTGGAGCATGAATATATACAAAACTTCAAAATACTGCAGGCTTCATTCAAAAAAAAGACCGTAAACAAGATTGTGCCAATTGACAAGCTAATCAAGGGTCGCTTTCAAGATAATTTTGAATTTTTACAATGGTTTAAAAAATTTTTCGATGCCAATTATGATGCTGGTGCAGCACGTCAAGGTGCTCAAATGGTTTATGGATCGGGTGTGGTGAAAAATTTGCCGTGTGTTGGAAGCGGTGGTGGTGTAGGTGGTGGCATTGGTATCGGTAATGCTTCACAAAAAAAAGCAGGCCCAAAAGCCTCAACAGTGCGTTCGGCGCTTTCATCAACAACCTCGCGCTCTAGTGCAAAAGTATCATCTCGAGCTGCTTCTTCACGACCAGTTGCCCCATCAATTAGTTCGGGTGCCGTTAAGAAAGCCAAAAATAATAATACATCGAATGCTGTTACGAATCATCAAATAGAAGAGTTGTCCAGCCAGATTATGAATATGCGTCTGAATTTGGAGGACATGAAAAAGGAGCGAGATTTTTATTTCTCAAAACTACGTGACATTGAAATTCTTTGCCAAGAAAGTGACGGGGGGGAATCTCATTCTTTGCTTCAAAAGATTTTGGAAATTTTATATGCCACTGAGGATGGTTTTGCGCCTCCCGATGAAATCCCACCCGAAGATGAAGTTCGTGATGGCACGTAAAACGCGTGTGTGTGTAAGAGCGTGCGTCTTTTCCCTCTTTTTTTTTAACATATCCTTATTTTAACACTTCTTTTAATACAAAACAATCAACTTATGTGTAATCCAAAAAAAAAAAGAAAAATTATCCAAGTTCTTTTACTTTGCTACTTAAAAACAAAATCAGTTTGGTTTACATTTACTTTAAATTTTAATGCAATTTTGTGTGCATCAGTTACATACTCAAGCAATTAGACAAAAACGATAGTTAATTTGTTGAGACTGCATCAGGAAGATGAATAATTTTTATTGGTATTACTGTAATAATAATTTTTGTTAAAATGGTAATACAAGTAAAACATTCCATAATTGATGCTTATTTAATATTTCTCCTATTCTGATTGTTGTATCCGGTAGGAAATGTATTGAATTAATAAAACTACTTGTAAACCAAAAGGTGTTTAGTATATTAATTGACTATGCAAAATTTTAACTAACTTCTAAATTCCACAAATTCGAAACTTTCACTGTTTAAAAAAAAAAAGATTATTACGATTTTTTGTGTTAGTGTTGCTTCCGCTGTCTTTCTTAAGTTTTAGGGTGTTTGTTTTCGTTTTGAGGTATAATGATAAACGGAGTTCCAACTTGGTATCGCGTAGCGTTTTAAATATTCTCTGCAACCGGAATAAAAACATGTTTAACGTTTATCACCTTAATGCCCAAGACTTTAACAATAAGTTTGATGAATTTAAATATCTGTTCCAGGGGAGTAATATGAGTGCCATATGCGTTTCCGAGACATGGTTTCGTCCCTGTCATGTGGATCCTATGTTTAGTATAGATGGATATAATGTTATACGTGCTGATAGATTAGGTCATGCAGTTGGCGTATCAATTTATATTAAATCAGGGATTAAATTTAAAGTATTATGTAAGTCCCACTATACAAATCTCATTGAATATGTATTTATTGAAATCCATTTGAATAATATTAAGATACTTTTAGGCTGTATTTATAGAACTTATAACAACATTGTTTTTACTGAAGTGTCTGACTTAATATATGATTTAACTCTGAATTATTCCGAAGTTATCATAGGCGGTGATTTTAATAGTAATGTTCTTAACGATAATAGACTAGTTGATATATGCAAGCTGTTAATTTAGTACCTGTAAATAACACTATTCCTTCACATTTTACTTCTACATCGAGTACTCTTCTTAATATTTTTTTTTGTAAATAATATTTTAAAGATACGTCATTATGACCAAATTTTATTTCCCAATTTCTCGAAGCATGATTTGATCTTTCTTTCGTACCATATTGAATTTAATATATCGATTAAATATACTGTTTATAGAGATTTTAAAAATATTATTTATTCCGATTTACAAATTGCTGAATTAATGCTGATTAGAGATGATTGCTACAAAAGATGGAAGCGCTTCAGATCATCTGAACTTTATGCAATTTTTAAAGAGATAGATGTACATTCACAAATAATGTCAGACTGGCCAAAGTCAATTACTATGACTTTAATTTTCTCACTGCAATTAATACTAGGCATAAATTGAACATTATACGTGATATTGGAATTGGCAGAAAACAAGTGACATTAATATATTAATAGAAACATATTAATAGTCTACAAGACTTGCCAACTCAAACTGTTAACCCATCATGCTATTCAGTCATAGAGGTAGATCACAACTTTTTGCCACTTTATTTTTCTAACGATGGATGTGCTAGAAAGCATTCTTTCCATTAAATCTAACTCATCTGGTTTTGATAATGTTAATTCGAAGTTCATAAAAATTATTTTATCTATCATCATAACGCATGCCACCCACATTTTTAACGATATCTTAACGAAATATACTTTTCCTGTATGTTGGAAAATGGTTAAAATTATCCCTTTGCCAAAAAAAAAAACGGTGATTTTCGACCTATTGCCATCTTACTGTTTTTGTCTAAAGCGTTCGAACGTATATTTCAGAAACAAGTATACTTGTATCTACAATGTAATAATCTTTTATCTGATTGTCAATCTGGCTCTTATTGAAGTAATCAGAGCAAAATTGGATAATGGCATGATTTCCTTTCTGATTCTTCTCGACTACAGCAAAGCCTCTGATACCGTAAATCATAAAATTTTATGTCTCAAACTCAAAACACTATTTAATTTCTCGACCTCATTATGTAACTGAATTAGTTGCTACCTATCTAATAGATATCAGCGGGTGTTTGTAAAAGATGTTTACTCTAATAGCTTACCAGTTGTTTGGGACCTTTACTCTTCTTTGCTTCTTTGTTTGTTTCTTGATTTGTGTAGAGTTCATATGTACGCCAATGACGTTCATCTACACCTTAGTTGCTCGTTGGATTTAGCACCTGAATTTATTAATAATATTAATAGAGATCTAGTCAAGATCTAGATCTGTCAAACTGGGCAAGTGCTAATGGGCTTTGCATAAATCCAACAAAAAGTAAATGCATTGTAATTCATAATCGGTTTCGTCCTTTTAACTTTACCGTTTCAATGAATAGTGAGATAATAAACTCCAAATTAAACTGGTCCAATCATATCAATTCCTGGAAAAGTGTGACTATGTATCTTCTTGTAGGCTTAATAAAGTGTATAACTCTGTGGCAGACACAATATACATATTGCAGACACATATTGAAGACACATGATGCAGACAACGCGGCAGGCATTTCTAATGATATCCATGTATTCTTATCTTAGGAAAATTCTATGTAAATTTATTTGATATTCTTATCTTAGGAAAATCCCATGTTAATTTACCTGCTTGCTGTATAAATAGCAGCATGAATATACAGCTAGCAATCAGTAATTATTGTGAACGCTAGCGAGTAACGTATTTTATAAATTCTACTTAAATAAAATATAATGTACCCACAAATTGGTGACCTCGAGGGAATCATGAACAACGGAAATCAGCCACACAGTAGTAACGCGGAAGTATCACGAGTCGCTATTAGGATTCCTCCGTTTTGGCACGAGAAACCACAGTTATGGTTTGCCCAAATAGAATCCCAATTTATTGCTCTGGTATATCTTCAGATAAAACGTAGTACCATACAGTAGTAGGAGGAATCGAAAGCAACGTATTAGACCAAGTGAGCGACATTATTTTGAGTCCGCCTGATGCCGATTTGTACGATACGCTGAAATCTCGAATTATCGAGAGATTTACAGATTCGGAGCAGAAGCGCATAAGAAAGTTACTACAGGCAATAACTTAGGCCAACTCCGGCATCTAACCATGCTAAAGAAGCACCGTTCGTCCAACAGGAGTAAATCAGCTCACCGAACGTTTTCGTCCGTAATGACACAGTGCGTCGCCCCTTGAAAGCTTCGTACGAAGGACCCTTTAAAGTGGTATCACGCAACGAGAAATATGTCAAGGGTAGGCAGACCTATATCTCAATAGATCGCCTCAAACCAGCATTCGTAATTAATAAAGAGTCCCATCTAACGACGAGTCAAAGTAGTAACGTAAACCTACAACCCAAAGCATACACAACTAGGAGCGGCAGAACGGTACGACTCAGGGTACATTCTTCAGCTAGGGGGGAGTAATATGACAATCACAATATACATATTGCAGACACATATTGAAGACACATATTGAAGACATATGTTGCAGACAATGTGACAGGCATTTCTAATGATATCCATGTATTCTTATCTTAGGAAAATCCCATGTAAATTTATTTGATATTCTTATCTTAGGAAAATCCCATGTTAATTTACCCGGTTAGTTTACCTGCTTGCTGTATCAATAGTAGCATAAACATACAGCAAGCAATCAGTAATTATTGTGAACGCTAGCGAGTAACGTCTTTAAATAAATTCTACTTAAATAAAATAAAATGTACAACTCCATCATTAGATATTTAAGCTAAAACGACGCGACAGTTTAACTGCATACAAAAACAAATTATATGGAATGACATTAGATAATTTATTTAAATTTAGAACTCTTCTTTTGCTGAATAAAATTATTATTCTTGATGAACCAAAATATTTATTTAAAAAAATTGAATTTTCACGGTCACAGAGGCATAAACAAATTATTCCATTTCCTCATCGTTAACGTTAATTTTTCATCAACGCGATATGCCTTTAAAAATCCGTACCTATTTCGCTTCATTTTTAACTGACACCAGGAAATTTAAGAAGGAACTATTCAATATTCTTTCTGATTTATGATAATGTTAAGTCAAAATTCAGTTCAAAATGTGATTTCATTTTCTATTTATATCCTGCCCCTTAGTGAAGAGGGTTTATTCATTTTGATCATCCGTTTGCAACTCATCGAAGGAAGCCTCGGAGACCCCACAAAATTTTACATTATCGATGGGGTATAGTCAAATGTTAGATATGCTTACAATTTACAAACATTTTACTCTCGAGTGTTTAAAGGGGGTGTATTCGGTGTAATACGTTTAGTTGTCCCGGTATTGGAATAAACAAGTAAGAAAACTAAATTTGGCTTAGGCCAAATTTTAAATACCCTCCACCCCACAACAGTGGGCATGGCAAATATATATATATATAAATATATTGCGTCTTCTAATAGTGTATGTATGTTGAATGTGTTTCTTTGTAAATTGTGGACGTGTCTGTTATACGACTAAGTCCATTTTTGGAACATCGCTAACCATAAAAAATTCACCAAATTTCAAGTTAATAGGTGGCAGGTATGTACTATTACGTCGATTGTGGGCGCGTCTGTTAACCGACGTCTAAGTCAAATTTAGTGACAGATACATAGATTTTTGTTTTTGTGGGTGTGTCCATTATCCGACTATTTATAGATATACATATAAAATTTCAAGTTTATTATTATTCTTATTACATTAAAACGGTTATTATTACAGTAAAAATAACTATAGCGCGAAACTTGCACTAAATTCACGTTTTCACAATTTCACGGAACACTTGTAATAAAGTCGTGGAACACCGGTTAAGAACCAGTGAGCTAAATGCTTAATAAATTATTACATATAATTAAGGCAACGAGTATAATAAAAGGGATTAACATCCTTTTAAAAAAAAAATCAAATCGAGCATTTTGAATAAAATAGAAATAAAAAATTAATTATTTTAAATTCTGATAACTACAACATTTCCATTTGTTTTATACATTATACATATATTTATTGTTTACTTCTCATTTTTACAGCGTGTTGGCTTCATTTCTTTGGCATTGGGCATGTTTATATCTTGTTTATTTGGTTTTATATTTGGGCTGGTTTTGGGTACTACAGAAATGCCTTGGGGCAGTGGTGATTGGCCAACGGAAGAAATGAGAGGCAGGTTAGTAAATTTTTTCATTAAGAAAATTTTGAAATTAAAGTGAAATAAACAAGTAAAAGTGCGCCAAGTCTAGGATATCTTCCGCCTTTGTCCATTAGCAACACAAAATGTCAATATCTCACATACATCTATATCAATGAGATTAGAAAAAGAAAACTACCAAATTTAATATATCCAGTAAAAGTGTGCGCGTATGTTGGACAATTTTACACACTTTCACAAATTCTATATACTTATATATATTACATGTTATAAACGAAAAATAGAAATATTTATTTCAAAAATTTCTTTCGAAAAATAGAATTGATTTATCTCTCTTGCCTTTCCGTATAACTCTGTTTTTGACCGTGAAGGACAAAAAATTTGGCTCAGGCCAAATTGTAAATACCCTGCACATCTACAATAGTGGGCATGACATGTATGTATATGATAACGCCCTCTAATAGTGTATGTATTACGTATCAGCTTGCAAGTCGAGAATGGTGTGTATGGTTTTTTCTAAGTTGTGGGCGTGTATGTTATCTGACCATGCCCATTTTTGGAACATCGATGGATAGAATAACCTTAAATATGTGCACCAAATTTCAAGTTCAAAGGTCAATTTGTGTGGCAGATAATTAGACTTATGTAATTTGTGGGCGTAGCTTTTGATCGATTTTGTCCATTTTAAAGTTGCGATCTGCGTGCTGAAACTAAAGAGGCCCGTATAAAATTTCAGCTCAATATATAAAAATTTACGATCGTGAGAATTCCAACAACGTAGAAATATAGAGACATACACGTCTAGATCGACTCAGTTTTTGATAGTGATCAAGAATATTTATACTCTGACGACTCCACCTTTGTTCTTGCAAACGGAAGAACAAACTTAGTATCCCCCATCTTATGTGGAAAGTGTTGCTTAACAAAGGTCGATATTGCACATGTTTTATTTGCGTAAGCTTGTGTGCATTTGCTTACACAAGAATGGGAACTAGGTAAAGTTTAGCGATCCATTAAAAGGATATGTAAATGTTCACTTTAGCACGTTTAATTTCTAACAAGAAGGTAATGCACTCAGTTAAGCAACATTTAACGCACAATAATAACACTCCGTTTACATTGGCGAGATTGTTAGAGTTAACACGTTACCTAAGTACGTACGTTTACACTGATATGATTACAACTCTGATATTTTATGTTATGACGTTTATTTCTTTTATAAATATAAATAAAAAAGTTATACGAAAAATATTTGATTTTGCATTAAATAAAATCAGCATTTTTAATTTATTTCATATATGACCATTTTCTTCATTTTCTTCAATTTTAAACGAAACCATTTATTTTATTTATTTGTGACAACAGTCATTATTTGACATATCAGAGAAGTTTTATCGTAAAGAGTTGTATTTTTGGTATTTTTTCAGAGTTACATTAAAATTTAAGGTCGTTAACTACGTGGTTATCTGCTAACCACTTTAATTAGATTGTTAAATTTTATATGGGTAACCATCCAAAAATCAATGTGGTTAAGGAGATAACCCTCTCAACCGCGATAACCTCGTCAGTGTAGACGTAGTGTAAGTCTTTGTGATAGATAAATAGATTTTTGTCGATAGTGGTCGTGGCTCTTGACCGATTTTGCATAATCAATAGGTTTCTGCGTGCAAAAATTAGGAGTATGTTATATGTACAAAATTTCAGCTCAATATCTTAAAATATTCGACTGTGACTAAAAAGGGGCAGACACACAAACTGAGCAATTTAATTTTATCTTGATTAAGGATACATATATATATTTGGAGGACCTCTGACGCCTTCTTCTGAATGTTGCAAATTAAATGATAAACTTAGTATAACTTCCATATTATGTGAAGCGTATAAAAACGAGAAAAGCTTTTGAAATGAAAAAATTGCTGTGAATTGCTTCTTCTCTGTCCTCTCTGCCATTTAGCCATTTAATTATATAAAATAGAAGTGACGGATGAAGATTGTGAAAAGTTGAAAAAATCAAGGAACAACACAACAACTAAGATGCTATAATCCAAATCTTGGATAGCCTCAACGTTTGCACGTAAACCGTAACTTTATAAAGCATGTGTTACACATTATGTGTTTTATGCCAAAGAGTTTTTCATCAATTGTAAACGTGCCTATTTTTCTTCACTGCCTATCTATAGCACATCGGCGGACGCGCTCTCGCTTCATAGTTTAATTTTTGTCGCTACGAATTTGCAAATTGCTTGGTTAAATTTGCCCAATTTAAATAAGTGTCAGTATTGGTCAGTATCAATAGCTGATAATAATTCATAATTTTTTCATATTACTAAGAAAGTTTTAACATTAGCATGTACTCCTAGGAAGGGTTGTGTGAATCGGTGGTGGGTACTCCATGTTCAACTTAAGCCAAATTTATGTTTTTCACTTGGTTTACTTTTAACTATTGTAATTCATCATTTACTACGAGTCAAATTTAATTGTGTTCTTCTGGCCATTTATATCATTTGAGATTATTTACAATTGATGTCATCATCATCATCATAGCGACGTCGTTATTGTCATCGTCATTGTCATCATTCTTATTATCTATTATTATTGTCATTCGCCATTGCTATGATTATCATAGCATTGTACTTATCTTTCTTTTTATATTTTTATTAAACCATATTTCTGGCTATGGACTCTTTGCTGGGAACATTTTTGTGTTGTTGATTACTTTATTACATCGAAGCTTATATAGTATGCGAATATTAAGACTTTCATTTATATTGCTAAAATTGATATGCAGAGAATACCTTTAATGTACACTTGACGTTAAGTCGCAATTGGTAGATTATGTTATTATGCAGTAATTATAACCCAGCTCTAATCAGATTTTTTCAGGTGTTAGACACAAACCCTGTAGATGCCACCTCCTTAAATTTTTGAGATATTTCGATGTAATGTATATATGGAAACGTTATTAAGAATGTACCATTTTTAGAACCCCTTCCCATATAAGATCCTATTATAATGAAAGTCTTTTTATGGCGAAAAATCGCAATTCTTAATATTCCTTGGTAAAAGTGGGTGAAGAATAGTTAATTAACTTCGTAACTGGCTGCGCTAAATTTAAGTCCGATTGGACCATTTTTAGAACCTCTTTCCATGTATATTTCATGAAGTAACTTATTTAAGGGTTCATTCATTTTAGTCAAATAATTGCATACTTTAAAATTTGACACATATTTATAATCATCATTACCAAAAAAAGTGAAATATTATATTCGGTTAAGCCCGACCATCCAATGCCCTACACCACTTGATATATAATTCAATTTAATTTTTTACTTTAATAAATGAAAAATTTTATTATACCCTGCTTTTTCTATACCTACTTGTATTTTCCAATTTCAAAATGATACATATGTCAGAAATTTTTTTTATTATACCCTGCATCACCGTGTGGAAAAGGATATATTAAGTAAGTAAGTTAATGGCCCGATCCGGTCCATTTTAAAAAAGGCCAATACATGTCGTTGTACCAAATTTCATCAAAATATCTCAAAAAATGCGACCTGTAACTTGCGCACAAATTTACATAGACAGACGGACATAGTTAAATCGATTCAGATTTTGATTCTGAATCGATCAGTATGACTGAAGGTTGGTGTGGCATTTGCGGTTTAGGAGTTACATAGCGTTTTAAGGGGTATAATTCAGGTACTTGCCGCGCCCACGGTTCGTATATAGATGTATATATATGTATATAGTTTCTTTACTCGTTTCGGCTAAACTTGCTAGAAAATACATGTGTTATGTGTAAATAGAAGGTAAAGTTAGAGATTACTGCTAGTGGGACAAAAGACGATTAGCGTCTACATTATTTAGCTCACATGTTTCGGTTTTGTTATACGATTGATACAAGAAGATGATGTTTGTGATAATAAAGCATGAAATATCATAATCCGTGTAATGTGCTTTAAAATCCCACCAAGCAATAACACAAACTCAACGTTAACTAGCGAACACAAAATGGCAACTTGTCATCAGCAATGACAATTGTATATAATCTGTATATATAGAAGTATACGTATTATCAAATATTTAATGACATTAAGCCGCACAAATATAAACCAACCCACTTTCACACACACATAACCGTAACTAAATCATAAATGGAAGAAAGAAATTAAGTATAAAAACAAGATAGAAAAGTTCGGTTAAGACCGAAGCTTAAATACCCTCCACCTTTTGTAATTCTCTAAAAAATAAGCTCCTATTGCCATATTTATGTATTTCATGTACTTACGCAAATAGTGTTTTTTTTTTAATTATAGGCGTTTGCGTTATTCAATCACGCCCATTTTTGGCACAGTGTTGGATAACGGTACCCTTTATATATATACCAAATTTCAACTTGATAGGCATAGTATTGTGCGATATATAATTTTTTTAAGATACAATTTTTTCGAGGTATGATGAGATTTTCGTTTATTGTGGGCGTGTCTCTTAACCGATTTCGTCCAATTTCAATACGGAATAGCGAAATTGAACTAAGAATACGTATGCAAAGTTTCAATTTGATATCTCAAAAATTACGACCGTGAGAGTGCCAACAACAGACGGACACACGGACACAAGGACGGACATGTCTCAAACGATTTCTCTTTTCATGCTGATTAAGAATATATATGGTTTGTGGGGTCTCCGACGCTTCCTTCGATGTGTTGTAAACGGATGATCAAAGTGAATATACCCTCTTCCCTAAGGTGGAGGGTATAATAATACCTAAGACTTGACATCTACCGAATTATAACGTATAAAAACAGCAAAAACAACGACGACGACGTTATACATTTACACAATGCAATGCATATGAAGTAAACCCAACAAATAGTAACAAAATAAACAAGTTTACAACACATGTCAACAGCACACAAATGCCATTCAACATACTCGTATAAAAGAAGCGTATGCAATGGGAACAAAAGGGTGAACACGGTATTGCATGAGGAAGAAGAAACAAGTTAGAGAAGTTCGGTTAAGACCGAAGCTTAAATACCCTCCACCTTTTATAATCCTCTGAAAATAAGCTCCTATTGCCATATTTATATATTTCATGTACTTACGCAAATACTGTTTTTTTTTTAAATCATAGGCGTTTGCGTTATTCAATCACGCTCATTTTTGGCACAGTGTTGGATAACGGTACCACTTATATGTAAACCAAAAATCAACTTGATAGGCATAGTATTGTGCGATATATAATTTTTTAAAGATACAATTTTTTCGAGGTATGTTGAGATTTTCGTTTATTGTGGGCGTGTCTCTTAACCGATTTTTCCCAATTACAATACGGAACAGCGAAATTGAACTAAGAATACGTATGCAAAGTTTCAATTTGATATCTCAAAAATTACGACCGTGAGAGTGCCAACAACAGACGGACATACGGACACACGGACGGACATGTCTCAAACGATTTCTCTTTTCATGCTGATTAAGAATATATATGGTTTGTGGGGTCTCCGACGCTTCCTTCGATGTGTTGTAAACGGATGATCAAAATTAATATACCCTCTTCCCTAAGGTGGAGGGTATAAAAATTGAGACTACAATATATATGGAAAGATACGCACACACACGCGCACGTACAAACAGCCAAGATATATAATGTAAGCAACACTGAGACAAACTGGCTCCAATAGGGCTGTTTGCCTGAATGGCAGAAGCTTATATAATATGCGAATGTGTATGTATGTATGTTATTTTTGGTTGATATAAATTTCATGGGGGCCAATTTGTTTCTGTGTCCCTCTCCCTCTCTCTCTCTCTCTCTCTCTCCCACTCAAACAAACAACACTCGTACTCTTAGTTGTATCTATAAATGCCTGTGAATAAGCCTGAAAATCCATCCAGACACAACCATCATTAAACCAAGCATCAGATATAAAAGTTCTTGTTTTTTTTTCACTTTTTTGCGCCTTTCACCAAAAGCGTTACTGTATAATTCCTTTACATCACACATCGTATACATTTACTCTGTAATACTCCAACCATGTATGCGTCAACTATTGTGTGTGATTGTGGGATTGTGGTGGAATTTTTATATGCGTAAATAATAAGGCACACAGATGGAGATACATATATTTAACACAAACATATATAGAGGCCACATATAAAATATATGTAAATCTGTCTATGGATGATATTACATTTTTCAAATGAATTTGTGTTTTATTCTGTGTCTTCAGTCAACGAGTAAAAAAGTAAGTGTAAATGCTACATTCGGTCAAGCCCGACAAATTAGTTCCCAGATTATGTTACAATTTATATGTTTAATTGAGTCCTTGTCATAAGAAGAAGAAGAAAAACTTTGTGAAATATCATTATAAGGAGAGAGGTTCTAAAAGTGGTTCGATCTGGTCCAAATTCGGTACTTTTAATTATTAAGCTAATTAACTAAACTTCATCAGAGTTTTGCAAAAAATATTAGGAGTTGCGACTTTTTGCCATATAAAGACTTATTTTAAAGAATAACGTTATATGGGTAGGGGTTAAAAAATTGATCCAATTTATACCATTTTTAATAGTACACATGTTTGGGTCAAGATACGCCCTTGCACCAAATTTTATTACAATATCCTAAAAGTCTTGCCCACAAAATTACATGGACAAATTTACATGGACATGCAAAAGACAGATGGACATGGTTAAATCAAATCAGATTTCCGTTCTAAATCGATCGGTATAATAAAAGCCGTTTAGGAGTTACCAACATCCACAAAAGCTTAATAAATGGTATAGGCCACAGAGAGTATAAAAAGAGTATAAAAAGAGAAACAATTCTTTTTCCACATATGGCACCACGCAAACAGCGAGGCAATGAAATTGTCACAATACGAAAAAAAAAAATTTTAAAAAATTAAAAGAAAGGATTTTTTATATAACGAATGCAGCCGCTTTTGGGACACCATTATAATTTAATTTTATATGTGGAAAATTTTCTAAAAAGGAATGCTATGATCAATTAAATGAATCCTTCATTGTCTCGTATAAATGTACAACACATATGTACACTTGTACATTTATGCATATTATTTCATTTTATTAATTGCAGGGGTAATGCTCGTTCACTGTGGATGGGTATATTGTGGGCTTTAACTTCGGGTACTGGTGTGGCCGTGGCACTATTACAAGGCTCTGCTGGTCCACTTATTGGTGTGGCCATATCTGCTTCTCTATTGCCGCCGGTTGTAAATTGTGTAAGTTTCAAAAATTTGTTATCTTAATGTTTAATGTTCGTGCAAAATATTTCATAAACTATAAAATTTGGTTAAAAACTCGAAAAAACAAAATAAATGTTTTTTCATTTCAAAAATTTCGTTTTATTTAAATATTCAAATAGTTTTTAAAATATTTCTAGCACAGCTTCAGGTTTCAGGTGTTTATAGATAACTATGGCACAGTTTCAGTAAATTACAATGGACATGTAAAGAAGTAGAAGCAAAAGTTTCTATATGTAATGAATGGCAACGTCATAGGCGAATTTATGTGGTTGATGTATAATTTTATGTCGATTAGGGGCATGGCTGTTTACCGATTTCGTACCCAGTGACACGTATTAGAGTATTTGTATAAAATTACAATTTCAAGTACATACACCCGCACCCTCATATGGCTAGATCGATTCAGATTTTATTCGTTTTTAAGAATACATAGACATACTGTAGTGTTCGCAGCGTCCTTGCAAACAGAGCGACCTTATCACTGAGGTGGAAGGCATCAAGAGATTACATTGAGTAATATTTTTTAGAACATAATGGAAATTTACGTATTTTAGATTAGTAAGAATAAAGGCAGTCGAAGTTGGGGAATTGAAACTATATGAGATTTTAACAAAAAACAAGAAAAAAAAAATTAAAATTGGCTTCTGCTAAATCTTAAATACCCTCTAAAACGGTGGGCGTGGCAGATATATATATTACGCTCTCTAATAGTGTATGTAGTAAGTATCTGTTTGCAACACCTTGGGTATGGTTTTTTATACATTGTGGACGTCTTTATTATATATTCCATCTGTCGATTGTGGGCGTGGGCTTTGCTCGAATTTGCCCATTTTATAAAGCGATCTGCGTGCAAATCCGAAAGTACTAAATTTCTCAATATCTTCCCAATAGCTTAAAGTCTTAAAATGTACGACCGTGAGAGTGCCAATGATAGACGGACACACAGAGACACACGGACACACATGTCTAAATCGACTCTGTTTTTGATGCTGATTAAGAATATAAATTCTTTGTAGGGTTTCTGACGCCTTCTTTCGGGTATTGCAAACGGTATGACAAACTTAGTATACCTCACATGTTATGTAGAGAATAAAAAAACAAATTACATTGTGAGCATATTGCGCTTCGAAAGTTTAATTGTTCGAAATGTTTTTTCATGTTGGCCCTGGTGGGACGCTCGGAACGCTTAACAACCCCAAATAAGTCGAATCGAGCCTCCACGGCAGGTGTAGACTTAAAACAAAAACGGTACAACTTGTGTTACTATCTGTACGTAGGTTTCTACTTAAATTAGACGAAATCGGCCACATGTCACGACCACAATGGACAACAATATCTCGTACCACAAACATGTGCCTATAAAGTGGACATTTGATACACATATTTTTAATTACAGCATCCATCGGTGTACCAAAAATGGGCATGTTCGGATAACGCAAACATTTTCTTATGCAAAATCTAACGTGTAAGTTGATACGTATTACTTACACTATTATACGGCGTAATCAGCTTCTTGCCAGACCTGTATATGGAGTTGGAGGGTATTTAAAATTTGACCTGAGTCATATTTACTGTTAATGTTTTTACATACTTGTGCGCGTTATAACGTGTATGAGAAAGGAATTACAAAAAGATAGAATCAGTTGATTAACTCCTGCTTCAAGCATATTAAAATCTGGATTTTCACTGTACCCCATACACATAAGTGCTTGTTTAATGTAAATATATCCTCTAATAAAACTGTTTATACTTAAGCTATACAAAATATACATAGTTGCAAGTGTTACCTGTGTCTGTTATTAACTGGAAATAATTGTAAAAAAACGAGCATAAAATTAAAAAATCATTACCACAACATATTTATTCAGTGCGTTTAACAAAAAAAAAAAAAAAAAAAAAAAAAAACATCTCTAGATTAATCAAAAGGCAAAATAAAAAGCACATATATTACAGGTAATGACAGAAGACAAAGAAGACAAACTCATTTATAGCTGAACAGCTTTTTACTATTCTTTCCTCTTACTAGTGATTTATTCTCAGAACATTGAAACAAACAGCAAAAGTGTTTGACCTTTTTTTAGTCTCCGCCACTTTATATGGAACAAATTTAGTTATATATTTTTATGGTTTTTACAGCGTGTACCATTTGTGGCAAAGGGTATATTAAGTATGTGCATCTGTTTGTAACACATCCACCCACCACCAAATATACCGATCAATTAAGAATCACAATCTGAATTAATTTAACCAAGTCCTTCTGTGCGTTTGTCTCTCCATATAAATTTGCGCGCAAGCTACAGGTACCATTTTTTGAGATATTTCGATGGAATTTCGTCCAAAGAAAATCCCTATTAAGAACCCTATTTTTAGAACCACTCCCCATATGTAACCCTATTCTAATGAAAGTGTTAATATGGCGAAAAATCGCTAATACTTAATTGCTAAATTTGGACTCAATCAACCATTTTAAGAGCATAGTGAACGAAGTGACTTATGTGACAATGCCTCGCGTTTACTGATACAACTAAATTAATTGCATAATTTGTGGACCTAAGTGGTTTATTGTATTAAATGGGCGGACTTGACCAACTACAACATTTTCACTTGGTCATCATGTTCTTATTCTATTCAGTACATACAGCAAGGCTTAACTTTAACCACATTTACCATGATTAAGTGATTTTAACGTTGTTGTTGCATGTTTAAACAAGCTAACAACTAGTTTCTAAACCCGGTGACAAAGTGGTGGCTCTTCTGGTTTTTTTTTCTATACAAGCTACATAAGTGGCAAGAAGACAAAACAATATATAAAGTAACACTCAATTGTGATTTTAGATAAATATGCTTTGATTATATGTTTTATTAATAACTCTTTATTCTTTATTTGTAGGGATTATTTTGGGCTTTGGCCTGCATTTGGTTAATATATCCTGGCACACGTATTCCACACCTTAGAGGGGAATCGTATAATGAAACATCCAGTTATCCCTTCTTATATACGGATTATTTACCCACTGAATTTTTGATTAATGGCATCGTTTCATGTTTGCTTACAGTAATCAACGTGATTTGTATTTTCATTACCGCAATTATTGTATTAAAAATTAAAGAAGTATCGGCCCCATATACGGCCAGTCCAGATTTGAAACGGTAAGTTGGTCATTCAAACAATTAATCGCATTGTTAAGGCACCTTTATTTAGTTTTAAAATTTTATTAAACAAGTATAATATATATACATTTAGGTGGGAATTTAAAAATATTTTGTAGCATAAGGAGCAACATTTTTATTATATCCTATACCACGTGTGGTAAGAGGGTATATTTGTGTGGATATTTGAAACTCCTAAATAGAAAATGCCACACCCACCTTCAATTATACCGATCAATTCGAACAGTCAAAAGTAAAATTGACCATGTTATGATAAATGTAAATAAACGTCATGCTTCTAGTGTCATGGATGTGCGGGTGATCAGGGGCGCCAACATCGATCCGGATCACTACCTGGTTGCAGCCAAGGTCCGTGTCCGTTTAAGTACTGCCAACACCACCCGTCAAAGTGCCGTGGTATAAGTCTACTTTCTGTCGCCTATAAAATAATATCTGGCATAATATGTAACCGTTTGAGTCCGGTTACTATCCAACTGATAGGCAACTATCAGTGTGGATTCAGATCTGGTCGATCTACTGTTGATCAGATATTTACGTTACGTCAGATTCTGTAAAAAACCCAAGAAAAACAAATTGACATCCACCACCTTTTTGTCGATTATAAAGCCGCATCCGATTCTCTCATATACACGAAATTGTTTGCCACCATATCTGAGTTGGGTATCCCCACTAAGCTGATAAGACTTTGAGTGACCTCCTCCAGGTCCTCAGTCAAAATAGGAACGGATTTCTCCGACAATCTTTCGTGTACTTTTTTCAACATCAGCATGAAGAAAGTGTTGCGGATATACGAGTATATAATATTAGTGGCACAATTTTCAATAAAAGTGTCATGGCTCTCGCGTATGCTGATGATATTGATATCATTAGTCGGAAAGCACGGGATGTTACCTCAGAATTTGCAAGAATTGAGAAAGAAACGCCGAAAATGGGTCTAGCGGTGAACGAGGACAAAACGAAGTATATGGTCTCAACGTCCAGAGATTAGCGGCACCCTGGATACCTTTCATGTTGTGACCGATATAACTTCGAGGTAGTCAAGGAATTTGTCTACCTAAGTACAGCCGTAAATATCTCCAATAACATCAGTATGAAGATAAAAAGAAGAATTATGCCTACTAACAGGTGTAAATTTGGGCTAAGTAAGCAGTTAAACAGCAAAGTTCTCTCTCATACGACAAAACTTATACTCTATAATCGTCGTCCCCCATCGTCCCCGTGCTTCTTTATGGCGCAGAAGCATGGACGCTAACACAAAATGATGAGGCTCTTCTAGGCGTGTTCGAGAGAAAAATTCTCCGAAAGGTCTTTGGTCCTGTACGCGTTGGCGATGAGTTCCGAATCAGAACGAATCTTGGGCTGTACGAGCTTTACGCCGACATTGACATAGTTCGACGCATAAAGATTCAACGTCTGCGATGGCTAGGTCATGTCGGCCGTATGGATGAAAGTGCTCCATCTAGGATGGTATTCGACAGGAACCGGAAGAACGTCGTGCAAGAGGCAGACCGAAACTAAGTGGGAGGGACCAAGTGTTTGATGCCCTGCAAGTACTTGGTATATAAAACGGGAGAAGACGCGCCCAAGACCAAAGCGCGTGGCGTTCCCTTTTGCAACATGTCAGAGACCTACATAGGTTGTAATCGGCTAGTAATGATGATGATGATGATAATGAGAATGATGAAATGATACATATAGAGGCAACTAAACTAATTGTAGCATAATTTGAAGAACTAAGAGGTGTAGAGTATTAAATGATCGGACTTAACTGACTACAATATTTTCACTTGTTTAAGTTTAGTTTATATCCATTAGCTAAGGTACTTATACAATGATTGTTTACGGTTTCATAAATAGATGTCAATTACATACAATACTAAAGGGGAATGAATTGAATAAATATTTCTTATATGTTTCGTAAAAGATCTCTATTTGCCACCATGTTTTAAGATTAATGGTTTGGCTTGCAGAGAACTATTTCCTGATAGTATTCTATCTATTACATATCCCTAAAAGACCAAATACAAAAAAATATATTTCTTTTTTCTTTTCAAAAATGTACGTAACGTTCATATAAGTATTTAAGACATCATAAGAGGCAATGAAAGTTTACTTAAAACAAAGCAAAACAAAACCCGTATATGTTTTGAAGCTTAAGATACATTTAAGTCTTAAAGGATTCAAAAAGAAATCGTTAAGATAATAAATGTCAGTCTAAATGCAGACTATTATTATTAAATCAACTTAAGCGTAGGCAGTGACATTTCATACAATATTTTAATATGTAAGGGATTAAATAGTAGATAATATATTTGATTTTCATATAGTTTAGGAAGGTATTGATTGGAATGATATTTTAAAATTTATATTTATATTTATTTAACTGATTATTTCTTAAATATTACAAGTCTGTTTCATTTTTTCAATATTACAGATGGATTATTTTGTTTTAATTACTTATTGTATATTTAGAGTTTTATACCCTCCACCCTAGTGGTGGGGGTATACTTCATATCTGTTTTTCCATTTGAAAGGACCAGAGGTTTTTGTAATTTTTTGATGTAGTATGTGTTAAGAGGGTTTTACATGTGTTCAAAGAGGTTTTAGTAAAATGAAGTTGTGCTTTAGTACGCTCATAATTAGAGGATCCATCGATTGTGTGGATAACGGGCACGTCCACCATTTACAAAACCCCTTATCTTTCGCAGAATCTGTTGTGTAAACTGATACGCATTATGTACTTACATTATTACAGGGCGTAATCAGCCACTTACCAGGCGCACTTGTATATGGAGGTCGAGGATATTTAAGATTTTACCATAGCCAAATTTAGTATTTTTACTTGTTATTCTTAACTGTCGATTAATAACCAATATAACGCTAAAGGCGCCACCCACTAAGATTTGAAGCATGTAAAAATTAATGAGACAATGTCTAGCTAAACCCTCTACAGAAGAGGGGCAATATATATATGACTTGGTACTACGTTTACCCATCACGACCACTTACACTTTATTAATGATCTAGGATTAGAGTAAAGCTCAAGAATTGTTAAAGCAATTGTTACAATCGGATTAGTTAAGTTAAAGAGAGATAACACACACCACTATCATTAATAACAAATTCAAATTTGTTTTTATACATAAATAAGTAAATATTTATCAAATAAAATAACTACATATGTGATATATAACTGCTTTAGGCACTATCTTGCACACCTTCCATATTTATATGCAATAGGTGCTGAAACGAAGTTTGATTTTATAGCAAGATTTTTGCTGTCGTGAACGATTTTTATTAATTATGGGTGTGGCAGTTGACTAGTTTTTCCCATTTTAGGAAACTGCCTGCATAAACTAAGAATGTGTATAGCAATTTTCTGCTTAACATCTCATTTTTGTGACCGTGAACATTTCAGAAACAAACATACGTGCAAACAAGTCTAGATCGACTCAGTTTTTGAGGCTGAAGCCTGCAGCTTCCTTTTGTTATTTGCATGCGGTATGACAAACATAGTACACCCCTCATCTTATGTGGAGGGCGTAAGAAACAAAGATAGGTGAAAATAACTTTATACTGGTACTTTATTCAAATTACCTAGTAAGACATTTCAATTTAAGGTGAGCCCCATTTTTTATTATTTCCCCATTACTGCAAAATGATTTCATTTTCCTTTTCTTATTTGCCCCATCTCATACATACCTGCAAAACTTGTGAACTTGAGAAATATGTTTAAAAAAAATATGTTGATCTCCTTGGAGGATAGTGTTATACGCTTAGTTTGGTAACATAATGGAGTGAAAGTCTTTTTTCCTCAGTTAGTTTACTGCTCACTTTGCTCGACTATCAATGAGATTAGGGTAAAATCAATATTTATTGCTCATATTCTATACTAGTTTTTATGAAAGTGGAACAAAAAAGAAAAACTTTTGCACACACACAATCTTGTGAAGACATTATATATTTATAATATAGAAGGAAACTTGTTGAAAGCTATAACAAATTGATAAAATATTTAAAAGAAGGGAAAACATTTTTTGTTCATCCGACCCAAAAAATTATTCAAGGTTGAAATGGGGTTCTTTAAAATTTCATGAAGTTTTTCAAGGCCAAATGATTTCATAAAGCGAGAGAAAACACTTTGCTGCAAGTATTTTATAGGAGTGCAACATAATATTAGTGATTGGGGTGAGTTTTCGTTTTAAATATTGATAATGAATTATTTGATTATTTGCATGAAATGTTAAAAAATTTATCTCTGAAATATTTATATATTTTGGGAGGACCAAGGCAACGCAATAATGGAAAACATATGCATTTAAAAATCGTTAACTATCAATCTATTTAACAGTATGGCAATATTCGCATCGGTAGCAATAAAATTTCCTGTGCTAAAAGGTTTGGCTAAATTATAAATATTAATATCGTTAATAATAATTGGTATTGTGTGAATCGTTCCTAATTATTCGTGTATTCGTGTAATTACTATTTGCGAACTGTTATAATTTTCGCCGTGTAACTTCTCGTTTACAATAATCGTACAAATTCATTTAGGGCTGTGTTTAGGATAACATTGCTTTATGTTCTCTTATATATGTGCCGTAGGTGCCCCGATTTCTTCTTTGTTGTTTGCTGTGAAACAGTTTTTAATTAGGGCTTCAATTGTGTTAAAAGTTCTGTTTGAGTATATATGTATAGCGGAGTTTTTGCGACGTCCCAAATTTACTCTTCTACATACATTGGTTGTTGTTGTTTTTTGCCGTGTATTTGAATATTTTCGAGCAATTACATACACTTGGTGACACCAGGATTGTTGTTGCACAAATTGTTCAAATAGCGACCCCACAGGTGCTAGGTAAGCAGCACATTCTAGGTAAGAGGGTTTACTAGGATACAATTTACACTCTTGGTCTAGCGTAAACTGTATGCAAACTGATCTTAATAATTTTAAACTTTTTAAACAAACGCAGAGAGATTTTGCTGAAGCTAGCCGACATAACTAAACGTACGGAAAAGTTTAATGTATACAGTCCCCGTCCGTCAAGTTTAAGTTTATGTTTATTGAGACTTTCTTATTGTAAAACATTATAAAAGTATGAAGAACATAACAAATTAATAACATAATATAAGAGTACTTAAAACTATAGTCACTATAGTATATAAAACTATATACACTATAGTATAGTGTATTATTTAAATGGCAGAATGTTTCGTGCTATTTACATAAGATGTTAAACAGTTATGTTACATATTATATAAACATAAAAGAGTAACGGACTTGCTCCCGGCCCTAACATAAGGAATTGTATGACTAAAGCTAAAGGTGTACTTAAACTAGGGTGTGGCTTAAAACTAAATTTAATAAAAAAAGAGGAAAAAGTAATAATAAAAATAATATTAATTAAAAATTTTAAAAATATTTTACATGTAAGTGATTAACCTCTATGGGTATTGGGGTATGACTATAAAAACATGGCATTAATGTTGACGAAAGAGTAAACGAACTGGATTCATGTTTAACACCAACTGGTGATAAATACAAAGTGTTAGACCAACTGAAATCGGATTGAGAATGAAAAATTCGCTGCAATAATTTGTTATCGTGAGAAGATATCAATTAACGAATTTTTCCAGCAAATTAAGACAGTAGAACGAAATTGGAATTATGTTTGCATTTTCATATATGTATTTATTTGAATATCGCTTATTAAAGTCTTCACAGTTTTTTCCTATGCAACTTCTTAGAATATTTCTCTCTAAAACTTCTATTTCTTTTATTACTGACGGAGAAATACTGAACCAAATTGGAAAGGCATATAATAAAAGAGAACATATACTAATTTTATATATTAACAATTTTGTTTTAATTGGCAGATATTTATTGTTAAGAAGGCAACGTTTAACTTTTTTTTTCCCCATAATCCATATTTGGGATTTAATCCAAATTAATTATATTTTAGAATATTTTCTTTTTATTAAAAATTGATTAAAAATTTATTTTTGAAAATTGAAATTATTATGTCTATATAGCTTGATAGCTCAAGGCAAACTTCCACCGTCCGTCAATTTATATATCGATAAATTTTACTGATCACAAATTGCTACGCATATGTCATAGATTTAGAAAATTCCAAATCAAAATCAATTCCTTTCTTTCAATTTCTTCATACTCTTAACTCATAACTCTTGAATGGAGGAATTACTCAGTCTTTCAGAATTCAGTGGCCCCTTCCCGTCAGTACGCACCTATTAATCTTCCTTTAAGCCGCTTTAATTGGAAATTATTCAAACCTAAATAATTGTTATCACAAACTTGCACTAATATGTTCAATATATGAATGAATATGAATGGGGGATAGTTCTGATGTATCCTATTGCACCTCCACTACCTTCATGTCCAGCATGTATCTGCTCTATTTTTCTTTTTTCTCATAAAAATTATTTTATTTTATTTACTTGGGTTAGAAGACATAATTTTTTCAATTTTCACAAATAAATTTAAATAAATAAAACAAACAAACAAAAACAAAAGAACATTTTTTTTTTCAAATTTTAATATACTCGTATGTGGAAAATGTCCACAGACTTGAATGGCCGAAACCCACACTCCGCCCCAAGTCCAAGGGATTATGCATACTAATAAGATTCCTCTGCATCAGGCTATGATGGCTGCGGTTTTCTCTTCAAATCAACAAGAAAGAGAAAACGTAACTACATCCATTGATATGGATCATGGCGAAAATAGCGATTGGAATATAGTGAAAGAAAAATCGAAGAACATATCTGTAGGGTATCTACATGTTGTCAATTTTTAATAAATATAAAAAAAGAAAAATTAGAGTTTTATGTCAACAATTAAAAATGTAACAATATATAATTTATAAATTTTAATAAAAATTATTAAAAATATAAAAATTGAATATTATTATAATTTGAAACAACCACCATCTATAAGTGGCGATCCTGCGATCGTACAATTTTCAATATCAGTAAATTTATACTCAAAAAAAAAAAATAGTTCTACACCACTTTAAGGTTAAATTGAGAACTTCCAAATTATAATTGAGAACTTGCAAATTGAAATTGAGAAACTGAAGTTTTAAATTGAGAAAACCAAACTCAAATTGAGAAAACTAAATTGAAATTGAGAAAATCAAGTTCAAATTGAGAAAACCAAGTTCAAATTGGGAACTCCCAAATTCAAATTGAGAAAACAAAATTCAAATTGAGAACTTCCAAATTCAAATTGAGAAAACCAAATTGAAATTGAGAACTACCAAATTGAAATTGAAAAAAACAAATTCAAATTGAGAAAACCAAATTGAAATTGGGAATTTCCAAATTGAAATTGAGAAAACCAAGTTCAAATTGGGAACTTCCAAGTTCAAATTGAGAAAACCAAATTGAAATTGAGAAAATCAAAATTGAAATTGAGAAAACGAAACCAAATTGTAATTGAAAAAAATAAAATTGAAATTGGGAATTAAAAAATTAAAATTTTAAAATTTATCTCAATTGAAATTGGGAAATTCAAAATTGTAATTGAGACAATAAAATTTGAAATTAGTAAAATCCAAATTGAAATTGGGAAAATGAAAATTGATATTGAGAAAATCAAAATTGAAATTGGGAACTTCCAAATTGAAATTGAGAAAATAAAAATTGAAATTGGTAATTTAACATATGAAATTGGGAAAATACAAATTGAAATTGAGAGAATGCATTTTAAAATTTAAATTAATATTGAAAATTGGGTTTTTAGTAAATAAGATAAACCAATTTTTATGCTTCAAACTTAAATATATCATTCCATATATTTTATTCGTATGTAGTAAAAAAATGAATGGATATAAAAGTAAAAATTCTCCAACTTAAAATACATATATACATACATAGATAAAAACTTTATAAATGATTCTCTTAAGTTATATTAACAACACTTAATTTAAGTGAAAAATTGGAAAATTGTATCATTACATTCCAACTGGCATATCCTCTAAATTAATTGCTCTTTCATAAAAGGTTGTAGTATGTTGAATATATCTAGCACAATCTCCACTTGTCAACGTTACTTTAGCTTCGTCAACAATACTTTCTAAGTACGCTAAACGTTGTTCGCCTACTCTAGGTAGAGTTGGATTTGGAAGTCCCATATATTTCTTTACGTGGGACTTTATTTTTGACCATGCACCTTCAATAGGGTTCAACATTGGTGAGTATGGACGGAGTCAACTAGATATTTTTAGATAATTTTAAAATACATTCCCTCAATTTCAATTTGTATTTTCCCAATTTCAAATGTTAAATTACCAATTTCAATTTTTATTTTCTCAATTTCAATTTGGTTTTCTCAATTTGAATTTGGGAGTTCCCAATTTGAACTTGGTTTTCTCAATTTCAATTTGGAAATTCCCAATTTCAATTTGGTTTTCTCAATTTGAATTTGTTTTTTTCAATTTCAATTTGGTAGTTCTCAATTTCAATTTGGTTTTCTCAATTTGAATTTGGAAGTTCTCAATTTGAATTTTGTTTTCTCAATTTCAATTTAGTTTTCTCAATTTGAGTTTGGTTTTCTCAATTTAAAACTTCAGTTTCCCAATTTCAATTTGCAAGTTCTCAATTATAATTTGGAAGTTCTCAATTTAACCTTAAAATGGTGTAGATCTTTCTCTTGATTTAGATCACGCTCACGTAGCAGATCTAATTCACGAAATAATGGTCTTTTTTGGTATCATTACAGATACCAAAACAAATCCCAAAAATGTATTCAGCCCTGTAATTTCAAAAATTCGTCAACAAACTAAATAAACCCATTGTTACGGCGACTAACAATGGAAGTTTTGAATATTTATCACGTCGCCTATTCATATTTGATAAAGATAACGGTCTAAAATTTTTGATTGACAGTGGTGCAGAAATATCCGTTTTACCTGCTTCCAAATGTCCGCACCAAAAACGTTCGTCCGACATAACATTAACTGCTGCTAACAGCTCATCTATACCAACGTACGGCAAGAAACTATTATATGTTAATTTCAATCTTCGCCATGAATTTCCTTTTATTTTTCTAATTGCCGACATTTCAAGGCCGATTATTGGTGCTGACTTCCTCAGCAAATATGGACTACTAATCGACGTAAAACGCAAGCGATTAGTAGATCCTTAAACCAATTTATCCGTTGATGTCATTATGGCTTATTGTAAAATAGATTTACCCAAATTATTCCTCATAGAAAATAAATATTTCGAAATATTAAAGAAATATCCAAGTTTGACCTCTGAACCAGATTACACCAAACCGGTCAAACACAATACTGTACACAGACTAGCAACTGAAGGAGTCCTTACGTTCTCAAAAGCAAGACGACTAGATCCTATCAAATATAAAGTCCCCAAGACAGAATTCCATTTTTAAGTCAAATCAGGTATTTGTAGGCCATCCAATTCTTCTGTGGCTTCACCTCTTCATCTAGTAGCCAAAAAGGACCCTAATGAATGGCGTCCTTATGGTGATTTTAAACGTTTAAATTGTGTCATTATTCCAGATCGCTACCCCTTGCCTCACATTCATGATTTTAGTATAAATCTACGGAACAAATCTATATTTTCCAAATTAGATTTAGTAAAAGCTTACCATCATATCCCTATGGCTGAAGCCAACATATACAAAACAGCCATTACAACTCCATTTGGCATGTTCGAATTTGTTAGAATGCCATTTGGGTTAAGTAATTCGGCACAAACCTTTCAAAGGTTTGTGAACGAAGTATTTAATGGATTAGATTTTACTTTTGTATACATTGACGATGTTTTAATTGCAAGTGAATCGGAGTCTGATCATTTAAAACATTTAAAAATCGTTTTTGATCGACTTGAGGAATATGGTTTAAATATTAAACCATCTAAATGTGCTTTCGGCATTACATCTATTGACTTTTTAGGTCACAATATTACAAAAGACGGCATTAGACCCTCTGAAGACAAAGTATCTGCCATAAAAGACTTTGAACGTCCTAAGTCCGTCAAACAAGCTCAAAAATTTGTTGGAATGATCAATTATTATCATCGATACATTCCAAAATTGGCAGAGCGGACATGTCTGATACATGCTATAATTAATAAGGCTTTTAAGACTAAAGACAAAGCTTTAATTTGGGATGATGAATCTTGACGGATCATTTGAGCGTATTAAAGAAAATTTTGCCTCAAAGGTTCTGTTGAATCATTTCAATTGTCTTTAACAGTAGATGCTTCAAATGTTGCAATTGGTGGTGTTCTCCAACAATGCTCGAATGGTTCAACGGAACCATTAGCCTTCTTTTCAAAAAAGCTTTCTCCGTCTGAAATAAAATATAGTACGTTTGATCGAGAACTTTTAGCTATTTATTTATGCATCAAACATTTTAAATACATACTTGAAGGAAGACAGTTCACAGTCTTTACGGATCATAAACCATTAACAATGGCATTAAATTGCAAAACAGGGAGAAGCCCAAGACAGACGCGGCATCTAGAATATATCTCTCAATTTACTAATGACATACAGTACATACGAGGAGACGCAAACATTGTGGCAGACACCTTTTCTAGAGCTTTTTGAAATTGACGCACTTCATTGTACTGATTTAAATATGAAAGTTCTATATAAGGAACAAGAAAATGCCGCCGAAGTAAAAAATTCTTTCCTCAAGTCGAACAGCAATTTAAAACTTTACAATATTCCCGTACTTAATTTTGAAATTGTCTGCGAAATGTCAGGGACATGTCCAAGACCATATGTACCTCCCAGTCTGAGGAAAATTATATATGAAAAATTACATAATATATCACACCCTGGTACAAAAGCTACAAGAAGACTCATTAGCACAAGATATTTTTGGCCTGGTATAAGTAAAGAACTCAGTCCAGTCAATGCCAAAAATCTAAAATCAACTGTCATACTAAATCACCTGTTTCTCCAATTCCTATACCCAAGGGCATGTTTGAACACATCCATATAGATTTGGTAGGTCCTTTACCTCCTTCCAAGGGTCACCGCTACCTTTTAACTATCATTTAGATTTACTAGATGGCCCGAAGTTTATCCATTAAGGGATATTAATTCAAAAACTATAAGTCAAACATTTTTCAATAATTATATCTCTCGCTTCGGTGTTCCATTAGAGGTAACTAGCGATCAGGGAACACAGTTTACGTCAGAATTATATTCTGAGTTATCCAGATTTCTTGGTTGTCATAGGATTGTCACTTCCCCATATAATCCACAGTCAAACGGAATGATTGAACGTTCCCATAGACAACTTAAGGTCTCTCTCACGGCTAAAAATGATACAAACAAATGTTTTGATGAGTTACCGATTGTGCTCCTTGGTTTAAGATCAACTCATAAACAAGATATTTCGGCCACTCCCGCTGAAATTGTTTACGGACAGAATTTACGTCTACCTGCTGAGCTCTTAACTCAAGGATCTAGTGCCAGTTGCTCAGAGGTTTTGGATAATCTCAAAAAACATTTTAAAAATGTCCGATCGTCCATCAGTCATCATAATAATCCTAATACTGGGATATTTATATCGAAGCAATTGAAAGATTGCAAGTTCGTCTTTGTCCGTTGCATAAATAAAAGGAATCTTCAACAACCTTTCGACGGTCCATTTCAAGTCGTCGAAAAAGAGAAAATTTTTCAAAGTCCTGATTGATGGCATAATTAAAACAATTTCTATTGATAGACTTAAACCAGCCATTATTGAAACACCTATCACCAACACAAACACCACCATTAAAACTAACAAGAAACGTGTAACATTTAATTTATTAAGCTTAAAATCTCTCTACATGTTTTCAATTTTTAATAATTATAAAAAAAGGAAGATTAGAGTTTAATGTCAACAATTAAAAATATAACAATTTATAATTTCTCTATTATTATTGAAAATAAAATTTTAATAAAAATTATTAAAAATATAAAAATTGATTATTATTATAATTTGAAACAACCACCATCTATAATATCAAATGAAACGTCTCTTAGAAGGAAGCGTCCACATATTCAAGTAGATTTGTCAGGCCTAAATGCTAATAGTAAAAATCCCTGCAGTAAAAATAGATTTGATATTCTGGGAGAATTGGAATTTGAACAGAATGCTACTAACGATTCATCTCAAACGCCAAATCAAGAACCGGCTGAAAAGAAAAAAATAGGAACGTTCCCGCTTTTGTCCACCTATTTTCATTTATAATGTAAATATTAATCATTTAAGAGAGCAGTTAATGGCTAAGGGTATTATTTTTAAAATTATCAACAAATCTCGTTTTTAAAGTAAGTTATATTTATCTGACGCTAGTGCTCATTCAGAAATGATGGCACTTTTAAAAGAAAATAATATTGATTCTTATTTTTTTACTACAAAAAAATTAAAATGTAAAACTATTGTTCTGAGAGGACTATATTACAAAACAGTTATTAATGACATTAAAAATGAAATTGATAATCTTTTGCCAGACACTGTTAAATCTCTTACGAAACTTGTGACCCCATTTTCTAAAAAGAAAAACTTTGAAACTAGTTTATTTCTTGTTACTCTGTTGTGCCCAACAGAAGTATGTCAATTAAAATTTATCCTTGACCAAGTTGTCTCTTGGGAGCCGCCAAGATCAAATCAGAGAGAAATACAGTGTTGGTGATGCCAACAATGGGGTCACTTCTCTCGTAACTTTAATAGAGGATTCGCTTGTGTTAAATGTGAGAAAAGTCATGCCCCGGGCGCATGTCAACTTTTAAGTGAGGAAAAAACAAGCGTTTATTGTGTTAATTGTAAGTCACATGGCCATCCTGAAAATTGGAGGGGTTGTTCGGCGTCTAAAAAATATTTAGATTTAAAAAAAATGCTGTTCTTTTCGCTAAAAAAACTGTTGTTACGGCTAATAATATTGTAAGAAATACCATATCTTCAAGTTTTGTCAGAAATGAGAAAAGTTTTGCGGACTGCTTTCGACAAACTGAAACAAAAAATACTTAAATATCCCCTTTGATTCATAATTTTCTGGCTCTTGCTAAAGTCTTCTGTGAAGAAGAACCTTTAACTTTAGAAGAAAAAATTAGTAACTTCTTGAAAACATATCAAAAGTTACCAAAAAATGAGGCAAAGTCTAAATTCTTGTGTCTAATGGAAGAACTTAAGCAAGTGTATGGTCCGTAGAAACCTAAATATTATTACTTTTAATGTAAGGTCACTTGTTGATCTTAGCAGGAGGCTTGAATTAGTAAAAATCTTAGAAATCAATAACTTAGATGTAGCCTTTCTTCAGGAGACACACTTGAGAAGCTGCCAAAGGATATCTCTTGGAAATTATACTTTTTTACGAGATAAAAGCCCGTTAGGAGTAAGCATTGCTATAAAAAAAATGTTATTCTTTTGTTACAGTAAAAATCCCACGTTTACAGATTCCAAATATTTTCATTGAAATTTTTTTCTCCTTGGGTAACGTTCAAAAAAAAAATTGTCTTCGGTACATTATATTGTCCTTGTAATTCGAACTCCGCAACTATATCTGGTAATTTGTCAATCATTGACAACTTTGGTTTGAACTATGATGGTGTAATTTTAGATGGAAATTGAAATGCTAAAAATGTTACTTGGGGTGATTTGCAAGATAATATGAACGGTAGAGCTCTCTTGAATTGGCTACAATTATCTTCTTCAAATTTTAGTAGAATTTGTGATACATTACCCTCATTTCCCGGTGGTTCGACTTTTTTAGATCATTTTTTGGTCAGTAGAAATCTGATAGACTTTTCTTTTCCAAATTATGATATAACATCTTTACCTTCATTTTCTGACCATTATCCTTTAAAATTATCCTTAAGCTTATTAAACTTGGAGATTATTCTCTGCCAACCAAATTTTTTTATTTCATATAAAAATACTAACTGGAAAATTTTTCAAAAAGATTTATATCAAGAAATTTCTCGCCACTTTCCTCCTTCTGAAAGAAATTTACTTAACGGTGAGGTAGATTCTTGTATAGAGAACTTTTCTTCATCTGTTAAGGCAGTTTCAGATGCGCACTCTGCTAAGGTTAACCTAGCTAATAAAAAGTATTATGTGTCTGACAATGTTAAAAAGTTGTTCAGAATAAAATATGAGTGGCAAAGGAACCTCAAGAAACTTTATAGAAGGACTTTTAATAGGAACCATCCTGATTATAAACTTCTGTCAAAGCAAATTCAATTGATCCAAATTATTATAAAAGAAAAGGTTAATGTTAAGCGTCTAGAAAAAATCAAATCTGGACCAACGGCGTTTAAAGAAATTTATAGTATTATAGAGAAAAACAAAAAAATCTCTGCAACAGATTTTTTTGCTAACGGAATTCAGATAGTTGATCCGGTTGAAAAATTAAATTCTTTAAAACATCACTTCGGTTCAATTTACACAGGTAATCCTTCTAACATACATTCTTCTTACTACTCTAGAAACGTGTTTGTGACAAATTCCAAAACCTTTGTTTGACTTCACGACAATGAACCAGCAGAGGGAAACCACACCTGTGCGCTTATGAATATTTCTAAATGTTTAAACAAAAAAAATCGTCTGGTCTAGATCTTATATCAAATTTTTTATTAAAAAAATTTTCTCTTAAAGCGTTTGAGTATCTATCTATAATATTTAATAATTGTTTAAGCAATGGTTATTTTCCTAAAGCATGGAAAGTCGCGAAAATATGCCCAAAACGCAAAAAACCGGGACACTTATCTCTAACTAATGTTCGTCCGATCTCTCTGCTATCCAATCTGGGTAAACTATTTGAAAAACTAATTCGTAAAAAAATGGAATTGGACATAAATAATCCTTATATTCCTATCCACCAATTCGGGTTCAAAAAAGGTCACTCCACAGTGCACGCTCTACTGAAATTTCATAATGATATTGTTTGTAACTTAAGGCAACAGAGATGCACAGTGGCAGTGTCCCTTGATATCGAAAAAGTATTTGACCGAATATATCATGATGGTGTTCTCTATAAAATGATTTCGATTGGTTTTAGCCCTTTTTTGATCAAATTGCTTCATATTTTTTTTCTGATAGAAAGTTTTGTGTACAAATGGATAATTGTACCTCGTTCTTTGGCAGTATCTCTTGTGGAGTTCCTCAAGTTCACCATTTTATAGCATATTTATTTATGGGTTTCCCCATGAAGTTTATGGTTCCACAGGCATTTTATTTGCCGATGATTCCTTAGTATACGCGCATGATGAATCTCCTACTTACGCTCTACGCAAAGAATCAATACACCTTCAGTCTGTTAAAAATTTTAATTATAACTGGGGAATTAAAATAAATTTGGCAAAGTGTTAGGCTATCTGCTTAAAAAATGCGTCAGGTAAATGTAAGAAGCCTAAGCAAATCATTAAAACTAAACCTTAATGGTGTTGAAATTCCATATACTCGTAGCATCTAATATTTAGGCGTTTCTTTTAATAATCTAGTTAAATTGAATGAACATGAACATTACTTACTAAAAAAAGCTTATCGTATTAAGGGTTCCTTTGGTAGACTTTTTCATAATGCATATCTCCCAAACAAAACTAAGTTATTGATTTACAAGACAACAATTCGTCCCGTCCTCCTATGTGCCTTTCAAATATGGTTCTCCATATCACCTACGGTTATGATGGAGTTAGAAGTGTTTGAATGCAAGATTTTGAGAAAATGTATTGGGAAAAATTTTGAACATAAAACGAAGCACTTCTCCAATGCATTTATTTACGAATCTGGATCGGGATTATTCTTCCCTCTTGCAACTTATGGTCTAAACTTACTTAAAAAATTCATACATAGACTAAAATTTATTGAAAATAATTTAATAATTGAGTGCATATCCTCTCAGGACAATCTAGATTAGTCAAATACAAATTATTTGTCACCTTTAGGATTTATTGACACTGAAAATCCGTTCTTACAAAAACTCGCTTTTTACACCACTGAATATACAGGGTGTCCACCAGGAAGGTACACTTCTTTGTTTTGCCGCCATTTTGGTAAATATTTGTCTTGACAGTTCATATTTGGCAGTCGTGAAGTAGACACGTGGCAAATTTATTGTGGAAAAATATTCGATAAACCAACGTGTTTTAATTGTTAAAACATTTTATCAAAATCAATCATCGATTACTGTGACAATGAGAAAGTTACGTGAAATTTTCGGAAGAAACAACGTGTCAACAAAACGCACTATTTATCGTGCAGTGAATGATTTCGAAGAAAGAGGGTCTGTAGGTGATAGGCTCAAGCATGGACCACAACGTACTGCAAGATCGGCTGAAAACATTACTGCTGCTCAAAAGAATCTATCAACCTCAATCCGACGCCATACTCAGGAGCTTGGTCTTCAGAGACCAACTTTGGCCACAATTTTGCACAAGGATTTGCATTTGTTTCCATATAAGATTCAGTTGACACAAGAGCTTCTTTCACAAGACCACTTACGCCGCCGTACATATGCCAATAGGATGTTAAAGCTCGCACATGACAACTCCGATTTTAATGAAAAAAATCATAATGAGTGACGAGGCACATTTTCATTTGGATAAACAGAATAGTCGATTCTGGGGAATGGGAAGCCCTCAAATTATTCATCAGTCACCTTTGCATCCGTTAAAAGTGACAGTCTGGTGTGCAATTTGGTTAGGAGGAATCATTGGATCTTACTTCTTTGAAAATGAAAACGGCGTAACGGTAACTGAGAATTGGGAGCAACATCGTAATATGATTAAAAACTTTTTAATGCCACAACTGCATGCTTTGGGCTTGATTAACATGTGGTATCAACAAGACGGTGCCACATCAAATACAGCGAGGAACACTTAGGGAACACATCGAAGGAAGCCTCAGATACCCCACAAACCATATATATTCTTAATCAGCATGAAAAGAGAAATCGTTTGAGACATGTCCGTCCGTGTGTCCGTCTGTTGTTGCCACTCTCACGGTTGTAATTTTTGAGATATCAAATTGAAACTTGGCACACTTATTCTTAGTTTAATTTCGCTGTTCCGTATTGTAATTGGGAAAAATCGGTTAAGAGACACGCCCACAATAAACGAAAATCTCAACATACCTCGAAAAAATTGTATCTTTAAAAAATTATATATCGCACAATACTATGCCTATCAAGTTGATTTTTGGTTTACATATAAGTGGTACCGTTATCCAACACTGTGCCAAAAATGAGCGTGATTGAATAACGCAAACGCCTATGATTTAAAAAAAGCACTATTTGCGTAAGTACATGAAATACATAAATATGGCAATAGGAGCTTATTTTTTAGAGGATTATGAAAGGTGGAGGGTATTTAAGCTTCGGTCTTAACCGAACTTCTCTATCTTGTTTTAATTCAATTTTAAAATATATGTTTTAAAATATTTGACTGTAATGGTCGTAATAAATAAATAACTCCAAGGGCTTTATTGCTGAATTACTATCACTAACAACAACAACAACATAAAAGCATTATTAAAGAAGATTAAAAAGCATACAATGCACAAGTGGCCTTCTATTTCCTTCTGCTTTTCACATTAAAATAAACTATAAGCATTTCGTTTTATAATGAATACTTTTCAATGGTTTTTTTGTTGTCGGTGAAAATGCTTTAAAACTTGAAACTTTTTATGCCCAGCTGATCTGATGGAAAGTAAAGATTTTCCATAGCATACAACAAAGCTTAAGAAATTCGAGAATTTTATTAGAGTCTATATCATATTACTTATGAAGGATTCGTGGCCAAGTTGACTAAGTTTGCTTTAGAGAACTGTACGTACTGAAGAACTGAGACTCAAAACTAGCTAAGAAGCAAAATAAAACTTATAAATGATTTGAGTATTTGAACATATTCATTATTTTCTACCTTTCATAGCAAACTTTTAGGCAAATATATAGAGCTATAAAGAAATTGTTAAACACAGCAAATACAGTACTTAGCGAGGCAAATGCCTTCTATAATATATAATATAGCCTTAAGTCTTTATTTTTCCTTTCCTGTTTTTCTTTGAAATTTATTTAATCATGTGTCGTAGCTTCTGGGAAACTGATTTACGCACTGTGAGAAAAACTAATCGTTCAACAATGAGACGCAAAGGCGAGGCAGGTGATAATAAGAATGGTGAAGGCTTCCGAGAAAAACTGTTAAGGTAAGTAAAGTAGTATAATAAAAGCATTAATAAAAGAAAAGAAGAACACAAATACAACTAAAAAATTAATAGATACCAAAATATTCGTAGCCTTAGTCATGTAAAAATTACTTTTTGAAAAGTTTATATCATGCGGCCATGTTCTATGATGTATAGAGAATCGTGAATTATTTCTAAATGCGAATTATTTCTAAATGTGAAATACAGACTTACATTGTTATGTGGTGGTTAAGCGAAATTATATTAAAGCGTAGATTGTTATGCTTCACATCAAATGGGCGGTAAAGCATGTTTGCAGAGACCCTACAATATATACGCATTCTTGATTAGTGTATCTGTCGATTTAGAAATGTGCGTCCGTGTGTCTGTAGTAAAGCTCTCACAGCCATAAAGATATTGATTGATATCCCCAACAGCAACGCTCGCAATAAACAAATATCTGGATATCATTCACAAATTTTTTTTAAATTTTATGGAAATATTTACTGAATAACTAGCCTAAGCTAAACTTATATGTCAATGTGCCAAAATTAGGTGGATATGACTAATGCCCACAATTTACAAAAAAAGCTTGTTTAACGTAAAATCCGATTTGTGCATTGCTGCATAAACTACATAAACTATAGAAGCTAATTAGCTACTTTCTAGGCCTACGGGTTTTAAATAGATATCCAGATTCTTTACTAATTATTTCACATGAACAGAATCAAATCAACGATAATGTTGATGTTGTAATAAACAATATTAAATAAAGTCACATTTGTACTTTTACAATTTACAATCACATTATACATTACACCATGAGTAGCTATACTCCATCTTCATCTATGATTGCTTACGAACTGTATTCCCTTAAGTAGTTGTCACAACTATTGAAATTATTTACCTACCACCCATGTTCATTGTGCCATATTTCTGTGGGTATTATAAACATAACAGTCATATTTTCTTTCTTTGTCAAGCTATTGATTGCTACACTATTGTTGTCGTAATTGCTTGTATCTTCTTTTACAACGTTTACCCCCTCACCTATCATCAGCATCATCATCATCATCAACATCATCAACATTATCTATGTCAGCATCGCTACCCTATTATGTTTATACTCTGCACCACTTTTGGCACAGCATATATTAAGCTTATAAAGATGTTTGTAACACACGCCACACCACCTTCAGTTATACCGATTTAATCCAGAATAACTCCCTGATTTGATTTAATCATGTCCGTTTGTGTATCTGTATTGTTAATTTAAATTTGTGCGTAAGCTACAGGTTACAGGTTTTTGATATATTTTGATAAAATTCTAATCGTATTGATCATATTGACAAGTTAATCGTATTGAGCCATATTGGACTATTTTTAGAGAACCCCCTAAATAAGTTCCATAAATGACTTATACGACAATGCCTCGCCCTTGCAGATGCAACTAAACTAATTGTAGCATAATTTGTGGAACTAAGTAGTATAGGGTATTATATGATCGAGTGTAACCGACTGTAACATATTCATTTATTTTCATAATAATATACAATACGAATATGGGGAACTTTTACACAGTTGCATTTCTACATACCACAGGGATTTTTTACTTCTT
The DNA here is from genome assembly GCA_963978525.1 of Ornithomya fringillina. Lineage (NCBI taxonomy): Eukaryota > Metazoa > Arthropoda > Insecta > Diptera > Hippoboscidae > Ornithomya > Ornithomya fringillina. Next base: position 15,240,838 of record OZ021690.1, on the reverse strand, counting down.
GTTTTTTTTTTTTTTTCATTGCATAACACACATACACATATTATGTGTTATGTGCTATGCATCGTATGTGCTACAACTTTAAATATTTGTTTGAATGAAAAGTTCATTCCTGCATACATAAATATACTACAAATAACCGGTAATCCAGATCTTTGATTAGCAATATAATATTAATAACGAGCCTTATGGTAAATAATGGCAAAAGTTTTAAATAATTCAATTTCCATTAGTGGTTATGTGGATGAAAAGCGAAATGCTGAATTAGACAGTGTTCTGGAGCAGGCTTTGCGAGAAGCCCAGGATGACGTAACATTCAAAAAAGTGAAACATATGAGTTATTCAAGTAATGCGGCCGGAGAGGTAAGTTAAGTGGACATAATTTCTATTTGATACAGCCTTTAAGGCTTTCCTTAGCAAGAATTTTAGGTAGCTAGGTATAATCCTCTTTAATTTATCACAATAACTGTTTGTCATTTCTATATCGGACAATAATTATATTTAATAAAAATGTTTCTCCTCTCGTTTACAAAAATCAAATCAAAATCTTCTTTTCCAAAACCATGCAATTGTACAAAGGGCAATATGCGGTATTCAATGTGTGTTTCCAAAGAATTAAAACTGTTCAAAGGCTTTAAAGACAATAGATGTGAATCCAGAGACTAAAGGCAATGTAAAATTATAAATCAAGTAGAAAGGTAGAGATATCTCTCATTCTCGAAAAATCTTTTATTTTCTTTTAATGTCCATAGCTTTGTACTGAATTTTATTTAGCCGTAAGCTGCATTGACCAAAATTAATGGTGTGTGTTAGAAACGGAGGACAGCAAAAGTACAATATATGCAGTATGAGGACTGCTAGTGAAAAGTCACAAAAGACCAGCTGTAGTTGCTTGGTGGGCCTAAAAGAGCATTATCACATTGATTTATATTTTAGTTAGTTAGTACAAAAACTCGAAACAAAAGAGGACAACAAATATCGGCTTTAAATGATGATTTAAAAAGTTTTCGTTGGTTAGGACAAAAGGTTAAAAGAGTCGAAAGTAATAAAAATCTTTTGGCATAAACGATTGAAAAAACTAAATTTGGCTTCACCTAAATTTTAATTACCCTCCACACCTATATACAAAATGTGGGCGTGGCAGGTAGCTGATTTCACTCTTTCATAGTATATGTAGTACGTATCAACTTTTACGTGGGATTCTGCATGGCTTCAGGTTTTTTAAAAATTGTGAGTGCGTTCTTCATCCAAACCTTTCTTTTCAGCTCAATATCGTTTAAGATTTTAATGCTGACCAAAAATATACGTACTTTGTAAAGTGTCTCGTTGTGGATGTTGTCAACGGAATCATAAACTTAGTATGCACCATTGGGACATCGAGCTGAAATTTAGTACACATATATAATATATGAATAATTAGCTCAACTATCTATGTGCGAAATCGGATATATTCAGATGGCACAGGTGACCCCCACAATTAAAATAAAAAACATATTTGGCACAGAATTCAACTTTTAAGTTGAAGTTGGTACCTGCTGCGCCCACGATTTAATCGTAGATGTGGACGGTGCTTAAGATGTGAACTCCAAAGATGTGAAGCCAATTTTAGATTTTTTACTTGTATATTCATTTAATTGCTGATGTTCTTGAAAGATGGATATTTCTTTCTAAATATAATTTTTTTTTTTAATTTTTTTTTTTTTCTAGTTAACTCAACGTTTGGCTAAACTGGCGGGTCTTACAAATTTTCATGATGCTACATGTATCGGTTCAACTAACACTCCTAAAACTGGCCTAAGCCGCTTCAATTCTATGAGGGGCTCTAAAAAAGTTGATTTACAAGCTTTAGACAAACTTGTAACTAATTTATTGGAACAACAACAACAACTAATGCCAATTAAAACAAACGAAATTGCTAAAGGTGGCCGTAAATCGTCTTTAAAACTAAATCGCTGGCGTCCCACGTCCCGTTCCGCACATAATTTTCACATAAACGAGCGTACACCCACGTATACACCACTCACGGAACCACAAAACATCGGTCAAGTGGCAGATGGGGGCAGCAATGATAGGCAGCAGCATATGCCGACAATAATGGAAAGCACTATGACCAATAATAGTAACAGCAACAACAATAATAGTAATAATAATAACAAGAATAATAATGAAACGTCAACAACAGCATTGGCGCAGCCCACAACACGTTCTGTGCGTACTTCATGGTCCAATTCATTGGAGCGTACACCCGGTGCGGTTCGCAATGTTCTAAGAAATATTACTTCGTCTACGGGCAGTGGTAGGAATAGTGTGAATGATGATGAGAATCTTCATTTGACACAAAATTTTGTCCCATAAATTGTTCACACGCATACACAATCCAATGAATGCTAAAATTCGAATGTAATATGTTGCGAAAGATAAAAGGAAATGGCTCTAAGTGTTTGGTAAAGAAGCATTTTTAATTATGTGAAGTAGGAGACATGCTCTAAAACCATGAATTACTATTATTCTGCAATATTCACAATATTGTAAATTGTTAGTCAAAGTGCTAAAAGTTTGTTCAAAATAAAATTACACATAAGTGCAAAACCGAATGACTTTATAGTTAGAATTACTTTTTTTTTTTTAAATAATAAATCATTAAAATGATTTTCTTCTTCCACCCCACTCTACGAAGTTTTACTGTATGTAGTTTACATTGTTTTTGTAATTTCTAAGCGGCAAATGCCAGACCCACCATTGTTCCATTTAATAAATTTACTATTCTTAAAAGAAATACTTTGAATGAAAAAGTATGAATTAAGTCTTTTGCATAGAAAAAACGAATTATAATCCGTCGAACTAAAGTCTATAAAAGATACAAAATGATGTGGCATTCAATTTAGAGGAATCAATGAATTCAATTCTTTGTAGGTAGAATCAAAGGTTTAAAATGAAATGAATTAAAAAAGAAGTGAAATCTTAATGATTCATTCCTAATATAAATGAACGACTCGTTTCAAACTATGGTACATACTGGTAACATATAAGAGAGTTGCTATAATTACCATCTGACTTAGGCCATATCTTAAATACGCCCTCTAATAGTGTATGTATTTCGCATCAGCTTGCGAGTATAGTTTTATAGTTAATACGGTTTTTAGAAATTGTGGGCGTGTCTGTTATCCGACAACTCCCATTTTTGGCACATCTATGAAGCTAATATTTATAAATGTACACACCACAAATTTCAAATTTATAGTTCAATTTTTGTGGCAGATAAATAGATTTTTGTGGATTGTGGGCGTGGCTTTTGACCGATTTTGCCCATTATAAATCTGCGAGCAAACCCGAAAGTATCTGAACTAAATTTCAGCTCAATATCTTAAAATTTACGACCGTGAGAGTGCCAACAACAGACGGACACACGAACACACAGACATACATATCTAAATCGACTCAGTTTTTGACGCTGATCAAGAATATATATACTTTGTAGGGTCTCTGACGCCTCCTTCTGGGTGTTGCAAATTAAAGAACTAACTTAGCCTACCCTCATCACTAAGGTGTATGGTATAAAAGTAAATCTGAGTAGGGACGCAAATGTACTTTGTGTAAATATTTATAACCTATGTCCGTATATAATCCATCGGCCGAAAGAATTGAATGAAAACAAGTAAAACCAAGATAGGAAAGTTCGGTTAAGACCGAAGCTTAAATACCCTCCACTTTTTATAATCCTCTAAAAAATAAGCTCCTATTGCCATATTTATGTATTTCATGTACTTACGCAAATAGTGCTTTTTTTAATTATAGGCGTTTGCGTTATTAAATCACGCCCATTTTAGGCACAGTGTTGGATAACGGTACCACTTATATATACACCAAATTTCAACTTGATAGGCATAGTATTGTGCGATATATAATTTTTTAAAGATACAATTTTTTTCAGGTATGATGAGATTTTCGTTTATTGTGGGCGTGTCTCTTTACCGATTTTGTCCAATTTCAATACGGAACAGCGAAATTTAACTAAAAATACGTATGCAAAGTTTCAATTTAATATCTCAAATATTACGACCGTGAGAGTGCCAACAACAGACGGACACACGGACACACGGACGGACATGTCTCAAACGATTTCTCTTTTCATGCTGATTAAGAATATATATGGTTTGTGGGGTCTCCGACGCTTCCTTCGATGTGTTGTAAACGGATGATCAAAATGAATATACCCTCTTCCCTAAGGTGGAGGGTATAAAAAGGAGAGAAATAAAAAATATAAAATCTCAAGGTTGTAGGATTATGAATAACAGATTGCAATTTAAACAGAAGGAACTACGAAATGGGAAGAAAAAATTTCATAAAATTTTTTGAAATAATGAAATATGGTAATCAGCAATAATTATTCTGTCAGCTTTATGAACCAACACCGAAAACGTACCGCTTCTGCAACTGCTCAGCCATGCCATTACTTCTTCACTACACTGTAGCATTGGTGCACTTACTGAGGAAAGTCGTGAAGCATGAAAAACGCTAACAAGTGTTGAAGAGCACTTTTTATTTTTGTAGTATGCAGACCTTAGCCGCTGGCCGAACTCTAATTAAGTTAACAAATCAATTACATGTTTTAAGTGTTTTAAAATTTCTGTTATAATAATAAGTGACTCCAATGAATAAAAGGAAGAAAAATTAACGAAAAGTACGACTTTAATAGGAAGGAAGAGAGAAGAAAGAAGACCAATGATTTTGATAGGAAATGGGGAGAAAATTTCGATAGTAATGAAAACTATTGTAACTGTTAAATGAAAACGCAGAAAAGAACTTGTAGTAGAAGCTGTAACAAATTGCATTGAAGCTAAAACAGAGCAAGACTAAGTAATCCGTTACGGAAATTCTTAAAGTACAAATCATACAGAAAGTTGAAATATTAGAATGGTGACGTTTTTTGCTAATATACTCTTTTATTTTTTCTAAGCGCAGTTTTGCTCATAATTATTTAGAGGAGTGGCAGTTATAACGCTGGGGTGCTTGAAAAGCATTTCATTTAGGAATAAAGCATTTAGGCCTATTATGCAACTTGCAATTGTTCGCAAAAGATTCTTGCGATTCCATAAGAGTTAAAAACGTACAATTTATTCCTATTTTCTACAAAATGTATCCTTTTGTTTTGACTTTCTTAATCATATCTATCATCTTATGTGGAGGGTAAGATTGTCATTCCATTCGGAACATTTCAGATATATGTATAATAAATCGATCAAGACGTGTATGACCAAATGGTTGTCTCTTATTGGCACTTTCTCAGTGGTAAAGTTAGAGATATTAAGCTCAAATTTTGTAAAAGCATCTTTAGTTGCATAAATGTAGTTATTTGACCCCTAATTTTTATACCCTTCACCTTAGGGAAGAGGGTATATGCATTTTGATCATCCGTTTACAACACATCGAAGGAAGCGTCGGAGACCCCATAAACCATATATATTCTTAATCAGCATGAAAAGAGAAATCGTTTGAGACATGTCCTTCCGGGTGTCCGTGTGTCCGTCTGTTGTTGGCACTCTCACGGTCGTAATTTTTGAGATATCAAATTGAAACTTTGCATACGTATTCTTAGTTCAATTTCGCTGTTCCGTATTGAAATTGGGCAAAATCGGTTAACAGACACGCCCACAATAAACAAAAATCTCATCATACCTCGAAAAAATTGTATTTTTAAAAAGTTATATATCGCACAATACTATGCCTATCAAGTTGAAATTTGGTGTATATATAAGTGGTACCGTTATCCAACACTGTGCCAAAAATGAGCGTGATTGAATAACGCAAACGCCTATAATTAAAAAAAAAACACTATTTGCGTAAGTACATGAAATACATAAATATGGCAATAGGAGCTTATTTTTTAGAGGATTATAAAAAGTGGAGGGTTTTTAAGCTTCGGTCTTAACCGAACTTCTCTATCTTGTTTCATAATAATTTTAATTGCTGCGTGTGTAGGTATGTTGGTGAACAGGGAGACCGCGTCAAAAGATACTAATTTTTCGGAATTGCTCAGTTTGACGTTTTTCAATTGTTCTTTGAGTTGCTATGAATTTTTGATGTTGTACTCTGGGGAGACCAATTTTTTAAGTATTTTCTCTATGTATCTGGGTAACCCATAGCACGATGCTTGGCATGATGCTACTATTGATCTTTAGTTACTGCACGCAGATCTCTATTTAAAGTGGGAAAAATCTGTCAAGATCCACGCCCACAATCGACAAAAATCTATTTATCTGCTTCAAAAATTGAGCTATTAAGTTGAGATTTGGTGCACATATTTCTAATTACCCCATGCATCCGCGCACCATGTTTCAATATGGGTCTGGTTGGATAATTTAATAGCGAAAAATTGGACTTGAATGAAGTGATACATAATACGTACACTATTAGAGCGCGTAATTGTGTATTTGCCACACCCGCGCGTACCCCCTAGTATGTAGATGTTCAGTTGGCCTAAGCCAAATTTAGTTTTATTACTTGTTAATATTTAGTACTTACATGCTTTTCTAACATTGCTGATAAGTGTAGTTGATTGTTGCTTCTTTTACCGTCATTGTCATTGGCGTTGAGTTGACGATAGAAGGCAGTTAAATTGGTACTTAAACGTATCGTCACTTCGTAGCGCGTCTTGCCCGAGCGAGCTGTAATATACAGAAAAATCAGAAAAATCGTGGGCGAATAGTAAAAGGAGTATCACTCTCTTGTTGATTGCATTTGTTAAATGAAAGTGTATTTTCTTACCATATGTCTTACTGGTCCGGAGTGGTGAAAATATATCTTGCGTGTGATTAAACGCACATTGACGATGACAAGTGGCAGCTGACGAATTGGCAGTACAACCTAAAAACAAAATATGAAAAGAAAACAAGATAGAAAAGTTCGGTTAAGACCGAAGCTTAAATACCCTCCACCTTTTGTAATTCTCTAAAAAATAAGCTCCTATTGCCATATTTATGTATTTCATATACTTACGCAAATAGTGTTTTTTTTAAATTATAGGCGTTTGCGTTATTCAATCACGCCCATTTTTGGCACAGTGTTGGATAATTGTACCCTTTATATATATACCAAATTTCAACTTGATAGACATAGTATTGTGCGATATATAATTTTTTAAAGATACAATTTTTTCGAGGTATGATGAGATTTTCGTTTATTGTGGGCGTGTCTCTTTACCGATTTTGCCCAATTTTAATACGGAACAGCGAAATTGTACTAAGAATACGTATGCAAAGTTTCAATTTGATATCTCAAAAATTACGACCGTGAGAGTGCCAACACCAGACGGACACACGGACACACGGTCTCACGGACGGACATGTCTCAAACGATTTCTCTTTTCATGCTGATTAAGAATATATATGGTTTGTGGGGTCTCCGACGCTTCCTTCGATGTGTTGTAAACGGATGATCAAAGTGAATATACCCTCTTCCCTAAGGTGGAGGGTATAATGAATAAAATTGTAAATTACAATAAAATTGCTTTCTTTCGTTTATAAACCACTACGATTTCCGATTATGTTCCTTTCTTTTTAAAATGAATTAATTTTTCAGTAAAATTACCTAGATTCTAATTATTTTTACACTCTGCGTAAGGGTACATTGTATTTGTGCTGATGTTTGTAACTCTTAAAAGGTAAGTTCCAGCCACTCCATTATTTATACCGTTTCGTTGAAAATCAAAATCTGTTATCCGTAGAATACGAAAATGTGACTTTTTGAAATTGGTCAGTGGATGAAGGTTTTTCCAATTCGTCGCTTATTTCTGGCCAAATTCGGCTCAGAATCCACAAAAACCTATTTATCTGCCTTAAAAACTGACCTATGAATTTTATACACACATTTATAATCACGCACCCATCGATGACAAACACGCCCACGCTTTACAAAATCTCGATTTGCTAAAGAATATGTAATATATTAGATGGTGTACGTAGATGGGGAGCATATTTAAGATTTGGTCTAAGCCACATGTACTTTTTTTACTTATTACTTGTTAGTTCAAAACTTTTATTAAATTGCAGTAAATTTTTAAAGTTAAATCGTCGAAGCCATTATTATATTTCATGTTTGACTCGGCGACATTTAAACAAATTCAATATATTGTAGATCGAAAGTAATTTTTTTCTATTTTACAATTCTTGACTTCCTGCGTGTGTGTAAGTAATACTTTCATATACAATACTTTCAGTTGTAAATGTTTTTTTTAAAAGCAAACAGAATAAACAAAAAATACCACAGCTTGGTTAACCTCGAACATGAACTACCTTGTAACATTCGGATGCAACGGTGCAAAAAGCAACCCAAACATAGATAAGTAAAATTTATGCCATGATTATATCCTGCACCACTTGTGGCAAAGGATGCATTAAATTTGTACAAATGTTTGTAACTCCTAAATGGCAAATACCACACCCACCTTCTATCAATCAAAATATGAATCAATTTACCCATGTCTGTCCATAAATATTTGTGCGTAAGCCACAGGTGGAATTTTTTGAGATATTTCGATAAAATTTTGTACAAGGACATTCCAGATACGAACACTATTTAAAATGGATCGATTGAGACCATTTTGGAACCACTACCCATATAATGATATTTCACGAAATGAGTTAAGTTTACCGATTCAACTTAACTAATTGTAGCATACTTTGTGGAAGTAAGCGGTGTAGGGTATTAAATAATTGAGCTGCACCAACTATAACATTTTCACCTGCTTTGTTTAGCATTAGCGAAAAAAGACCCTACCTTTCGTTGTCTGGCTGTGTAGGGTATATAGAGTGGAAATAATTTCTTCTTTTTGTGTAAATAAACTTACAAACAGAAATAATATTAAAACAACAATATAACGCACTACAGTACATATTTACCAACTACAAGGAAATGTAAAGTGTATAAAATATCATTCAATACATAGGATAACAACAAATGTATCAATTGAAGAGGACAATTTATCAATATATCTGGAAAATCAGAAAAAGCACAATATGTGTGCAATCAAGCAACGAAAATATCTAAGTATGAGTGTGCATTCAAATAATGTGATATATGAGATTGCCCTCTTCACATCGACAGGACGTTAAAGTTAATGCATGAGTAATAGAGAATCAACTGAAACAACTAAACTGGGCTTAGGCCAAATATTGCAAACCTTTCACATATACATACAATTTGTGGGTGTGGCAGGTACGGTATTTCGCCCTATGGTAATGATAATAGTACGTACATATATCATAAACTTCCACTTGATCGGATTCTGTAAAATGTATCTTTAAATAATCTTTTTGACATATTGAAAAGACTAAATATAAATAAGTAAATATAAAAATGTGCCGAATTTTAACGTCGTAGGTAAATGTTTGCTGCTCAATAAATTACACTCATTTAAATACGTGCAGAAACTGAAAATTTCTCAATCTTTCGGATCAATGTCTCAAAATCAGCGACAGTGAGAATCCCATCAAAAGACAGACAGATATACAGACGGTCATGCTGATCATGCTGATCAGGAAAAATATACACTGCGCAGGGTATCTGTCTCCTCCTTCTAGGTATTGCAAAGGGAATAGCAAAGTAAGCGTAGTAGCGTCTTTCTATAAGGAGGGCATATTATTATAACAAGATACATTATATTGCAAAAATCAACTTTCTTTTTTTTTGCTTTTGTAAGAGCAATAAATTTGTGATTTCTCGTAGGAGTAGAGGTAGAAAATATCATTTCACTGTATCTGTATAATATGTTTTTTCTTTATCTTTTTATCCTTATTCTTCTTCTTCTTCATATATTTATTCATTTCTATATTAAGATAACTGAAAAAACGCCGCCTCCTTCCTTCTTTAGTATGTTGGTACTTTTTTGTAGTGTTACGATTCAACATCATTTTCTTGGTAGAATTTAAAGATACTTAAATTAGTTGCTTACGTCATTTGTTTGCCTTTTTATAAAAAAATATTTGTTAGTTGTACTGTTATAATTAGGCAGAAGACTTCAGATGTGATTTTGATCAGCACGAAATCTGAGTCGATCTAGACAATGTACGTCCGTGTGTCTACTGTTCAAACACTCATGTACATGTATGGATACTTCTATTTAAAAGCAACAAAATCGGTCGACATCTACGCCCACAATTGACAAAAATCGTCTCAATTTTATTACATTTGCCTCAATGATTTGACGTTTAGTATGGTGCGGTAACGGCTTGTGGTGCACTGGGCACGGTGTTACTGCGGAACGATGGGTGATACTGCTACGGTGAGCGGTACGAGAGCGGCAGGCGGTACAAATGTGATGCAAGAGCAACAAGCGGTGCAAGTACGACAAAGGGTATAGTGCGATGAGCAGTACAAGAGCGGTGAGCGGTACAGATGCGACGTGCAGTACAGAGCGGCGTGCGGTACAGGGCGGCAAGTGATACAAGAGCGGTGCAGAGCGGCGAGCGGTACAAGTGCGGTGTACGGTGCAGAGCGATGAGCGATGTAAAGGCGGTGCAAGAGCGGTGTAAGAGCGGCAAGTAGTACAAGTGCGGCGTACAGTGCAGAGCGATGAACGGATGCAAGACACAAGAACAGCGGCGTTGCAGGATACAAGAGCGGTGAGCGTTGCAGAGTGGCGTGCGGTATAGAGCGGCGAGCATTGCAGGGCAATAAGTTTCGTCGTCCGATTAATCTTGACAATCCATCAGAATCAAAAAACTAAACAATGCTCTTACTCTATTGTATCAGAACGTCCGTGGTCTTAATACTAAATTACCTAATATTTTTTTAAAGTCAATAAATTATGATTACCATGTGGTAGTGTTCACTGAAACCTGGCTTAAGCCATGGGTCAATGATATGGAAATTTTCTGTTCCAATTTTCAAGTTTTCAGGTGTGATAGATTGCTTAGGATTCGTGGTGGCGTGCTTATTGCTGTCAATAAAATGCTTTCTGCCATCTTAATCAATTCTATCGACCCATTAAACATTGAATTCAATTGAATTTGTATGTGTCCAAATAAACACCCACACGTCCTCTTGTTTATCACATGCTCTTATATTCTGATAGTGACATTTCTATTTACATGGAACATTTCTTATGTATAAGAAAAGTATTAAACCGTTTGAAACCGACCGATAAGCTACTTGTGCTTGGTGATTTTAATTTAGCTAGTGTCACATGGTCCTTCAATGTTGAAATTGGTGCTTATTATCCATTATTCGTCCTTTCATTATATAATGATCTTTTTAATTCCATATATGATCTTGGTCTTCTTTAACTCAACCATAATCATAATTCTAATAATAGGCTCTTAGATTTGGCCTTTTATATTGATACTAATTTACGTATTATCCAATCATAACCTTTCTCATTACCGGAGGACACTCACCATCCCTAGTTGTTGCTCTATCTTCAATAATTTTTGCACTGTGATTTGCCAAAACATAATGATCCCCGTTCGTTGCGTCTATTTAGTAAGACTGATTATGCTAAATTTAGAAGCTTATTGTTTCACAACGCCTAAAATCTGAACTATTATGTTATTGATGTCTCTTTGAACACTATTTACAATTACCTTTATTCCGCTATCCGTTCCACTTAAAACTTCTGCATATAATACTATTTGGCCGATATGGTTCAACAGACATTTACGAAAGATAAGGACTAAAAAGAGTAGACTATACAAACGTTACCAACGGAGTGGTGCACTTGAGGACTTTATTATTTATTCCTACTCTAACCGCGAATTTAATGCTTTAAAAAATAACTGTTACGTTAACTATATTCACAGCATGAGGCGTAAGCTCCTTTTTGATCCTAAATCATTTTATAGATTTGTTAACACGAAACGTAAGGTTGCGGGATTTTCCTCGATCATGTATTACGATAACTCGGAATCATCGAATATACCAGAGATATCTGACCATTTTGCTGACCATTTTGAAAAATCATATTCCACTTCTAACTTTCATTCTGTTATGTAATTTAAACTTATCACATATAACTTCCACTATTAATGTGTAATGTATTATTAATATTGTTTAATTAATAATACTATTCTTAATTATATATAAGTTTCTATAAAAGTTATAGGAATGAACCTGGTCCTGAGTTGCTGCGGATGTTGTTGTTGTTGTTGTTGCTCCTGCGTAACTTTTAAGATAATACATTATCTTATATTAAGTCTTCAATTAGCTGTTATATTTAGCTAAGTTCAAAATGAATAAATGAATAAATAAATGAATTCGTATAAAATCTTTCCGCGAAGTGACTTTATATGGTCGCATATTCTGAAAGCACTTAACAAATTATAGGGCACATGGTGCTACTTATATTGGTGTAGGCTACTAAAGGATTAGACTTGAGCGACTATAACATTTTCACTTGGTATACTCTGCAGCCACAAACCGTTTTTGGCCAGACCATTTCCACATAACGCTATTTTACAAATTTAAGGCTACGGACCATATAAAAATTTCGTTAACCACTCATATTTATTCATTCTCTATTTCTTCCACACTTTAAAAGTGTCCAAAAATGTGTTCGCTAATTGATTGATTACTAAATTACTAACGAATAATCTAATGAAATCTTTACGCCACTTGCTTTTTTCATACCCGAAAATGCATTTTTTTTTAAAAAAAATTATAATTTCTTGTTAAGCATTTTTATTATAAGAACTTGGACAGACATCAAACCTACAGAAAAGGACATAAAATAGAATGATTTTTCATTTAAAAAGATGTTTTGAAGATATTTTTTATGCCATATTCGGTGGTGGTCCCTTTCAAATACCGGTCACTGTTGTTTTATTTTAATATAAACAAGCAAGATCTCTACTCACATATCTCTGGTTATAACTATAACGATGCTAATAGACTAGCGGATAGACATGGTAAGAGATACGTTAATATTGACAATTAAGTCTATTTTATGAAAAATTTAAACTGTTTCTTTCTTGTGTTCCGACATGAACAGTGTTGAAAATGGTCTTACAAGCATAATACATGAGTAGGCAATTAAAGGGTATTTGTCTTTGGATATTTCACCTTTAGCGATTATGTCATTGTCATTTATTACTTTATTTTTTACACAACATTGTATAGGGTGATTTTTCAATAAGGATTACTGGAATCATTGGTCCTTATTTCTTTTAAAATGAGGAAGAACGACGCGTTACCATCAATGGAAATTGATGCAGAACAATGATCAATGAATTTGTGTTGCCAAATCTTCAAGATATAGATCTGGACGAAAGGTTATTTCAAGAAAATGATCTCACTTACCATACTGCCACTGAAACAATCATTGTAGGGACATTTTAATGACAACATTATTTCAAGAAATGGACCGGTGAATTGGTCTCCGCGTTCATGCGATTTGATGCCACTTGTAACTTCTTGTGGAGATACGTAAAGTCATTGGTTTATGCTGATAAACCAGCAACAATAGACGCTTTGAAAACTAATATTGAACGTGTCATTGATGAAATACTCCCTCAAATGCTACAAAAGTAAAAGTGGTGGTGTATAATTCAGGAGATTTTTCCTGAACACCGAAAGTGAAACCAAAAAACGAAAGTTTTTGATGGTACGAAAAATCTAAAACAAAATTTATTTGATTTATCTATAGTTCATTTTTACAATATATGTATTGTTTTAAAAAGCGAAAAAGAATAGATGGTCTTTAATACGGGGCTGTCAGGGTCGCCAATGCAGATTGGCCGAACAGGTGGAAAATTGGACCTCCAGAATAACTTTGTGAAAACTAGTCGTGGTGGACATATGCCAGAAATTGTATTCATATGTTAAATTTCAAGAATTATCTACCAAATAAAATCGAATAATTGGCTACTTCATTATATAACATGTGTAACAGGTGGAGGGTATACCACAGTGATGAGGGTATACTAAGTTGTTCTTCCGTTTGCAACACCCAGAAGGAGGCGTCAGAGACCCTACAAAGTATATATATTCTTGATCAGCGTCAAAAACTGAGTCGATTTAGATATGTATGTCCGTGTGTTTGTGTGTCCGTCTGTTGTTGGCACTCTCACGGTCGTAAATTTTGAGATATTGAGCTGAAATTTAGTACAGATATTTTCGGATTTGCACGCAGATCGCTATTTAAAATGGGCAAAATCGGTCAAGAGCCACGCCCACAATCCACAAAAATCTATTTATCTGCCACAAAAATTGAGCTATAAACTTGAAATTTGTGGTATGTACATCTACACATATTAGCTTCATCGATGTGCTAAAAGTGGGCGTATTCGGATAAGAGTCACGCCCACAATAAACAAATTCTTTATATCTGCCACAAAAGTTGACCTAGGAACTTAAAATTTGGTACGCGTATACATAGTTATCCCATTGACTGATGTGCTAAAAATAATATACACGCCCACAATTTACAAAAAACCATATTCAACGTAAAAGTAGGCTTGCATGCTGATACGTAAGACATACACTATCAGAAGGCGCAATATATACATATTTTCCACGCCCACCGTTGTGGAGGTGGAGGGTACTTAAGATTTGGCCTAAGCCAAATTTAGTTTTCTTGCTTGTTTTTTTAATTTTAAATCGGCAACCTCTTAAAAAAACACCTCCATGTTTCACTAGGCTTATCTTCTATCCTTTCCCACTATACACATAAAAGATGACAAAAGCTTTACAATTTTTATACTCTCCACATAAAACGGTAACATAAATATAAGATAAGCATTTCATTCTGTTTGCAACACGTCAGCGACCCTACAAAAATTATTTATACTATTTATCAAAATCAAAACCTAAATCGATCTGGAGACATGTGCGTCTACGTGTATGTTTGCTGTTGGCATTCTCATGGTTGCAAACACTGAGATATCGAGTTGAACTTTTGTGTAGGCATTCTTAATTCACATAAATGGTGGAGGGTATCTAAGATTTGGTCTTAGCTACACATTGAGATTTTACTTGTTCTTATTAGTATTTGCCTCTATCTTGCAGGCAGACGTATTATGTTACTTTAACAGTATATACTCGTATATATATGTATATATATATATATATATAAATATAGAAACGTATTTTTCTCACAATGACTGCTTTCATAGTCTAGTCTAACTCGGTGTTTTTATCCATTCATAAAAGTGTTGAAAGCAGTTTCTTACGCTTCTTTACAAATACCTTAAGCACGTGCTTTCTTACTGTTATACTGTTACTACACTACGACAGCATCCATTACTAATGGCTGCACTTATGTCCGAAGCAATACATTTACTTTTACTCCTTGGCTATTGGAAGTTCTTGAAGAAGTTTGCGTGTAATTGTGCGTGTGGTTTGATGGTTTGCTAAGCCCGTAAATTTGTGATATATCGCCGTTCCATCTCCTTCCCTTTTAACAGAATGCTATTAAATTTACCTTAAAGCAATAGCTGTAAAATGACGTTTGTCACTTGAATGGTGTCTGTGTTATATTTATGATTGCTTTTGGGAAATATACGCATCTGTACCCCACCACCCCAAGAGCGGGAGCGTACATCACTTTGTCAACGTCTGAGGCAGAAGAAAAAATATATATTGATTCAGCACCAAATACTGAGTCGGGCAAGCTATTTATATGTGTGTGTGGAATTCATTCTCCTGTTCGACAAAATTCATATTTCAAGCATCACTGTAACTTATTAGGAGCATAAAAATGTTTACAAGTACAACAAGAGAATATGCATTTAAAAATGTCTCCCGAAAGTATAACTTAATACCCTTCCTTGCACTTAATATGTAGCAATAACTAAATACTTGTCCAAATGTCCGCACATGTCTCCTTGTAACTACATATGGCAAGAGTCAAAAAATGGAGGAAAGATTGACGAAGTGCCTACTGAAAATATGACTTCAATTATTATTGATGAGCTGCCACTATATGCGCCTTATGTCTGTTTATGTCCTTTAGGTAAGCAAATAAATAAATATCAAGGGAAATGACAAGATACATTCCATAACTACATGGAAAAAACTGACAAATATCAATATAAAATCGATTTAGAAACTTCTTAGCACTTACTTCCCAGAAATACAGAAATAAAAGGAACGTATGTTGTCTATATTGTATTTGTTTATTACTAATATTTATTTATACCCTCCACATAAGATGAAATTTGTCATCTTATTTGCAGCACCCAGAAGGAGGTGTCCGAGATCCCATATATTCTTGCCCAGCACCAAAAACTGAGTCCGTATATACCAACGTAAAACTCGACTTGCAAGCTTATACGTAATACACGTACCTTAGATTAGAGGACATAATTATGTACCTGCACGCCTACCGCTTCTTTGTAGATTTAGTTGTTTTTCTTCTTTTATTTTAAGACACCTTGTTACTACTTTTCATTACATATTTTTACAACTGTTTAAAAAACTGCTTTGAAATGCTTAGCGAAAGGTTCGAGTTTTTTTAATTAAAATTTTTACAAACGTAAAACCTTTTCATCGTCCTTCACATACTTGCGTAGAACAAGTATGTACATATATGCAGGACAAGAGTGCTGTAAACATCTACTCAACCTTGCGTAATAATGTGTATTTTAATTTAATTGTTGTCAATTTGTTTTAAAAACAACTTCGCGCGAATCTGCATTGAAAGACAATAACTTAATAATAATGCAATGTGGTCAAGTTACTTACCCATGGTTTCTTCACTTATGTCCGGTATTTCACATTTAGTGCCTTTAAAACCGACAGGACAGTGGCATGTAACAGCTGCATCACCGATATGCCTGCAAAGGAGGGACAGAGGAAAGGTGAAAGTGTGACTTAATGCTTGTGGAAAACATCGTATAATATCCTATTTTTATTTACTGTTAAGTTGTTGAATTTTCTTTAATGAGGGAAAAAGTAAGTGTATTAAATGTCATCTCTTCAATATAAAGCGAAATGATTAAATCTTAAAAAACGAGATAAATCAATTTCGCAATTTTTCTTTGTCCTCTCTTTCAATAATAAGCTGCCCACTGGTGAAGCAATATTCTTTATTGTGGCGAAGGCTATTAATATGTTTATGTTGTTAACATTTGTTGCGGTTAATGTTATGTTGATTATAATATAACGGTTCCATTTTATGATAAAATAAATATGTTGAACAAAGTTCGCACACTGAACGCAGCAATCAATTCAATTCAATGTAGTATGCAGTAGGTATGCATTCAAGTGCGTTTTAATTAAAATGATTTTTATTAAAAAATCTCCACAAACTATGTGTTTGAAGAGTGTAAGCAGAGGTCAAAGTTTCATTTATGGCTTTAATGGTGTTATTGAACATATTTGGCTACAACTCAATTATTCATATTCATATATCATGGGGCTATGTAATTATTCCATGTAATATAGGATTTTTATGTGAAATATGATATTATTTAAAACCATAAATGAATGGATATTTTTGTGCCCTTTACTAAGGATGGCAGTATACTAAGTTTGTCATTCTATTTGCAATTCGAAAGGAGGCGTCCGAAGCCCTACAATGTGTATACAAACATATAATCTTGGTCAGCATCAAAACATGAGTCGATAAATACGTACGTATGTCTACGTATACTGAGCTTAAATGTACAGACATTACTAATATCCGTACATACCTTCCTGTTTAAATTGGACGAAATTAGCCAAGTGCCACGTCTAAAATCGACAAAATCTCCTATAACCGCACAAATGTATGTATGAAATTTGATATACTCATTTATAATTACAGCATTCAACGATATGCATAAATTGGGTGTGCTCAGATACGCTCACAATTTTCAAAATACCTTTTTTAACACAAAGTCCGACTTGTTCGTTGATATTTAGTACAAAAATTTGCCGCGTCCAGTGATTGAGAGTATATATGGTAATATTAGTTTTTTACTTGTTGTATGATTACTTCTTAATAGTAATAAAAATGGAGTTATCAAAAACCTAATTAAAAGAAGAAGAACACAAAGAGATAGAATAATTGGGCAGTAACAAAAGACATCCACCCGCATAAGCGAACTAAATAATACAACGGCAAGAAAAGACATAGAGACAGGCCAATATATGAAGAGATTAACTGACAGACGTGGCAAAAGTTATCTAAAATTTTTGTTAGTCCAGAGTTAAAGTATAGCTTTTCAACATCATCTAAAGCCGCACAGACAAAAGAATCCAAACGATAATTATTGACAGGTACACATACAGACAGACAGACAGACAGACAGACACTCTTACAACTTTTGAATCAATTTGTAATAAGTACTTGAAATGTTATATTGTGCATTACGTATTTCTCTTCCATTTCGATTGCCAATTCTTGTTATATTTGTTATAATTGTTGCAATATATTCCATAATTTTTTTTTCCATAATTCACAGAGATATTTATACTATACAAACAACTATGTTTATGTTTTGTTCTGCAATAACAATTGTACGTTATGTTAAACATATCATGCACACAATTTATTCTTGGTTTGCGTTCCAGAACAGAAGCATTGACCCAATGCCCAATTGTGTACATATTTGGGTATCAACATCATAATAAATATGGGGGTATATTGTTTTTGGTCAAACTTTTGTAAATACCAAAAGAGGACGGGCCACATCTCCAAAAGTATATAATATGTCTCCAAGTACAAACACGATTGTTTTATTCCTTCAAAATTAATATATATAAATTCATATATTTATTCCACATTAGTTTCACGCGGCAGACATATTGTGTGTTCTTTTTGTAATATAAAAGAATGTGGAAGAATTATCTTATAATCTTATCTTTCTAATTTTAGCAATGGATTTGCCACCTAACGATATAACAGCTTATCTTGTCTTTCTAATGTTATCAATGCCGTTGCGTAACGATATAACAGCTCACCGCGCCTGACCATTGGGTCATAAATACATATGTATAAAACGTACCTATTTATATTTAAATGTAGAATAACGAAGACGTTCAGGCGGTCTTCGTATGCGAGCTGAACGTCTCAGCTCCACTGAAGTAGGTCCAGGATCTTCAGTGCACTCTGATCTATTATTATTTCGCTCTTCATCTGTCCATCCGTAGTCAAAAAGTGTGTAATGCGGTAAGTCATTTGGTTGTATATTCGAGCCGATAGCACGAAGCTGATTCACATGACGCTGCCATATACGTTGATCGTCCAATTTAATAAGGTAATGTAGTTTTCGTAGAACTTTTATTATAGTGCCGACTTTCCATTTTATTGAAGAAAAATAACATTTGGCCGCAACCCTCTCCCCAACTTTAAATTTTGATTCGTTATGTACATTAATCTTTATACCGTTTGCTTCTGGTATCATAAGATCTAATTTAGTTCTAATTTGCCTACCAAGCATTAATTGTGATGGCGAACATCCAGTTGTTCCATGAATATTTCGACGATACGCTAATAAAATTTTCCATAATTCCGCACGTACATCACTTTTATCGCAATGGATTGCTTTAATTTTTTCTTTAATTGTTCGAACATAACGTTCAGCCTGGCCGTTGGTAGCTGGATGATAAGGGGCTCCTTGTTTATGAATAATGCCATTTGCTTTTAAAAATAATTGAAATTCATGTGACATAAATTGCGGCCCATAATAACTTACTAATATTTGAGGAAGTCCAAAGCAACTAAAAATTTCTTGACATTTTTGTATGGTAATACTTGTTGTAATGTTGGGTATTAAATGCACTTCAGGCCATTTCGTAAATGAATCAACGAGTATTAAAAATCCCGCAAAATCCAAGTGCACGCGTTGAAAAGGTGCTTTAGACTGTTCCCAACAGTGTATAGGGGATTTATTTGGATCGGGCTTGTACAATTGACAGTTTTTACAATTTTTTACCATTTTTTCAATCTCACTGTCCATACCGTTCCACCAGCAGTAACTTCTACCTAGTTGTTTCATACGCGTCATTCCAAAATGAGCTGTGTGTAGTTCTTGTAAAACTTTTATTCGTAATTTTGGTGGTATGTATACTCTAGTACCTCTCAGAAGACAATCTTGTTGTAACGAGAATTCGGATTGATCTATTCCAAAACGAAATTGAGCAGGTACTGTTCGCCCCTCTTTCAGAGCCGTTACTAACTTTTTTACACTATCATCTTTAGAAGTTTCAGTGCCCAACTCTATAACCGGAAGTGTCTCAATATCATTAATCTGCATTACATCTACTTCTTCAATTTTTTCATACATTGTAGGTATTGGCAATCTAGACATAGCATCCACGTTCGCATTTTCTGTTGCATTCTTATATTGTACATCAAAATCAAATGAACTTAAAAAAATCGCGTAATGTTGCATTCTAGAAGAAGATAATGTTGTTAGTGCCTTATTTGGCGAAAATATCTGACTTAATGGCTTATTATCTGTAACAAGAATAAATTTCCGTCCATACACGTATTGGTAAAATTTTCGGATACCAAATATTATCGCATATGCCTCCCGATCGATCTGGCTAAATCGTTGTTGTACCATAGACAAAGTTTGAGACGCGTACTGAATCAGCTTTTCTGTACCATCAGGATACCGATGACTTATTACGGCACCCACGCCATAAGGTGAAGCATCAACAGCAAGGATAAGCGTTTTTTTTGGATCATAGTGGTCCAGTACAATATCGGATTGCATTCGTTCTTTTACTAGTTTAAATGATTCCTCACATTCTTTAGTCCATTTAGACGTGACTTGTTTCTTTAGTAGATTATTAATTGGGTATAACACAGTACTTAAA
This sequence comes from Ornithomya fringillina, assembly GCA_963978525.1. Classification (NCBI taxonomy): domain Eukaryota; kingdom Metazoa; phylum Arthropoda; class Insecta; order Diptera; family Hippoboscidae; genus Ornithomya; species Ornithomya fringillina. The sequence goes on along the minus strand of OZ021690.1, from coordinate 15,220,102 downwards.
TTTGGAAAAAATCTTCCATAATAATTTATCAAACCAACTGTTACCGCCACTAGCAGATATCAGGAAATAAATTTTGCCACCTCTAATTTCTTCCTCTTTCACTTTTAACTTGCTATTGCGAAGGTGGCATACTTTGAATTTTTTTAAAAATATAATCACACTTAATCACCAATTTAAATCACATTAATGTCATTAGTTTTATAAAATTATCATTAAACTTTGTAAATCATTAATGTCAAAATAAATATTGGATTGTTTGAATTAATAATAATAATTAAAATTGTTCAAACTTAAAAAAGTGTGGTTTATTGAACCGCCAAGTAGCCTCCATAGCAACATTCTTTTTAAAAAAATTCAAAAATTAAATATAAAGTCACAATATATTCTGTGAGAGAAGTCAAACATCACCAATCGAAGTGATTCTTCATTGTTGGAGTAGGTTTATCTGTTTGTAAGCGCTAATATCAGCAAGTGAACAATAGTAAGCCAACACTTTTGGGTCCTGTTAAATAGGGAAAGTATCTTACATTGGCACAAACATAAGTCCTAAACATGCTCTCTTTACAGGGTCAGCCCAACACAAGTACCGGCACTGTTCGCCAAAGCTGCCAAATATGTCACGAACCAGCTATATCAGAAATCGTTATATGCACCACGTGTTCGTTACCCACCCACAAAATTTGCGCAAATATTACTAACGTTGACCAACCTTGGACATGCAACAAATGTTCAACACAAAGTAAGTCACCGTCTCCATCATCAATTCGAAGCTCGGCTTCAACAAAAGACTCCGACACTACGGAGCTCCATCTTCAGTTAAAACAACTAGAAGAAGAAACACGTCTCGAACGAGAATATATTAAGAAAAAATACAATATATTACAACAATCAGCCTGTGTTAATGAATTCCAGGTGTTTGTTGCCAATCAAGCTTGTATTGCCAATCCTGTAACTGAATGGCTAAATACACAGCCTAATCGAATGGCTGAAATACAACCTAATTTACCATGTACTACAATATCGATACAACCAAATAATAATTTTATTATGAATACTTCATGTTTAACGTTTACATCTTGTAATAATAGCGTCAGAAATCCACCGTTTTATACAACAGCAACTAATGCTATGTCAACACAGCCAATTTCAGGTGTTGGTTGTAGCTACAAAAGAGAACGCTTGTCTCAAGTTCCCATACACTCCACATTCATCCACAACGCTGCAAATTTAAATAATATACAAAATCAACAATGCAATTTTACAATGCCTAATTGTTCGTTAAACTACAATTTCAATGAAACATCTAACCTACCATCGTCTATGCAATTTTCACAATCTACGCTTACAGCTCAACAATTAAACGCGCGTCAAACGGTTCCAAAAGATTTACCCACATTTTCCGGGGTACCAGAAGAATGGCCACTGTTTAATTCGACTTATTGCTGGTCTACACAAGTATGTGGTCTAACAGACGCCGAAAATTTGATACGTCTACAGAAGGCTTTAAAAGGTGAAGCTTTAAAATCAGTGCAACAAATTTTAGTACATCCTTCATGCGTATCAACTGCCATGTCAACATTAAAATTGCTTTACGGACAACCTGAAAAAATTATATATTCATTAAAACAAAAAATTAAGAACATGCCAGTTATCGATATAAACAACTTAGATTCGTTAAAGAATTTTGCTGTACAAGTAAAAGGACTTCTTGCTACCATAGAAGCATCTGGCCTTATTGATGAATTATATAATTCCACACTCATTCAAGAATTAGTAGATAAATTACCACCGTATTTTAAAATAACTTGGGGATCCCGTAAACTTGGTTTATCAAAAAATAATCAGCGGGTAAGTTTTGCTGATTTTTCTAATTGGCTTTATGAAATAGGCATTTCGGCAAGTAGTGTTGATATTTCATCAGAAAATAATAAACGTAAAAACAAAACAGTGTTCGTTAACGCACATTCAAATTCATTAGAACGGGGATGTTTTATGTGTCAAAAGAATTGTAAATACATAGCAGATTGCGACGAATTTAAATCAGCTGATCTTAAAGAAAAATGGAATGTGGTAAGAAAATATAAATTGTGCAAGCAATGCTTAAAAAAACACGCGGGAATTTGTCGTAGTAAAATTACATGCAATATTAATGGTTGTAAAATAAAACATAATCCTCTTTTACATAATATAGAAAAAGATAAATTAATAGAGGGACAAACCACAAATAATAATCAAAATATTGTTAATGCACATAATACAACAAATAAACAAATTTTATTCAAAGTAATTGCAATGAAAGTGTATGGTAAGAATAAATGCGTTGAAACGTTTGCTTTAATTGACGAAGGTTCGTCTGTAAGTCTTATTGATGAAAAAATTATTTCAGATCTCTCGCTAGAAGGCGAGTCTGATCCTCTTTGTCTAAAATGGACTAACAATATTGAACGCGATGAACCAAATTCACAGCATTTGAAAATTCAAGTATCTGGTTCAAATAATAAAATACATTTTCTAGATGTGCGAACAGTTAAATCATTGTCATTGCCGCAACAATCATTAAATTATACTGAGCTGTGCAAACGTTATCAATACTTAAAAGGTTTACCTATAAATGACTATCAAAATGCAACACCACGCATCCTCATAGGACTCAACAATTTAAAATTATGTGTGCCAACAAGAATCAGAGAAGGTGAGTCTGATGAACCTACAGCGCTACGCACACGCCTTGGATGGCTTATATGTGGTAAACAAAATAATACAATTAATTTAAAACAATTTAATTTTCACGTTTGTGAGTGTCAACGTGAACAAGATATAGAATTAAATAATATGCTTAAACAATATTTCTCTTTAGATTCTGATGGTTTTAATTATCCGTTGATTAAGCCTAAAGAAGAAACTAGAGCTATTACGTTATTAGAAAAATATACCAAACAAAGACCCGATGGGCATTATGAAGCACCACTGCTTTGGCGTTATGATAATTCAGAATTGCCGAAAAGTTATTCAATGGCATTTAAACGATTATTATGTCTTGAGAAAAAATTAAAAAGCAAACCTGAATTATTTGTTGTATTTGAAAAAACCATATCAAAATATCTTGAAAAAGGCTACATATCTAAATTAAATAAATTAAATGCTGAGACTATAGCTAATAAAACTTGGTACCTGCCGATATTTGCAGTTTTTAATAAACCTGGAAAAATTAGAATAGTATGGGATGCAGCTGCCAAATCACAAGGTGTATCACTTAATTCCTTTTTACTTAAAGGACCAGATTTCATTTCATCACTTCCATCAATATTGTATAGATTTCGTGAACGATCAGTTGCTATTTGTGGTGATATTGAACAAATGTTCCATCAAGTGTTTATTAGAGAAGAAGATCGTCATGTACAACGATTTCTTTGGCGTAGCTGCGATTCTACATGCGAACCTGATATTTTTATTATGAATGTTATGATTTTTGGTGCGTCATGCTCACCATGCATTTCACAATATATAAAAAATATAAATGCACAAAAATTTGAACAACAATTTCCATTGGCATCAACTGATATACAACAAAACCACTATGTGGATGATTATTTATGTTCACTGAATACACCAGAAGAAGCCATACAACGTGCTCAACAAGTTAAATTTATACACAGCCAAGGTGGATTTAATATACGTAATTGGTGCTCAAATAACAAAGAGTTTCTTAATAAAATTAATGCAACTAATCCTGAAAGTAACCGTTGTTTAAATGCAAACGAAAATCTTAACACTGAAAAAGTCCTAGGCATATTTTGGGACACGATTAATGATAATCTTATGTATAAATTACCAAAAGTATTAATGGCAAATAATTTAAATACGCCTACTAAACGAGAAGTTTTACGTGTACTTATGTCTGTTTATGATCCACTGGGATTAGTTGGCCATATTTTAATGCTTTTAAAAATTTTATTACAAGAAATATGGCGAAGTGGCATAGGCTGGGATGATATTATTACTTCTCCTCAAATTGAAAAATGGCGTAAATGGTTAAGTCTTTTACCCGAATTAGAAAATTTAAACATACCACGATGCTATTTGCGTTCGTTAATTAATTATGATAATGTTAAAGTGCAGTTGCATATATTTGCGGATGCTAGTGAAAGCGGTTACGCTGCCACGGCATACCTCAGATTAAGTAATTCAATTACAATAGATGTTGCTTTGGTCGGCTCTAAAACAAGAGTCGCTCCACAAAAAACTATTTCCATTCCTCGTTTAGAGTTGATGGCAGCCCTTATTGGAGCTCGCTATGCTAAAATTATATGTGAAAGTCATACATTAAAATTTGAAAAACGAGTTTTTTGGTCTGATTCTAAAACAGTTATTAGTTGGTTGCACTCTGATCATAGAAAATATCATCAATTTGTTGCTCTCCGTATAAGTGAGATATTTGAATTAACTGATGTTAATGAATGGCGTTGGTTGCCTAGTAAACTGAATGTCGCTGACACCGCAACCAAATGGTTTAAAACACCTGACATTTCACACACCAGTCGTTGGTTCGTTGGACCTGAATTTTTGAAATTGTCAGAAGATTATTGGCCAAAAAATTTAGAAAAAATACCACCTACTGATACAGAATTAAAACAACATATATTTAACATTAACACTAATAATTCATATATTATAGATACAACGAGATTTTCAAAATGGATGCGAGCTTTAAGAACTGCAGCATTTGTTATACGATTTTGCAACTGCTTGAAAATTAAATCTACCAACAACGTACACGAAGAATTTACTCAAAATGAATTGTATTTTGCTGAAAATATTCTCATTAAAGAGGCTCAACAAAGTGAGTATGCTAGTGAAATCGCTACTCTGAAATTAAATAAAACTATTGCAAAACCAAGTCTTATATATAAATTATCACCATATCTGGATGAAAATAACGTTTTACGTGTAAGTGGTCGTTTAGATGAAGCTTGTTTACCGCAAGTAACCAAACACCCTGCTATAATGCCGCGGAACCATTACACTACACATTTACTTATTATGCATTATCATTGTTTGTTTTTTCATGCAAATAATGAAACAGTTGTAAATGAACTACGACAAAAATATTATATACCCAGATTACGTACAACATTTAAATTTGTTATAAAGCGCTGCCAAATGTGTAAAATTAAAAAACCAGTAGTACAATCACCACAAATGGCTAAACTGCCTAGAGCAAGATTGGCAGCATATAGTCCACCATTTACCTACACCGGATTAGACTTTTTTGGGCCCATGTTGATAACAGTAAATCGTCACACTGAAAAGCGATATGGTGCACTGTTTACATGTTTAACAATTAGAGCGGTTCACGTTGAACTAGTGAATTCACTCACTACCAGTTCATGTATAATAAGACGTGGAACGCCAAGAGAATTTTTTAGTGACAACGCGACGAATTTCGTGGGCGCTGAACGTGAACTACGCGAATCTATAAAAGATGTAGATACCAATGAATTTATCAAAATATTTACAAGTGCCACCACCAAGTGGAATTTCAATCCACCATTAGCACCTCACATGGGTGGTGCTTGGGAACGTCTGGTAAGATCCATAAAAAATAATTTATATAAAATACTTCCACATAGAATTCCGAATGAAGAGACGTTGCGAAACATGATTATTGAAGTTGAAAACATTATAAATTCTAGACCGTTAACGTATATTCCTATTGAACATGAAAATCAAGAGGCTTTAACGCCGAATCATTTTTTATTAGGACATTCAAACGGTATGAAACCATTGGGTATATTCGACGACGATAAACTCTTGCTTAGACAGAACTGGCTGTATGGACAACAATTTGCGCAATGTTTTTGGAAGAGGTGGGTCGTTGAATATCTACCAACTTTAACGTGTAGAACAAAATGGTACGAAAAGTGTAAGCCATTGGCAGTTGGAGATTTAGTTGTTGTGGTTGACCCTGCAAGCCCCAGAAATGTGTGGCCTAAAGGTAAAATCATTGAAGTGATCACAGCTGACGATGGCCAAGTTCGTAGAGCAAAAGTTATGACGAAATGTGGCATCTTAGAGAGACCAGCAGTAAAGCTAGCTTTGATTGACGTGGCTCCTAATATTGAGTAAGGCTGCGGATTTCCTTGCCATACTGGTGGGGGGTGTTACCGCCACTAGCAGATATCAGGAAATAAATTTTGCCACCTCTAATTTCTTCCTCTTTCACTTTTAGCTTGCTATTGCGAAGGTGGCATACTTTGAATTTTTTTAAAAATATAATCACACTTAATCACCAATTTAAATCACATTAATGTCATTAGTTTTATAAAATTATCATTAAACTTTGTAAATCATTAATGTCAAAATAAATATTGGATTGTTTGAATTAATAATAATAATTAAAATTGTTCAAACTTAAAAAAGTGTGGTTTATTGAACCGCCAAGTAGCCTCCATAGCAACACCAACCATAGCACGTACTTCATCCTTTTTGCACAGTCTACGCATATTTTGAATGGCATCCATTTTTTGTTGCATTTTATGTATGCCATGTTCATCAATAACGTATCCTCAGTACTCAATCTTATCCATAAAGAAATCACTTTTTTCCAAGTTCACTCTCATGTTACGTTCATCTAGACATTTTAAAACTTCTTCTAGACGTCGTAAATGCGTAACATCGTCTTCTGCAGTTATTTTAATGTCATCAATAAACACAGTCACGCCAGGTATGCCACTTAATATATTTTCCATTTCTCTTTGCCACCATTGCAATACCATACCATAATCGTGTAGGTTGGTACAATCCCAAATGCGTGTTCAAAGTTAGCACGTGACGGTCATCCTCATGCACTTCCATTTGCAAGTAGGCTTTTGTTAAATCCAATTTACTAAATTTTTTTCCACCGGCCATATTTGCAAACATTTCATCTATAGTGGGAAAGGGGTGTTCATCCACTATTAAATGAGGATTAACCGTGACTTTATAGTCGCCACAAATTCGAACTTTATTATTAGATTTTTTAATTGGCACTATTGGAGTTGCCCAATCACTTGTATCAACTTTTTGCAAAATGCCTTGATTGACTAAATCATTGATTTCATTTTCAATAGGCGTTTTCAAAGCAAATGGGACTCTTCGACATTTTAAAAATACCGGTACAGCATTATCTTTAACTTTAATACGAGCCTTAATATCTGTAATTTTACCAGTACTGTTGTTATCAAAAACCTTTTTGTATTTTGTAGTTAGTTTTGAAATTTCAGCATCCACATTTGGCGCAGCTATCATATTTACTGAATTGCATTTATTATTTTTAAAAATTTCATTCCAATCCATTTTCAATACTGATAACCAGTCACGTCCCAATAGCGCATGCCTATCTGAATGTGCAATATACAATTTTAAATTTTTACATTGGCCCACATCAACGTATATGAAGCCATACAACTTGATTTTCGTATTGCAGTAACTGACCAGTTCTTTATCCGTGTAATGTAATTGTAATTTTGCAAAATGCTTTTTTGCTTCCGTGGAATTGATCAGAGTCACTGGCGATCCTGTATCTATTTCAAAAGTAATTGTTACATTATTAACATTCAAATTTGTACATATTTTGGAATTAATACAATTTAGTGATACATTACATATATCTTCCACCGTATAATTAACTTGATTTGCATTACCTTCTCGGTTTTTCGATTTAGCTTTGAGGTACATTTTCCTTAAGTGGCCTTTTACATGACAAAATAAACATTCCGTGTTTTTATGGACACACTTGTCGGCTAAATGTGCCTCACTGCCACATCGATAACATTGTAATTGTTTCTTATTATTTTGAACATTTGAACTTACATTTTTATTTTTTTATTTACTTTAATAGCATTTACCACTTTTTCTTTTTGGAACTGTATCTCCTCCCCGCCTCGTTCAGACAACTCCATGATAACAGCGGTGCTTAGTGCTTTTTCCACAGTAAGGTCTTTTGCTTCTAATAAACGATTTTGTATACGTTTATTACGAAGACCGAATACAAATTGATTACGTAATGCAGTATCCAAGTAATTTCCAAACTTACATTTAATAGATAATTTACGTAAGGCTACCATAAAATTTTCTGCTGACTCTCCATCTTCTTGTTTACGTAAATGGAAACGATAGTTTTCAACTATTTCCAACGGTTCTGGATCGTAGTGATCACGCATGTTCTGTATAATATTTTCATAAGTAAGGGTGGTAGGTTTCACTGGGCTAATTCTGTCGCAAAGTACATCGTAAGACTTTTGCCCCATGTAGTGTAGCAATAATTTAGCTTTTTTCGTTTCCTCACAATCAAATATTTGCAGTGCCATTTCAAACCTTTCCACCCACCTTACCCATGAGCATTGCTTATGATCAAAAATTTCGATTTGGAATTACGTATTGCACGTATAAATTCACCTTTTCCACAGGGTTCACTAAGTCGTCGCCAGCTAATATGTCTCCAAGTACAAACACGATTGTTTTATTCCTTCAAAATTAATATATATAAATTCATATATTTATTCCACATTATTTTCACGCGGCAGACATATTGTGTGTTCTTTTTGTAATATAAAAGAATGTGTGAGAATTATCTTATAATCTTATCTTTTTAATTTTATCAATGGCGTTGCCACCTAACGATATAACAGTATATGTATATATTCTTGATCAGCATCAATAGCGCGTTCGATTTAGCCCTTTTGTCCTACCCTGTGTCGCAAATTTTGAAATGTGGACCTAAAATTTAGTACACACATTCGTCATCAAGGTCAAAAGTATGTTTCAAAATAATGGCAAAACCGGTACATGCTAACCTATTCTATATATTTCGAATCCAGTTTAGTAAATTCCGATTTAAAACTAAAACGAAATTAGTTATAAAAGAAATTGGACCAGCCTTTCGGAAGGGTTCTTGTTTTTAACAGACAAACCATAAGAATTACACATACAAAACTTTGCTAGAATATTAACGAAAACTTGTATTCTTTTTAAATGGGACAATATTCCAGGCCCATTGGCCATATATAGATGTTAGTATGTGTTAGGTGTTTATTTAGAATATTTGGCGTAAGTGACCTTGTATAGATCTGAAAGTGTGTGTACGCACACGCATACACATTTATTACGTTTTCCTTGCGTTATTACGAAATTGTTCATAAGCCTAGCAAGAAATGACTGTTTCTAAGAAGTCGCTTTGTACATTTGGGTATATTTTCGTGTAAGATAAGCACATTTTGGGTGTGAAAATATCAATGGCACTTTGTTCAAATAAGTTTAAGATATTATTTCCTTATTAGTTGGAGCAGTAATATAGTCCTGTGTTATTTGGAAGAGGTTAATGTTGGTGGGTATCCCATATTTGGCATATGCCTAATGTGGCCCTCTTCTACTTGTTCTGTTTAGTAAATAAAAACTTTGTTGAGGTAAGCACCAATAAAACAAGTAAAAAAATTAAATTTGGCTTAGGTCTAATCTTGAATGCGCATCCTCAACATGTACATAAAAATCGTGGGTGTGGCACGTACATGATTCGGCCCCCTAATACAATGTTCATGTCAGCTTGCAATTGTGGGCGGGTGCACATTTTTGTTTATTACGGACGTGGCTCTCGACCGATTTTGCCCTATTCAAGTAGAAATCTGCGCGCATAATCTAGAAGTCTTTGTATAAAATTTCAGCTCAATATCTCAAAATTTACGAACTTGAGAGTGCCATCAACGCAAGGACATACATAGTTGGACCAACTCAGTTTTTGACGCAAATGAAGAATGTTGCAAATGGAATTACAAATTTAGGAAGCCACCCATCTTATGCGGAGGGTATAAAAACGGATAAGAAAAAGCAATATATAACAGCGCATAAGAGAAAACCTGTACATTATGTAACCAAACAAACCAAGTGATTTAAAAATATTTTATTGGTAATTTAACATGTTTGTTTGTGCGTCTGTAAGTATCCATCGGTTTGGCAAATACGCAAAAACTACACAAAAAAAAAAAAAAAAATGTAAAATATATGTTTCGTTTTGTGAGACTTGAAATGAATTATTAAGTTAAATGAATACTTTGGGGTACAATTGTAAAACAATGAAAATTTGCTGTGCATAAACATTTTGTTTTAATTCAACATGTAAGGACCTGACTATGTTACTTGACCACACCAATTGTAAGGACATGGATGGATGCACTAAGTATGAAGGGACAAGGTGTTAATAAACTCCAAGAAGCCAGAAGCAGAATACTCCAAGAGTAGCAACTCAGATGGAGCCTCGCGGAAAATCTAGATGTCCATATCGTTTAATAGCTGGAATGAGTAGGTGGATCTTTTTCAAGCATGGTCGACTTTTACTTAACACAACTCTTATCTGGGCGTTGACGTATTAGCACATATCTACATCACTTAAACATTATGACGACGTGTGATTCACATATTTTGTGTAGTACTGGAATGCATAGAACATGAGTTTATAAATTGTGCCCTATTTGAAGCGCAGAAAAACAGCTTACGCCTACAAATTGGGGAATTTCCTACCCCAGATAATATAGTCTGTCATAAGCTCATTTCTATTCAAAGTTGCAAAGCCATTCAAGTTTTTGCAGCAGAAGGCAACTGGTTAAATGGCACTAATGGACCATAATAATTGTTGATTTTCCTTCTAAACTTATCTGAGTTGTTAGTCTTGGTTTGTAGAGTTACTGGTCAGGTATAAAATATCGTACAAGTCTGCTTTATTGTATATTAAATTTGGTATAATAAAAATATCTTATAATGCACTTACTTGCAGGTGCCACCATTTTGGCAAATATTCGTATGGGGATCACTGCACAGAGGACCATAACCGCAATCAATACCACTAAAGCCCGCGAAGCAGGAACAATAATATGAACTAAAAAAGCGAAGAAGAAATTCCAAGTTAAGATCTTTAATATTAAGCGATAGCACGTATAGAAAATGTATTTTTCAATCTCTCTCTCTTTACCTTTATATACTTTTCTTTTTTCTCTTTATAGAGATTTATTGAATTACACCAATTTCGATTTGTTTATCTTAAAAGAGTGTTTATTCCATTTTCAAATCACATTTTGTTCAAATCTATTTTCTTTAATATATAATACTCCCTATCTCTACTTCCTTTTGTAACCCTCAGTAGAAGTGTATATTGTTTGTATTGATTTTAAGTCACTTTATATTCAATAAGTTGTTGCTAAATAAACTACATACTGTTCAACACGCACACACACACACAATTTATAAATAAAAACCAATCACACACATTCAAACTTAAATACTAAAATTAAACCAACAAGTAAAGAAGGACTATATGAGGCGTTCGCCAATTCTAGGAGACCAACCATCACGTCCATATGCTAGGTTGTATGTTGCATGTTGTATCCATCAGGCACGCATAATGCATAAGTCAGTCAGGCGCATTATTGTAAAAAAATTTATAATGGCAATTAAGTAGGGGCGTGGTCAGTACTTTAAGAGTAATACGAAATTTTTATACAAATACAATACAACAAGTTTGGACAAAAGCACTTGCTTGATGTGCAAGTACATTATTGCAATTTTTATAGTCAACACCTAACGATATGATTTAATTTGACATATTAATGGGGTTTTTTAATCGTCCAGAGCGCGCGCCTCCCCCCAGGGGGATCCAACTACTAAATACAATCAATAGGCTGACTTATTTTCCCCTTGGTCAAGGGTGTATCCATACTCTCTAACTGTTCCACAACCCCCGCGATACTTCCACTAGGGGGCCATCCCATGGACTGGCAAGAACCTCGGGCTCTTGGGCTTCCAGTTATCTGCGGTACCAAATAACTGTCTTTGGTGGGACATACGACCCGAAGGCCTTCCAATTCGAAGCGCACTATTTCCCCATGGGTTCGTGCCCCATGTAAGGTTCTTAGCAATATTATGATCATTTCACTACAATACAGTGCTGGATCATTTGAGAATCGCTTATCCATTTAATACCTTACCTAACTTGGTTCCACAAATTATGCTGCAATTAATTTACTTGTATCAGTAACCGCGAGGCATTAAGTCATTTTGAGATATATCGTTATCCTGGAAAGGGGTTTTAATATGAAGCTAATTAACTATTCCTCATCAAATTTTGTCGAAAAATATTAAAAATTGTGATTTTTTATTTTATAAAAACTTCCATTATAATAGGACCTTATATGAGGTTCTATTTTTGGGCCGAAAGTCTACTTGTACCATATTGCCAAAAATTTTATATAGACAGACAGACGGAGAGATGCACATGGTTAAATCGATTCAGATTTTGTGTGCGGCTTAATATGTCATTTACCACAAGTGGTGCAGGGTATAAATTAAAATAAAAATCTATAAACTATAAACACTCTGGAGAGGGATTCAAGAAATATTTAAAAGCCTTTTCTAGAACAGATATATTACATCGATAAACAAAATAGTTATACACATATATACAAAATTTCAAGTTTATAGCTCAATTTTTGTGGCAGAAACCTGTTTAAGGTTTTTGTCGATTGTGGGCGTGCCTTTTGACCAATTTTGCCTATTTTATATAGCGATCTGCGTGCAAGAAATTAAAGTGCATGTACAGATAGAAGGACAAGCGGACATACATATCTAAATCGACTCAGTTTTCGAGACTGATCATGAATATATATAGTTTGTAAGGTCTCTGACGCCTCCTTCTGGGTGTTGCAAACGGAAGAACAAACATAGTAAACGAATGCTTAAGATATCCCATGCAGTATATACATATATTCTTGATCAGCAGCAAACTCTGAGTTGATATAACGATGTCCGCGTGTCCGTGTATAAAAAGCTTACGGCCGCAAAATGTAGATATTGAGCTAACATGTTGTACAGACGAACTTAGTTTATGCAGTTAGTTTCCGTTTTAGAACAGGCGAAAGCTACGCCCTTTATTGGCAAAAAGTGCAATATTTTAATTTGATACCAATATTTAAATAAACTCAACTCATCGATGGGATACAAATAGCAAATATGCCTCCACTTCACACAAAAAATGTCTTTCAGTACTAGGTGGACATAGACCATGGAAAAACTATTTATTGTAATTATATAACAACAACAACAATAACGGAAGTGTATTTTTTTTGTCTCATAATTGACAAAATGCCAAAGTGCATATATAGCGCATCACATGAATTTTTGGCTATGTCATCCAGCTAAGCACACAACATAAAAATATGGAATTTATTTTCGCACATATAACAATAAAAACAAAATATATTTAAAATAAAAGCACTCCATATATGCAGGCAAGGGGAAAATACAATCAACTGAAAATGCCATTAAAATATAAAACCCCTGATCATAAAATTTATTTAAAAAAGCATTTGTTTTTTCCGTTGTTGTCACATTGTCACACTGAAACTCCCTAAGGGAGTCCCTTAAAAATGTACTATAAAAAAATCTATAGCATATAAATTGTTATCATCAACAGAATTGCGATTCATTAAACGCGGAAAATGTTTAAACTAAACAGTTTTATTGCACACACATATGCTAAGGAAAAACATACTCATAACAGTGCTGCCTACGTCATATGTGTGTACCACAGCGCGTTTTATTATACCCTCCACCTTAGTGATGAGGGTATATTAAGTTTGTTCTTCCGTTTGCAACATCCAGAAGAAGGCGTCAGAGATTCTACAAAGTATATATATTCTTGTTCAGTAGCAAAAACTGAATCGATTTAGACATGTATGTCCGTGTGTTCGTGTGTCCGTCTGTTGATGGTATTCTCACGGACGTAATTTTTAAGATATTGAGCTAAAATTTTGTACAGACACATATTTTAAATTTTGCACTACCGACTCAATTTTAAATGCTGCTCAAGAATATATGCTTCGTAGGGTCTCTGACGCCTCCTTCTGGGTGGAAATAGAAAAACAAACTTAGTTGTAGTGTAATCGTCATTAAATCAATATGTAGTTCATAGATATCATATTAAATTATGAACACACAAAATATCATATTTAAATAGGTCAATGTAAAACCTAGTTTTTTTTTTGTTTTTAAATAAAAAACCTAGGTTAAAAAATTTTATATAAATAAGATAAAAAACCAGAAATAAACAGAGCTAAAACTCAATTGTGTTTTTGCTTTCATACCGACAACATCCACAGACTCTACTTGCTTGTGCAGTAGAGGTAAGTTGCTCATTAGCTTCTTTCCCTGGCATGTTCTAAAAATAAGTACTATAAGTGTATATTTATACACATTGCCAAAGTCTAGATAAGTCCAAATTTATTACAATATACTCCCCATTTTATGTGGTGGATATAAAAAAAGAGTTCTTACGCAAAAAGTAACACCTGCTTATTTCTTAACACAAACTGACCGTTTGAAGTTTGGACAGAAGAGAAGCTCTTTAAATATTTCTCTACATATGAATTTTTCTTTGGATATTATTCTTTATTTATACGACAAAATTTAATGAAATTTGCTTTGAGATGTCTGCCCTCCAAAATTATTCCAATTCAACTTTCTTATGGCGATAAATCGCATTTTATACCGGTGTGAAGTTGGCCCACAATACTTTAGTCCAAAAAAATTGAGGTGTGTGTCTTGGCTATTTTTTTTATTTCCCAAATTATATAAAATTATATGAGATTTTACTATCAAAATACGATAAATGATGAGTAATAAATATTACAAAATTATTCCCATGTCCCTAAATAAGGGTCTTCATATGATAATCATCCTTAGAAACACATCTCCCATATACCTGAAATTTTAAAAATTCATAAAAAATCTTTGGGAAATTTTCACCTCCTGAATTTTTCATATATGTTTCCTAACACGTCTAGGAATAATTTAAAATTATTTCCAAGTCTCTAAGTAGGGGCCTCCATATGTCAATCAGCCTTGGAAGGACATCTCCCATATACCGGAAACTTTAAAAATTCATAAAAAAACTTTGGAAAATTTTCACCTCCTGAATTTTTCATATATGTTTCCTAACACGACTAAGAATATTATTAAATTATTCCCATGCCCCTAAGTAGGAGCCTTCATATGACAATCAGCCTTGGAAGGACATCTCCCATATACCGAAACTTTAAAAATTCATAAAAAGTCTTTGGGAAATTTTCACCTCCTGAATTTTTCATATATGTTTCCTAACACGTCTAGGAATAATTTAAAATTATTTCCAAGTCTCTAAGTAGGGGCCTCCATATGTCAATCAGCCTTGGAAGGACATCTCCCATATACCGGAAATTTTAAAAATTCATAAAAAAACTTTGGAAAATTTTCACCTCCTGAATTTTTCATATATGTTTCCTAACACGACTAAGAATATTATTAAATTATTCCCATGCCCCTAAGTAGGAGCCTTCATATGACAATCAGCCTTGGAAGGACATCTCCCATATACCGAAACTTTAAAAATTCATAAAAAGTCTTTGGGAAATTTTCACCTCCTGAATTTTTCATATATGTTTCCTAACACGTCTAGGAATAATTTAAAATTATTTCCAAGTCTCTAAGTAGGGGCCTCCATATGTCAATCAGCCTTGGAAGGACATCTCCCATATACCGGAAACTTTAAAAATTCATAAAAAAACTTTGGAAAATTTTCACCTCCTAAATTTTTTATATATGTTTCCTCCTGAATTTTTTATATATGTTTCCTAATACATCTAAGAATATTTTAAAATTATTCACATGCCCCTAAGTAGGAGCATTCGTTTGAATCCAAAATAAATTTCGTGTATAAAATCACTTCTTTCGTTATAATTAATCAAAAAAACGACACTATTGTAGAGATTTTACAAACTTTTCCAATTGAAAGACATTCTATCCAAATATCCAATGTAGTACATATTTTTATACATTGTATGCATATAGTTATATGTAGCGTGTATGTAAATAGTTATATTCTGGGTCTCTTGTTAAAATTATGATCTTATATTGTTTTGGTACTTTTTCTTATACAAGTTATACATATATCTATATCTTACATGTTAATAGAACTCATAATATATTTTACCATATTTCAACTATACATATATTTACATACTTCTAATTAATTAAATAAGTTACATTAAGAAAAAATTAAAAATAAATGCATAATAAAGTAACCTTAAACCCTCAAAGTTGAAATTACATAATCATCCTTTATAATCCATAAGCAATTGTTATCGAACGATATTATTGTTATATCGTAAATTACAATCCACAATACAATGTATAAAAGTACACCATAGCGAGAGAAGTTAACACACCCTGAATTAAATAAAAAATTATAATATTGCTAAGTTTAATGTAAATGTAATCTGTTGTGAACAATGTATGTAAAATATGATAAATAAATACAATATGTTAACTTTATATAATTATGTGTAAGTGTAAAGAGAGAAATTTCTTATATTACAACATATGTATTTTAATCTACTTTTTGATTTTATTGTCTAAAATTTTTTTTTCTTATTGACAATATTATGTTAAAAAATATTTTCATTAGTTGAGTTTGATTAAATTTTTTATGTTCTAAATAAATACTAAATAATAAATCGGAAATCGACAGATTAAATCTGTTCTATCAATTCTCCTTAATATTTAGTAAATTTTAGTGAACTTTTTGTTATATACATAATAATTTTAAAACATTCTTAGACGTGTGAGGAAACATATATAAAAAATTCAGGAGGTGAAAATTTCCCAAATATTTTTTTATGAATTTTTAAAGTTTCCGGTATATGGGAGATGTGTTTCTAAGGATGATTATCATATGAAGACCCTTATTTAGAGACATAGGAATAATTTTGTAATATTTATTACTCATCATTTATCGTATTTTGATAGTAAAATCTCATATAATTTTATATAATTTGGGAAATAAAAAAAATAGCCAAGACACACACCTCACTTTTTTTGGGCTAAAGTGTTGTGGACCAACTTCACACCGGTCACACTAGTCATTTTATATAATTAGTATTATATCCGTGCAAAGACTCTTGAAGAAGAAGGCTTCTAATCCTTTTTCGAAAAATTTCATCCCATTACTCGTTACGTTACTCGAGAGTTTTCATTCTTTTCCCTCATATTATATATATTGAAGCACACTGAGGTGCTAAAGGAGTAATTTTTTAACCAAGTTTTCCCCATTTCTCATAGGCATTGATGGTGGATGTATTTAAATTTATATTTACGAACGAATAACAGACACGCCTACAATTTTCAAAACACATTTTTGGTGTTAAATCTGACTTTCTAGCCTATGTATAACAAAGATATACAATACATCTTGTAGTTTATAGACTGCTATCAATAAAAGGTCTATTGATATACATGCCCCAACCTTAGGTTTCATACAAACGTGCAGGGTAACCAAGCTGTGGCCTACGCCTAATATAACTTTTTTTAATATTGTTATTTGTAACTTCTCATGTCATAAAATGCTTTTAGTGCATAATTATTATTTAGTTGAAATGCCAAAATAAAATAGTAACGAAAGCGAATCTGAATTGTTGCCAGAAAAAGGTGACAATAAATGGCTATAAATAAAATGAATTTATTCTTCTTCCCACTCGTGATCTTAACAAACATGGCAACTGTATTCGATGGAAGCCAAAACTGAAATAGCACCTTTTTTAAGTACTTTTTTTAAGTTTTAAATAGAGAGCATGCAAAAAAGTACCATTACCGAGAATTTATTTAAAACCAAAAATGCCATTAAATATGCACAATCTCAACCACACCGTTATAAAAGCTTATATTGAATCGTGTAACGGTGTAAGAGCTAAAATTGAATTAATTTTTTTAGCATAAAACATGTCCTTTTACCGCTTTCTAAGCGTTTTCTCTTTATACTATATTAAACGTTTCACAATTTTTGGCAAACATAGATATACATTTAATATTATTTTATAACCATATGTAAAAATTTAAGCGAATTATGGTCTCGAAAAGCAGCGAAAAGAGTTTCATTTATGCAAAAAACATGCACAAAAAGAGATACTTAGATTAAACCGAAACTGAGATACCGCCACTTTTTAAATACAATTGCGTTTTTTAACGAGAACATCGCACGGTGGCAAACCACTTAAATACTGTTTTTTTTTTTTATAAATTGTAGCCATGTTCGTCATTCTATTGCGTCCATTTTTATCGCATTGATCAATATAGTATCGACTTTTGCCAGTTGTAGGCGCGGCATAAACTAAGAACGTTTGTAACAAACTTTAGGGCAAGCAATACTTTAAATCACATAAATCAAATATTGCCATAATTATACAATTGTAGGGAACCGTTGGATGTATAAAATAATTCTAAACAAGTAAGAAAACCAAATTTGGGTTAGACCAAATCTTAAATACGCTCCACATCCACAAGGATGAGCGTGGCAGGTATGTGATTAGGCCCTCTAAAAGTGTATGTATTACGTATCAGCTTGAAAGTCAATTTTTTTTGGAGTAAAGTTTTTTGTTAATTGTGGGCGTGTTTATTATACGACTATGCCCATTTTTGGAACATCGTTGGATAGAATAACTACAAATAATTGAACCAAATTTCAAGTTCATAGGTCAATTTTTGTGGCAGATATATAGATTTTTCTCGATTGTGGGCGTGTCTGGTAACTGACCGCGCACCTTTGTCGCGTGGTGATCTGCGTGCAGAAGTAAAAGTGCCTGTATAAAATTTCAGCCTAATATCTCAAAATTTACGACTAGGAGAGTGCCAAGAACAGACAGACACACGGACGTACATGTCCAAATCGATTCAGTTTTTGATGCTGTCCAAGAATATATACACTTTGTAGGGTCTCTGACGCCTTCTTTTAGGTGTTGCAAACGAACCGAGAAACTTAGTATGCCTCCCATCTTGTATGGAGGGTATAAAAATAAAATATTAAATGAAACTTGTATAATTTATGCACAAAAGTAACTTTTTCACAAACCAAACTTGAATGCATACATCACAACAACAGTTATCTTCACTTCAAAAAAATAATAATCTACTGCAGTTAAGCATACAACTACAATAATATTGTTTCTAGGAAAATTTATTATCTTTGTACCATGCTCAGGGGTGTTAAAAGTATATAAAGTTTTTCATTTCGGTTGCAACACTCCGACAAAGGAAATTACGCCCTTTATAGTTAATTTTTGTGGGTTTGCGATCGCTTGATTTGAAATCTCTTGGCAATGAAGCTACACTGTGAACCTGAACAAAAAGCAAGGCTACATTAGGTCTACGCAATAAAGCACACTCACAGGAGCTTTAACGTTGTAGCCGTCACGTATTATTTTTAGGAAAGGGTTTAACAGATTTAATTAATTTGTCATTAACTTTTTGCGAGATATCTTCGTTCTGCTGCCTTGTAATCACTATATGTATGTGGCAGATCCCGACATATAAGTTTTCAAACAATACGTGCCACGCTACGGTTTGCATGTAGATGTAGGGAGTGTTTAAATTTAGGCGTAAACCAAGTTTTGATCTTTAACTTGATAAGTTGAGCACCTTGAGGTTTGCGAGCTAAATAGAGACTAACTAATATAATTAAAGTTTATATTCAACTTCGAGTATAATTAACGACCTGTAAGGAATGTTTTACGTGTTACCTCAACGGTTGCATCCTAGGCTATATAATCTTTTTTCCATGTTATGGGTATGTGAGTTATCGGATGGCATAATTATAAATACAAGTTCCTAGCTTTATTTATATGGCTGTGAAAGGTACTTGCCACTTGACCGATTCTCAATCTAAACTGGTACCTGTACAAAGTTTACGCCTAATATCTCCATCGTTGGGTTCGTGATAATGCCAACAACAGATGTTGATGTTGATGCTGATCAAGCAAATTTTGTATGCATCCACCTTATATACGAGTATAGGGTATAAAACTTGCCATAAAGAACATCCAATGGAACTCATGGAACTCAACATCATGCAGAAATATGCATGATTAAAGTAAAATTAATAACGAATAACGAATATATAAGAGTGAGAGAGAGAAAAACAAATTTGGTCCAGCATGTTCCAGTACAGTACACTTGTGCACCACTTAGGTACAACATTTATATCACAACGTGTACATGCATTGAGTTTTACTCTTGTGGCTTACCTAAAGTTCCATTGAGCGAAACAATGACCCAAAAAGCGGCACTGCAACGTATTGCATTGATATGATTTCACAATAGCGGCCACTTCATAAGTAATATTAAAACCATAAACATCCAATAGGCGATCTAGAGCTCTCAAGTGTGTGCCATCCAATGTGGCCAATTGAAAGCGTATCTCCAAATATGGCGAATTAAACTGTATCCAGGCTACTTGCGTTACATCATCTTCGGTCAATGTGAATACACGGTGAGCGGGCACTTTATAATCATCTGAGTAGTACATGTATTCGGTGAATTTGATGCCACCCAATACGTACAACTGTGTCAGGTAAACAACAATGGATGCATTCTGCGATTGAGGTTGCAGTAAAAAGTCACCAGCATCTATGATCCAGATGCATTCTAAGGGAGTGCCGAACTTATGTGGGAAATTGGGTGTTTGTATAATGCCATGTTGAGCCTTCAGAATTCCACCACAACGGTTGGATGATATGGTCGTTGTTGATGTAGAGTTAAAATTCGTTGCTGCTGGTGCTGCTGCTGATGATGATGATGATGATGAAGATGATGAAGATGATGATAAAGATCCATATGACTTGAACAGAGATAGAGCAAAATTGTGTGAAAAAGGTGGTGGTGGCGGTAAGGGTGCACTAGGAAAATTTAGTTGTAACTTGTGTTGGAATTGTTGTTGTTGAATCATCTTCATTTGTGGCCTTTTGTAGCGCTTCAGCCATTCATACAAATTGTAAATTGTATTTTCAGTTTCCGTTTTTGTTTCTGGTGCATTCTTCTCCGCTTTAGTTGACGCTTCCTTTTTTCTTGACTCCTTGCCAACTGATATAAATTCGTTTGCTGTTGTAGTAGCAGTGGCAGTAGTAAAAGTACTAACTGGGATTTTGGTGGCATTTTCTTCCTCTTCTTCTTCCTCTACACGTATTATGGTAATTGCTGTTGTTGTGGTAATAATTTTATCAATCTTCTGCTTCTGCTTCTTCTTCTCTTCAGAATGCACATGTTGCATTACACATAAGAGTAGCACCAGTAGCACCTTTAAAGTCAAATATGTCGTCATCGACATTGACAAGAAAAGTAAAACTTCTTTAGATTACTCAAGGTAGTGGTTATGATGGTGGTAGAAGTGTTGGTTGGTGATAGCAGCCGCCTACCAAGTCTAGATGAACTCTATTCGCCTCTTTATTATTTATCTTGGTGTAATTCAAAGCATAAACGGAATTATGTAAATTTCTTTCATCGCAAAACGAACCCGAAAGAAATCAACCTTTACACATGCACTCGCACACAGTTTTAGGTGATTTGTACGAAAACATTGTGAATTCTGGAATGAGTTATAAAACACACACATTGAGGACGACACAAACATATGTAAGATTTGCTCATACAGACACATGAAATAAATTTAAAAGCTGCGGTACATGTTAATTATCGACTTTATATCTACCAAAATGAAAACTTTACTTTACCTAATTTTATACATATATAACATATATATAAAGTTACTCTAAAAACATGTCTGCCTGACTTCATCAATGTTCGTGTTCCTTGATAATAATAATTAGTTATAATATGTTGTAGTATGTTCTACGTGACACAATTTAAGTGCAACTACAGAACGAGCTGCCGTTATGCACAATAAATTGAGCAATGTGTGGGCAACCCAAGATTCCGCTAAATAGTTCAACGTTTGACATACTAATTAGCACATGTTTGGTCTGAACTATTTTACCAAAGAATTTTTTTTGAATTCCTTGTACACATGTTGTCACCAATAGGTAAATATCTTGTATTAAATGGTATATTAAGTTTGTGCGAAGTTTATGTGTTTGTACCTCCTAAACGCATTGTTTTAACGACTGATTCAAAATAAAAAACTAAATCGATTTATTCATGTTCGCCTGTTTGTCCATGTATATTTAGACACATGCTACAAGTCACATTTTTTTAGGTATTTTGAAAGCGGACCATTTTTAAAACCCCTCTCTGCACAAGGTCCTATTGTGACGAAAGTCATAAAAAAAATCGTAATTCTTAATATATTTTGAGAAAAATTAGTGAAGAATAATTAAATAGTAATAGTTAGGACTAATTTTAGAAGCTTCTCCCATATTTCCCGAAGTGACTTATGTGGCAACGCCTCGCGTTTACTGATACAACTAAATTAATTGTAGCATAATATGTGTAACTAAGTGGTTTAGGGTGTCGAATGACTATAACATTGTCACTTGTCTTGTTGTATTTTATTTTAAGGATGAACGTTGACTTTTGTCGTGTTTATGTTTTGGTTTTTAATGAAACGTGCAAGAATAAGTATGTTTGGGGAAAAATCCTTCCTAAGGCCATGGTAATTATGCACTTTATTGTACGTTTTTCGTTCCAATCCTCCTCTGCAATTTTGCCCCAAGTACAATCTATCTGCGTTCGGACGACTGTAGTCCTCCTACATATATTAAAATTACCAATAATAAAAACTTTTTCGAAAGTGTACTCAGCTTCTATTGCCTCAATGGGTGCACAGTCGGATATGTGCAATGTCTAAACAAAGTGAGAACGCACATTGTCCTAAAAAGGAAAAGAATAACTTGTAAAGAAGTGTAGAGTAGGAAATGGTCTGGTATAACTGACTATAATATTTTCATTTGTTTTTTGATAAGATTATATGAATTACCAATTTTTGCTCTTAAATGGATCAATTTGAGTTGGATCGGGTCCCTAATTAACGACTATTCTATAATTATTTGTTACCATTTCAATTAATTAAGAAGTAATACATTTAAATATTCTTCACGCAAAAAAAATAATGTTTTAACCCATACAGATGAATTTTGAAGTATTTAAAAAAATTAGTAGAACTTGCATTAAAAAATAATCATACGCCGTGTAGACCTTAAAGTAAACAACCACATAAACAACCATATTTGTTTTTTTGGTACGCGACCGGGTAGTGTAAAATCTAATGAATACCAACAGACAGACAGACAGCTGAATTGTGGGCATACACGACTAATATATAAGGCACCGTTGTATATGCCTACGTACTAAAACACACATCCCTTAGATTCTGCTATCCCCCCGCGGGACCACGGTTTGGTTTTACTTCTCGGGGATGGTTTGCATTAGGACGCAATCTCTTCTACATTCTCAGTCTCCTAGATTCTTTGAATCTCCTTAGCGTCGTCAAAATATATGCTGGCATGGCGTTTATCTTCTGCCGGTTTTCTTCGTTTCATATGAATCCTTTCATATCTGTAACATCCGGTAAGATGATGTCATTAATTCTGAATCTCGGGCAATGAAAGAAATCATGTTCCTCGTCTGGGCCCATACTGGACACGCGTACAGCAGCCCTGAGCTAACGATGTACGCTAGCAACACTCTTGTTGCTGGTATGAGTCTCCCTACGTTAGGGAGAATCCTAGATAGGGCCGATTGCTGCTTTGTCGCTTTATCACATGGTTTTTAAAGGTAAACCTGTCCCAGGTTTTTTTTTTGCGTGCTTGGTGACGGTGTTGCCAAAACGTATATGGACAACTTCCCCGATCTTGCGGCTAGTAATCAGAGCTGCTTTGGTCTTTTATTCTGCAAGTTTTAGATCCACTGTACAGAACCAAATTTATTGTAGTCTTAGTATGTTGTCGTACATAATATTCTACAGGAGCGGTCCTAGGATTGAGCCTTGGGGTACCCCTACGTTTACATTATTTTCTTTGGGTCATTTTT
The DNA here is from genome assembly GCA_963978525.1 of Ornithomya fringillina. NCBI lineage: Eukaryota > Metazoa > Arthropoda > Insecta > Diptera > Hippoboscidae > Ornithomya > Ornithomya fringillina. The sequence goes on along the minus strand of OZ021690.1, from coordinate 15,196,237 downwards.
CCGTATTTGGAGTGATTGTTATAATAAGAAGAAGAACATGAGATGTATTAATGAAATAGATAAAAATTTATATATGTACATTTATATTTGTTACTAGAATGTTCAGTATGTAATTGATGTTGAAGTAAGAAAGCACCCACTATTAAATACACAATAATATTATATAACAGGTAAAAAAACTAAATTTGACAAATCTTAAATAGCCTCCATATTCACAGGGGTGGGCGTGGCAAATATATATATATTATATATATATTGCGCCCTCTAATAATGTATGTATTATGTATCAGCTTGCAAGTCTAGTTTTACGTTGAATATGGTTTTTTGTAAATTGTGGGCGTTTCTGTTATTCGACCACGCCCATTTGTTCTATCGGTGTAAGAAATGACTATAAATATGTGCACCAAATTTCAAGTTGGTTAATTTTTGTGGCAGATATAAAGGTTTTTATCGATTGTGAGCGCGTCTGTTAACCGACCACGCCCATTTTTGATGTAGTGATGGTTGGGTTAACTATAGATAAGCATTTCAAACTTCAAGTTTCCAAGTCAACTTTTATAACAGATATATATACTTTAATTTATTGTGGGCGTTTATGTTATCGGACCACGCCCATTTATGGAATATCAATGGACAAGTTAATTGTAAATATGTGTATTGAATTTTAACTTGATAGCTTAATTTTTATAGCAGATATATAGAGTTTATCCCATTTTGGGCGTGGCTCTTAACCGATTTTATCCATTTACATAGCGATCTGCGTGCAACAACTTAAAGTGCCTGTACAAAATTTCAGCTCAATATCGCAAAATTTACGCCCGTGAGAATGCCAGAGACAAACACACAAATGTACATGTCTAGATCGATTTAGATTTGTATACTGATCGAGAATACATATACTTTGTAGGATCTCTGATACCTCCCTCTGGATGTTGCAAACGGAAGAACAAAAATAACAGTATTCGCTCACCGCTAAGGCGGAGAGTAAAAAAAATTCTATTCTTGAGGTAGCTTGATATTAGCTTATGTATATATTTTTTCATGTGTTCGTCTAAGAGCATTTAAAATCACTAGCCAGCTGGCTGTATTAAAAACATTTTTGGTGTCTACAGTTACTACCGCCCATTATTCCTGGATGCCCCCTTTCACCTTTTATTTTCAATGGCTTTCGTTGTTGTTTGATTCACTAAATCAACTGCATCTATTGTGAATTTGCATTTCCTAAAGCCAAATTAGGTATCAGATAAGACTCTATTTCCTTCGACTGTGGGAAAGAATCGAATCTATATTATTTTCTCCATAATGCTGCATGCTGTATTCTGCCAACCATATTTCCAGTCATATATTATGTGCAGTTTCTATGTAAATAGGTATATGTGTGCAAAAAAGATATTGGGAGATGGAATTTAGTTAACCATCATTATGACTTGGTTGTCAGTCAATCAGTGCTTTCATTTATTTCTTGATTATCACACACGTGCATCAATACACAATGAGTTGATAAACCAAAAATTAATAAGAAAGAATAAGAGAAAGGAAAGGACAAAGTTATATACAACTAAAGGCATTACATTTCTTTGTATATAACATTGAAATTCATATAATAATTACCAAATAATAAAAAAAATAATTCAATTCTCTTCGTTGAGGAAATTCATTAAAATCAGTGATTGTAAAACTCTCTGTAGCAACTCTGAACTGTAAGTACTTGTGACAAATACCTAACACCTGGTTTAATCTATAAATGTAATCTCATTTAGTTGGTGTTGCTAGCAGCTGCTATACTCAACAGCCAATACTTGCAGGATTACAACGTTAGCTCAAGAAGCACGCATTATCAGTTAAAAACTCATTTAAAGTTCCCTCCAAAGGTAAAAATTTTTTAAGCTTTTCGCACATCTGCTTTTCTCTCTCGCCAAATTTGTTACGGGCACTCTGACACAATGTTGTGGGCGAATTTGATCCCTGTCAACACCCTTATCACTTTACGTCAAGTGTACACGGTATATAGGCGATTGCATCACATATGCACACACATATATCGAGAATAAATAAATAACTATTGCCAAGGAGTTCACACGACTACACCACCTTTTAATGATTCATTAATTACATACAGATATGTACAGCCCAACTATGTCAACTTTGTGTGCACAAATAGAGCGTAGGACAAGTTTGTAATTATTAATTATTAGATTAATTAAATATTTAATATTTAGTTATGGGTTTACGACGGCGTTAAATTGACTTAACTTTTGATTCTAAATAGAAAAATTTTGGGGGTTCTTAAAGCCTTATTCTGGTTGTTGCATATGAAAGGCAATCTTAGTAGATGCGCCAACTTATACGGAAAAACAAAAACATTACAAAAAAAATACAAAAAACACAAATCAAAAATAAAACAAACATAGCACTTAAAATATTGCAAAAATTAGAACGCTTTTAGAACATGAAAAATTAACAAAACGTAAACCAAACTGAGAACGTGTTTGTAAGGTAATGGCAAGTAATGTGCGCCAACATTAGCGAAATGTAAGAAAACAACAAGACACGAGAGCAGAGCACAGAGCACAATATTATAAAGTTAATACAAAACACAATAACAAACACAAATCTTACAGGTGGGTAAGTCCTCTTTATACAAATGGACGGAGAAGTGCTCTTATGTGTTATAAAATATCAAAGCCAAGGAAATTCTCACACAACTACATACTTCTTAGTTACTTTATTTTCTCATTTGAAGTGTTTTTTTATATCCCTAAGAAATATTTGCTTTTTGCGTATACTTTACTAAGGAGTAAATTATACATGTGTATGTAAACGCACAAAAACAGTGTTGTCACACCAACCTACAAATTTTCAAAATCTTCCCAACAACGACGTTTCTGCATTTTTCTTTGTTGTGTTGGTACTCTTCACCAAATGTTGTCAAAAAATATTAAGATTTTTTTCATTTAAAGACTTTCATCGGTCCATTTTCAATAGGACTTCTCTCTGAGCCAATGCATGTCCTTGTACCAATTTTCATGGAAATATCTCAAAAAATAGACCAGTAGCTTGCGTACAAATTTACTTGGACACACAGATGGAGATACGAATATTGTTAAACCGATTCGAATCGATGGGTATAAATTAAGGTGGGTGTGGCAAAGTGCAGGGTTTAGATATTAGATAGAACGGAGAATCTGTGCAGACCCAGATGCAGTCAGGCAAGTGCGAAACCCTCCTATTTTTTAAGTTTACGAAAAACTCTAATTAGTGTAAAATGTAAGGTTTCAGTTTATATATTAATGCGTACTGTAGGGGGCGTAATCGTATACCAGCCACTTCCACTTATAGTGTATTTCGTCCAAACTACACGTAGTGGTCTACTAACATACAATAAATAGAAGCGTATAAAAACAAAAGCACAGCTCAGCAATTATATTAATTAAAATAAATACCATATTAATAAACAATTGTAAATAAAGCACGAACAAGTAAAAAACTAAAATTGACTTAGGCCAACCCTTGAATACCCTCCACATCTATATACTAATCGTGGATGTGACAGGTACCCGATGACGCCATCTGGCTTTGTGTGGAATAAGTGTTGGCTTCCAAGTCGGATTTTGTTATCCGAACACGCCGATTTTTGCTATACATTCTTGGATCCGGCAGATATATTTTAGTCAATTGTGGGTGTGGCTCTCAACCAATTTATCCCAAACTAAATACCAGCCTAGCGTCATTGACTAAACATTTTTGCAAAAAATTTCAGCTCAACTACTTAGCTTTTGCGAACGTGAGCAATAGACGCACAGGTACTGCGTAAAAGACTCAGATTTTGATGCTGAAAAATCTCTGGCGCCTGCTTCTGGGCGTTGCAAACGGAACGACAAACTCAGTATGCCCCTCAACTTGTGTGGAGGGTTTAAAAGTAAAATAATTAATTGATTATCATATTCAACAATTAATTGGATAGTTGTTGAATTGTTATTGTAGTTTTTACATACTTTACAGAAAGAGAGGCTTCGTCGCATTCTAAGTTAGTCATTCCATTTGATATGGATGTAATTTATTTAATTTATATATAACGTCACTAACGCAATGGCCGTCCAAGGTATGTCTTTAGTCACGAAGCCAAGTTATGCTACATTCTTTCAGCCACTTTTTATCTTTCACTCTCTCACTCTCTGTTTGTGTGTCACCCAATCCCTTCCCTATTTTTAGTATTACTTGAATAAACATTAAGAGTAAAGAACATGAAATAAACAAAAGCCATTAACACATTTAGATAAAATTGTTAACGTACGAAATTTCAGTAGAGAATAATCAGTGAAGCGAATATGACAGGTGTTGGGCTGTGTTCCCCGTTTATTGTTAGTTATCATCTTTATTACGGAATTAGTGAAATATTGCAAACAAAACGCAATCTCTAACAAGTGTATTCAAGGTGTTGACATAAGCAATTCTCGCCTGGAATTGTTTCTTTGAAGTGAGGTGCAAATTATTCAAATAAATGATATTCTCCAATGCAACATACACGCACCAGCCTGTTCAATGTTAGGTGACGTAATTTGCATTTGGAAGATCTTTAAGTGATTAACGAAAGGCATCATTTCCAGTTGACCTTCCATAGCAACTTACACGACTGGTTTTGTAAAAGAAAAGTTCATTGTCCTTTAACAAAATATTTTCTAAAACTGTGCGCTTCTTATTGAATTTCATTTTTAAAAGTGCCACTCGTTACCCTACCAAAGCTACCGCTTCACTTTTACTTTTACTCTCTACGGAAAACGTTTTCATTTATAATCATTTTCAACGATTCACTTCAGTTTACCGATAACCTATACAAAAGGCAAAGCAATGCCATTTATATTTAACTGAAAAAAGAGAGTGAACAACCTAATAAAAAAGTGCAGCAAAACACATCACGTTCACTACACAAAATATTTTATCAATATTGAAACGTGTGCGTACGGCTACCCTATAAATAACGCTACCGTTTGCCATTTGTAAGGCCAGACAATTAAAAAAATTATAAATCAATTAAAAACCAAGCGCACCACTAAATCTAATAAAAAACTCAAGCACACAAGGCACAAGTGAATTTCCTTTATGCTTGAATGAACTAAACTAAAAAACAAACAAAACAAACACCGAATGGAAGTGCAACAAGAGTTCAAATCACCACAACCACATGTGTTTATAGTGACAGTAATTACAATTAAACCAATAATCATGGCCTGCTTTCCACGCTTTGTGCTGCGTAAGCAAAAAAATAGCTTCACACCAGCCGAAGATCAAAATATTGATACAGTGCTGAATGATACAAATGATAATGCTGTGGTAGGTACAACACATTGTAGAAACAAGTGAAATTGTTAAATTCGGCCAAGCCCATACACTTAGTACTCTACACCGCTTGGTGTCAAATACGACGTTATAATTAGTTCACGTACTAAACGCTAAACATTATCACATAAATCACTTCGTGAAGCATCATTGCGTAGAAATGGATTCAAAAATAGTTCGACCGGATTCAAATTCCGCAGAGTTAATGATTAAGCCACTTAACTATTGTATTTTTCAGCAAATTTTGTCAATATTCTAAATATGATTCCATTTGGTCCCCTTTCGATCAATAGTACCTCACCTATACCAATGTAACGCCCAGATTTCGATTCTGAATGGATCGCTATAATGTAGGTGGGTACTACATTTTCCATACATCGGCACAAACTCAATATACCTACCTTTGCCACAAATGGTACAGGGTATAAAAATATTAAAGATAATTAGATAATGTTTCAATGTAACGGAAAACTAAACATTTTATATAGTTTTTTGAACTACTGCACTCTCTCCTCGGTAATTAAAAATTAAAAAGAAGTGAAAATATTATAGTCGGTCAAGCCCCACCACTTTGTTCTATAGTTTGTTTAGTTTTATCAGTAAGCACGAGTTATTGTGGGAAAAAGTGATCTAGTGAAAAATATTTACAGATAGGGAGGTTCTAAAATTCCAATTCGGTTCAAAATTAGAATATTAATTATACCTTGTACTACTTGTGACAAAAAGTATGTTATTAGCCATGTATTTATGTAACCATGTATGTTTGGTTCCCCATGTAAAAAAAGATTCTGTAAAATTAAGGTTCTGGCTACAGTTTTAAGATATTTCGATGAAATTTGGTACACTATTTAAATGGTTTAAATTGCTTTAGAATTAACTGTGCCAAATTAGTGTCCGATCGAATCATTTTAGAAACAATTTCCCTATAACCCTTTTCTTCGCAGCGTCTTTTATATGGCAGGTATTCGCACTTAGTAATGGAATTAAACTAGGTTTGACATAAATTGTGGAGCTGCATTAAATGGTGTAGCGAAGGGAATTAAATGGAACCGACTGTATGTATGTATGTACGTCAAATTAGCTGCCTGCAGTATGTTTTATCACAAATAATAACATAGTTTCATTTTTAACTATAATCTTTAATATAAAGAAGAGCCTTAAAAGTAGTAAGCTCTCATGAATAATCGACACAGACATTTTGATCACAAAAAATTATTTTCTACTGATTTGTCGTCAAAAACATCTAGAAATTTATTACATTGAAAAAAACCAAAATTTGGTTCCGGTCTCTACATCTATAACAAACAGTGGGCGTGGCAGATACATGAGCACGCTATCTACATTTCAACTATTTCCTACCAACCAACAAGTTGGACTCTGCGCTCAATTTTTTTTTCCAGCTCAATATTTTATTTATTGAATCATCCTTCTAGGATATAATAATAATTAGTAAAATCTTAATCTAAGGGGATAAAATATACTGGTTTTGGACCAACGCCCATCGCCAGTTTGTATTAACGATGCTTAGTTACTCCAGAACCTAGCGAGTCAAATCCGTTGTAACTTTCTTTTTTAGTCGATTATGATGTTCAATAGTGGGTATCACGCTTTCCAGAGGGTTAGGGTGACTCCGAATTTTATATATATATTTAGTGCTGTATTCTATAATTACTTCTTCGACAGTGGCTATTTCTAGCTCTTTGTGTAAGCGATTATTGCTAACATACCAGGGTGCGCTTGTAATATATCGAAGAATTTTAGACTGTCTTCTCTATAACTTGGCTATGTTTGAGGCACATGCTGTTCCCCACAATTGGATACCGTAAGTCCAAATTGGTTTTATAATGGAAGTGTACAGGAGAAGTTTATTATCTAGACTTAGATTTGAATATCTGTTTAGGAGCCAATTCATTTCACTCGTCTTTAGCTTGATTTGCAATACTTTTGTTTTAATGTGATGAGTCCACGTTAGGCGACGATCCAAATGGATGCCGAGGTATTTAGCATGAGATTCTTGTGGAATCGTAGCATTGTGAATTTGAATAGGAGGGCATGTGTTCCTCTTTAATGTTAACGTTACGTGAACACATTTGGAGGGATTAACTTTAATTCTCCATTTATCTAACCACCTTTTGAGATCCTCTAGGTGATTCTGGATGAATCTTGAGGCCACATTTGGGTTTTCGTTAGAGGCTACAATGGCAGTATCGTCCGCAAATGTGTGTATTTGTGTACTTGCGTGTGTTGGCATATCAGCTGTAAACAATAGGTATAGAATTGGCCCTAAAATGCTTCCTTGGGGAACTCCTGATGTTATATTTCTTATGGTAGACACGGTATTATTAATTCGTATTGAAAATGTACGGTTGGATAAGTAGGATTTAAACAGAGCATGTGTGTTGTATGGCAAATATTGATTAATTTTTTGTAAAAGTCCTTCATGCCAAACTTTATCAAAGGCTTGCGCTATATCTATAAAGACGGCGGAACAATACTCTTTGGATTCGAAAGACTTTCTTATAAAGGCTACAATGCAGTGTATTTGCTCTACTGTACCATGCGATTGCCTAAAGCCAAATTGGTGGTTAGGTATAATATTGTGCCTACTTAAATGTGGGGTAATCTCGAGAAGAAATACTTTTTCGAATAATTTAGATAGTACTGTTAAGAGGCTTATGGGCCTATAGGACGCTGCCTGGGTTGGATCTTTACCTGGCTTGGGTATCATTTTTATAACAGCATTTTTCCAACATTTTGGATAATGACCAATGCGAAAGATGGCATTAAAAATTATCAAAATTGTTCTTATGGCACTGTTTGGTAGTTCCCTTATCATCATCGGGGTTATTTTATCTTGACCTGGGGATTTATTTGGTTTAAGATTATTAATTTGACTTTTAAGTTGTGGGAGAGTGATGCAAATATCGTTATTGTTTTGGGGCAATATATCACTCTCAGTATCACGAATGCTTTGGGTCAAATTATGCTGGTATTGAGGTATATTTGGACGGAATACATTTTCAAGGTGGTCTGCAAAGACCTCGCATTTCTCATGGTGACTTCTTGCCCATGCACCATTCACTTTTCTTATGGGATGATCCAGATGATTTGGTGGCTTAAGATTTTTGGATGCCTTCCATAGGTTGCATCTTCCCTGGACATTGGGACTTAAGTTTTCTAGAGCCGCCTGTAATTCAATTGTTTTGCGCTCCGATAATGCCGTGCGCAGCTGTCTTGTACAATGAGCCAAAGCTTGTTTTAAATGCGAAGATCTATATCGCTGCCACTGTCTTCTTATGGTCCGTTTTTCTTGAATTAATTTTTGGATGTAAAGATGGCATGTTAAATTTGTTTTAGTCTTGCAATATACTTCTGCTGCAGTTTGAAGAATGTTTGTAAATGTTTCAACTGCGGTGTTTACATCCTAGGCATTTCTTAAGGGAATGTCGCTCGGAATATGGGAACTTATATATTTTTTATATTTAGGCCAGTTTGTAGTTTTGTTTGGTATCCTAATTGTACTTTCACGTATAATTGAAAAGGATAAGTTTACTTCTAATAATATAGGAGAATGATCGGACGAGAGATCACATAGCCCTGTACTTTTTACTTGATCTCTTCTAAAGCCTTTTAATATTGCAATATCAATTAAATCAGGGATTTTATTTAAATCTGAAGGCCAATAGGTTGGGGTTCCACAAGATGAGATATCTAATTCGGCGTACAGCCGAAATCCCCAGTACGTATGTTTGGCATTAAAATCACCGGCGGAAATAAATTTAGCGCCTAGAGAACTAAAATATTCATGAAAGTCTTGTTTTTGTAATGAGAAACGGGGAGGACAATATACCGAAGAGATAATTATTTTCGGGATCAAATCATGCAAGCAAATAGAGGTTCCATGTAAAAGATCTTTAGCATAATTCTCAATAGGAAAATGATTGATATTTTTTCTTATAATTACCGCAGAGCCACCGCAAGCTCTACCATTAGGATTCTTAGTGTCATATACAATATAATCCTTTAAGTTGAAGCCGTTTTTGTTTGTGAAGTGGGTTTCCGAGATAAGCATAATATCTACATCTCTTGATCTTAGGAAGTGCTCTACTTCATTTTTGTGTTGGCTGAGTCCGTTAGCATTCCACTGGCAAATTCTTAATTCAGCCATGGAGTTTATTTTTTGCTTATGAAGGTTTGAATTAAGAGATTTTGATTTTTGCACATCTCCTGAATCATGCTCTGCATGTTTACCATCATGGTTTGCATACCTGTCACAAAGGATTGTATTAATTGCGTAAGAGATGCTATAGAGCTTTCGATTGAACTTGATTGTGGGGTTTCAGATGTTTTTCCTGTAATTGGCTCTGAAGAGTTAGAAGATTTCAGAGCTTGGGCATAAGATAGCCCTTGAGTAGGAACCAAACTTGATGGCATTACTGGTTGTCTTCTTGTTACACCAATTGGGGCACTAGCTTGCCGATTTTTAGCTGGAGCCTGCTTAATTTGCTGGTATACGGGACAGCCACGGTAATTTGCGGTGTGTCCTCCACCGCAATTACTACATTTTTTTGCACCATTTTGATTTCTTTGGGTGCATTTTGAACTATGGTGTAGATCACCACATATGACGCAAACCGTTGGTAGTTTGCAATACGTTTTGGTATGGCCATATTCTTGGCAATTCATACATTGAGGTGGCGTTGTTCTCTTATATGGTTCCTCAATAACAATCTTACGATGTAATAAGTATTGCACAGTATAAGGTTGGTTTGGCCTTTTTTGAGAGTATTTTTATCAAAATCTAGCTCCACTCGGAAAAGAGGTTGAGGGACCTTGTTTTTGTTTATTATATTATAAACAGATTTCACTTGGAATTCTTCGTTTTTCAAGGCTCCATGACTTCAGAAGTTGGCACTGAACTTTCTATTACTTTAATAACGACTATGAGGCCCTTAGCACTCTTTAGTTGGTAAGTGTAGTAACTCTTATTCTTCTCATCTAGATATTTCAGTAGTTTTTATGGCTTTCCTCAGTATACACCTGTACCTTGCATTCGGAAATAGAACCCCTGCGTATAGCATGGAAACCTTTTTTCCCAATTATTTCAGCCAGGCCATTGACCAGAGTATTTGATATTTGCTCACGGATATAGAGGGGAGGCGGTTTCTGTGAACGAGGAGCAACATTTTTATCATTGACCGGTTCATCGTTCTCATTAGACAAAATAAAGAAACGGTTAGCACTAACCGCAGTATTTTTACCCCTTTGTGCTTTGGATTGTGGGGTATTGAGTTGAGATTTGGGACTTCTCTTTATTTTCGTCACTTCGATGTATCTGTCGATACCCGTTTGCACTTTTTTGGCAGACGTATCCACCTTTGGTATAGCACTTTTTGCGGTCACCTCGGCCATTTTTGCTTTTTCCTTAGAACTGTAATTTATTTCGGGACCGTTACTCGCATCAATTGTTATGTATGCGTTGTTGGTACCCCCATTGAAAAAATTGCTACGCGCTCTTTGTAATGTGCGTATCTAGTTCATGCCTTTTCTCAATATGAGAAAAATAAAGCCAACGGTATTTTTTTTCTTCCTTTTTTTTTTTTTTGATGTTAGAGATCAAGAAAAGTAACTGTTCAATAAATACAAAAATTGAGTATAAATGAGCGTAAAATAGTTTTTATCAACAGCGATTATATTAGCAGAGCAAAACACGTGTGCACACACCGATGATTGTCAAAATACTCAATTAAGTTTTATAAATTGTGGGCGTGTGTGCTATTCGACCCTGCCCATTTATAATACATCAATAAATAGTCTAATTATAAAATGTGTACACAATTTCGACTTCAATGTAAGCGTGTTTTTAAAACCGTTCTTATATTTATAAGGGTACGGTCTCAAAAGTTAGGACATTAGGAAATTTGCTATTGATAATTTTATACGAATAGGGTGTTTTGAATGAGCAAAATCTACCCAAAGATGCACCCCCTATGCTAATAAAATACAAAGCAATTTGCTTTTGCAGTCACCTTTTCCCTTACCAGCTCTCATCACAAAAGTTGAGATATTGTTTTGAAATTGACTACAAACCATTTCTATATTCGTAGGTATATTAGTACATTAAAGTGGATTAAATTGGGCTAATAATTCACCTACAAATAATTCAATATAATTTTTAAGGGGTTTTTACATTATTACAGATCAACCAAGGGAATCAAATTTTGCGATAATATTAAGGAAGACTTTTAACATATTTGGAGAAATCATTTTAACCACACCCACTTTTATTGAGCGTTTTTATTGATGTTAATATGCTTTAGGGGTGGATTTAGAATATTGAACGTGGATTACCTTGTATCGCTCTGAAATTTGGCAACAGTACTCCTTAATGTCAGGAACGAACTTGTGAAAATTGGAGATCGATTGATTCCAATTATTGATTGGATAAGAATTCTCTAATTGGGAAAAAATATTAATATTTCCACGCCCAAAAAATAATTATATTGTAGGCACATTACGTGATGTAAATTTTTCCTTATTTGAAAAAGTAATATAGTGTAAGTGGGTAACAACTTAGTTAGGCACCTGCGTGCAAAAACTAGAAATGTTTGCACAAAATCCTTCCACTTGGCTATATTCGACTCATGGAATTCGGACAGTTAGACAGTCGGACATGGTTCGGAGCCAATTGCAAATATACCAAAACTATCCTTAGTTATAAACATTCGGTGTGGGGCATAATGCTAAATTATTATTAGAAATAGTGTACGCAAATTCAAATCAAAAGTACATAAATACTACTCCCTCTATCCTCCTCCATCTAATCCCTCCTAACAGCCGTGCTTGCACGTATATGGGTCATCCCCTGAGTGGATGGTTATATATAAAAAATAATAAAGAAAAAATCACAATTTACTTGAGAGTATTGAAGTGAAATGTGATAAAAAGTTCAAAAATCTTTAAATAAACATTTTATCACTGGAACGATAAACAATTAAGTAAAATTTAAAAGTCAAAACTTAAATTTGCTAACGTAATTGAATTGTTGAATTGTTTGGAAATCATATCGCGAAGCAAAAATTCACCAAAAATAAAGATGATAGACTCACGTCATAACAATTTGCCAAATTGCTACAAATCACCACAACATTTCCCGCAAGAGAAACATTCATTACAACCCAAATTTTTCGTTGTACTTTTAGCACGCACTCATCAATATGTGTAAACCTACGTTTTAGCAAACTATGTAGGGAGAAACTTTCCTTGCGGTTGTTTCGTTAATATTCATGCCATTAAAAATGATGAAATTTCATCTTGGCTCTCCAAGATGAATATACCAAATTCTGCTATTTAAGTTGTGGAACGTGTCTTGAAGTATACTTATCTGTATTCTTATTTTTAAGTGAAAACAAATCTTTTCTAATTGATGGTAGGGTATATAAGCTTTACTGGAATTTTGTTGCAAGAAAGGGATTTTGTCATTTTTTCCATATTGTTTTATTGTTATTTTTTTTACCTTGATTTATATGTTTATCTTTTTACTATAGCATAACATAAGGGGCTTACTAAGTTTGTTATTCCAGTCGCAACACACAAAACGAGTATGAATATTTTTAATCAGCATCAAGTCAAGTCAATCCATAGGACTGTATTTTGAAAGGCTCACGGTCGTAAATTTCGCAATATCTAGCTGCAATACAGACATATTTGGTTTCTTCACGCAGGTCGTTATTTAAATTAAACAACGTCGCTTCCAGGTCACGCTTACTATTGAAAAAATCTATATAAATATCAGCTTCAGAATTTTGATCGCCTACAGTTTAGAGTTAAACTTCTTTAAAACTGCCGTATAACATACACTATTACAGGACTTACCTACCACGCCCACATATTACATATACAAATGTGGGTAAAATAATCCGAACGAGTCCAAATTGTCGCCGTCAATTATTAAGCCAATTAGTTATGTCACACTAAGTTTTGTCAAAAAAGATTCTGAGTCTGAGCCGATCAACATAATTTAGGGTAGTGTGGCATTTTCCACTTAGAAATTACATCCGCACAAACTTAATAGATTTTCTTATCACATGTGGTATAGGGTGCACATATAAAATGTGTAATTAACTGTGTAATTAACTGTCGCCGACTTTGCTTTACAACTTTTTACAACTTTCCCGCTTGTCTTCTGCTTTACAACTGACTACTCTTTCTACTTTTTCTAGTCTCTAACATCTACATACCTAATAAACAAATAAGTACACATACTGCACATGGAATTTTTCTAATGCAATAAAAATTATTTAGCATAATTATTAAGGAATCATTCAACTACTTAAGTTACTCAAGGCCAAGATGAATACTGGTATCCAACTGGCGTGCACCATATTTGAAAAAACATTTTTTCATCTCTTGTTTGTAAAGTAATTAATTTTAAAAAATCAATTGCTGGTTTTGAGCACCTACATCAAATAATTTTATAATGAATTTTTTCTATTTTACAGCAAATCGGACGATATGTACGGCGCGAAGAATCATCTCTATTTACCGTAAATCACGCGGAGGTAATTATAAAATAAATAAATGTGTTAAGTCACTTATTCAACAAATATTGAATTTATTTTATTTAAATTTTGTTTTCTACTCCACTTGCGTGCATAAACTTTTGTTTACATTGTCTTATCTGTAAAAAAAAAATACTCTTATTTACACGTTTGGTAAACAAATCATAAAAACAATGATGCTTACAACAATAATAACTACACATGTTAACACGCTTTCGATGCCATGTGGTTGAATTTAAACCCATGAAACTAACTCTGGAGAGCAGCGTATGAAGCAGCGGCAACTCCACTTAAGAGAAAGTATTGCGAATTACAATCAGTTGAATAATCATAAGCATAACAAAAATTTTAATAGTAAAATAAATCAAACGACAACACCAATAGATAATTATGATAAAGCCGGCCTTAAGAATACAAATGAAAGCTTAAAAAAATATGAACAATTACCAGTAAACGGTAGCACAGTACAAAGCACCAAAGGTTCAAGTGGACACTCCATTAAGTTAGAGGTCATTAAGGAACAAACACCTCCTACTACTGTAGCTTTGGAAATATCTTCCACAAAAGAAGACAATAAAGGGATAGGTAAGGATAAAAGAAAAGCTAGACCTAAATTTTTTATAGGTAGCAGTAAAGAAGAAGGTGGTGAGGAGGAGGAAGAGATGAAAGTGAAGAATATTAGCACTGAAAGTGTTAAACATGAAAGACTCTCTAGTTACATTTACGAATTTACCTGTAATTGTATAAACTTAAACTATAACAAGCCTAATGTTAATGCGGTCGCCAAAGCGACCTGTGTATCATTAACAACTTGCGAAACAAACTTTAATATTTGTCGTATACATTGCAATAAATTAAGTCCAGTTAAAGGCTTTAACAAATTGGAACAATTTACACGCACTTCTACTACCCAACAAGACTTTTCAACCAATGAATGTACTGAAGCCATACAAATACCACCGCCCCCACCCTTACCACCGCAGTGTCTATTGCAAGTTAAATCATGTACCTTGCTATCAAAGTTGAAAACAGAGAAAGAAAAATCTAGAACTAGTGTTAAACAGTGCCTACAGAATATAAATAGAAGTTCATCTTACGATCCCGCCATCAGTAATATGGAGAATCTCTTTAACACCATACTAGAACCGCTGGAACAAGCATATAAACAAAATGGAACTGTAAGTTTATCATTATGGAATATTCACACGAGATGCCATAGAAAATATGCCAATTATAATGCTATGTAAAATGTAAAAAGGCCATAATATCATGTACATTTCTATATCTAATATTGTACTATTTAACTTTAACTTTAACTGATCAGTAATGGGAATATTGAGAAGCTTTAAATACTAGGCATTTTTAATCAGAGTGTTGTAAAAATTGTTATCGAGAAATCAGAACTTATAAATCAAATCATTCGATACGCTTCATTAAAGTTATAATTAACAAATGCAAATGTTATAGTCGGCCAAGCCCGACCATTTAAAATATACCATACACCACTTAGTTCCACAAATTATGCTACAATTAGATTAGTTAATGCGAAACCACTTCGAGAAATTCATTATATGGAAAGGGGTTCTAAATGTGGTCTGATTATCTGATCTGATCAATTTAGTTATTAAACTAATTGACTATTCTTGATCAAATTTTATCAAAAAATATTAGGAATTGCGACTTTTTTCCATATAAAAATATAGAAGAAATTTATATGGGAAGGAGTTTTAAAAATGGTCCGATTCGGTGCACTCTCAATGGACCAGTACATTATCTAACATCAAATTTCATGTAAATAACTCAAATAATGTTTGCGCCCAAACTTATATGGACTGACAGGCGGTCATGGTTAAATCTGAATCGATCTATATAATTGAAGGTGGGTGTGGTCTTTGCCGTTTGTGCTGAAACGTATACTTACATATAAAAACTTTCGTTACATGTAAATGTTTCATGTTCAAAACTCAATATTCTGTATTCCTAATCAATCCTGAGTAAACATTTGCTAGTTTGTAAAGATTGTTAAAAAATTCAAAAATTGGACAGAACGAACAATTCACAAAACTTTATATAAATGTTGCTGTCTTTCCTTTTTTTTTTTTTTTCAAGCTCTAAATTCTTCATTTTCACGCCACCAATCAACTGCTCAACTTTGAAAAGTTCTTTGTTGTCTATGCGTATAATTATCCTCTTTGTATTTTCTCGACTTCGTCCTCACTTACATTATATGCATGCATTAATTTTGCACTTTTTAACCACAATACCCAAATGTTCTCCAACATTATTGTAATCGTACAATAAAATTTTCATTCTAGTTGCTACAATATTTACTTGCGTACGCACGCCATAACTTTATTACATCCCGCAGAGAAATTTCTATAAACGCATATTTAACATTCTCACGGTATTTGGCATTTAGCATTTATGTTTCGTTACCGTATAGCATCTTCGATGTTGGACTGACTGACTGACATTTTCAAAGGAATTTGGCACACACATGAAACTTAATCAACTTAACTATCATTGTTGTTTTTAATGCACACATTACTTAGGTAAATTATTTTACAACATGACATGTAACAATTAGTGAGGACTCAAATGCAAGCAAATGTATATATTATACCACCTTAGTGATGAGGGTATACTAACTTTGTTCTCCCGTTTACAACACCTAGAAGGAGGCGTCAGAGACCCTACAAAGTATATATATATTCTTTATCAGCGTCGAAAACTTAATTATACTTTTTACAGCTATTTGGTGCATCGGTGGTGAAATTTGGCCTATGATCAATTTCGGAGTTATATTTTCTTTTTCAATACGTTTGTAAAGAAAAAAGCATTAGTAACCCTACAGAGACCCTTGATCAGCATGAAATTCTGCATTGATTTAGCTGTGTCTGTACATTTCTCCGTGTGTGATAAACATTACTCCGGTCGAATAATTAAGATAATTATTCACAACTTGGCAGAGATATTGTTAGTTAGTTCTTTCCCACAGCTTGGTATTGAAATTAGGCACAATCGGTCGAAGGACACGCTTTTAGTTAAAATTGGAAAAAAGGTAAATTTTTTAGGGATATTTAACCGGTTTTTCACTAAAAATTCAGTTAAATAACATTCACAATACAAAAGCATCACCTTTGGTTGAAATTTTTATATTAATGCCAAAATATAATTTGTTTACTTTTTTTGGATCAAATGACTTTACATGCAAATTCAAATAAATTTACATGGAAAATAAAAAGTGTTTCCCTCTTCTCTTAGGAATCGTACAATAATAATATTAACAGTACTAGTTCACTATATGCCGGCAGTCCTAAGTCTCAACGTGCAGAGGGTGGCTTAATATATGCTCGGTCCAATGTACCGATTAAAAAAGCTATACACATAGAATTCATCAAAAAGGATGAAAAGTAATATAATTTTTTTACATTTTTAACTTTCGTTACATTAATTTCTTTAACCGATTAGAACGCGCAATCTTATACGTGAAGCCATCGAGAAAAATGATTTTCTTAATAATTATTTGGATAGCGAACGTAAAGAAATGGTTATCGATGCGATGGAATTGGAATATTTTGAAAAGAACTCATTCATTATCAAAGAAAATGATGAGGGTTCAGAAATTTATGTTTCCGTAGGGGGACAATTTGATGTTATTAAGCAGGGCCACATTATTGGATGTTTCGGTGCTGCCACTGTGTTTGGTGAGTTGGCCATCCTCTACAATGCTAAACGTTTTGCTTCAATACGAGGTAAACATCAAACAAAAATTGATTTATTTTAGATTTTATTATAAATAATTGATATATTTTTTAGCTGCATCGGAAGCCACCGTGTGGAAAATTGATCGAGACAAATTTCGCAAAATTATGGTAATCTCAGGTTCAAGAGAAAGAGAAGAAAATTTAAATTTCTTAAGGTCAGCACCTTTTCTAAATGATTTGTCGGAAGAAGTCTTACATAAAGTGGTGGATTTATTGCAAAGGGTAAAAATCAAAACGTTTGTCAAAAGTCCTCGTTATCGTTGATTTTACTTTTTATGTAGAAATTTTTCAGTAGTCACACATGCATAATCAAAGAAGGTGACATAGGTAATGAATTCTTTATTATACGTGGAGGTACTGTTACGATTAAGAAAAGACTCGAACACGGTGCGGAACGTATTGTGGATCGCCGAAAAAGAGGTGATTATTTCGGTGAGCAAGCTCTGCTAAATGCTGATTGCCGTCAAGCTAGTGTTTATGCTGATCCCCCTGGTACGGAAGTACTCCAACTACATAGAGGGTAAGTAACGCCATGCAATGCTATATATAGGCAAAGAAGAGTTTAATTCTTAAACAATCTATAGAGCTTTCATTAGTTATTTGGGCACTATTCCACAATTGCGTGAACTACCTGTCGAAAAGTTGGATCATAAAAGTCGTGACAGCCAACACAAACCAGAATTCGATAATGAATATTCTTATATAGAATTAGTGGATTTAAAGAAAATTGCTACCCTAGGAGCAGGCGCTTTTGGTAAAGTGGACTTGGTAACTTGTGGTGAAACGGCTTTTGCTCTCAAAATTATTAAGAAAATTGATGTAGTGAAGCAAGATCAAATTGAACACGTTTACAGTGAGAAACATGTAATGATTAAATGCCGTGGCTCACCATTTATTATAGAGTATGTTTATAAATGGTTTTTAATTTAAATTAGATTTAATTTTTTCATATTGCTTGTTGAACAGATTATATAAAACATATCGTGATGATAAGTTTGTATACTTTCTCATGGAAGCTTGTATGGGCGGTGATGTATGGACGATTATGTCTCAAAAGCGTTTTTTCGATGAGAAAAGTGCTCGTTTCATCGCTGGTTGCGTAGTGGAGGCTTTTGATTTTCTTCATTCTCATGGTATCATTTATAGAGATTTGAAGCCTGAAAATTTAATGTTAACCACAGATGGCTATTGCAAATTGGTAAGAAGGTTTTGCAAACGCCCATTAATAATTATAATGTATTTAACATTTGCACAGGTTGACTTTGGTTTCGCTAAACAACTACCAGCTACTCAAAAGACTCACACGTTTGCTGGTACCCCTGAATATGTTGCACCTGAAATTATACTTGATCGCGGTCATGATCGTTCTGCTGATTATTGGGCTTTAGGTATATTAGTATTTGAATTGTTAGTAGGAAAAACACCCTTTCGTGGACAAAATCAAATAAAAATTTATCAACAAATTTTGGGTGGTATTGATGTAGTGCAAATGCCATCTAAAGTACCTAAAATGGCCCAAGCTTTGATTAAAGCTCTATGTAAGCAATTGCCAGCTGAACGTTTGGGTTATCAAAGAAAGGGTATCATGGATATTAAAAAGCACAGGTAAAACTAGGGAAAATGTTATATTAGGCTTGACGCAACCTCTTCCACTAATTATGCTAAATTAGTTTAATTGTATCAGTAAACATGTCGTGTTAACTACTTTATGAAAAAGAAAGGGTTCTAAAAAGTATTTGATAGGGTCAACATTTGGCACATACAATTAATAAGCGAATTAACTATTCTTTACCAAGTTGTGTTAAAAATATATTTCACGAAGAGACTTTTATATGACAATGACTCGTGTTTACTGATCCAACTCAACTAATCGTAGCATAAATTGTGTAACTAAGTGGTGTAGGATATTAAAGGGTCGGATATAACCAAATATAACATTTTCACTTCACATTGTTTCTCTGTACATATATTTCCAGTTGGTTCGATGGATTCGAGTGGCATAAATTGAAATCGAAGCAATTAATTTCACCTATTAAACGTCCCCTAAGTAGTAAAACTGATTTAAGATATTTTGGTAGTCTCGATTTTATGGCGCCCGATGAAGATCCACCTGCTGAAACCAGTGGTTGGGATGTGGATTTTTAATAAAAATGAAATATGTAAAAATAAATATAATTAAAACAAGCGAGAAATGTTATAGTTGGTGGTTAAGGTGATGGGTGTAAAAATATAGATGTATGTAAATATGTAGAAGCATTATTTTTAATGAAGTAATATAAAACAAGTAAAACACATATGAAAACTACATTTGGCCTAGTCCAAATCTTAAAAATCCTCCACATACACAAGGGTGAGCGCCGCATATATATATTTGCGTCCTCTAATAGTGTACGTATTACGTATCAGCTTGCAAGTTCGTTTTGTAAATTGTGGCCATCCGACTATAACCATTTTTAGCACATCGATAAATAGCTTAACTACAAATACGTGTACGAAATTTCAAGTTCATGTGTCATTTTTTGTGGCAAATATAAAGGTTTTTGTTGATTGTG
Organism: Ornithomya fringillina; assembly: GCA_963978525.1. Lineage (NCBI taxonomy): Eukaryota > Metazoa > Arthropoda > Insecta > Diptera > Hippoboscidae > Ornithomya > Ornithomya fringillina. The sequence continues at coordinate 15,176,020 of OZ021690.1, read as the reverse complement.
GGCGCGTATGTTAGCCGAAGACGCCTAACTATGGATATGTATACCAAATGTTATGTTATGTTATGTTATGTTATATGCTTTGCTTTGCTTTTGCGTCAAGCTACGCCCACTATCGACAAAAATCTATATATATTTACCACAAAGCATTAGCTATGAATTTTAAATTCGGTAGTTATCCTGTACATCGGTGTGCCAAAAATGGACATGGTCATATAAGAGACACTCCCATAATTTACAAAAAAGCCACATTCACTATAAAAGTAGACATACAAGCTGATACGTAATACAAGCGCTATTAGAAGTCGCAATATATATATGTTTGTCACGCCCACCGTTGTGGATGTAGAGGGTATATATAAGATTTGGCCTCAGGCAAATTTAGTTTTCTTACTTGTTTTATATTAACATTTTTAACAGCATCCAGTCAGTTAAAAGGTAAGAACAGGTAACACAAAGCATACGTGCTTCTGAAAAATATCATTGCCCATAACGGTGCATACGTGCGTCACACGCTTACACAACCACTCCAACACGCGTTAAAACATCGTATCCATAACTCATCTCATACACCACACTCTTAACATCTAGACATTGTCAACAGTACCAGTACCAGTACCAGTACCAGTACCATACATATAACTTTTGTATTGTATATACAATCCGCATGCCATTGTAGATGCGTAATGATGTACAATGATCATTAAAAAGAGGAAATTTAATCATAACAAACGCACATCATAAGCAACTGCAACTGACGAGTGCATGTCCCATTGGTGCATGGACCCTTTCTCCCTTTGCAAGCACAATCCTACGCGGTAATGCAATAAACTCATCCTTTATGTGTTAGCAATGAGGGGGGAACAAGTAAAAGATTTTTTAATGTGTACATTTTAACATATGACACACGCATTCTTACACTATTGCACACGTATGCCCATAATTCCGACATGTGGAAGGTTTTTGTTTTTGTAATACTGTCAATATAAAGGAAGCATATTTCGCACACACATAAAATACAAAATTTTAATCATACTGAAAATATAATTTCTAGCTTTTTTTTTTGTAGGCTTAGTTCGCTCTATGTACAAGTGATGGAGCAATTATGTATAGTAGCATATAATCTGGAATCGGTCTATCGTACCGTTTATCGTTTATAATAATGATATGGGAGATATACAAACATAAGTCGGTTTTTTGCAAACGTTTGAAACACCCGGAAGTAGGTGTGACACACCTCCACAAATAAATTTATAATTTTGCATTCCTGCATTATTGCAAAACAAACAAAAGAAAATGTTATATGTAGTGCGCACAGTGTGACCATTATTAAATGCTATTAACCCTACACTACTTAGATCCATAAATTACACTACAATTAGTTTACTTGGATTAGTAGTGTGAATGATTGTGAATGTGAAAGATTGTCATGTAAAGGTTAGGTTAAGTTGATCAGGTGTAAGTCCAAAGGCGATTCAGTTAGGCCAATATGTGGGCTCGCAAAAAAGAAAACTTATTGTAATACTTAAAAGAACCATCCGGAGGATGTTCTAAATCATTTGAGATTGAAATCTTTGAATATGAATTTTTTGTGTCGTTTTTCCTAAAGAGCCGGGAATGCGCACAGCCAATGCTTTTTGAAGAAGTTTCAATTTCTTTCCCATCTCTGCAACTCCTGCAGAAGTCATTGTACGGAGCACCATACCTGTCACTTCGTAAAATATCGTTATATGGAAAGGGGTTCTATATATGATACGACCGCAACCAAATTTTACGCAGCTTCTTCAAATTTTGTCAAATATATCGGAATTGTGAATTTTCATCATACTTCTTTCAGAGCACCTAAAAATAGTCCAATTAGGTCCATTTTCAATAGGATTCTTTGGGCTAATACACATGCCAAATTTCATCGAAATATATCAAAAAATTCTATCTGTATCTGCGCATAAATTCACCTGGACAGACGAATATAGCTATGTCGATTCAGAAAATAATCGGATTATTGAAGGTTGGTGTGGCATTTGCCTTTTAGGAGTTACAAACATCCGTCCGCACATGCGGTAAGAGGTGTAAAAATACAATCCGACATGATTGGCGGGACATGATCTGTCAAGTGCTAAAAAACTTCAATTATGCATTACTTGCCTTTCTTATTACATTGTGCAAAAACCATTTTGTACTTTTTGATGTGTTGAAGAAGGCACCGAATAATAAGAAAATCGCCATGAATTTCAGACATATTTTATTTACTAGTGAATATATATAACATCACGTGTTTTTCACGATTCATTTATTGTGCATTATATGCCTTTGCTCATCAATTACGAAAAGTGATAAACGGAAGAGTTTTCGAAGTGGTTGCGTAAATGTTTTTCATTTGGCCAAAAACATGCATTTTGTCACGCCCAAACATTGATTATATTGTAGGCATGTCTATTCAAATAAAAAGACGGTTTTGGAGAAATTAAACAATGGTAATTAGATTTGTCGTACGCCCAATATAGCCTTATTCTTGCTTGCGCCTGCTTTCACGCTATGCTTGAATTTGTCGTCAGCTCTTATTTTATAATTGATTATTTATATTATCATGCCATCATGATTATAATCATCATCTGTTTATTTTAATACTTTACGCATAGTGCACTTATACATAAATTATACAAAATATGAATAGACAACTACTTTAATGATACAAATATTTTAATGGTATTGACAACTTGTTTACAACGTTCGTAAATTGCACACACATTACAGTGCCCTATATTGTATATATGTAGAATTTATCTAAAATTTCTAATTCCACTTAAAATAGAAGCAATTAAGTAGCAATTATAGTAAGGGTTTGGAGTTTTGAATACTTCTCAACAAACGAAACTTTTTAAACGAATTTTTCAGATAAGTATTAAGTTATAGGTCATATAAACCGTAAAAATGTAATCAAAACTCGTGTGTGACCTAAATGGTCAAGTACATTTCCTTATTCAAATAATAATACACAGATTATTAGAGCATGATCCAAAACAAATCCGATTATTCCATTGTATGCATATATTGCCTTTCCCATCCATGAAATGTCACTTTTCTATGTAAAAAACTAATGCAAAGTATATATATATGTAGGTAACATGTGTGTAAACCATCGTATACAGATATGATTTTAAATAGTTGTTTCAATTCTTTTGTATAAACATTACCAATTATGTCTACCATTCACTTGTGGTTACTTATTCTCTATTCATATATAAAAGTATATATATTATATATTATACAAAGTAGATGGACGTGTAAACCGTGTATTATCATGTTCAAAGCTTTAGTCCTAAGAAAACAACAACAAATAATGAAAGAAAACAAAAACAGCTAAACACTAATAACCAAAATTACACTTTGGGGTATTTTTACACTTTATACAATTCCCTTTGTTTGCCTCAATAGAAAAATTTTCAATGATAAACAAATATAACCAAACTTAAGCGAGTGTATTGCCCAAGGAGACAAAAGCATGGGTACAATGTGTGGCAAATGGAAATACTACGTTTGTGCGGATGTTTGTGACTCCTAAATGACAAGAGCCACACCTACTTTTTAGTTATACCCGTTTCATTTTTTCACATTAGAGCAATTTTCAACTTCAAAATTGCAAAGCGATTGCGGATCTGACTCTTCATGACTCAATATACACTAATGTGAAGTTAGCCCAGGAAAAATAGCCCACAGTTTGATTGTCTCTGATACGGTATGTGTCTTGGATATTGTGGGCTAACTTCACAAATTGTGGGCTATCTTCACACTTTTTGGGCTAACTTCACAGGACGAAAAAAGGACAGAAAATAAAAATTTTGGTAAAAAAAATGATTAGAATCGAAAGAAAAACTATTTTTTTATTTCTTTTTATGGAAACAAAAATTTTTTTTTATTCTATGTGTTAATTTTTTACAAAAATTGTTATAAAAAATCTTTGGAAAATTTTCACCTCCTGAATTTTTTATATATGTTTCCTAATTAATCTAAGAATATTTTTTCCAAAATTTTCCAAAGTTTTTTTATGAATTTTTAAAGTTTCCGGTATGTGGGAGATGTCCTTCCAAGGCTGATTGTCATATGAAGGCCCCTACTTAGGGACTTGGAAATAATTTAAAATATTCTTAGATGTATTAGGAAACATATATAAAAAATTCAGGAGGTGAAAATTTTCCAAAGATTTTTTATGAATTTTTAAAATTTCCGGTATATGGGAGATGTCCTTCCAAGGCTGATTGTCATATGAAGGCCCCTACTTAGGGACTTGGAAATAATTTAAAATATTCTTAGATGTATTAGGAAACATATATAAAAAATTCAGGAGGTGAAAATTTTCCAAAGATTTTTTATGAATTTTTAAAATTTCCGGTATATGGGAGATGTGTTTCTAAGGATGATTATCATATGAAGACCCCTATTTAGGGACATGGGAATAATTTTGTAATATTTATTACTCATCATTTATCGTATTTTGATAGTAAAAACTCATATAATTTTATATTATTTGGGAAATAAAAAAAATAGCCAAGACACACACCTCACTTTTTTTGGGCTAAAGTGTTGTGGGCCAACTTCACACCGGTCAATATACCAATGTTCACCAGCAAAGGCTGCATTCAAATATCGATAACGTGGATGGATTTTTCACAAAAATCTTGTGAATTCGAAAAAACAACCTTATTCAAGGCAGAGTGGTTTTTACCAGGCACCGTTTTAAGAACGATAGTTTAAAGATTTCTTATTATAGCGTCCACATGAGATGGTTGGAGGTATAAGTTTGTAATCACATTTGCAGTAGCAAAGAGAAGGCGTCAGAAATGCTGCAAAGTATTTTTAATCAGCATCCAAAACTAAATTCTGACTTTTCATTCTTTAATTTTTGTGCTTCTCTTTTACAATAGTAGTGAAGAGTAATGCCGGTATAATATAGGTCCTTAGTGTTAAAGAACAAGTACGGTGACAATACTATTTTCCACGCGAACATTTTGTACCCAAAGTGAAAATTTTACTGTTGGTTATACCCGGCTATTTAATACCTTACACCACTGTAACTAACTGCTAAATGTTTGTCTTATAAGAGGACGTTATACGGGGAACGTATAATAATAAGTGTATCCTTTATAAATCAATCTTTATATCAATTATTATTATTATGTGTTAGGCCGACACCAACGTCAATACCTACTTAAACTGTCTTCAAATATGAATAATAAAACTACAACAAACTACACAAAGGACTCCGTAATGATGAACTGTGTATGTGTCAAAGACACTGGAAATGGGAAATGGTTTCGCTTCGCAAAACTACTCCTGAATTAGGAGCAATCCTTAGCCCGTGGCCAAACGGGGTAAGGCCTTCAGATTCCAACTTATATACAATTAACATCGACGTCATTGCATGTGATCTAATTAACGATTCATTCAATTTCATTCATTCAAACGATTTTAAGCAAGTAAAAATTATGTTCACCGTGCGCGAGCACATTGAAAATGTCATAAACTAATTGAGAGATATATCAGAACAATATATTATTGTATAATGTGCTCGCACACTATACTTTTATGTTAAGATTTATTTACATACCATGTTCGTGCTTACTACGTTTCAAGGGCCCCAAAAGTTAATCCGCGCGGGTCAAACGTATCATACTTAATTCTTGAACTAAATATTACTTTTGAAATGCAAAATTTTGTCTTTGAAGACATTCGTGTTAAAAAGTACATAATTTGAAGTATGTAAGTCCTAAATATGGACATATCAAATACATATATAGTAACATTTGTACCACTACGTGGTATGTTGTATAGCACTATTTTCTTTTAGGCACACATTTTATTATATTCACCATCATAATGATCTGGTAGTATAATGGTTTAGTTCAAACGTTTGTAAGTGCCAGAAGGGGGTGAGCAACATCCCCAAAAGCACATACATATATTGTTGATCAGCATCAATAGCCAAGTGGATTTCTTCTGTTCGCCCGTGAAGTTCTACGTGTTTTTGTCGGAACTCTCTCAAAATGAAGACATCGTGCTGAAATTTGGTTCACGCAACCTTCGAGTTTTTCTACGGTTGCCTATTGCATTAGGAAAAAATAGGCCCAAGGACACGCCCGCAATGTCATCCTGAACCTTACACTTCTCTTTTACTTTCCCAGTCGTAAACTTTGAGACATCAAACAGTAACTTGGTATACTTATTCATCGTCAACATTAAAAGCGTAGTTGTATTAGTTGTGTTTATGCGGCAATTGTGGAAGCATTTACAAGAGCTGTGCTGTAAGAAAGATATACGTATAATTGTTAAAATTTCATTTCCGGAATGAGTGTTGTTGTTGTTGTTGTTGTTGTTGTTGTTACGGTGCTGTAAGAGAAGCCTACTGTTCCTCAACATGATTTTTTCCACTCTTTCAACTGTTGCTGTCCCACGGCTTGAGAGCTTATAATTTATTTTTATGATAATAACAACAACGAAAACCAAATCTCCCACTGGTTTTAATTTCAATTAACATTTCCGCCTTCGTATATTTGTTCATGCTTCATACATCTGTGTAGCCACATGTACATTTTATTTATACATCCGCATAAATATGTATTGTTTGGTGGAGTATGGAGATATATTTCCTGATTGATTTTCATGCATCATAAGGGATTTGTTTGACTACCGCCATCACCATCATTGCATTCTGTATATAATGCAACTTAAATAAATGGAGTTTTATAATTACAAACATACGTGTACGTTGCTGATTATATATGGAGACCCACATGAAGTGTGTTTTAAAACAAGTACGAAAACTAAATTTGGCTTAGGCCTAATCTAAAAGATTCACCATTCTATATTCGAAGCGGTGGGCGTGAAAAATATAAATATATTGCGCCCTCTAATAGGTCATGTATTACGAATCAGCTTGTAAGTCTAGTTTTATAGTGAATATAGATTTTTGTTAATTATGGGAGTGTCTATTATCTGAGCATGCCCATTTTTGCCACATGTACGAGATAACTATAGATGTATATACCGAACTTAAAGTTCATAGCTTAATTTTTGTGGCAGACGTATAGGTTTTTGTTCATTGTGAGCGTGGCTCTTGAACGATTTTTCCCACTTTAAATAATGACCTGCGTACAGAAACAAAAAATGTCTGTACAAAATGTCAGCTCAACAGACACGGTCGCACGAAAACACGGACACACATATCTAGACCGACTACATTTTTGATCGTTCAGGGTGGTTCAAACGAAAAATCAAATTTAGTATATCATCCATCTTATGTGGAGACTATAAATATATACAAAACTGTTTCTCTTCCTTACGCCCTGTAACATATTTATGTATATACTAAGTTTTTGCGGAGGTTTGTGATGAGAGTGTACTAAGTAGGAGAAAGAGGTTTAAGACTTCCTACAAAAATACATATATCCTCGAACTACAATAATGTACCTCTGATATAGAATTTTAATAAACAAATTTATAATTAGTACTTCCATTGGTGTGATCGGATAACGGGTACGGCCAAAATTTACAAAAAAAAAACTTTTCTGACGTGTAAGCTGATACGTATTACTTGCACTGTTACAGGGCATAATCAGCTATTTGCCATATATAAGGAGGTGCGCCTGCACCAAAAAAACTTTTTTGAAAATTGTGGGCGTGTACCAAAAATAACAAACCGTGTGTGTGTGCATTACGATTAATGTAAATAAGAGTACAAAAGTTAAACTGTGTAGCTTTATTTTTATATCTGCGAGAGAATATTCTTCATTGTGGGCGAAAATGTTTCCAATGTTTGTTCACGTAGGTGTATTGTGGGCAACCACATTGCAGCGAAAACATTTTTAAAAATAAACCACCTCATAGCTAAACTATTATGCAATTAAAACAAGTAAGAAAACTAAATTTGGCTTAGGCCAAATCTTATATACCCTCCACCTCCACAACGCTGGGCGTAGTAAATATTATCGCGCCCTCTACTAGTATACGTATTATGTATCATCATGCAAGTCTTCTTTTATATTGAAGATAGTTGTTTGTACATTGTGAGCGTGTCTATTATCCGACCATGCAATTTTTGGTACATTGATGGATGGGATAGCTACAAATATGTGTACCAAATTTCACAGGTCAACTTTTGTGGCAGATATAGATTTTTGTCGATTGTGGGTATGTCTGTTGTCCGACTATCACCTTATCCCCTACCCCTTATCACTGAGGTGGAGGGTATAAAAATGCATAAACTTATAAACACCCTCTTGTTAAGGTGTCGTTATATGAAGAGGAGTAATAAAAATGACCCGATCAGGGCCACTTTCCTTACCTCAAAAGACATCCCCATACCAAATTTCAAATTGTAAATATTAAAACTGGCGTATAATTAAGGGTGGATGTGACACTTGCCGTTAGGGAGTTACAAGCATCTGCACAAATGCATCAAGTTAAAAAGTGTAAAAAAACAATTTTGTTCATATTTCACTTGATTACTTTTCTTCAACGTATTTATGCACAATATCGAATTAAATTGCATTTAATAGCAATTGAAAATTTTGTTCAATAATTCATTTATATGACAAGCACGTAATGAGTAAATATAATTTAAATCATGTATAAAAACCAAATTTGGCTTAAACCAAATCTTAAGTGCCCTTCCACAACGTATAAACAAACAAGCCAGGCAAGTAAAATTCTTGTGTCCACGCCCGTTTTTGAAACAATGACGTATGTCCTAAATATAAATATAAGTATAGATTTCATTGCTGTGTAAGATTCTTGTCCATTGGCTATTACGAGCTTACTAATATTAATAGAAACCTGCGTACAGATATCTAGATATCTCAAAATTTACGACTACAAGCGTTTCAAAAATAGACGGACGGACGTATGAACGTTTAACACGTTTATATCGACTTTTATGCTTATCAAGTTTATAAATACTATGTAGGATCTCCGAAGTTTCCTTCTGGGTGTTGCAAGCGGAATAAAAAAGTACACCTTACTTAGTACAGGTAAAACGTTTGGGCTCCTATTGTGTAAATATTCTAAAAAAATTCAAAAAAATAAATAAATAATTTAATTATAATGTGTGATAAAAGGGAGATTAATAAATTTTATTTACTTTATACTGGCATTCGTTAAGTAATATAAATGTATTAGTATATGTGTATCCTTACAGAATAAAACTAGTTAACAAGTAAAAAAGTTATATTTACAATTTTACGTTTTTTAAGTGAAAAATCTCAGCCAGGAATATTTTTATAAAATGCAGCGCAACATCTCAAAATTTACAACCGCAAGCGTTCTAACGACAGACGGACAGACGGACACACAGACACACAGACACAGACACATGTGTCTACATCGATTCAGATTTTCATGCTGATAAAGAATATATATAATTTCTGATGTCTCCTTTTAGGTGCTGAAAACGATATAAAACAAGTAAGAAAACTATTTTTGACTTAGGCCAAATCTTAAATACCCTCCTTATCCACAACAGTAAGAGTGGCAAATATTGCGTCTTTTAATAGTGCATGTATTATGTCATTATCAGCATGAAAGGTGAATTTTTTTTGGTGAATTGTGGGCACGCTGTTATTTGACCAAACCCCTTTTTGAAATACCGGTGAATGGAATGACCATAAATATAAGCAAATTTCAAGTAATAGGTAAATTTTTGTGGCAGATATATAGGTTTTTGTTGATTTTGGGCGTAGCTCTTGATCGATTTTTCCCATTTTTAACAGCGATCTGGGTGAAAAAACTAAAAGTGTTTATTCAAAATTTCAGCTCAATATCTTAAAATTTACAACTGTGAGAATGCCAACAACAGACGGACACACGGACGTACATGTCTAGATCGACTAAGTTTTTGGTGCTGATCAAGAATATATAAACTTTGTAGGGTCTCTGATGCCTCCATCTGGAAGAACAAACTTAGTATACCCTCATCATTAAGGTAGAGAGTATAATAATGCTACTTCTTCTTCTTTTATTTATACGCGCTGCAACAGGATTGTATAGAAGCTGTAACCATAAAAAATGTATTCATTCTTGTACTGCAAAGTAATTACATAAATAATTTATCGCAAGGTGCGAATTTTTACCTGAGAATCTCACATCATTTTGTTATTTAAAAACCACTTGGCAATATTTCAATTTTAAATTTAGCTTAACACTTAACGCATGAATATGTGGGGTTCCTCAAATGTTGGCATGAGCCAAATACAGTTATCGCATCCATCGATGTGCCAAAAATGGGCATGGTCGTATAATAAAAATGCCCACAATTTACAAAAAACCATACTCAGCGTAAAACTTGACTTGCAAGCTGATATATAATATACATATAAATTAAAATTCTTTTTTTTGATTTTATTTTTAAAAAATATTTTTTATTTATTATTGTACTTATTCTACTACTTAACACTAAAGAATGATCGTACCATTCTTTTTGCCTCTATTTATAACAACGTCTAAAGCTCAGTCAAAGTGCCGAGCTTGCATTTTAGGCACCTGCAACCTGCGTGGGAAACACATGAAATAGCAGTTTGCACGGTCATTTGATATCGGACACCTAAACTTTACTTCAAGCGCTGTTTAAACTATCCCACAACCAGCGCTAATAAAACCGTTTCATAACTCCTCCCCCTCCAAGTGCGATCGTCCTCGATCGTATTTAAAAATATGGAATATTATTCAAATTGAGACCGGAAGAGGGTGGCTGAATATTTGGGTTAGGTAATGTAGGGAATGGTTCCCCACGATTTTCAACAACTAATTTTCTCGATCTTAGCTTAACCAAAATGAACGCAAAAGTTACGATCGCAATGAATCCTCCCACAGACATTCCGATTCTATGGGTTTCTCTTTGTAAAGAGTTCAAGTACTCAGTGTTATTAATGTAAAGTTCGTTCAAAGACTCCAGTGAAAGCACTTTAGAAACAGACAACTCTTTGGGTGTAGGTTGAAGAGCGGCCGGCATTGTCTCTAAAGGCAAAGATTCTAGATTTTCGTATCTGTCATTATTTAGATAAATGGTCATATTATGGAAACGGATAAGGTAGGTTCCGTGAACAAAGTTATTGTCGGACGGAGTTCTGATAGTACCATTGAAGTTATTTAAAAAGACCATACCTGGGTGGATCAATTCCACACCCGTACTGCTCTGATCGCTGTTATAATTACATAAGGAATATAGTCCTTTTGGTATTCTTAAAATACAAGTATCATTTCTTAAATCTATTAGATTATCTCTATTACAAATTTTTACTTCGTTTAGTTCAATACATTTCTTTTTTAGACCAAATATTTCTTTTTCATTTTTTATAATATAATCAAAATCTACTTTTTTTTTTTTTTTCATTGTATTAAGTTGATATGGCCGAGTGACTAAAACTCATATAGCCATAGTAATTCGCACTGACAAAGACGCCAACAGCCTTCACTGCCAGGATCTCATCACATTTAGATGAAGTAGATTATAAATAAAACACAAGCACAAAATCGTGCAAAAGAGAGAGTCCCGTTATTTTATATAAAATGAGTGCGCGCAATCCCTAGTCATAGGTCCGTCCAGTTCAGAAGTCAAGCGCGCACTGCAAAATCTACTTTAATTAATTTTCCATTTTTGTTTACAGGTTTCAAAAGAAAGTAATAGTAAGTTTCCATTGTACTTAATGGTATTGTGTGTGAATTATTTCATTTTTACTTAAAACACTAACACTACTATATCTTAATGCGTCCTCTACGGAATTGAACGGTAAACGCTCAGATCCTAGTCTATTTACGGCTAATCTTATTTCTTTTTGATCAAGAAGCATTGAATTCAAAATATTATGACCTGCCTACTGTAACACATATTTGATGTTTAGTAACTCTTCTTTAATTATGCGAATTCTATCTCGCTGCAGTAAAGCGAACCCATCGATCTCCGTGTTTCATTTCGTTTGTTATATGTGTTAAATTTTGTAGTCTTGTAGTAAATGTTTCGTTAATCATGACTTGTCTATTATTGTTATCGTTTAAATCCCGCAAATTGTTTTGTATCATTTTTAGATCGTCATGGTCCGGAGAACCGGCCAAATATTTCCAAGCAGTTCCTAAAATGTCTATTGATCTTTAATTTCTATTTTTATTAGGATTAATCTCCTTTAATATTCTAATGGTTTGATCTATGTCATACTTTATTACGGGATAGAAAATGTGACCTCTGGGTAACACTTTCTCAGTGTACGATGTGATATTTTTCAGTGCTTCTTCATATTTCAGTATATTTATCATATAGACAAACTTAAAAGTTCCTTCCTTGATCTTTGCCAAACCATCGTTAATAGTTACCAAATGTGAGGCACTATAGTCCACGATCTGTATGTCGAGACGAGTTGGTACAAACAAAGCGAACAGGACAAACAATAACCTACGGAATGAGAAATCATTAGTTTCTTATCAGACTCTTATGGACCAATCTGCCAGTTGCAATGGTTACAGTGCTATTTTGGTTTTCTTTCACAATTTCTTTTCTATACTGAGCTGTTAATTTTAAACCTAAACGTTTATTAATACGGACATAAATTACTTCTCCCGGAGCATAGGTTTTCATCGGCTTCTTATCTTTGTTATGATAGGCCAAATCCATATCCTGCTTTCTCCTCAGTCTCTCAACATTTACCCTAAGTTCATTCACCAATCCCTCAGGATCAGTTGAGACGGACAAACCAAAAACATCTCGACTGGTTTTTTCTTAATAGTAGAATGAATACTATGGTTGTATTCATTTACGGCTCTTATTAGCAAGTCGTGGAAAGAAGAATGACTTTTTTCAGTCACAAAACACCTTATCAATTCGGTCAATGTTGAGTGAAATCTCTCAACCTGGCCATTCGAATTACTCGAATAAGGTGGCACATTATAAAGCTGAATTCCAAATTGATTTTCCAGCATTAACAAAATAGCTAAAGATTTTAGAGACTTCTCGTTATCCATGACAAAAACCTTAGGAACACCGAATGCTATAATAATTTCCCTCAAAGGTTCTTTAATATGCTCTACAGCTCTTGATCGAACAAGCTCTTGATCGAACAAGCTCTTGATCGAACAAGCTCTTGATTGAACATTCTTAGAAAACTTGTCAATTGCCGTCAGAACCAAATTGCGCTCTGTAATGTATATGTCAATGTGAACAATCTGCCCAGGATATTCTGGAATAGGTGTTGGATTTATTTCGGTTCTATTGGAATGTCTATCATATTTATTCCCCAAACAAGTCCTACACTGTCCTATGACCTGCTTGATTTTTGATTTCGTTAAGGGAAAATAAAATTTTTGCAAAATTTGTTCCATGTTCTCTTGTATTCCCCTTTGAGCACGATTATGTTCCCTCGTGATTATTTCTACCCTTTCTGTTTCAGACGGAACATCTTTGACTATGGTTTGAGTAAATCTTATTTTATAACTCTGAAAATGTATCGGATAAATCTGTTGAACTTTTCCCATGATTGTTTCGGTGGTGTGCAATCCATTCACAAGGTTTGGGTCTAGTACTTTTTTCAAGATTTGTCTCGTCGAAAAAAGGTCGTTGCACTATGTGCCTATGGTAAGTAGGAAATAATAATTCGAATCCAGCTTCTGAGGTTTCCCCCAAACGCAACTGTATTTGATTCTTAAAAACATTCAGCGGGCTACTGTCGCTATCGATTGTGGGTGTTAGTAAATTAATTTGATTCCTAGACAGTGCATCTGCCACTACATTATATTTCCCAGGTTTGTAAATCAGTTGATAGTCATATTCTTCTAGTATAGATTTCCATCTCTTCATTTTGGTATTGGTGTTCTTATTGCTTAGGGCATAAGTTAAAGTAAAAATCTTAATTCTTTCCCTGCCGTACAAATAATTTCTAAAGGAATTCAAAGCCCAAATAATTGCCAGAAGTTCTTTTTCGTTTGTTGCAAAATTTTCTTCCGATTTTAAAAGAATATGAGATATAAAAGAAATTGGCCTGCCTTCCAGCTCCAATACAGCCCCAATTGCAAAATCCGATGCGTCCGTTGCTAAGTGGAAGTCTTTATAATAGTCGGGATATGTCAAAAGAATGTCCTGAGATGCTAAGGTAGTTTTGAGCTCATTAAAGGCATCCATTTCCCGTTTGCCTAGCTCAATGGCCTTCAATGCAGAAATTTTAGAGGACGAATGTCCATCACCCCTTCTCAAAAGATTCGTAAGGGGTTTTGCTAGTTTAGAATAATCCCGAACAAATCGCCTGTAGTAACCTGTAGTCCCAGAAAAGATCTCAATTACTTCAGCGTTCTTGGTACAGGGAAATTCACCATAGCTTCTATTTTCTTTGAATTGGTTTTTAAGCCATCCTGTGACACTATAAAGCCTAAAAATTCTATTTCTGTTTTTAGAAACTCAGTTTTATCGAGTTGGACCTTCATGTTTGCTAATTGCGGTGTATTAAAAACTGCATTTATGTTTTCTAAGTGTGTTTCTTCGTCCTTCCCGAAAATTATTATGTCTTCAACATAGACATAACACTTTTCCCTATATGGTCGCGAAGTATGTTATCTACGGCTCTTTGAAATATAGCCGGAGCATTTTTCAACCCAAACGGCAGTCTCGTAAACTCGTATTTGCCGTTGTTCACAGAGAACGCTGTTTTCTCGATATCATCCTCTCGTAATGGTATTTGATGGAAACCACTTTTAAGGTCAACTACAGTAAAATATTTATTATTTCCTAAATTGGCCAAAACCTCTCCTATTTCCGGAATTGGGTACTTGTCTGCGATGGTGATCGAATTGAGTTTCCTGTAATCTACAATGACCATAAATTTCTTTATCCCTGATGCGTCCTCTTTCTTTGGAACGACCCAAACAGGTGAGTTATAAGGCGACTTTGATGGTCTTATTATGCCATCCTCTAATAATTTTCCTATTTGTTGATCTACTTCGTCCTTAAGGGACATTGGGTAAGGATAACTTTTAGAATAAACAGGTTCGTCAGTCGTTGTACGTATTTCCCCTTTAATCCCAGTTGTATAAGTCAATTTTTCGTTGGGCTCAGAAAAAAGAGACGGATGATTTTGCGCGATTTCATAGATTCTTTTTCTTTGGTCATCAGTCAAATGGTCTGCTCGGATATTAATAGCGTTCACTGATTGTACCTGCCAATGTTTGATTTTTATTCTTTTTCCTTTTTCTATAGTCATGTAGTCATTTTTAGTATGGATAACAGCATTCATGTTCCTCAGAGTGTCCATCCCCAAGATAGCATCAAAAGATTTGAGCGTTGGCAACAAGAAAAATTTAGCCTCTTTATCTTTAATATTAAACAAATTAGCTTTTTTATGGTGTGTGATTTCCACTACACCTCCTATAGAATTTGCAAAAAATGCCTGTTCATTGGGAATAGGTCGATCTATCAAATTTGGTTAAATATAATTTTTATTGGATCCTGTGTCTATCAATATGCGTAAAATTTTCCCACTCCCCGTCTTAGCTTCAAAATAAGGTAGCGAGGAGTTCTTTAGCCTAAAAAATGAATATCTGATAAATCTTGTTCCTCTGTAGGTTCGTTTTCGTCTCCTAAGTCCAAAGATTGCACGTATTCACGGACTCTCTCCTCATAGTCCTCGTATCTTTCCCCAATTGTGTCTTGGTAGGTCTGCATAGGGCATTCATTGTCCTGTTGTTCCCTTTTACCTGGGTTGTCCGAAGTGATGTGAAAGTTCCTCTGCTGTTTGTTAGGTGTGTACGCCGGTTGCGTCAATGGTCTTTTCATTTCGAATTGTCTGTTCAAGTTATTAGCATAATCTACTTGTCTTGTCTGTATGCTTGGGTCAATGTCCATTGGTTTCGGTGGTCGAGGTGGTGCTTGGTATGGATGTCTCTGCTGATGGAAAACTCCTTGCGAATTCATTGGTTTTTGTTGATGGAAAGATCCTTGTTGGTAGTTCTGTCTCCGTGAATAAATAGGTCTTTGTTGATACAATGGTCTCTGTGGCTGTGGTACAAAAGCTAATTGAGGATAAAGTGGCATTTGATGAGTCCGTTTTGGCGGAGCTGGTTTATTTAAAAAATTATTAAAAGGTACTTCATGTGTGTCCATGAGCCTTATTAGCATACATAGTCCTATAATTCTGATTTTCTAATTTCAGGCACAAATTCAAAGCCTGCGGCAAATCAGCCGGCTCTCGCATAGCCAACAATCCCGGTAAATCTCCTCTGAGACCCCTAATGAAAGTATCCAATGCTTTATCCCTATATGTTTGTATCAAAAGTGTAGAAGATTCCCTATTTAATTTCATGCTGCCTATTTTATTCAATGTCAAGGACAAATGCTTATAAACTTTCTGGTAAAATTCCTGAACAGTTCCCGATCCCCGTATTAGTGTGGATATTTGATATTCTAATGTTGGAATATCACGTTTATCTCCATAATGGAGTGTTAGACAGCGACAGATCGCTCGCCAGTCCAACGGGGTGTTATAAGATTCCAGGGCGATATCAGCATTACCCACTATCTTATTCCTGACCACGCTAAGTATACCGTAACACTTAGCCGTACCAACTAAAGGTTGGTAAATTTCCAAGACACGCTCCACACTTTTTTTCCAAGAGCTAAACTCCCCGGGATTCCCTGAGAATTCTCTAAGACACCCTACCACGTCTGGGATCTTATCTAAGTCCTCTAACCTATTTCTGTGTTCAGGTCTTATATCTTGATCGGCCATTGCCCAAAAGTCAGTCACGGGATTCATTATCATATCATCTGTCTTCCCTGCTCACTCAAAATTCTAGTAACAATATCTATCACCATAGGCTCCAACTGAGCATTTATGGATGCTGCAGCAGAAGCTGATGCAGATGCTGAAGTAGAAGGAGCAGAAGCACCGTTCAATACGGGAGCTCTTAAAATACTTTGTGGGTTTGACATTTTTTTTTTTTATGCTTCAATGCTTCTTTCAAATCTTCAAAGAAGTTAAATCAATTTAAAAGTTAATTTTAGTTGAAATTACTTTGCGATTAGATAGGATTAACCAAAAATTATTTCTTAAATTTTTTGTAATTAATTTTTGAGAATATTTTAATCACTTATGTTCTAATTTTTTCTAAAAGTTTCTTCTATCCCTTTTGTGTTCTTTCTCTTTAATAACTTCTGTAGGAAAGGATATTATATTCAACTTTAATTCTTAAATGCCTTCTTTTTTATAATAATCTTTAATAATAATAGAAAAAGAATTTATAACATTTCTTGTTATACCCTCCACCTTAGGGAAGAGGGTATATTCATTTTGATCATCCGTTTACAACACATCGAAGGAAGCGTCGGAGACCCCACAAACCATATATATTCTTAATCAGCATGAAAAGAGAAATCGTTTGAGACATGTCCGTCCGTGTGTCCGTGTGTCCGTCTGTTGTTGGCACTCTCACGGTCGTAATTTTTGAGATATCAAATTGAAACTTTGCATACGTATTCTTAGTTCAATTTCGCTGTTCCGTATTGAAATTGGGCAAAATCGGTAAAGAGACGCGCCCACAATAAACGAAAATCTCATCATACCTCGAAAAAATTGTATCTTTAAAAAATTATATATCGCACAATACTATGTCTATCAAGTTGAAATTTGGTATATATATAAAGGGTACCGTTATCCAACACTGTGCCAAAAATGAGCGTGATTGAATAACGCAAACGCCTATAATTTAAAAAAAAAACACTATTTGCGTAAGTACATGAAACAGTCATATACATAAATATGGCAATAGGAGCTTATTTTTTAGAGAATTACAAAAGGTGGAGGGTATTTAAGCTTCGGTCTTAACCGAACTTTTCTATCTTGTTTTTTAATTTAAATAGATACTTTTCCTTTTTCAAGAATTTTTCATAACATTATTTTTTATTTAAATATATACTTTACTTTTTTTTCAAAAATTTTCATAATATTTTTACCGGTGTGAAGTTGGCCCACAACACTTTAGCCCAAAAAAAGTGAGGTGTGTGTCTTGGCTATTTTTTTTATTTCCCAAATAATATAAAATTATATGAGTTTTTACTATCAAAATACGATAAATGATGAGTAATAAATATTACAAAATTATTCCCATGTCCCTAAATAGGGGTCTTCATATGATAATCATCCTTAGAAACACATCTCCCACATACCGGAAATTTTAAAAATTCATAAAAAATCTTTGGGAAATTTTCACCTCCTGAATTTTTCATATATGTTTCCTAACACGTCTAGGAATAATTTAAAATTAATTAATAATATACCGGAAACTTTAAAAATTCTTAAAAAAACTTTGGAAAATTTTCACCTCCTGAATTTTTCATATATGTTTCCTCATCTAAGAATATTTTTTCCAAAATTTTCCAAAGTTTTTTTATGAATTTTTAAAGTTTCCGGTATATGGGAGATGTCCTTCCAAGGCTGATTGACATATGAAGGCCCCTACTTAGGGGCATGGGAGTAATTTTGAAATATTCTTAGGCGTGTTAAGAAACATATATAAAAAATTCAGGAGGTGAAAATTTTCCAAAGATTTTTTATAACAATTTTTGTAAAAAATTAACACATAGAATAAAAAAAAAATTTTGTTTTCATAAAAAGAAATAAAAAAATAGTTTTTCTTTCGATTCTAATCATTTTTTTTGCCAAAATTTTTATTTTCTGTCCTTTTTTCGTCCTGTGAAATTAGCCCAAAAAGTGTAAAGATAGCCCACAATATCCAAGACACATACCGTATCAGAGACAATCAAACTGTGGGCTATTTTTTCTGGGCTAACTTCACACTAGTATATTTTTTCTTTTAAATTTAGATAAATACTTTTTCTTTATTAAAAAAAAAAAAAATTTAATAACATTATATTTTGATAATTTAAATAGATACCTTTTCTTTTTCAAAAATTTATAATATTCTTTAAATGTTCACTTTCCTTCTTTCAATAAATTTTCCTAAATTTTTTTTGATTATTTCTATAGCTCTTTGTTCACTATATATTATTCATTGACTTTATTTTTATACACGTGTGTTTTCTACAGCTGTCATATACTAACTCTTTTAACAACTCAACTTAAACTTATATATCAAAATTAGATAGACATTTCTGATACCGCTACAGCTATTCCCCCTCCAAGATTTTTATTAAAGATTAAATTTTCTTTTTTTCCATGAGTACGTTCGCAGAGGTGCCGGTTCAGTGGAAAAATATTTTGTTGTAAAAGCTGGTTTCAATCTCTCAACAGATATGTTCTGACTTACACCATTAACATCGATGGAGAAAACTCTATCAGAAATTCTTTCAATTATCTTAAAAGGTCCAGCATATGGTGGCTCTAAGAGTTTTTTTGCGTGATCAACTCTGATAAAAACATGCGAACATGTCATTAAATCTTTGTATATATTGTATTGCTCGCATGATGATGTGCTGTTGTTGGGCGTAAATGCCGAATGTATTCTCCAAATTTTGTTAAGAAACATATTGGATCATCTACGGTGTCATAATCTGAGAAAAATTCGCCAGGAAGACGTAAAGTTGTGCCGTATAACATTTTTGCTGCCAATACTCCTAAATCTTCTTTCACACAAGTGCGTAGTCCGAGAAGAACAGTTGGCAAAAGCTCTAACCACGGTGTTTCTGGATTGCACATTAAAGCTGATTTTAGTGACCGGTACCATTGCTCTATCATACCATTTGATGCTGGGTGATACGGCGTCGTTCTTATTCGTTTTGCTCCAATCAGTTGTGGTAAATGTTTAAATAATGCAGATTCGAACTGAGTTCCTTGATCAGTTGTTATTGTTTTTGGAGCTCCAAATCGCGAAACCCAAAAGATATAAAATTTTTCGGCCACGTTCATAGCTGACATCTCCTTTAATGTTTAATGTCTATCATCGTTAAACAATATTTATAACCCAAATATTCTGGAAGAATAATTATGTCAACGTGAACATGGTCGAATCTTTGATCCGTAGATTTGAACTGAATAGGTGGTAATTGAACATGCCTTTGTATTTTCGCGCGTTGACAGCTTAAACACTCTTTTACCCATTTGGTAACATCACTATTAATTCCAGGCCAAACATATTTTTGACGCAATTGTTTTAATGTTGCTCGTTTTCCGTCATGTGATAACGAATGTACCAAATCAAAAATTTGCTTCCTTAGTTGTTTTGGTATATAAATACAAATATTTGAAGCGGGACGTCACAAAATATCTCAATATTAGAATCAAATGCAATTTTTTATAACCGTAATGACGTACTGTTTAGTTGATAATTTAGTTTATGAGATTGTATGTCTTCTAAAGAAACTGCAACTGGCAAATTTATTTGATTGATTCGTGAAAGGGCATCTGCTACATTGTTTTCGTGACCTGACAAAAAGATGATTTTTGTTGTATATTCGCAGATGAAATTCAAATGTCGTACTTGTCGGGGAGATGCCTTATCCAACTTTTGTTGAAACGCGTAAACCAAAGGTTTGTGGTCGGTTCTTATGGTAACATCGCGGCCATCTAATATATGTTTAAAATATTTTACTGCTAAATACATTGCTAATAATTCGCGATCGTACGTGCTGTATCTCTGTTGTGATGCTTTCAATTTGGCTGAGAAAAAACCCAGTGGCTTCCACTCATTTTCCACAAATTGTTCTAAATGTGCTCCTATTGCAACATCAGATGCGTCAGTCGTTAACATGAATGCGTTACCTGGTTGAATATACGATAGCATAGCATTACTTGCTAAACTATTTTTACATTTCAAAAAAGTATTTTCTAACTCAAGTGTCCAAAGGATTTTACGCTTATCATTCTTCTTTGATTCTTTAAACAAGTTAAATTAACAAGAAAGCTAAATTTGGCTTAGGCCAAATCTTAAATACCCTCCATCTCCACAACGGTGGGCGTGGCAAATATAGATATTTTGCGCCCTCTAATAGTGTATGTATTACGTATCAGCTTCCAAGTCTACTTTTACGTTGAATATGGTTTTGTGTAAATTGTGGGCGTGTATGTTATCTGACCATGCCAATTTTTGGCAAATCGATGGATAAAATAACTTTAGATATGCATACCAAATCTTAAGTTCAAAGATAAATTTTTGTTGCAGATGTATAGGTTTTTGTAATTTATGGGCATGTCTATTATTTGATTACGCCCATTTGTGGGCTTATTAATGAACGGAATATATATAGATATACATTCTGAATTTCAAGTTCATAACTCAATTTTTGTGGTAGATAAATAGATTTTTGTCAACACACGTACACGCATGTCTAAATCGACTCAGTTTTTGATGCTGATCAAGAATATATATACTTTAGAGGAGTTTGCCTTGAGCTATCAAGCAGTGTAGACATAATTTTTTTCAATTTTCAAAAATAAATTTAAATAAATAAAACAAACAAACATAAACAAAAGAAAATTCTTTTTTTCAAATTTTCATGTATGTGGAAAATTTCCACAAACTTGGATGGCCGAAACCCACACTCCGCCCCAAATCCAAGGGATTATGCATACTAATAAGATTCCTCTGCATCAGGCTATGATGGCTGCGGTTTTCTCTTCAAATCAACAAGAATGAGAACACGTATCTACATCCATTGATATGGATCGTGGCGAAAATAGCGATTGGAATGTAGTGAAAGAAAAATCGAAGAACATATCAAATGAAACGTCTCCTAAAAGGAAGCGCCCACATATTCAAGTAGATTTGTCGGGCCTTAATGCTAATAGTAAAAATCCTATATTAGATATTAATGACATTAAAAATGAAATTGATAATCTTTTGCCAGACACTGTTAAATCTCTTACGAAACTTGTGACCCCATTTTCTAAAAAGAAAAACTTTGAAACTAGTTTATTTCTTGTTACTCTGTTGTGCCCAACAGAAGTATGTCAATTAAAATTTATCCTTGACCAAGTTGTCTCTTGGGAGCCGCCAAGATCAAATCAGAGAGAAATACAGTGTTGGTGATGCCAACAATGGGGTCACTTCTCTCGTAACTTTAATAGAGGATTCGCTTGTGTTAAATGTGAGAAAAGTCATGCCCCGGGCGCATGTCAACTTTTAAGTGAGGAAAAAACAAGCGTTTATTGTGTTAATTGTAAGTCACATGGCCATCCTGAAAATTGGAGGGGTTGTTCGGCGTCTAAAAAATATTTAGATTTAAAAAAAATGCTGTTCTTTTCGCTAAAAAAACTGTTGTTACGGCTAATAATATTGTAAGAAATACCATATCTTCAAGTTTTGTCAGAAATGAGAAAAGTTTTGCGGACTGCTTTCGACAAACTGAAACAAAAAATACTTAAATATCCCCTTTGATTCATAATTTTCTGGCTCTTGCTAAAGTCTTCTGTGAAGAAGAACCTTTAACTTTAGAAGAAAAAATTAGTAACTTCTTGAAAACATATCAAAAGTTACCAAAAAATGAGGCAAAGTCTAAATTCTTGTGTCTAATGGAAGAACTTAAGCAAGTGTATGGTCCGTAGAAACCTAAATATTATTACTTTTAATGTAAGGTCACTTGTTGATCTTAGCAGGAGGCTTGAATTAGTAAAAATCTTAGAAATCAATAACTTAGATGTAGCCTTTCTTCAGGAGACACACTTGAGAAGCTGCCAAAGGATATCTCTTGGAAATTATACTTTTTTACGACATAAAAGCCCGTTAGGAGTAAGCATTGCTATAAAAAAAATGTTATTCTTTTGTTACAGTAAAAATCCCACGTTTACAGATTCCAAATATTTTCATTGAAATTTTTTTCTCCTTGGGTAACGTTCAAAAAAAAATTGTCTTCGGTACATTATATTGTCCTTGTAATTCGAACTCCGCAACTATATCTGGTAATTTGTCAATCATTGACAACTTTGGTTTGAACTATGATGGTGTAATTTTAGATGGAGATGAAGTGCTAAAAATGTTACTTGGGGTGATTTGCAAGATAATATGAACGGTAGAGCTCTCTTGAATTGGCTACAATTATCTTCTTCAAATTTTCCTAGAATTTGTGATACATTACCCTCATTTCCCGGTGGTTCGACTTTTTTAGATCATTTTTTGGTCAGTAGAAATCTGATAGACTTTTCTTTTCCAAATTATGATATAACATCTTTACCTTCATTTTCTGACCATTATCCTTTAAAATTATCCTTAAGCTTATTAAACTTGGAGATTATTCTCTGCCAACCAAATTTTTTTATTTCATTTAAAATACTAACTGGAAAATTTTTTAAAAAGATTTAGATCAAGAAATTTCTAGCCACTTTCCTCCTTCTGAAAGAAATTTACTTAACGGTGAGGTAGATTCTTGTATAGAGAACTTTTCTTCATCTGTTAAGGCAGTTTCAGGTGTGCACTCTGCTAAGGTTAACCTAGCTAATAGAAAGTATTATGTGTCTGACAATGTTAAAAAGTTGTTCAGAATAAAATATGAGTGGCAAAGGAACCTCAAGAAACTTTATAGAAGGACTTTTAATAGGAACCATCCTGATTATAAACTTCTGTCAAAGCAAATTCAATTGATCCAAATTATTATAAAAGAAAAGATTAATGTTAAGCGTCTAGAAAAAATCAAATCTGGACCAACGGCGTTTAAAAAATTTATAGTATTATAGAGAAAAACAAAAAAGTCTCTGCAACAGATTTTTTTGCTAACGGAATTCAGATAGTTGATCCGGTTGAAAAATTAAATTCTTTAAAACATCACTGTGACAAATTCCAAAACCTTTGTTTGACTTCACGAAAATGAACCAGCAGAGGGAAACCACACCTGTGCGCTTATGAATATTTCTAAATGTTTAAACAAAAAAAATCGTCTGGTCTAGGTCTTATATCAAATTTTTTATTAAAAAAATTTTCTCTTAAAGCGTTTGAGTATCTATCTATAATATTTAATAATTGTTTAAGCAATGGTTATTTTCCTAAAGCATGGAAAGTCGCGAAAATATGCCCAATTCGCAAAAAACCGGGACACTTATCTCTAACTAATGTTCGTCCTCTGCTATCCAATCTGGGTAAAGTAATCTCTCTGCTATCCAATCTGGGTAAACTATTTGAAAAAGTAATTCGTGAAAAAATGGAATTGGACATAAATAATCCTTATATTCCTATCCACCAATTCGGGTTCAAAAAAGGTCACTCCACAGTACACGCTCTACTGAAATTTCATAATGATATTGTTTGCAACTTAAGGCAACAGAGATGCACAGTGACAGTGTCACTTGATATCGAAAAAGCATTTGACCGAGTATATCATGATGGTGTTCTTTATTAAATGATTTCGATTGGTTTTAGCCCTTTTTTGATCAAATTGCTTCATATTTTTTTTCTGATAGAAAGTTTTGTGTACAAATGGATAATTGTACCTCGTTCTTTGGCAGTATCTCTTGTGGAGTTCCTCAAGTTCACCATTTTATAGCATATTTATTTATGGGTTTCCCCATGAAGTTTATGGTTCCACAGGCATTTTATTTGCCGATGATTCCTTAGTATACGCGCATGATGAATCTCCTACTTACGCTCTACGCAAAGAATCAATACACCTTCAGTCTGTTAAAAATTTTAATTATAACTGGGGAATTAAAATAAATTTGGCAAAGTGTTAGGCTATCTGCTTAAAAAATGCGTCAGGTAAATGTAAGAAGCCTAAGCAAATCATTAAAACTAAACCTTAATGGTGTTGAAATTCCATATACTCGTAGCATCTAATATTTAGGCGTTTCTTTTAATAATCTAGTTAAATTGAATGAACATGAACATTACTTACTAAAAAAAGCTTATCGTATTAAGGGTTCCTTTGGTAGACTTTTTCATAATGCATATCTCCCAAACAAAACTAATTTATTGATTTACAAGACAGCAATTCGTCCCGTCCTCCTATGTTCTATATGGTTCTCCATATCACCTAGGATTATGATGGAGTTAGAAGGGTTTGAACGCAAGATTTTGAGTCAATGTATTGGGAAAAATTTTGAAACTAAAACAAAGCGCTTCTCCAATGCATTTATTTACGAATCTTCAAGAATAATCCCTCTTGCAACATATGGTCTAAACTTACTTAAAAAATTCATAGATAGGCTAGAATTTAATGAAAATAATATAATAATTGAACATATCCTCTCAGGACAATCTACACCATTTTAAGGTTAAATTGAGAAGTTCCAAATTATAATTGAGAACTTGCAAGTTGAAATTGGGAAACTGAAGTTTTAAATTGAGAAAACTAAATTGAAATTGAGAAAACTAAATTGAAATTGAGAAAACCAAGTTCAAATTGAGAAAACCAAGTTCAAATTGGGAACTCCAAATGCAAATTGAGAAAACCAAATTGAAATTGAGAAATCAAAATTCAAATTGAGAACTTCCAAATTCAAATTGAGAAAACCAAATTGAAATTGAGAACTACGAAATTGAAATTGAAAAAAACAAATTCAAATTGAGAAAACAAAATTGAAATTGGGAACTTCCAAGTTCAAATCGAGAAAACCAAATTGAAATTGGGAACTTCCAAATTGAAATTGAGAAAACCAAATTGAAATTGGGAACTTCCAAATTGAAATTGAAAAAAACAAATTCAAATTGAGAAAACAAAATTGAAATTAGGAACTTACAAATTAAATTGAGAACTTCCAAGTTCAAATTGAGAAAACCAAATTGAAATTGAGAGAATGCATTTTAAAATTTAAATTAATATTGAAAATTGGGTTTATAGTAAATAAGATAAACCAATTTTTATGCTTCAAACTTAAATATGTCATTCCATATATTTTATTCGTATGTAGTAAAAAAATGAATGGATATAAAAGTAAAAATTCTCCAACTTAAAATACATATATACATACATAGATAAAAACTTTATAAATGATTCTCTTAAGTTATATTAACAACACTTAATTTAAGTGAAAAATTGGAAAATTGTATCATTACATTCCAACTGGCATATCCTCTAAATTAATTGCTCTTTCATAAAAGGTTGTAGTATGTTGAATATATCTAGCACAATCTCCACTTGTCAACGTTACTTTAGCTTCGTCAACAATACTTTCTAAGTACGCTAAACGTTGTTCGCCTACTCTAGGTAGAGTTGGATTTGGAAGTCCCATATATTTCTTTACGTGGGACTTTATTTTTGACCATGCACCTTCAATAGGGTTCAACATTGGTGAGTATGGACGGAGTCAACTAGATATTTTTAGATAATTTTAGATAATTTTAAAATACATTCCCTCAATTTCAATTTGTATTTCCCCAATTTCAATTTGGATTTTACTAATTTCAAATTTTATTGTCTCAATTACAATTTTGAATTTCCCAATTTCAATTGAGATAAATTTTAAAATTTTCATTTTTTAATTCCCAATTTCAATTTTATTTTTTTCAATTACAATTTGGTTTCGTTTTCTCAATTTCAATTTGGTTTTCTCAATTTCAAACTTTACTTTCCCAATTTCAATTTGGAACAACTTAAATTTCTCAATTTCAATTTGGTTTTCTCAATTTGAATTTGGAAGTTCTCAATTTGAACTTGGTTTTCTCAATTTCAATTTGGTTTTCTCGATTTAAACTTGGAAGTTCCTAATTTCAATTTGGAAGTTCCCAATTTCAATTTGGTTTGCTCAATTTGAATTTGTTTTTTTCAATTTCAATTTGGTAGTTCTCAATTTCAATTTGGTTTTCTCAATTTGAATTTAGAAGTTCTCAATTTGAATTTTGTTTTCTCAATTTCAATTTAGTTTTCTCAATTTGAGTTTGGTTTTCTCAATTTAAAACTTCAGTTTCCCAATTTCAACTTGCAAGTTCTCAATTATAATTTGGAACTTCTCAATTTAACCTTAAAATGGTGTAGATTTGTCAAATACAAATTATTTGTCACCTTTAGGATTTATTGACACTGAAAATCCGTTCTTACAAAAACTCGCTTTTTACACCACTGAATATACTATACATAAACATAGAGGCTAAGAGTTCTCTTTATTTCTTTTTTTTTTAATTTGTTATCTTTTCCTTTTATTTAGTATTTAAGTCTAGTGTTTAAGTCTAGTTTATAAGTTAAAACTCTTTCATTTTAATTTAATTTAACTCTCACAGTGCCGGGAGCAAGCACGTATCTCTGCATTTCCAATATTTTTATAATCTTCAATATTTGTTATGCTTAAAATTTGATATTGTAACACCAAATGACATTAAAACAATACATTATAGTTTTAAGTCTCACTTATTATTCTAAATTTCAATTGCAAACATATTTCCTGTACATTATAAAAAAGTCTTATTTATATATATATCTATATATCTATTTATACTTTAGAGGGTCTGGTTGTTACAAACGAAAAAACAAACTTAGTATGTGTGGAGGGTATAAAAACAATCAATAAGCAAAACATAATTGCACGCTATTAATTAATTTCCTTTTGTTGAAAACAGGTCCTTTTTCATATTTATTTACAGTTGGCAAATATAGTAAAAAAATATGAATTACCCATAAACATGAAACATAAAATATGCTTTATATTGCATTGTTTTGCTTTCAGCCATAACATATGCTATATAGTATGTAAATCCATCTTATATGTTCAACCACTGCACATATCATTTGCCATACACATATAAATACATATGTATATGCACATTTACTATATGAATATTGTATAACTTAATGCAAATCTCAGCACTCGTCGGGTTCAATTGTAATAACCTGCGATTTTCTTTTGCATATTTCATTTCATTATATCTTACAATCGTGTACGTTAAATTAAAATAAAAACAAGTGAGACAACTAAATTTAGCTTAGACCAAATCTCAAATACCCTCCACATCCATAACGGCGGGCGTGTTAAATTCATATGTATTGCGCCCTGTGTATGTATTACATATCAGCTTTCAAGTCTAGTTTTATGGTGAATATGGTTTTTTGTAAATATTTGACGTGTCTGTTATCCGATCACGTCCATTTTACCCTTTACCGTAGTGATTTCTTCATCGATGTATTCAAAATGGACGTGATCGGATAACAGAAACGGCCACAATTTAGGAAAACCCATACTCACCACTCTCGACTTGCAAGCTGGTATGTAATATATACACTATTAGAGGATGTAATCACATACGTTGCACGCCCACTATTGTAGATGTGGAGCGTATTTTAGATTTGGTTAAATTTAGTTTTCTTTCTTGTTCAGTTTTTATACAACTGTAAGCGTGTCCATCAATTATTAAGCTTGGCCTATTTTGCCCAATTTCAATAACAGCCTACGTACGAAAGCTGTTTAATTCAGATGGTCACGAAGAAGCAGACATAGCCAAATACGATCAAGAATGTATAAGGCAAGCATGCCTTGTGGACTCTGCGGTGCTTCTTTCTAAGCATTTCAAACGTGTTGACATTGTCAAGGAGTATACCATAACATGCCTCAAGGTGTTGGAAATAAAAAGGGAAAGGAAATGGAAGGTGTTTTTGTGTAAATATGTTGTCATAACTGTTTTAAAGATGACCCCATAAAAATATTTCTATTGTAACTAAATGTTATTGTAAACATTAATGCACTACATTTAAGCTCAGCAGGAAGAAAGGATGACAAGTTAAAATTTGTAATTTACAAAAATTGTCTTAAGTGCAGTATTGAGCCAGGTGATATGTAAAAGGTTTATTAAAAGGCACAAATCAAGAGTTGAGGGTATGCAAGGTGTGGCTTAAGAGAAACGTAGACATTTGAGAAATGAATTACATAAACAGGGGATAAACAAAATGATATGAACACTATACTATATGCATAGTACGTACATCTTGTTACATATTGGCAACACTACTTCCGTTTAAACAATGCGACGCGTAAATATTATACAGTTTACGTGCCAAGTCTTGTTATAGGTATACATATATATATATATATCAGTGTATTACACGCTTTTTTCTGCGACGGTTAAAACAAGCTGCAAAGATCGGTGAAATGTGTGATCTCTCAGACTTCGAAAGAGAGCAAATTGTTGGTGCTCGGTTAGCGAGAGCATCTGTGACGAAAAAGTCTGAACTGTTTAACGTTTTACGAGCATCCACAGCATCCATGGTAATAACAACATACACAAAATGTGGTAAAACAACATTGACCAAAAGGAATAGTGGGCGAAACTTAAAGTTAACTGATAGAGACCGACATACATTAAAAATAATTGTGGTGCTCGGTTAGCGATCATTAAGTATTGCGTATATGTCGCGTGTTCAAATTATTTCGTCGATCCCCTGTATGTTCATATAAGCTTATTCACAAGACATATCAAACCATAATGGATAGTATGAAGAGGACAAGTTGCCCTCATATTAGCCGAAGGCATACCACTCAAGTCTCCAATGGAGGACGTCCTAAGTTTGATTCCTGGAGTCCGCGGGGTAGCTAGGCTGCAATTTTAAATTAACTTCTGCCTATGCAGGGCAAGATCGGTACGGTGCGTGCACGTATTGAACTTTAAAGAAAATAACTTTAATTAAATGTATAGAAAAATATTTTTAAGGGCCGTTTTCAATATCTTTTGGTTAAATTTAATCGTCACTTTATCTTGCTGTTAACGAAATTTCGTTTTTACGACTTACGATTAAATTTAACGCAACATTTCTTCTGATTAAATTTAATCGAACGATAACGGAGACTTAACAAGAGGAACATATTATATTGACAACGTAAAAAAAATTATAAAAATTTGTTCTTTAAACGTTGAATAATTTTAATAATTGTTGATTTGTTCCGCTAATAGTTGAATAATGTTATTTTTGACAACTGTTTGTTTATAAAATACATATGTTTTTCTTAGACAGAGTTGATATAAATGTGTACTAACAAATATGTATTTGTGAAAACGAAAAAATTTATCCTCTGGTTACAGGTCTTGGTTAATTTATCATCTGGTTAGTTATCAGAGACATTAAAAAAGTATATTGAAAACGGCCCTCAGAGTTTGCTTTATCATGCCAAGGCGCAAAGCGAGGAATACGATAAGTTAAAATAAACATTTTGTGCTTGCAGACTACATTATTGATATTTTGAATTATACCAACTTGGCAGCTCTTACACATGCACACACACGTACATCATACATTTGTGGTTTAATCTTCTCCTCTATATTACCAACTCATATTGTATGTACAAATGTATTGAAACTTAGAGCTTATACAAAAGGTAAAACAACCACATCAGATACATTGTCACCATAGTGCAGGTGTGTGTGTGTACAAAAATCTAGCAGCTCAGATATCAGCAACTATGTAAAGTAAGTAAGAAAGTCAACATATTGTTGTTAACTAAAATTACGTTTACATTGGCGAGATTGTTAGAGTTAACACGTTACCAAATTACGTACGTTTACACTGATATGATTACAACTCTGATATATGTACATATAATGTTATGACGTTAATTTCTTTTATATATATGGAAAATATGTTAAATATAATTTTGTATACAATTGCTAATAAAAATGTTGCTTTTTGCAATATTGAGAAGTAAAAAAATAATAATAATAAAGTTGTACGAAAAATATTTGATTTTACATAAAAAAAAATCAGCATTTTTAATTTATTTCATATACGACCATTTTCTTCATTTTCTTCAATTTTAAACGAAACCATTTATTTTATTTATTTGTGACAACAGTCATTATTTGACATATCAGAGAAGTTTTATCGTAAAGAGTTGTATTTTTGGTACTTTTTCAGAGTTACATTGAAATTTAAGATCGTTAACTACGTAGTTATCTGTTAACCACTTTAATGAGATTGTTAAATTTTAGATGGGTAACCATCCAAAACTCAATGTGGTTAAGGAGATAACCCTCTCAACCGCGATAACATCGTCAGTGTAAACGTAGTGTAAGTTTCTTTCCTATGTTTCACCCCTTTGTCAACATGACCGTTGTTCCGTTGGATTCTTGAATTCTTGTTTTCTGCTTTTCTATTTTTCAATACTTCAATACTTCAAAGCTCCAATTTAAAATGCATGGCATTTAAACTTATGGGGAGATAGAAATCAGTGAACTGAAGATAGAAAAGCTGAGTTAATCAATTTCCCAAACAGGAAGGCACATAAATAGTTCTTATACGTCACATGCTTTACTAAACAAAACTCTCGGAGTATCCTTGATCATCATGAAATCATAATTTCTTCAACGACTTAAACGTTGTTCATTTGTTGTTACATCTTAAGAGTTCTTTGCCACTAAATTCACTTTGCGAAGTGTTTTGTGTTTTAATACAGTGTCACTAATTACTAACTAACTATAAATTTCGTACAACTGTACTCTCCTCCACCCTAATTCACCTTCTCAGCTCCATTTAAAATTGAAATGTATTAAATATGTTCTTAAAAATTTTGCGAACATTGAATTAAGGTCAACAAGATCCTCTTTATTTTGATTTAAATTCTTGTATACATCCGAAGAGCTTTTTACTAAATTTAAACCTCAACAAAAGAATAAACAAGAAAAACTAATTTTTTATGTTTGTATTCATCAAACCTCTGAATGATAACAATTCTTCTCTCCTTCATTTTTTACCTCTTTCTCTATGCCGAATGTCACACAATAGTTCTAAGAGATTAATTAATGACATTTAGAGACTTTCTATCAACAACAAGTTTGTTTGTTTGTTGCTGAATATTTCATGTTTGGCTTTTTTTCTGCTTTTGTGGAGGGGCTTTTGCGATAAAAAGGATTTTTGTGTGCCTATTAATAGTGATGATTAGTGTGTCATTATATCTTTCGCATTCGATAGGAGTATAATAAGTTTGTTATTCCGTTTGCAACAGGCAGAAGTATGCTTATGTTCTTCATCAGCATTCAAATCTGTACCGAATAAGCCATAATTTCGTCAGTGTATCTGCGTATTAATGGAACGCTCAAACATTAAGATGTTATGCCTTGCTTGAAGTCGTAGCGTCATCTTTATGCTGTATATGGTGATTTTTTGTAGAAATTCTCATATAACTATAATACTCAATTACATTAAATACGATATCATATAATATAGATTCGTATTAATTACAGTGATGCATAAAAATTTGGTAAAACTTTACTATTACTTCTACGCCCATAATTTTACTAAGGTACATTAATTTGAAGATACATTTGGTCTCCAAATATTCAAATTGATTTTTATAACCTCCACCTTAGTGATGAAAATATACTAAGTTTGTTCTTCCGTTTGCAACACCCAGAAGGAGGCGTCAGACACCCTTCAAAGTATATATAATCTTAATCAGCATCAAAAACTGAGATGATTTAGACGTGTGTGTTTGTGTGTCCGTCTGATGTTGACATTCTCACGGGCGTAAATTTGGAGATATGGATCGCAGATCGCTGTTCAAAATGGGCAAACTCGGTTAAGACCAACACCCACAATCAACAGAAATCTGTATATCTGTCACAAAAAATTAAAACATAAACTTGAAATTTGGTACACATATTTAAAATTATCCCCTTCATCGATATTTCGAAAATGAGCGTGGTCGGTTAACAGACGCGCCAAAAATCTATATATCTACCACAAATATTGACCTATGAACTAGACATTTGGTACACATATATATAGTGATCCCATCCATCGATCTGAAAAAAATGAGCATGGTTGGACACAAAAAAGATTATTCAACGGAAAACTCGACTTGCAAGCTGATACGTAATTCATAAACTATTTGAGGGCGCAAGATATTTATATATATATATATTTGCCAC
Organism: Ornithomya fringillina; assembly: GCA_963978525.1. NCBI lineage: Eukaryota > Metazoa > Arthropoda > Insecta > Diptera > Hippoboscidae > Ornithomya > Ornithomya fringillina. The sequence goes on along the minus strand of OZ021690.1, from coordinate 15,143,281 downwards.
ACCCACCATTGTGGATGCGGAGGATATTTAAGATTTGGCCTAAGCCAAATTTATTTTTCTTGTATTATATTATTTCATTTTATATAATTTTTTTAAACCGCGTATATTTTAAATTGTGAGAAAAAAAATTATTTCCAAAAATAATTGCTTTAGGAAAGGCAAACTATAAATAAATATGAAAAATACTACCCCCATACACACACACATATATATATATTTTCTAAAATATTACTAATGCATATAAAAAAATCACAAAAACCATATATGACTGATACACGTATAGAACATATATTAGTTAACTGATACAGGCTTTCGAGCACTAAACTCTCAACCCAAAGAAAAAAAAGAGAAAAAAATATATATTATAAATTTTTGGTTTTTATTCGAATGAGTAAAATTGAGAAATCTTATACCTAAAGACTTAGGGAAAAGGGTATATTCATTTTGATCATCCGTTTACAACACAGCGAAGGAAGCCTCGGAGATCCCACAAACCATATATATTCTTAATCAGCATGAAAAGAGAAATCGTTTGAGACATGTCCGTCCGTGTGTCCGTATCACACGGTCGTAATTTTTGAGATATCAAATTAAAACTTTGCATACGTATTGTTAGTTCAATTTCGCTATTCCGTATTGAAATTGGGCAAAATCGGTAAAGAGACACGCCCACAATAAACGAAAATCTCATCATACCTCGAAAAAATTGTATCTATAAAAAATTATATATCGCACAATACTAAGCCTATCAAATTGAAATTTGGTGTATATACAAGTGGTACCGTTATCCAACACTATGCCAAAAATGTGCGTGATTGAATAACGCAAACGCCTATAATTAAAAAAAACACTATTTGTTGTTTAAAAATGACCTGAATAATAATATATACGCAACAATTTAATGCAATAGGAACTTACTTTTTAGAGGTTTATAAAAGGTGGAGGGTATTTAAGCTTCGGTCTTAACCGAACTTCTCTATCTTGTTTTTTATATATTCACTAAAACGGTACGTAATGATTTCATTTTCACATTTCGTTGTCGTCAAAAAGAAGCTCTTATCCAATGGGGCGAAATACTTAATTGCAGTGAGATGGAAGTGGTGACCGTTGTAAATCATAAACGAAAATTACCAATTGACAAAGTTAACGAGGATAGTAATTGAGTAACACTTTACAAATCCGTCTTTCTCTTTAAAACGAACCTGAAAAACCCATTAATAACGAGCATACAACATCATGCACACACCTTATAAAATATGTATTCACCAAATGAAAAGTATAAAAGAGCAAGAAGAAGAGAATGAAGCCGTACTATGCAATTGCAATAAGAACAACACCAACATCTTTATACAAAACTTAAGTCCTCTCATCTCACTTCATGTTGTTTTGCTAACAACATGTAACAAACTTCAGTTATGGTAAGGTGCAACATCGCAACAGCACATTGGTAGAAAAGGTGCTCTGACTGAGAAAAGGGGCAACATTTATACAAAAAAACAAGTAAGAAAACTAAATTTGGCTTAGGCCAAATCTTAAATATTTCCACATCTAGAATAGTGGGCGTGAGGTGTATGTGAATACGCCTTGTAATAGAGTGTATTTTTTGTAAATTATAGGCGCTTCTGTTATTCGGCCATGCCAACTTTTCGTACATCGATGAGTGGAATAACTATAGGTATGCATACCAAATTTCAAGCGCGAACACGTGCGCTATGCTTGCCCGTACTCCCATATCCTAATCACACAGAAAAATCAATAACAAATCAATTTTAAACAGAATTTAAGCCAAAATTAATTGAATCAAATAAAATATGTGACTGCATGAATCATCCATAAATCAAATCTTTAATCTTTATAATTAAAGTTCAGTAACTAATCAACAAATGTCATCATATTGAGGCACTCCTATCCATTAGATTGACAGCTCCAATTGAATATTACAAATATATGCATCTTACTACCATTTAAAGTTTGAAATTATGAAAATTCAAAGTATAAACAAATCAAGAACTCATATTCCCATATCTGCCTCTTCTTTCATAGCCAACATACTCATTAAGATATATCCGAAACAAACCAAGTACACATATTCATTTTATTACACACGCTATAAATATTCACGACAAACATGATAAAATTACATTACGACACAACACTTCTTATTAAATTAGCCAATAAAACAATCATGCATTAATTAAGAAAGAGGTGTAAACGTTGGCCGCTTTCAGGCAAAGACAAGACTTTGGAAACCTCTTTTTAGGCTTCTAGTTATCACGCGTTATGTAAATATTTTATTATATTACACCTTCCACATAAAAGAGAGGGCATTCTAAGGTTATTAATCCGTTGGCAACACCCAGAAGGAGGCGTCAGACCTTACAAATGTATTTTATTCTTGATTCAGCAATAAAATCTGGCTTGGTTCAGACATGTCCGTCCGTGTGCCTATCTGTTGTTGGCAAATTTGAGATATTGAGCTGAAATTTAAAGGGGCCAAACCTACAATTGAAAAAAATAAAGATAAATGATATCTACCACAAAATGTGAGCTAGAAGTTGAAATTTGGCATACATACATATACTCGTATATAGTCATCCCAGCCATCAATGGGCCGAAAAGGGGAGCGATTGGGTATCGGACACAAAAAGTCGTAATCGTCTTGCAAGTTGATAAACATACACTATTAGAGCGCTTAATCACGTATCTACCACGCCCACTATGAACATGTGGAGGGTATTTAAGATTTGGCTTGAGCCATATTTAGTTTTTCTACTTGTTGTTAGAATTTCTGTTTTGTTGTTGTTCAAACGGGTGCTGTTGTCACAAGCAGACTGCATTAATAAATCAATTTGCCATAAAAGTCAGACGCACTCAAATGAAAACAAGCGCTAGAGAGAAAGAAGACAAAAACAAAAAACAAGCACCAGCAAAATCTATTTTTCAACAAAAGCGAATAACCTCAAGGGGAAAAGTGCATAAATTCGTGCATATACACAAAATACAAAAAACAAACGTTCTGGTGGCATTTATGCCATTGAATAAGTTGGCGAAAAGTGTGATAATTGTGGCTACAGTTCGTTTTTGTAGTTTTGTTACCAATATTCCTACAATGCATGGATACCAGCGTACCAGTAACACAACCAACCTTAATGTAAGTATTTTTGGCGTGTAACATAATTTAACATTGTGTTGCATAATTTTTGGCCAAAGCAGTAACAATAAATTTTATTCTAAGTGGATCTTTAGTATATAAAAATATTCTATTGTATATATTTTATATTTCAAGTACGGGTGTGCTTTAAATAGGAAAATATTGGAGATGTGACTGAGGCACAATCTAAAACTCAGTCTAAATCTGGTGATAAATTTGAACCAAAATTTGATCACTTCTGGAACCCCTATCCTTAGAAGTGTTTGTCGATCCCAACAAATTTTGCCCAATTCAAATAGCGATCGATTTACCCTAAAATTTAGTGCGTGTACCAAGAAGAGACAGACACATAGACACATGGACATATGGATCGACTCAGATTTGATGCTGCCTGCTGTCTCTGACGCCTCCTTCTGCATCTAGCAAGCGGAATACTAAACTTCGTGTACCGCCCCCTATTGTGGAGGGTATAATAATGAATAATAATACATAATTACAAACATATAAATTTTCAATTTTTTTTTTTTTAATATACAGCAAGCATCACTCTGTCTACTAATATTTTCTCATATGTAATAATTGTTATGAAGAAATGTTACACGTGGAAAAATGCAATTGTAATGAAAATATTATATATATTGTTAATATTTATATAATACTGTGTGTGGGCGGGTGTGTGTAGTTTATTCCAATAAATGAAAATAATTTCAATTTTGTTCTATGAACATACTGTTATAAGGCGCAAAGTCACTACATTTCGTTTTGCGCCACACATTCTGATCTAACATACATATATTACACAGAATCAAACATACCAATTATTTTTTTTCTTTATGCTTTGATATAATTAAAAATTATTGTTATATTTCATACTCTGTTTTGCCTATATTAAACTAGAAACGTAAATGAAAATCCCGCTATTTATTATATTACTTAGTAAGTTTGTATGAATTATTTTCTTTTGTTGTTGCTACTTCTATGTTTAAGAAAAACATAATACCGTTAATCATTTAGTATGATTGTGAGCCCTGCCACACTATAAAAGGCGAAGCAATTTTATGAAATTATGCAGTGTGGCTGGAGCCGTCAAGCTAGCAAGGTGAGCAAAATGAATTCTTTTTAAAATAAAATAAACATAATGAATCAATCCATTGTTTTCTTTCTGAGTTATTTGGCTGCGAGCATAGCATTGGTCATTGGCATTGGTCGCGACATCGTCGCTTCGTTTGTCTCTCTGTCCCCGCGCCTAGATATCCTGCAATATTTTTATATTGCGTCACCGTCGCAGTCTCTCAGTCCCCGCGCCTAGATATCCTGCAATATTTATATTGCAAGCGCCTAGGTCGCGCCGCCGTTGTTGTCTCAATAACAATTGCCGTTCTTGTATCTTGTAACCACCACCGCTCTGTACGCTGTACCACTTACCATTTATATCCAGAAATGCTCACCGCTCTGTATGCTGTACCGCTTACCATTTATATCCAGACACGCTCATAATTCTGCAAGGCTCGTCGCTCTGTATCGTACGCCGCTCTGCAACGCCACCGCTCTGTATCTTGTGCCGCTCATCATTCTAGCGCGGTAAGTTACTCTCGTACCGCTCGCTGCTCTTGAAACCACTCCTGCACCGCTCATCGCTCAGCACCATACGTCATACTCGCACCGCTCATCGCTCAAGCACGCACCACACATCACACTTGTACCGCTCACCGCTCCTGTACCTTGCACCCCACGTCACTCTTACTCTGTTCATTTCTCAGCACCGCACGTCGCTCTTGTACCGCTCACCGCTCTATACCATTCGCCGCACTTGCACCGCTCACACATTGATTGGCAGTAACGCCTTGCCCCGCACCACAAGCCGTTACCGCGCTAAAACGTCAAATAAATGAAGGCAAGTCTAAGGATTAGAGGCAAATAACATCCCGTCTTACAAATTTCTGGGGAACCTTGGACTCACTGAGTTATACCCCAGCTACCTTCAAGAACTTTACACTGTATATCCATAGAAGTCCCAATACCACGACTATGAACCATGTTTGTAATAAAGCTGATGATGTAGAAATTCATTTATTTAGCATTGAACATTATTATTTGTTGTTAGTTGTTAGTGCTGTTTTGGTACAATAATACAATAAGCCAAATAGCTGTTGACATTTTAACTAAAACACACAAGCTTTCGTAGAATTCTATTAAACAGTACTTACATGTGTGTACCGTAGCAGCACCAATAATAACAACAAGTGAGTGAAATAAAGGAAACATTGTTATTGTTATTATAATTGTTATTGTGTTGTGTTCAGGATATGAAGTTATGAGAGACCTCACTGTAAGGTGTGGAATGTTGCTTCGGTGCCGAATATTTTCCTACAAATATGCAATAGTTTGCCGGTAAGATAACTGTTGCCATTGTTGTTGTAAATGTCGCAATGATTTTGTTACTTAACGCAAGCTTTAGTTCGGGTTTTACAGTGATGTTATTCAAACTGTTAAATTGTGTAAGAATTTTCGATTAAGCATTTGTTGTTTGTATCAGATGGCTAACGTTTGATACTCAACATTTTCATACGCCCTGCAAAGGGTAAACTAAATTTGTTATTCCATACTAACAAAACTAACAACTAACAAAAACTTAGATATTTCTTTGAAATGTTGAGGAAGAGCTCTTAAGCTCACATTTATTACAAACATATATAATTATCTGGAGCCCTTCATTCAGAAAAAAAGCACCACTCGGCCCTGAAATATGTGCTCATTAAAAGACAGCAGCATCATTTAGCTGTCGCGTCCACTATTTACGTATAAGTAAGGAGGATATTTCAGATTTAGGCTTAGCAATAACATAATGAAAATCAAAATACCCTATATAAAATAGTCAACGAAGCTCTATATTGTCTCATTTCAACTCGTCAATCATTAAAACTTTTACAAAAAATTATAATTTCAAATAATAGCACTGATCAACAATCAATTCGACAAAATCCATCAATACGAAATTGATTCTTGTTTAAATAAATTAAAATATTTGTATTTTCCGTCAGTACGATAGTAAAGTGAGATAAAAACAAGATAGAGAAGTTCGGTTAAGACCGAAGCTTAAATACCCTGCACCTTTTATAATCGTCTAAAAAATAAGTTCCTATTGCCATATTTATGTATATGACTATTTCATGTACTTACGCAAATAGTGTTTTTTTTAAATTATAGGCGTTTGCGTTATTAAATCACGCCCACTTTTAGCACAGTGTTGGATAACGGTACCATTTATATATATACCAAATTTGAACTTGGTAGGCATAGTATTGTATGATATATAATTTTTATACCCTCCACCTTAGGGAAGAGGGTATATTCATTTTGATCATCCGTTTACAACACATCGAAGGAAGCCTCGGAGACCCCACAAACCATATATATTCTTAATCAGCATGAAAAGACAAATCGTTTGAGACATGTCCGTCCGTGTCTCCGTGTGTCCGTGTGTCCGTCTGTTGTTGGCACTCTCACGGTCGTAATTTTTGAGATATCAAATTGAAACTTTGCATACGTATTCTTAGTTCAATGTCGCTGTTCCGTATTGAAATTGGGCAAAATCGGTAAAGAGACACGTCCACAATAAACGAAAATCTCATCATACCTCGAAAAAAATTTATCTTTAAAAAATTATATATCGCACAATACTATGCCTATCAAGTTGAAATTTGGTATATATATAAAGGGTACCGTTATCCAACACTGTGCCAAAAACGGGCGTGATTGAATAACGCAAACGCCTATAATTTAAAAAAAAACAATATTTGCGTAAGTACATGAAATACATAAATATGGCAATAGGAGCTTATTTTTTAGAGAATTACAAAAGGTGGAGGGTATTTAAGCTTCGGTCTTAACCGAACTTTTCTATCTTGTTTAAAGATACCATTTTTCGAGGTATGATGAGATTTTCGTTTCTTGTGAGCGTGTCTCTTTACCGATTTCGTCCAATTTCAATACGGAATAGCGAAATTGAACTAAGAATACGTATGCAAAGTTTCAATTTGATATCTCAAAAATTACGACCGTGAGAGTGGCAACAACAGACGGACACACGGACGGACATGTCTCAAACGATTTCTCTTTTCATGCTGATTAAGAATATATATGGTTTGTGGGGTCTCCGACGCTTCCTTCGATGTGTTGTAAACGGATGATCAAAATGAATATACCCTCTTCCCTAAGGTGGAGGGTATAACAAGTAAGAAAAATAAATTTGGCTTAGACCAAATCTTAAATACACCCTCTACCTCCACAACTCTGGGCGTGGCAAATATATATATATATATATTTTGCGCCCTCTAATAATGTACGTGTTACGTATCAGCATGCAAGTCTACTTTTACGTTGAATTTGGTTTTATGTAAATTGTAGGCGTATATGTTATTCGACCATGCCCATTTTTGGAACATCGATTAATCTAGTATTTATAGATGGACGTACCAAATTTCAAGTTTATAGCTCAATTTTTGTGGCAGATAATTAGATTTTTATTGATTGTAGGCGTGGCTCTTGACGGATTTTGCCCATTTTAAATAGCAATCTGCGTACAAAAAATAAAAGTGCCTGTACAAAATGTCAGCTCAATATTTCAAAATTTACGCCCGTGAGAGTGCCAACAACAGACAGACACACGGACATACACGGGCACACGGTCTAAATCGACTCAGTTTTTAATGCTGATCAAGAATATATATACTTTGTAGGATCTCTGACGCCTCCTTCTGGGTATTGCAGAACGAGAACAAACTTAGTATACCCTCATCATTGAGGTGGAGAGTATAACGAGTAAAAATGGGCAGTCGTTTGCCAAATCCAAATAGAACACTCCTACATTACTGCTCCAAATGGAAATGCACGTGTCCTATTCAAAAATATATACATCAGAAAGTTCATAACTACTTCTTAAAAACAGAAATAATTTGTACCAAGTTTCAGATCTCCAGGTCTTACAGTTCATGTTTAACACAAAATTCGCTTTAAAGCACTCAGAAGGGGCGTGGCTAATTCAATTACAATTTTAAGTACAAAGGGGACTGATATGAACAGATTTGCCAAACATCAGAACATTCGGCCCGGTAGTTCTAAAGTCAGAATTAAAATCTGAATTAAAATCTATATAACCACGTCCGTCTACCCATGTAAATTTGTGCGCAAGCTAAAGGCCGCATTTTTTAAATATTTCCATGAAATTTGCACAAGGACATGTATTGGCCCAAAGAGGAACCCTATTAAAAATTGACCGTATCGGGGTGTTTTTACAACCCCTCCCCATATTTCACAAAATAACTTATATCAGATACAAGTAAACTAATTGGAGCGAAATGATTAAATGGTCGGGCTTGGCCGACTATAATGTTTTTACTTGTTTTATATAGTGGTTTCTGATAACTGAAAGAAAATAGGAGGAAGCCATGGATGGAAGTTATATGTTGTATGTATAGTTAATACCGCCAAACATAAACCGACACGGCACTGTTGTTTGATTTCATCATTTGTATTTCTTTTTATCTTTTTATATGAATTTGTTTGATTCATTATGTGTTTGGATCAAGCTTTAAACTATAAATAATGTTTTCGCTATTATAACAGTGTTAAATTAATTGCGTCAAGAACCCCTGCACAGACTGATTGCTTTCCCCAGCCGTTTGACGTTTAATGACGAAACCACCTTATTCAAATAATGTCTTACAAATTACGACCTTTTATCTTGTCATCAAGTGAACGGTACGCAGAACTAGATATTAAAGTATATATATACTTAGTATATACTTAATCAGAATCAAAAACTGACTCGATATAGACATGTATGTGTGTCTATCTATCTGGGCGTAAATTTTGAGGTATTGAACTAAAATTTTGAACAGGCCCTTTTAGTTTCTGCATGCAGATCTCTATTTAAGATAGGAAATTCGGTCAAGAGTCACGCCCACAATCGACAAAAATATATTTATCTGCCATAAAAATGGATCTATGAACTTGAAATTTAGTGCACACTTTTATAGTTGTCCCTTTCAGCAATGTGCCAAAAAATAGAAGTCCCAGCGTACAACTCGACTTGCAAGCTAATACGTAATACATACACTATTAGAGATCAAAATGATGTATCTGCCACGGCCATTGTTTTGTGAAAGGTGTTTCAGATTTGGTTTAAGTCGGATTTAGTTTTCTTACTTGTTAGGCTTAACTGTTTTGGGTGACAATGATTTAAATTTTTTTAATGAATTTTTTTCCCTTCATTAATTATTTATATATAATAATTATAATTCATATAGATCATATGCAACTTACTTACGTTTGCTTTATATGCTATAATTATAATATTATTAAAGTTTAAATAGTTGTAATAGTTCTCATAACAACACTTGAAAGTATGTCAGTTTTTATGACTCTTTATGGTACTTTACAAGCATATAGACTCTGCACAAAGTTCTCACTAAAAGTAGGTAGTAGTTTGACTTATATAACTATAAATTTACATTTTACAACATATGAAGCTCTTATAATAAACCTTTTAACCTATATTCTTCTTTTTGTATGTTTCTACATCCACTGCGAAGTATTGACAAGAAATTACATTATTATGTAATTTATAATTCATATCTCCTTTGCCTTTCCTCATCATCACAATCTCTTAGTAAACCATTATAAAGAGCTAATAATAAAAATGCTTAGCCTACTTTTAATTGCTCTATGTAAAATTTTATTGAAGTGCCTACTTTTCGCCAACAAAAATTTCAATTCAAATAAATGTAAGTTTAAGTTTATTTTGAGACTTTTTCTAACTTTTACATTTCAATTTACATTCATAAAATTATGAAACAATAAGTAAGGTTAAACTTAAAATTATAAGGCGTTGTTGAAATAACAGTAAAATGAATTAAAGCAACTAGCTAGAGATGATAAGAATTTTTTATAATAAATTAAACATTTAGTGAGAGGACGAGCTTGCTCTCGGCTCTATCGATATCATTTTGTAAAAAGAAAAAAAAATTTTTTTTTGATGTGGTCTTAAGTCTAATTAAAACTAATTAATCTTAAAGTTCAAATATAATTCAAACCAAAACTACTACTAATATATATTATATATACAATATGAAAATATAGCTTTTCTACAAATTTTTGTAGAGAAAAAAAACAATACGAGGAAAACGGAACTATTCTTGACTCATTATAAATAACATTATTAGAAACACGTTTTGTTGACGTTTCAAAATTTTTGTTAACGCATTTGCGAAGAATTTTGCTTTCCACGACCTCAAATTCTTTCATAACGGTCGGCGAAATAGTAAACCAAACAGGAAACGCATAAAGCATTATAGCTTAACATGTTTTATAAATTAATAATTTAGTTTGATTTGGAAGAAATTTATTGTTAAAGCATCTACCAAAAGAACCTCTTATTCTATTTACTTTTTTAATTACATTTCTTGCATAATTATTGAATTTAAAAAGTTTATCAAAATGTACGGTATCTTAAATTGTCTCTAAATGGTATCTCAACATTATTGAGAAAGAGCTTTAATTTTCTACTCTATGGGACAACAAATTGCTTGCACTTTCCAGAAGCATTTCTTATGCAAATGGCCTCAGGCTTAGAAGGATTTATTTTAAGACCCCAATCTTTATAATAATTATCTACTAATTGTAGATGTTTTGAGACATTGTAAAGGGAGATCTTTGGAGACTCATGATGTGCATAAAGAAGAGAATCATCCGCATAAAGAATGCTTTTGGATCCATGAAATTGATAAGGGAAGTCCGAAATAAATAAACTATAAAGATGTGGAGCCAGAATAGAACCTTGAAGCACTCCACAACTCACGCTTTCAAAATCAGAATTTTTATTTTCAATTTGGACGAAAAATTTTCTATTCATAAAAAAATTTTGGAACAGTTTTACAGTGTAAGGATCGATACCAATTTTAATAATTTTGAATAGAATGCCGTTGTGCCAAGCACTATCAAAGGCTTTTTCTATATCTAATGATACAACAACAAAACATTTTCTTTCACGTAAATTACAAGTTATATCATTATGAAATTTAGCGAGAGCATGAGTAGTGGAGTGTGCTTTTCTAAAACCAAACTGAAAAGGGGGAACGTACTAATTGTCAATTCCCAAATCCATTTTGTCACGAATAATCCTTTCGAAGAGCTTACCTAAGTTAGAGAGAAGGGAAATCGGACGGATGTTGTTTAAATCAGAATTGCCACTTTTCTTCGGAATAGGACAGACTTTAGCTATTTTCCAAGAGTTTGGGAAAAGCAATTGTTAATACAATTATTAAAAACTATGCATAAATATTACAGGGATTTTAAAGAAAGTTTTTTAATTATAAAATTTGAAATTTTATCAAAGTCAAAGGATTTTTTATTGTTCAAAATTGTAAGAAAGGCCGCAATTGCTTCTGGGCATGTAAGTTTGACATTTTTCTGTGAATTTAAAGCATTGAAACTATTATCAAAGCGAAATAATTGATCCGAAAGAGGTAAAATTGAAGAGGAGACTGTTTCCTCAACTGCAGACGAATGCCTCGTAGAAAAAACGCGGTTATATATAGATGAAAAGTGATCATTCTTAAGCACAAACAATTTTTCGTATTTACGATTGAAACTCCATTTAAAGAAATATTTGGGATCTCAAACTTCTTATGGTTACCCAGAATATTAAAAATTTGTTTCAAAGCGTTGGAACCAGGAGTTATGTTCTTAACGCGTTCATGAAAAATCTTTGATTGCTCAATATCTTGCTCTTTAATAATGACCTTTATCATCAGAATCATTTCTATTTAAAGTTCGTTTAAAAATTCTTTTAAGTTGTTTCTGCCAAAGATATTTAATATTAAAAAGTTTCTTAAGCAGATCGGACATAACAAACTTTTTATTCTCAGCTCTCTTGAGTAGTCAAGCTGTGCAGTCATATTCGCGGAAAAATCTATAAAAAAATTTGTTTACAAAAAAATAAAAAAGCTAACGGTACTCAAATTTCTTTGTGTACTGTGAATATTTCTTTTTATTTAAACAAAGATAACGGAATAACAGTTTACTGATTAAATTGTCACTGATTTAAGCACCAAACTCGATTGAGTTTAGTGGCTAGAAGTGGGTATTGATCGCTCACCACCCCGAGGCACAGTAAAAGTAACCTCGCCGGGAGTGGTCGCAGAACAAGAGGATGCCTCTGGAAAACGGCCAGATATTGATCCATTCAAACGGAGCAATCAGATGGCTAGATCATCCGAAAAAGTGGGAGCGACATCGGTACATGCCAGGTCAAACTCGTCACCGCCAAAACTGAGCGAATCTAATCATGGTAACACATATAGGAAAAGTGCCCTGATGCAGCTAGGTGAAAAAATCAAAGAGTTGATACAAATGATAGGTAGAGGAAGACGTTCCACACTCCAATGCGTGAATTAATTGATTCCTTAGCAGTTTTGCACAAGGAGTCAGTTGAGGATGTATCACGCACAGGCGGCAGTAAAAATTCAGCCAGGCAAACGTCGCCCCCGCTTAAAAGTAGGAAACAACGTGGAAAATATTTAAGCGAAGAACAGCCTCGGAAAGCATTGGGGAATGAATCTGAGGTAAGGGACAGGCAAACAAACAAAAAAAGCCTAAAGCCCAAATTAAACAAGGCCCGTAAGGTTGCTGGCTCCAAGCCCGATGCCATCATAATTGAAATCACAGGTAAATCGACATATGCGGAGATTTTACGGAAAGTAAAAACGGATCCCAAGCTCGGTGGCATTAGTCAAAACGTCACCAAGATTAGAAAGACCCAAAAAGGCGATTTGTTGCTACAGTTGAACAAAGGTAGCGCCAAAACCACGGAGGTGAGAAACATGGTAAGCGATTCTCTAGGGGACCATGTACCCGTGAAATCACTAACGGATAGACATATAATAGAAATCAAGGATATTGATGAAACTACCACTAAGAAGGACGTTGATGTAGCTTTAAAATCTTACTTTGGTGGCAGCGAAAATATTACCTGGGAAGTACTTTCACTGAGCATAGGGTAATACACAGATTGCTACTGTGAGAGCACCGAGAGATACAGCAAAAGCCTTACTAGAGAAGGCAAAAATCAGAATTGGCTGGGTAATATGTCGCTCAGAGAACAGAGAAGATCAATAAAATGCTTTAAATGCCTGGAATTTGGGCATTTCTCAAAGAACTGTAAAAACAGAATCGACCGTTCTAATTTGTGTCGTAGGTGTGGTGAAGAAGGCCAGAATGTATTTGCGAAGGTATTGTGGGCTTAAAGGCTAACAATATATATCTATATAGTGTGACGGAGGAAAATCGCTACACTCATTTTCCTCTCACACAAATCCTACTGGTATTATAGTACATAAATAGTTGATACTTGTTTATATATAGGTATATTATACAATTTCATCTCATGCTACAAACGTGTAATGATAGAATAAGCTGTATTAGTTGTTAAGTCACTCAATGTCCACGTCATCATACTCGGGTCAATATATGACAACTACCGATTCTAGGATCTACGTGGCAAATGCCTCCTTGTTCAATCGACAAAAGACGCTCGTCCTCTTGTGACGGTGAGCGGTGCAAGCGTGAACATCGATCCTGAGTTGACTGTGAGCTACGAAAGTGTGAACATCTCTTTGACGGTGAGGAGTACAAGCGTGAACAGTAGCTGTGAAAGCAAGAACGACAAACATACAAAGGGAAAAGAACCAGTTACAAACCCATAGGAAACAACCTATCAGACTTTATTCTAGCCCCAAGTTAAACTATCCGAGAGTCGATGGTGACAGTCCTCGACAGGAGCTGGATAAACTAGTATACACTTTGTCAAACAACAATGTAGTAATCGTAATTATCATACCTTGTAATGCATATACATATTTGTGTGAAAAAATCTCCAATAGCAATTTGTGAAACAATAACATCAAGTGATTTGCGATATAAAACAATTCAATGTTAAAAGTACCGCAAATCACAAAATGTAACTTTGCTTAAAATTGTGAAATACGCAATAAGTGTTCATAACGGTCAACCGAATGACTAAAAAAGAAAAGAAAACTGGAAGTTTACCGTTGTACATCTGAGTGACTTGAGTGAATTGCGTGATGCAATGACCTATCTTAGTTTTTAGTTTGAACAGAGTGTGCTAACAGATCGGTCAAAAGGAAAAAAAGACATTGCATAAAAAGAAAAAGAAAGTAAAATTGATCCGTGTTGTGTAAAAAAATTAAGAACTAAAGTTATTTATATTTAAACCAACCAAAACTGTGGAAAGGAACATAATGAGTTTCCGTAGATTATTGTATTGAAAAAAAAAAAAATAAATATAATGAAATAATACACAGCTCAATGTATAGAAACCTAAAAACAGTAAACAATATTACACTAGTGCGTAATTTATAAAATTAAAAAAAAAAGGAGTGCTAAGTGGAAAAAAAGTAACAGGTAATAGCAAGAATAGTACATGCTATATTTAGTTGAGTAAAGTTAACAACTGCATACTAGAACAATATAAACTGATCGTAGCATGTCAAAATTAACTACGTTACATTTTACTTTTGTACGATTACGTTCTTAAGAAAAATTAAATAGTTATTATATATACTTAGCTAACTAAAAGGGTGACAGTGCGATTTAGCTAAGCTAACCGCTAAGTTTGACTTATATCACGTCCTGTTTGCACCTTGTAAATATTTGGATGGTTCTTTTCATGATCGTGGTGGATTTGTGAAACAGGTTGATATGCCTAAGGATTCATTAGCCCCAAACATATCGGATGTACCGTATCGGACGTCGTATATGTCGTCTTTAAATTCGGATACTACGTCTATTCCTCTTGTGATTCCAACAATTGTTATTGATGATAACTTTCCCTCTACCTTTAATGCTATGTCTAAGACTGTTGAGGATATTCCCCAAATTAATGTTGATGTTGATTCCAACAGTAATTGTACGGATGCTGTTTATAATGCTGAGGTAGTGAATTTGGGCAATGTACAGAATGTTCCTTTAATGGAACCGTGTTCTAAGTCCGCTACTCCAGCTAGTATTTCTGATTGTAACAATGTGTGTGAATCTGTTCCTCCTAAAAATGTTTTAACTGTTGTACCAGCTCGCAAGGCAATTTTTATTTCTCGTCTTGCTGCTGATACAACGGTTGACATGATTATGGAGTACGTTAAGGCTAAAATTCCTAATGTGGATACAGCTAATATTGGCATCTTTAAATTTAATGTCCCCCAACAGCGCGACATTTCGTCTTTCAAATTGCAATTACCGGCTATTCTTTATAATTCGATGTCGAATAAAGCTTTTTGGCCTGAGGGGATTTTCATTAAGGACTTTGTTCCACGTAAAAGAGCTGTTGTGTCACTTAGTTCCAATCCGGTTGATAATGTTCCAAAAAACTAAACAGTGTCTTTACTGTACCAAAACGTGCGTGGGTTAAAAACTAAATTGTCGACTCCTTAACACTCTTAACTGTGACTACCACATTGTTGCTTTCACCGAAACCTGGCTTAAGCCAGGGATTCATGATTCTAAGTTCTTTAGCACTAGGTATCAGGTTTATGGGGAGGATAGGATTGGGAAAGTGGGCGGTGGTGTACTCATTGCTATTTCTAACTCCTTTTCTTCTCGTAAACTTGATTTTTCTATTCCTCTTGATATTGAATTTATTTGTGTTCAATTACGAGTCGATAATATTTTTGTTTATATTACTTGCTCGTACGTTCCTCCGTCATCTAATATTTAATATTGATATCTACTTAAAGCACTTTACCTTCATCTCTGATGTGTGTTCTCGATTAAGACCGAATGATTTAATCCTTGTATTAGGAGATTTCAACTTACCTAATGTAACGTGGACTTTTGATAAGGATTGTGGATATTTTTCACCCATTAGCTATCCCTCTTATTATGATGAAATTTTTGAGTTAATTTTTGATTTTAGCTTAATGCAATTAAATCATGTATTAAATTTTAATAGTTGGCTATTAGACTTGGTCTTTTCTACTACAACTAATCTAACTATTTTACGGGCATCTCCTCTTGTTACACCTGAAGATACCCATCATCCTTCTATTTCTATTTTGCTAAATGTATCTTTTGATGAGATAAATAATAATAATCGTTCAACCAATAATCGTTATCTTTTTCATAAAACTGATTACAACGTGTTATCTGACTGTTTGTCTAATGTGGTCTGGAAATTGAGTTATAAGAACATTGATATTTGTTTGTCCGTTATATATGATAAACTTTATTCTGCTATTTCCCTAAGTGTACCAGTAGGATTAAGTCATGGCACACAAAGTTGCCCTGCCTGGTTTTCGGATGAATTGAAATCTATCAGAAATAGAAGGAATAAGTTTTTTAAGCGTTATAAGAGAACTGGTCGCTCTGCGGATTATATCATTTACACCAAAGAAATGCGTAAATTTAATACTGTTAACAAGAATTGTTATGACGATTAAGTTCTGAAAATGAAAAACAGAATGTTAAATGATCCGAGGATGTTTTATGATTTTGTTAACTCCAAAAGAAGGGTTAAAGAATTTCCATCATTTATGTATTACAATAATATTGAATCTTCTAATCCCTTTGAAATATGCAATTTCTTTGCAGATTTTTTTGCTAATTGTTATAGTGATAAAATTATCGATACGGATGCTTATCCTTATTATCTTCAATCGTTTGATATCTTTCCCCAAGTACGTTTTTCGGAAACAGAAGTACTAAAAGCTCTTAGGTCCATAAAAAGATCTTATTACCCTGGACCCGATGGTTTACCGTCTTGTATTATCATCTATTGTGCCGATATATTAAGTGCACCATTAACAGCCATTTTTAACAATAATGGGTACTTTCCTAAAATTTGGAAGGAGTCATACATTATACCACTTTTTAAAACTGGTTCGCGAAATTTGATTAGTAATTATAGAGGTATCTCTAAACTTAGCGTTATCCCTAAACTATTTGAACGCTTATTAGTGAATAGACTTCAACCTTACATCTTTTCAATCTTATCGTCCGCTCAGCATGGTTTCACTAAAGGTAAATCTACAACAACTAACCTTCTTGAATTAGTATGTTGTATATTTCGTTCATTTTCTGAGAAAACTCAAACTGATGTGTTATACACTAATTTTTCTAAAGCTTTTGACAAGGTTTCGCATTCCCTTCTGTTATATAAGTTGAATCGTATAGGTCTTCCGCTTAATTTGGTGCATTGGGTTGGGTCTTATATCTCTGGGCGAACTCAACGTGTTCTTTATCAGGGTTACATGTCTTCTATTATTAATGTTTCATCCGGTGTACCGCAAGGCAGCCATTTGGGGCCCTTGTTGTTTATCCTATTTATTAATGATCTTTCGTCATGCATTGGGCATTCTAATATTTTAATGTTTGCCGATGATGTTAAAATTTTTCACTCATATCATTCCCTTGGTGGTAGTGCGTTGTTACAGTCAGATCTGGTGGAATTAGTAAAGTGGTGTAAATTTAATGGTATGATATTAAACTTAGATAAATGTAAGAAAATTACATTTTCAAGATATGCTCCATTAGTTGTTGATTACTTTATTGGCAGTCATAAGTTGGAAAATGTTTTATTCTTTAAGGATCTAGGCGTTATTTTTGATCCGAAACTTAACTTTAATATGAAAATTCGCTCTGTGGTTAATAAGTCCAAGTCTCTTTTAGGTTTTGTAAAGCGTTGGTCCAAAGAATTCTTGGATCCGTACGTGACCAAATCTCTCTATGTTGCATTGGTACGTCCGGTTTTTGAATATGCCGTTGTCGTTTGGTCACCTAACTATAATATGTATACGGATAGTATTGAATCCGTGCAAAAGTCTTTTTTACGATTTGCCTTAAGCGGTTTAGGTTGGGACCCCCAAAAGCCTTTACCACCCTATGAAAGTCGCTTAAAACTTATTAACATGACTTCGCTATCAAATAGACGTATTTGGTTAGGTGTCTCTTTTTTCATTAAGCTTTTGAATGGGGAAGTTAACTGTCCTGCTTTGTTGAATGACGTTTATATAAATGTGCCCAAAAGATGTAGTAGGCATTTTATTTTAATTAAACTGTCACAGTGTCGCACTAATTATGAGATGTTTCATCCATTAAGGGTTATATCCAGTTATTTTATTGAGTATTATTATTTATACGATGGATCACTCAAATCCATTGAGAGTATTAAAAGTTTAATAATAAATTAATAAGATGCCGGATTGCTCTCTCCCTTTTTTTTTTTTTACCTTATTTTGCAGTTTGTATGAAAGTTTAATATCTTATTTTATTTTATTTTTTTTTACATTTCATTGTATTATTAATTTGAATTGTATTAATATTGGTTAACTTTCTAGTTCTTAAGTATGCTAAATTTAATAAATAAGATTATAATTTGTTGCAGCTGCAGTCATTGTTGTTGTTGTTGTTGTTGCGGTTTGGAGACTGTTGCTGATTTTAGTTAAGCATATATAAAATAAAAAAATTTTCAATTTGTTATTTTTATAAGGAATTGGCTGTATATTTAGCTAAGTTTCGATAAATAAATAAATAATAAATAAATAAATAGTCTTATATTTTCCCCAAAATCACTCGTCACTATGGCACCTATCGAATTCCGCACGTCCTGGATCTACACCTTAAACAAGGAAAGATTGTCTAGTTATTTAATGGAGTTCGGGGTCGAGACCGAAGGGACCGTTGAAGAACTCCGTCAAAGATTCAAGCAACTCCTAAGTGAACCCCTTTCCACTAAAGCGGCCGAAAGGCTCTTGGTTATGCAAGAGACTCATGCAGGATCAAGAGCATCCTCATCAAGAGCCCCGTCGAGTAAAGGTGAGTCATCGGGCTCTGAGTCCGATGATGTGGGTTCGGTTAAACTAGTAGTACCCAAGGTAAAGAGATACCCTGTTACGCAAGACAAAATTCTTAATGCACAGCACTCTGTTATGAATAAACGTAACCTTATGGAAACAGTTCGGAAGTGGGGGATCACTTATGCTGGTGGCCCTGATCCTTTTCTGTTCATTGAACGTTTGGAAGAAATGGCCCTGACATATGAAATAGACGAAAACGACCTCCCCGCGGCTATGCCTCAATTTCTAAAAGATAAAGCGTTAACATGGTATCGTAATAACAACGCAAGGTGGGGTAAATGGAAGTCGTTTAAAACCGACTTGATAAAATTTTTCTTGCCTCCACGATATGTGGAAGGAATCGAGGATGAAGTCCGCGGTCGCAAACAGCGACCAAACGAACTTTTCAAGGATTTCGTCTTAGACATTCAGGCCAAAATGAGACACAAAACAATGACAGAAGAAGAAAAACTAAACCGTATTTTCCGTAATGCACGACCGGACTATTTACGGTATATCAAACGCAATGATTTTCATAATTTGGCAGAACTACTTGAACTGGCTGGTGATTTTGAATGTATACCACATTCATCCACCCGTACACCGCTAGTTACTAATCAACGAGCAACCCTACCTCGGGACACCCACAGATTAGCAAATGTCCAAGGTAATCGTGTCACTGACCTTAAAAATGCTTGTCACCGTTGCGCCGGATTAGGACATTTCTCGCGGGACTGTCGGAATCCTAAACAATTATTCTGCTGGGATTGTGGGCGTATGGGAGTACGCACTATTGATTGTTGTCGGCGTTCACAGCAGGGAAACGGCAACGGGGCCCGTGCTCAACGCGGGGCGGCCAGGTCCCAACGTCCAGCCCCTCCGTCTCAAGGACGATTCTAAGTTGCGATGACCATAGACTAACAGCCGACATTCGTATTAATAATCTCCCTATGACTGCTATTATAGACACCGGTACCAGTAGTTGCCTCTTAAGCCACTCCTTTGCTACTCGTCTCGATCGCCATGCAATTCGAGGAGGTTCTGTCTTTGAGATTTCGCTCGCTGGTGGTTCTAGGAGATGTATTAGACAGGCCATCGATTGTAATGTTAAACTTGGCAATATAAAGCGTAGGGTTGAATTTCGCATTATGCCTGGTACCGCAGTGGATGTAATATTAGGTCCTAGCTTTCTGAGAGCGTTCCAAGCTTCACTTACATGTGCTGGAGCCACTGTACAATTCCAGAGGCTCGACAACACCGTGGGCTTAATCATTCAGGAACCACGATCAGTCACAGGTAAGGCCATTCAACTGGCACAGTCTGGCGATACGACCGAGAACGTGGCACGACCTAACTCGACACTGGCGATACGACCGTGTGAACAGCAGATCGTGACACGGCCTAACTCGACACTGGCGATACGACCGTGTGAACAGGAAAACGTGGCACAGCCTAACTCGACACTGGCGGTACGACCGTGTAATGAACCCATAGTTTTTAACCCGAATATCCTGGAGACACGACCTGGTCCAAACGACACTGAGAAACTAAACGACACTCAGAAAACCATGATTTTGGAGAACGGTCTAACCAACCGTAAATCAAGATTAGCCCCAGGTAAAACAGTAAGAATATCACCAACTAATGGTAAACAGGTCTTGCTCGTGCAAGACCTGTTTACGTTTATCTGTGGGCACACACAACTTCCAGAAAGCTTCGTCTTCGTCGTGTGCGTAGGCATTCACATGTCGATAGAGTTATCCGCCCACCCAACTGTAGTCAGCGTACTTTTGTGCATTCGTCGCCATGTCCGTCACTCGCTTGCTGATCCATGGGCATGTAATGTCCGGAAGGTCCTTTGGTAAGGTCTTGGATGTAGGAAGATGACAGGTTTCGACGGGCTGTCGTGACAGAGCGTCGGCAACTACGTTTTGTCCACCGCGTCGATACTGCACGGTAAACTGATATTGTTGCAGCTCCAGCGCCCATCGAGCCAAGCGCCCAGAAGAATTATCAATGGAGTTTAGCCACTTTAAGGAAAGGTGGTCGGTAACCACTATGAAACGATATCCTTCAAGGTATGGCCTCATCTTCCGTACTCCCCAAATGACTGCAAGGCACTCTTTCTCGGTAGTGCTATAGTTTTTCTCCGCCTTGTTCAAATGCCTGCTTGCGTACGCGATCACGTGTTCACTTCCGTCGATATCTTGTGTTAGTACCACGCCTAGGCCAATATCACTCGCATCAGTTTGTAGTGTAAATGTTTTAGTAAAGTCAGGGCATGCTAATACTGGCGCCCCAGTTAACCTTGTTTTGAGGGCCTCGAACGCCTGCTGATGCTCGTCGCCCCATTTCCAGCGTTTGCCCTTCTTCAGCAAAGACGTCAGCGGCTGGGAAATTACGGCAAAGTCCAGCGCAAATCTCCGGTACCACGACGTTGTGCTTAAATAGCGTCTCAACTCTCGCACATTGCCTGGGGGTTTCATTTGGGCTATCGCCGCCACCTTTTCCGGATCAGTCTTGATGCCCTGGTCTGTCACAATATGGCCTAAATATTTTACCTGTCGTTTAAAGAACTCGCACTTGCTAGCGTTAATCTTCAGGTTCGCCGCGCGTAATCGTTGGAAGACTTCCCGAAGATTGGACATATGCTGCTGCAAGGATTTACCGATGACTATGATGTCGTCGAGGTACGCAAAAGCGTACGGTTCTAAATCTGGGCCAATCACCAAATCTAAAATTCTTTGGAATGTGGCAGGACCAGAATGTAAGCCAAATGGCATCACTTTCCACTGATACAACCCACGCCCAGATACAGTGAAAGCGGTGTACTTTTTGCTATCGTCCGCTATTGGTACCTGCCAATAGCTATTTTCGAGGTCAAGACTACTGATATACCTCGCCTCTCGTAAACGATCTAGGATGTGAGAGATGCGCGGTAGTGGGTACGCGTCCGGTTCGGAATGTTGGACTGCAGGAAAGTTCAATGCATCCTTTTTCCAGCAATTGGTCCACCTCTGCATTGATGATCGCTTGCATGGAGGGATTCCGTGTTTGATATCGGATCTTTATCGGATGGTCGTGTAACATGGGTATGTGATGTTCGCCAATATTAGTTTTACCCGACACATGCTGAAATTTCGCCAATTCTTGGTCGAGAAATGCCGTTATTATTCGGCGGCGGCGTTAACTTGATGTGCATCGGCGGTTGTGCCCGCTTGATTGATTTCGTCGCTTGTGCGGACTGGTTATGCGTCGTTGATTGAGCTCGTTGGTTGTTCTTAGATGGTTTCTCTGCATTGTTGTACTTCGGTGGTTGTACCGGGGTACTGTGCGTCGGTGTTGGTACTGACTGATTAATTGTCGATGTTGGTTAGGGCTGGTTATGTGTCAATGTCGGGGCTGTTGCTTTACTTTCTGAGTTATCTCGTGCCACGAGGCAACGTATAGTCGGGGTTTCACACAATTAGCAGGCGGCAGTAAATCTTGCGCAACTTATCGTGGCGTTAAAAGCCTGAAAGAATGTTAGACCTAATATCACTTCCTCCTTCATATTGGGCATTATTAGAAATCGTAACGTGCGCGTAAAATCGCCAAACTGGACCGGGCTGAACGCCGCTAAACTCACGGCCCGTGTAGAGTTGTCCGCAAGTGATACCTCCAAGCATACGCTTTCCCATGAGGTGGTACCATTCAAACGATTTGAAAATGCCTCGCTAATGAAACAGCTTGTCGCGCCGGTATCTGTGATGGCCGTAACCGCCTGCCAACCAACGAGGAGTGTAGCTACAAGTTTATCATTCTGGCAGGTAATTGGTGACGGAGACGGCTGCACGTGTTGTCGGGGACTTATAGTGTGGACCCGGTCGCCCCTTGTCGGACTCGGGCCCCTCTCGCGTTTCCCGACGGGTTATCTCGGCAACAGTCTATTGTTCGTACATCCAGACGGCCACATTTCCAACAGAAAAGCTTCACCGGTTTTCTGCAACCCCTCGCTATATGGCCAGATTCGCCGCAGCGGTGGCACGCGTTGCGTGGATCCGTAATGGCTGTGGCAGGGTGATTCATAATAAGATGTGTCTCACGTCGCTGCGGCGGTCGCGCAGTCTCGCTGGGAATACTCTCGTAGTCGCCGGCTAAATCCAATAGTTGGTTGAGATCGCGAAAATCTGAGCGTGGAATGTAAAGCAGGTACTCAGGACGGGCGTTATGGAAGATCCTCAGAAGCTTCTCATCTTCGGTCATGCATATATGTCGCATTTTATTTTGCAGCTCCAGTGCGTAATCCCTGAAGCACTCGTTGGGCCTCTGCCGCCTCGCGCGTATCTCGTCTTCAATGTTTTCCATGTGTCGAGGTAGCAGGAAAAATTTCAGTAAGTCGCGCTTGAACCATTTCCATGCCTCCAAGTGGGCGTTGTTGTTTCGGAACCAAGTAAGAGCTTGATCCCGAAGAAACTGTGGCATAGTACAAGGCAGACTATTCAAGTCAATCTCGTACGTCTCCGCCATCTCCTCAAGGCGTTCAGGAAATGAGAATGAGTCCCCTGTGCCATTGTAGGTGATTCCCCATTTCCATAACGTCCATGATGGCTCGTCTATCCATTTTATTCGTAGATGGTGGTAGCGCCTGCCGTTCGGGAACCTTGAGCGTAACGCCCATCGCACCCTCTTCGGCTTGGATTCTCTGTTTAGCAGTCAAGCTGTGCAGACATATTACGCATAACGAAAAATTATTTTCTTTGGTGAATAATAAAAAACTAACGGTGCAGAAATATTTTGCATAGTAGTTATTTTGTTCGTGTAAGCAACGGAACATAAGCTTACTTTTAGTAAAAGTAATACTTGTGACAAAGCAAATAAGGAATTTTCTTCTTTTTTGCTTACTGTTACATTGCGAAGGCGTTGTACCTGTGGCACAGCCTAGCTTGAACCTCGGTCAAGGCTAGTGGAAGTGCCGAATATTACTCCAACGATAATCCCTTGGCTGCGCTTTTGCTTCCTTAATGGGCCTGAAACGTACGCCGCCACAGACGGCAAGCAACCGGACAAATGAAACCCCGGTGGCGCAGGCTACGGCATGTGACAACCAAAACGGCGAGGAACATAAAGAGGCGGAAAGAAAGGATAAGAAGGAAACAGAAAATGATGGCGTACCTTTCTATATACTGGGTGCAGAAATTGCGAAACTAGTGGATATGCTTGAAGATGGAAAAAGGCGCACCATAAATTTACCTATGCGCGAAAGTATAGAAAAAATCAGAGCACTATACGAATTATCAGCAATAAACATGCATGATGACGAAGCCAAAACCGTTATCCGAAACAGTAGACATTCACAAACATCCCCATGGTTAAAGCAAGCGCCTAAAAAAAGACGAGACTTGAACCAGAACGAAGAGACTCCTAACCCTAAGCGTAAAGCGATTAAGGAGAATAAGGTTAATCAGGAGGCAGCGGCCAATACTGCGGATAAAGAGCCACCAGCAATTATGTCCGGCAAAGCTACGACGGTAAATAAGCGCAACAATAGGCCCAAATATGTAAAGCCAGAAGCCATAATAATAGGTAAAGCTGGGGAGATGTCATATAGTGACATTCTCAAAAAAGTCAAGCAAGACGACAGTATGCGCAAACTAAGCGAGGACATCGTAAAAATCCGTAAAACTAAGAACGGAGAAATGATGTTTGAACTAAAGAAAACGCGTGACGGCAACCCCACACAATATAAAGAGGATATTGTGAAACTGCTGGGAACACAGGCGAACGTAAAGCTCATCGGCAACGAGAAAACCGTGCTACTGAGAGACCTTGATGAAGTCACAAGCAAAGATGAAATAGTAGAGGCCATAAACTCTCTTTGGAAAGATGTAAAAATAGATATAACTGCAATAAAATCCATTAAGAAGGCATTTGCCGACACCCAAATGGCCATTCTTAGCTTACCCGGTAGGCTTGCGGCAGATTTATTACAAGTAGGCAAAATCAAAGTTGGATGGGTCGTCTGCAGAGTTCGGGAAATTTCAGCTCCGAGATGTTTCAAATGTTTGGAGTTTGGACATATATCCAAAGCCTGTAGGAGTAGTGTAGATAGGAGCAAGTGTTGCCTCAACTGCGGTAAACCGGGGCACATAGCCAAACAGTGTGGGAACAAGGCGGAGTGCGCAATATGTGCAAATAAAGGTTTAGGCTATGACCATCCTATAGGTGGTAGGCGGTGCCCAACCTATCTAGCAGCAAATTCGAAAAAAGCAGAATAAAGATATTGCAATTGAATCTAAACCACTGTGAAGCTGCACAAGACCTACTCAAACAAACTGTCTTGGAGCAAGGAGTTGATATGGTCCTGATATCAGAGCCTTACCGAAGTATAAATACTAGGGGATCCTGGATCTCGGACCCCACAAGCAAAGCGGCAATATGGATTTGTGGAAATCTTACAACTCAGGGTGTTCCCATAAAGGACAAGCAGTACTACGTGGTTGTGCAGGTAATGGGCATTTTTATCTTCAGCTGCTACCTACCACTCAGCCTAGATCTAGAACAGTTCGAACACATAATCGACATGATTGCAGAGGACATAAATACACATAAACCAGCCTTGATCGCGGGCGATTTTAATGCATGGGCCATGGAATGGGGCAGTAGATATACCAATAAGAGAGGCGAAACCATAGTAGAAGCCTTTTCTTCATTAGGCGTCACGTTACTAAACGACGGTATCAAAAACACATTCGAGAAGAATGGTGCAGGCTCGAAAATTGACATAACATTCGTCTCTGATTGCCTGGTGCGTTACTGTGACCGGCACGTTAGCGACATATATACTCAGAGTGACCACTATGCTATCATTACAAGGATATGCCGACATACTCAGCTGACAAGCACGCCTGGTAAGCACTGCGGTAGGGGATGGAAACTTCAAACTCTGGACCCGAATGTGTTCAAAGTTATGATTGCGGATGATGTAACACTACCATCAGAAGTGGAAGAACAAGCAAAAAATCTGGCGCAGCACGTTACTGCAGCGTGCGACGCTTCTATGGTCAGACGATCGAATCTCCCCAATCGTAAACCAGTATATTGGTGGAATAGCGAGATCGATAATGCGAGGCGACGTTGCTTAGCTGCCAGACGCAGAGCACAGCATTTTATTCACTCCACAGAATATGCAACCTATAGAAACAGATATACTGAAGCGCGTAAGCGGCTTAAGAAAGTAATAGCGGCCAGCAAGAGCAGATGCTTTAAAGAGCTTTGCAACCTAGCAGACTCTGATATCTGGGACGGAGCTTACAAAACCGTAATGGCCAAGGTCAAATGCTACAAAAGGAACGTACCCACAGACGCCGAATTCATGAAAAAGGTGGTTGAAACGTTTTTCCAAAAGCATGAGGCAATACCCGGTAGACTCCTTACGATATTGCCCGCCTGGTCTGACAGTACTGACTCTAATAGGGCACTTGGAGTACCCACGAGCACTTTTACATGGCGTATAACAACTAATGAGTTGCGAAGAGCAGTTACAAAGCTCGACAACAATAAAGCCCCTGGCCCTGACGGCATACCCAATGAGGCCGTTAAAATCACTGCAGAGCATAACCCCAACTTGTTTCTGCACGTATACAATAACTGCCTAAGCTGCGGTTTATTTCCAAGCATATGGAAAAGGCAAAGATTGGTCCTGCTCCCAAAGCCGAATAAACCTGAAGGAGAACCTGGGTCCTATCGTCCCCTATGCATGATAGACACACTTGGTAAGCTGCTTGAGAAAATTATATACGACAGACTTGTACATCACATTGAAAGTACGTGTGGCCTCTCTAATAACCAATATGGCTTCCGTAAAGGGCGATCCACAATCGATGCAATAATGCATGTTAAAAACGGAGCTAAAAAGTACTGTGCAATAGTAACGCTTGATGTAAAAAATGCATTCAACTCTGCTAGTTGGCCCCATATTATCGAGGCGCTGTGGAAAAAACACGTACCACTATATTTGGCGCACATCATAAGAAACTACCTGGCACAGCGGGTCCTGCTCTATGAATCTGACGCAGGCTTATGTAACTATAATATAACAGCGGGCGTCCCACAAGGCTCAATACTTGGACCCCTGCTTTGGAATACATTATACGATGAAGTCCTAAGGCTACCAGTGCCAACAGGAGTGAGTATCATTGGCTATGCTGACGATATAGCAATTACCATCGTTGCCAAGGAACTCGCAGATATACAATCCGATTGCAGAACTACTATAGGCTTACTCACAACCTGGCTTAAGGATCGTAAATTAGAGCTTGCGCCGCAAAAGACGGAGGCGATACTAGTCACTAGCCGAAAGAAGAGAGAAACCCTGCAGCTAGATATTGGCGGATATGAGATGACCACTATGGATGCAATCAAATACCTAGGAGTCACACTCGATGCAAGACTATCGTTTTTACCACACTTGAATACAGTGTGCGAAAAAGCATCCCGCATATAAACAGCACTCGCACGTATAATGGCAAACATTGGCGGCCCTAGCCAAATAAGAAGGTTACTATTGGCCAAATTGATTTTCTCAGTAGCTCTCTACGCCGCACCGATTTGGAGTAACCGTATTCAGAAGTATCCAAGCTATGCGAAAAGCCTGAATAAACTATGGCGTGCTACAGCCCTAAGAGTATGCTGTGGTTTTCGTACCATATCTCTAGACGCGGTACTTATATTGGCTGGCATAGCACCTCCAGACATAATGGCGCTACAGCACACTAGGATGCATGACAGAAGGAAGGAGTTGGGCAGAAAGCTTACGCTCGCCGAGAAAAACGCCATACTCCAGAGCAGCTATAATGAATGGCAAATGAAGTGGAATGCCTCCCCACGAGGCCGATGGACATACGAGCTCTTGCCCAGCATAGGATTATGGCTGAACAGGCAGCAAAGTTGCATGGACTACTACTCGACACAAATATTTAGTGGTCACGGATGCTTTCGGGCTTACTTATATCGCTTTAAGCATGATACGGAACCCTGGTGCCCAACGTGCAATAATGAGGAAGAAAACGCTGCACATGTACTCCTGAAATGCCCTAGATTCAGTGTCGAACGGCAATTGATTGAAGAAGTAACAGGTGAAGAAATCAGTCCAAACAGATTGTGCTGGTGCATGAGTAACTCCGCTGAGGTATTCCAATGCGTCAATAATGTCTGTGCGTCTGTTATGAGCCGCCTCAGAATGGAAGAGCGTGCCCGACAACGACATAGGACAGAGACCACATCACTGACGATTTGAGCTTAGGCTCAGACGGCTCTCCCGACGTAATACTTAACGGTGGTCCCGGGAGATGCACCGTCGGACGTTCGAGGAGGTTTTAGTGGGTGAAGGCCCCACACTGACCTGCGGCTTTCAATGCTTTCCTCCTCGTTAAAAAAAAAAAAAACCCTCTTCGGCTTCTTCGTAACCTGGGGAGGACTCCCGGCTGGAGGCCGCTCGCATAGACGGCAGCCTACCCGACGTCAGCTGACCCTGTATACTCAGTAGCCTGTCAATCACCGACTTATCGCCTGTATTCTGTATAAACGTCCTGAAACGCTGGCGCAATTCCTCCGCCATACCCTTTGATTCCAGTCCAAACTCGTCCAGGTATGCGACCAAAGTTTCCTTGTTGACCTGGCATACCCAGGATGTGCGTAGATCGGTATTAGACATTATTAATTTATTTTATTAATTTTTATACCCTCCACCTTAGGGAAGAGGGTATATTCACTTTGATCATCCGTTTACAACACAACGAAGGAAGCGTCGGAGACCCCACAAACCATATATATTCTTAATCAGCATGAAAAGAGAAATCGTTTGAGACATGTCCGTCCGTGTGTCCGTGTGTCCGTGTGTCCGTCTGTTGTTGGCACTCTCACGGTCGTAATTTTTGAGATATCAAATTGAAACTTTGCATACGTATTCTTAGTTCAATTTCGCTGTTCCGTATTGAAATTGGGCAAAATCGGTTAAGAGACACGCCCACAATAAACGAAAATCTCATCATACCTCGAAAAAATTGTATCTTTAAAAAATTATATATCGCACAATACTATGTCCATCAAGTTGAAATTTGGTATATATATAAAGGGTACCGTTATCCAACACTGTGCCAAAAATGGGCGTGATTGAATAACGCAAACGCCTATAATTAAAAAAAAAACACTATTTGCGTAGGTACATGAAATACATAAATATGGCAATACGAGCTAATTTTTTAGAGAATTACAAAAGGTGGAGGGTATTTAAGCTTCGGTCTTAACCGAACTTTTCTATCTTGTTTTTTTTTTACTCGATAATCGACAAGAAATAAATTTATTTTAATTGATAATACCAGCAGATTTCCAAAACAATTTTTTTTTTTTTTTATAATACTTGCAAACTCCCAAATAATACTCGAAAATCACCAAATAAATTTATTTAAATTGTTGATACTTGAAAATCCCCAAATAAATTTAGTTTATTTATTAATTGGGCAAGTTTGTTAATACGCCGCACAAAATTTTTTTTGGTTTGGTTTTACGTTATTGCACTTAGGCTATTTATAATTGTGGACATACGCTTGACGATGAAACAGCTATGCTTTCTGTTAAATCTCCTTGCCTACACACACACACACACGACAGTATAGCTGATGCACGCTTTGCTTGGTCTCTTTGCCACCGAGAATTTTATGTTAACATACGCACACACGCACGACAGTATATCTGATTCTCGCTTTGCTTGGTCTCTTTGCCACCGAGAATATTATGTTAACATACGCGCACACGCACGACAGTGTGGCGTGATGCTCTCTTTGCTTTACTTATCTTAATATCTTTCTCTTAATTTACTACGTTTTGCCTATGTGCACGCATGCACTTACAACAATAAGAGGTAATATTATTTTGAGATGTACAGATACACATATAGATGTGAACAGCTAGGTACGTGGCGTGATGTTCTTTCTCTCTATATTGTTGTTGTTTTGATTTTTGTATAACAATAAAAACGTGCACAGTTAAATGAAATTCCTGTGCTTCGAAGATCAACGCACTTATGATTAGCGGTAAAAGCAACGCTATAAATTAACGGTAGCAAATTCTTCACTTGGCAAAATTTTGCGTTTTAAGCACTTTTAAGAAACTTTAAATAAGCAACAACAAAACTACTACTATGACCACCGTCCCGTTGAAGATTTGTGGCGTACGCCAACCGTTTGAAACGCTATTGTCTGTCCGTTTATGGGGCTAACACCGTCCTTTAGTGAGATTAAAACCTAAATGCTTTAATTAAGGCTTTCGCCAACTCTTTGTAACCCCTTTGACCGTCACTTATGGGGCTTGCGCCATCCGCTACCCGTGTAAATTCCTAACTGAGTTTTCCGGGGCTTTCGCCAACCTTAGAAACTCCGTTGTCCGTTTTTTTTTTTTAATTTAACGCTGTCCTCTAGTAGTGTTCGTCACCACAAAAAAAAAAAGAAAAAGAACAACTTACTTGAATAAAAGAAATCACGATCTGTTAATTAAGAAACGTCCCTGCTCGGGCGCCAGAATATAAAGTGCCTTCTATATTCGCTCGGATAAAGCCGTCGGCTCCAAGGTTCATACACGATAAATATTTTTATACGTGTTTTATATTTCCCTTTAAAAATTCACTTTTATTTTCTTTTATTTGTATACACTGTAACTTAACTTATAAACTTGTAAACAGTTTTTTTTTATATTTAAGATTTATAACAAAAGAACTAAAGTACTGTTTACTGCGAGACTACTTAGGACAACACACACTTCGTCATTTGTACACAATATATTTCACTATATTGTTTATTGAAGTACTGGTTACTGCTTGACGATCACTTGACTACTGCTCACACTCGACTCGTTTTCACCACTCACAGTTGACGGACCTGTTTTCGACGAGTTGTCGTGGTGAAAACACTACAGCTATAGGGGGAAAAAGGCTGTGCATTTTTCTTCCTTACAGAGACAAGGCCAGATACAAAATCAGCGTTAAACCGGAAAGCCAAGTCAAGTTCCAAAACGAATGGTCCGAATGACCTAATCATATCGGAATTTTTGGAAGTTGAACTAGAAAAATTTCAAGAAGTCACTGGCCGGACACATATCGACGAACATTGAATCAAAATGATCGATGACCGTCCGATAAAAATTCGCTATCACACTCGTAACCCGACGATGCAGAATATTATCAACGCTGAAATCGACAAGCTGCTTGAGCAGGATTGTATAGAACCGTCGCATAGTCCCTACAGTTTCCCGATAACGCTGGTTAGGAAAAAGAATGGGTCTTGGAGACTGTGCGTAGACTATCGACAACTTAACAAGCTATCCGAGCTGGATGCGTATCCTCTCCCTCGTATAAACTATATATTAGATAGGCTTAAGGAAGCTAAATATATTAGCAGTATAGATTTGGAAAGTGGCTACTGGCAGGTGCCAATGGCGGTAGACAGTAGAAAATATACTGCGTTCACTGTTGCCGGCCGTGGACTTTAAAGTCATGCCTTTTAGTCTCCATTCGGCACCAGCCACATTCCCACGCGTTCTGGACACAGTTATCGGCCCCGACTTAGAACCCTTTGCATTTGCGTATTTCGACGATATAATTGTCATTGGTAGAACCCTGGGGGAACACATGGAAAAATTAAATGAAGTCTTTCGACGGCTACGTGCAGCCAATCTAAAAATAAATTCTGCCAAATGTGAATTTTTCAGGCAAGAGACTCGTTATCTTGGGCACATTGTCACGAGTGAGGGTATAAAAACCGATCCTGATAAAATCAGCGCTGTTACAAACATGCATCCTCCTCAAAACGTTACGGAGTTGCGTCGATTCTTAGGTACAACATCGTGGTACCGTCGCTTTGTGTCAGATTTCTCACAGATTTCCCAGCCCTTAACATCTCTATTTAAGAAAGGGGAGCATTGGAAATGGGGCGAAGAACAGCAATCCGCTTTTGAAACACTCAAAAAAAACTCACTGAAGCTCCCGTATTGATTTGCCCAGACTTTTCTCGCACGTTCACGCTTCAAACTGACGCTAGTGATATTGGGTTAGGTGCTGTTTTAACACAAGAAATTGATGGCACGGAAAGGGTTATTGCCTATGCTAGTCGCCTTCTAAACCGTGCGGAGCAGAATTACAGCACCACCGAAAATGAATGCTTAGCCATAGTGTGGGGAGTCAGGAAAATGCGGATGTACCCAAAAGGTTACAAATTCGTGGTTGTAACCGACCATCTTTCACTAATATGGCTCAATTCGTTGGACAACCCTTCTGGTAGGCTTGCCAGATGGGCATTGGAACTCCAACAATACCATTTCACGGTCGAGTATCGGAAAGGGAAGCAGAACGTTGTCGCTGATGCCCTGTCGCGTCAACCTTTAGAAACACATCAACTAGCTGCAGATGAGAGCAACAACGATGACACCATGGGCAATGAAGCCGAAACCACGTGTGCATGGATACGCAAACGCGTTCGTGAATTGAAAGCAAATCATAAAAAGTTCCCCGATTATTCTCTTGTTAATGGCCAGCTGTACCGTCATTTTACCACACAGGCACACGATGACGACGAGATCTCGTGGAAGCTTTACGTTCCGAAGAACCTTCGAAAACAGGTTATCAGCGAGAATCATGATCAACCAGCCGCCGGTCACTTAGGCATTAGAAAAATATTAGCCCAGATAGCCAACAGATATTATTGGCCAGGAATGTCCCGCGATGTAAAAAATTATGTCTTACGGTGTGAGTTATGTCAGCGGTATAAGATCGCGCAACGTCAACCGGCTGGCGATATGTTATCAAAAATCCCAGAAGAACCATGGGCCAGCATCTGTGCAGACTTTGTCGGACCTTTGCCTCGCTCACGCCATGGCAACACCACTTTGTTGGTAATGGTCGACAAATTTTCTAAATGGATTGAACTAACTCCCATGCGGAAAGCTACTGCAGATGGGCTTGTAAAAGCGTTTCGTGAGAAGATAGTGGCAAGATATGGCAATCCCAAAGTATTTATCTCCGACAATGGTACACAATTTTCTAGCAAAGTATTCACTAAATATCTGGAAACGGCTGGTGTTAAGCATCAATTTACCGCCCCTTACACACCACAGGAAAACCCAACAGAACGAGTCAATCGCACTCTAAAAACAATTGTTGCCCAATTCTCGTCTCATGACCATAAATCATGGGATGAGTTTCTGCCTGAAATCATGTTAGCGGTCAACACAAGTGTGACCGAATCCACTGGTTATTCTCCTGCCTATTTAACTCAGGCTCGTGAACCACGGCTTCCTAACTGTCTTTATGATAAAGTTACACTTGGTACCGTTACAAAAGGGGACAATATAACTCGCAAAGTGAAAAACTTACAAGAAGCTTGGCAACTAGTCCAGCAAAATCTTAGCAAGGCATCACAAGAACAGAGTAGACATTACAATTTACGCAGACGCTCACGGTATCCCAAAATAGGTGAAAAGGTACTAGCTAGAGAACACCCTCTATCTAAAGCAATCGACAGTTTCGCAGCTAAACTCGCTCCTATGTTTAATGGCCCATATACTGTTGTGAGTTTGCCGTCCAAAGTTATTGCACGTATCGAGGGTTTCGGCCAACAGAAAACTAGTCATATCCGCGACTTAAAGCCCTATAAGACGCTGGAGAGGACTAAACTTCATTAAAAACTAAACCTTACAACGACAGGGCCACGAAACTTTTCTAACCAACTTATTTTGCTTACTTCTAGAGATTTTTGAAACATGGATCAAGGCCAGGCTGCAGGCAGCAATGGAAACAACGAGGATACACTAATTTCCATCTCTTCCAATGACAGTCAGATGGACGAACAAGTAATCGATGACGTGTCTCTGGGTGATGACGAATTTGATGGAGTCTCACCACCAGGATCTGCAGAATTCGCATCTTTCGATATGCTGTCACCCACTGCTTTATCCAGTCCTAGCTATGAAGTTCCATGGGTAAATCAACATTTTTATGAACCTGTTACGCCGCCGCCTCAGAGTAATGCGGAATTCGATTCCGGGATGCCGTGTTTGCCCCCATGGTACCAAAATGACAACTATGCATAGCTCTGACATCAAGTTCGAGCACAGGCACACGGGTAAAGGATGTTATAATCCCTCAAGGTTGGCATGCCTATGGGATACTTTCATTAGCGTTATCGCAGCTTATACCGCTAATTGAAGCAACAATTCCAAGGATGCCAAAAGGGTTTCATTTTAAACATATTTACTGCTTGAAGGAAGGACGGTTCCGAGTATCTTTAGCACGGAATGGGAAAATTTTTATTTATGTACCACGTCCACAAACAGAATTATATACTAATCCTTTACATCTGAATGTTGAGACTAACACCACCAAGTAAACCACGTAATTTCAACGACACGATCACCTTAAGATTTCCCTACACGTTTTCTGAGGAGGAGAAGGAGTAGCGTGTTAACCGAAAACACCAACCTGACTGGCACAAATTGTATTTTCATATATATACGCTATACAAATAATTACTACTGTGAATTATATTCTACTGAACTCTTATTGTTTTCCCACACCAACACGATGGTTATAACTTTATTTTCATATATACACGTTATATAAATGATTACTGCTGTGAATTATATTCTAAGGAATTGAAAATCAAGTTAGGTTAAGTTACATAGAAAGAAAATGTGTTAGATTATGCTAAGTTGATTTACTATAATATAATAAGTGAATTACATGAATCATATTGAACATTGTAAATTAGTCATAATTTGTTTCCATACACGTTTTCTGAGGAGGGGAGATACGGAGGAGGATGACGGAGGATGACGGAGGAAATTCCTCTGACACAAATCCTACTGGTATTATAGTACATAAATAGTTGATATTTGTTTACATATAGGTATATTATACAATTTCATCGCATGCTACAAACGTGTAATGATAGAATAAGCTGTATTAGTTGTTAAGTTATTTAATCTGGCCACTCCACTCAATGTCTACGTCATCATACTCGGGTCAATATACGACAACTACCGATTCTAGGATCTACGTTGCAAATGCCTTCTTGTTTAATCGACAAAAGACGCTCGTCCTCTTGTGACGGTGAGCGGTGCAAGCGTGAAAATCAATCCTGAGTTGACTGTGAGCTACGAAAGTGTGAACTTCGATAAACATCGATTCTCTCTTTGACGGTGAGGAGTTCAAGCGTGAATATAGAGCTCTTAGCCAGTAGCTGTGAAAGCAAGAACGACTAACATACAAAGGGAAAAGGACCAGTTACAAACCCAAAGGAAACAACACTGATATGGTGATAAGTACCTATCAGACTTTATTCTAGCCCCAAGTTAAACTATCCGAGATTCGATGGTGACAGTCCTCGACAGGAGCTGGATAAACTAGTATACACTTTGTCAAACAACAATGTTCCTTACGGTCGACGGTGACAAACCTCGACAAAGAGCTGGTTAAGTTATTACATCCTTTGATAAACTACGCGTTTCTTACGGTCGACGGTGGCAGTCCTCGACAGGAGCTGGTTAGCTATATTATATTCGATGGTGACAAGTACCTCGAAGGCCAGTGAGGAGTGGAGGGCTGGATAAAATATAGTCGATGCACCAACTTAGTAACTAAGCTAGGGTTAAGAATTTATTGAAGAAATAAAGGAAAGGAGCGTTCCCCATTATAAATAAATGTGCGAGTCACCCTGAAAACCGACGACTTCAACCCAGGCCAAGAAAATTTCGTTACAATAGTTGTTACCTTCCCCCTAGACCAACATTGGTACAGTTTTAGTCTGCCATTTCCACACTCATAACACACGCGAGTGGTAAAAACCGAGTACTTATAGCTGGGGACTTTAATGCCTGGGCCACAGAATGGAGCTCCATAAGGACAAATGACAGAGGGCGAGTCTTACTCGAGTCCATGATCCAGCTGGACGTAGTACTGCTCAATTAGTGGAACCGTGCAACCTTTGAGAGGAATGGTCGCAGCTCTATCATTGATATAACATTTATGAGTAGTGTACTAGCCACAAGCTCGCGTTGGCAACTCTCCGACGGATTCACATACAGTAATCACAAGGCGCTTATTATTGATCTGCAGACAGCATCTACAGGTAACCACCAAATACAGAGAGATAGCTGGCCGGCATGTAAAATAACTACCTTCGATGAAGCAGCCTTTACAGTATTTTTTAGCAATGTGTGTGTACAAGGAGATGTCGAAGAGATGGCGAAGCAATTGTCGAACCATCTAACGAGTGCGTGTGATGTTGCATTGTGTAGGAAAAGGCAATGTAATAAGCGCAAACCGGTTTACTGGTGGAATGAGGAGATAGCTCAACTCTGCGCCGATTGTAACCATGCCAGGAGGCTGTACACGCGAACAAGGGGCCAAAGTATAAATGATATGCACCGGACAACCCTTAAAAGAAAAAAGAAACTTTTAAAATTCGCTATACGTAGGAGCAAACGCAGTTGCTTCAACCATCTCCTGGAAGAGCTAGACCAAAACCCATGGGGCACAGGTTACAAGTTAGTATTAAAAAAACTAAAGTGTCTTTCTGAGATGCCACCAACAGATCCGGAAATATTGGGAAGTATAGTCCTAAATCTATTTCCACGGCAGGACGTTACTCGTGGCGAGCCTGTTGACTCAGCAAATACTGTTGACCCGCAGGACATCACAGAGAGCGAAATACTGGCTGCTGTTAAGTCTTTCAGTAATACAAAAGCGCCGGGGCCTGATGGTATACCAAACAGTGTCCTAAAAGTGGCGGTAAAGACAAAACCTGATTTGTTTATTAGGGTTTTTAACAGCTGTCTCCAAGAAGAAATATTTCCAACTATTTGGAAAATACAAAAACTGGTGTTGATCCCCAAAAGGGTCAACCCGGGAAATGGCTGGCTACCGCCTTATCTGTATGATTGACTCAGTAGGCAAATTGCTCGAAAAGCTGATCAAAAACAGGTTATCAGCGGAAATAGAAGCGTTAGGAGGCATCTCCGATAACCAGTTTGGTTTTAGAACGGGAAAATCTACTGCCGATGCAATCGGCACCGTGATTAAATTGGCTGCCAACGCCATTGAAGGTAGAAGGTGGAAACACGGGCAAAAGAAATACTGTCTGGTAGTTACATTAGATATCAAGAATGCATTCAACATGGCGCGATGGGATATGATAGTAGAGGCCCTACGGAGAATAAATGTACCTTTTTATTTGTTAAAAATAGTTGCTAGCTACCTAAGCCACAGACTTCTAGTGTATGGCACCATAGAAGGTAAACGAACCTACCAAGTCACAGGAGGAGTCCCACAAGGCTCTGTTCTAGGGCCATTGCTATGGAATGTCATGTATGATGGTATTCTCCGCCTCAACGTCCCAGAAACTCCTAGAATAATAGGCTTTGCGGACGACGTAGCAATAGCCATTGTAGCCAAACACATTAGTGAAATCGAAGGAGTGGCGAATATTTATAGCTATTACCATGGTGCAGAGGTGGCTTGAAACGATGGGTCTTAGCCTGGCAAATCATAAGACTGAGGCCGTTCTGATATCCACCCGCAAGCGTGTTGAGCAGGCCACAATAATGGTGGGTGATCAAGTTATAAAGTCGAGAAGACATCTACGATATCTAGGTGTGACGCTCGACGACAGGCTGTTGTTTAGATACCACCTGGACTATATAAAGATTAAGGCAGGAAAGGTGTGTGCTTTGCTAGCTCGTATCCTACCAAACACCAAAGGGCCCAAGCAACCCCAAAGGCGGATCCTTATGGAGGTGGTCAAAAGTTCAATTTTATACGCTGCTAGTATTTGGGCTGGTGCTATGAGGTTCAAAACGTACCGGAAGATGATTGAGCCAATTTACAGATTAGCAGCACTTCGGGTATGCTGCAGCTTCTGGACAGTATCGCATGATGCAGCATGTGTCATTGCTGGGATGATCCTAATCGATCTACTAATAAAGAAAGAGAAACTAGTTGACTCCGCTCCCTCAAACCGGAAAGGGACCCGAACCATAGCCAGACAGGTAAGCCTGTTGGAATGGCAACTACGATGGACATCGTCAACAAAAGGTCGATGGACGCATACAATCATTCCACGGCTCGAACCCTGGCTAAACAGGAGGTACGGCGAGGTAAATTTCTACCTCACACAAATGTTTAGCGGGCATGGTTGCTTCAAAGCGTATCTCCACCGCTTTGGGCATGAGGATGACCCTTATTGTCCGTCATGTGAAGGACATTTAGAAAATGCCGAACAAGTGTTCTTCACATGCCCACGGTTTCACATTCCACGGCTTGGAGCGTAGAACAGCAGGCACTAACTAACAGTTCCATAACGGTAGCCAATATAAGTGAAGTAATGCTTGCATCCCCGGAAAACTGGGACATCGTAAGCCGTTGGATAACCTTCGTCATGGGTAGGCTTAGAATGCTAGAAAGAGAGAGGTGTGCAAACCGCACTCCAAACATGGTGTAGCGCTCAGTGAGCCATTCATGCCCTGCGAAGTAATACTGACTGGTGGTTCCGCAGGGCAATGGATTTGTGGAGGGGTTTTGGTGGGTATGTCGCCATATGGTGATGACTCCCACATAACCATGTTCAGCATTGGTACCCATAAAGGGTTTTCTCTTCCGTCTTCGTAGGAAAAAAAAAAAACCTTTTTATTCTTAAGTTG
Source organism: Ornithomya fringillina (assembly GCA_963978525.1). Lineage (NCBI taxonomy): Eukaryota > Metazoa > Arthropoda > Insecta > Diptera > Hippoboscidae > Ornithomya > Ornithomya fringillina. The sequence continues at coordinate 15,104,503 of OZ021690.1, read as the reverse complement.
AATTTTATTTGAATGTAAATTGGACGTATGATTGACTCATCTATATAAAAATCAATTTCACTGTTCAAAAGGTTTCTATTTGACGGGGGAAAATGGTTTAAAATTTTGTTATCAAGATCATTTTTGAAATTCCTCCAATTTGTGTTTTTAAAAGATGTAAACACAGGTGGAATTCTTAATAAAAATTCTAAATTTAAAAAATTAATTTTGAGTATTAGTGGAATGTGATCCGAAAAAGTAGGAAGCGAAGTTAATTTGGAAATTTCTGTTAAAAGTGTTAATCACACTAGATGAAATAAAAATATGATCTAGAAAAGATGTACCATTAGGAAATGAAGGAAGCGAGTCAGTAATTCTTATAAAGTCATCGTGGTATAGTTGAAGCCAAGAATGAAAATTATTTCCGTTTGTATTATTAAAATTATCTCCCCAAGAGATGTGCTTTGAGTTAAAGTAACCTCCAATAAAAGAGCCATCATAATTTCGCGAGAGATTTTGAATTAAATTTAAACCATTTGTAAAAAAAGATGGGTTAAAATTACAGGGAATATAAATAGAGCCAAAAAGGAATTTTTTAGGGCAATTGTCAACTATTATATTAATTTCAATAAAAATATTAGGAAAAGGCAAGAAATCTGTATTAATTCTCGAAAAAGAATACAAATTTTTCAAAACAATAGCAACACCTAGTGAACTAAAGTCGCGAACAAAGGTATAATTTTCAAATGAAATTTTTGTATTTTTCCGTATATGCGTTTCTCGTACAAATGCAATATCGATTTTATTGACCTTTAAAAGGTTCAATAAATCTAATCTGCGATTGTAATCCACTAAGGAACGAACATTAAAAGTTAATAAATTAATAGAATTATGGACCATAAGTTTTCCGGACTTCATTTAACAGAGAGAGACATTCCTCTTTAGCTGTGTCTTTTGATAATCTTTCAAAATTTAATAAAAATTGTTTGATTCTATCTTTTAGAGAAATCGGTTCTCGATTACATAAAATAGCAGCAATTTTTAAAAACTCTTCAACCAAAGGAGGTTTTGAGTTGCCACCAGTACTATCACGACCTTTGAAAAGGCTTGCAAAGGATTTATTAGGAGAAACAAAGTTAGAATTGACAATTGCTTTAGAAACGTTATTAGAAACTAAGGAATTTTTAATATTATTAACTTTAACAAGGTTTTGTTTGCGTGCTATAAAATTTTTATAAGCGGGACATCCTCTCCAACTTGCAGAATGACCACTTTGTTTACAATTAATACAAAAAGGTTTAACGTTACTATCTGCGTTAAGTTCACAATCTCCAGGTGCGCGGGATTTACTGTATTTAACGCAAGATAATGGACGATTACAATTTTTAGAAAAATGTCCCTATTTTTGACAACGTCAACACTGAATTTCTTTAAAGTTTCCTTTGCGTAGTTCCCAAACAACAACTTGATTGAGAATATATTTAATATTCATGATGTCAAAAATGATGGCTTAAGAGTTACCAAAAAGAGGTGCGACTCTAAATTGTTCTTCTTTGCATATGCAGTCTTAAATTAGCTAAAATTTTCAATAACCTCAGGCAAACTACTCTCTATTTCGTGAATTTTATTTTCATTTTGACTATATTTGAAAGCTGTAATGAAATGAAATGTTAGAAATTGTGAAAAATTAATTAATATAATATTGTTAGTGTGAATTATTGATATAAAACCAATTGCGCATAAAATCGCAACGGTGGATTTGGCTCAGCTGGTACAGATCTGCTGATGAGAACTCGATGAGGGCGAGTTCGAAACTAGTCCAGATTCTACCCTTCCAGCCGCCAAGTATTAATTTTTCACAATTTCTAACATTTCATTTCATTACAGCTTTCAAATATAGTCAAAATGAAAATAAAATTCATAACATATCTATATACACCAACAACTTATTAACATACTCTCTATTTCTTTTCTTATTTCTTTCAAATCACATTTCCAGAAAAGCCCTCTTAAAATAACGCTTCTACGTCTAAGCTTTTTTGGTGTATATGAATATGATTCAATTTCTTTTTGACGAAGTAATTGCATCATTTCACAATGAGTAGAATAGTCACGCAAATACAGTTTACTTTTGCGACGACTTTTATTAAAAATTTTAAAGTCAATATTCTTTTTCTTTAATTCGTCTATTATATTTTTGACATTAACATTAAACAAGAAAATAGGAGGACAAAACTTATTTAAACTTTTACATTCCTTTTCATCTACCACCTTATTTTCAATATCTTTATCAATATTATCCCTTTCTGTATCAATGAGTAATTCCCCTAAAATAGCAAATATTTTGTTGGTAGTAGGTGAAAGAACTAGCTTTTTATTTCCATTAACATAACTTAAAGAAATCTCCATCTCTGCATCGGTTCTAGGCCGTTTACAAGGAATTCTATTCTCAGAAAGTGACTCACCAACATCCATTACGGAAACCAAATTATCAGCTTGAGAGCTGGAAGGCATATCCACCACATTGGTCTCTTGAGCGCTTTTATTTTTATCAGAAATTGCCTTCAAAATATATCCTAAGCTGCTTTTTAATTTGTCCGATTTATCGGGAGGTAATTTATTTAGAAGATTTCCCGGAGAGACTTTTCTGGGATTCTTCGATTTTCAACTTATATTCATAGATTTGATGAATATAGAAATATGATAGAGTTTATATATTGTTTAAATTTAAAAATATCTTGAAGAAAATTTTTGATTTTTAAATTTTTAATTTTTAAAATTTTTATCCAATTCAAATAAGTTTCTTAGCCAATAAATTCTTAATTGTTTCTTACTTACCCATTTTTGTGCTGTACGTAAATGCTTTTTAATTCAATTTGGTTTTGAGTTCTTAGTTGAATTTTCTTATTATCATCACTTGACAAATTGATTAAAAGTTTTTAACTTTGTCCTGACTCTCAACTTTAGTTCTTTTTGTCTATTCTAAACTTTTTATACACATTTCTTTACTCTATCGTCATTTTTTCTTTGTTTTTTTTTTATGGTAATTATTATAATTTATTATCTGACCTTTGGTGTACTATTTCTGTAATTTTTTTATTTTTATTTTATTTCTGTAAAATGGTAAAAGGGTTTGGGTATATTAGTTAGCAGTTTTGCTGTTCAGTTCGAAACACCTAGAACGAGATGTCAAAGATTCTGCAAAGTTTATATATTCTTAATAAAAAGTGCATTTAAACATGTCCGCCCGGGTATCAACGAGTCTATTTGTTCTTGGCAGTGTCGGTACATATGTACATTCTACTTTTATCAAAAATTTCGCTATTTATAATTACCCCGTCCTTAGGTGTGCCAAAAAGTGGTATAGTCTGATAACACACGACGCACAATACTCAATAAAGCTTATAAAACGTAGACAAAACTGGCACGCCCATAATGGCGTTTTAAATCTTGCATACTGAGCTTTCACATATTCGTCAGTAAATTCCGATTTCAAAGAAAAACGAAGTTAGCATTTTATTTGTACATTCTAACGGTATATGAATGATAGAAATTGGACGAGCTTTTCGGAAGGTACATTAAAGAAAAGATGGTATCATTTAGAATAATCTCACATGGCGTACTTAATATGAATGAAGCACACATTTACGCATGTTTGCTTTTGTCCAAATTTGCATACTTTTTTAAAACTTCGAATCAATCCTTAACTACTAAGCCAAACGTCCTGAAACTACCAGCACTTGGTGTTATTTCTTTATTACGGGTAAACCATAAGAGATACAAAAAAAAAAACTTTAATTAATCGCGCCCATCTAAAGTGGACTTATTATGGATGTTAGTATGTTTAGGGGTTTACTTAGAATATTTGGCGTACGTGACCCTGTATAAATATAAAATTAAACCACAAACTTAAGCGTGATCGGTAATTACATTTTACTTGATGATGGGTATTCTAGATTTGGCATACGCTTAATATAGATCCGCTTTACTCGTTTGTTAAATCAGCTGTGCACCGTTAAATAAAAATCAATGCTAAAAGAATAAATTATTATTCTTTCTACGCGGTAGAAAAAGAAATTTAAAATTAAAATGAAACTTTCTAGCTAAACTATCAATAAATTAACTTGTTAGTAAAATAGATACGAAAACATTAGGCCAATAAGGCAACTACAGTATTTAATATTGGATCGTTACTTTTCATTCATGCTGTCCGGCTGTAGGTGTCCAACATTTTAAAACAGAAATTGTAATTTATATTTTTGTCAACAAGCAACAATTTTTTCAACCTTTATCTAAATATTTTTATTTTAATACTACGTTGTCGCAGCTTCGCCCTTTTTATGTCCGAGTAAACATTAAGTTATTTTTATTATTATTACAACAAAGTTATTTTCCAATTTTGAACTCAAATTGTTCAGTGGCTTTCGTAGTAACTTACTACATACAACTGCCATTTCATTTTTATTTATACATACAACTTCTAATTTATATATGATATAAGATTTCTACTACTCAATGACGTTATTTATAATCTTAGACAGGCAGAATGCACTGTGACTGTGTGCTTGGACACTGAAAAGACGTTGGACCATACATGTCATAATGGTATTATATTTTAATTGTTTCGATATCCTTGCTCTTACAAATTACTTTCATAACAGAACATGTTTTAAATAATGATGATGTAGCCGTTCGGCTTGTAATGTTATAAAACGAAAAGAAATGGAGAAAATGGTTGCTTTGAAACCATTTCCTAAAAAGAAAAATTTATATTTTATATACCTACCCTAATGATCAATAGTCAGATTATAGTATTTTGTAATTGTGGTTCAACATGAAACAAGCCTTGAGCTTGTGAGAAGGGAGGTTCAAGTAATAGAATAAAGATGAAGAAAAAAATACTAAATAAATGTTAAGCATTTATTATTAAAACCAAACCATAGTCAACCTTTAATAACGCAAACGGCTCTTTTGTGAAAAAGTTGACCCGCTTTGTATATTATGAACATTATTAAATATTTAGTAAAACCTACAAAAAGGATACAGCAACTGGGGAGAAGGTTAGATCTTGAAATATTTGATCTTTACTAAGCACACAACGTATAGCAGTAGAGTACTAAATCAACTAAGCTATAATTAGAGAGTTATTACCACCACGAAAGTGAAGACAAAGTAAAGAGAACAAGTACATAAACTAAACTTGTGGTTTAGACCAAATCTTAAATACCCTCCACATCTACAATAGTGGGCGTAATTTTTGTGGCAGATATATAGATTTTTGTCAATTGTGTGCCTTTTGTCCGATCACACTCATTTTTAGCACATCGATGAAGGAGATAACTATAAATATGTGTACCAAATTTAAAGTTCATGTGTGAATATTTGTGGCAGATACAAAGGTTTTTGTTGATTGTGAGCGTGTCTGTTTTCCGTCCACGCCCATTTTCGGCACAACGATGAAGGGAACATTTGTTGATATACATTCTAGATTTTAGGTACATAACTCAATTTTTGTGGCAAATAAATAGTTTTATGTTGATTGTGGGCGTAGATCTTGACCGATTTTTCCCATTTTAAAGTGCAAAAAATAAAAGCATCTATACAAAATTTCAACTCTATATCTCAAAATTTACGACCGTGGAAATGTGAAAAACATAGGGACATGTCTAAATCGACTCAGTTTTTGATGTCGATCAAGAATATATATACTTTGTAGGGTCTCTGACGCCTCCTTCTGGGTATTGAAAATGGAAGAAAACACTTAGTACACCCTCATCACTTAGGTAGAGGGTACAAAAAGAAAAAATTAAACAAGAAAAGGACCTCTGACAACAATACCTGTTGTTTATATTTGGCATACACTCAGGCGTTACTAAATTAAGCAAACATGAAATTTTCAAGTAAATCAGACACGTTAGCATAAAAGGTAAGTTAAGATAGAGTACACTTATTTATGAGACCTACACAATTGTTCACTTTCTGCAGCATTAAAATTTCTTTGCAATTAAACTAAAAAGTAGAAAAGATATGGCAACAGAGCCATCTACCTTGTACTTCAACAAAACCTACCTCATAAAGTTTTTCAACATTTAGTCGTATTCTGCAGCGGCAGCGGCCGGCAGTGCTACCATTTTTCTAAAGTATACAGAAAAGCTATCACTTTGTTTTTACATTAGCATAATTAAAACAGTCAAAAGCATCCAACAACACTTTGTATCTTCACCAAAGGAGGTATTAATGAGTACAGAATTATGTGGAGCACAAAAAGGCAAACACCAACATTTTTAACAAACAATCTTTATCTTTTTAATGCACTCGCACCAAGACTTATTTTTACATATATAATAAATCCTTAAAATCACATATAATGGTATTGTTGATACGAAGAGAAGGTTAGAATATAAAAAACATTTGAACACATAAAGGCCTTAAAGTGACTAATAGATAAATATTAAAGGTGACAATCTGTTGCAAATTTCACTTTTGTTCAGCTAAGACTTAATTTTGAATATACTGATAATCAACAAAAACAGAGTTTACTCCTCGTTCGCCTAGTTCTACAATTCATTGACAAAGTATTGCAATACCATCTTACTATTTATTCCCCTATTCAAGTAAACGCTGACGACCGCATAGGTGGCTTAAGAAGAAAAATTAAATATGAGGCATCACTTCGAAAATGTTTTATACCTTAAGGTAAAGTCGGATTTGTAAAATACTCCTTGACTGCTGATTTGAAACAGAGAAGAACTCTCTTAGTGATTTTCACCTAACAATAGAACAATAATGAGTTACCAAAATTGATATTACCTAGAGCAACAGTTGCGTAGAAAAGCCTTCTATTACGAACTACCACGGACAGGATCCCGAATGTCTATGAATGAATTTTTGATCAGCACAAAAATCAATCTATCACTTGGTCTCTCTGATGTAGAGTTCTAACTTTCCAAATTGAAATATAACAAAGAAGTTAATGCATACACCTGTCACGATCGAATAATTCGCTCTAAACCAAACCTGGGCTCTTTACTTATTTTAAAGCTAAAATGTTTGTTCGAATTATAGAAAAGTTACACAGACAAGCATAAAATATTGATCTTTTTTAATCTCATACATGTGTACATGTGTAAAAATAATTCTGGTAGAAGGCGGCCTTTCGTTGCCATACACTCACTAGTAAGAATAATAATAAAAGAATAGAAAAATTACCATAAATTATCCGTGAGCTCTACACTTTTACACACTCAACTATAATATGTGTAAATCCCACAACAAATAAGGGCTACTCATAAATACAAACCCTACTGCAATGTACATATACACCGTATGCATATAGAGAAGAGCGCACACCGGGTCCTCTATAATGTTTTACGGGTGGTCTAAGGGGCGGCACACATGAAAGTAAAATGAAACGAAATAATTGCCGTGTATTGTGTTGTGTTTTATTGTATTGTAATTTTTGTTTAAATCAGGTGAACGAAATTTCTATTTCTAATTCTTCTTGATTTTCCTTTCCAGCAAAAACACACAAACTGCGAAACTTTCCCCAACAAATATATTTATGGTTGTACAAGGTTCGGGGTGTACTTGTACAAGTGCACACAGCATAAACAATTTCAACAACAATTGCCACGATTTTTACTTATTTTACTATTTAAGAAAACGTACAACTTCGCACGGTAAATATTTGTTTTATGTTTTTTGCAATTTTTTTAGTACCCAGTAAGTATATGTTAACATAAAAGAACAATGGTTTGTGTACATTTTCAACATAACCTCTGCTTAACCCAGTTTTACATTTTCCAGCATGCCTTTGTGGTGACCAATTGCTCCACTACTAGCAGGCCCGTTATGACATTTTCTGTGGTACTCTATGCTATACCTCTATTGCATTCAACTACTCGCACACAACTACGAACTTTATACTGTACGGTATGCGTATGTAAATGCCGATTCTGCTTTCAATGGTATACATGTGTATGGTGAAGTGCATACGTATACTGTAGAGTAGATTTTATGATTTTAATTTGACTAAAATAGAAGCGTGTAAAATTTAAATAACTTTACTCCTCCTTAAAACCAGCCTCTTTTTGTGCATAATATTCCCAACCTAGGGGTAGGATATCGTTTAATATAACACTGTACTACAGGTTATGCGAAGAATTGCATAATTTTATGCAATAGGAGAAAATATGCGACAAGTAAACCATTTAAGTTTACAATTTAATATTATTGCACGAGATGTTCTTTCAGAATGAATGTAATCATTTTTGTGGGCTTATATAATATATATGTATATAGCACTAAGTTTGGCTGAGGAATTGCTATTGTTAAATTGGGTACACTTATTGTTCTTAATTTCATTTACGTTATATTTAATGAAGTTAAGTGAGGTAAGGTCATAAAAGCATCTTAATTTGAAATTTAATTTTTGAATTTAATTTCTGTGGTAAAGTTTCGATTTGACTTTTTGGGGAAAGACATCACTGAAAGTGGCCTCAACAAATCCTTAGTTCACGACCTGAACAAATCAACTTAAAGCCTATATTATGGAACTATGTATAATCAAATAGAGTATTTTCACTTATTTTGAGTTGCAATTGGCCTTTTTTAATTGTAATTGTGGAGATACATTATGTCCATATGTGAACATTAATTTAGTTCGTTGAAAGTAGACTTAGGCTGCTTTCAAAATAGTCCCAATATAGTTTCAATATATTATATCATTAAAAGTTTTCTCTTATTTAATAACTGTTTATTTTGTTTAAAACTCCGCAATAAGTTATATTGTAAATATTCCATACAGGTAAATTTCGTTGAATCAATGTCATACCTAATTATGTCCATATTTAGATAACCTGAGTAAACGTTTTTATTACAATAACTTTAAAAACCTATTTAAACATAAAATTTTTCTAAAAAATATGCTACATTTTAAACTTAACAAGTGCCACTTGGAAGTATGCAATGTTTTTTAATACTCTTATTTTAATCGTTATTGTATTGTGTTATTTTGGTTTGTTTTTTTATACTGTACACGTTATTTTGAATGGTTTCTCTTTTAGTTCAAATAAATTGTTAGAGCGTATAGCAAGGAAATTCATAGTATATTAAACAAACCATTCTTGTTCTAGTATGTATAACATATACATATATATTATTGTTTACAGATTATCTTTAAAATTCATAAGTTGTAGGGTACATAAAAACAATTCGTTACAAGGGCCAAGATTTATGAGATTATATAAGATGTTTTTAGGCATCAATACTTTAGATCACAAAGTTTCCTTTATTTCCTTTTTCATGTGTTTCTAAAGTACATATATACGAAAAACTTAAAGAAGAAAGAAAATTAATTTTTAATAGCATTAAAACTAAATGCTTTTTCATTGCTCTTTCATTCTATTTCATATCCTCTAGCAACATATGTAGATTACACAATTTATGCTATTGCATTATTCTACACTTCTAATTCCTTGAAACAGTTTCTGTTACAAAAGTTGAACTCAAGGCATCTCAGATTTTTGCCCACCAGACTTTATCTTAACTTTATCCAAAATACAGTCATGTTACACACGTAAACTCCTGAAAGTGTGCCATATACTACGTTGTTATGATGTGCATGAAATTCTTGCAATGTAGGCAAAAGCGGAAAGTTTAACAAAAAGTGCAATAAATTTTTGTGCAAATGAGTGTTAATACAATAACTAAAAAGACATAAATTTTCTGTTCAAGATTCTAAACCAAAAGCACGGTAAACACAAATTCAGATGCATACGGAAGCAGACTTTAAGAAACACCCGCGCGAGTGTTTTAAGAAAGATCGCACAAAAATATTTTTAATTTTTTGGTTTTTATTTTTACATTTGTATTAAAAATAATTATAGTGTACTTTTTGGGTATAATATTGTTTATAAATTAAAAACTAATTTTAAGCGCGAACTTATTTATTTGTTCCCTTTAATGTAATATTTCACTCTTCAAATTCTTACACGTTCACATATTTTTGTTTCATATTATTAGCGGATTAAGATTTTTCCTTGCTTGTTAACAACCGTATAATTTCGCAGCTACGAAAGAACTAATGTTTAGCAATACCAACAGCACCTAAAGTCGGCAAGAAACCTTTACACTACAAAGCACCCAGAATATTCACACACAACACAGCATCAGTGATTTAGCATCCACATAGGATATATGAAATACTATCCATTAAAGAATGAATGGAGTGGATTGTAAGAGTGGCAAATCGTACAAGGAAGAGAGCATTTACCCAGAGAGGATTTTACAGAACAGATTCAGCATCATTTTGTGTAAGTTTTCATGGATACAAGTTATACGTTACACGTGTTTATTGCTTAGAAAAATATGTGTGTGGATTGTGTCATTATTGAGCATATCACTAGGTCAATATACATTGTGTTTTTTTCTTTTTGTCTCTAGTTTGCAGTTTTGATTTTTTAATTCTTTTTCACTGTGCCAATAACTTTTTACATATGTTTGGTTGAGTATGAATAGTTAAAATTTATATATCTCATCTATATATGCATAATTAAAAAAAAAAAAAATGGGTGTAAAAGGATTTTCCTTAACCAATCATAATGAAATTTTGTAGAGGAGGACTGGATACCTTGAGAATGCCGAGAACTAAATAAATAACTTACTGGACATCTGGGTGTGGCAGCATTTATCAGTAACGTGTGGAAATCCTCCAACATTTCTTGACAAATTTAAAAACAAATTTTACATAAAGTTTTAGTTTTTGGTTTCACGGTGAAAAAACAATATTTTTCAAAAAAATGTTTCTCTTAGCTACGCCTACGTTGTGTGACAAATTTAGATAAAATGCGATATGGAGACCTAGGAGAATGTGCTTTATTGAATTCATTTTGAAACTGCGCCTGCGTGTAGGACTTGTCTTGACCTCGCGCAAAGCAGGGAACGAACCAACTAGTATTATATAATTGTTAGTTCTCCAGAATTAAACCTGCTACTCTAAAATTATACAGCCTTTTTTTTACTACGTTATTCGCAAGATAAGATTATACAAGCAGAGATAAACCAACCACGCCTCTAATTTTAAAACGTATTATAATCAACTTTATCGTTGTTTTTTTTTTTGTATTTTCAGCTACTAGCTTCTTCAGCTAGCTAAAGTAAATGGTAAAGGGACAACAAGAATTAAGAAAATTTATAGTATCATAATCAAATTCTCTAGGACATAAGGTTCAGTGGCTCAAGAGTAATACAATACAATCATATCTCAGTATATGTGACTGTGAGAATGCTTAAAGCCATGGGTGTAAGGTTTAGGACTCCATTGCAGATGTGCGATTATGCCCAATGTGTGTGTATCAAATTTCAGCACGATTTTTGCACACATAAGAGATCCAACAAAAATGCGTTGGAATTAACATGGAGATGCGAACACAGAAAGCTAAATCAACTCAAAACTTGATGCCGAGCATACTGGCTCATTTTCCTGTGGTGTTTACAAACATTTGAACAAAATTAATCATTATCATATCATTATAATGATGCGTATAATAAGTTGTTTCGTGGCATGGGATATAATTTTTGGATAACACTTTCTAATCACATTTTTTCTCATTATTACCGATTAAACTTCAATTCCCTCTACCGCATTAAAAGGTGAAATTCTTCACTACCATTCTATAATCTATAGTTTATAATTGAGATATTTCTTCTTTTTAAAAATAACAAATTGAAAAACACTTTTAGAATAGTTTACTCAATTATTACGAGTATACTAGTAACCTGACGAAAATAAGTTATTGAATAAGAAAATAATGAACCACTTGAACTATGTACACAAATCAAGGAAAATTCTCATAAAGAGTAACGGATTAGTATGGAATGTAAAAATGGTCAAGCCCGAACATTTAATACCCCACACCACTTAGCTCCTTAACTTATGTTACAATTCGTTTAGTTGTAGGCGAAGCACTTCCATATAAGTTACTTTGTGAAATATAATTATGTGGAAAGGGGTTCCAAAATTGGTCCGATCGAATCCAAATTTTGCATAGCCAATTATGAATGACGCTAATTAATTATCCTTCACCAAATTTTGTAAAAAAATGATAAGAATTGAGATTTTTTGCTACATAAAGACATTCACTTGTATGGAGAGGGGTTATAAAAATGGTCAAATTCGGCCCATTTTCAATAATGTTTCTCTTTGGGCCAATACAAGTCGTTGAACCAAATTTCATTAAATTATCTCCAAAAATGGGACCTGTAGCTGGCGCACAAATTTATATGGACAGACAGGCGGACAGACGAACATGGTTAAATCGATTTAGATTTTAATTCGATCGGTATAATTGAAGGTGGGTATGGCACTTGCCGTTTAGGATTTACAAACATTCGCACATACTTAATATATTCTTTGCCACAAGCATATAAGGTATAGTGTGTGCACTATTGCAAATGGTTTCAACTGAAATTTTTTTAATATATATAGTATATATTAAGAGTTGTATGCGAAAAATTCTCTTGAGCCGTTACTTACAATGTTAGCGACATTACGTACATACAAACCTTGTTATTCCGCTGTGAGAAGTCAATGGATGTGCCGTTACTTAAGAACTTCTAGAATTTGAGAACTTTTTAATCAGTATACAATTATTGAAATATCTTTAAGTTAGGCGTACACGTATATGCCTTATTCAAACATGTATAACGTCCAGAAATAGACGTGGAAGACCCAACAAATTAAATATATATTTTGAATTATATATACCTCCACCTCTTTATGGATATCAGTCTTGTGGTCAAAAATTGAGGTACCGATGCCAAACTTGGTAGTCACTGTATGCTGGTTGGTATTGAAATCAGTCAGAGCCATCAAACGACAGTCACGCAATGCTGCTAAAACTGAGCACCTTCTAGGAAAGTCTACCTTATTACCCATAACCTGTGAAGGTAGGGTTTTGTGGACATCCAAGACTTGACCACATATAACTATTTACTTGTTAGGATACCTAAGATATAAGAAAAAGTTAATAATATTAAACTGATATTATGCATGATTACACTTAATGCGTGGCAAGTTGAAAAGTTGGACTTTTAACGCATCATCATAAGGTGAAGTTTCTTATAGAATAAAGCAATCGATTGGTAAAGTAGTTGAATGAAGAAAGGGATTTAACCGACTGAAGTATAAAACTAAATCCGTTTAGGTTAAGAAATATTTAAGACAAAAAATTTTTTAAATAAAAAGAGTTAAGGAACTTTACGTTATAAATTCTTTATAAAATATTCCTTACATCCTCATACAATATTTTGAAGTTGTTTACTATGCTAAACACCCAGTCATGTGCGACATTTTAAATTATGTCACTAACTGGTAACAGTTGTACATATTTCAGGCACGTTCATGTACCGTTTTTAGAGAGAAACATAATATTAAAAAATCTAACTAAAGTCACGCTGCTCAAGATATAAATACTTACATACCATATAAGTACAATGAAAAATCCATATATACATCCCTATACATAATATATTATGTGTGCTTTTTATTATACCCTACACATAATATGGGGGCTGTATTAAGTTTGTCACACCATATGTAACATTCAAAAGAAGGCGCCCTTCAAGGCATACATATTCTTTCACAGCATCAAAAACTGATTCGATCTAGACATGTACGTCCGTGCGTCCGTGTGTACGTTTGTTGTTGGCATTCTCACAGTCGTAAATTCCGAGATATTGAGCTGATATTGTACAGACACTTTTAGTTTCTGCACTCCAGATCGCTGTTTAAAAAAAGCAAAATCGGGTCCACGCCCACAATGGATAAAAATCTATTTATATGCCACAAAAATTTACCTATGAACATGAAATTTGGTGCACATATTTATGGTTATCCCATCCATTTATGTGCCAAAAATTTCTTATTGTTTACACGCTTACTGCTTCGATCTAGCCATGCCTGTCTGTATGTCAAAGTTGGGCGAATTGCTGGTAGTTTTTATACTATTAGATTGAAAATTGACAAAATCAATCAAACGACACGCCTCCAATGGAACAAAAACTGAAAATGGGACAAATTTGTACATTAATTTTTCGTATGAGAAACATCAAATTTCAAATTAATCCAAATATTGAAATATGTGGCAAAAGAAATGACGGAATCTATAAAAAAAACGCTGCTTTAGGTACAAGGCTTCATGATTTTGCGATGGAATCGAACTTAAAGGTGCATTCATCAATAATTCATACAAAAAAAACTGAAACGCTACAATTATCGTTAACCCGTGCTAATTTATATATATATATATATTTTTTTTTTGTTATTTTTATTTACTTCATAAACGTTTTCTTTACAATGTTTTAACGTGAGTAATCAGTAGTATTACTATTTAAAAAAAAACTACATTTTGTTGTTATACCTCAAACCTCAAACTTTGTTTATAAATTTTCACGCCAAATATCGCTTTTTCACTCCTTTCATTTAACAGATTATCCAAAATATGTTTTTCAATAAAAAATAATAACACCATACAAGTGCATAAAAAACAAATTCATGAAATGTGTTGTATTTTATATAAACGAACGAAAAACAATAATGCGCTTCATATTAACAATACACATATGTACATATATTGCACGTACACATCGATGCATCGCCATTATATTGTTATTGTATATAGCTTCTGATGGTACTCATGTTTATGATGATAAGGAACGTCCCGAATGTAACAATGAACAGAAAATGCTGTCCGAACGTTGTTGCAATTGTTGTGGTGTCCCATCTTCGATCATTTGTCCATTTTCCAATACAATAATTCGATCATAATCAAGTATACTGTCCAAACGATGCTGTTAATAAAACAGAACAAAAAGGAAAGACAAAAAACGTTGTGTTATTTGCAATATAATGAGATTTGTGTTCATCATTTGAAGATTATAAACATATCAGATGTTTTTGTTATTTCTTTCCATACTTACTGCTATTGTTATAATAGTACGCCCATGGAAAGCTTGACGTGCAGTATGTAATAAAGCTTTTTCACTGGCATTATCTAAAGCACTTGTTGCTTCGTCTAATATTAAGCAAGCAGAACCCCTCAATATAGCCCGAGCCAAACATAAGAGCTGACGAAGACCGAGACTTAAATTAAGGCCACCCTCCACTATTTCAGTGTCTATGAAAAGAAGAATAAAACCCAAAGTATTATCTAAAGAGTCAATTACTTTAGCAATATTTTTCTATTGCTCTTACATTAAATATAGCAACTAAGTATACATTATAAGCGTATAAGTGGACTGTTTTATTATATAAATTATTATACTCTTGTAAAGAAGCGATTGTAACAACTTTGCCGACCCAAGGCCGCCATCGACAACGAGTGGTAATGTATAGTGAAACGATTGAACGAACAGAGCGGCCGACGGGTAAGGAGCGCGAGTTTTGAGCGAAGCAATTAATCTTAGTCGTGAGTTCAAGGCGTGCAGAGTCAATTTATCAGAGCAAAACAGTCTGTCATGTGAACATATAGAGAGTTCATGTGATCTTGAGACGGTGTTACAACTGAGGCAGCTATGATGCAATAGAATTTTTCAAAGTGTTAACTGAGTGTGTGTAATCCTAAATAACATTTTATTTAATATGAATCAAAAGACGGTTTTCAGCCTTTAATATATTTTCACATAAGATACTAAAATTAAAATTTTGCAATAAAACTTAAATATAAGGTGACTTGAAGTAAGTGTATTCATTAAACCCTGGTGCCGACGGCATTCCCCGACACGTTCACATCAAGACAAAGTTACCTTACATTCTTCACCACAGTAACGAAGTTTGCAACATCCAGAAGGAAGCCGCGGACACCCTACAAAGTAGATGTATTCTGCACAAAAAAAAGTTTTTTGTCAATTGTGGAACTTGGCCCGTTTTGTCGAATTTAAATAGGAACGTACATACAGATACCAGAAATATTTGTACGCAATTTCAATTCGATGTTTGAAAATTCACGAACATTCTAGAAGCAGAAACTTGGATACGTGGTCGAACATGTCTAGATCGAATCAGATTTTGATGCTTGTAGGCTCTCCAAGGCTTCCTGCCAAAGAACAAACTTCGTACATCCCCACCTAAGGCGAAAAAGTTATACTTGGCTTAGCTCCAATCTTGAATACACATAATCTTAGGACACTAAACTTAAATATTATATAAAATATGAAATCTATTATACCCAAATTCCTGCGTTATTGTTGCTAGTTCTATACCGTTGATCTTTTATAAATATTAGTTAAATTTAATATAATTGTGAGCCCTGCCACACTATAAAAGGCGAAGCAAATTTCATGAAATCAGGCAGTGTGGCTGTAGCCGTCAAGCTAGTAAGGTGAGCACAAGAATTTTATTTAAAAAAATAAAGCAAACGTAATGAATTAACCCATTGTTTTCTTGCGAGCATAGCATTAACCAGATTCCCGCGCCTAGATATCCTACAGTATTTATATATTGTATGCGCCTAGGTCGCGACATCGTCGCTTCGTTCGTCTCTCAGTCCCCGCGCCTAGATATCCTACAATATTTACATATTGTATGCGCCTAGGCCGCGACAACGTCGCTACATCGCCGCAGTTTCTCTGTTATCGCGCCTAGATATCCTACAATATCTATATATTGTATACACCTAGGCCGCGACATCGTCGCTTCGCTCGTCTCTCAGTCCCCGCGCCTAGATATCCTACAATATTTACATATTGTATGCGTCTAGGCCGCGCCAACGTCGCTACATCGCCGCAGTTTCTCTGTTAACGTGCCTAGATATCCTACAATATCTATATATTGTATGCGCCTAGGCCGCGACATCGTCGCTTCGCTCGTCTCTCAGTCCCCGCGCCTAGATATCCTACAATATTTACATATTGTATGCGCCTAGGCCGCGCCAACGTCGCTACATCGCCGCAGTTTCTCTGTTATCGCGCCTAGATATCCTACAATATCTATATATTGTATGCGCCTAGGCCGCGCCATCGTCGTCACGTTATTACAACGTCGCAGTCTCTCTGTTCCCCGCGCCTAGATATCCTGCAATATTTATATTGCAAGCGCCTAGGTCGCGCCGCCGTCGTGGTCACAATAACCACTGCCGTGTCCTGCAGCGCACACCGCTCCGCATCTTGCACCGCTCATCGATTTTCAACGCTCATCGCTCTGTATCATACGCCGCTTTGCAGCCCTCGTCGCTTGTATCCTGTACCGCTTGCCGTTTGAACCCACTAACGCTCTCGTGTCCTGCAGCGCTCACACCGATTTGCAGTAACGCCGTGCCCCGCACCACAAACCGTTACCGCGCTAAAAACGTCGAATAAAGAAGGCGAGTCTAAGGAATTAGAGACAAGTAACAGCCCGTCTTACAAATTTCTTTGTAAGGAACTTTGGACTCACCCCCCAGCTACTACAAAACTTCTTTACACAGTGTACTCGAACGAATGTTATGATACCATTTTCAACGAATGCGTAACGAATGTGTATGAGACTCATTCGATCCGCACGAATGTCATGATAAGGGCGAATATTTTACTTATTTACCTACCAATGGAAGATATCCACCTCATTCATTTAATATTAAATGTCATTTAAACATACTTACCCAAACCCATGGGCAAATGATTACTAATGAATTCTTTCAAGTGTGCAAGTTCCAGACATTGCCACAACTCTAAATCTGTATAATAACCAGAGGGATCTAAATTATCTCTAATCGTTGAACTAAACAAATGTACATCTTGTGGTATTATCGACAAGCGATTACGTATTTCATCTGGATGTATTAGAGATAGGTCAATGTCATCAATACAAATACGACCCGTGCTTACTTGAAGAACACCAAACAGTGATAAAGCTAAAGATGATTTACCACTACCCGTACGACCGCAAATACCAAGCTATTACAAGTATGTGGACAGTGAACATGAAATACAAGAAAAGAAGGAAAAACTCATATTTAAGCCGTGTTTCAATATTAAATACTTCAAGTACGTCATCTTCACTGCATGAAGAAAGCAAGTATGCAAGTTAAAGAAACGATTTGTAAATCTTAAGTGATGATTAAATAATTATTTAATAAAAAATTCAGTTTTAATACAATTTCATTTTGAACACACCATCTCCCATTGCTAATGGAAATAACTCAAATAAAAATAGAAAAAAGTAAAAAAAATAAATGTGGCTTAAGCCAAATCTTAAATACCCTCCACATCTACGATAGCGGGCGTGCGCCATTTAATAGTGTATGCATTACGTATCATCTTGCAAGTCTAGTTTTGTGTTGAATATGGGTTTTTGAAAATTGTGGGCGCGTTTGTTATCCGAACAAGTAAGTTTTTTATTATATTATATAATATATTAACTTACCAAAGCAAATAAATATACATATACTACATAGTTGGAGGGGTCACGGCTTGTTTAATAGTAAAGTGCACACTACCACGTATTCACGCTTTTTACACCATAATAGTAAATTTCACCTATAGTGGTCAAGGTATGTGGTAGGAGCAAAAGAATCTAAAGTGTTTTAAATTCGGTTTTATAAATATTTGGGACAATACGCAAATTCCATTAGCAATTGAGTTAATTGTGCCCATTTACGAATGATTTTTTTCTAACAATCGGAAATTGTTTTACTCTTACTTATATTAAGAAACATTTCATACACATTTCATTTCATATATAACCTTTACTTGAATATATGGAATAAATATTCTAGTAGTTTTTTTTTTTAAAAATATTTCATATATATTTTAAAAAAACCAACATCAACAAAAAATAGGGCTGACAATATTCAAACACAAGCTTCGGCTACTTCAGTACAAACCAAACAGCTTGACAAGTAGTTAGATTTGATACGGTCAACCATCTACTACATATAACATAATGAAGCTTAAGTTGTAAAAAAAAATGGTGTAGAGGTTGTGATGTTGAGAGTGCAAATTATTGATATAAACCATTTGCGCATGAAATTGCAAAGGTGGGTTTGGCTCAACTGCTAAAGACCTGCTGATTAGAACTCGATGATGACGAGTTTGAAACCGGTCCAGGTTCAAGCCCCCTGTAGTCGCCAAGTATTACTTTTTGTATTTTCAAATACATCACCACCACCACATTTAAACTGGTTTTTATATGGGGAGAGGTCTTTTGGATCATGACACGCACATATACAAAATTTTCTCGAAATATCTTAAAATTTTTTCCCAAAACCTTGCGCATTAATCTACATTGTCAGACAACGGACAAACGGTCATGCTTAAATCGATTAAGAAAACGATTTTGAATTGATCGGTACAATGTAAATAACTCCCCCTATAGCCACTTAGCAGTTACAAACATCTGCATAAAGCTTATGACCTAATCAGCTACGGCATTAAACCTCTATTTAAATTGGCAGAGTAGATCCACAGGTATGCCCTCAATCATGTTACATCCATCTATTAGCAACAAAAATGAAGTTATGAAATTTCAACTTCATGACTCTTCCTGTTTTACATATTTTTAAATAACTCATTCATCTGTGTACTAAAAAAGAGGCGAATTCGCCCAATAAACACACTCACGCGTCTTAGCTAAATTTATATAATTTATATATAATTTTTTAGAAATTATGTTTATATTATTATTATTATTATTATTATTATTATTTAGAATTGGCTATAATATGCAGCCAATAATGCAAATACAATTTCAATTACAAAAAATTTAGCAGGAGTATTATAAAAAATTTTAAAAATAATACAAAGGTAATGTAAATACAATTCAAATTTTAATCATAAGTAGTAGATAATAAATGTAAAGTATAATACACATATTAATGATAAAAAATAAAGTAAACAATAAAAAGTAAAGTAAAAATAAAGTAAAACAGCATCAGCATACAGCAGCAGCAACAAAAACAATAACAACAACAGAAGCGGCAACAGCAGCCAAAAAGAAGATATATATATATATATACATAATGAAGCTTAATTTGTAAAAATGTATGCATATACTTATATATACAAAAGTATACATACAAGTATATAATTAAGTAAATAACCAAAACAAAAAGGAACACAATAAAAGAATATTACGTATATAAGAATACAAAATAAAGTATTAAATATATTCATATTACATAAGAAACTGCATGCATAAATATATACTTATAGCCTGGCAACCAATTTATGTTAAAAAATTTTCTCTTAAACGAGTATAATGAATCAGAAAAACAAATATTAGGATAAAATTCATCTAAGCTTCTGCAAGCAACAAGGAATGGACAAAAAAGTTCGTAGTTTTTGTTCAGTTTTTTGAAGCATCGGACGCGGCAGACGGAAAAACAGCGATCTTTTGAGTACGCGTATTCCTGCGGGGGATGAACTCTTTAATAAAAGTACCTGTCGGCCAAAAATCTTTAGAATTCAATTTGTCAAAGTACGCCCGTGGAACAGTTATTTTATATGATCCAATTACTCTTCGTTGTGAAAAGTTGAATTTTGGAATGTTAACGGCCTGTCTAGGTAAATCAGGATTTTTAGAGCAAATAAAGTTCAGAATATCCTCAAAAGGGGTATCACCCGAAATACGGCTGAGAAAGAGAGATTTACGCGGAGGAACAACTCGAAATTGAATTGGGCTCACAGTACGTACAAAATTATTATTACCGTTGTTAACAACATTTCCTTCAGCTAGTAGTGAATTATTGTTGTTAATTGTATGTTTCGTACCAGAAGTCGAAGCATGATCACGATTAACAGTGTTATCGGCTGAAACAGCATCAATGTGACCAACAATTGAGTTGGCAATCGTATTATTTACTTCAGAATTGTCAATAATACATCAATTTCCAACGTGTTGGATGGTCTCATTGCCATTAGCCTGAGGATCTATTTCCAAAGGATGATGGGTTACGACTATAGTCGGAATATCAACTGAATCACATACCTCATCGCGAACTGAATTCAAAGATGAGGTAGAAGAACCTTTGGACCCTGGGTTTGATAAGTTGGTGGATAGCAAATCAATAAGCTGCAGAGAGTGGGCTGAATCCTGTAATGGAAGATCAATGTATTTGCATTGTACAAAGAGATCTTGATGCATAATAAATTTAGCTGTTAATTTAGCTAGATCCATACACAAATCATTAAAACCCATCTCAGTTTGGGTAAAAAGTTTGTAAAAATCAATATCTTTTTGCCGGCAGTCCGGACAAGACCAGCTTAAACCTCTCATTTTTTCATTTTTATCTTTGGATTTACACTTTGGCTATTAGCACGTAAGCATATTTGCTATTGAAAATAATAAATAAAATTCTAATATAAGAAAAAAAGGAGGTAGCAAAAAGTACAACATCGACCATTTGAGAAGAATAGAAGATAAATTGTTTAAATAATTTTATCCACGTATTTTCACCAAGTAAGTATATATATAATTAAAGTTTACCGTTAGCAATAGCACAAGAAAATTTTAATCAAAACATTTCAAAGAATTCTAAAGTTTTAGCAAAAACAAAATCCACCAAAGATATTATTTAGTGTTTACTAACACGAGGTTGCCAGACTACAATGACAACAATTATATGAAAAATCATTTACAACGCGCTTGAATTAAATTTGTAATTATATGTATTTTTTATTCATCTTTAATGCTACTGGGGTGGTAAAATATGTATTAAGTAGCTATTGAAAAGACAATTTTTAAAACACTTGGACTATTTTTAGACTATTTTTAGAACATTTGGACGCTTTATTTTGAAGGAAGTTTTTAAAAGGTGAAATTTCATTTGCTTGTTTATACTTAAATTTTTATGTTCTAAATATGGAACAGGTCGGATGATATTTAGAAGCTCCCTCAATACAGAGGTTTTATACGAAATGACAATAATTACAACAGCAACTATGGGATTGCAAATAAATGTAGGGTATTAAATGGTGGGTCTTATCTGACTATAACACTTTGATATGTGATACCCTCCACATAATATGGGGAATATTTGTACTAAGTTTGTCATTCTATTTGCATCACCCAGAAAAGGCATCAGAGTCTGGTCAGCATCTAAATCTGAGTCGATCTACGCATGTACTCGTATGTGTGTATCCGTGTCTTTAACTGTTGCTGGCATTCTCACGGTAGTAAATTTTGAGATATTCAGAAGAAATTTTGTATAGACAGTTCTAGTTTCTGCATGCAGGTCGCTATTTTATATGGGCAAAATCGGTCAAGACCCACGCCCACAATCGACAAATATCTTTTTATTTGCTACAAAAATTAAATTATGATACTAGCTTATCCGTAGATGTGTCAAAAATGGGCGTGTTCGCATAACAGACACGCCCACAATTTCTAAAGAGCCGTACTCAGCATAAGGTCGACTTGCAAGTTGATACGTAATATGTATACTACTATTATTATTGACCACCTTATACATATATATTTAAGATTTAGCCTAAGTCAATTTTAGTTTTGTTTTTTTTTTGTTTTTTTTTATATAATATACAATATTGTTTTCGGTTTTGTGTTTTGGTAATAGCCAACAGCAATTTAACATATTTTTGGGATTGTTGTAATGAAAAAAAGCACATAACACAAGTTCATACCGGATGTATATGCTGAGGACAACAATAGCAATCGCTGGTAAAAAAATTAATAACTATCAGAATCGTGTTTTCTGTTATATAAAAAATATACAATATTTATATTTATGTATATCAACAACTAGTTGATGTGGTGGACAAACTTTTTGTAATGACAAATTGGAAATATTTGGAAAATATACCCTTGGAAAGTGTTCTTCATTGACGCTATTGCAATAGATTAGCTCGAATCGGTCTGGTGTTTTTTATACATCCTCCACATAATATTGGACTTTATTAAGTGCGATAGGTTTTTATTCCGTTTGCAACATCCAGACTGAAGCTCCGAACACATACACAATATATACATATATTCTTAATCAATGTCAAAATCTGATACGATCTAGACAGGCTCGTCCGTGTGGCTGCTTGTTATTTGCATTAACTGAAATTTTTTACAGACACTTCAAGACCACAAAAATCCATATATCAATCATAAAAATTGAGATAAAAAGTTGAAATTTGGTATAAATAAGCACTTCTATCTATCTATATAATAAAAATGAGCAAGATCAGATAACACACAGATAATACACATAATTTACGACAAAAAATTTTATGCAAAATTTGAAGTGTAAAATGGCGCAATCAGACTGCTTTGACGACCTTATTTTGTATATAGATATAAAGGGCACTTAAGATTAGCAGGAAGCCAAATTTAGTTTTCATATCCACCATCTTAATGATTGTGGCGGTATATTGGGTTTGTTCAAACGTTTGTAAACACCAAAAGGAAGAGATACACCCGCAAAAGTAAATAAATTCTTGATCAGCACCAATAGTCTAGTCGATTCAGCTCATCCGTCCGCCTGTCCGTGTGATGTGGGCTTTCGTTTTTTAGCACTCTCGTGGCCGCAAACATTGAGATACCAAGCTAAAATTTGATACAAATAATCTTCAGCAGCATTTACAGTTTGGTATTATAAATAGGATAAATCGGTCCACGCATGGTCTAATTATTCAATTCAAACTATTTCAATCCCCATCAAGCAAATTTCAATTTAATCTCTAAATTAATCCTATTTTCAAACGGTATATGAATGAAGAAAATTGATCCATATGGTAGATATAATAAAACAAGTAAAAAAATTAAATTTGGCATAGACCGAATATTAGATACCTTTCACATTTACATACAAACGGTGGACGCGGCACATACATGATTCCTCGCTTTAATAGTATGGTTTTTTTGTTTATTATTCAAACACGCCCATTTTTGGCACATCGATGAATAGAATAATTATAAATATATTAACTAAATTCAACTTCAAAGTTCAATTTTGTTGCATATAAATAGATTTTTGTCGATTGTACGTGTGGCTTTTGGCAATTATGCCCAATTTAAATAGCGATCTTTGTGCAGAAACTAGAAGTGCCCGATGCTGATAAAAAAAAATACGTGCACTTTGTGGGGTCTCTGACGCCTTCTTTTAAGTATTACAAATAGAATGACAACCTTATTATGCACTCCATCTTAAATGAAGGGTATAAAAACATTTTAGTTATGAAAGAGTTTTGTACTTTTTACTCACTTTTTGTCCAGCCGGTATATTGAGAGATACATTTTTTATCACTTCTCTATATTGTCCCTCATAACGTAAACTAACATTTTGGAATAATATATTACCATGCTGTGGCCATGATATAGGTACTGGTTGATCTGAAAATTGGTAAATATAAACAACTTAATAAAGCATGTTTACAGTGAGAGAAAAACCTAAGCCCGCACTAGGCTCGGCCAGTCATCTATTTATACCTCTGAAACAACTTAAAGTGGGCCCATACTCTAATAATTTATTCTAAATCTATTTAGGCACTTTCGTCTCTTCGTGAATGAATAAAGAGAACCAAATTAAATTATTATTAAAACTCTTCACTATGATAAATTTTGCTTTAAATATATTTTACGTATTGTTTGAACCATCCCTGCCTTTAAAGTTCTAAAAAAAGTCCTATATGTATGTAAATTATTTTATCTCTAACAAATTCCACTCTAAATTCAAAAATTATTCCTTTTTTGATCCACACAGTATCTCTAAACACCGTGTTACTTTTTAAAATACCGTACGCACAAAAGTATTTATTGGCAATTTTGCAAAAAAAAGAATGGAAATTTTTTTGTAAATTTCGGAATGAACCCATCATCTCCATATCAATATAAGCATTTCGTGATATATCAATATACAAAAAGGAGTGTCAAAATTGGTCCGATCGGGTTTAAATTTAGAACACCCCCTTATTATGCCCATTAAATATTCTGCATGAAATTTTTTCGAAATTATTGGTATTGGTATTGTTGTGTAATGCAATTTGTCTAGTTTCATGGATTCAAACATGCGCTAACTTACATGTAACCACACCTTTGTGCATGTGTAGGAACATGACAACAATCGTAATGTAAATAACGAAGGAAAGCTTATGGAAAGAGACATTGGTTATAACTATATGCCTTGATTGTTAACTAAAACAATGTAGTGAAAGTTTATGTTTTTATACCCTATATCCTATACCCTATGTGGTAAAGGGTATATTAAAATTGGGCGGACGTTTGTAACTAAACGGCAAATGCCATACCCACCTTCAATTATACCGATCGAATTAAAATCTGAATCGATATAACTTTGTCCGCCTGTTCGCCTGTCTGTCCATGTAAATTTGTGCGGAAGCTACAGGTCGCATTTTTTGAGATATTTGGTACAAGGACACGTATTGGCCCAAAGGGGAACCCTATTTAAATGGACAGGGTTGGACCACTTTTAGAACCCCTCTGCATATGAACTCCTATTACTTTTGAAATTTGGTACAAGGACATGTGTTGGCCCAAAAAGAAATCCTTTTGAAAATGGATACGGTGGGACCATTTTTAGAAACTGTCCCCATAAAGAAAAATTTTTAATTTCATAAACAAACGACAAATAAAAAATTTTTGGTGACATTTCCTTTTGAAATTTGTGAAAATACAAGTATAAAAAAATTCAATTTTTAATTTTCAAAGAAAAATGTTTTTAATAATACAAGTAAGTATATAAAAAATTAAGTTTTTCATTTTTCAAAGAAAAAAATTAAATTGAATAATACATCAAGTGGTGTAAGGTATTTGATGGTCGGGCTTGACCGACTGTAATTTTTTCACTTGTTATAATATTAATACAGTGTGACTTGAGTCGATAGTGTCATCTTGAATACAATTTTTTGAAATGATTTTGCTTCCGTTGCGTTAGGAATAAGTTAAAGATCATCATTAAATTTATGTACAAACTACACAAAAGAATATAAGTAGAACTTTGGTTTGTGGACATGATTTGGTCCAAAAAGAAACGGCATTTAAATTGCACCGAACATTTTGTAAAAATACATATAAAGTCCTATGTATTATAAAGAAAGTGTTTATGCGGCGAAAATTCGCAATCCTAAATATTTTTAACAAAAGCTGGTGAAAAGTAGTTAACTAGCCTAATATTTAAATGAATTTGGGTTACGAGTATATTTAATTTATCCATTATATACTTACACAGCAAAAAGGCTTTATCATCATTTATTTAGCCTACAAATTAAATGTTGTAATTTCGGAAAGTTTCGGAACATTTGTAAAAACTCGCTTCGAACAAAAATTGTCCACGAAGTGACTTTTATTTGACAGAGGCATTAGATGATGAATTGTGTTACTTGCGCAAGCTGCACAAAGGGAACTAAGTACTGTAGGATATTAAATGGTCGAGTTTGACCAACTATAACATTTTCACTTGTTTTACTTACCTTTCTTCCTTTTTACTCACATTGTTTATGTTGGTTGGGTAGTGCACCGGAAGAACAGCAACAACAACGAGTATGAGTAACAGAATATATAAATGGGGAACGCAAAACAGTTTGATGTTGTGCATCATTACATTCTGAGGTTTGTAAAAATTTTATATTGTTGTTGCTACCTCTCGTGCTCGTAGCCGTTTTCGCAATTGTTTTGTTTAACCCATTACAGCAGTCATCTGTTGTTGTTTTTGGCTTTGGTAAAATTTTTGCGTTACCAGTTCTAACGTTAACTTTCTCATAACCCCCATTACCCGCCACAATATCAAGACTTTGCTGTACCTGTGGTTGGTGTTGCAGATTTTGTTGTTCATTGTCATTAATTGAATTCTGTTTATTATTATCATTACACCCATCATCATTATCATACTGTATATTAGCAACAGCAGTTATTAAAGTAGCCTTCATCTCATTGTACTTTTGAGAAACATCTATAGGGCGCATAGCATTACACTGATCTATATCTCTCAATTTATCATCTTGGCTATCCTTGGTATTCATAACTAAGGCTAAAGGAAACTTTCCAGCATCAATTATCCCATCATCATAACTTCGACAATATGCTTTACTTTCTTCTCGCCTACTTTTCAACACATCATCTTTTTTTTCTCTTATGATTTCTACCGCAATTGCTGCTTGTGATGATGATGTTGTTGTTGTTGTTGTTGTTTTAAAATTGACATCTGCATAATATGCTATACGTTTCACTGAACCGGCGTACATTTCCATGTCCGCCAAAAGTTTTACCACCCAATTCAGGTAAATGGGCATCAGCAATGTATAGTTTATAGCCAGACCAACAAGTGATGGAGCTGGTGACAATATATGACTTTTTAAGTTTAATAATGTACCGTTCTGTGCCTGCTGTTGTTGTAGTTGTTGCTGTTTACTATTTGCCAAAAGGACTTCTTCTGCCTCTACTTGTGTCGTGTGCTGATTGCAAGCAATTGTGGCCGCCAAAAGAGCAGTCAACGTGGCCACAAATACCAAAACACTACCAAGATAATCCTGTTGTTCATTTTATTGCAAGAAATAAAAAAAAATTAAATAATTATTTTTTAATAGACACCCCATTTCTAAAGTAGGTTGGTTATAAATAAACATTACGTCCGCATAACTCTCCTCTACAACCTTGGTAGCAACAGTAATTTTTTTTCTTTGTGAAAATGAAAAAGTATTCCAGATAAAACAATTAAAATAAAATAAATGTAACATTATTGCAAGCTTATAATTTATGTAAATAAGGACATTTTCTATTTAAAATCTTATAAACATTATGTGAAAACTAAGAAACATAGAAGGAAAGCGATTCAAGATCCCCAGATTTTATAATAATAACTTTTATTATAATGCCATAATGGTGTTATATGTATTATATTATTATTGTTATAGCTCAGCTTATAGTTATGTTTCAAAGCAATTAAAAAGTGTCTGTTGGTCGGTCCTACCTTTTCATGTATTGTTTTTCTTCTTCTATTTTACGCTAAATAAGTGCTTTTGTAAATTGTGGGCGTGCGTGTTATATATGTGTACAAAATTTCAACGTCGTAGCTCAATTTTAATGTTTGATAGATAGATTTTTGTGTATTGTAGGCGGGGCGGGGCATTTTGAAATAAGAAGTGCCCAAACAAAATTTTAACAACAGGCTAATACACGGAAGGACATGCCTAGTTTGAATCAGAAATATATATATATATACTTTGTGGAATCTCTGCAAACGAAGTCATATACTTAGTAAATACCCACCTTACGTGAAGAGATTAATATTTCATATTTTATCAACTTACCAAAGCTACACCCAACCACCGATTGCTAGTATTTAATATAATAAAAGCCACTGTATTCTCTTCCAAACGTTTGAATAAAATTTCTGTGAAATGTGTTTCTTGTTGATACGCACGTATTGTGGTAACTCCCTCAAGGGTTTCTGTCAAATGTGCTAGAATCGGAGTATTTGTTGCATTTTCAATGCGTTGTAATTCTCTGTGATGTGTTTTAAGCAACAAATATTTAATAAATTAGATAATCAAATAATTAATAATATAAATAATTATTCAAAATAAAACTACAACCACTACAATTATATCAGGGCGTGGTCAGCCTACCAAATTTCAGAACATTCGCGTCAATACGGGAGTTGATTGACTTCTCAGAGAAGAAAATTTAAGGGACTACACTTTATTATATCAGTTCAAACTTAATAATTTTTTATTTGTAAAACCACTACTATCCCTCTCTAGTACGCCCTTACGTCCAATTATTGGAAAAAAAAGGTATATTTAGACTTTTATTACCCAGCATATGTCTCTACTTACCTCGAAGAACGTCTATAAAATTTTTGTATAAAATAATAGGCTATGCATACAGGTATCGTTAACAGAATGAACCACGGTGTGATGGCAACGTTTATCAGTATAGCACATAGACATAATAGAGAAAATTGTAATAAGCGTTGGCTGGTAGCAGCAATTTTCTAAAACAAAAACAATTGAGAAAATCATTTTTAATTAAAATTAATTCTGTAAGTTATCATAATAAATAAATTCGAGTTGTATATTCCAAAAGTTGACATCTAGTACTCTACTCTACTCACCTTATCAATGACGCCCATATCATAACTGAAGCGATTCATTATGCAACCGATGGAGGTTCTTTCAAAAAAATATAACGATTTATGCATAATCGCATGTAATAATTTATAGTGAAGATGACGACGTGCCCTACAACCAGCCCATTGGCCGGTTGGTATTGATATTAAAGCCATTGTGATGCAGACAAAGGAGATCGCCGCGTATATACGAAAATAATATGTGACTTTATGAGGACCGTCAATTTTCAAAATATCTTCAGCATAAACAACGTTGCCACCATCACCATCAACATTTACATTTACATTTTCAGTTACATGGTCAATATATGTTGTTTGGCCTGTACGAGGCCTATGTATTAAGCGTGAGTGAGTGTTTTGTTGTTCATATTGTTGTTGTTGTTGTACACTTGCTATATTATTATTGCAATCGCCCCAATGTTGTAACCAGACATCCGTATAAATGCGACAACTCTGCCAAATTAGAGCCGTAATGAAAAATATAAAAACAATTGTATAACCAGATGCCCGCACATACAGCAAATAGACTTCCGCCGGTATTTGTCCATATTTACGTTCAACATCATCCCTTGTCGCTAGTGCTGATGTGGAAGTTGTTGTTGTTACTTTTTTTATCACCCGGTCACCTAGTGGCACTCTTTGCGTCGATGCTTCTACTATTGCTGTTTTTACACTTGTTTTTTTTAGTTGTTGCTGTTGCTGATGTATAGTTTTACCACTACTTGGGTCCATTGTTTCATGTTCAGTTGTCACAGCATTTATTGTTGTT
Organism: Ornithomya fringillina; assembly: GCA_963978525.1. Taxonomy (NCBI): domain Eukaryota; kingdom Metazoa; phylum Arthropoda; class Insecta; order Diptera; family Hippoboscidae; genus Ornithomya; species Ornithomya fringillina. Next base: position 15,074,692 of record OZ021690.1, on the reverse strand, counting down.
GTTACTATTGGTGCTTCTTCTTTTATTGTGGCCATTACATTGTCAACACTGTTAGCATCTGTAATATGTACATCACAAAGCACGCACACATGTAAACAGACAACAAGTGAATATGTGTTGCTTAATCGAAACCGATTATTCAAAACTCTACACGACTTAATTTATTTTTTATTATGTATTTTTATCCAAAATAGTGAAGCCAAAAAATGTATGGAGCTAAATTGTAAAAAGCCTCACGAGTTCAACATTGTATGCTAAATAAAGTCTATTCATTGATTTTTGTTAGAATATATCAAAAATTGCGAATTTCCTTCTTACAAATACTTATATTATTATATTTATTTATAAAAAACGGTAGTGTTCTATAAGTATATGGGAGGGATCCTTAACATTGGTGCCTTTTGATTTAGTTCCGATAAACATATTAATTGAATCAAAACTTATGTACGTTCGTCCCAGAAAAGCTTAATTTGACTTGGTCCAAATCTTGAATACCCACATTCGATGGGCCAAAGCCCTCGAAGGAGTATATGTGTCAATATATGTCCCTTCCATTCTCTATGAGTAATACGGAAAAATTTTAAGTTTGGAATCCATATATAAATTTTTTAACCAGGATAATTATTTCCACATATACACAGACACGGACCATCGCAGAGATACCATGCTAGCCATGGCTAGACCATATTCAATGCTGATTTAGATTATTAACAGAATTAAAACAACCTTGTTGGTTGATAAGTAAAGAAGAAAAAGTAAAGAAAATTTATTTCATTTCATATTTATTAACATAAGGCAGTTTGTTTTTTACTACAAGTATATAATAAAAAGTGTATGAACGAATATATATAAATAAATAACTCGACACATCCACTTTTATTTATAGTATCATTCGCTCATCATATTATATTTAATTTTGCTTTCTTTGTTGGCTTCGTAAATATATCAGCTAGTTGTTCAGTGGATACATATTTTAGCTGAAAATAAAGCTTTCGTATGAAATGAAATTTCACATTTATATGCTTCGTTCTTTTGTGAGACATAGAATTCTTAATAAGCTTTATAGAACTTTGGTTATCAACCCTTAAAGTAGAAATATCAATTTCTTTACAAACTAGTTGCTTTAATAGACGTTCTACCCATATCAACTCCCTTACACTTTCACAAGCTGACATATATTCAGCCCCTATAGTTGACCATGATACGGTCTGCTGTCGTCTTGACGATCAAAAAACTGGTTGTTCGGCTAACATTATAATATAACCACCAGTCGAATGCCTTTTCGCAAAAGTAAAGTCTGTAAACTCAGTAAAGAAATCAAGAGAAAAAGTATTTAAAAAAGGTTTTATTAAAAGCAATTTCGTGTTCAAGTGTTCCACAAAAGGACCTAAAAATCCGCGTCACTGCTGACACATGTTCTTCTTCATGATTATTTAGAAAACGACTAACATAAGAAACAGCAAACTCAATGTCAGGACACCTATCAAAAGTTAAATACATTAATGAAATTTCTCGATGTGGAACTTTTGCTTCTGATGGTTCGCTGTAGTTAGAAAGATATTTTCTATGGGAGTAATGCAAGTGCAAAGTGTAATGCAAGATCTTACAAAGTGGTTAATGCAAGATCTTACAGATCTTGTGTCATTGACCTTTCAGCCATTGTGTTTCTGTGTATAAGGGGTAGACCATTGATGAACAATTTTACGATTTTGAAATATAGTATGTACCATACTCTAGTCCATTATCTGACCTTAACGTCATATATGAACAAGACCATAAAACGCGCTCCCCTAAAAGATTTTTCTTGCATGGGTCCCCTTAACTAAGTATGAACAAGTTCATCTAGCTCTTTAGTTCTATTTAGACTGTCAAAACAAGGTAACCTGTGTTGTTTACCCACGACACAGCCTTCACAGATAATTTTTTACTCAGAATATTGAATTCTACAGCGTTAGTACATTTGTAATATGATCTGTTGATTGATGAAAATACGTTCTTGTCATAATTCCAAATCATTCTTACTAAAAGCAATATTGCATACTTTGAGTTACTGCGAACCTTTATCAAGTTAAAGAGTTCCGAATTTTCACCTCTAATGCCCTTCAGAACTACAATTCCATGGCGTTTAAAAACACATTCATTAACAGGTGCTGTTATCGAACGTACAACATATTTTCTAAAAGTTTATCGCGCCATATTTGCATCGAATGCTTTAACTAAAATATTGCCTTTACCATATGCTGGGATATATTTTTCACCTCCAATTCGAATATCTTTAAGAGTCTTGAAAGTAATAAAACCACATCCTTTCTTAATACTCACATGTTCAGTTGTTCCTGAATCTACATACAAAGACTTTTCTTCTAAATAATTTAACAAACAGCCACCTACAAATCCGTCTCCTTCTGAGAAATTTTGATACTGTTTTTTAGATGGACAATCTCTTTTCCAATTTACAAGTGAGGCACTTGCCTTTAGGTTGAGAGCCTTTTTTATTTTTTAACCATTTGCTATGCTGCTTAGCTGCAAAAGCTTTTACCTTCTGTGGCAGAACACCCAATCTTGATTCTTCCATACAAAGACTAAACGTAAGATTACGTAGAGTTCTTTCGCTTTTTTCTGTTGCTTCCCATGAAGCGAAGAAATGTTTTTTCTCATTGGTAAAAACATTAAAATTTTGGTAATGAGCATGTTTTCAGACATTTGTTCACCCAGGTCAGCAAGTTATTTCGACATCCGTTGCGGTTTTGATATGAAAATAGTGTCTTGTGCACCCTTAACATATTGAAAAAACTGCTGTTGTAATAAATGTATTGATGCCTGAGAATTCTGCTCATAAACACTTTCTAAAGTTGACCATACGCCGAATTTATAATGTGAACCATTGCCTCTTCACTCATGAACACTACTAAAATCTTCTGTGCTTTAGCATCCATCGACTTCCATTTTTCTAATTCTCGACCAGCTCGTGCAGGCTGCTCTGCGGCTTCAGAAACAATTTTCCAAAGATCACTACCCCGTAGTGCACCCTTTATTTGAAACTTCCACAGAGTTAAGTTTTCTGCACCATAATGCTTCGAAATTTTAATATCTTTCATAATTAATTAAACAATTTAATCAATTTCAATTAAGGGTTAAGCCCATAAACAACCTTTTTGGTTAATAGGAGAAATCAAAGTAAAGAAATATTAATTGACATAAGGCAGTTTGTTTTTCACTACATTTACCATTCAACATTTATAGCAAGTATATAATAACAAAGTGTATGAATGCGAATATATGTATATAAATAAATAACTCCAACACAGATTATATATACTTTGTGGGGTCTCTGGCAGAATCAAAATCTTAATTAATTTAACCATGTCCGTCTGTCTGTCCACGTAAATTTATGCACAAGCAACAGACCGCAATGTTTGAGATATTTCGATAAAATTTGGTACGAAGACAAGCCTAGGGAGGAACTCTATCGAAAATTAACTGAATTGTACCACTTTTAGATTTATGTTATTGTATGTTCTTTCTGTGCTTTAAGATTTCTGAAGAATTTCTATAAAAAAACAAAATAGAAAAGTTCGGTTAAAACCGAAGCTTAAATACCCTCCACCTTTTGTAATTCTCTAAAAAATAAGTTCCTATTGCCATATTTATGTATATGACTATTTCATGTACTTACGCAAATACAGTTTTTTTTAAATAATAGGCGTTTGCGTTATTCAATCACGCCCATTTTTGGCACAGTGTTGGATAACGGTACCCTTTATATATATACCAAATTTCAACTTGATAGGCGTAGTATTGTGCGATATATAATTTTTTTAAGATACAATTTTTTCGAGGTATGTTGAGTTTTTCGTTTATTGTGGGCGTGTCTCTTAACCAATTTTTCCCAATTTCAATACGGAACAGCGAAATTGAACTAAAAATACGTATGCAAAGTTTCAATTTGATATCTCAAAAATTACGACCGTGAGAGTGCCAACAACAAACGGACACACGGACGGACATGTCTCAAACGATATCTCTTTTCATGCTGATTAAGAATATATATGGTTTGTGGGGTCTCCGAGGCTTCCTTCGATGTGTTATAAACGGATGATCAAAGTGAATATACCCTCTTCCCTAAGGTGGAGGGTATAAAAATTACAAAAATTACTTTAAAACAAGTAAATATGTTATTGTCGGTCAAGACCGACCATTTAATACCTCACACCATTTAGCTCCTTACATTATACCAAAGTTAGATTAGTTGTGGGCGGGGCACCACGGCATAAGTTACTTCGTGAAATATAATTATATGGGAAAGGGTTCTAAAAAAGGTCCGATGGGGTTTAAATTTTGCACAGCCAAATATGAAGATAATTAACTATTCTTCACCAAAGATATTAAAAATTGCAATTTTTTACCATATAAAGACTTTCATTACAATAAAACCTGGTTGAAGAGGGGTTCTCGAAATTCTCCGTTTCAGTCCATTTTCAATAAAGTTTCTCTTTAGGCCAATACGTGCCATTGTACCAAATTTCATGGAAATTTCTCAAAAAATACGGCGCTGGCTCACAAATTTACATGGACGGACAGACGAACATGGTTAAATTGATTCAGATTTTGATTCTAAATCGATCTAAATAATTAAAGGTGGGTGTGGAGTTACAAACTTCCGAGCAAACTTAATATACTCTTTGCCACAAGTGGTCCAGGGTATAATATTGTATATATATATATATATATGTGGAGCGTTTAGTAAATTTAAAGAAAACTTTAGATGTTTTATTTATAAAAATTTATTAAAATTAAGATTTCATAAAAAAAAAGTTTTTTAACAGAAAGTTGATGCTTTTGTTTCAAATTTACTTAAAAAATTTTCATAAAATCATCACAAAGGCAAAGGTATATTGATGTTTTAAAATATTAACATGTAACTACCGTGTTTGTGTACTATACTAAATATTTTACTGTCCACGTCTTGTTCCGTCTCCGAAGAGAGTGTAAACAATATTTGCCAGCTTAAAGCTTCAGAATTTATCAATTCAGAAATGAGCAATTCATTATAAAATGCGCGCCATCGCACCTTTATAACTTATGTTTACCTGGTATAAAATCTTCACGTTCGCTTTTACTTGTAGCACGCCAGTCAAATACCGTTTCAGCTTTGTGATTAGTTTCCAGTGTCGTTATGCCGCTTAATTCCTTAAATGGTGTGACAGCTAAAGCATCACTTGAAGTGCTGCTGTTGATAGACTCCGCAGAGATGCTTCTATACATATTATACGCAACATATGAAGGATAGAAAAGTGAAAAAAAATAACAATGAAAACCTCGAAATATTCAATACAGAGGTGAGAGTGACGGGAAAAGCTTGGTATATATTTATATTTTTCCCACACAAAAGACAACAACAAGATTCAAATAAATGCAGAATACTTGGACCTTTATAATGTTTTTGATGCTTTTGAAATCTATGATAAGAAAACCATACAAATCATCATATGTTTATGCCACTTTGTCAAAAAGTTTGCAAGGCCCAGGAGGAGGCATCGGAGATCCCACAAAGGATGTACGATATGTTTTGAAACAGCGTAGAACACTGAGTCGATGTAGCCTTATTTGTCTGTCCATCTGCCCGCTATGTGTGTACTGTGGTAATCATTCTCTTGGTCTTAACTGAGATATCGATTTCGAATTTAGCATATATACTCCTTGGGAAGTCTTGATACATCGATGGACGGTATTCAAGGTTTGACCAAATGCAGCTTTTTATACCTTGTACCATATGTAGCAAAGGGTATATTAAGTTTGTGCGAATGTTTGTAACTCCTAAACGGCAAATACCACAAATCAAAATCCATTTAACCATATCCGTCTGTTTGTCTGTCTGTCCAAGGTCACATGGTGTCGCATGTTTTGAGATATTTCGATGAAATTTCCAAAGACATGTATTGGCCCTAAAAGAAACCCTCTTGAAAATAAAACGAATCCTATCGCTTTTAGAACACGTCACCGCGCAAGGTCCTAGTATAATGAAAGTTTTTATATGGCAAAAAAATCGAAATTCTTAATATTTTTAGACAAAATTTGGTGAAGAATAGTTCATTAGCTTCATACTTGGCTGTGCTAAATTTTAACACGAACGGACCATTTTTAGAACCCCTTCCCTCCTGTATAATTATACAACTTATATAGAAGCACAATTGAAGGAGTTAAGTGGCGTAGGGTATTAAATGATCGGTCTTGACCGACTATAACATTTTTACTTGTTTTTAATTGTTAAATATTCTTCTACTTACTTAATACAATTGTCTGCTTGCCTGGGTAAAGATGTACGTTGACCTCCCATAAGTTCAATTACCTTGGGCGATTTCCTCGTTGACATACGCTTTAAAAATTTTTGAAAACTATTTCCTACCTTCTCTTCTATCCCGTTATCATCTTCTTTGAAATGTTGTAAATTATCAATACTGTTATTGATATTGGTAACTTCTAAATCCGATTTTATTTCATCCACATTTTCCGCGTGTTCTACTATTTCATCAATAAAATTGCTAAAGTTGGTCATGTAACTACAAGAACCGTTGCTTAATAAACTGTGACGTAACTCAGATGGTGTTTGACTAATATTACTTAAACGTCTAGTATTTCTAGAACTGGAACATTTTCCACTATCCGCACAACTACTGCTAGCTGTACGACGCCTACGTCTAAGTAACACATTTTCCGTTTGACATTCATCTATTGGTAATGGTATTTCATATAACAAATGACGTGAACCATATATTGAAGAAGATGAACGTTTCAATTTAAAATTTTTATTACTGCTTAAAGATGTTGATGTCTTAAAAAAGTTAGTTTCTATTAACTATGAGTAGGTACATATTATATAAAATGATACTCACCATTACGGAACTGTCTTCATCACTATCAGAAACCGTCAAAATATTCTCATTAGTAGTAAAATTATCCACGTGGTCTTTGTTGTTATCAGATGAAGCTCGTTTTAAACTTAGTACTAGATTTTTATAACGTTTCCATCTTTCGCGAGCAGTATGCTGTCGTTCACTAAAATAAATTACGGTAAAAAATCTATTTCTTTATAACCTTACAACGCTTATACTACAAAGTGGGAGATATATATAAAAAAAATATAAAATTTTGTTATAACATCATTTGATTTGAAATTCATTTAAGCTTGATTGCCTTTCCGTCCTACTGTCTAGGCAAGTATACGAGCTCAATCTAAAAGAATATAATAGCCTAAGAATATGGCTGAAACTAAGAACGCTTTCTATAGAAATTACACCAATTGTGCCCTTTTCTAAAGTTCCTCCCGTATAAAATGAATGTTTGTAACAAATTTTCTTTGTAATGGCCCATCCTTAATTATGCCTCTCGATTCATAATCACTTTCGGATTCGATCCAGTCATGTTTTCATGTTCGGTGTCTGTCCATGTAAATACATGCGCAACATAAGGAGCTATGGCAAAAATTCTCAATTCTTAATAATTTTTGACAAAATAGTTAAAAGTCTTAAGAATTTGCTGCGTCAAATATGGGACAAATGGGACTATTTTAGAACCCCTCTCGATTTAACAATATTCCACGAAGTGATAATGCACCTCTGCGTCAAGAGGCGGCTTTGCATCAAATATAATCGAAATATCATCGAAGAGACAGATAGGCTTAAATCGACGAATGCATCGATATAACGAAAGGTGGGCCATTTGAAAGTATTAGCCGTTTCGTTTCTTTTATCCTCTACCATTTATAGTAGTTTAGTTCACACTTGTTTTTCATATTTATTTACGATTAAAAAGAACTTACTTATCTAGCTGTAGTTGCAATTCATCTATTAACTGTCCTCTCGATTCATTATCTTTTTTGATGGTTGTAATTGTTTTTTTCCATTTTGCAATAACGTGTGGATGAGTAATTTCAAGATCTTTGTAATTACCAGAAGCTTCCAGGCAACCATTCTTCAATATAATTAACTGATATATTCAAAAATATTACAACAGTACAATAAATATGTAAAAAAAATATAGAGAGCAAGGGAAATATTTTAATGCAAAATAAACATAACCAGTTATGAAAAACTAGAGAAAGAGCAAAAACAACGACGTATAATGAGACATTGTATTAATTATAAATAAAACCCTAAGCGGGTTTTTTTTTTAACGGATGATATTGAAATTTATAATTAACAAAAAGTATTTAGTATACATGATATAAAAGGAAGATACATTAAACTGCCATAAGTGTTGTGACAATTGTTATAATTGATATTTTCCACTTCTCAGTCATCAAAGAAAGAAAACAGGCAGCTTTTTAACTCAACGGGAGGAGGGAAATGTTATGATAGTGCCCTTTTCGATCAATTACACTACCATTTTCGCCACCTCTCTTTTGGTCTATACTGTTAATTTCTTTTCTCGTTTTTCCTTATAGACTTACATAATTGGCTTGGTGGATTAAATGTAATTGTTGTGTCACCAAAATCACCGTCCGATTGCCTTTCAATAGCATTTTTTCAATACATTGTTCAAAAATATATTTCGCCACATCGTTGTCTAACGAAGCTAAAGGATCATCCTATATAAAGGAGAAAACAGAAATAAGTCTCTTAGTTACAAAATAAAACTGAAATAAAAGAAAGCAAATATAAAAGGACTATATTAGGCGTACGCCAAATCTAGCATACCAACCAACATTAACATTTTTATATTGTATATTTTGTAAAATTGTAGGAAGTTCCCTGGACGGATTCCAAGATATCTAGATATTTAGATATTTAGGATTTATTTCAGGCCTACAAGACTTGCAAACGTTTCAACAAAACCAATATACCGCTAATCTAATCATTATGATGGTGGGTGTGAAAATGTATTACTGTGTACTAGTTCAGCCATCGTTAATAAATAACAATGACAAATGACCTCTGAGTTAAGCACACTCTTAAAAAATATAAATCATTAATAAACCCTTTCCCCTGAAATGGCAGTAACTACAGCACTAACTTTGCTATACCGTTTGCAAAGGAAGTATGCATTCTTATCAACTTCAAAATCTGAATGGATCTAGTCATGTTCACCGGAACAGTTGAAATGAACATACACAGGTAAAAATGGCCAAACGACACACCCACAATAAAGAAAAATCAGCGCCAAAACCTGTTTCATACAAAAATAGATGTGTACAATTGTACGTAATACAAACCCCGCATGGGGGCTGAATCATTATACCTGCAACACCTACAATTTACCTAAATGTGTGGAGAGAGTATTTTAGTTTTGGCCCAAATCAAATTTATTTATTTTCTTACATAAGCTTTTTTATGTCTATACTCACCATTATCACCACATTAGCAGATGAATAGAGAGCTCTTGCTATAGCTACTCTTTGTTTTTGTCCGCCCGATAGATTGACACCCCTTTCACCAACTACAGTCAAATCTCCCATTGGCATACGCTCAATATCCAGTTTTAGAGCACTTACCTTCAACACGTACGCATAACGCTTAGGTTGAAATGATTCACCAAATAAAATATTTTCGCGTATGGTACCGTTTAAAAACCAAGGTTGTTGGGGTACATAAGCTAATGTTGATGTCCTGTAAATATTTAAATTGATTATTTGAAATGGAGTGAGAGTATAACTAAGAGCAAAAATCGAATCAAAATGAAAAATTTGGGATATAAAAAAACTCGTATTAAAACTAAAATAGTTTTTTATCTGCTCTGTTTTAACCTCCACACATAAAATGGTGGATGTACTAAGTTTACTAAAAATCGACAAAATCAAAGAAAAAAAGATGACCAGGCTAACACTGCAGCTAGACATATGACTAAAAGATACTTCAGCGTCCCTTACTCCCAAATTTAACAGAAAGAGGCAGAATCAACAACTTAACGCTTAAAGATGACAATTTTAAAATTAGACCTTATAGCAACGCAATATATAAATTTAAAATAACATCAAACAACCTTTTATTTGCCCGTTTAGAAAATAGAATACTTTATGAATTTTAGGACTGTAATGTTGTTAATGTGAATTATTGATATAAAACCAATTGCGCATAAAATCGCAACGGTGGATTTGGCTCAGCTGGTAAAGATCTGCTGATGAGAACTCGATGTGGGCGAGTTCGAAACCGGTCCAGGTTCTACCCTTCCAGTCGCCAAGTATTAATTTTTCACAATTTCTAACATTTCATTTCATTTACAGCTTTCAAATATAGTCAAAATGAAAAATAAAATTCATAACATATCTATATACACCAACAACTTATTAGAAGACTTTATGATTGGAAAAGGTCTTGTTAGTTTTCACTAACAAAAGGAAAAAAAAATATTTTGTACATATATTTATACACGCCTATACATCAATGTGCCAAAAAAGGGTCTTATAATAAACACGCCCACAATTTACAAAAAACCATACTCAGCATAAAACACGACTTGCAAGTTGAGATGTAATAAATACACAGTTAGAGGGCGTAATCCATTGTAAATGTGTGTGTGAAGTTTTCGTATATCTTTTTAAATATTTTTACAACATTGTATGCATGTATATACTAGTTGTTTGGTCTCGATTTTACGCAGATTTCTATTATGGGCTTTCTTCTGGGCCAAATAAATTTCTATATACCTTCTTTTTTTTTTTTTTTGTTTTTTTTTTATTATATAACCATCCACTTAGGGGATGACCCCTATACGTGCAAGCACGGTGGTGGTTAGAAGGGATTAGAGAAAGGAGGATAGAGGGAGTAGTGTTTGTGAACATTTATTTTGAAATTACGCACACTAGGCATGGTGGGAAACACCTCTGGAGGTAGGTGCTTCCAGAGGCGAACACCTCAGTTAAAGAACGAACCGTTTCGGTAATGCGTTGTGCAATACGCCTGCAACTCCATAACGAATGGGTGAGATCGGTGATCAAGCCTGGTTGTCCTACTGAAGGGTTTCAGCGGAGGACACAACTCTTTTATCTCTCTAAAACATATGCCATAGAAGTACCTGTACATAAGCACACACAGCTCAGATTACGTCGATGTTCAAGTGTGTCGAGAAAGAGTTTTATACTTCCTCGTCGCCTATGATCACCAGAGCCTTTCGCTGTATGCGATCGAGAATCTCCAAACATGTGTTAGAGGCTCCCGCCCACACGTGCGAGTTATGCTCAAGTTTCGGCCGAATATAGGCGGCGTAAATATTTCGGATGTCAGCTGGTGTAAAATATTTTTTACGCCGTTTTAAAAAACCCAAGCTCTTGGCTACATCTTTAGTCACTTCGAACAAGTGCTGATCGTCGCACTGAATTTGTACGCCCAGAAAAAATAATTAAAGGAAAATGAATGACATAAAGTGCTGTCATCAGCGAAAGAGTAAACAGGGTTCTCCGTCAAGCACAGAAGGTCATTGATGAACACCAGGAAAAGGGAAGGGGAGAGAACAGAGCCCTGAGGTACGCCTGCATTTAGGGTATACTGATTTGATGAGTAAACGTCAATCACCACCCGAATTGAACGATTACTCAAAAAGCTCGATATAAATTGAGCGAAATTGTTGTTTACACCAATCGCCATCAATTTGGATAACAGAGCATCATGCCATACTCTGTCAAACGGCTTAGAGATATCCAAAGCAACAACCTTACTCTCGTCAAAGTGTTGAGTAGCTCTATTCCGTTTTTCCAGTGGACCGATTCTTGCGAAATCCCTATTGACGGTCGCTGATTAGGTTGTTGGCTTCAAGATAACTCATCAAGTGAAAGTTTAAAATAGTGTCCATTGTTTTGGCTATGGCGCTACATATAGGGATTGGCCGATAGTTTGCAGGGTCTGAAGGGGTACCTTTTTTTGGTACCGGTTGTATATTGGCAATCTTCCAGAATGTTGGATAATTGTTTGCATGGTAACACTTACTAAAAAGATTGCGCAATGATTTAGCAAGTGTTGTGGCGCACTTGCTAAGAAGTAGAGGGTGTATGCCATACGGCCCTGAAGTTTTGCGAGTGTTGAGACTAGCAAGGACCTTTTTTACTGTCCAGGTACGAAAGAATAGATTAGGCATCGTATGTGCTACTCTTTCGACCCTAGGAAGTGGTTGATTGCTGTGTGGTAGGAGGGAGTTTGAAGCAAATACTTTAGCCAATACATCAGCTTTATCAACCGGGTCAGATATTATTTGGTCACCTATAAAGAGAGATGGAATTGATGCCGAAGTTTGATTTTTACATCTTTTTACAAACGACCAAAAACTCTTGCTACCTTTTGGGGTGGCAAAAATCTTAGTACGCAGTCGCTGCTCGTATAGAGTTTTACACGACGTAGTACCTGGTTGCATCTGTTTCTAGCTTGTTTGCGAAGCAGATTAGTTTGGTCGTTTGGAATCAAACGCTTCCTCCCACCTCGTGACGAATATCACCTAGATTGGTCACGAAGTTTAGTGTTATTTTTCAATTTTCACTTCTGCTTGTATAAAAAGATGTTGTTTCATTAAAATATATTACAAATTACGAATATTTCTCATAAAAACATTTGTTTTGGTTATAGCTAAATGGAGACAGATTGCAGAAATTAGAGATTTAGTCCTTTTATTCAAGTTGCATCATTTTTCTCAATTTGTCAAAACTCGTTTTTCATTTTATTTGATTTTTTAGTAGAACGGCAGACTCGCATAAACCTATTCAAAATTTTACACTACTACTAAAAGTACAAAGTATTCTCTCTACATATGTCGCAGTCTATACTTTTTATCCCTATCAAATTCTTATAGCAATGCCGCCAAATTTCTCAATAAAATAATGCTCAATGCTATTTTATTACTGCCCAGTGTATAACAGCAAATATGTAAACCAAACAATACGTATTTGCACAAAATTTGAGCTCAATATCTCAAAATTTACGACCGTGAAAGTGTCAAAAACGGACAGACTCATGCACGGACATATCTATATCGACTCAGATTTTTATGTTAATCAAGAATATATAAACTTTACGGGGTTTCGAACGCCTGCTTCTAGATGTTGCAAACGGAATGACAAACTTAGTATGGCCAACATCTGATTGGGAATGTATAAAAATACGTTGCGGTAATATTCAAAAGCTTTGAAAAAGAGAAAACAATTTCCATTCAAGTGTATTCTCATGAAATGCTGGCCATGTAATTGCGCAGTACCATTGCATTATAGGCAACGCGAGAAATGGAGAGAAAACAACATGTATGCAAGTAAAGACTTACAAATTAAGCATACGAAATACTAAACAAAAGATTTAAATTTTCTATGCAATTAAAGTCACAAAAGACATAAAGCGAATTGGATTTGATTGAAACACAGTGACATTGAATGTTTTCTTTACAAAATATCCGAAACTGTTTTACTCTTAATTAAAACCGTTTATATGTACTTCTATATAGGTAGCAATACTTAAAGAGCTCCGTTAGAGGGAAAGTTTCAATTTGGCTTGAGCCAAATGTAGCTCTCTTACTTGGCCTGTCTTAATGAAAATTCAATTCTCTAATTAATACAAATGTATGTATAATGAATTAACATAGACATACGTGCTAGGACTGAGGGTTATGGAGAACTCATACGACTTTAGCCTTTAGCCCAGAAGGAGGCGTAAGAGCAAATATATTTTCGATCAGCATCAAAAACTGAATCAATCTAGACATATATGTCCATGTGTCGGTCTGTTGTTGGCATTCTCATGGTTATAAATTTTGAGATATTGAGCTCATATTTTGTACAGACACTTTTAATTTCTGCACGCGGATCGGTATTTAAAATGTGAAAAATCGATCAAGTGCCACGTCCACAATCGACAAATAGCTATGAAGATAAAAATTAGTAAACATATTTATAATTATTCTATACATCGGGCGTGGTCGGATAAGATACAATGCAATTTACAAAAAACCATACCCAGTGTCAACTCAAAAAGCACGCTTATATGTAATAGTAATGCACTATTAGTGGGCGTAATAATCGTTTTTATGTAGATATGGAGGGTATTTAAGATTTCGCCTAAGTCAAATTTAGTTTTCTTATTACAATAGTTTCAAATGTGTTTTACTTTATGCACTTAAATAAATTTGCATGCCTAAAAAGTTTATAGGAATTCCATATAAGGAAGTAATTCTTATTTATTTAGTATTTACATAATGTATGAAAGTGTGGTTTACCCCAATAAGTGCTGCATGTTCAATGGTGCGATATTCTGTGCCAAAAATTGTTTAGAGTTATGTGAGACGTGTACGCTGTTTTGGCGAACACGTGCTTTAGAAATTCTGTATATGAGCATCATACACATACATGCATATGGTGCATGTATATATATATACAAATGTACGTATTTATTGATGCGAGAATTTATTATTGCTCATGTCGTTTATTTATTTATGTTTATCTATGTAGCGTATATTGTGTTTGTACATAAAAAACTGCACAGAAAACAAATAAATGATGATTGTGAAGGGGATCGATTATATTATTAAAGGTTTGTAAATTACCACATAAATGGTAACAAAGAGTGTTTTTTACTACAGGCGGCCGACGGGCATCATGTTGATCACACCTGGTCAAGCTAACTAATTAAAGTAAATAAATAAAAAACTAATAAAACCCACAGACGGACAGATAAACGCTTCTAGCACACGATTTAATACCTTACACCGTTTAGTACAACAACTAACATTATAATTAGTTCCGTTGTATCAGTTAACTATTATTCATAAAGTTTTGTCAAAAATATTAGAAAGTGCGAATTTTCCTCATATAAGAGTTTATTTCAAAATAGGACGAAGAGGGGTTTCTAAAACAGTTTAATTTAAATCATTTTGTACCAAATTTCAGTGAAATATATCAAAAAACTTGGACAATAGCTAACGTACAAAGTAGACATGGACACGTAAGTGATAGACGGACATAATTCAAATTAAGCAAGGAGTGATTCTGAATCGATCGCTGCAATAAAAGGTGGGTATAACATATGTCGTTTAGGAGTTACAAACATCCACACAAATATAATATACTCTCCTCTACCACAAGTGGTGTAAGTGTGTAATTAAAAAAAAACAAGAAGTAAGAAAACTACGTAAGAAAACTAAATTTGGCTTAGGACAAATCTGAAATACCCTCCATATTCACAACGGTGGGTGTGGCAAATATATATATATATTGAGCCCTCTAGTAGGGTATGTATTACGTATCAGCTTAGTAGTCCATTTATAAGGTGAATAAACATATATGTTATTTTGTAAATTGTAGGCGTGTTTGTTATCCAACCATGCCCATTTTTAGATGGAATGACAATGGGATGATCATAAATATATGCACCAAATTTCAAGATCGTAGGCCATTTTTTGTGGCAGATATATAGATTTTTGTTGATTGTGGGCATGGCTCTTGACCGATTTTGCCCATTTTTAAAAGCTATCTGCGTGCAAAAACTAAAAGTGCCTGTACAAAATTTCAGGTCAATATCTCAAAATTTACGCCCGTGAGAATGCCAACAACAGACGGAAATACGGACAAACATGTCCAGATTCAGTTTTTGATACTGATCAAGAATATATATGCTCTATAGGTTCTCTGACACCTCCTTCTGGGTATTGCAAACGGAAGAACAAACGTATAATGTATATATTATGCGTCGGATTCTGCTCCAAGTATTGTTTCTTTTGATTGTGTTAAGTGACTACACCCCTTTATGCCACTTCAATGGATTGACTCATTACATATACGTGCACAAATTTTCATTTTCATAGGTCACTTATTATGGCTGATAGGTAGCTTTTTCATCGATTGACACTTGGACGATTTTGCCCAATTTATGTACGAGGGAGTATACAATTAATAACTTGTGAAAGTTATCTCTTAATATATGTATTGAATAATACAACAATCAAAAGAATCACAACATTTTTTAAACAAGTTCACAAGTCATTAGAGCTCTTTAAATATTTAATCGTAATTACTTTAGTGGAATTTATTATAAATAATAATATATAAATATAAATTTTTTTAACAAATTAAATTTAATACATATTGCTAGGAATCGTTATAAACCCAAAAGTAGAAAATTTACAATCGTAAACATATTTAAATATTTAATTAACAACTGTAGCGGCATAATATAGCATAACCAGAATAGCAACAAGTAAAACAAATGAACATGTTATCGTCGTGAAGCCAGTCTTCTTAACACCCTACACCACTCAGTTCCACAAATTATGCTACAATTAGATAAATTGAATCACCGCGAGAAATTTCATTTTATGGAAAGAGGTTCTAAAAAAATTCCAGTCGAGTCCGTTCCGCACAAACCTTTTGCCACAAGTGGTTCAGGGTATAATAACTAAATTTGGGTTAGGCTAAATCTTAGATACCATTCACCTCTATGTACAAACTTTGGGCGTGGCAGGTACATGAGAGAGTCTTTAAAAAGTATATGTATAGCACATACAGTTTTACGCTGAGTACTATTTATTGTAAATTGTTTGCGTATATGTTATTCGACCATGCATATTTTAGGCATAATGGAGTAATTATAAATATGTGGACCAAATTTCAACTTCATAGCTTCATTTTTGTGACAGATGTATAGATTTTTATTGATTGACTGACTTTGACCATTTTAAATACCGATTTGCGTGTAAAAACTAAAAGTTTATGATGCTAATCAAGTACATATATACTTTGTAGGGTGCCTGATGCCTCTTTCTGGGTGTTGTAAATAATATAACGAACTTAGCAACAATGGCAACAACGATATTACCACAATAAGTGAAATCCGTGAACAATCAAAACTCAGAACAATAGTGTAAAAATATACGAGATTGAACATAGCAGATTACATGGTATATACACATATTAAATACACATAACATAACCCCAAAAATTGCTATATGTGCATGTGTT
This sequence comes from Ornithomya fringillina, assembly GCA_963978525.1. NCBI lineage: Eukaryota > Metazoa > Arthropoda > Insecta > Diptera > Hippoboscidae > Ornithomya > Ornithomya fringillina. The sequence goes on along the minus strand of OZ021690.1, from coordinate 15,057,774 downwards.
TTATAATATGCATGTATTAATGTTTTGCGATATAAAGCACACTTTTAAACCGGTTTAATTAATAAGCATAGAAGGTCTTGCTGACAAACATTTATAATTTAAACGAGGGATAAGCGTATGATAATGAGGACTTACCGAAAAATATCAAATAAAATATGCACAAGCGTTAGGGCCAAACATTGAAAATCACTTCGTGGATCGTTTCATATCAAATCTTTAAAAAATTTTGCACCAAAATAGTATGCAATGCCTACTATTTTTAGATCCAAACTTTCGACTAAATTTCAATAATTTTACGATGCTGGCAATAAAAGAATCCCTGTTAACGTTGCGGATGTGACATTGAGAATATATGGGGAAAAACATTATGAAGTCCAATTCTATGGTTGAATTTTGTGCAATAATCGGATAATAATAATTCATTGTGACCTCATAAATTCTAATCAAAAATGTATAAATAAATGTATGTATTGCAACAGAATAACGGTTTCGCCGTATTGCTTAAAAATAATAAATTTTTACGTAAAACCAAATCATATTTCTAAACTAATGTTGGTGGGTATTCTAGTTTCAGATTATGATTAAAAACCGTATTTTCATAATGGCCCAATTATACTAAAATAATAATATAGTAGTTTAGTTTAAAAAAAATTCAATTTTTATACCCTCCCCCTACAGTGAAGGGATGTTTTAAGTTTGCTATTCCGTTGCCGTTTGCTACATCTAGGAGCAGATATCGGAGACACTACAAAGTGTTCATCAACATAAAAATCTGAATCGATCTAGACGTCTCCGTCCATAGGTCTGTTTACTCTCTCCGTCGTTAATTTCAGGATGTTGAACTGAAATTTTGTACATATTTATAATTGTTCATCCATCGATGCGCCCAAAATGAGTATGGTATGGCACTACTGTGGAGGTGATGGAAGGTATTTAAGATTGGGTTTAAGCCAAACTTAGTTTTTTTACTTGTTAAAAATTCAAGTCATCTTTTAAAGCCAAATTTACACAATAATACGTAGGTTGCCATTACCCACCCAGCGTATGAGTATTTTTTAAATTGAATACATTACATATTCCACCATATAAATAATATAAAATTATAATAAATTTCATATATAAATGGCTATTTACTTCTACCTGTGGAAAAGTTTGCACGCAAGGAAAGGAAAGGGAAATCACATATTCTCTATGAAAACACCAACAACAAGTAGAGCAAGTCTAACTTTGGCAGTTGTGTATAAATTTGACTTTTATAATAGTAATTGATAATATCGCTCAAGCATACACTTACAACAACTCCTCTAACTAACACTTAACTGCTCCCCTCTTAACATTTCAATGAATTTGTTTATGTACATATTTTTTTTACCCACCACCTTAACGTCAAGGGTATCCAGACTTTGTCGAAACGTTTGTAACACACAGAAATAAATATCAGAAATTTTAAACCGATTTAGCTGCGCCTACCTGTCCATCCGTCGTAGCCATTCATCGGGTCGAATAAATCAAGATATTGACTCCAAACGTGACAGAAACATTAAAGCATTTGTTGTTTTCGTACACACATATTGAATTTGGGTAAAATCGGTTGAAGAACACACGCCCACTTAAACAAAAGCTGACAACGGTCATTTTTTTAGAATTCCTTAACCGCACTTAAATAGCTTTTTATTCAAAAATTACGTATTTTAATGTCGTAAAGTGGTGGGTATCCAAGATATGGTCTAAGTCAAGCATAACGGTCCTGTACTTGTTAAGTTTATTATGTTTTTGTTTCTCGTATATTTCTCAACATTTTCTGACCTTATGAACACTTTTTATAGTATCACTCATACACTAAAAAAAGGAAATCGTGTGATAGAAATTTAATAAAAGTATTATGCGTCTCTACACATTTATGTATATAGTATAAGAGTACGCACTGAATTGTACAACTACAAATTAAATAGTTACAATAACATACTAAGGAACCTTACAAGTAAAAAACAACATTTGACTTAAATAGCCTCCACCCTCATATACAAAGCGTAGGCGCGACAACTATAACGCCCCAAATATTTTTAAACTTTTGTATATAAACTTTTACGCCAGATTCTGGACAAAGAAAAATTCTTTTAAATTGTACGCATATCTGTCTATTTTGGGACATCGATCGAAAAGCTCAATATAAATATGCGCAGCGACTTACGTCTTACAACAACTTAAACTCAATGTTTGTGGCTGATAGATGTTTTTATGGCATTTGTGAGCATGCCTCTCAACCGATTTCACCTAATTTAAATAGGAATCCATTTACAGAAACTTTTGTAGTGAATTTCAAGTTAATGTCTAGATCGACACAGTTTCTGAGGCTGATCAAGATTATACAAATAGATGTATTGCGCATAGTTTTTTTTTGGTATGCGACGGCGTAATGTGAAAACTAATGGATACCAACAGCTATTGGCATGCTGCATATGCCTACACCCTTTAGCGTTTACCATCCCCCGCGGGACTACCGTTAGGTATTACTTCACGGCGATGATTAATATTAGCATGCAATGGTTTCTACGTTTCTAGTCTCCTAAACACTTCACATCTACTTAGCTTCGTCAAAATATATGCTGCCATGGCGTTTATTTACTGTTGGTTTCCTTCGCCTTGTATCATGAATTCTCTCATTTCTGTAACATCCGTTAAGATAAAGTCAACAATTCTGAATCACGGGCAGTGAAAGAAAATATGTTCCGTGTCTTCTACTTCCCCTTCACAAATTGGGCATACTCAGAGGTCATTATGTCCGAACTGATGTAGTTATTTTTTGTACACTCAGTGACCAAGTAGAAATTTGGTAACATTGAAGTCAATCTCCCCGAAGTTCGTATTTGTCCAAAGTTTTATATCTAAAATAAGTCGACAAGTCCACCTTCCTTTTGTGCATGCTTCTAATGCCACTTCCACCAACGACACCAACGACATTTGTTACATCATCAGATATCGCAGATTGTTCGTAAAGAACTTTTCTTTTAAATGAATCTTTTACTTCATCTGTTTATTTTTCAGGCACTGGGCTCATACTGGACACGAGTACAGCAACCCTGAAACGACGTTCGCTAAAAGAACCCCTCTTTCTGGTTTGGGTCCCCCTATATTTGGAAGCAATCTATACAGTGCCGATTACAGCTTCGTCGCTTTGGCATATGCATAAATTGCATGGTTTTTATACCCCCCAACTCAGTATACTAAGTTTGTTCTTCCGTTTGCAACACCCAGAAGGTGACACCTCCTACAGAGTATATAAGTTAAGAGTCACTGTCCGTTAAAAGCCAATGTCCGATTCAATTTGTGCAGAGTCGCAAATTGTTTTTTTTATGATAGTCAAATTTAAGCTTGTAATCGCGGAACGCATAATCAGCACTTCCGCGATTGCAAAATAAGTGTGCCAATTATTCATGTCAAGCTGCAATGTAAGCATTCTGCAGCTTGACAAAAATTATTTAAATAGAAGTAATCATAAGTATTATGATTATTAAGTAATAAGTAATAAATAAGAATTGATTTAACTGATGGCCAACGTGGGGCCTTAACAAATAAATAAATAAATAACTGGCGCCCAACTAACTAGTGAAATAAATCCCAAATGTTTTGAAAAACACCAAAATTCTATGTTAAAAATTCGTGGAATAGAAAAACTAGTGAAATAAATCCCACATGTTTTGAAAAACACCAAAATTCTATGTTAAGAATTCGTGGAATGGAAAAAGTGAGTGAAAACAAGAATAAAATTTCAAACTCAAAAAACAAAATGTAAACTTGAAAAAATTGTAAATTATTGAGGCAAGGAGAATATATCGAAAAACTCTTTGATTTTTCTTCAAGAAAAACCCTAGAAAAAAAACTTATAAAAAAACAAAAAATTTATATACAGTTACATTATAACAAACAAAAAACACTCGCAAATTACTCAATTATTCAAAAAATAAATGTTTTATGTGGGTGAAATACACATCATACACGGATTTTACTGCATTAAAATAAAATCAAAACTACAAATACTACCAAAAAATAATTAAACTTTAAGACATAACATCTAAATAACGAATCTATAAAAAATAAAAAATACAAATAAAACATTTAACAAAGCTGCCCTATTGTTGTTACTCCTGGTATTTCAACACTTACCACACCTTTTTGATTCAACAAAATCTAACATTTTTGGCGCATCAATAGCCTCCAGGAGCGGAACGAAAGAAGTGTTATTAACAAGACAAAAAAAAGGCAAACAACAGCAATCCCTGCACTCTTACTTGGCAAAAAGGAACAAGTAGCAAAACCTTTGGTAATCTTGCAACACCAACTAAAGAGGGAGAAAAACAACAAGAAAAATCATCGTTTAAGAAAATTAAAACAACCAGCAACAGCCTCAACAACAGAGCAACGAAACTACATTTTTACCAAAACCCACCCTAATGGCTTTAAAAATGATGTAAGTACCAATTCCGTGGTTGAGAAAATTAATTATTATTTATTCAAGTGCTGATTCCTCCCTTTTTGGGTAAAATTATTAACTATCTATAAATACTTATTATTAAATATTAAAAAATTAAGAAATAAAATAATGAATAGGGAACAAATCATAGAATTGGTTAGAGCGGCCATCGAGGCCACAACAGACAATTTCGGACAACAATTGAACGATCTGACGCAGAGACTGAATAACCTAACACCTGACGCAAGCCCGACTTACCAACAGGTGACAATCAACCCTAATGTGGCAAACGGGTCCACCACATTGGAATTGATAAAATCATTACCTGAATTCAAAGGTAACCTCGCTGCTTATCCCGCATGGAGGGATGCGGCACGCATTGCTATGAGCTATTACCCACAGGGGTCAGAAAATTATTTCGTGGCCATAGCCATCCTTCGAAATAAAATAACAGGTTCGGCTAACACCGTACTGTCAGCTTTCAACACTGTATTAAATTTTGACGCCATAATTGCAAGACTCGACCAAGCTTATGCGGATAAAAGACCACTGCACATCTTAGAAAATGAATTAAGTGTTCTTAGGCAGGGCAATAAATCTATCTCAGAATTTTACGATTTGGTGGACAAACAGTTAACCTTGATAGTTAATAAAAACAGAATGGCCCATACTGAAAACGAGACGGTGATCGCTGCTTTAAACGATAAGGCACGAGACGATGCCCGTAGAGTTTTCATTTCTGGTCTTAGACGACCACTTTGTGACATTTTGTTTTCCTCAAATCCCCCAGATTTACCCTCAGCCCTGGCCATAGCTCAAGAGCTCGAGGCCAACCAACGGCGAAACGAGTTCGCCCGAATATTTGCCTCAGGAAGCACAAATAGGTCGAATCGACCAAACAATACTCGTCCAGAAGTCCGTAATAATAATCAAGCGTTCCACACAAATAGGAACCATAACAATAGCCTAATAAATGGCCATTATCATATGGCCAATGCAAATCAGTTTAATGCTATTAATCAACCATTTAACAATCCTATGAATCAGTCTCGACGAACATCGAACATAAATTATGAAAGTCAATCAAATGTCAATACAAATCAGTTCAATATTAATCAACCATTTAACAATCCTATGAATCAGTCTCGACGAACATCGAACATAAATTATGAAAGTCCAACCCCCATGGACGTTGATCCAGGATCATCAACGTTTAGAAGAGGAACGGATAATAGTAAACGCACATCGCGAAATCAAAGGATAAACGTAGTCAGTACACCCCACATTCGGGAAGAACCCTATAACACTTTGGGAAATATTAACACTCCTTATTTTAGGGCAAGGTCTCAACCACCTCTCATTTACAAAAAATTTAACGGAAAAACTTTAAAATTTTTAGTAGACACTGGTGCATCTGCTAATTTCGTAAAAAAATTGGAGGGTGTCCAGCTTATTAAACTAAAACGACCAATTAAAATTGAAACTGTCAACGCCATTAGTACTGTAGAATTTGAATGTAAGATATTTTTATTTAACCGCTTAGTGACATTTTACGTGCTTCCCAACCTCTACGAATTTGACGGTATAATAGGTTATGATCTATTAAAAGAAACTAACGCCATAATAGACGTTGGAAAAGGTACCGTTCACTGTGGAAGCGAACTTAATTGCCTAGGTCACAAAAATAGGGTCAACAATATTGCGGTCAAGGCGTCACGTGCCCCTATGACCGTAAATGACGAAAGCAAACAATTGGTATGCCTTCGCAAACTCAGATAGAGCACTGCCCTACAACACAAGAGTTTGTGCAGAGATAAAGACTAAAAACGACAACCCTATCTATTCCAGACCATATCCGTATCCTGCCTCGGTGAGAGGCTTTGTGAATAAAGAGATAGAAGCATTGTTAAAAGACGGAATTATAAGAAAGACATATTCAGCATATAACTCTCCAATACATGTTGTCAAGAAGAAGGGATTTGACGAAGAGGGCAATCCTAAACACAGACTGGTAATCGATTTTAGGAAATTAAACGACCATACATATGAGGACAAATATCCAATGCCGGACATATCAGTTGTTTTGGCTAATCTGGGCGACTCAAAATATTTCACCACACTGGATCTTAAATCTGGCTATCATCAAATTATTTTAAAAGAGGCAGACAGAAAAAAGACAGCTTTTAGCGTGAATAATGGTAAATACGAATTTTGTCGCTTGCCTTTCGGACTAAAAAATGCACCTAGCATTTTCCAAAGGGCAATCGATGACATACTCAGAGACGATATAGGAAAAACGTGTCAGGTCTACATGGATGACATAATAGTTTACTCTCCCGACGAGACAACACACTTAAGAGATGTAGAGAAAATTATTCAAAAATTAGGTAGAGCAGGGATGAGAATATCTTCTGAGAAGTCCAAATTCTTTAGAGAAGAAGTAGAATTTTTGGGCTTCAGAATATCAGGCAAGGGCATATCAACTTGCCCAGATAAGGTAAAGGCAATAGCCGAATATGAAGAACCCAAATCACTGAGATCACTAAGGTCATTTTTAGGACTCTCAGGTTATTATAGAAAATTTATAAAAGACTATGCAGGCATCGCTAAACCACTTACTAAATATCTCCGTGGAGATAACGGGAATGTTGGGGCAAAATTTTCAAAAAAAGTTAAAATAGAATTCGATCAAGAAGCGCGTAATGCGTTTAATAAACTTAAACAAATTCTCATGTCCGAGGACATTATACTAGCCTACCCCGACTATAATAAATCATTTGAATTAACAACAGACGCTTCAGCAGTAGCTATTGGGGCAGTCCTCTCACAAAATGGAAGACCAATAACCATGATTTCTCGAACTCTAACTAGACAGGAACAAAACTACGCGACAAACGAGAGAGAACTCCTTGCCATTGTATGGGCTTTAAAATATTTGAGACATTATCTGTATGGGGTTACAGGGATCCATATATTTACGGATCACCACCGTTGTGGGCTTAATCAACACGTTAGGGTCTATCATAAATGCAGGAACTACTAATGTGCTACAATGTGATCTTCCAACCCTGGCAGAAATCCAGGACCCTATTCTGACGGCTTTTCCGTCCGTTAAATTTCTTCATAGCAAGAAACTAGTGATAGATGTCGTCAGGGAAGACGATCAATTAGAGATTGTTACCAACGAACATAATAGAGCTCATAGAAATCTGCAAGAAAATTTTATACAAATTATAAAGGAGTATTATTTTCCTGGCATAAAAAAGAAATTAAAGTCTATAATAGCAAATTGCCGAATTTGCGCAGAAAATAAATACCAGAGGAAACCTCTTCAGATGCCAATGAATTTTACACCCTTACCTAATTATCCAGGGGAAATACTCCACATAGACATTTTAATAACGACCAAACAGCACTTCTTAACTTGTGTGGACAAGTTCACTAAATTCGCTTCTGTCATTCCTATTGCATCAAGATCGACTGTCGACATAAAATCAGCCTTGTTACAAATACTGTCAAGATTTGGTAATGTAAGATTAGTGGTGTCAGATAACGAGAAAGCGTTTCAATCTGAGACCATAGGTACTTTGATTCGCGATCACTTTGGCGCGCAGCAATTTTTTGTGCCAACCATGCATAGCGAAAGCAATGGTCAAGTGGAAAGATTTCACTCTACATTGCTGGAAATAGCTCGATGTATCAAGGAGCAACAAAGTATAACAGACCCGGTGGAGCTTCTTTTGTTGGCTGCATATAAATACAATCACAGTATTCACTCAATAATAAAAACCAAACCATTCGACGCCCTATACAACTCAGACGAACATAAAAAGGCTAAAATAAAAGACACGATTAAACAAGCTCAAGACCGACTACTTGGTCGACATAACAAAGATGCAACCGCTAGAACGTTCCAACCTGGGGACATAGTTTTTGTAAAACGTAACAAACGTTTAGGAAATAAATTTAGTAAAATATTTGAAGAAAAAATTGTTGAAAGGGACTTGGGATCCACAGTCCTTATAGAGGGTAAAAGAATTCACAAGGACAATTTGAGATAGATATTCCCACCTTTTTGAAATGCAATTTATATGTCTTTACAGGCTTTTATTTATATTAATAGCGAGTTCGTATGAAACAATTATAGACTACACGTCATCCCGCTTTATAGCAGTCACAGCGGGCAACGTGATGACTTATGACGACTACAAGTTTTTGATAAATAATGGAAATAGGATAATAGAAAATAATAATTTTCAAAGAAATATAAATGGTATTGTACAGGGAAAAGTTAACGATACTACAGAAAGAATAAACCAGTTGCAGGAGGTAATTACGCACTTGAATAACATTGCACTGTCTATTATGTTGGCAAAAGCCGAAATTATTAATCCAACTATTTTTAACATTGAAGAAATAGAGAAACTTCTAACCACGGAGTCGGTACCAATTAATAATTAATAATAATAATTAACATAAATTAACATTTACAAATCAAAATTTACATGCCTCTATATGTATTTGCTTTTGTTCATTTTCTTTTATTGTATTCTTTTTCTATTTGTGCTAAAAAGTATATTAAAGTTAATATTAAAGCGTCGATAACATGTTAACATTATTATGTAATTATAAGATCAAGCCAAGTGCTTTAGTAACAAATGTGTATGGTAGGGTTTTATGTAGACAGAAGAAAACATTAAATAAGTAAGCATTTGATGTTAGCATATGTAAGAGAATCTACAATACAATGACGATAGTAAAAATATGAAAATGAAATGTAATAATAAAATATGATAAGAATAATAATAAGTAAAATTGGCAATATTATAATAACCCTCAGCGATCGAGGACGATCGATTTTAGAAGGGGGAGAGTTAAGAGTCACTGTCCGTTAAAAGCCAATGTCCGATTCAATTTGTGCAGAGTCGCAAATTGTTTTTTTTATGATAGTCAAATTTAAGCTTGTAATCGCGGAACGCATAATCAGCACTTCCGCGATTGCAAAATAAGTGTGCCAATTATTCATGTCAAGCTGCAATGTAAGCATTCTGCAGCTTGACAAAAATTATTTAAATAGAAGTAATCATAAGTATTATGATTATTAAGTAATAAGTAATAAATAAGAATTGATTTAACTGATGGCCAACGTGGGGCCTTAACAAATAAATAAATAAATAACTTATATAATCTTGACCAGAGTCAAAAACTGAGTCGTTTTAGACGCGTATGTGCTTGTGTCCGTGTGTCTGTCTGTTGTTGGCATTCTCACGGGCGTAAATTTTGAGATATTGAGCTGAAATTTTGTACAGGCACTTTTGGTTTTTGCACGCAGATTGCTATTTAAAATAGGCAAAATCGGTTAAGATCCACGCTCACAATCGACAAAAATGTATTTATGTGCCACAAAAATTGAGCTTTAAACCTGAAATTTAGTATGTTCACCTATAAAAATTAGCCTAATCGATGTGGTTTAAATGGGCGTCGCCATATTACAGACACGCCCACAATCAATAAAAATCTTTATATTTACACAAACTTGAACTTGGAACTTGAAATTTGGTATGCGTATACATAATTATCCCTTTCACTAATGTGCCAAAAGTGGGCGTGGTTAAATAACAGAGACGCCCACAATCAACAAAAACCTATATATTTGCTACAAGAGTTGGCCTGTGATTTGAAATTTAGTGCACTTAATAAAGGTTATCTCATCCATCGATGTGTCAAAATAGGGCATGGTCGGGCAACAGACACGCCAAACTATATTTAACGTAAAAGTAGACTTGCATGCTGATACGTAATACGTACACTATTAGAGGGCGCAATATATATATATTTGCCACGCCCACCAACCTATGGTGTTACCTCCGTGTCCTTACACCTAGTAATGTCTTCCGTCTTTTGTTCTGCAACTGTACAGAGTCAATTCTCTATTATTTGAATCGCTCTATTAGTAGCCACTTCTATTTCGTGCTTGGCTATCGTGGTAAGCGCAACGTCATCCGCAAATTCTACTATGCTTACCCCTGCTGGTAAGGGCTGTCTTAGTGTGTCGTACACAATATTTCACATGAGCGGCCCTAGGGTTGTTTCTTGGGGTACCCCTGCACTCTTTGGGTCCTTCTTCTGTATTATACACTAATATTCTATCCTTGAGGTAGCTTGATAGATTCAGTAGATATTTTGCTATAACTATTCGTCTAAGAGCATTTAAAATCACTGACCAGCTGGCTATATTAAAAGCATTTATGATGTCTAAGGTTCCTACAGCACAGTCTTTTTTAGTGCCCCCTTTCCATCTTTTACCTTCAATGGCTTTCATTGACGTTTGAACTACTAACTCATCTACTGTTGATTTGTATTTGTAGCGCACATGGAAGGTACAAAAATGGGTGTAAGTGTGTAAACAATTAATGAATGCTTAACCAACAGGCGCCAAATATACTGAATTAAACGCACCTGTGCCACTCCATGCATCTCAATACTCAGTACTACTATCATGTATTAACAAGTTTTTTGTACTTTATCTTCTTCTTCATCATCATCATCGACATGTATTCTCTCTCACACGATTGTAGCACATATATTATGTATGTTGACATTAAGCCTACTACTTGATTATGTGTTCAGCACTCTATAATATTTTTTTTAACATTGTGTGTGTGTATGTGTGTGCAACGAAATGCATTAAAATGAGTAAGTTCGCTTAAACATTTGTATGAGTTTGTTATACACTCTTCTTTCCCTTTATCAAATTTAACATACGAACATTTATAATAAATTGCATGCACGTGATGTGAATGCATGACAACTGCTTTTGTACATACAAAGTAAACTGTAAGAAAGTCATAAAGAACAACTGTTCATTACATGGAGGTAAACACTCTAATTCTGACGATGAAATGAAATGATGACTAAAAATACGGGATGATGTCTTTCATATACATAGAATAATTAATTATAAATTATAAAATTTTTCAGGCGAGTTTATCGATACATATATACGATACATATAACGTGTCGGATTCGGAGCTACGTATATTTTTTATACCCTCTACATAATATGGAGGGTACGCCCAGAAAGAGGTGTCAGAGACCCTACAAATACACCGTACAAACACTTTTTGTTTTTGCACGCATATCGCTATTTAAAATGGGCAAAATCAGTCAAGAGCCACGCCCACAATTTACGAAAAACCATATTCACTAAAAAACTAGACTTGCAACCTGCTACGTAATGCATGCACTATTAGAGGGCGTAATCATGTACTTGCCACGCCTACCGCTGTAGATGTGAAGGGTTTTTAAGATTTGGCCTAAGCCAAATTTAGTTTTCTGTATGAAGAAAAATATATTTAAATATTTATGCAAAATTTCAGTTGAATGTCTAGATGTGAGAATGCTAATTGTCAACCGTGAGAATGGTAATTACAGAGAAATACCCAGACGCTCGGACGGACATGTCTGGATCGGTAAAGATTTGTATGCTGATTTAGATTATATATACTTGGTTGCGTCGGAGACGCTTCCTCATGGGAGTTGAACAGGAAATGACAAACTTATTAATACTTTTGGGTGGAAATTTCATACGAGCAGGTGAAATGTAGCACCTTCATATATATGCCACACCCATAGATTATGTGATGTGAACGATATGTAAGATGGAATCATGCACCTTAAAAGTGAACGCCTCTTAGTTTAGTTGTAACAGTAAACACGCAATATAAGTCACTTTGTGACATGAATTATGAAAATGGTCCGATCGGGTCCAAATTTGGCCCAGTAAATACTAAGCGAATTAACTATTCTTCACCAATTTTCGCCACATAAGAACTTCCTCTAATAAAATAGCATTTGCCGCAAATAGTGCAGAGTATTAAAAATAGACCAATCCCATATGGACATCGGCAAAGTTTCTTTGCGATGGCCTGAACATAGTTCTGAATAATTCTGAATATTATGGCTCCGTGGTTAGCTGACTTTATTAAAAGTCCCACGCTCTAATGTTGGGAATAAATGGACCCAACTGTATGTATAATAAAAAATCAGAATTCTTTTAATGAAAATTGTTGAAATATTTTTGCGGCGTAAGCTTATTGCGCTGAAATCGAATCGAGCTCCGACACAAACTAAAAAGTGTATACAACTTACTTATTCCATATCATATCTCCCGATATGAGTGGCATTTCCATCAGCAACGCCGATAAAAAAGATGTTTTGCCGCTGCCATTCTCCCCTATCACCACAGTTAATTTACCCTTTGGTATGGTCACATCTTTTATAGACATAACATTTTCCATCTTATTGGGATTCCAGACATATTTACCCTCCTTAATGGACACCGCTATATCATCAGACATTTTCAGCAACAGCGAATCTCTATGCCAAGAGTCTGCACGTTTATAAGGCGTACATTGTAATTTCTTTGGTCTTATTACCACATACGGAGTGTTACGTAGTAGATCTTTACGCACCTGTAATGACAATCTCTTTTGGTGATCTTCGCGATATGTAAAAGAGTCCGTTGCTACATGTAGTGGTGTTTGGGGTTCCGAGTTAACCAGTGGTGCTGGTTTCTCCGGTATATTAAAGTTAATATTCGGTTTATCGTTCAGACCTTTACATTTCTTTTGTGTGTTAAAATTGTTTGTTATAGAGTGTTGTTGTTGCTGTTGTTCATATATATCCAAAGAAGCATTACTTTTACTTAAAATTCTGGCCATATTACGTATACCTTCAAATTGCTTTTGTATTTCAGGTGCAGCGAAAAATTGCTCCAAACGTTTTGTTGACATAATAGCCGATAAAATAATTGGCACGGTAATGGGAAAGATCAATAAGGGTACTGTAAGTTGTTGGAATAGAGCCAAAGCGGTAAATAAACGACTTGGAGTTATATTTTCAGATTCATCATCTGCTTTCCAGTACACGTACACTGTTAATGTAACAAATGTTATCAAAACTGTTGAGATGTGTGTTAAAATTGCTGGAAATTTATTTTATTAGAAGCAATGTGTGTGAATTAAACTTGAGCACTCACTAATTAATGTCCAATAGATTGTATCCTTATTCAGATATTTTAATTCTTTTTCACGAGTCTGATTTATCTTTTTTATAAATATTTGGTCCCAGCCGTTTAATTTAATCACTTTTATTCCCAACAATGTGTCATGCAACTTTTTCAACCGATCATCAGTGCATTTCTGTTAAGAACAAAAATTTAGTTAAGAATACTTATGTATATAGAACAATACGAGAAGTACGTATTACGAGGGTTCACAAATTATGCAAAAGTACTAAAAATGAAGATTAAAGATCTAAATTTCTAAATCTTTTAAAATATTATACAATATACAACTTAAAATATTTTCCACGTTCAACTACAATCCGAATACAAATCGCTTTATTTACTTACCGCCATTATTTCTGTGTTCCGAGACATGGCTTTGCCAATTAGAAATTGCAATGGTGTCATGGTTAGTATGCATACAACTGAACCAATAATTGCACTAATGCCCAATTGCGAATATAATAAATACATAACCACAGCAATCTGCATAGAAATTGCACGTAAAAGAAGACAAAACAGATCTTAGAAGAAGTGTATGTACTAAAGAAATACATATTTATAAAAAAGATTAGAAAATTTGCAAAACAAAACAATCAATTAAAATATTCTACGAGGGCATTACAAGAAATTCAAACATTTATCCGCATTGTAATTAAATTTTATTTTCATAGAAAAGCTTTGCTTTTGAATGAGAACGTTAAGTGGTATTCAAAAGAATTTAATGCTGTAATGACCCTTAGTACAATATATTGCATAAATATTAGCCATATACCCGAGTAAGGAATATTATTATCGGCCACTATTTAATACGCCACACTACACAGCCAAAAATTAAATTTCTACTTTTGTGTGTACTCATTTAAAATGTTATAGTGCCATGTAAATCCGAAACAATTGAATGAAACGAGCCCCTACGACTGAGCGTTTATGTCTATTGCTAATTTTCTTGTGAAAGAATGCGTTATAACGGGAGGTCTTAAAATGGACCGATCAGGTGTTTCCCAAACTGTATGATATATTTTTATACAACTTAAAAATTGCAAAAATTTCAACCAGACACTTCCTTGTAAAAAAGGTTCAAATATGACAAACAAATGCAAAAATGTGGCACACACATTTTCCAGAAATGCTATAAATTGTGTTCCTGAAAATTGTCAGCTAGTAGTGTCAGAATGTCGTATGTTTGAATCAATAAAAAAGAGTAACTATCGTAGGGCACTTGGGTAATTTAATGTTTAAAAATAAAAAAATTATTGTCTAGACTTGAACGATTTATACGCTATTCCTTGTTCTATCTTTTCCCTACTACTATAGACCACAAAATCAATGGGAATATAATTTTCAATTTGTTGCACATAACATATCTTGCCCGCCATGCATACATACACACAATAAATTGATATTGCTTAGGTCGTTGACGCTCATTACTCACTTTTAATGGTATCGCCCATATGTAGTGTGCTATCCAAAAGAATGACATTACATTTAATGTATCCTCAGACATTAGGTTTGTTATGGCACCAACATTGCTTAGACCTAAAATGAATTAAAATCAAAATCAAGAAGATAAATAAAATAGAGATAAATAAGAGCAATAGTGAAATCAAAAGGCAAACGGGCTATACTGCGCAGTCAAAAATCTTACGAACACATTTTTGTTCAAGCAAGTGTTTATCAATCGATAATTTTTTCAGCTTGTATACATTGCGACCGTAAATAAGGTCTTTTGCTGTGAAAAAGAATACTATAACTAAGCTTGAAGTTCACAGTTCGCCAACAATTTTTTTTTCATAGCGTCGAGTTTCCATAAAAGGGGTATTTTTGGGGAATATTACTTCACTACTTTATTCGAAAAAGAATCCGCAACTGAAGCACACAAAATTCTTGTTGTAACTTATGGCTCCTTCGAAAACAATGTGCAAAAATTAGTTTAGATGCTTCAAAAATAAGGATATTTATGCACATAGAAAATGGGGAGTATTGCTTCATGACGGCTTATGTCAGGCGCTAGGTAAACTTGCACATTCATTAGGAATTGATCACATAACATTTTTAAAATAAGAGAAATGATCCAAAAGCAAAGACCTTAAATGGCGTGCGAAAGACGTGGGATGGTTAATTGGATATACTACGATAACGCTAAACATAGAAGAAGGTGAAATAAGCCCAAGCCTGTGTTAACAACTTGGGCAAAGCCACATATCCATAGTTCGAACATGGTGCTTTTCATGGGATGGAATTAAGAGTGTAGATTATTATTAGTGAGACTGTTATTGGCTACAATCAACACGACATGACACGGCAAAGGAATTTTGCTACATGACAACGCTTAGCCACATGTTGTACCACTGGTGGATACGCTTAATTGGGAAGTCCTACCCGTATTCATCAAATGTTCCGATAATTTCTTATCTCGATCGATATTCTATGGCCTTGGTGCACTTCCAAATTTGGGAAAATAGCCAATATATGGGAAAAGCTCCATCTCATCATAGGTCTTACTTGGTTTCTTTACAGGTCTACCTTATTCTAATTTTTCAAAAGCCTACTGTCTCGTATCTCTCTACATCCATCTAGACATCGGTCCATCGGTCCGTACATACTACTTTGTTCCTCAGTTATTTCTTTGTAACCGAGTAATTTAATACAATTAACTTTAACTTTAATTTACTACATACAATTTTTTTATTTATTCTCTCGTCCAACAATTGCTCTCCCTTTCTTTTTCATTAATTGTTAGTAATATATGAGCTGTATAACTAAATTCTCCACGGTAAAATTCTAACCCAAATTTCGTCTATTTATACAGACTAATGAACATATGTATGCAATGATAAATATCGTAATCGAAAATCTTCTTTACTTTACCATTTGACTGCTGCTCCCAGATGTTCTCACTATACGCAGTACGAGTGTTTTTGGTGTTGCCCTCATTTATAGCTGTGGCTGCTGCTGCTGGTGCTGTTGTTGTTGATATTGAGGCCTCTTTTGACACGTCATTCATCTTTCGTTTACTACTATTATTATCTGTCGATAATTTATACATGACATTTTCAATGTTGTGTGTATTGACTGTTAACGTAGTGGCATTTATTGTCCCCTGTTGCTGTCCATTACTATTGGTAGTGTTCGTTGCAGCAATGCAGTAGGCTGAATTTAACAATAGAGTTTTACGATATATTAAGCCCTGCAGTGAAGTTTTGATACGTATCCCCGTCATATTAAGTATATGGGTAGAAGCTTGAGATAAAGCGCCCTGAGCTAATGCTGCCAATAACACAATACACGCAATTGTCCAACCATTTGTCACCAAATCTAACCATGTTACATATAAAATTTTAATATCAATTAACGCTTGGCTGCCACCGATGCTGCTGCCTCTGCTTTCATTAGTATGAAAATAATCAAAATTGTTGGGCATAAGCTTCTTATAGTTTTGGTTCTCCAACGAGCCATAATTGTTTCTATTGTAAGGCTTATGGTAAATGGTATTTGTATTAACACTCTCATATGCTTCCATAATACGTCCTGTTGCTCTTGTACTAATAATATGTTTTAAAATACTGTCATAATCAGCATTATCATGTTCAGTGGTATTAGCAGCAATACGACTCCTCACGTACTCGTCCTTCATACCATTTACACTTGGTCTTACATGGTTTAATTTTGAAAATGTTCCCTTCTCAAAGGTGATTGATGTATTATTACGGCCACTTATATAGCCATTTAGAGTATTTATTCGGCTAATGCTATTACTTATGTGCTGCAGTAATGCATCGTAATGCAGGCCATACATAATTTCAATATACTGTACAATCTGCTGTATGGCCAGTGGACCTATTATGGCAAATAAATCCCCAAATAATTTTAGGACGCCACCCAATATGAACATACGCCAACTGCTCTTTATATAGGATAGCCATAATGATGGCGCCTGATTATGATTTTTCTATAAGATAGTGAGTATGAGAAGGAAAGATAAATAACTATATTTGGCTTAAGTGAAATCTCGGATACCCTCCACATGACCTTCGCATCGTTATGTTTTTATACCTTAATGGCCTATATACCTTTCACACCTATGTAGTGTGTGTCATGTTCACAAGTTGCGAATAAATGTCGAGGGTATCTAAAATATGTAATAAAACCTTTTTACGCGTTTTTAATAAAATCGAGTATCATACATGACAACAAAAGTAAAAATTTTTCTATTAATATTTACATTTATCATGATCGCTTTTCGAAAAAATCGCACTTTCCTATAAGTCTACCATTTAATTTTTTTTTCACTAAATTTTATTGTAAACAAAAATTTTTGAAATGAAAGAAAACCAAAAATATTAACATTGATAAAAAAACGTTTTATTGAATTGAAATTCACGAGTCGAGCGTGGAAAAAAGTTTATGAACAACAAACTAAACAAAGTTTAAACATGCTACATAATTCATTCATTTAAGTGCAGTAGTACATCTAGAAGTTTTTTTTGAAAATTAAATTCATTCAACCATTGTACTCATTCAAACCTATGATCAGATGGAGATTTTCCCATATTTTGGCTATTTTCCCATATTTGAAAGTGCACCAAGGGCATGGAATATCGATCGAGATAAGAAATAATCAGAATATTTGATGAATACGTAAGAGAGTAAGACTTCCCAATTAAGCGTTTCCACCGGTGAGACAACATGTGTCTAAGCGTTGTCATGTATTTAAATTATATAAAATAAGTTAAAACATCATATTTGGCTTAGGCCTAACCTTGGATACCCATCACCTAGAAGTATGGAAGGAGCAAAAGTTTTTTATGGAACAATAGTGTTGAAAAATTTGGAAAGTGACCTTGAAATCGCGGCTTTTCTCGTTGCTCGGCCCTCGCTTTTCAGTGTCTCAGATCCTCTAACCCTACCTTCCAGGTGGAATATCTATCTTAATACATAACCAATTAATAAAATATATACGTTAAATGAAAGATTATCTAAGCTTATCTAAGGCATATGTGTAAACGCCGTGAAGCGTTTATATAAGCAATAATATATTAATACATTATTTTCTATTATTTAGTTACGGATAATAGTCTCAGCCAAGCTCACTTATCCCAAAACACCATTTAAAGTCTTCATACTTCAAGCGATACATCATCATATCATATCATATATATAATATATGATACAAATTATATAGAGTATATATAATAATATCCTCATATTATCATTTTTTAATTATTTTCTATGTTTTTTGCATATTGGTGGTATTTATTTATGCTTAGTAGATGCTATAATAAGGAAGGACTTTCGATTTTACCGCCAAAGTGTACTTTCTCAACAAATTTTTGTTTTTCATTAAATTATTTTTTTTAATTTTTCAACAATAAAAAAACTTTTACTGAATCAACTTCTGTACTGAATTTCGCATTATTGTCCGACTCTTTTACGTAATATGAATGGTGGAGCTTTGTCTTGGCGGAAAAATAGCTCCCGATATCACGAAGAAGAAGTTTGCAACAAATTTACTTGATCTGCTTAAGGTCTTAAGCTAATTTTATTAATTGTTCTCAAGAGAATGACTCTATTTATGCAAAAGAAATTCGAATGGGCAAAACTTCTCTTGTTCGAACTTCCAATTGTTGCTGTTCCAGTTGACTACCACTTTCAGGATATTGGTTGAAGTTACGAAATGGATCCCCGATTGAAAAGGGTGGAAAAGCTGCTCCTGTTAAGGATATGCGTTCTCCTTCCACATTAATAGATACCGAATCTTATAATAATTTACAAATAAGACCAAAAGGCACTACCTTTGAATGACGATGAATTTTAAACTGTTCCTTCGAAAAACCGCTGTGTGTTTGGTAGTCTTAATTAGAAATAATAATCGAAATAGCATCTAGGTGAGATATATATTATATCAAAAATTGATATATAAATAAGTAACAAACTAAAAAACTAAATTTGTCTTGGCCAAACACAAACAGAGGGCGTTGCACATAATTCGGTACTTCAATAGTGTATGTATTACATGTCGGCTAGCAAGTTGTGTTGAATGCGTTTTTTGTAAATTGTAGGCGTGACTGTTATACGATTCCGCCTATTTTTGGCACATTGATGAATGGTACATATATATACCAAATTTTAACATCATATCTCAATATGTAGATTTTTAACGATAGTGGACATCGTCTGACCGATTTCTTAAGAATAGATCCCTCTAGTCTATTTTCAACAGTGACTGACCTTAGCCTATAAAACATCCCTGTGCCGTACTTCATCAATAAATATCCAAGATTTTGAAGTACAATCTCTCTACAAAATGTACACACTCTACGCGGTCATAACATGATTAACTCGATTCGGATTATTAAATTTCGAGTATTGTATATGGGTATATATATTCCTTATATAAATATGCCTTTGTACCAGGTTGTGGTATAAGTTATAATTAAACAATAATATTGAAATTGAATTTCTTTTATTTATTGAATGATGGATAGAAAATTAATTAATTGTACATTTCCCACCGTACCATGTGCAAACATCCACATATATTACCAAAAAAATGCCCATTCAAATAAAATAAATGTGCATGTATTTATATGTAAAAGGTAAAATTCTTTTTTATTGGTATTCAATTAATTTCACCACTTTTTTATACTGTTGCTCATTATACCCTGCACCACTAGTGGCAAAGGCCATATTTAGTTTGTACGGATGTTTGTAACACCTAAACAGCAAATGCCTTACGCATTTTCAATTATAGCGATCGATTCAGAATCAAAACCTGAATCGATTTAATCGTGTCCATCTGTCCGCGTGTCTATCCACGTAAAATTTTGCATCAGATACAGATAGCTTTTTATACCCTCCACCTTAGGGAAGAGGGTATATTCATTTTGATCATCCGTTTACAACACATCGAAAGAAGCGTTGGAGACCCCACAAACCATATATATTCTTAATCAGCATGAAAAGAGAAATCGTTTGAGACATGTCCGTCCGTGTGTCCGTCTGTTGTTGGCACTCTCACGGTCGTAATTTTTGAGGTATCAAATTGAAACTTTGCATACGTATTCTTAGTTCAATGTCGCTGTTCCGTATTGAAATTGGGCAAAATCGGTAAAGAGACACGTCCACAATAAACGAAAATCTCATCATACCTCGAAAAAAATTTATCTTTAAAAAATTATATATCGCACAATACTATGCCTATCAAGTTGAAATTTGGTATAAATATAAGTGGTACCGTTATTCAACACTGTGCCAAAAATGGGCGTGATTAAATAACGCAAACGCCTATAATTTTTAAAAATCACCACTTGCGTAAGTACATGAAATAGTCATATACATAAATATGGTAATAGGAACTTATTTTTTAGAGGACTATTAAAGGTGGAGGGTATTTAAGCTTCGGTCTTAAGCGAACTTCTCTAACTTGTTTTAAGTTATTTTGATAAAATTTGTTACAGACATGTACTATCCAGAGAGGAACCCTTTGAAATTGAACCGATTTGGATTATTTTTAGAGCACCTTTCCATATAATGATATTTCTCAAAGTAACTTATGTGGTACTGCTCCGCATTTAATGATACAACTATACTAATTATAGCATAATGTGTGTTACTAAGTGATGTAGGGTAATAAATGGTCATGCTTAACAAGCATTTTCACTGTTTATTTATTTAAAAATAAAAAAATTATTAAATTATCGTATTAAATAAAAGAGAAAAACGAATAAAAAAACTAACTTTGGCTTAGGCCAAATCTCAAATACCCTTCACATCTACATTCGAACAGAGGGCATGGCAGTTAGATGAATACGCCCTTTAATAGTGTATGTATTACGCATCAACTTAGAAGCCGAGTTTTATATTGACTACGATTTTTTGATAATTGTAGACGTATCTGTACTGCGATCACGCCTATTTTTGACATAAAGATGAAAGAGATAAATAGCAATATATGTACCAACTTAATAACTAAAGTAGAAGTGTATGTACAAAAATTCTGCTCAAAATTTACAAACACCAGGCGGACACATGGACACATAGATACAGAGACAAACATATCTAGATCGATTCAGTTTTTGGTGCCTATGGTGTACATGTATATATATACTTTGTAGGATATCTGACGCCTCTTTCTGTTAGATATTTGATTAACTTAACACAGACATACATGTCTAGGTCGACCCAAATTTTAAAGTTGATAAAGATAAAATATTTTATGGGTTTTTTGACGTCTAATCCTAGGTGTTGCAAACTCACTAACAAACTTAATGTACTCCCAATCTTATGAGTATAAAAATTATTTAAATTCCTCTACAGTTTTTATGTAAGTGCATCCGAGCGTGTGAGTGATATTTATGTATTTATAAAGCATATTAAATCCATCAACTTGGTGTCGAAAAGGAGCTTCAAAGGCCCCATAACATATACGTATTCCTGATCACCAAAAAATTCTAAATCGATTTAACCATATCCTAAATAGAAGGAAACAACTAAAAAAGGGTTATATTAGGTGATGGCATACATCCATCATCATTGCAAATAGTAATGCGCGTGTCTTATACGAAAATGCATCTGAAAGTAAAAAAACCACTTCGTAGAAGCACGGTTATCTGTAATAAAGAAAAAATCCTTAAAAACTATATGTTTTGTGAAATTGTAGAAAGTTTCATAGACCAATTTGACTCATTTTCAATAGCAAGCTTTCTGGATATAAAGGAATAATTTGTACTAAATTTCAGGTCTACACGTCTTATGGTTCAGGAGTAATACAAAATTAACTTTCAAATAAAATGTTGAGGACTTCAGAAAACTCGTAGTCTAACCAAGATGATTTTATATAGAGGGTACTAATATGAACAGATCTGCAAATTTTAGACTATTCAGTTTAGTAGTTTAGGATTAATACGAAATTTTAAAAAATTTCCAACAAAAATGTGTAAGAAATCACACAGAAACAAAGACAGACGGACGGATGTATACTTTTAGGCGTGTGGCTCACCCGTTTCTGGTACTTACAAAACGTCTGCACAAAACAATATACTCCTCAATACTCCTCCAATATACTTTATCATTATGATGATGGATATAGTAAAGGAGAAGGAATTTTATATTTTTATATGTACTTCAGATGACTGTAAAATATATTTATAAGCTTAAGAATAATTTAAAATAAATTAATACATACAAGATATTTAACCAAATAATATAAACTTTAGGTTTTTTATTAAACAAAAAACATTTTCCTTGAGTAGCTGGTAAAAGGAACACTTTTATACCATATGTAAAAAACTTACCGTTTTAACAGTTTTATATATTAACAAAAATCGATCGTAATAAGCCCGTGCTGTATCCTCAATACGCATTTGACCCAAGTCGTCTAACTCTAATGGTTCCGTGTAACCAAACCACAGCAAGGGAGTTAACCACCAAAAGCAAACTTTTGAATAGAATGTAGCAAACGAATGTTTATACCCGATTTTAGTTACATCCTCTAAATATTCGGGACGATAGCGCTAAAATAAATTATATAAAATCATATAACTGAAACAAGAAACCTATAATAAACAAATCTTAAATATATAGAAGAATATTCATACTTCATGAGTAACTAACAGAAAAATTAATTAAAAAATTTCAAATTTCGGTTTTTTGCACTGTGTGTGCGATCGATTTTGACCAATTTTAATATCAACCTTCATACGAAAACTACTAACACTTCTGCCAAGTTTGGAATGGATATCTCAATTTGGTCAACTAAGAGAGTGATTGCCACAGTACACATACACACACGGACAGATAAACATGCCTCGATCGACTCAGTATTCGCTGCTGATTCAAAATATAAATACTTTGTAAAATCTCCGACGCCTCCATGTCCATCCTCCATGATGAAAGTATACTGTACGTTTAGTATTCCATTTGCAACATCCAGAAAAAGTAAAAATTTTATCAGCATCAAAATCTCAGTCGATTCAGATTTATCTGTCCGTGTGATCCGGAATCGGAAATCTCGCAGTCGTAAATTTTGAGATATTAGATATAGCATATGACACAGATATTAGATATAACTTATGTCACCTACTTAAGTCTATAAAGAAATTTACTAAAATTTATAAGACGAACTGAAACACATCGGCATTGATTCTAACGCACGGGTTTATGTGAACGAAAACCTCACTCCTCACAATTATCGTATATTTCATAAAGCATACAAATTAAAACAAGCTAGAAAAGTTCGGTTAAGACCGAAGTTTAAATACCCTCCACCTTTTGTAATTCTCTAAAAAATAAGCTCCTAATGCCATATTTATGTATTTCATGTACTTACGCAAATATTGTTTTTTTTTAAATTATAGGCGTTTGCGTTATTCAATCACGCCCGTTTTTGGCACAGTGTTGGATAACGGTACCCTTTATATATATACCAAATTTCAACTTGATAGGCATAGTATTGTGCGATATATAATTTTTTAAAGATAAATTTTTTTCGAGGTATGATGAGATTTTCGTTTATTGTGGACGTGTCTCTTTACCGATTTTGCCCAATTTCAATACGGAACAGCGACATTGAACTAAGAATACGTATGCAAAGTTTCAATTTGATATCTCAAAAATTACGACCGTGAGAGTGCCAACAACAGACGGACACACGGACACACGGAGACACGGACGGACATGTCTCAAACGATTTGTCTTTTCATGCTGATTAAGAATATATATGGTTTGTGGGGTCTCCGACGCTTCCTTCGATGTGTTGTAAACGGATGATCAAAGTGAATATACCCTCTTCCCTAAGGTGGAGGGTATAAAAACAACAAAAAATCCTTTCAGTGGTTGTAATGGGTAGCCTTTTTTTATCAAAACGAATCCGGGCAGCGAAATAACTGAAATTTCCAAGTCTGCTGAACTTGATCAGTTTTTTTAGGTATGCAATGCTACCATTATATATATATTTTAACCATTCTGCCTACGCGCTTAATATTATTATCCATCATACATCTCTTCTCAAATTACAAATATTCATTAATGCACAAAGTCTTAGAAACAAAATTGATGAATTCCGTTTCATCTTTGAAAAATCTTTTGTGGATATTATATGTGTATCTGAAAGCTGGTTTCGTAGTGAAATTCCCGATGGAATTTACAGCCTCAATGGTTACAAAATTTTCCGTGATGATCGTCTTGGCCACGCAGGTGGCGTGGATGTATATATTAAACATACTTTGCACTGCAAACTTATTTGTAAATCCAACGTAGGTGATCCAATTGAATACATGATTCTTGAGGTTTCTTCCGTAAGCTTATGGTCACAACCGCATATCGACCACATCGTCGCGTATGTACTGGTCAATTAATGAACAAATTGGAAGACTTAGCTTCCTACTACAATGACATTATTGTCACTGGTGATTTTAACTGTAATGTATTAACAGATACAAATATTTCCAACAAAATGCTCCGAATTGGATTAACACTTGTTAACGATAGCATTCCTACACATTTTTCAAATACTTCCGAGACGTTTGTTGATGTTGTTTTTGTATGCCAGAAAACAAAAGTTTTACTCTACGATCAATTATCAGCACCAGTTTTCTCAAGGCATGATTTGATTTTTGTTAAGTATAACATACAACCTGAAATTATGCCAAATAATTACACCTACCGTGATTTCCGACGTATTAATTACCGTTTACTTGAATCAACATTATGGGACGTGCATTGGAATAATATTTTTTATATGCCCACATCAGAACAACAACTGAACTTCTTTGAAACAAATGTTAGAGATCTCTCAAATTCCTGTATTCTTTTGAAGCATGTCAAACGTGACTCTGTTGAAATTAGCTGTAGATGATTTACTCCAGAAATTAAAAATCTTATTAATGAACGTAACAAGCTCTTCTCTCGATGGAAGCGGTTCAGACTTCCGCAAATGTATGAACGCGTCAAACAAGCTCGTAAAATCGTCAACAGAAAGATTGCAGATGCAAAAAAGAAATTTTTCGAAAATAAATTTAACGAGGTGAGAGGTAGCAAGCATGCCTGGAAAGTTATCCGTCCGATGGGTCTTGGAAATGACAAACGTCCATCACTTAATATCGATGCCAATACTACCAATCCATATATATTCCAGTTTATTCAATTGGCGTCAACACTTACGAAAATTCTAATACCTTCGATTTCTTTCTTACTTTTAATTTCATTGAACAAACTGATGTCCTAGATGCATGTCTTCGTATTAAATCGAATGCAGTTGGTTATGATGATATTCATCCTAAGTTCTTTAAATTGATATTGCCGAGAGTTTTAGTCCATGTCACTCACATATGTAACTTTGTTATTACCTCATGTCTATTTCCGGATAACTGGAAACATACTAAAATTATTCCTATCCCTAAAAGTGGCAATGCGTATCGTCTATATTACCATTCTTTTCCAAAGTTTTTGAGTTGTTAATTTACGACCAAATGCTGAAATACGTGCTTCAGCAAAAACTATTAACAAAATATCAGTCTCGTTTACGACCCTTGCACAGTTGCACAACAACCCTCGTAGATGTCGGTGAAGAAATCAGGGCCTCAACAAAGGACATGTGGCATTTCTTATTCTACTTGACCATTCAAAAGCCTTCGATACGTAATTTATATAATCTTACACCATCTGCCGTACGACTCATTAGATCGTAACTTAGTGGGCGATTGTAATTGTACAATACGTAGTGAACGAAAACCAGACTTCATCTGATCTGCCTGTTAGACGTGGTGCTCCGCAAGGATCCACCCTCGGCCCGCTACTTTTTTCTTTATACATCAACGACTTGCCAAACACAATACAACATTGCAAAGTCCAAATGTATGCTGATGATGTACAGCTATTTCTTACTTGCCCGCAGGATAAAATCTCGACCCATGTCAATAAAATAAACGGAGATCTTGCTAATATCGAAAAATGGGCAATGCGCAACGGGTTGTGCATTAATCCGAAAAAGACACAGTACATATTCGTTTCAGCCTACGGTAGGCATGTTTTTCTAGTAAAAGATCTACAACTTCATATTGGTAATCAAGCTATCAAGGTAGTGCTCAGCGCCAGAAACCCAGGGATCCCGTTTAACCATAAATTAACCCGGGATAATCACATACATGCCATCATGGGAAAATATATGCCAAACTTTGTATTCTATCCGCTACTCAAACACCTCTAAATATTTGGATGCTTCTTGCGAAATCATATGTGATGCCTACCTTACTCTATGGTTGCGAAATTTTTTCCAACTGTAATTGTGCTAATAAGCGCATCCTAAATGTGGCGTTTAATAATATCACTCGGTATGTGTATGGCCTCTCCTGGTATGACAGAAATTCCAATTACAATGTGGCTCTGTATGGTATTACGTTTAGCCAGCTGCTAAAATAGAGGTGTCTGCTATTTCTGCACAAAGTTATCTATTCCGGGCAACCCTCATACCTATTCGATCGCTTACGCTTTGCTCATTCCAATAGAGGCAACAATATGATTCAAATACGTTTCCGTCGTGGATTATTTGAATACCAATTTTTCATCCAAACGATACGACTTTGGAATAATCTACCGGCTGAATGCCAACGACAATACAACTTCGGGCTGTTTAGTATAATGTTGTATAATCATTTCAAATCAGCCGCTGCATGAACGGGTACAATTTTTGAGACCTTTTATTTTTTTTTATTTTTTATTTATTATTTTTATTATTTTATTTTTTTATTTATTTTATTATTATTATACCCTCCACCTTAGGGAAGAGGGTATATTCATTTTGATCATCCGTTTACAACACATCGGAGGAAGCCTCGGAGACCACACAAACCATATATATTCTTAATCAGTATGAAAAGAGAAATCGTTTGAAACAAGTCCGTCCGTGTGTCTTTTTATAAATTTAATATTATTGAAATTTGTCATATGCATGTGATTCTTACTATTAACTATTCTACACTGTAATTTATAAGAAGAAATTCTTGTTGAGCGGGCGTTCATATTGAATAAATTGAATTGAATTAAGATGAAATCTTGTTCAATAATTGTTTGTATCTGTACATAGGCTCATAATTAAAAAAAAACAAAATCGGCTAAGTTCTAAGTCTAAAATCGACATAAATCTATGTAGTAAAAATGGACGTGGTAATGTAACTGAAAACCTTATTTTACCCTGAATCCAATGTGTAAGTTGGTACATATTACTTACACTCATACAGAACTTAATCAGGTACTTGCTACGCCCACTGTTTGGAGTTGGAGGGTATTTAAAATTTCTCCTAAGCCAAATTTCGAGTTCTTACTTGTTCCAGTTTCGCTGCTCTGTTGTGCACTTTGGGAGAAATATGAAAAAAATGTCTCTTCTTTCAATTGTCGTTACACTATGTGCGCACTCTTGAACTGATTTTTTCTGTTTTCAGTACAAACTATGCTACCACGACTACCGACGATTTTACTAAGTATGGAATTGATATCTCAATATTTACGATGTAAATACAAGCAAGCTCATCAGCATATAGGGAGGCATGCATAAATCGATTTAAAATTCGATTTTGTGTACTTTTTGGCGTCTCTAAAGCCTCATTATGTATTTTGACAAGATGGGTGGGTATGAAAAACAACTCTACGTCAAGAACAAATGAAAATTTAATAATCGGTCATCCCCTTTTACTAATTAGATGTGTGCGCCCTCAGCACAAATCAATTATTAAGTACCAGGGAATACCAGTCAAATTTCTTATACCATTACTTAAAACTCTCCACATAAAATGGGTACTATACAAAGTTTGTCATTCCATTTGAACACCTAGAAGGAAGCGTCAGAGGCCCTCCACAGTATAAATATTCTCCATCAGAATCAACAAGTAAGAAAAGTTCGGTTAAGACCGAAGCTTAAATACCCTCCACCTTTTATAATCCTCTAAAAATAAGTTCCTATTGCCATATCATTAAATTGTTGCCTATATATTATTATTCAGGTCATTTTTAAAAAAACAACAAATATTGTTTTTTTTTTTAATTATAGGCGTTTGCGTTATTCAATCACGCCCATTTTTGGCACAGTATTGAACAAAGGTACCACTTATATGTATAGCAAAAATCTTGACAGGCATAGTATTGTGCGATATATAATTTTTTAAAGATACAATTTTTTCGAGGTATGATGAGATTTTCGTTTATTGTGGGCGTGTCTCTTTACCGATTTTGCCCAATTTCAATACAGAACAGCGAAATTAAACTAAGAATACGTATGCAAAATTTCAATTTGATATCTCAAAAATTACGACCGTGAGAGTGCCAACAACAGACGGACATACGGACACACGGACGGACTTGTTTCAAACGATTTCTCTTTTCATACTGATTAAGAATATATATGGTTTGTGGGGTCTCCGACGCTTCCTCCGATGTGTTGTAAACGGATGATCAAAATGAATATACCCTCTTCCCTAAGGTGGACGGTATAAAAACTAAGTCGATCTCTATTTGTATCCATGTTTCCGGTGTCTCTGTTTTTGGCATTCTCACGGGGGTAAGTTTTGACATATTCAGCTGAAATTTAGTACAAACACTTTTTACAGACAGTTCGCTATTTAAAATGGGAAAAATCGAATTTATCCGTCAAAAAAATTTACCTATAAACTTGAAATTTAATGTATATATTTATAATTATTTCATCCATCAATATTGCCAAAAATGGGAGTGGTCGGATAACAGACACGCCAAAATCGACAAAAATGCCACAAAAACATAGCTATGAACTTGAAATGTGGTATGTCTATCTATGGTTATAGCATCCATCGATATGCCAAAAACCTGCCCACAATTTACAAAAAACTATACTTAAAGTAAAACTCGACTTGCAAGCTGATATGCAATATATACACTATTAGAAAGTATAATTATATACCTGCCAGATCCACTATTGCATTGAAATCTTTAAAGGAAAGCAGAAAAATAACTTATAAGAATATATTTTTTTTAATTTGTATATGATTTTTATATAGCGATATTTCGTTGATTACAAGTTTTAGTTGCCGTTTTTAAGTTTTACAAAAAAAAACAACTAATTTAATTTTTAGATTATTTATTATCTTTTATTTACTAATTACGAATACGGACTTAATACTAAATTATTTTATAATGAACTGAATTAATACTGAATCATCTTATAGTGAATAGCGAATCTATGATTCTAATGCTCGAATCTTCCAATGCTAATTGTTAATGAATGAATGAATCTTGAAAGAATAGAATTAATAGAATGAATGTACAAACTAGATATTTTCCCTATTTATAGGTTTTTCTAGTTTCTGGTTTGTGTATATGTGATATGTATTTTCTATGTGGGAACGCTGTTATTATGACGTGTCGATTGGACATTCGTCCAGACGACACATTTGCAAAATAAGCAGTTGTAGTAATTTCATCTTTTATACAAAGATGCATTTCATTGGAATGCGCGCCCACACATCTGTGCGATATGTTATTTTATTGAACAGCGTGCATTCCTTTTAGCAAATTCAAGGCTATGGGGACATTGCCACTTGGTTGTTTACACAAGTGTCAAAAGTATCAAATGACCGTCGAACAGTTTGTCACAATTTGCTTCCACATCAAAAATGCAAGACAATGATTGTTTGGTATGGTCGATCGGACAATGTACGCTATGCATATGTATATGTATGCAACTATGTTATATTACAGACGGGTCTCTAGGCAATACTATAACACCCCCAGCGTTAGATCGAGACTCCGGCGAGATTTGAAGAACTGCGGACTTTTTTCTATTGAGCAAAACATATATTAACATCAATATTACTATGAAAATTACAGCGTCTGTTCCCGTGTTTACAATTTTAGTAATTTTTTGGCTTCTAATTGAGCCATCTAACATATCTTTATAATGTGTTTGTACGATTAACAATTCTTCTACCGTTAAATCGGCATAGTTCATAGACTTATTTTCTTTGATTTTTATCAACATTTCGGGTATTACAATTTCGTCATGAATTCTTATTACATAATTAGTGTAGTTCTTTTTTCTTATTTCTACAAAACAATTAAAAAATTTTAATAAAAATGTTCCTTGGAACTGTTTTTGTTTCTTATGACAATTTGTTCTTATACTTTCATTAAAATTCATAAATATCAAAAATCCTGAATTTATCTCTTTGACAATACTTTCATTACAATATTTCATTTGGCAATCTGCCTCATTATTATTTACTATGCCAGATAGGCACTTATCTTCTAAACGTATTAGATTATTTTTTAAATTGTTAGGTACATTTTTGTTATATATATTGTTATATTTATCTAACAATACTTCTTCATGAAAGAGTCGTATGCACTTATTATTTATATTAGGCATGGGCACGAAAATTATTTTAGTGTATATATCATCTTCGAACTTTGGGACTAAGATTGTTATGATTATTATTTCGTCAAGAATTCTAACAGTGACTTTTAAATTATAGTAGGTATCTATGTCGTTGATTATGTGCAACTCTTTTTCTGTCAATATGCCGGGTGCCACTATTTCCAGTTTACTAGTAAAAAGTATTTGGGTTATGTCATCTACGTGGTCACGCAACATTGCAATGTCATTATTAATTTGGAAAATCTGTTCTAACAAAGTTATTTCGTCTTCTGCGTGGCCTATTCTAATGGCCAATACATTTTTTAATTTGTCAATATACTTAGCAACCCTTGATTGCTGATTATTAATATGTGAAGTTATATTATGAATTTGGTCGGACAAAACGTTACCAAGGTTTATCAATGAGTCAACTTTATTTTCATTGTTTCTAGCATCACTTGTCAAGTTTTTTAATGTTTCGTAAATTTGTTGTTCGTCATCACTGTCCATTGTGCCTGCAATATATTTTAATCCTTTACCGACAAAGTTCGCTAACCCTCTCTTGTTTCTATGTATAGGTATTAAATTATTTATTTTTGTTTTTAAAATTATAAGATTATTAGAAACGGTTTTTATTATTGGTTTAGGTCTCACGGACAATGTTAAATTATCTATATTCTGTTTTATTAAATCGGTAGTTTCTTTATACTTAGTTATATTTATTAAATGTATTATTTTTTCATAGTTATCAATCAGTTTGACCGCGTCCTGTTTTATAGGTAAGTAACCGTTATTATTTGTAAGGTCCTGGTAATTAACATATTGTGTTGAACATAATAGTAAGCCTAATAGCAAGATCATGGTTTGTAGAAACATTCATGCAAGATAATAGTTCTTTATAATTTGTTTTTTATATATTTTAATATTTAATATTTTTATATCATTATATTTGGAGTATCTTTGATTCCATTCTATTATATGTTATTAGTTTTTTCATTTTCCAAAACCCTTTCGTTTTGATTTAACGTTTGCATTTTCTGCAAATAAAATAAAATATTTTTCTCTCATATTAAAATTCATTTTGTTTTTACTATTCTCTCCATGTTGAGGTCGGTCAGTTAATTCTGTAAGAAGTCATTGCCTTATTTTTGTTCCTTTATTCTGGTTCCCTACTTCTACTGCGATTGTATAACGCATCAATACGCTCATACATCAACGCATGCTGATCATTTTTTGTTTACACGCATGGGGCCTATTTGTTTACACATTCCGCTGAAAAAGACGTCCACTGCAAGTGCGTTTGTTTACATTAGGTAAGACGATCTCGTCTACCAGTGGTATATGTCAACACTGCAAGATTGTATGCCCTTTTATTATGCCGCTTTATTTCGGATATTCTATTTCGTTATTATGGAGAGGTATACACATTAAGGAATGTGATGTATCAGAGTGGGTAAATGAGTTAGTTTATTATTATTATTATTATTATTGATCTTTTGGGCATCTTGGTGGCATCTGATTTCTTCTGATTCAGCTTTTCTTGGGTATAAATTAGATTCATTTTCTCTATTACTTATTCAATACTTTGACAAGTATTTATTTTATTGGATATGTTTCCTTTTGTTATTCTACAAGGGTAAATGTTCTTTCTTTTATCATATTCGCTGATTTCTAATTTCTTTGCAACGCTACATGGGTGCCTTTATTATTTATTAATTCCTTGATTTTTGTTCAATAGATTATTCAAATATTTATTAATTTTAATTTTTCTTCTACTGATTGATTATTTATTCGTACGCGATGTGATCAGTGTAGGTGTATTTATATATTTCTTTTTAATTATACATTTCATTAATTACCATCAATCAACTACGCTTTTATAATTTTTTATGCTGTACCTCCTATATTGTCGTTATCTATTCCCACATTTGCATTAGTAAATTTCTTTTTTCTTTTAATGTGTCCTCTATAATATTTATGTCCTTTAGCGGTTATTACATGGTCGTCGTCTAATTTGCGTACGTTTACCTTCCTGAATTTGGCATAATTTTTACCTCCTCTAACTTCTTTAATATATATGGGACCTTCTATGACTTCGTTATCGTCACATTTTTCATTAAGTCGATTTATTGTTCTCTCTTTAATCTTTTCTATTTTTTCTTTAATAATAAGATATTCATCTGGAATTATATTCCCTGTTATAAAATCTATTGGCTTTACTCCTGTGGTGGAGTGTATAGAATTGTTATAGTATATAATGATTTTATAGATTTTTTCCTCGACTGTTTCTAAGTCATTTTCTGGATTGTGTTTCAACAATCTAATATGTTCGTTTATTGTGTTATGCAATCGCTCAACATCGGCGTTTGACGTATGATTATTGTTAGAAGTATAATGTATCTCTATATTCTGTTCTCTTAAAAATTCCATTAATGGTAATGCTTTGAATCCTAATTCATTGTCTACAATTATCTTATCTAAATGTCCGTATGATCCCAAGTATCGGGTCAGGGTTAATTTGAACTCTGTCCAAGATCTATTTTGTATTTTATATGCCTGTGCGTATTTAGAGAATTTATCGACAAATGTCAAAAATAATGTTTTATTTAAACTATAGAATACATCTATGTGTATTATTTCTCTTGGTTTGTTTGGTGTTTCTGTCACCTTAAATTTTAATTTTAGAGGGTTTCTGTCATATTTTTCTTTACTACAAATATCACAATTGTTTATATATTGTGTAATACGTCGTTTTAATTGTGGGTGATATATTTGTTCTTTTAATTGAGCCAGGTTTTCATTTATTCCTCTATGATTATTTTTCTTATGCTCTTGTTCGATCAATGTTGTCAATTCGTTTTCATCTGTGATGTCTCTTAACAATTTCTTACATCTTAATATTTTAAAATTTCTATTGTGGCTATTACTAAAATGTTGTAAAGCAACTTCTTTGAATCGTTCGAAAATCGTTTCGTCTGCTATATGTACTGCGTTTAATTTATTTGGGTCAAAGTGATTCTTTATAAGTGTTATTACAGTACTAACGTCGAATTCTTTCGCATATATAGTTTTTCTTTTAGAGTCAAATACCTGTGAATTTCTAATTCGCAATGAACCTGAGTTTGTTTTAACAAATATTATTTGTCTCTTATAAAAGTTGATAGGGTTATTTGTTTCGGCTATGACGTTTGTGCCTTCCTCTAAATTTATTTCTATTCTAGACAAAGCGTCTGCATTTCCATTCTGTACGCCTTTCTTATATACGATCTGATAATCGTATTCTTGTAGGCGTAATCGCCAACGAACTAACTTCGAATTGGGTTCTTTTACCGAAAACAACCATGTCAAAGGTCTGTGGTCTGTTTCTATCAAAAACTTCCTTCCAAACAAATATGGTCTAAAATGTTTAGTAGCCCAAATTATGGCTAATATTTCTTTTTCAATTGTACTATAATTTTTCTCATGTTGGTTCAATGTTCTGCTTGCATAGCATATTGGATGTCCTTCCTGTGATAGTACAGCTCCTAAAGCTATATTACTGGCATCCGTTTGAAGTGTAAATTGTTTCTCAAAATCGGGGTAGATCAGAACGGGATGATTAACAATTATTCGTTTCAGGGTTTCAAAACTTTTTACATACTGTTCATCTTTAATATTTATTTCTTTAGTATCCTTTTTTAGGTACTTTAACATAGGCTTTGCAATACCTGAGAAGTCCTTTATAAACTTTCTATAATAACCTGCCAGTCCGATAAACTGTTGAATTTCTTTTCTCGTTTTTGGTAGTGGGAATTTAACTATTGCTTCTATTTTGTTGGGGTTTGGTTTTATACCCTCTTGAGTTACTATATGGCCTAAAAATTCGGCTTCCCTTTTCATGAATTCACATTTATCTAATTGTATCTTTAAATTTGCTTCTCGTAGTCTTTGAAATATTTTCTTCAATGAAACTACATGTTCTTGGAGTGAGGTGGAAAAAATAATTATATCATCAAGGTAAACCAAACATATTTTGTTAATGTAATCGTGCAATACGTTATTCATTAGTCTCTGAAATGTCGCTGGTGCTGTTTTCAGTCCAAAAGGCATACGTACGAACTCGTAATGTCCATTTTCTACACTAAATGCTGTTTTATGTACGTCATTTTCGTTTATTTCAATCTGATGGAATCCCTTGGCCAAATCTAAAGTGGTGAAGTACATGCTTCTTCCCAATTTTTCCAATATTTCATCAATATTAGGAATTGGATATTTATCATCTACTGTAATTTCATTTAACTTCCTATAATCAACAACAAGTCTCCATTTTTGTTTACCGCTTGCGTCCAATTTTTTAGGAACTATCCAAACGGGTGCTGAATATGGAGAGTGACTATGCCTAATTATTCCATTATCCAACATTTCGTTTATCTGTTTACGTACCTCGTCTTTATGTATATAAGGGTACCTATATGTCTTTACAAAGATTGGGTCATTGGTTGTTGTTCTAATTTCATGCTTTATTGCATTAGTGAATGTCAAATCAGAATCTTCTGTATAGAAAACATCTCCATACGAACCAGCCAGCTTCATTAGATTATATTTTTCTTCCTTGTTCAAATGGTCTGTTCGTAATTCTCCACTAATGTCGTTTTTCAAATGTTTGTCTGTATCATATATGTAAAAATTTTCTTTGGTCACTTTTTCTGTTTCCATTGTAGGAAACTTAACAATATTTGGGTGCTTGATATTTGCGTCTACTATTGCCTTAACTTCATAGTTTTCTGCTTCATATATTCCTTCTTTTATTTCTACTTTATTATTTTTTGATATCTTTCACTTTATGTAGACCAATCCATCTTTATGTTGTGTATATAGGTTTAACTTATAGGTTCCTGATTTATTAAAGGAATACTCTCTGTCCTCATGTCCAAATTGTAGGGGTACTTTTTTACCTTCTACATGAAATATATTTTTCTTCAAGTCTATCACTGCTCCTAATTGCAAAAGGATGTTATTTCCTATTATTCCATCGTACCTATCATGAAATTGGCAAACTAAAAATTGTACTCTTTGTTTTTCGTTGCCTAATTCTTTAAACAGAGGTATAGAAACTGTTTCATTCACTTCTATTGTATGTTGTAATGTTTTTATTATTCTAAGTTCTGTAGGAGTTCTCCATTTTGGATTAATTATTGAGTGGGTGGCTCCCATATCGATTAAGAACTTTAATGGGACTATTTTTGCTTCTACAGTTATATACGGAAGTCCTCCATTGAGGCATGTTCCTGAAAATTTTCTGTTATTTGGCATTGCGTTGTACATTATATTTATTTCCGTCGTTATTGTTTTGGTTTTGTGTACGTCTGTTAGGTCTTATTTGTTTAGTACGTACGTTGTTAATGTCCATGGGTTCTGGACGATTCTGGGGAATCATATTACGCGGATTAAAGACGTTATTGGTAGGTCTGTTAAATGGATTTTGATTAGGTACACTACTGGTATTAAAATGCCTTATTGGCTGGTAGTTGTATTGGGGGTTATTGAAATTTCGGTTATAGTTATTATTATAACTAGGATTTTGGTTTCTGTTATTACTATTTCTGTTGTTATTAGAATTGTTGTTATTTTGCCCAATATAATTATTAGGTTTATAATTATTATTATAATTAGGATTTCGATTTCCGTTCTGATTGAAATTGTTGTTATACGTATTATTACTATTATATCCACGGTTATAGTTTTGTTTATTATTATTATTGTAGCGTGGATTCTGATAAATATCTTTAGTCCTGTTTTCTGTCGGTCTATATAATTTGTTATAACCTCCCTCATACAATATGTCCATTGCAGACTCCAATGAATCTGGATTTCTACACATAAGTATGGTTTTCATGGGTTCAGCCATTTTACTTTTAAATATACTAAGTGCAGTTTTCTTATTATTGACCACAATTCCAGCCACAACAGTTGCGTCTCCCGCTGAAGTAGCTGCTCTATTATTTAAATCTCTCAGTCTTCCCTTAATTTCATTATAGAACGTCAAGCAATTATTTTTATAAGTTACAGCTCGCAACTCGTCGTAAAGTTCTTCTTCGGATTTCCTTTCCCCAAAATTATTTAACAATGCTGTCTTAATATCCGTCCATGAACTCAAGTGGCTATTAATTTCCAAAATTTCCCTAGCTTTACCCTTAGTCTTGCTCTTTATTAAGTCGGAAAATATTGATTGTTGTACAGTGTCATAGAGTTGCAAAACAGGATGTACCCTGTCGATCAATATTATGAAGGTATTTACGTCGTCTTTGTTACCATCAAAAATAGGTAAATTGCCCAAAAATTTATAAGGGTCAATACTTGGTAATTGTATTTGCTGTTCCGTAGTCATTTTGGTTTCTAACAAGTGCACTTCAACTCTCAAATTTGCAAATCTTAAAAATAAAAATATAATTTGGTTTTTTATTTCTTCTTTAAGCAACAATAATTCAAAATTCACTTTTTTTTTTCTATTTACCTTTCAAAGGTGGTCTTTTATTTAGTATAAACGTTTTAAAAATCTAACTTCTCAAAAAAAAAATTTTTTCTTGTTTTTATCTTCTACGAGTGTTTTCCATTTCACGTAAAAAAAATTTTCTAATATTTCACTTTATATTATCTTATCGTATATAAGCACTCTACTCACTGATATTCTTTTTGTTACTTGATGCTGTTGCTAATGTTGTTGATATTGTTGATATTGTTGTTGTTGCTGATGTTGCTAATGTTGTTGATATTGTTGATGTTGCTAATGTTGTTTAAGTTTCTGATACCCTTTGGCTGGGTCGTGAGGTCTTCCTTCAATACTTGGCTTTTTTTTTTTTTTTCTAAATACCCTTTGGCTGGGTTGTGAGGTCTTCTATTTTTTTATTTTTTTTTTATTTTGCGATTTACATTCGCGTTTTAAGGATTCTGAGATCCTTTGGCGATTTTCATTCGCCGATTAATAATTAATTATTTTTTTATTTCGCGATTTACATTCGCGTTTTAAGGATTCTGAGATCCTTTGGCGATTTTCATTCGCCGATTAATAATTAATTATTTTTTTATTTCGCGATTTACATTCGCGTTTTAAGGATTCTGAGATCCTTTGGCGATTTTCATTCGCCGATTAATTATTAATTATTTTTTTTTTTTAATTAATTATATTTATTTACGATTTACATTCGCGTTTTTAAGGGATCATCGTAGATCCTTTTCCGACTGCGCCAGTTTTAGTTGCCGTTTTTAAGTTTTACAAAAAAACAACTAATTTAATTTTTAGATTATTTATTATCTTTTATTTACTAATTACGAATACGGACTTAATACTAAATTATTTTATAATGAACTGAATTAATACTGAATCATCTTATAGTGAATAGCGAATCTATGATTCTAATGCTCGAATCTTCCAATGCTAATTGTTAATGAATGAATGAATCTTGAAAGAATAGAATTAATAGAATGAATGTACAAACTAGATATTTTCCCTATTTATAGGTTTTTCTAGTTTCTGGTTTGTGTATATGTGATATGTATTTTCTATGTGGGAACGCTGTTATTATGACGTGTCGATTGGACATTCGTCCAGACGACACATTTGCAAAATAAGCAGTTGTAGTAATTTCATCTTTTATACAAAGATGCATTTCATTGGAATGCGCGCCCACACATCTGTGCGATATGTTATTTTATTGAACAGCGTGCATTCCTTTTAGCAAATTCAAGGCTATGGGGACATTGCCACTTGGTTGTTTACACAAGTGTCAAAAGTATCAAATGACCGTCGAACAGTTTGTCACAATTTGCTTGCACATCAAAAATGCAAGACAATGATTGTTTGGTTTGGTCGATCGGACAATGTACGCTATGCATATGTATATGTATGCAACTATGTTATATTACAGACGGGTCTCTAGGCAATACTATAACAATTACACACGTTTCGCGTTTTTGACGAAAGACTCCAATTAAAAGATCATCAATAAACTCATAAAAAAAACTCTTAAAATTTGTGTTCTTATATCTACACACCTCGAAATGTACAATACTTCACCATCTTAAAATATTTCCCGAAAATATTTTATTGAGTTATAGAGTTTTAAAATATTATTAGTGTATGGTACCTACATCACAATAAATTTGACAAGCCTGAGACACTGTATAGGTACAAAAATGATTCTCAGTCAATTTCGTACTCTTACTTGAAAAATGTATGCAATTATCTCACGTATTAAAAGTTTTTAACTAAGTTTCGTAAGCAAAAATTGGCGGGTAATGAAAGATTAATAAATCGTAAACAGCAACTTGTTAATTGATGTTCATAATTATTATTTATCTATAACATTTTACTTTGCATTAACTATATAAAAAATTTATATCATTAATAATACAGGGGATCAACGAAATTATATGAAAACTGTGCAAAATAGTACATCTTGTTGCATGTTGGCAACACTGCTTCCGTTTAAACAATGCGACACGTTTAGATTGCCCAGTTTACGTGCCAAGTCTTGTTATAGGTTATATAATATATGTATCAGTGTATTATACGCTTTTATCTACGACGGTTAAAACAAGCGATCGGTGAAATATGTGATCTCTCAGACTTAGAAAGAGGGCAAATCGTTGGTGTTCGGTTAGCGGGAATGTCTGTGACGAAAACATCTGAAGTGTTTAACGTTTTACGTGTGACAGCATTCACGGTAATGACAGCATACACAAACCATGGTAAAATATCAACGGCAAAGAGGAATAGTTGGTGAAACTCAAAGTGTACTCACAGAGACATTAGAACATTAAAAAGAATTGTGGAACACACAGCATAAAATTACCGCTGCAAAAATGACACTCTTCAAATCTATTCCGCTAAGAAATGCAGCTGTTCTAAAAGCAAATGGAGGTCCTACACCTTATTAATAAATACATATTGTGTATATATCAGGTGTTCATATTATTTTGTCGATTCCCTGTACATCCCTTTACATATAATTTTCCTTTTCATTCAAGGCTGTGTTCAAAAACCATAAAATAATACTCTGAGGCTCCCCTTGGAGTTATATAAAAAGCACAAAAAACAACGAGTTTATTTTTAGTTGTTTTATTTTTAAATATTCATATGCTTCGATGCAAAACTATACACGCGAATTTTATACTTTTCGTTTCTTACTTTCACTTTATTTTGTCATGACTGAACCGAAATTTTTAGTGCATACGAAACATCTTGAACTTTACTCCTCTAAAGTACAATATTCTTGTTTTATAACTTGAATTTAAAAAAAAAGGATAAAGGCAAATACTGTAAATGTGTTCAGTTTATCAATAACTTTGTGCAAACAGAAAACTAGGCTTCTGGTGTTGATAAAACACAAATGTGGTGTACTTACAATGATTAACATTGGGTCCAATATTTGTTTTTTGAAGATGTTATTCCTGAACTATGATTTTCATAAATCAATTTAATCAAGGTTAGTCCATAATAGTTTCCCTTAAAAATGGGCATTTCCTATCATATAAAGATTGACTTTTACCAAACAGATTTAACGTTTTTGCCCTGCACTACTTGTGGATGTTTATTACTCCTAAACGGAAAGTACACCCATCTTCAATCCGATTACCGATTTAATCTATGTACGTCTGTGCAATCATGTGCAGTTGTATACAAGATACTGGTAGCTTTATTTGAGATATTTTAATTTATCTAAATTCCCAAAGGGGATCCTATTGAAAATGGACCCAAGTGGACTATTTTTAAAACCCATGCCCATATAAGGTCCTATTATAAAGAAAGTCTTTAAATGGCGAAAATCGTTATTCTTAATATTCTATAACAAAATTCAGTGAAGAATGGTCCGATCCGAATAGTTAATTGACTTAATAATTGATCGTGCCAAATTTAGACCCAAAAAAAAAAAAATAGAATACCTTTCCATTTAAGGATATTTTAGTAGGAAAATTTCCCAAATTATTCGTGCTTTGGTGCCTTGGAGTTGGGTATCTCAAAATTTTATTAATCTTTACACCCTCCACAGAATATACTAAGTTTGTCATTCCGTTTGTAACACCCAGAAGGAGGCATCAGAGACCCTACAAAGTTTATATATTCTTAATCAGCATCAAAAACTGAGTCAATTTAGACATATATGTCCATGAGTCCGTATGTCTCTCTGTTGTTGGCACTCTCACGCGCGTTCATTTTAAAGTTTAGAACTGAAATTTCGTACGGATACTTTTAGTTTTTGCACGCAAATCATAATTGAAAATAGGCAAAATCAATTAAAATCCACGCCCACAATCGACAAAAAACTATTTATCTACCACAAAAATTAAGCTACGAACTTGAAATTTGGGATACATATCTATAAATGTCTCATTCATTGATATGCCAAAAATGGATATTATAGAATAACAGACACGCCCACAATTTTAAAAAAACCATACTCAGCGTAAAACTTGACTTGCAAGCTAAGATGTAATTAGAGGGCACAATATATAGATTTTACGGTGACCACTGTGGAGGGTATTTAAGATTTGGCCTAAGCCAACTTTAGTTTTCCTATTAGTTTTTTACTTCTTTAGAGTTCCTGAACAAAAGTTTTAACATAAACAATAATAATAATAATAATAACAACCTCAAATTTAAGGAACAATAAAAAAAAGTAAGAGTTTGTATATATTTATACATATAAAGGTTAAGTATTTTTCCGCTAGTTGAGTAAAAAAAGCCATTTACTTACGCTTTCTGAGTAAAATATATTACTTAAAAACGTAACACAATACATACATATAAACATGTGTATGTTTCTACTCCTAGACACATGAGAATACATGCGGTTGTATTTAACTTAAGCTGGCTTTTTTTGGTGTGGACTATTATGCAATCACTAAAACGGTACGGCTTTATAATTCCAAAACGAATTCACTAAACATTTAGCTGACATAAAATCTATGCCAACTTTACACATACCTATATATTCAAGAGGAGAGATAGTAAATGTTGTGGAAAAATAGCTGGTACCAAGAAAGTAAGGGAATGTGTTGCTTCTAGTTAGTGAGCGCTAATGTTGGAGAAAGCGAAGCGCATAAAAGCAAATAAAAAAACATTAACGAAAATTTTCGTAAAATCCGGAAGTTTATCTTATTCTTTATGTTTTTATATAAAAAAAAAAAAAAAAACTAAGAAAAAACAGAAAAAAATGATGAGAAGTTTCTATAGCAGAAAAATGCAGCAAAAATACATTTGAATAGCATGGAAAGCACGTACACACACACCTACACTCTTTTTGTATAATTTATTTTTTTGGTACCATAATAACAATAACAATCATAAAACAAAAGAGCTAAAGAAACATTTACATTAACTTGACAAAACCCGAATAAACAACAATTGCATTAAGTTGAATAATAAACAAGTACGAAAACTAAATTTGGCTTATGCCAAATCTTAAGTACCCTCCACATCTACTTACGGGCGCGGCACTTGTGTGATTACGCCCTCTAATAGTGTATACATTACGTATCAGCTTGCGACTTTGTTTTTACGCTGAGTATAGTTTTTTGTAAATTATTGGCACATCAATGGATGAGATAATTATACACATGTGTATCATATTTCAAATTAATAGCTTAATTTTTGTAGCAGATAAATGGATTTTTGTCAATTGTGGGCGTGGAAGTTGAGCTCAATACCTTAAAATGTACGACCGAGAGAATGCGAAACAACACACAGAAACACGCGGCACATATGTCTAGATCGCCTTGGTTTTTGATGCTAATCAAGAAAATGTATATTTGGTGCGGTCTTCAAGGCTTTCTTCCTTCCTGAGTTTGCCAAACGGAATAGTAAATCTAGTAAACCCTCACAATTAAGGTGGACCATTTATAAAATACTTTCTACACCTATGTAGTTTGTAAACTGTTAACATGTCAGTGCCAATAATCGGACCCAATTCATTGACATTTATTTTTAATTAGGAACCTTTTAGGAGTCTTTACTTCGACTTTCCAAATGTCGACTTTTCGTAGCTTCATGTTTTTGTGGCTTACAGTTATTATGGATTGTGAACGTACCTCTTAACCGATTCCTAATTTTTGAGATCATGGACAAAGGCAAATCTAGTGCTAAGAATACATATACTATGTAAGGTGTACGGTGTTATATAGAGAGATGATTAATTTATCAAGTTGTTAACCAATGCGATGAACTTTGTATAACGTTCTACTTATTGTAGCAGCTTATGCAAGCAAAAAGTAACTAAATTGACTTTTATGGTTCAACTAAAGCTTTTAAACTGAAATTCATAATTTAGTGGATTCCGTTGTCTTTTGTTTAGAGATTATTGTTATTGTATTATTTGGTTTTTCCTTTGTGTAATCAAACTGCTTAAGTGTTAGTAGCATTGTAATATCTTTGAATTATGAATATCTCTTAAGGAAATAGAAACAATGGTTTTTACGTGTAATGTTTATTTCGGTTCTACAACAAATGAGTTCCAGATAAAACATTTTGTGTGAAAAACCGTACACATACAAATATTTCGATTGTGTGGCAAATACAGTGACAATGATAATATTAACTTCGGGTTCTAATCAAATGACCACTAATTGAGGTTAAGTAAGGTGGTGTCTTATGAAAACCACAATCTATAGACCACGTGTGTCGAATTGTAATGAAGTGATTTTGTATAATCTTCATCTGTTAAATATTGTGCTATGACAATTATTTAATACAGCACATACACCGCATACATCAATATTTCTATTCAATATTTGTCATTTATTTCTTTGTCATCCTTTCTGCAAAGTTTA
Source organism: Ornithomya fringillina (assembly GCA_963978525.1). Lineage (NCBI taxonomy): Eukaryota > Metazoa > Arthropoda > Insecta > Diptera > Hippoboscidae > Ornithomya > Ornithomya fringillina. Next base: position 15,014,052 of record OZ021690.1, on the reverse strand, counting down.
TTTTAGTACATTTCTTCCTACATTCATTTTCCCTCTCCCCACTCTATTTCTACTTGAATTCATCTTTCCATCCACATTTAACATTTTGTGTGTACATTTTTTGGCTGGGTGTCATATTAGTCATGATGTGCATATATATAGTGCATATATATCATATATATATACATCCTTCGACAAGTTTTTGCTTGCATTGCGTAATCGTAATTTTCATTGTTTATTTATGCAAACGATTTAATTCGCACAAAGTTGCATGGATTCTATAGGTATATGCAACGAAGCAAAGCGCAATACAAGGTGGCCCACAAATCTGAATGATTGATTTAAATAACTTGCAACTTTTAACTTTTTTTTTTACCCTCCATATCAACATCACAGAAGAAGGTGTTAGGGACCACACAAAGTATATACAATATATTATTGATCAGCATCAAAGTTTGAGTAGGCGTAGACATGTTTGTCCGTGTATCGCGGTGTTGGTTGCTGGAAATCTCACAGTCGTAATCTTTACGATGTTAAGTCTTAATTAGTAAACAAAAACTTTTCATAGCCACAAAAATGTGCCTTTGAACCTGAAATTTTTAATAAGGGCACCCCTCGACGTACAAATTTAAACTTCATAGATAATCAAGATCGTATATTCTTCATGACGTGTCTAATGCCCCCCTTTTTGAGTATTACAAACAGAACAACAAACTTAGTACACACCGTATTTTATGTGAAGGGTATAAAATTAAAACGTAGACCGTATTGACAACTATCATAACAATATCTCAACACTTACCTCTTTAAAAACAGTAAAACCATCAATGACACCAACACCGAACAGGCATGCAGCTGAAAATAACTGTATGCACGGTTCCAACTGCCACGCGGATTCAAAATAAATAATTTCCAATAATTCGTACAACCGCAAAATGAAAATTAGGAGGGACATAGTACAGCTTACATATAAAAATTCTGTTTGAATGTATGAGAAAGGATATGATGTTAATTCGAATGCTTTTCTTCAATTTAGGGGTCTACGTACCCACAGTTTTCTTCACTTCCACCACACGATGATACCACATTAACATGATGGTCAATGTAATAGCAGCAAAAGCATTCGCCAATACGTCTGCCCCAATAACTACGGATATCTGATTATGAGCCATTATAACATTTTGTAATTGTTCCTCTCCCGGTTGTTGTGAATGTGATAATGACTGTTTGTAGATTTTGTTTCCACCCGTGGAATAAAAGCTTCCTTTAAGGTCTGCAGATGAAGTTGCTTTTATAAGTTTATTATTAATTGGAATAGGTAAAAAAGCACGTGCCACTTCTATTATGTTAACCACTAATAACAAAAGAGCTGTTGCTGCTCGTACATTGTGATAGGTCAATAAATTTGTTTGGCTTCTGCAAAACAAGGAAATAGAATAATTGATAATAAGGAATTGTAAACTTACATAATATGAATACGCGTTAATGGAATTTTTCATTTTATTGTGCATTTAGATACATTTCGATTTTTTTAAATCTGAAACTCGAATACATAAGAATTGCCATTTTTCTTTTTCACATATGCGTTCATTTTTCACGCTTCTGGTCGGTTAACCCCATACCCCTTAATACGTCAGTGGTAGCCAAGGTAAAAACCAGCAGGCATCTTTGTCACTATTTACACTTCACTGAAAACTGTTACGATTTCAACTTGCATTTTCTACTTTACTCTATTGCGCTTATATTCAACTGGAAAACTCCAATTTCTTCTCTCCAAGCAATGTAATGTGAAAACGAAACACGTTTATCATTTGGATTTAAAGGATAACGGAGAAAATGCATTAAGAATCGATGTTTTGTTTTTACCCAGAGCTTCTATGAAAAGTGTTCTTTACCTTACACAATGAACAACAATTGTTTTAGATTTCCTAGATTTTTTTACAAAACTATATGGTGTTACATAAAGTTTGCACTGAAGCAAATCAAAATCATGTAATAAATGTCTGAGCAATAGAGAAGAAGAAAATTTACGCGCAGTCCAACTTGTTGAACAGTAAATAATATTTGGTGATGCCATAAAATATACAGCACATATATAAAATTTATAACACTCACATGTATGACAATGCTTTTCTCTGCCATTTTCTTATCCAAGTGCGAAGTGAAAGTCAACATGGGACCATTTTTAGAACCCATTCCCATATATTATAATAAAAGGCTTTATATGGTAAAAAATTGTAGTTGTTGATATTTTTCGACAAAATGTAAAGAAGAAGAATAGTTAATTAGCTTCATATTTGCTGTACCATATTTGGATCCGTTCGGACTATTTTTAGAACCCCTTACTGTATAATGATATTCACAAAGTATCCTTTATGGCAGTGCCTCGCATATGTTGGTACAACTAAACTAATTGTAGCATAGTTAAGGAGTGGTGTAGGGTATTAAATGGTCGGGCGTGACCGATTCTAACATATTCACAAGTTTTTTTTTAATTTTTTGCATTTCTTTTCAATATTTCCCCATCTCGCTCTTTTTGTTGCAAAATACATAAAACACTCTACAAATAATAAGCGCTGATGACGCCTTATACTTAGAATTCCTTGACCCTGAGCTTATATAAATTATTTACTTATAATTATAAGTTCAGCCGTTTAAAAAAAGAAACAAAAGAAACATGAATAAGGAAAAATATTTCCTACACATAATACAGATCAACTAATCATAAACATTGCCAAGTAAACAAACCAAAAAAGCGGAGACTGGATTTAATGATTAAAAAATTGATACATGAACTAGATTTATTTTTATTTATTCATTATTTTATTTATTATTAAAATTATACAGACAACAAGTTTATGTACAATATTAAAAAAAGAAGGAGCAGTTGCGATAGAAGCCATCGGCTCGAAAAAGATTTATTTAAGTAAATCGTACACATTATAAAAATACAATAAGGTTTCCAGAATCAAAACAAAATCAAGAATAATGATTAAACATTATAATAAAAGGAATAGCCCTATTTGGAGCAAGACCACAAAAGCGTCACAAGTCACTAAAAAATATCATATTGATTTTGTGACTTTTTGGTATCCTAGGATCGAGTCACAGCTTTGGAAGCCTTAAAGAATAATTTTGTACCCTGCAGATATAAATGTACACAACGTAGGTGTGGCAGATACCTGATTATGCCCGCTACTAGGATATGTAATTCGTATCAACTTCCCCGCCGGCCTCTGCTCAGAGAGTTTGTGTGTAAATTGTGGACGTATACGTTATTCGACTCCGCCCATTCTTGGTACACTTAATTTAAATTTTTAGAAAAACTTCATATTCGTAGCTTCGCAGATCATGGCTGATAAATCGTTTTTACCATTGTGGGCGTACCTCTCAATCATTTTCGCCCAATTCAATTAGCAATCTGTGCGCAGAAACTACAAATATCAAAACAAAATTTCAGCTCAATACTTCAAAATGTACGACACGAAGTCTGTCAACAACAGACAAGTACATAGGCTGACATATTTAGATCGATTCAGATTTTGATTCTGATCAAAATGACCTCCGGTGCCTCCCTGTGGAAGCTAAAAACGGAAACACAAACTTAGTATTCACCCCCAAATGCGTAATCAAAAATGAAATAAAAATCAGGAAATCTTCCACATATGTATCGATTTCAAGATCATCACGTCCATTTCCGGTACGCACATCTACAAAGTAAGCCACTTGGTGCACTCCATCCTGTCTGATTGAATCAAAGACACGCTCTGAGTCACTTTATAAACTTTAAAAATCAAAAATACACGTTCATTATGATTTTCACTTTTAATCGCCCGTTAATGTGTAGTCCCTGCTAAACAGAATTTGAAATTCGAAAGAAAATCAATAAATTACACGCGAATGAAAGATATATATAAATAACGCGAATGTATACAAACGCTTATGTGCACATATTTCTATATTTACATATCCCATAAATTGCGCGATTTTTTGGAAAAGTACACAATTGGAAACAGTACGTACAAACAATTCATTCGAAGCAATATAAACATCTCATTTATCATTGCAGGTGTTACCTTGAAAAGTCGAAATTTAAATCTACAACAAATAAACACATGTTGGCGATACCCATGTCTGTGGACCTTCTGCACCTCTTTCGTTTGTTGAAAAACTTCAAGTTTTTAAATTTTTAAAATAATTTGTTAAGATCTTCCCAAATAAACGCTACGCTCAGACTTACCATAATTAATATTTCTAAGTTTATATTCGAGTTTACGAGTTTCCCAACACAGAAAACTTGGAAAATTTCTAAATTGATTTCTTATAGAACCACTACTAATTCTTTAAGTGTTGCTCAAGAATATTGAAAAAGTTGAAATTTGATAATTAACAAGAAAGAAAAGTTCGGTTAAGACCGAAGCTTAAATACCCTCCACCTCTTATATAATTGAAAAGTGTATCAAATTACAACATTGCATTAAATTGCTATATATTATTATTCAGGTCATTTTTAAACAATAAATAGTGCTTTTTTTAATTATAGGCGTTTATGTTATTCAATCACGCCCATTTTTGGCATAGAGTTGGGTAACGGTACCACTTATATACATATATACCAAATTTCAACTAAATATTATATATTGTGCAATATATATTTTAACGATACAATTTTTTCGAGGTGTGTTGAGATTTTCCTTTTCTGTGGGCGCGTCTCTTAACCGATTTTGTCCAATTTTCATACAGAACAGCGTAATTGAGCTAAAGTATGTATGAAAAGTTTTAATTTGATATTTAAAAATTACGACCGTGAGAGTGCCAAAAACAGACGGACACACGGACGGACATGTCTCAAACGATTTCTTTTTCATGCTGATTAAGAATATATATGGTTTGTGGGGTCTCCGAGGCTTCTTTCGATGTGTTGCAAACGGATGATCAAAATGAATATACTCTCTTCCCTAAGGTGGAGTGTATAAAAATGTACTTAAGCGGCATGCACTTACAAGCCTAGTAATTTAAAACCCTACAACACTTAGCTCCACAAATTATGCTACAATTAGTTTAGTTCTGTAGTTTCTTAAATTATGACTCAATTAGTTTAGTTTACTTCGTGAAATATAATTATATGGAAAGAAGTTCTAAAAACCAAATATGAAGCTAATTAACTTTTATTCACCAAATATTGTTAAAAAATATTAAGAATTGCGATTTTTTACCATATAAAGATTTCTGGTCTTATCTAGTCTATTTTTCCATGTGCCAATACATGTCCTTGTACCAAATTTCATTGAAATATCTCATCACTAAAATGGAGGGTATAAAGAGGTTCTTTTTGAAGAAATCTTGATTACTTTAAGTCATTATAATAAAATTATGCTTATAAATTATGGGCGCGGTCTTAAAGCACTTTTTATGTAAAATATTGAACTTATGTTATTATCCCTTTAAAAAAAAACCAAAGTCTTCGTTTTTATTAAAAAGTTTTTGGTGAACGCAGTTGAAATTTTTGTCCAGCATCAAAAACTGAATCGATTTAGACATGTATGTCCGTGTGACCCTCTGTTGTTGGCATTCTCACAGGCGCTGAAAATTTGTACAGGTGCTTTTAGTTTTTCACTCAGATCACTATTTAAAATGGGCAAAATTCGTCAAGAACCATGCCTACAAAAATCTATTTATCTGATCTAGAGGAAAAGTGTATTCAACGAGATGTTACTCTGATACTACACTTCATAACGCATTCTTATTATCTTTTCATTAATTGCACCCACTATACAAAAGTGGTATTAAAACAAAGAAAACAAAGTGAAAACGCTAACTAATAATACTTAACATTTTTTTCAGGGGTATTGATGCTACTTATGAGAACGAATAAAATATTACAATTTTATATTTTGGAAGAAGAATTTCATGTTATTCTTACAAAAATCATTAATTTTCGGAATCGAACTTGTACCAAAATATCTTTCTAAGTATTTATATGTTATGTACAGTATCAATACCATTTATGGTAAGTTTATGCAAATGTTTGTAACGCCTAAAGACAAAGGAATACTTTTTCATACCAAAGCTCCAAAATCGTTTTCTGAAACGGTTAAAGCATGTCTGCCGTGATGAAATTTCATCCACGATCATTTCTACGCCCAATATTTTATTAGAATCTCTACGTCTAGACTATAAGGAAAATGTTTGTAACGTAAATATCAGAGACCATATCTACAACAAGCATTTCGCATTAATAATGCTTTAAAACCGCATTATTTTTGATCTAAACCAAATATAATTTATTATTTGTTGAATAAGTACAATTGTCGTAATCAGCAGTCCTTTCGAATTGATAGACTTTTTGGAAGGAAAATCTCATGCGACCTGTATTAATTCCAGTTTAATAGGTAAAAATTGGTATATTAACAAACATGTGATATTTTTGTAAATTTTTAATGTCTGTCCTTAACTTCATCTCAACGTGTCAGTGTTTTTAAAAAACGCACAAACGAACTTAATAAATCTACCAAGATTTTGACACTCATCAATAATTTGCGGGGTCTCTGACGCCTCCTTCTAGGTATTGCAAATGAAACAACTTAGTGGAGTAGGTTATAAATAATAAATCCTTCTATTGTACAGCAACTCTTGCTACTTACCTTCTCTTCCATTTGATCAACATGTATACATTAACCACAAATAAAATCAACGAAGCCCAAACTGTACCTTCCCATTTTACTTTTGCAATATCACAAATATCCGTGTCTAAATGTTCTAACAGGGATTCGTGTTGTTCAAGGCCACAATATATTGTCATTGCCATTATTAATTATTTCATTAATAAAATGCCACTTTATTGAAGAGAATAACTTAACATATATGCACTTGAGTTGTCACGTAAATATACAAAATTATAAAAATAATTAAAATTAGGTAAAATTATCGCCACCGTCAACCCACCGTCAGTGTTGAGTAAAAGTACGCGTCTGAAATTACGCTTTTTATGCAAAAGTTCCACAGGTTAATACTAGAGAGTATAAAAAGAATGACGTAATCATTATTTAACTCTCGGGATCTATGGCGTTCTCCATAAAAAAAAAACGCACAATATGACTAAACTAAATAATTTTAATATAATAAAAAAAAAATTAAATTAAAACAAATAATAATGCTATCAAAAGTAAAAATCATGAATAATGATTAAATATACAAAGTATACATAATCTTGAATAGCATCAAAAACTAAGTCGATATACACATGTAGAGGTTTAAAATATATTTATAACGATTAAGAAATTTAAATTTAAACGGACTTATCAACTTCAAATTTAGCTTGCCTATTTCTGGTACACTTGTCCATAAGATAGACCATGTGGATGACCACTTCAATGTGTACGTGAACGAAATTTGTCACTTTACTACATTTAAGAATTATGACCGCGTCTTTGTTCCAATTAAAACGAAAATCGGTCAATATATGCACTTTAACTTTAAAATTTACAAAAGGGCATATTAAGTTTGTGCAGATACATGTAAGTCACTTCGTGAAATATCATATGGGAAGGGGTTCTATATTCTATTATGTAGATTATTCACTATTCTTCACTAAATTTTGTCAAAAAATATTAAGAATTGCCATTTTCGCACCATAAGGACTTCCATTATAACAGAACCTGATATAAGGTGCGGTTCTAAAAATGGTCCGATCCGGTCTATTTTCGATAAGGTTCCCCTATAGGCCAATACATGTCCTTGTACAAAATTTTATTAAAATGTCACATTTTATAGGACAAACAGACGGACATCCAGATACGTAATTTCTCGAAATATACTTTAAGTAAAACAAAATATACACACTTTAGGTGGATGGATATACGGACAAATCGATTCCGAAAATATTGCATCGTAATAGCTTTTATTTTATTCAGATAAATTTTATAAATCGATTATGTAAAGTGCAAAAGCTGAACTCATTACTCCTTACCTGGTTCCAGCTGTACATGTACTCCGGGACATGCTCGATTCCGTTACAACTTTATTTGTTTATGAAATAAACTTTTAAGGGTACATCTACGTGCATAAACATATGTATAAATATTTTGCTCTATTTTATTTTGTTGTTTGCGTAGGTTTTGTTCTACATTGTGTACACTCACCCAACATTACTTTATGGTCGTTTTCTTAACGTTTATGAAGCTTTACATGAAATACCGTTGTTTACTTCTTAATTAAGACATGCTTACCCAGTGTATGTTGTACGTATAGGGTACAATCATCTTATGTGGTGATGAAATTTCAAACTTTAATTGGTTTGTTCAGTTGCCAACGTACAATGTAGTGTGCAAAGTTTGTCCTAGTTCTTACACGCATATTCGGCCGCCTTTTATACGCGTATATAAAATTATTTAAATATTCTTATATTAATACATAAGTACTTCTTAGGTTTAGGTTTATTTTATGGTGGGCCCGAGTTAATACCAAGTTTTTTAATAAATGTATTGATTTTGTCTTTTATCAATATAGTATTATTGACACGGTACTTGTAAAACGGTATTCAAGCCCTTATAATGGGAAAATATTTTATTCAAGTGTGCTATTATATGAGAATGAATAATTTTTGTGTGAAAAATATATTTTTGGTTCATCGCGTAATTCAAAAATCCTCCATAGAATTTTTCCACAAGACAACCAACTGACTTTTGCATGCTAAAGCAATGAATTATAGTTGGCGCCCTGAAGTGGTCGATTTACAATAATGAAATTGTATTTTTTTTTGTTCATTATTCAATTGTGAACAAAATTTAGATAACAAATTGATTCATTTCTTTCTAAACAATAAATTTCAAAGCAAATGATGTGCTTATACAATAAGGAGATTTAGAAAAGAAAATATTTCAATTAAAGAAATAAAATTATAAATGGTTTTATAAATTTTTAAACGTAATTTAATACACTTACACATACATATCTAAGTAAATACAAACATTTCATTTGCTACTAATCCTAACCCTCTTCTATACGTTGGACATGCATTTATTTATAATAGAATGAGAAAATAATGGAATTTGGTTTTCTCTTATTATACCCTACACATATCTGGTGGACATACTATGTTCGTTATCCGTTTGCAGCACTTAGAAAGAGACTTCAGGGACTGTACTCTGTATTTATATATGTACACCTAATTCGGTTTTTATATGATAGATAAAGAATATTGACCACGCCCATCAGAAAATATTTAACAAAAAAGAAATGATTTTTCGTTCTCTTCCAAAAGGGAATATCATGAGTTCGACATTTTACATAAGTCCATGCCCCTAACATATAAGCATCATTTATTAGGCTGAAATTTTCTAAACGCAGAACTTTCTTCAAATTGGGAAAAATTGATCAAGAGCCATGCCCACAACTGAACATATCCTATTTATCTGCAAACAAAATTTGACCTATGAAGTTGAAATATGGTACACATCTATCAATGGCATGATTCGATAACGGACATGCCTACAATTTACAAAATCGTATAAAAAGCGTAAAAACTCGTCTTGCCAGTTAATACGTAATTCATGCATCATTAAAGGGCGTAATAATGTGTCTGCCACGCCCAAGCTTGTATGCAGATATAGAGGGTATTTAAGATTTGGCCTAAGCCAAATTTAGGCTTCTTCTTCTATTTTGCTTGTTAACTTGCTTTATTTTGACATTGCCAAGCACAATCTTACTTTTTTATTTTTAACTTTTTGGTTCCATGTAAAGCAATACATATAACAATATATTGCTTACACACAGTTATGTACATTATACCTTTTCACACGCATACACAAGTTTACATTCTATTTATTTAAAAACATTATGTATGTATTTAATGTAAACCAAGTTGAAAGCATTTTACCACGAAACGTTTCTTACCAAATCCGCCCTGGGTTGTAATTTATTTTTATTTTTTCGTTATTTTTCGTATGATTTTTGTTTCTTTTTTATTTATTTTTCATTATTTAAATTATTCAACAGAGTAAAAATGTATGATGCACATGCTTTATATCTTAATGTCAGCAGTTTCACAGACTTCTATCCATTTACTTTAAAAGTAGAAATATTGTATGTAGTGTTTGCAACAATAGCTAGTAGAAGTACCATACGCTGGTAAGTATTTATTTCTATATATTTAGATAGTGTTATAATTTGTTTTTATGTTATGCTAAGGTTTATATTGGATTATTTAGAATACCCACATTTGCTTAGAAAGCAAAGTCCACTAGCATAGAATGCTATGGGTGAGTATCCTTTTTATTAGTGTATTTTTATAGATACTTACAATTGCTCCATTAGAGCAAAATCCAGTAGCAATTATTTGCTATGTCTGGGTAAGTAACTATTTATATGATTTTATATAGATCAATCAACGTTCAACTACCTTTAAGATTATTTTATTGATTGATAACTAATTGTACATTTTGTTCAACTTATATACTAATTTTACTTATGAGTATGACCTACTTACTTACTAACCTACTTACTTACAAATTGTAAAAAAAGAAAATAATGCTTAGCCTTGAAAATATCGAACTTAAAAATAATGCTTATTACGCTTAACAAATATAATGCTTACAATGCTAAATATTTATTACACTGAAATTGTGTAGTACAGTGAGTTATATTAAAATTGTATAGTACACTACACCCTTACCCTAAAAAAAAAAAATTTTTTTTTTATATAGAAAGAAAAAAAAAATTTTGTGTGTTCATTATATATTTTGTATAAGATTAATTTGTTTTATACGGTTTCAACTCATTATTGTGTACTTCTTTAAGTAAATTATTAATTTCTATAACTGAATTTACTCCATTCTTAGATATTATTTTATAAGGTCCTACGTATGATTTTTGATATTTTCTTCTATTCCTATTCCTTAATAAAACAAAATCACCTATATTTAAATTTAAAGGGTTGCTGTCTTTAATGTTACTGTTTAAAGTACGTTTGCGTTTTTCTAATTCTATTAGCTTTTTGGCTCTTTTTTGGGAATACTGGAGTCTGACTTTTAATTCATTGGAGTAATCCTCCAGATTGTAGATTTTTTCGTTCGACATAAAATTATCATTTGGCAAACATGGTATTTTTCCAAATACTAATTCAAATGGCGTATAGTTCGTTGTCACATGTGGTGTAGTATTGTATGCAAAAGAGTAATAGGGTATCCATTTGTCCCAATTGTCATCTTCCGTAAATGATAACATATATTCATTTAACACTCGGTGGTAACGTTCTACTATTCCTAACGTTTCGTGATGGTACGGGGTTGAGAAGATCTGTTGGATTTTTAGAAGTTCGCATATGCTTTTTAGAAGCTCATTTGTAAACTCTGTACCTCTATCGGATTTTAAGACTTTGAAGTGACCATATTTTAGAATAAGTTGTTCGACAATTGTTTGAGAAATTGTTTTTGCGTCTTTACTAGGTATTGGAAATGCGATTACATATTTTGTTAGTGCGCATTGCATCGTTAGAATATACCTGAATCCATTTGAAGTCCTTAGGGGTCCTACTGTATCTATCTCAACTACTTCGAAACTGCTGTTTGGTGTTACAGTAATAGTTTGTGGTTCTTTAGTATGTCGTATCTGTTTATTTTCTTGACAATTTGTGCAGTTGTTAACAAATTTTTTGACCATTTTGTTCATGTTTTTCCAGACATATCTTTGTTTTAATTTTAAAAGAGTTTTTCTGATACCTAAATGTCCTCCTAGTGGACTGTTATGAAATTCGTCAATTAATTTATATTGTATCACTTTATCTGTTATTCTCTGAGGGTCTTTATATAATATAATATTTAATAATTGTTCTTTTTTATTTTTCTTCTGTTGCAACTTGTTGAATTTTTCTTTAAAAGCATTCTCAGTTATGAACTTGAATATCGTATCATTCTTGTTCAATGCTACATTAAATATCTTTAATTTTTCTAATTGTGATGTCAGCTTCTCCATAATCGAATCTAAATTCGGAGGATTATCACTGCATCTTATTATTATATTTTTACTTTCTGTGTGTATTTTAACATTATTTTTTCTTGTAATGTTTTCAATACATTCAAATTTTATTTTTCTTAAGTTATTAATGTCAGAAATAGATGTGCAATCCCATATATGAAGTTGATCAGACTTCTGGGGAGTTGAACTATTCTGATTTTTCATATCGTTAGCTAGCTCAATATTTTTCAATTTTTGCCCTCTGGTTACAACTTTTATTTGTCTTGGTATCATATCTTTTAGAGTGTCTGAATCTATCTTTATTCTTGATAATGCATCAGCATTTGTATTGTTTGAACCCTTTTTATATACTATTTCAAAGTCGTAGTCAGATAACTCCATTCTTATCCTTGTCATTCTAGATGAAGGATTATTATGTGTAAATAATGATATTAATGGTCTGTGATCAGTGACTACTATGAATTTTCTTCCAAACAGGTAGGGTCTGAAAAATTTTATTCCCCAATATATTGCCAATAATTCTTTTTCTATAACTGATTTATTGATGTCGTGTTTAGATAATGTCGTACTGGCATAAGAAATTGGTAAATCATATCCAATTTCTCCTTGGGAAAGAATTTCTCCTAGAGCAAAATCAGATGCGTCTGTAGTTAAGACAAACGTTTTGTTAAAGTCCGGGTATTGTAATATTGATGGATTCATAAGTTTATTTGACGTCTGTTATTGTCATTTTGTCTTAAATTATTTTGGTTTTGTTTGAAACTGTTTCTATGTAGTGTCGCTTCTAAGGAAATCTTACAACTTCTAATTTAATTATACACTTAGAATTTATGGTGCCTACTCTATTTTCTACGTATATTAATACTAAACAGAAGAGTGAGTGACGAGTGGATGAATGTATAAAATTAAACAAACTTAAGCACTAGAAATCAGAGACGCGCGCCTTACGCTCCCAGTCACCGTAGCGGGTGGGTTCAGGGCCGGAAGGTCCACCAATTTCGCCTGTGTGGGGTTGGTGTTGTTGGGCCAGGGGCTTACGGCAAACGGTATCTTAGTTCTCAGCTTCTTTTGCAATTCAATAAACCGGGTACTTTTGGCCTTCAATTGGCCTTGCACTTGCTGGCACATTGTGGAAGTAGAGAAACAGGCCACTTGTTTGGTCACTCGCGGCATTAGCCATCGGCTTTGTTTAGCAATATTGGCCATTTTATTTTATTTTTCAAATTTTGTGTCCTCTATTATGGCAATAAATTAGGCAGTATCGTGATAGGATCGAAAATTTATCAGGATCATAGTTTGCAGGGTCAAAAAAATTTGTCAGGATCGTGATCGGGAGGATCAAAAATTTTGTTTCAGGTTCATCGTAGTCGGCAGGATCAAAAATTTTTGATTCAGGATCATGGTCGGCAGGATCAAAAAATTTTGCTTCAGGATCGTGGTCGGCAGGATCGCCATGTAATGTTCATGTAATATTTATGTTATGATTTATGGGTTAAGGGCAAAGGATCGCCATGTTATAATTTGTTTTTATGTTATGCTAAGGTTTATATTGGATTATTTAGAATACCCACATTTGCTTAGAAAGCAAAGTCCACTAGCATAGAATGCTATGGGTGAGTATCCTTTTTATTAGTTTATTTTTATAGATACTTACAATTGCTCCATTAGAGCAAAATCCAGTAGCAATTATTTGCTATGTCTGGGTAAGTAACTATTTATATGATTTTATATAGATCAATCAACGTTCAACTACCTTTAAGATTATTTTATTGATTGATAACTAATTGTACATTTTGTTCAACTTATATACTAATTTTACTTATGAGTATGACCTACTTACTTACTAACCTACTTACTTACAAATTGTAAAAAAAGAAAATAATGCTTAGCCTTGAAAATATCGAACTTAAAAATAATGCTTATTACGCTTAACAAATATAATGCTTACAATGCTAAATATTTATTACACTGAAATTGTGTAGTACAGTGAGTTATATTAAAATTTTATAGTACACTACAATAGTATCTACAGCATATTCTTGTTACATCCAGCACCTTGAGGCCATTTTGTAACAACCAGACAGAAGCATTCTCGAACTTACATTCTAGTTATGCCCCAATTAGTCATTTATTCTATGGTACGCCACTTATTTTCGTGGTCGTGGTATCGAAGTTAAATTTAACTGAAGCATTTGTAGTTCTGAGAAATTGAATAGGGGTCAATTTTTAAAGTTTTTTTAACCGATTTGTCAAAAACCGCCGGATTTCACGTAAGCAATATATAATTATACTCTAGACCACCAAAGTACTCTTTTGTTTTTAGGGCCGAGGACAGTCACGGACATGGTCGTTTCATTTTTGAGACTCTTTCCATACAGCACAATATTTTAACAAACGTCTTTATAGGACGAAAATTCCCCTTTAATAAAATTTGATATAGAAATTAATATGCTTAATCATTGACTGTACGAAAAGTCGGCCGGTCAGGCTATTTTTAGAAGCTCTTTCCATATAACGAAGTGACATTCATAAGACAATAACTCGCATTTACTACAACTAAACTAATAGCACGAATTGTGGAACTAAGATGTACAGAACCCCGCCATAGTTGGATATATGTACCAGATAAATGTGAAACAGAAGTTTATCCATAAATGGCGCTGGCTATCATTGTACTTACCGCCAAGCTGCCTTATTGGCGCCAAAAATTTTCAACAATGCAAGTTTCAGACAACAGCATAGCTTTTAATAGCGTCACATTTGCCGAATTTCTGTCTGGAAACCACTATTTGCTGACGGCATTGATTTTCAGTTACCATTTGAAGAAAACTGCTTCAGAATCTTATGCTTATCGAAGCTTGGCCAAATTTCTGTAAAAACCATATATATTTGGACGCAATGAAATTAACATGAACCTGATTTAATTTTGTATTCAAGCCACGGACATTTTGGTGAAGCAAAGACAATGAATTTAGTTTTTTGGAGGTGAAGCCGGAGTATCAAGATTAACTGGAGTCTTACGCCGATGGATAAATTCTTTAACAAGAGCCCCCGGGGGCCAAAATTGTTTATTTAAGAATTTGTCAAATAATAACTAAGGCGTTAAAATCTTGAAAGAGCAAACATCGCGTTGTGAGAAGAATTAAATTTAAATATATTTATTTTTGACAAATCATAATCGGGGCACTTACGATCAATATATCTTTTAACATGTCAATATTAATAGTATTAGTATTATTATCAACATTAATATTATTAACAGTTATTTTCAGATCAAGCGGAGCATTTATTAAAGTAGGACTATCAGATTGAGGGACCTGTGGTGGAAAAGTTAGTGAAGGAACATTAGGCAAAGGAGAGAAGAGCAAATAGATAGGGACACAGAGTCGATTGAAGCTACGGACAGACTGCGGTAATACATCATTTGAAATTCGAATGTTTTATAATAAAAATTTTAATGAAATGAAGAATTCAATATTTTTTCCTCACGCTGCATATGGTTTAGGTCAAACTATGGATGCTCTTTGCTTTTATACTTATATTGTGGGCACGGCATGTATTCATGTTTGCCCTCTTTTAAAGACTTTAAAGGGAAAGCTACTCGAAGAAGAAGAAGAAGATTGAATTTCAAATACGATTTCTCAATTTCAAAATTGAGTTTCTCAATTACAAATGCGTTTTCTTAATTTCAATTGCCTTTCTACCAATTTCAATTGAAAATGGTGTAGTACAGAGAGTATTTATAAATTGTGCGGTATTATTCGTTCTAAACAATTTTTGCACAGCACAATTAAAAATATTCGTACATTTCAACTCTGCACCTTCTTTATGCCGATTGTAGGCGTAATACTAAATCAATTTAGCCATGTCCGTCTGTCTACGTGGTACATTTTCACGGTCACCAAAATTAAGATATCGACTAATTGGCAGAAATATTGGTAGTTCTGAGGCGCAAATTGGTATTGAAATTGGACAAAGTCGCCTAAAGGGTCCGCTTTCCAAGGGCTTTAAAAAAAGGGTCTTTTATATCTTTTCTTTCACAAATATTGACTTTCAAGCTGATACGGTATTAAAGGGTATAGTCACATACCTATTAAGCCAACTATTGTACATGAGGAGGTTATTTAAGATTTGGTCTAAGCCAAAATTAAATTTTTTTTGTAACACTCAAAAACTGTAAAAGGCAAAGATTTTTTGTTTTTCTTCTTTTGTTAGAAAAGGAGAATATTAAGAATTCAATATTTTATATAAAAAATGCTTTAAGATTACGCGCATAATTAATAAGTATCATCTTATATCAATGATCTGAGGTGGAGGGCACTCAAGATTTAACCCAAATGAAATATAACTTTTGTACTCGTTTTTCATTAGGGCGAGAAGAAAACGCAATTTAAGATTAAGTTTTTTATTATAATGTATTTTCCTATAAATAAATAGACTGAAGTAGCCAAAAAATTGTATGGTATAGGATTTGAATATGACAACTCTAAAAGCTACAAAAATAATCACAATCCCCACATATAGCCTCCAATTGTTGGTTTAACGGGTGGATAAAAAAGTTTAATGGTTTTAAGCAATTTCTTTCATGCGTACCTATTTTCTCATACAAATTAAAGCGTAACTCTTTAAAGTCTAGATTGGAGATGAAACTGGAACAAAAAAAAATCTTATATATTAAAATTTTAGAGCAAATATATGAGAAAGTATTAACTTACTTGGCATTACATTTACAGCGATAATTAATATGAGACTTTGTTGAATAAATCACCAAATTTCTTAATTGACATAAAGGACACACAATAAAATCATTTATTAGCACTTTCAACATATATTTCTCATCTTCTTCTAATTGCTCAGCGAACCAATCATTTAAATTGTCTATCAATTCTTTAAATATATCTTCTTGCAATTTCATATCACACTCTAATTCAGATAACTCGTGGCGCAGTATATCTCGTAAATTGATCTATAAAGAAGGTAGCAACACATATAATAAAAGTAATGATGTTTCTAAATAATAGTATGTATACACTAATATGTACTACTACAAAATATGGGCTGTACAATTATTAATTATTTCTTTTTATACCCTCCACGTTAGTGATGAGGATATACTAAGTTCTTTCTTCCGTTTGCAATACCCATAGGGAGGCGATAGAGACCCTACAAAGTAGGGTCCGTCTGTTTTATCTGTCTGTTGTTGGCATTCTCACAGGCGTAAATTTTGACACTTTTAGTTTTTGAACGCAGATCGCTATTTAAAATGGGCAAAATCAACCAAGAGCCACGACCACAATCGACTAAAATTTATTTTTCTGCCACAAAATTTGATCATCGATGTGTTAAAAATGGGCGTAATCGGATAACAGACACGCCCACCAAACATTAACAAAAACCTTTATATCTGCCCATAAAATTGACACAAACTTGAAATTTGGTATGCATATGCATAGTTATCCCATCCTCGGTGGATGCAACAAATGGGCATTAACAGACGCTCCCACAATCGATATAAACTTTTACATCTGCCACAAAAATTGACGTATGAACTTGAAATTGGGTGCACTTATTTAAGGTTAGTTCATCCATCAATGTTCCAAAAATGGGCATGGTCGGTTAACATACACACCTACAATTTACAAAAAACCATACTCAACGTAAAAATAGACTTGCATGCTATTAGGGAGTGCAATATATATATATATATATATATATATTTGCCACGCCCACCGTTGTGGATGTGGAGGGTATTTATGATTTGGCCTAAGCCAAACTTAGTGTTCTTACTTGTTTATCATGATTTCAATTAGTTTTACACATACCATTTAGTACGTTTTACATGCAATGCTTACCCGATTTTTAGTTGTCGCATTCGTTAGCCGTCCTTCAGCAAAGAAATTTTGTCGTGCCTCTTTAATCCGATTGCGGCATTTCTATGAATAATTTAGAATAAATTTATAATTAATTTATTTTAATTACATCCTTGTACTATCTCCTTCAAATTTACCTCTCTCAAGACATCTCTTAGTTTTGGTGAACCAAAACGATATACTTTTACGGCATTTTTGCATTTTAGTTTCTGTTGAACGCTTGTATTAAAAGTTGCACCAGTGGGACACTCCATTAACATATTAATATTTGGTAAACAGTTATATTAACTTTCATAACAAAGGGCGCGTATTTTTGCAAAGAAATAAGCTCCAAAATTTTTTTTTATAATTGATTTGGCTGCATTAAATAATTTACAAATGAACGAAAATTCAATACGTACGCTAAGATAGCAACGATATATTTTTTGGTTTAGTGGCAACACTGTGAGAGAAAGTATTTTTATTCTTCGATATAATCTTTTTTATTTTTATTACGTGAGTTACGTGAAAATATGAATTATCTTTCTTTTTTTTTTTTGATTGATTAATAAAACAAAAGTATTCTAAGTTTTTAGAGGAAATTATATCTATTTAAATAATATTAACATATAAACGAATATGTAGATCCCTACAGTAGCTAATTTTCAAAGTCGATTTAAACGAAATTTTCACAACTATGTGGTAATATAGAAGAACATACATTTGTCCAATTGCAGGAGAACCTTTACAATAAGCAGACCGTGCATACCGGAATGGGATCCTAGACACTATGATCGATTTTTCAATACAAAATTTTATTAAAGATTCTGAAATTTGAAAATTTTCGATTAAATCGACTTTCAAAATTAATTAACTACATGTAAAAATCAATTTCCCTTTTGTGATTCTCTCTCAGGAAAATTTCTCTTTTAAAATATTTCTCTCTTTTTATTCTCTCATAGTATTGCCACTAAACCAAAACTTACGACTATCTTTCCTATCTTGACGCACATGAATCAAATTATACGCATATACACATAGAGGGTGACGGCAGACGGTTTTTACCAATCCGAATGTTAAACTCTTGACTTTTTGCACTTGAATATTTTTAATATAAATGAATTATTATTATTATAAAATATACACATATGTTCGTATAACATTGCAGTTTGGTATTTTGCTCGTTCCATTCCGGTTTGATAACTTAAATCCGGTGCAGATAATCACGCCATTTTTAAAACAGTTCTGCCAACCTAACCGGTGGGATTTCCTTTTTTATTTCTCGCTGTTCCTTTCTTTTTTCTTCAACGTGCTTGAAGGTTGGCAGTAAGTTTATACATATTTCATATAAATTTTTTTTTATACATTCATAAAACATAAATTGTTTTATTTTTTAGTGTAAATATGGTAGCCACAACTGCAAAGAAAACTGTAGCAGCAAAAAAACTGCCCGTTGTTCCGGAATCAAAATTAAAGTTTAGCAAAAAACAAATCGGCAATCGGGCTCAAGAAACCAAAAGAAAGTTGAAACGTGCTGCTGTTATAGCTTTGCGTAAACGCGAAAATTTAATAAGAGCTGAAAAGTATCAGAGTGAATATTTGAAAGCTGAAAGACGTGA
This sequence comes from Ornithomya fringillina, assembly GCA_963978525.1. Lineage (NCBI taxonomy): Eukaryota > Metazoa > Arthropoda > Insecta > Diptera > Hippoboscidae > Ornithomya > Ornithomya fringillina. Next base: position 14,994,632 of record OZ021690.1, on the reverse strand, counting down.
AATCAAGTTAAGGCGTTTGGCAAAATCTCGAGGTCAATATTATGTGCCTGCTGAAGGTAAATTGGCTTTTGTTATTCGTATACGAGGGTAAGTGTAGTGAGATTGGAAGACAATGTCTGAAATATAATATTTTTTTTTTTAGTATCAATAAGGTGGCACCCAAGGTACGCAAAGTGTTGCAATTATTCCGTTTGCGGCAAATCAATAATGGTGTGTTTATAAAATTAAACAAAGCTACCATAAATATGTTACGAATTGCTGAACCTTATATCACCTGGGGCTATCCCAATTTAAAATCGGTCCGGGAATTAGTCTACAAACGTGGTTTTGTGAAACACGATCGTCAACGAATACCAATCACGGATAATTTTGTAATTGAACGTAAAATGCGTAAAGCTTACAATATACAATGTGTAGAAGACTTGGTGCACGAGATATTTACGGTTGGTCCCAATTTTAAATATGCCTCAAATTTCATGTGGCCCTTCAAACTAAACACACCCACAGGTGGCTGGCGCAAGAAGGCCAATCATTATGTTGATGGTGGTGATTTTGGTAATCGCGAAGATAAAATTAATAAACTTTTGCGCAAAATGGTTTAATTACAAAAATACATTGATCTTAAATGAGATAATTTAAAAAGTTTTTATTATAAAACTGAAATAAAACCATATTTTTATTAAAATCTATAACTTTCAATTTCTAACATTTTCTATCAGAATAGAATCTTGCAATTGATGTTCCTAAATTTATGATTTCTTCTAAAGATGCCACGGGCCGGTTGCCCCTGTTTGTGTAGTACATACATTTAAAATAGCGGCCGCCCCAATAAAGCCGATTGTATGATATTTAAACCAAATGGGAGGTATTAAATAAGAGGGTTTGGCGACTGTATAGAATGCCCCAAGCTAACTATAAATAAACTTTTTGAAAAAAAAAAATGATTTCTTGTTGAAAATAAAGATGAATTTTCTGTATTCATTATTTATTAGAAACAAATAAAAAAAAGTATTTCATTTCTTATTATCTATTATGTATGTATCGTTACAAAAAATATTGCTTCATTTCTTCGTTTAGGTAAACATCTAAATGATATTTGTTTCTGTTATTTATTCAGAGTGTCAGCACTAAGCTTCGAGCCTCACCCGGGGCCCATACTTTATTAAATGGGAAGTGTTTGAATTAACTTTAAATGAATTTGCCCAAAGAGCATTCTTGAGAAATATTATTTAAAACAAGTAAAAGCGCTATATTTAGCTGAGGCCAATTTATATAAAAATGGAAAACTTGTGTTTTTTAGTGGAATAAAAAAAAAATCTTGATACAATTTATTTCAATTTTAATAATACACAAGAGGCAATATCAATTTTTATTTAAGAAAAATAATAAAAATTTTATATTTTGTTCAAATTACTAAAAAAAAATTGTAAATAAAAAATTAAAAATTTTAATACACGATACGAAATTTAATGTGTCAAGGGTTAAAATTTTTTTTTTTTAATTTTATATCTTTTGATATATATATATATACATATCCTTTTCCGTTGTGGTTATTGTTGTTAAGTGACTCGAAACATATTACTGGTGACCATGAGAGGAGACGTGTATGTTTTGAACCAGCCGTTGACCCCAATACTCTTCCAAATTGAATGGTTTGAAATTTTTTAATTGAGAGTCCGAATCAGAGCAACTAACAACAGGAGTACCCTGCTCACTAACCTGAAAATGTAGAAAACATATATGTGTATAAATTGATGCCTACTTTTAGGCTATATTAGGCCTTTTGAAAAGACATTAAAAATATATATTTTCAGTTTTCAAAATAATAGTTCTTTTTGGTTCCTCTACAAATTATTATTCGAAATTTTCTTAATTAGTCATTTCACAACATCAACCAAATCTATGAAATTGTCCGCGTGTGTGCTTCGTTGAAAATCATTCTCTTTTAGCAAAAAAAAGAAATTCTTCGAAAAATTTTTCATGACTTTCAAACAAACTTCAAATACATTCAAAAACATGGGTTCATCACAGTCCACGCAGTATTGTTCATCCGATCATGGTTTGGAACGTACGTCAGTGATAATGTCAGATTTTGAGGTGAGTAAGATTATTTATTAATTACTTGCCTTTGTCCATGCTTCTCTAATGTAACGTATGAGCTCATCGTGTTGCGTTAATGACTCGCGGGACATATTATTATTATTATTATTATTATTGTTGTTGTGATTATTGCTTATATGCGGGGCATAAATTGACGGCGCTGCTACTGTCGAATTATTATAGTATGCAGTTGTTGTTTGTTGTTGATTATTTATATTACGGTGTGAAGCCGTATGATGATTGTCATAATGATTATTATGATTGTTGGTTACTACTGATGATGACGACGATGACGATATTGAGGAATTTGAATGATTGTTATGATGTTGATTATTGTGGCCATGACCACCTACTTGGCCACCTTGGCGTCTTACATAAGTGTACCGTCTGAAATAATGCAACAGGAAATGGACATTTTTAATAACATTAAAAAAAAAGAGTTACACAGGTAAACTTCATTTCGTCTAAATCTATAATGACCACTACCAACCAAAGTGCATTTATTCGACCATTCATAATTCACTCATTCACATTGGAATGAAATCGGCACAAGAGAGCTACTTAAGAGACTAACCTTACTCCTCCCCGATTAATCAGTTTATTAGGCGTTATTGACTCGGGGTAATGCACTCTCACGATTCAAATAAAGTGAAATTTATTTAATGAACGCGAAATTGAGTATAAGTGTTCTACAAATATGTTTATTATATCCATAAATTACTTAGAAGGGAAGTGGCTCTCTTTATTAATAATGCAAGAATATATCATTAAAAAAACGGCTTTATTGAAAATCGACACCCCATAAATTCATAAAATTCCAAATCGTATATACCGCGTTTCATTTTTCACAATAATGGTATGATGAGTGAAATGAGCACAGTACCCCTTAAATGAAAACGATAAAAATACAGTTGTCACACACGATAATAATCAATTTAAAGTCCATTTAAAAAACAGTTTAGCAGGTTAGGAAAGAGGGCATCCCAAATTTGACCAATGCCAAATGTACTTGCATTAGTTGTTATCGCTAACAAAAAGAACACAAAATGGAAGAACTATGTTGCTAAATAGCATTACAAGGTCTCCCGTTTATTTAAAGAAAGAAAGCAGACGCATAAGGCAATGTGCTCTAAAATATATAAACAAACAAACGAAACCTAAACCACCATTATTATGTGACGTGGTTGGTTGGTGCGGTAATGTTTGACCTTAAATTATAGAAAAAGGCATTCAGATAGAAACGTACACAAATATATTTCCAAGACCTTGGCACACATTTAATGTAACATCAATATAACATCGAAAATATATTGGGAAACACAAAGCATAAAATGATAAAATTTCCTTACCCACGATCCATTTTTATTAGAGTTTGCGTATAGTAGTCCTGTATTAGCCGACCGTTTTTATCTCAATTGTTAGCAATCGGTTCTTTACCAAAAAGTGAAACCACACTTTAAAATAGATTTAAATTCCTATATATTCTAATCAGTGAAATTTTTCTTCTTTTATTTTTGCACAAGCAAACATTAACCGAATTGAAATCTGCGTACACATATACACAATGGAAGAAAATTCAATACTGAAACTCAGCAAACAGTTTGTTTGTTGTCAAATTCTCTTTGATTTTATCTTGTTTTTGGATTCTCTTTTGATACATTATCCTCGCTTAGCTCTCCATCCATTTGTTAAAAAAACGTAAATAATACATTAACATACCAAAGTATGTGAGCTAAAAAGAGATAAATTAATGGTTCACTTTTACTTCTGTTTTTCTTAAAAAAGGAAACACCTCCAGGTAATAAAAGAGAATCTTGAAATTGGTTAAGTAATAAAATGTACTAAGAAAACATTTTAAGTAAATAACTTTTATAAATGAATGCATTCTTTCACCCCATCGGAAAGCTACCCATTCACTCAATCTAAATCAAAAAGCCCCACATAAGTCCATCCACAATTCCTACCCTAAAAACTGTTCCCAAAATGTCGGAACCAGCATAGAGTTAAAAAGTTACTTAGGTGTGTGTAAGTGTATAAAAGTTATATGAAAAGAAGAGAGATTGAAAAAAAAATTATTACCATTTCCTAGTAATTATTAATATATTTAGATGTATGAATTTGAGAGAATAAATTATATTCTTTAAAATGGGTAAAGTTGCTATTTAGACATTATATTTACTTTTACTGCGCTATGTCATCTAATACATTAATAGAATTTTTTTATATAATCAATAATAATAAAACTAAAAAATTTAAAAAATAATAATTCGATGTTAATTTTATTCAATATTATTTTAGATTAAAAAAATTACATTTATTAAAAATTTATAATATATGTTATACACCAAAAAGCAAAATTTTTTCAGTACATTTCTTCAATTAGGCTTTGAAAGTTATGTTATGATTAACTTAATTAAGTGTGAGAGAGAAAAATTTTCATAAAAATACTTACGTTATTATGTTTGGTTAATTTTTATAGACACCAATATAATACAACCGTGCTTTTTTATACGAAAAATAGCACTACTAAAGAGAAAATAAGTTACCAAGCCACATAAAAAAAATTTCACTAATCCTTAAACTCTGCCAACGTCACCATTTTTAAATATTGCGTGGGTTCGCCTCTTTTTAAATTGATACGAACAAGAGTAATTTACACCACCTTATTGTTATTTTCTCTATGATTTTACTACCGAAGTCCCTCACACGTATATTTTCTATTGAGTAATAAATAATAGTACAAAGAAAGAGAAATAAAAACAAACAAAAATTTCATATTCATATATATCATGCTAATTAATATACATTTAAAAAGCTTTACTGCACTATTCACTCTTACATCTAAATAAAAAACTTCACTTTGCACTTATACATGTAATATTTTTTTTAAAGTTGTAGAGGTTTTCCCGCAATTGGACAAAATGTAAAACACATCCCATATGACCCTAAATATGGGCACATACACATGTGTGGCAAATATTTAAAGTTGGTTTAATCGAAATTTTGACGAGAATCTTTAACAAAACTTAGTGTTGAACAACGATCATAGTGTCCATTATCCATTATATTTTATAAAAATACATTTTCTCTAATTGGGGAAAAACTACAACGGACGGACCGTATATACCTCGTTTAAATTAATTAACAACATATAATGGAAATTCCCTTTTGTAATTCTGTCTCTCTCCCTGGAAAATTTTTCATTTAAAATATTTCCCTCACGAATATTTCCCTTTTTTACCTATTCACAACGTCACCACTACGCCAAAAAATGTTCTTCTTTTTCTTCTTCTTAAAATGAAGCTTAGCGAACCAACAACAGATAGATTCGCCGCGTCAGAGTGGTAAAGGCTCAGGTAGAACACAGGGTCCTTTTTAGAGCCTTAGCAGAGTGCAGGATTAGTTTTAATGTTAAGGTAATCGCCCCTTTTCTTTAGTGTATTTCGATGGATGAGCGCTTTGTTCTTAGCTAGTTTATTGTTGTTAGGTATGTAACTGTCTTTACCGCTAGGTTGACCTTGTGACGGTTTTTGCATAAACGAAACGATCATTAGGGAACTAATGCACATTTAAACATACATAGTCTGAAGTCTTTACCGTTTGATTGACCTTGTAAAGGGTAATAGTTATTACAAAACGAAACGATCATTTAATACACATTTTCACGGATAAAATTAACAGTTTTGTTTGCCAATGTAGTATTGTATTTAATCGAGCGGCACTACTTTTCTATTTTTTTTTTTTTAATTAACGAAGTATTCTTATCTCAATCTGGACGTTATTGCTTTAATCGATAGTTTATAGTTAGAATCTCTCAATTTATACGTTCAGTGTCCATGTTCAGTTTATACACTCCATGTTCGAATTATGTACCAAATTCTATTTGTCTTATATTTGTATATTATTTATGCTCATAGCACGTGTGCACTCGTCAACAGTCAAAACACGAATCCGCCAAAAAATGTTGTGGCTAACTATCATTGTTATTTTGGCACTCATAACAAAATATATATAAATAGGTGAAAAGGAAGAATATATATTAAATTGTTACATTCTCCTTCGTAATAAATTATTACTCTATAGAAAAAAATCTACATTTGAGGGAAAACAATAGTAAAGGCCATAGATTAGAGAACCATAAGATGGTGCCATCTGCAAGACTTTCTCTCTGTTACTGCATATTAGCGCGCCTCCAGAGACCAACGTTTGTCGGGAAATTGGATGCCATTTTTTAAAACGTTCTTTATTTTTAATGGACTTTTGAGAAGAGTAGAATAATTTGGATTTACACATATTTTCAATGAAATTCACTTTATTTATTATTGTTTAATAGAAACCATAATATTCATATAAGCAAAAATTTACGTATTATATTTTATATAAAAATTTTACTTAATGAGCTTTATATAAAAGTTGTACAAGACTTTTGGTATGTACAAGAGGATACCATAAAACAATATTGTTGAAGTAAAACATATTTTTTTTTTTTATAAATCGAGTTAATATAACGTAATTTTTTTTTTGTCTAAAATTTTCAATTTAAATATATATATGAATAACATGAGCTGCTTTAGAAGATTTTTTCCTATATCTATTTCATTTAAGGTGAGAATGTGAAATGTAATATATTTGTGCTAATAAATTCAATTTGAGCTGTGTGTAAAAAAATGTTGAAAAATCTTGTTTTATAGAGTATTTTAATTACTGCTATTTTTCTTAACCAACACAAGCGTGTGTGGGGTTAGTAAATTCATAATAATAAATTGCACCAATTCTTCCTGTTTCTTTACCTGTAATTAATTAATTTTTTCTTAAGTATAATATATAACAGTGTTTTTTGATTTGTTTTGTTTTGTTTCCCTATTTACTAACAATTTAGATGTAGGCGATTGTAAGCAATTGGAATTTTAACACTTAACGTTTTTCGAATTGTACAAGTTCACAATTTTTGCCAATTTCGATAATAAATTTCGATATTTTACTTGCAATAAAATGTTTGTTAACAAAAAAATACATGCAAAACAGAACTATTTCCTTTTACAAGTCATCATCACCAATGACTTCATCAAAAGCTTCATTTTGCACTGCTGAGTTTTGTTGTTGTTGCTCTTGTGTAGAGGAATTGCGAAAGAAAACAGCTCCATACGAATGAGAATTGGTCAATTTCGGATTCTGTTTATTTAAAATACGTTGTTGTAGAAATTTTACTGGGGCTGTGGGAGAATTGGAAGACGATGATACTGTTTGTGAGGAATAATTCGAAGTAGGTGTTGAAGAGGAGGAAGCGGGTGACACTGGCGTTATGGCTGCATCTTTGTTATTACCCGTAGTCATTGAGGGCCATGTAGAAGACGCTGAGTTGGACAAGATGGATGATGTGTAGGTCTGTGAGTAATTAAAATCTGCCGTATTATTTATTGTTAATTCTTCATTATCCTTGTAATTGAGCAATTCATCGACCATGGCTTGAAGACATACCGACATTAGCATTGCTTGAGGGCTGTTGATGGTGACCCAACGTAAATTTTGCTTGGACATAAGATACTCAAAGGAGAGTTGAATATTATGAGACTTATCTTTGGATTCTTGGGTGGTGTACACGGCGGTGACACGCCAACAGCGCATACGCGTCACACGAAATTTCGTTTCATATATTTTGTCAGACTTGAAGGTGCGCATGCTTAACTCTTTATTACCTATTGCTATCAATGCATTAGTATCGGGTTCCGGATAGTCCACTTGAGCGGACAGAAATTGTAGACAGCCATATAAAGGCAACTGCCGTGCCATATCTATATATTCATATTTAAGATTTTGCTCTTGCAAACTTCTCAAGTTCTGTAGTGTTTCGCTGGTTGTGATAATCCATTCACTGTCCACATCAGCCACCGTTTGCAAAAACAATAAATTCAGTGCAGTCGGTTCTTTAAAAAGGAATTTATCATAGTTGGGATTCCAATAACTTTTGCGTATTTGTATTTGGCAGGAGTCCATGTGGAGCCGCGACACAAATGGTGCTTCAAATTCCATTAGTTTGCGTAACAACGCCAACGAATTTTTCGCATTTCTGCGCACCAGAAATAAACAAAAATATGGCAGAAAGTTTGCAGGTAGTTGCAACATTTTTAAAGATTTTTCCAATAAAGTACTGGAATTATCTGAAACCCGGCAATTCACTTGGAGTTTATAATCATTAGGTAACAATATGTCCAAACTAACGGCACGCATATAATCTTCCTCGCCCTGGCTGTCTGTGCCGTCAGTGCCATAGCCAAACCATTCCTCCAAAATACATTCAGCTGAAGCAGTTTCTAATTGAGCTGTTAGCAGAAAGTGTTGAAACAAATCCAATTTGGCTATACGATTATCCTGTCCTACCAATTGCAAGTAATGTTCCAGAGCAACTCTTCTTGCCTCCACCTGATGGCTTGTAAGCGGCAAGAGTTTTTTCGGAGGAAAATTCGGTACTTCTAAACCCATTTCCGTACAACGCCTACGTAATTGCTCATGCAGAGCGTGCAATTGCTTATACCTTAGACAAGCATGATAACTCCCATTTATATAGATATTATAGGCCGTGTAGGTGGTGCCAGTTGTATCTGCATACAATTCTTGAGTGTCCGGTATAGAGAAATGCATGTTTATGGCAAGATATCTTTAACAGTGTGCTAAAAAAAAAACTTCTATAGCTGCTTAATATAATTACTTTCACAAATATGTTGAATATTTAATAACTCCAGATATCTGTAAATGTGTATTCTAGCAAATGTTTACCACTTTTTAGCACCTTCGAAGCATTTTTGTAACAGAATAAAAAACACAGTACGTTTTTTTAACCGAAATTAGTCACCAATTAAACTTTACTAGTCGGTAATAAAAATGCATAATTAAGAATAGAAAGAATTTTTTCTTTTCTTTTATTGTTGATATAATCAAGACCGAATAACTCTGATTTTATATACACAAGGCTCTTACAGAGCAGAGCGATTGTGTGCGGTGCTTTAAAAATACCTGAACATTGAAATATGTATTTCATAAAGTTAACCGCACAATTAATATTATAAGCTCGTTTTAAATTTAAATTCTTTAAAATTATTATATACCCTAAAACAAAACAAAAAGTGGGCTGTTTTCCTATTAAACTAACCGCATTTAATAAAATATTGGGTACTAAGACACATACTTCACGTACTTTGCACACCAACAATGGTCGATCGGATCGGAGACGAAATTTAACGAAAAATAATCTAAATATCAAACAATTTATTGAATAGACTCCAAGATCGTAATTTTTATTTATAAAGTTTAAAAATTAAAAAAAGAAGAATTTAAAAAATAAAATAAAAAAAATTGAAAATCATTAAAATTGTATCGACCAAATCTAAATTTAGTGGACATCCCATGGACACATCAACTTCAAATTTGTCACGTTCTCTTCTAGTACATTCACCTAAAAGAAAGCCGAGCTGCTTGCCTACGCCTTTATCTAATTTTTGGAATATTGACTTCAATTAAAATAATCAATTGACGGCCGTACAAACAAAACTTGTCTAGTGTGTGCATAAATTTAAAATCAATTCTATTTTGACAAATTTGTTCAGCACTGTAGAGTAAGTGTTTGAGCCCCACAACAGATGTGTGCAACAACGTAACACAACATTAAAAACAAATAATTTTTTCACTCTATTGAAAGTAACTCAAAATATCAAATCAATCAAATCAAATCAAATCAAATCAAATCAAATCAAATCAAATCAAATCAAATCAAATCAAATCAAATCAAATCAAATCAAATCAAATCAAATCAAATCAAATCAAATCAAATCAAATCAAATCAAATCAAATCAAATCAAATCAAATCAAATCAAATCAAATCAAATCAAATCAAATCAAATCAAATCAAATCAAATCAAATCAAATCAAATCAAATCAAATCAAATCAAATCAAATCAAATCAAATCAAATCAAATCAAATCAAATCAAATCAAATCAAATCAAATCAAATCAAATCAAATCAAATCAAATCAAATCAAATCAAATCAAATCAAATCAAATCAAATCAAATCAAATCAAATCAAATCAAATCAAATCAAATCAAATCAAATCAAATCAAATCAAATCAAATCAAATCAAATCAAATCAAATCAAATCAAATCAAATCAAATCAAATCAAATCAAATCAAATCAAATCAAATCAAATCAAATCAAATCAAATCAAATCAAATCAAATCAAATCAAATCAAATCAAATCAAATCAAATCAAATCAAATCAAATCAAATCAAATCAAATCAAATCAAATCAAATCAAATCAAATCAAATCAAATCAAATCAAATCAAATCAAATCAAATCAAATCAAATCAAATCAAATCAAATCAAATCAAATCAAATCAAATCAAATCAAATCAAATCAAATCAAATCAAATCAAATCAAATCAAATCAAATCAAATCAAATCAAATCAAATCAAATCAAATCAAATCAAATCAAATCAAATCAAATCAAATCAAATCAAATCAAATCAAATCAAATCAAATCAAATCAAATCAAATCAAATCAAATCAAATCAAATCAAATCAAATCGAATCAAATCAAATCAAATCAAATCAAATCAAATCAAATCAAATCAAATCAAAAATCGAATCAAAAATCGAATCAAATCAAATCAAATCGAATCAAAAATCGAATCGAATCGAATCATAAAAACAATATTTTGTAGAATATTTAATCAAAAAGCATAAAATGAATGATGAAGTGCAAGTCTACCATTGCAACATTGCAGACTTATTTAGAGAGGCTAAATTGAAGGAACCATATTTTTTAAGGATAAGCGCTCCCATGGTACGATATAGCAAATTAGAATTTCGTCGTCTACTGCGAAAACATGGTGTCCAACTCTGTTTCACCCCTATGATAATTGCTGATTCGTTTATACGAAGTGAGAAAGCTAGACAAAATGAATTTACAACAACTGTTGATGATCGACCCATAATTGCACAATTCGCCGCCAAAAATGCTATGGAATTTCACAGTGCTTCTCAATTAATATATCCTTATGTGGACGGGGTGGATTTAAATTGTGGTTGTCCTCAGTCATGGGCTATTAATAAGGGTTACGGTTGTGGCCTTCTAAAGAAACCAGAATTGGTAAAAGACATTGTCCATAAAATACGAAGAGCCTTTAAAGAGGATTTTAGTGTGTCAGTAAAAATAAGACTACTAGGCGGCGAAAGTTCCAAAAGCACTGTAGAATTTGCGAGACAGCTGGAAAAATGCGGTGTAACATTTATAAGCCTACATGCGCGTACAATGACGCAAAAGTCTTCAGAACCTTTGAATATATCTGCCATACAAGATGTTAAACATGCTTTGCAGATACCTTTAGTGGCTAATGGGGGTATACGAACTTGGAAAGAAGCTTGCAAATTATATTATGAAACGAAAGCAGATGGTATTATGGCTGCCCGAGGTTTATTATCTAACCCCACGCTGTTTAATCCTGCTTTTAAAGATTGTTGCTTCACACCGTTTGAATGTGTACAAGATTGGTTGAATATAAGCTCAAGAGCTGGCATAAATTTACACTTTATGTGTTTCCATCATCATTTGACATTCATGTGGAGTGCGCATATGAAGAAAAAACCCCGTTTATATTTTAACAGTCTCTGTAAGCGTCAACAAATATATGATTTCTTCAAAATCCATTACAATGCAGAACCCTCTCAGGAGGCTTTTGAAAATCCACTAATATATCGCAAGTGTTTATATTCACATTTCATTCCTGAATTGCCATCAAATGACATTTGTTTAGAAGAGAATACTTGGAACTCGAACTATACAGGGAAATTTTTCAATGAATATAAATGTGAATTAGATAAAAAGCAGGATAATTATGATTTAGCCGATAGTTTTTTTGGTGAAATGTGATGTTAACCCTCATCATGGAAAAGGTGTTACGGAATGATGAGGTTTGCTCTTTTCTAGGCATGTTCAAGAGGTAAATTCTCCGAAAGGTCTTTAGCCCTGTACGCGTTGGCGATGGCTTCCGAATCAGATTGAATCTTGAGCTGTATGAGCCTTACGCCGACATTGAAACAGTCCGTTGCATAAAGATTTAACGTTTGCGATATCTAGGTCATCTCGGCCATATGGATGAAAGTGCTCCAGTTAGAATGGTGTTTGAAAGGGAACCGAAAGGACGTCGCGCCTGCCTCTTGGCAGGCCGAAACCCCGGTGGGAGGACCAAGTGTTTGATGCCCTGCAAACACGTGGTGTACAAAACTGGAAAAGACGCGCAACAGGCCAAAGACCTACATAGGTTGTAATCGGCCATTTATGATGATGATGATATTAACCCTAAGATATTTTAAATTGTGCGCATTATATATTATTGTATCAGATAAAGTATAAATTTGCTAGAAATATTTGAAAACATTGCATTTTGTCAAAAAATATTAAGAATTGCAATTTTTTGCCATATAAAGACTTCCATTATAATAGGACCCTTATATGGGGAGGGGTTTTAAAAATGGTCCCGTACAGTCCATTTTTAATAGTGTTCCTCTTTGAGCAAATACATGTCCTTGAACCAAATTTCATCGAAATATCTTAAAAAATGCAAAGGGAGCTTGCATACAAATTTACATAGACAGACAAACGGACATGGTGGTAATTGCCGTTTAAGAGTTACATACATAAACTGAATATACTCTTTGACACAAGTAGTGCAAGCCAAATCTTAAACACAAGTCGAGTTTTACGCTAAATATGATGATGCTGATAAAGTACATATATATATTGTAGGGTCCCTGACGCCTCCTTCGTCTTACAAACTTAGACAAACTTAGACAAACTTAGTTTACCCTCATCACTAATATGGAGGGTATAACAAAAACAAAAAATGATCTACGCAGTTGGATTTTCTGTATACTATAATATACTGTACCTAGAATGTGTTTGTACTTATTTTTTAATTGGTGTAGGGTATTAGATGGCAGGCTTGACCTACTATAATATTTTCACTTGTAGTGTTTTAATTCATGTGTGATTTTGTATATTAGAATAAATATCATGGGTGTTTTTCAATACCTAAATAATGTAATATATAGTCTTACATTATACTTATTTACTTAAGGTAGGGTATTTAGCGCAACGGATTTATTATTTTTCTCCAAATTATAAATTTTTTCAATCCAATTATCGCTATTCGATGTAATAACGTCTCCGACACTCTATAAAATAATGTAAACTAAAAGTATTCGATATTGTAAAACATCGATGTTTCGAAAAAAGTCGATGTATAGTTTCAATGCATTATATTAATATAGAAACATCATATATGTAATGACATTTCTAGGCGGACACCCTTTTAAATTGGGCAAATACTTGCAAACATTCATCTAGTTTGTTATGTTTCAGTTTGCTAACTTTACTCTTTCATAAATTCTTTTTATTAGCTTTATCATCACTGGAAGGAAGAGTAAGAATTTATTCAATTCTAATATTCACATGTGGTGGTTTTTCTCTGTGGCGACAGTGACTTGATAAACAATTAATGATTTATTATAGTTATTTAAGTATTGCAAAAACTCATGATGCGTTTGTAAAGTGTTCAAAATGATTGAAAATTTTATTGGCAAGTTTACACAATAAATAGCGTGCGTGTATATTTTAATAATAAAGGTATTGCAAGTCAATTGGTTTGTGGTTCAAAAGTTCAAATAAAAGAAATAAGCCTAGGTTTGTAAGATCGAATAGATTGTTAGAAAAAAACTTGGAGTATGTATTATAAAATATATATAATAATATTTTAGGGACGGTCGGGCAGACAATTGCCGCTTGATACATACGCGTAGAAAAATTAAAAATGGCGCTGTAGGCGTGCTTACTTAAATTATTGATTAAATGTTTTTTTTAATACAAATAATTAATTGCCTTATTGATTTTATTATTTGTTTGTTTTTGCTAAGTAATACTACAATAAAGAATAAACAACCGCTCAAATGCAAGAGAGTCTTAATGCTATTATGCTTTCATGTTAACTATGAACTTATTTACTACGTATAAAGTCAGGGTTGTTAAAAATAAAATTATAAACTATAACAAGAGAAAATATTATAGTCGGTCCAGCTCGTCATCAAATACCCTGCACCACTTGATGTATTATTCAATGTAAAATTTTTTTTTTTTTCAATCGGTATAATTGAGGGTGGGTGCGGCATTTGCCGTTTAGGAGTAGAAACTTACGTACAAATTTAAACAAATAACGGCTAAAAACTCTAAATATGTATATATAATATTTTTTAGGAGCCCAAGTTCAACCCTTTAGAAGATATCAACTTATATTGCCAAAAATCGGCTGAAGATTTCAATTCCGAAAGTGAAAGCAGTAGTCAAGGTGCGAGCACAACAAATAAGCGAATACGACGTAAAGAAAAACTACCTTTAAATAGGTATAATAAAAGAACTAAAAGTCCAAAGCTAACTAGCTGCCGCATTAGGGGGAGTCCACGCAAAAGCAAATTTACTACTAGTCATATCAAAGATACTACTGATTACTTCAAAATACAAAGAGTTGATAGTTTAAGTGAAGATAATCAAAACTTTAAGTCGAATAATACATATAGACAAGAGGGGGCCGATAATTTGATAAACAACATGCAGAATGGCAGCGAGTCCGGTTCTGCCGGAGGCGGTAGTGGAAGCCTCTCTATCGAACAGGTGTACCAAAAGAAATCTCAATTAGAGCATATTTTATTAAGACCCGATACATATATAGGTTCTGTTGAACAGACCAGGGAGTTGATGTGGGTGTACAACGAAGAGAAAAATCGTATGGTTCAACGAGAAGTCAACTTTGTCCCGGGCCTGTATAAAATATTTGACGAAATTTTAGTAAATGCTGCCGACAACAAACAAAGAGATAGGAATATGAATACTATTAAAATCGACATTGATCCGGAAAAGAATTTAATTTCAGTATGGAATAATGGTCAAGGTATCCCAGTAACTATGCATAAAGATGAAAAAATGTATGTGCCCACGATGATATTTGGACATTTGTTGACCTCATCCAATTATAATGATGATGAAAAAAAGGTTACGGGTGGTCGGAACGGTTATGGCGCTAAATTATGTAACATTTTTTCGACCACATTCACCGTGGAAACTGCCACTAAGGAGTTTAGACGATGCTTTAAACAAACTTGGGCTAACAATATGACAAAAGCCACTGATCCGAAAATTAAAGATTTTATGGGCACCGATTATACAAAAATAACTTTCAGTCCGGATTTGGCCAAATTTAAAATGGAACGCCTTGATGAGGACATTGTGGCCATTATGTCTAGACGTGCTTTCGATGTGGCCGCCTCCTCTAAAGGTGTTGCCGTATATTTGAATGGCAAAAAATTGGCCGTTAAGAACTTTAAAGACTACATTGATTTGTATGTAAAGAATGAGGATGATGCGGGCCAACCCATAAAAATTGTGTACGAACAGTGCGGTGAAAGATGGGAAATAGCCTGTTGTCCCTCAGATCGTGGCTTTCAGCAGGTATCTTTTGTGAATTCAATTGCTACCACCAAGGGCGGTCGACATGTCGACCATGTTGTGGATAATATAATCAAACAGCTATTGGAGGTATTAAAGAAGAAGAACAAAGGTGGCATTAACATTAAACCCTTTCAAGTGCGCAATCATTTGTGGGTGTTTGTGAATTGCTTGATCGAGAATCCCACTTTCGACTCGCAGACCAAAGAAAATATGACCTTGCAAATGAAGAGTTTTGGCTCCAAATGTGTCATATCGGAGAAGTTTATTGCAGGGGTATCGAAATCGGGCATTGTGGAGTCGGTGCTCTCTTGGGCCAAATTTAAAGCTGAAAATGACATTGCCAAGACAGGTGGCAAGAAGTCGACCAAAATCAAGGGTATACCAAAATTGGAAGATGCCAACGAAGCGGGCACCAAAAACTCGTATATGTGTACGCTTATCCTTACGGAGGGTGATTCAGCCAAGTCCTTGGCTGTGTCCGGTCTTGGCGTTATTGGTCGTAACTTTTACGGTGTATTCCCATTACGTGGCAAATTGTTGAATGTACGAGAGGCCACCTTTAAACAGCTAGCCGAAAATGCTGAAATCAATAATTTGTGCAAAATTATTGGCTTGCAGTATAAGAAAAAATACTTAACAATGGACGATATAAAAACGTTGCGCTATGGTAGAGTCATGATTATGACCGATCAGGATCAGGATGGCTCCCATATAAAAGGCCTGTTGATTAACTTTATTCACACCAATTGGCCCGAATTGTTGCGTTTACCGTTCCTGGAAGAGTTCATAACGCCTATTGTGAAGGCCACAAAAAAAAATGAAGAGTTGTCTTTCTATTCTCTGCCTGAATTTGAAGAATGGAAAAATGATACACCCAATCACCACACATACAATATCAAATACTACAAAGGTACATAAGTCAGTCAGTCAGTCGGTCGTTTGTCGTTTGTCCTTCTTCCTTATGCGACACTTATGCTTATTAACTCCTTTCTATTCCTTAGGTTTGGGTACATCCACTTCGAAGGAAGCTAAAGAATACTTTCAAGATATGGATCGTCACCGGATATTGTTCAAGTACGATGGTGCGCAGGATGATGACAGCATTGTTATGGCTTTCTCTAAGAAACATATTGAGTCACGCAAGGAGTGGCTGACATCGCATATGGATGAGGTTAAGCGTCGCAAAACTCTCGGCTTGCCAGAACGTTATCTCTATACCAAGGGTACCAAGCATATCACGTATGCCGATTTTGTAAATCTAGAATTAATACTGTTTTCGAATGCGGACAATGTACGTTCCATACCATGTCTGGTAGACGGTTTTAAACCGGGCCAACGCAAAGTTATGTTTACATGCTTTAAACGTAACGATAAGCGCGAGGTGAAGGTGGCACAATTGTCAGGATCGGTTGCGGAAATGTCGGCCTATCATCATGGCGAAATGTCGCTACAAATGACTATTGTCAATTTGGCTCAAAACTATGTGGGCTCTAATAATATAAATTTATTGGAGCCCAGAGGTCAATTCGGTACGCGTTTGACGGGTGGCAAGGATTGTGCCAGTGCTCGTTACATATTCACAATAATGTCACCATTGGCCCGTTTAATATTTCATCCCTCTGATGATCCGTTATTGAGCTATGAGGTGGATGATGGTCAAAGGATTGAACCACAGTGGTATATACCCATTATACCCATGGTGTTGGTGAATGGGGCAGACGGCATTGGTACGGGCTGGTCAACTAAGATTTACAATCATAATCCCCGTGATATTATGGCCAATTTAAGACGTATGTTGGCCAAAGAAGAACCACTACCTATGCATCCATGGTATAAAAATTTCCGTGGCACTATTGATTATGTATCCGATGGCCGTTATATCAGCTCTGGCAATTTACAAATTATTCAGGGTAATAAAATTGAAATATCTGAACTGCCCATAGGTACGTGGACCCAAGCGTATAAAGAGAACGTATTGGAGCCGTTGACAAATGGCAATGAGAAACAGAAAGCTATTGTGAATGATTATCGTGAATATCATACCGATACAACGGTACGTTTTGTGATTACTTTAGCTCCCGGCGAATTTGATCATCTGCGTTCGGAAGAAGGTGGCTTTCATCGTATCTTCAAACTGACCTCTTCAATGTCCACCAATCAGATGCACTGTTTCGATGAACTGAATTGTCTAAGGCGCTACCCCACCTCATTGGAAGTTTTAAAATCATACTTTCCGTTACGTCTGGAGTATTATGGCAAACGCAAAGAATACCTTGTGGGCCAGTTGACGGCTCAAGCTGACCGTTTAACTGATCAGGCGCGCTTTATATTGGAGAAATGTGAGCGGACTCTGGTGGTAGAGAATAAAAAACGTAAACAAATGATTGATGAGTTGATCAAGAGAGGTTATCGACCTGATCCCGTTAAAGAGTGGCAACGGCGCATCAATATACAAGACGAAGTTGATGATGCTGATGACGATGAAGAAGAAGAAGAGGCGGCCACATCCACAGCGGTTAAGAAGGAGAAAAAAGAGGTGGATCCTGAGAAGGCCTTCCGCAAACTGACAGATGTCAAAAAGTTCGACTATCTGTTGGGCATGTCTATGTGGATGCTAACCGAGGAGCGCAAGAACGAATTGCTGAAGCAACGTGATCAAAAATTAACCGAATTGTCCGCTTTAAAAGCCAAAACTATTGAGATGTTGTGGTTGGATGATTTAGATGAGCTGGAGAAGAAATTGGATGAGGTGGAGGAGAAGGAGCGTTTAGACGAATTGGGTATAAATAAAAAACAAGCCAAAGCTTTGGCTAAAAATAAAGCAGCTACAGCGGGTATTTTGAAAAAGCGGGGCAGTGCCAAAGAAGGCAATTCTGATGTCTTTCCAGACCCGCGTGGTGTTAAGGTGGAATTCAAAATCACCGATGATATCATGAAAAAAGTGTCAGCAGCTGTAGCGGCTATTAATGCTAAGGTTAAAAAGGAAAAAGTCGAAAAAAAACCAAAAATTGCGACTGTTGCCGAAGTAAAAGAAGAGCAAGAGGTTGATGAGTTTGACGCTATAGTAGAATGTGGCGTTAAGGGGCCCAAAAATGCATCACCCGTAGAAACTGTTGTTAAAAAGGAACCAGTGAAACGAAGCCGCAAAAAAAAGGAACCATCTGTTGATGGGGGCGGTGGTGGTGGTATGAAACAAACCAAGCTTAACTTCAAATCTAAAGGCGGCGTAAGTAGAATTTGTAAAAATGTCACTCACCTAGATGATGTTACGTCTGTTCTCAATTTTATTAAAGCGCAAGAAGAAAGAAAGTGATGATGATGAGGCATTATCTGGCAGCGACATAGAATACATAACTCCGGCACCTAGGGGTGATCGTCCCGGTCGTCGTGCCACCTCCAAGAAAATTGATTATTCTAGTCTATTGGACGAGGAGGAGGAAACCGATTTGATTCTTAAAGATAATAATGCCGTGAGAAATGATGGCCACAAAGTAGCCAAAATGTCGGAAGATGAATCGAGCGGTGATGCTGCATCTGAAGTGTTTGAAATCAGTGATTCCGATGCGCCGACTACTAGAAAGAAGAAACCAACTGTTGCGGTTAAGAGGGGGCGTAAAAAGGCTATGTCAACAACTGACAGTGATAGTGACAAGAGGGTAGGGAAAACCTGACGTTGAGACTGATCAATATATTTATAATTTATTTTCCTAACATTTATATTATATATTAATAGAAAAAAAAGAAACGCGTGATGTTGGATAGCGATGATGATGACTCCGATTTTGAATAAACGTGGTGTAACTGAGAAAAGAAGCGCAATCACACATCGTCAAATCATGGAAACAAAAGCAAAAAATATTTATAAATACCAAATGTATGCGAGTTCTTTTACAAACACACATTTACGTATTATTCTAGCTACTAAGTATTCTTAGTTGTACGTTACGTTTAATTTAATTTTTTTTAATATGTTTCGCCCAGTTGTATTCACAATTATAATGTAACAAAAAGCTCATTACTGTAAATGGAACACATTTTTACATTATTGGAAACGATTTTTTAATAATGAAACATAATATCTTATATATCATTGCAAACAAGTTTCATTCCAACATAAAATGTCTTCATTTTAATCGTCTTTGTACCCATTTTTCGATATTTTATGTAAATAATTTAAAATGTGTGTTAAAGGCAATCATGCGTGATTTTACCACCTAAAAATGTTACAAATGGATGTAAGGATTTTTATGTGATATCACTCCGCATAATTTAAGAAGTATACTTATCAATTATAGTATTAGTATAACGTATATCGCTACTATTATACAAACTTACATTTAAATATTGATGATAAAAACTAAATAAAAAAGAATCCTTTTTAATAATTAAAATATGATGCAAACCTATTATGACACTTATTAAAGTTAAATTGTCAATTCTGGGACTTATTTTGAAGAAATTTATATCATTCCGGGAAAATATTACTTTTATGTCAAAGGTCACAACGGCACTTGCCCTATTTAGCGGTTTATTTCTTTTTCATCAATTTTTTTATTTCATAAATTATTTATTTTATAGCAAGAAAAAGAATGTGAATTTAATAAAAATAATCATAGCATGTAAATTTTTTATAAAAAATGGAATAAATATTTTATTCCCATCATTAATATAAACTGGTTTTCTTCATAATGCGTAAAAATTCCTCTTGATTAACTTCTCCATCATTATCCAAATCAGCTTCATCGATCATTTCTCTAAGTTCTTCGTCGGTTAAAGTTTCGCCCAATTCTCTTGCTACACGTTTTAAATTCTTAAACGATATTTTGCCAGTTTCATCATCATCAAATAAACGGAAAGCTTTTAATATTTCCTCTTTGGTATCCTTCTCGGCCATTTTCATGGTCATTAAATGTAGAAAATCATTGAAACTAATGCGTCCAGTGCCATCTTTATCAATTTCGCCAATCATACGTTTGATTTCTTCTTTTTTTGGTTCAAAGCCTAAAGCTCGAATGGCCACCTTTAATTCTTTCACCTCAATGAAGCCAGTACAGTCCGTGTCGAAGAGATCAAAAGCTTCCTTGATATCCAATTTTTGAGGATCGGATAATTCAAATTTCGGTCCAGATTTTTTACGACTGCCGCCACCACTAAAAGTAGCTATTGAAGCAACAGACTTTTTTGTGGTTGTTGATGATGGAGTTTGAGTCATATTCCGTTATTTTCACAAATGTCGGGAGATTTATTTATTGAAAATATTGAAGAAATTATCTTCTTCAATGGTTTCCTTGGTTTTATTTATATTATATGAGGTTATAAATCAAATTTCTCATAATGAAGGGCTGTTATGTCAATATCTGACAACAAGGCAAAGTTTTCCTAATAAATAATTTTAGGTTTTATTTATCTATTTAATTACAAAACTATTATTAACTAACTGTTAAAAGATTCACTAAGTGTATTTTATCCTATTAGCCTTCTGCTTTTTTGTTTTGTTTACCAACGCTGTAAATGGATAAGGGTTGTGGAGTTTGACAACAAAAACGGGGCTGTTTCAATAAAATTACAAATTAACATTAACATTAGCGTCAGCAATGATTTCTTTAATTTCTAAGTCAAGTGAATATATATTTTAAGTAATTGTGAGCCTGCATCATAAGATTAAGCGGTAAACTTAAACTTTTGGATCTTACGAAGAGTCAAAATCATATTTTTATTAGTTACCGTAAAACTGATGTAGCAAATATAGAATTGGCATTGCTATCATGTTTGTTAAGAAATTTGAATACAATGCTCAGGAATTCACATTAATATACTATATAAATTTTCGTAATGACTAATGAAAAGCATAAGATTTTAGAAAATAACGGTACTTCAAAAACATATACCACCTACTGGTAAGTAAACAAGTAAATAAACGGATGATTGATCATTTCTTTGAAGAAAACAATTAAAACTTCTATAAAGCAACGTCACTCCATGATGTGACAAAAGAGTTACAAACACAAAAATATATGCAGAGTATATGAGAAGAAATAAAAGAATTAAAACTTGTTTTTAAGTTACTGTCAAATGTGTTGTTCTGCAAGGAGGACTTTTTTACAAAACAGCTCACACACTTACGCTAAAGCACACAATATAAACATGTGTGTGCATGCTTTGTATTCATAATTGTGCGTTGTTTCCTTTAGCATGCATATATACAAATACACACTCTCATACGATTCGGTTAAACTCTCCTTTATAATAATCTCTAAACAATAACCAACAATAGTGGTTCTTAACGCATTTTTATGCTCAATAGTTTGTGAACGTGCCTTGTTTCTTTCTTTGCGTAGACGCGATACACGTTAAGCACTACGAGGAGCTTAGGAGTGTAAGACTTTTTGTATAAATAGCTGCGTTCTGATCAAAAATATGACCAGTTACATTTCAAGAGGCTTTTAACGTACGCTTTGGTCTTTATTGGTACGTAATAACATAGCGCGTGGCGTTACATATGTAAAGAGATAAGTTGTTCATTGGGAATAACATTGAAAAAGAAAATCAACTGAAAAATTTATAAATTCTTGGGTATGTGGGTGTTTTTTTCAGTAAAAAATATTCACGTTTAAATAATAATAATTAATTGGTTGAACAAATGTTAAATGACCCTTCGTGTTGCGCATAAAAAATGTTATAACATAGAAGGAAGAATATTCCATAGATAATATTAAAAGGACATCTTAGACCGTTTTACGGTAAACGGTAAAGAAAGGATATTCTATGATCTGAAAAGCCCTTCAACATCATTTCTGCGTATTAGTGTTACAGTCTGACTATAAAAATTGTTTATTAAATAATCAGTGATGTATAAAAAAGGTGACAGATCCCATCACAGTTTACTGTTGTGGTTAATGTAGCGCGGCTGGTAAAATAAAATCACCAATGCCAGAAACACTTTTAATTACAGCGTTATTGTGGTTATTTTATAATATTTCCCCACTTTTTCTAATGACGCCATCATTATACAATTGTAAACAAGTTTGTTGTGTCAGTTTTTTTAATTTTATTATAAAATAGAAAGGATGTTTCCTTATAAGCGTTTTCATATAAATCATGGGCGTTCGTTGATGACTCAAAAAACACGCCAATCGTTTAATTTAATTAAAACTGGTGTGCGTTTATCTTTAAATAATGAGTAAGTTTTATATGCTTTTACACCCTTCACACGGGTTGGTGGGTATAGCAAGCTTGTCATATTATTATATGCATGGAGTCCTGGTAATGTGCGTGCTTGTGTCTGCCTGTTTTTGGTACTCTCACGGTCGTAAATTTTGAGATATATATATAAATATTTCTAGTTGCTATATATATATAAGTGCTACGCCCTTAATCGACAAAAAACTATCAATCCAACAGTGGGCATGGTCGTATGATATACCTGCCCACAACTTATAAAAAAGAAAATACATGGAGCAGATTCCCATCCCGCTAGTTGATATATGCCAGCCGCGCCCTCTGTTCGCATATGGATGTGGAGGGTATTTAAGATTTGGTGCATGCTATACTTTTTTGCGTGTTACTTGTTTAAATTGTCTTAATTATATACTTTCAATCTATAAATGTCTCAGTAAATTATTAACTTAACGTAACTATTAATTACCATTACGCATTAAGCATTCAATATTCATAAACTGGATACTTGGCTTGAAAAATTGAACGCAAAGTCAATTTTATTTATTAACCAACAACATCATTTATCTTGGTTTATATAAAAGCGATCAATTGGCATAAGAAGGTGTCGGCACTACGGTATTAATTATTCCTTTAAAATTGATCAATGTTGCGACAGAGGCCCAAATTCTATCAAATAAAAACGGTACTTTTACTATGCTATATCGACCAAATCTTAAATATACTTCACTACTGCATAGAAACGGTGAGCATGGCAGGTACATGACTACGCCCTCTATATAGTATATAGTCCGACTACGACCATTTTTGGTGTCTGGGTAATTATAAACAAATAGATAAACATGTCCGGATCGACCGAGATTTTGATGCTGCTCAATATAATACATTCCTTCTAGAGTCTCTTCAAGGTGTTGCAAATGGAATGACAAACTTAGTATACTCTAATCACAAAGATGGAGGATATAAAATTAACCGCGAAAACTTGCTAAGTATATAAACTGAATTGAACTACTCACTTTGTACATTTATCTTGCTCAGTTGAGGCGTCTTGGTCATTAGTAGCTTAACTGAGACTCGTTTCTTAGAGTATAATTCTGTTTCGGTTTGAGTGATACTATGAAAAATTATCCATCTTATTAAACTGCTTCTTAAAAGATTGATGATATTTCTTCTTCAACGTTTGAATTGCCTTTATGTTAGTGACATACCATCCCATAACATGACACAACATCATGTAAATGGCAAGATAGCAATGTGTACGCAGAGTAATTTAAGTAATTTCGTTTACTGTTTATTGGAGTTTTTAACTTATTCATAAGACACTCTTAAAATTTTTAAATGGAACTTTAATGTTAATTGTTTGTTGATAATAAACAGGTTTCTTTTACACATCTCTATCTCTCTATTCAGTGGTATTTTGTAATATATCAAAATAAGTCTATGATTAATATTCACGAAAGTGAATACGTTTACACTGACGGGGTTATCGCGGTTGAGAAGGTTATCTTCTTAACCACCTTGTTTTTTCGATGGTTACCCATATAATATTTAATAATCTCATTAAAGTAGTTAGCAGATAACCACGTAGTTAACGATCTTAAATTTCAATGTAACTCTGAACAACATAGAAAAGTTTGGTTAAGACCGAAGCTTAAATACCCTCCACCTTTTGTAATTCTCTAAAAAATAAGCTCCTAATGCCATATTTATGTATTTCATGTACTTACGCAAATATTGTTTTTTTTTAAATTATAGGCGTTTGCGTTATTCAATCACGCCCGTTTTTGGCACAGTGTTGGATAACGGTACCCTTTATATATATACCAAATTTCAACTTGATAGACATAGTATTGTGCGATATATAATTTTTTAAAGATACAATTTTTTCGAGGTATGATGAGATTTTCGTTTATTGTGGGCGTGTCTTTTAACTGATTTTGCCCAATTTCAATACGGAACAGCGAAATCGAACTAAGAATACGGATGCAAAGTTTTAATTTGATATCTCAAAAATTACGACCGTGAGAGTGCCAACAACAGACGGACACACGGACACACGGACGGACATGTCTCAAACGATTTCTCTTTTCATGCTGATTAAGAATATATATGATTTGTGGGGTCTCCGAGGCTTCCTTCGATGTGTTGTAAACGGATGATCAAAATGAATATACCCTCTTCCCTAAGGTGGAGGGTATAAAAAGTACCTAAAAATACAACTTTTTACGATAAAACTTTTCTGATATGTCTAATAATGGCTGTTGTCACAAATAAATAAAATAAATGTTTTCGTTTAAAATTGAAGAAAATGGTCATATATGAAATAAATTAAAAATGCCGATTTTTTTTATGTAGTCAAATATTTTTCGTACAACTTTATAATTTTTTTTTTGTTTTGCTTCTCAATATTGCAAAAAGCAACATTTTTATTAGCAATTGTATACAAAATTGTATTAACATAAAATATTAGAGTTTTAATCATATCAGTGTAAACGTACGTAGTTAGGTAACGTGTTAACTCTAACAATCTCGCCAGTGTAAACGTAGTGTTATTATTATTATTACCTAAATGTTCTTCCATACTAACGGACTCATGTCTGTGCGTCTGTCTGCTGTTGACACCCCCACGGTCGCAAAAAATGGTATATTTATAAGCAGCTCCTATATCGATGTACCCAAAGGGGAGGGGAGGATTGTTGGCGTTACTTGATATTATGTTATTTGTCTCATTATACAATAAATCCTAATATTAAAAGTGTATAAATATGTATGAAAAACACTGTAAGGTAAAAGTAACAGTTGATGACCCTTATTGTACTTCCTAATTTGTCAACAAGCCAATAGCTTATTCACTGCTGAATACTTAATATTCCAACAGCATACACGCAATAATTTATATTGTCCGGGTATATACGAATGTTTACACTTATATACATAGCAAGAGAATAACTCATGAAAACATTCTTTGTTTCAAGTATAGTGCACATAAAAGCTTATCGTTCTCTCTCATTCTAGTGAAAGCCTTATTTGAAGAGAATGATAATGGCAATCCCAAGTCCTGCATTTATATCTAACAGCAGCTTATTGGTAAGAGAACATTTCTTTTCAATATTTATATATATATACGTATTATTGTAATAATTTGTATACCCTACGATACTGCTAGTTGTGCGGACGTTTATAAACCCACCTTTAATTTAATTTATTCGATCGCTTTAGGCACGCCCTTCTGTCCATATGTTGTCTGTGCATGTGAGTTGTGCGGCAGAAACACGCCAGTTTCTAAAAATATATTTCGATTATAGTTGATACAAGGGCAAGTAGTGGCCCAAGGGGGAGCTCTATTGTAAATGGTTTGAATTGAACCTACTCGTTTAAGGCGTTATTATGAAATACGTCTTTATATGATCAAAATTAGCAAATCTTAATATTTATTAACAAAAGCTTTACAAGCGCAATAATTGTATGTGGTAAATTGTAACTGGATCGAACCATTTTTATTACCACTTTTCTTGTCGATAACTCTCGTTGATTGATACCACTAAACAAAAAATAGGTTAAGTTGTGGAACTAAGTGGTTTAAGTGGTTTGTTGTAACCGACTATAATATTGCGACTGTTTATTCTTAATATGTTGCAGTTCCTTTGCTATGCTATGTTAGCATGCGCACACATACGACTTGAAATGTCTGAAAATCAAAATAACCAAATACGTGCTGGGCCTTCTTTTATACGGACAAGTTTAGAGAGTCCACCAGAGAGAGGTGCTACAGAGCAATTGAGTCGCTTTAGTTCCATACCTGGTTTTGGTGATGTCTTTTTGCCGTTACGTAGTGCTGTTGAAAGTGTGCCATCCATAAATGAGCAAACTGTTGCACAACTTAAAGATGAATCTTCTGACAAGACTTTTGTACGTGCTGCTGTCGAAGCTTTACCCAATAATAACGGCATCGAATATGATTTTACTCAAGATAAATTAGGTGCGAATAATGTGATTACATCAGACGAAGCGGCATATGAAAATTTAGAGAATTTTGCAATTCCACTGGATTATATTAGCGATCTTAATGAAGAAGTGGAGACTTTTTCGCAATCTGATCCGTGGTCTATTTCCGATAAATATGCGGCTTTTATTATACGTGATGATGAAGTGAAATTTGAGCAACCCCAACCTTATCGTTCTGATTCTCCATATCAGCAATTAGTAAAGGCATCTGAAATTAATAATTTGCAACAAGCTCAGCCTTTGGCTTATGATGCTTATAATTTTAGCTCCTCCTTGCTTAGTCCAGGAGATGTTGATGATTATGATGGTGATCTTTTAAATTCAAATCGTCCTTATGGTGCATTGGCTCATTTTAAAGCCCCCAAACCGAAAAAGGATTTTAACAATTCACCTGAGGTTTTATGCTACATAACTAATTGGGCGTTTCATCGTGATAGCGATGGGCAATTTGTGCCCGAACGTTTAGATAAAAGTCTATGTACAAAAATTATTTATTCTTTTGCTTCCTTGGACCCAGATCATCTTAGCATTAAGGAGTTTGATCCTTGGGTCGATATAGATAATCGATTTTATAATCGTACAATAGCCATGGGCATACCAGTGTTAATCGCTTTGGGTGGATGGACGGATTCGTCAGGAGACAAGTACTCACGGTTAGCCTCAGATGTTATCAAAAGAAGGGTATTCGCCTCCACTTTGGTGGGTTTCTTAAAACGTTATGGTTTTGCGGGTTTACATTTGGACTGGAATTATCCCAAGTGTTGGCAAAGCGATTGTTCCAAAGGGCCTTCTAGTGATAAACCAAATTTTACTCGACTGCTACGTGATGTACGAACCGAATTTAATCGAGTTGACAAGTCACTTAAATTGGGTGTCGCTATATCTGGTTATAAAGAGATTATTACCGAAGGATATGAATTTCCCGAGCTTTCTAAAATTGTGGATTATCTTACAGTTATGTCTTACGATTACCATGGGGCTTGGGAGGGTCAGACAGGTCATGTCAGTCCTTTATATGGTCGTAAAAGTGATAAATACC
This sequence comes from Ornithomya fringillina, assembly GCA_963978525.1. Lineage (NCBI taxonomy): Eukaryota > Metazoa > Arthropoda > Insecta > Diptera > Hippoboscidae > Ornithomya > Ornithomya fringillina. The sequence goes on along the minus strand of OZ021690.1, from coordinate 14,966,760 downwards.
CACAATACAATACCGACTATACAATGCAGCTTCTTCTGAAGTTAGGAGCTAGAAAGGAACGTATTATTATGAGTATTCCTTTTTACGGACAAACATTTACTTTAGAAAAGGAATATAATCAATTAGTGGGTGAGGGAATACCCAGCAATGGCCCAGGTAAAGCGGGAGAATTCACCAAACAGCCAGGGATGTTGGCCTACTATGAAATTTGTCAACGAATCCGTAAAAATAAGTGGTTGGTAGGTCAAAATCCTGAGCATAAAGCAGGTCCATATGCTGTGCTCCGAAATCAGTGGGTGGGGTACGAAGACACTACCTCAGTAGAAGCAAAGGCTCGTTATGCGTTGAACTCTGGTTTTAGGGGTGTCGCAGCCTGGACCATTGATTTGGATGATTTTCAAAATCGTTGTTGCAGTGAACCCTTTCCATTATTAAGAGCTATTAATCGAGCCTTAGGACGTTTAAGTACAGAACCTCCTTTACGAATTAATTGCGAACGACCACCAGTTCCAATAACGCCATTACCCCCGACAATGACACCTATTAGTAGTGATGGCTCTTTACATCAACATACTACATCAACTTCAACAGTTTGGTGGGTGCCAACCTCAACTACAACTACAATCAGGCCCCCTTCTACTGCAACGACAAGAAGAACAACGATTGGTACAACGCCTAAACGTATGCCTGTAACTCACAAACCTACACAAGCCTCACAAAGTTCTCAGACCACTATACCTCCACAAACCATCATGCGACCCGTGGTACAGCCTTCTAATTGTGAGGCAGGACAATTCTATGCAGATCCCCAAAATTGCAATGCCTATTATCATTGCATTATGCACGGTGAACTGAGGCTACAATATTGTCCGGGTGGTTTACATTGGAATGATCGCAATAAAAACTGTGATTGGCCAGCTGCTGCCAATTGTAAGCCTATTAAACAGAAGCCTGTAAATACAACGGGCCGGCCTCTTTTAACTACTAACCGTCCAATAAAACAAACGACCACCATATCTCCTTATTGGAACAGTAAAAAACCACTAAGGCCTCTAAGTGAGCAAACCACAAGGAAGCCAATAAATGTGAGACCTCCCTTCAGTTCCAGATGTAATGAAGGTGAATACTATACGCATCGGAATTGTGGTCAATATTACATATGCGTAAATGGTGCGTTACTGCCCAACTCCTGCGGCGGCGGTCTGCATTGGGATGCCATACGAAAAATTTGTGATTGGCCGGAAAATGTCAAGTGTATCACGACTGAACGTTATTTACGTTTGGTGCAGAGTATGGCCAATCCTGAAGATCCCTGCAATGGGGAACAACTTGTACCTTACCCAGGTGATTGCACCAAGTTTTTGTTCTGTCTGTGGAATCGTTTACAAGCGGGTGATTGTCCTCCCGGTTCACATTTTAGTGCAACTCTAGGTAATTGTGATTGGCCAAGTGTGGCAAAGTGCTTTGAAGATGGAAACGGTGGAGAAGATAATGAAATAGATGGTAAACCACCTAGACCAAAACCTGTTCCCTCAACGACTACACTGCGGCCAGTTACTACTCAACGTCCAGTGTACCCCACAAACAGGCCCAACGTGAAACCATTGAGTGGTTATTATAAAATTGTATGCTATTTTACTAATTGGGCATGGTATCGCCAAGGCATAGGTCGCTATACTCCCGATGATATTAACACTGATCTCTGTACTCATATTGTGTACGGTTTCGCTGTACTGGACTACTCGGAATTAACTTTGAGAACGCATGATTCCTGGGCTGATATAGATAACAATTTTTACACACGCGTTAGTGGTTTGAAGAAAGAGGGCATCAAAGTGAGTTTAGCTTTGGGTGGTTGGAACGATTCTCAGGGAGATAAATATAGTAGATTGGTGCGTAACGCTGAAGCTCGTACACGTTTTGTTAGACATGTATTAGACTTCTTGGAAAGATATGGTTTCGAAGGTTTAGATTTAGACTGGGAATATCCCGTTTGTTGGCAAACAGACTGTAAAAAAGGTATGCCCGATGAAAAAAAAGGTTTTACGAAATTAGTTCAAGAGCTGTCGGAAGCATTTAGACCCAGGGGTCTACTATTGTCTGCTGCAGTTTCGCCAAGCAAAGTAATTGTGGATGCAGGTTATAATGTCCCTGTCTTAGCTCAATACTTCGATTGGATTGCTATTATGACTTATGATTTCCATGGTCAATGGGATAAAAAGACTGGTCACGTAGCTCCTTTATTCTATCACCCTGACGATAGTCTATTTTATTTTAATACGGTAAGTTTATACATTTTTTTCTTTAAAAAAAAAAATTTAACGCTATAATTACTTTTCTTTGCTAGAATTATTCCATCAATTATTGGATACAAAAAGGTGCACCTTCTCGTAAACTTGTAATGGGTATGCCACTGTATGGTCAATCATTTACTTTAGAGAATATTAAAAATAATGGGCTAAATGACAAGACTTCCGGACCTGGTGAGGCTGGAGAATTCACCAGATCAGCTGGATTTTTGGCATACTATGAGGTGACTACACATAATGTCTTTTTATAATCCTATCTGATGTGCCAAATTGTTTTATAGATATGTGATCGTATAAAGTATCAAGGTTGGGAAGTGGTGCAGGATAATAAAGGACGCATGGGGCCCTTTGCTCGCAAGGGTAATCAATGGGTCTCATATGACGATCCTGAAATGTTACGAAAAAAATCTCAATTAATACGAGCGCAGGATTTGGGAGGGGGTATGGTGTGGGCTTTGGACTTGGATGACTTTCGTAATCGTTGTGGCGATGGAGCGCATCCTTTACTTATGCAAATTCATGACGTTCTTAAAGATGCTCCCAATGACTACGAACTTACACGTTAGTACCTGTTTAATCGTTACATATATAAACATTGGTATTAAATTAAAGTTAATCACTTTAGCTGGTTTTCAATCACATGAAATAGATAGACCTGAAATAGAGAGTTCCTCAAATTCACAAGACTCTGAAAATTCTCCAGAAATTATAGAAAGTGCATTAGGTACGACGCACGATGGAGAAATAGAGAACATTTCTTTCCCAGTATTATCTTCGGAAACTATCACTTCGAATGATTTCAAAGTGGTTTGTTACTTTACGAATTGGGCTTGGTATCGACAGGAAGGTGGAAAATATTTACCCGAGGATATTGATTCAGACTTGTGCACACATATTGTTTATGGGTTTGCTGTTTTAAATCGTGAAACATTAACTATACAACCACACGATACTTGGGCCGATATAGATAATCACTTTTTTGAACGTGTTGTTGCATATCGAAAAAAAGGTATTAAGGTTACCGTAGCCATAGGTGGTTGGAATGATTCAGCGGGAGATAAATATTCACGTTTAGTTCGTGATGAAGCGGCTACATCACGTTTTATAAGAGCAGTTATAGATTTTATTGACAAATATGGTTTCGACGGTCTGGACTTGGATTGGGAATATCCAGTGTGCTGGCAAGTTAATTGCAATGCGGGGCATCCAGATGAAATGCAGGCTTTCAGTACGTTTGTGCGCCAATTATCACAAACCTTTAAACCTCGCGGTTGGCTGTTGTCGTCGGCAGTGTCACCCAATAAAAAAGTAATCGATGCTGGTTATGATGTTTCTCAATTGACCAAGTACTTTGATTGGATAGCAGTAATGTGCTATGATTACCATGGGCAATGGGATAAAAAAACGGGTCATGTGGCTCCCATGTATGATCATCCATCTGGTACGCCTACTTTCAACGCTAACTTTTCGATCAACTATTGGATAGACAAGGGTGCGGATCGAAAAAAATTGGTAATGGGCATGCCAATGTATGGTCAATCCTTTACTTTGGCACAAACAAACGAGCACGGCCTAAATGCTCCTACTTATGGAGGAGGTGAGGCTGGAGAAGCCACCAGATCAAGAGGATTTTTGTCATATTATGAGATATGTGCTTATATTCAAAAGCGTGGTTGGAATGTTGTGAGAGATCCTAAAGGACGTATGGGACCTTACGCTTATTTACGTGATCAGTGGGTTTCCTTTGATGATTCTTCAATGATACGTCACAAGTCAGAGTATGTTAAGGCGATGGGTTTAGGTGGTGCTATGATATGGGCTCTTGATTTGGATGATTTTAAAAATGTGTGCAATTGTGAGTCATACCCTTTGCTAAAGACCATAAATCGCGTATTGAGAAACTATGCAAATCCCAGGCCGAATTGCATGCTGGAAGCAATGGATAAAACGATGAGTAAGTCTAGGTTTAGAAAAAAACAAGTAAAAACTAAATTTGGCTTGGGTCAATCTTGCACATCCTCCTTAGCGTAGCACGACCACGCATACCGTGTATAGATGTTTAGGTTGCTTCCGATTTCCAATTTTTTTTAACTATTTTCCAATTCATTATAGTTTTGAATGATTCTCAACTAACAGCAGCAAATGAAGTAGAATGGAAACCAAAACCAATTACTAGTACTCTTGGTTTTTCCCAAGCTATTTCACATGTTATACCTGAAAAGCCTGCAAAGCCTTTAACCCAACTTTCAACACATTTAGATTGTAGAGGTAAAATTTATGCTGCTCACAAGAGAGACTGCAACAAATATTACATATGCCAGTATGGCAAATACGTGGAGCAAAAGTAATTAAAGTAATAATTTACAGAGTTTTTAAAAACTTAACCGAATGCTCGCATTATAGATGTCCATCTGGTTTACATTGGAATCAGAATTATTGTGATTGGCCGCAATCTTCACAATGCAAAGGTCAAACGATCATTCCACGTCCGATAGCCCAGAAACCAAAACCTGCAATACCTACAGTTACCAGTAAACCTACCAAAAAGCCCACAATTACTTCCACCAAAAACCCAACGTATCACCAACCTACGTCATCTACTCCTCCGTTAATTGACAATAATCAATATAAGGTTGTATGCTACTTTACTAATTGGGCTTGGTATCGTCTGGGGCAGGGCAAATATTTACCCGAAGATATAGATGCGAACCTGTGCACCCATGTTGTGTACGGCTTTGCTGTTTTGAACAGCAATACCTTGACTATTACTGCGCACGATGCTTGGGCTGACATTGACAATAAGTTTTATGAACGTGTTGTCGCCTACAAAAAGAAGGGCATACGTGTTAGTGTGGCTATCGGTGGATGGAATGATTCCCTTGGTAGTAAATATGCCCAAATGGTCTTGAATCCAGAAGCTCGAAAGCGTTTTGTTGAAAGTGTTTTGAGTTTTATCGAAAAGTATGATTTCGAAGGCCTTGATTTAGATTGGGAATATCCTGTGTGCTGGCAAGTGGATTGTTCTAAGGGTTCCCCAAATGAAAAAGCTGCATTTACAGCCTTAGTGCATGAATTACATGAAGCCTTTAAGCCCAAATCTCTTTTATTATCCGCTGCTGTATCCCCTAGTAAAATAGTCATTGATGCTGGTTATGAAGTCGCAAAGCTAGCAAGTTATTTCGATTGGATTGGTGTTATGACATATGATTTTCACGGACACTGGGATCGGCAAACTGGACATGTAGCTCCTCTCTATTATGTGGAAGGGGATAGTAATTTACACTTTAATGCTAACTTTAGCATACATCATTGGATAGCCAAGGGTGCACCGCCACATAAACTAATTATGGGTATGCCATTATATGGGCAGTCTTTTTCTTTAGCGGAAAATTCTCGTCGCAGTCTCAACGATAGGAGTACAGGACCTGGTCGTGCTGGTGCTTATACTAGACAAAGTGGATTTTTGGCTTTCTATGAGATCTGTGAGCAAGTGAGTAACGGTGGTTGGATGGTTGTAAGAGATTCTCAAAAACGTATAGGACCTTACGCGTACAGTGGCAACCAGTGGGTGTCATATGATGATGTAGCAGATGTACGTCGCAAGGCTCAGTATGTGAGACGACAGGGCTTGGGGGGTGGTATGATATGGGCTTTAGATTTGGATGACTTCCGTGGCCGCTGTGGTTGTGGCAAATATCCACTACTAAAAACACTTAATCAAGAATTGCGCAATTTACCAGGACAGCGTGAGAATAATTGTACGTAAAGTTTAATGATTAGTTTATAAATAGTTCGTTCTAAGTTCTAAAATATTATTAATAAGATTTATTAATATCTAAGTTAATTACGTAATTTTAACTTTAAATAAAAAAAACCTATTGTATGAGGTGTTTAAAGTATTGTTTGAAGCGTAATCAAGTAAAAACAAGTAAGAAAACTAAATTTGGTATAGGCCAAATCTTAAATTCCCTCCATATCTACAATAGTGGGCGTGGCTAGTATGTTGTTACTTTCTCTAATAGTGTATGTATTACGTATCATCTTGCAAGTCATTTTATGGTGAATATGGTTTTTTTGTAAATTGTGGGCGTCTGTTATCCGATCCCGCCCATTTTTGACACATCGGTGGATGGGATAACTATATGGATATGTACACCAAATTTCAACTTTATAGGTAAATTTATATTATTATAATTATAAATGCCAGATATAGGTTTTTGTCAATTGTGGGCGTGTCTGTTATCCTATCACGCCTATTTTAGGCTCATCGATGAAGGGTATAACTTCAAGTTTATAGCTCAATTTCCGTGGCAGATATACAGATTTTGGTCGATTGTGGGCGTGGCTCTTGACCAATTTTGCCCACTTTAAGTAGCGATCTGCGTGCAAATACTAAAAGTGCCTGTATAAAATTTCAGCTCAATATCTCAAAATTTGCGACCGTGAGAATGCCAACAGACAAACATACGGGGACATACACGTCTAAATCGATTCATTTTTCGACGCTGATCAAGAATATATATATATGAATGTTGCAAACAGAACAACAAACTTAGTATACCCGCATCACTAATGTGGAGGGTATAAAAACTAAATTCTGTTTAGGTCAATCTTGAATAACCTCTACCTATGCACCAAGAGCTACATGTGTGTCATTTTTCAACTCTGCCTTTTACACGTTATGATTAATAAGAACTACGCCTTTAAATAATCAGTTTTTGTTAAATTGCGAAGCTAGAAAGACTACCCATGCTTTTGAAACGAAAGCAGCTTAGTAATTTCCATACACAGACGTACCTAAACAGATAAACATGTGCTTTAAGATCAAATCTGAATTCGATGCTAATTGAGATAGCATATAATTATCTTTGTTTCCAATGCTTCCTTTAGGGTGTTTCAAACATTTTGTATATATACATTTGTAATACATACTGCCAGTCGCTATATGGTTTATATAACAAAGTCTTTATCTCCAATATGTGCATTTTGTAATCATTTTGACTCTGAAAGATCTATATACACAACATCATCTACTTGACGAGTTATTGGTTTTCTAATAATATCAAGCAAAACCATTTCCCCAGGTAACTTTATAGCGTGAACTCGTTTGATGTGATTTCTTAAATTACTATGAGAGCTTAGTTTTTTGTTACAGACGGCACATTTGTGTTCCGTGTGTACTTCTCTTATATGCTTAAACAAATCTGCAGTTAATTTAAAAGCCTGGATGCAGAATTTACATATATGAACTTTTTGTAAATGATTTTTTAGATACGTAAATTTGGTGAAGGCTTGCGGACAGTACTGGCACATATACATTACTTCAGGTTCTGTAGAATTTTCATGTTCGTGATCCGTAAAAATGTTATCAATTGTTTGCAACTGGCTCAAATCCGTTACCTCTATCGCTTGACATTCTACAGTCAATAATTTGCGGGAAGGTCGATGAGAATCTATTAATTTCCTAGAGTTTATTTCAAAGATGGCGGGTACAAATTGTGGGACCACAATAACGAACTGATCACCTATGCCAGTCTCCTTTGAAGATTTTCGCTCAGATAATATTGCATTATCAGCAGGTTTTTCGCCATTTTCATATATACTAAAATCTTCTTTACCTAATTGAGATGATGTTAAACAACTTGTTATAAGTTTATGATTTTTTACACATAATCCCTGCTCCATTTTACCAGCTTCTACCTTAATAATATGTTCTTCCTTTTTTTCCTCTTCTATTAGGTGTTCTTCTTCCACACATTGTATTACATTGTTTAAGGCTTCTTGATATAACTGTTTCATTTGAATATGAGATTTATGTAATTTGATATAGAACATATAACAATATTTCAGATCATTTAAACATTCGCAACAAATCAAAGGTAATTCATCCATCAATTCTAATATATCCACCTTAAATGTGTAACACAATAAAGAGACGATTTTATATAAATTTAATGAAACTTACCTCATTTCTGAATATTTGAAATAAGTCCGCAATTGTAAACTGTTTAGTATTAAACTCCTCGGAATCCTCATTAGAACTTATTTGTTCAATATCGATTTGGTTGTCTTTTAAATTCACTTCCCCTCTTTGTAAGCAAATACGACATAGTTGTTGTAGATATTCAAAAGAAATCTCCATAATAGTTTACTATTCTTTTTTTAGCCCAAAAGTCTTCAAACTTCGACAAATGTAAGTACGATTCTAATTAACTGTGACTAAGTAATAATTAATAAGCGAAACGGCGAATTAAAGAGCTCGCGTTAGGTCTCAAGCATATATTTTGCAGTGCATCAAAATGGATTGCTTGTATATATTAAATACGATTAAACATAATACTATAATGCATTATTGTAGCAATGCAAGAAATTGGCCAACTCATAACTTTTCTGAATTGCTATATGCATTGACAAGTAAAATTATAATAAATTATAATTAATAAATTTAATTCAAAAAGAAGACATTTTATTGAATTTAAAAAACAAAAATTATAAAAATGTATTAATGAAAGAATCTATATGGGTTGAAATAGCAAGTTAAGACTGTCATTGAAAAGTTTTTTTCCAAAAGTGTTTCTTCCTAGAACTCCACCATCACTTTGTCTGCCCAAATTTCCCACATCAACATACGTGAACGTAAAATTTGCATCACAAATTCCTAATAATACAATGCTAAATCTTTTTTTATAATTGTAATAAAGTGAACCACCGTTCTTAGGATTTTTAATAGTAATATGCTTCCCATCTACTGCTCCTAAATAATGCGGCAAACCTGATTTATTATAAAAGGAATCAGAAATCCGAATCCACTCGTTTTCATTTGGAAGTGCTACATATATTTGATGAAGTTCATTCCAAATAACGTCACACGTTATGGTTAAATGGTTAAAGATAAACGAATTTTAGGGCTAATTGGTTGTTTGTATGATTTTTTTTAACTTGTCTTGAATCAGTGCTCCTCATCACCTTTTTTCATCTTTACAAAACTTGTTTTATAAAACCCAATTTCATCTCGAGTTAAATTTAACGGGCGGACCCACCTTTGGTTTGGAACATTTTCCAAGTTTTAAATGCGAGTAACCTTATGTTAATTATTTTAAATATTTTTTCAATAAAATCCATTCATTTACATATATTTTATGGTAGAATTTATTAAATGAAAATGAAAAAAAAACTAAAGAAAAATTTGCGGCTGCAACTGCTGCTCTATTATAAACGGTCTAGCAGCAAAGTCAAAAAAGGAGAGTAATTTTTTGCGGCTGCAGCTCTATTGTGTTCAAACACTTAATCAGTGGACTTGTTAAGCCGCTTTATATGAAAGAGACCTTTTGCCCAAATGTTAGTGTGAAAGAGATCTATCCATCTATCTATCTTTTCTTTGTTTTCCTCTATTTTTCATAACTTGACATAGTAATACAATAGTAGGAAAACATAAATTTTATATTATTATTTTTCTTTATTATTAAAAATAATTATTTAGTGAGGGAGGCTATAACAGAAACAATATATGATTAATTTCTTATTAAACGAAATTTGTAGGTCTTCTTATTGGCCTAAATGGCTGAATGTTAATTAATGTAAGAAAATCTTACCGCTACCCATTGAAATAAATTTCAAAGTATTGATTGGTGTAAAAATCTCACAGAATGGTAGCGAGAGCTTTAATTCTCTACGAATTGTTAAAAAGAGCGTAAGCTGAGAGCACAAGGGTATTTTGGTCAAGCACGCACGTCATTTACATGCTATGTAACGTTTTAGTAGGTGCGTGAAATTTGTGATGAATAAAACTAAAAATTATGTTACACCAGTAGAAAACTAAAACGGTTCATTATTATACATATACGTAAGATTTTTCTTAAGTCAATCAAACGCTATGTGAAGATTATGAAAACGAAACAGAAGTGACGTGATTGGTTTCAAGTGAAGGAAACTACGTAATGATAATAAAGTGTATGCATTGAACGATTATTAATAAAATATTTTGTCAACATGTATAAATCAAAACAATTTCTCCTACAAATACCTCGAACTTTCTTAATACAACAAAGATACGAGCCACTAATCAAAACATTATTCGCAACTTTGTCTAGTATAAATTATTATCATAATAAAAAACAACAACAACAAAAGCGTCATATCCTACTAACATATGAATCAACAGTGTTCTCAAATGGAAAGGCGCATAACTATTCCAAATTTACTGCCGGTCGTGAACACTTGCCGTTAGGTGCTTATCCATTGTGTGAGGAACGGGCATTGGATTTAATAACAAATCTCAAAGATACGGAATTGGCTGCCATTAAATTGGCATTAAAAAAATATGATGCTTTAAAGGAAAAGGAATCATTTGAGGGTAAGTGTGTGTGTGTGTACAATTAATATTATTAATATTTTAGCCAATACCGTTCGAGTATTTGGGTTAAGAGTCTTATTAAAAAAAGATTTGGAGTCACTTCTGTAATCGATAAAATATTATCGATGCGATACATACACAATTAGGTCGTACAACTAACTATCCGCCCCGCCAAAAGTTTGCCTATACTCCAGATGTCGAGGGTGTTTGAAATTTGGCCTAAACCAAATTTGTTTTTTTACTTATACTTCATATCTTTAGTTGTGTATAAATTTATACTAAAATTAAAAAGGAATGCTGATGAAAAAATGTTTTCAAATATTTTGAATATTTCTTTAAAAATAGGTATTTTGTGTTGTGTAATTTGCCATTTTATACATCCTCTTCACATGCGATGTATTATATATTTTATCAATTGTGAATTGTATTTATATACACATAGTACGCATATATATCGTTAGTATAATTGCACGCTTCTAGGTATATGTATTCTTATTTACAAGCATGTGTATGTATACGTTTGGATATTATATTTAAACTCTGCAGAAAGTTTGTCATTCCAAAAGGATGCGCGTCAGAGTATATGTATGCTTGATCGTCATCAAAATCTGGCTCGATCTAGGCATGTATGTCCGTGCGTCCCTGTGTTTTTCTTTTAGTGGCACCTTCACAATGGTAAATGTTGAGATATTGAGCTACCATTTTGTACAGGCAAATCGACAAAAATGTATTTATTTATCCCAAAATGGAATTAAGAAGTTAAAATTTGGTGTATATATTTATAGTTATCCCATCCATCGATGTACCATAAATGGGCGTGGTCGAATATCAGACACCCCTACAATTTACAAAAACCGTACTCATCGTAAAACTGAACTTGGACATGCACTATTAGAGGGCATAATCATGTACCTGCCACGCCCACCGTATACAAATGTGAAAGGTACTTAAGATTTGGACTTTTTTGTGTTCTGTTGCAACAATTTCAGATATATAGTATTTTTTATTAGTCTTCAATTCCTTTACACTAAACAAAAAGTGTTGGTTGTGTGTTTATAAGAGCGCGATGATAACCACCAGAAAGAAGGCTCAATTGCTCAAAGATATTCGTTATTTGTGATTTTAATCTTCAACAGCGATTGATGTTCTTTTTCTGATTATTATTTGTTGGAAGCTTTTCTTTGCACAAAAATAGTGCTTAAATGGTAAGACAGGTAAGAGTCGCGAGAGATTTGATTTACAAGATTTGTTCATATCACAGTTTTTGTTTTAATCTAAAAGCATATACTGCACAAACAACAAGTTTAATTGTTTCATGCTTGCAGTGCTAGAAATGTTTTATGTACCCACAATAAACTTTATTTGTTGTTTGTTTCTTATTGCTTCCCTTTTTCCCTTTTTTCCATTGCTCTAATTGTTTGTGGTTTTTAATTTGTACAATTTCATTACTTTTTAAACACATTTCGTGCTGAGCAGAATATCGAATAAAGTTTTTCTATCTCCATACATGAAAATTAGAGAAAAAAAAGATAGAAAAGTTCGGTTAAGACCGAAGCTTAAATACCCTCCACCTTTTGTAATTCTCTAAAAAATAAGCTCCTAATGCCATATTTATGTATTTCATGTACTTACGCAAATATTGTTTTTTTTTAAATTATAGGCGTTTGCGTTATTCAATCACGCCCGTTTTTGGCACAGTGTTGGATAACGGTACCCTTTATATATATACCAAATTTCAACTTGATAGACATAGTATTGTGCGATATATAATTTTTTAAAGATACAATTTTTTCGAGGTATGATGAGATTTTCGTTTATTGTGGGCGTGTCTTTTCACTGATTTTGCCTAATTTCAATACGGAACAGCGAAATTGAACTAAGAATACGTATGCAAAGTTTCAATTTGATATCTCAAAAATTACGACCGTGAGAGTGCCAACAACAGACGGACACACGGACACACGGAGACACGAACGGACATGTCTCAAACAATTTGTCTTTTCATGCTGATTAAGAATATATATGGTTTGTGGGGTCTCCGACGCTTCCTTCGATGTGTTGTAAACGGATGATCAAAATGAATATACCCTCTTCCCTAAGGTGGAGGGTATAAGAATAGTCACAAAAGAGGGAAATGAAATAATATTAATAAATATAAAGCCGCTTCCACGTGATTACCATTTGTTTGAAAACGAAAAAAACCAAAGCAGCAAAGACAAGTAAGAAAACTAAATTTGGCTTAGATCAAATCTTAAATACCCTCCGCGGTAACGATGGGCGTGGCAAATATATATATATATATATATATATATATATGCAAGTCTACTTATACGTGGAGTATGGTTTTTTATAAATTGTGGGCGTGTATGTTATCCGAATACGCCCATTTTTGAAATATCGATGAAGCTAATATTTATAGATGTACGTACCAAATTTCGAGTTTATAGCTCAATTTTTGTGGCAGATAAATAGATTTTTGTCGATTGGTAGATAGTAGTTTAAAATAAAAAACCACCTTTCTGTGAGTAAATTAAAAAAAAAACAAGATAGAAAAGTTCGGTTAAGACCGAAGCTTAAATACCCTCCACCTTTTGTAGTCCTTTAAAAAATAAGTTCCTATTGCCATATTTATGTATATGACTATTTCATGTACTCACGCAAATAGTGTTTTTTTTTTTTTTAATTATAGGCGTTTTCAATCACGCCCATTTTTGGCACAGAGTTAAACAACGGTACCACTTATATTTATACCAAATTTTAACTTGATAGGCATAGTAACAAAATCAAAGTGACTAAGAAATTATATCAGGAGAAATTAACGCTTTGTAAAGGATACCAAAGTAGTCAAAAGAATTAGGTAATTTTCAGGAGTTAAAAACTAATTTTCTTCATGGAAAAAAAGTGTTGAAAGGGTATTAAAAATTTATGAACCGATTGTTAGATCATCCAAGTATTTCGGTATTCTTAGCATAATTAGAAATAAAATATTAGGGAATGCCTACATAATACTAGAACCATATAACACTCTGCTTAATTGGAAAGCCATAATAAAATTTTTAACTAACCATTTTGCAGATAAACGAGACATAGTTACTTTAGAATACCAAATGATGAGTTTAGTCCAGGAAAATTCAACAATAAATGATTTCTATAAAAGGGTTTATTCTCACCTTTCACTTATATTAAATAGATTATCTGGTATGAATTTACAACAAGAAGCTTTAATAGCTTTAACAAAAACATACAGGGACAAAGCCCTAGACACTTTTGTCAGAGGCCTACGTGGAGATCTTCCTAGATTATTAGAAATGAAAGAACCAGTAGATCTCCCACAAGCATTACAATTTTGCAAACAAATTAGAAAATCAAACTTATGGAACTAGTTATGCTCAAGAGCATGGTAGAGCCAGAGTAAATCACACTTCACAACAGAAAGGAGTTGTCCCACATTCTAAATTTCAACAGAAATATGAACAACCACTATTCCGTTATCAAACTTTCCCTCAAGGACAAGTAAATAGAAATGATTCTTTTTATAGAGCACCTACTCAACAATTTAGACCAAATTTTCCATACAATAATGCTAGACCAAATATACCACCACCAAGACCCATTCAGCCAAAACCACAACCAAAGCCAGAGCCAATGGATGTTGACCAATACATACAAACACAAAGAATAAACTACATGAACAGACCAGTATATGACAACAGATTTCATGGACGTAGACATCATCTGTGGTGGCACAACCAAATAAAAGACAACGAAACTTTCACATAAAACCTATTACTGAAGAAGATTATCAACAACAGAATGATAGGATTGATGGTGAATATGAACAGCCACTCTCCGAATACATAGAAACCTATGAAAATAACCAGGAAGAAATGGACGAATTCATAGACGTCCATTTTTTAGAGTAAAGGACTCCTCATTACCATATTTAGAGTCAAAGCTAAGTCATGGGGAGATAATTAAAATACTAATAGACACAGGATCGCATAAAAATTACATCCAACCAAGATTGGTAAAAAAACCAATCCCGAATAAAACAACATTTTTTGCTAACTCCATCGGTGGTAAAGTGAAAATTAGCCACCATGCTTTACTTAATCTTTTCGGCTTAAAGGAACATGAAATAAAGTTCTTCATTTTGCCAACACTGAAATCGTTTGATGCCATATTAGGCAACGATAGTCTAAAAGGTCTGTCCGCTGTGATTCATCTTAAAGAAAGTTATATGTCAATAAAGGACAACATAAGGGTTAGAGTTAAACAATTAAAATCCGAAGATGTCAATACAATCAAAGCACAATTTAATCATATGTCCGTTAATCAAAAACAATTTATGTCCGCTTTAATAAATTCATTTGGAAACTTATTTGTTGAACCCGACGAAAGGTTATCATATACTACAAAGGTAGTGGGCAACATACGTACCAATACAGATTCTCCAATTCATTTCAGATCGTATCCTTATCCAATGTCCTTAAAAGAAGAAGTCGAAAAACAGATTGGAATTTTATTGAGAGATGGAATAATACGACCATCCAGATCTCCATATAACTCACCAGTTTGGATTGTGCCAAAAAAGTTAGATAATTCTGGAGAATAGAAGTATAGACTTGTTATTGATTATAGAAAATTAATTGCATATAGATGAAGTTCTGTCTCAATTAGGAAAAAATAAATTTTTTTCTGTTCTTTATTTAAAGAGTGGATTTCACCAAATCCCGCTTAAAGAGTCCGATATAGGAAAAACAGCATTTTCAGTTAATAATGGCAAATATGAATTCACACGTTTGCCTTTTGGTCTTAAAAATGCACCCCTCCATATTCCAAAGAACATTGGATGGCATATTAAGAAAACATATCGGTATAAGATGTTTTGTTTACATTGATGATATAATTGTGTTTGGCAAAGATGAAACAACACATTATGATGGTCTGGAAAAGATATTTTCTACTTTAGAAAAGCAAATATGAAGCTATGGATGGACAAATGCGACTTTTTTAAGTCGGAAGTTGAATATCTTGGATTTGTTGTGTCCGAACATGGTGTTAAATTCAATCCTAAAAAAATGGAAGCAATAAAGAATTTTCCGACACCAAAAACGGAAATTATAAAAGATTATTCCAAATTAACCAAACCTTTAATAACTCTTCTAAGAGGAGACAAGGGCAAAATTTCAAAAAATGCATCATCCAATATAACAACATCACTTGACAAACAAGCAATAGAATCTTTCAATAAATTAAAAAACACATTGGCGACAGAAGATGTAATGTTGGTTTATCCAGACTACAATAAAGAATTCCAACTTACCACAAATGCATCAAACCATGCAATAGGCGCAGTTTTGGCACAGGATGATAGACCGATAACTTTTATCTCTAGGACTTTGAAAAAGAAGGAGAAATATTTTGCCACAAATGAAAAAGAAATGTTAGCAATAATTTGGGCCCTAAAAAAATTGAGAAATTACTTATATGGCACATCAAAAGTTAAAATATTCACAGACCATCAACCACTTACACTTACTTTAATAAAAACAATAATATGAAGTTAAAAAGATGGAAAGCCATCTTAGAAGAATATAATTACGAATTAGTTTATAAACCAGGCAAATCCAATGTGGAAGCCGATGCATTATCTAGAACATCATTTAACTACCATATAAATACTCTCACCTCAACCGTACATAGTGACTTTACCGGTATTAATTCAAATAGCTGACGAACCTATTAATTTATTTAAAAACCAGATTTTCCTTAAGGTAGGAGATGTTTCTCCATATAAATTTGAAATAGTTTTTTCAACATACTGTAGTGTACTATACAATTTTAATATAACGCACTGTACTACATAATGTAATAAATATTTAGCATTGTAAGCATTATATTTGTTAAGCGTAATAAGCATTATTTTTAAGTTCAGTATTTTCATAGCTAAGCATTATTTTCTTTTTTTACAATTTGTAAGTAAGTAGGTAAGTAAGTAAGTAGGTCATACTCATAAGTAAAATTAGTATATAAGTTGAACAAAATGTACAATCAGTCATCAATCAATAAAATAATCTTAAAGGTAGTTGAACATTGATTGATCTATATAAAATCATATAAAATAGTTACTTACCCAGACAAAGCAAATAATTGCTACTGGATTTTGCTCTAATGAAGCAAATGTAAGTATCTATAAAAATAAACTAATAAAAAGGATACTCACCCACTCATAGCATTCTATGCTAGTGGTCTTTGCTTTCTAAGCAAATGTGAGTATTCTAAATAATCCAATATAAAACTTTTACATAACATAAAAACAAATTATAACATGGCGATCCTTTGCCTTTTACCCATAAATATTACAATACCTTAGACACACAATAGTAGAACCTTCATATAATCAAGAGAAGTTAATTAACTTGTTAAGAATATGCTTTAATCCGTCCGTAACCAATGGCTTGGATACTGAAGAAAGTGTTTTGGGAATGATACATAACATTTATGGCTCACATTTTGCAAATTACAAAGTCCGTTTTGCTAGGAACATTGTTAGAGACATTACTGATGAAACAGATCAGAAAATGAAATTATAATGGAACATAGACGAGCACATAGAAATAGTAAAGAAAACAAAAAACAGTTATTTAAAAAAATTTATTTCCCTAAAGTGCAAGAAAAAATTGATAGAGCCTTAAGCAGTGCAAAGTTTGTAAAGAGCAAAAATATGAAAGACATCCTGTTAAGCCAACATACAAGAGACACCGATTCCACAGTATCCAGGACACATTGTTCATATTAACTTTTATTACACAGACAATCACGTATTACCAACAGCAATAGACAAATTCTCAAAATATGTACAGGCCAAAATACTAAAATCTAGAGCTACTCAGGATATAAAGAAACCACTCATGGACATTTTAATGGCCTTTGGAGTAAAAAATTAATAATTAACAATGAGAAAGCTCTCAGTTCCGCACCCATATTACATTTATTGGAAGACCAATTGGACATTAAAGCTCCACCTTATACCAGCATAGTAAATGGATAGATAGAATGATTTCACTCAACTTTGTCAGAGATTATGCACTGTGTTAAAGCAGAAGAGACACATACATCTTTCGAAGACCTTTTGAACAAAACAATAATTAGATACAATTACAGCGTACATTCTACAACGAACCGTAAGCCAGTAGAAATATTTTTTGGTCGCAGAGTAGCAACAAATTCTTACGAAATAAACTTAGAAAGAGAAGAAAATAAAGTTAGATTACAGGAAAAACAAAACGCTGCTTAGATAGATAAGAATAGAGAACAGTGTAGAAACAATTTACGTAAAAACAAACAAAAGAATAGGTAACAAATTATCCCCTAGATAAAAAAAGAAATAGTAAACGAAAATAAAAATAGTACAGTAATTACAGAATCAGGGAATAAAAAATATATGAGAAAAACTTTAGAAACCAAAATATTCCACGAACATCATATCATCACATGAAAATAAAACAATGATAAATATTAAGGAAATTAATAAAAAAAATAAGTTTAAAAAAGTAAAAGCAATTAGCAAGGACTTAAGGAAATAAACTATTATTATTTCAGGATATTGGCTGTCAATTGTGCAGCAGAAATTCAAATTCTAAACTATTCAAACGCTAAATTTATTGCCATTAAAGAAAGGGAAGCCATAATTCAAGAAGGTTCCTTAAAAATAATACATGAAATAGACTTAGGAGAATTCAAAGACGTTATAATGGCAATTGAGCAAGACATTATCCAAAATATCTCAGAAACCCATCCCTATATACCCATATTATTAAATCATTTAAAAGAAGCTGAAAATATTATTCATAGATTAAGTAAAAGTAATCAAAATAGATCATTAGTCTTCCTGGGGAGTGGATAGCAGGAACTCCTGATAGATATGATCATGAAATTTTAGTAAATAAAATTAACAACGTCTTGCAAAATAGTAATAATCAATTTATAATAAATAAACTAACAATGAAAAAAAATAAACGAATTAAGCAAAATCACTAACGATATATTGAAAATATTTTTAAACAATCAAACTAAGAACATTGCTAATTCATTTTTATTAAATCAAGAAAAAATGTATGTAATTCAAAAAATGTTAGAAAAGGAAAATGTACCTTATTTAAATATAGATGAAGTGTTGGAATTTGCCGAAACTAAAATTGCTTTTAATAATAATGAAATGATTTATATCTTATCAATACCTACAATTAATACAGAAGTTTATACAAAACTTCTAGTATTAGCAATAAAAAATAAAAATAATATTTTTAAATTTGAATATAAAAATGTATTGAAAAACAAGAATAAAATATTTGATATAATAAACAAATGTGAAAAATATAATATAACTAGCTGTTGCCCGCGGTTTCACCCGCGTGGAATTCGGTTATCTCGCGGGATGAAACGTTGCCTATGCCCTTCCCTAGGTTCTGAAATTTTTTAAACCGATATTGCCCGATTTTACTTACAACCTGCCTGCAGACACCTAACACATGTGTATCAAATTTCAGCTCGATATCTCAAAAATTACGGCCGTGAGAGTGTCAGGAACAGTCAAACACATGGACACGCGGACGGACATTGTTTAAATTGATTCAGTTTTTGATCTTGAGCAAGAATATATAAAGTTTGTGTTGTCTTCGACGCTTCCTTCCGAATGTTGCAAGCGGAAATTCCATATAAATGTTGCTCCTCTTCAGAACCTGGTGGTGCATATGTTCTTCGAATTCCATATAAATGTTGCTTCTATTCCAAATTCATTAAAAAATGGTCCGAAAATCCAGTATAAGCCAAAAATCCTCTCCAGAACCTGGTGGTGCATATGTTCTTCGAATTCCATATAAATGTTGCTTCTATTCCAAATTCATTAAAAAATGGTCCGCAAATCCAGTATTGGCCAAAAATCCTCTCCAGAACCTGGTGGTGCGTCTGGAATGGGAATCGTAACATATGCTCTTAGAATTCCATATAAATGTTTCTTTTATACCAAATTCATTAAAAAAATGGTTCAAAAATCCAGTATTGGCCAAAAATCCTCTCCAGAACCTGGTGGTGCTTATGCTCTTAGAATTCCATATAAATGTTGCTTCTATTCCAAATTCATTAAAAAATGGTCCGAAAATCCAGTATTGGCCAAAAATCCTCTCCAGAACCTGGTGGTGCATATGTTCTTCGAATTCCATATAAATGTTGCTTCTATTCCAAATTCATTAAAAAATGGTCCGCAAATCCAGTATTGGCCAAAAATCCTCTCCAGAACCTGGTGGTGCGTCTGGAATGGGAATCGTAACATATGCTCTTAGAATTCTATATAAATGCTTCTTTTATTCGAAATTCATTAAAAAAATGGTCCGAAAATCCAGTATTGGCCAAAAATCCTCTCCAGAATGTGGTGGTGCATTTGGAGTGGGACCCATAACATATGTTTTCAGAGTTCCATATAAATGTTGCTTCTATTCCAAATTCATTAAAAAATGGTCCGAAAATCCAGTATTGGCCAAAAATCCTCTCCAGAACCTGGTGGTGCATATGTTCTTCGATTTCCATATAAATGTTGCTTCTATTCCAAATTCATTAAAAAATGGTCCGCAAATCCAGTATTGGCCAAAAATCCTCTCCAGAACCTAGTGGTGCATCTGGAATGGGAATCGTAACATATGCTCTTAGAATTCCATATAAATGCTTCTTTTATTCGAAATTCATTAAAAAAATGGTCCGAAAATCCAGTATTGGCCAAAAATCCTCTCCAGAATGTGGTGGTGCATTTGGAGTGGGACCCATAACATATGTTTTCAGAGTTCCATATAAATGTTTCTTTTATTCCAAATTCATTAAAAAAATGATCCAAAAATCCACTATTGGCCAAAAATCCTCTCCAAAACCTAGTGATGCATCAGGAGTGGTATTCACACATGCTGTTGTCAGATTTCCCTACTATTTAAATATTGTGAAATACTTATTGTGAATACTTAATTTCTTAATTGTCTGGGTACAGGTGAATGCAATGTTTGTATGGCAATATTACTATCAATGGTGGGTACAAAAAGGGGTTATAGTGACATAAGTACAATAGTTGGACATATGGTCTCGAAAAGTTTTTTGTAGATATTGATATGTTCTATAATATTGTAGAACATTTTTTTGTTTTAACATCAATACTTTCCGCAGCGTATTCGATGAAAGATATTTTATGACTAATTTTTTTACACCTTGGGTTAGTAATAGTAGGAATGTCCAGGGATCCCCAAAATTTTTTGGCAATAAATATAGCCTATGTTACTCAGTGATAATGTAGCTTTCTAATAGCGAAAATATTTTTGAAATCGGTTCAGTAGTTTTTGAGTTTACTCGTTACATACAAAAATACAAAAATATAAAAATACAAAAATACAAATCTTTCCTCTTTATAATATTAGTATAGATATAGATAAATAATATGTGAAGAAAATAACATTATAGATATAAGCAATACAACTTGTATTCCACCATTATTACATAGCAAAGAAATTTTTTGTGAGAACACTAACGCACAACACGTATCCAATATTGAAGAAATATCTTCTGATATAGAATTCACAAATGATTACAAGAGAAAGATCTGTATAGGCATTGATTGCATTGATCTTGACGGAACATATCTAATTAAACATCATAATGTTTCAATTGAAATTGATGAGAAAATTTAGTTATCCGTTGCCTTCGATTCTTTAAAAGTCTTCCGATAAGGATGGAATCAGTGGCATTTTATCCTTAGAAATGGTAAAAGAGTTACATATTAACAATACGAAAAAATTGACCTAATAAAGAAACAATATATATTGCCTACATCCACTGTGGTGATGATGTCTGTTGCTGTAATAATAATTTGGTGTCTGTTGAAATATTTGCCAAAAAAGTTTTGTCCTTCGAATAATCTTAATATAACAGTGCAAGAACCAAATAATCCTAGTATAATAGAACAAGAACCATTGAGCATTTTTAATGCCCAAGGGGGAGGAGTTAACACCATTTATATTGACAATACTGATCATGGGAAACTGTCCGTTCACACAATTATAACTGCAAACGCAGCAAAATTCATTTCTTTGGAATGATACTAACATTGACACTATAGAACAATACTAATCATGGGAAACTGTCCGTTTTCATGGCTGTAGGTGCAAACTCGGTAAATTCTGTATCGTTTGGCTATGTTCCCTAACGTGGAGGGTATAAATATTATTAAAATTAATTAATTCATATATATATGTGACCAAATTCCCTTTGTATAGGACAATTTTTGGGGGAGTGGCATTTGTCTAATTTCGCCCAATTTAAATAGCAATCTAAATTATCGGTACAAAATTTTAGCAAAATATCTTGAAATTTACGACAGTTGGAGTGCCGATAACAGACGGATACACGGTCGGACTGATCAAAAGTATATATACTTTATAGGGTCTTTTTCTGGATGCTGAACATAATAATAAACTTAGCATACACACCATTTATGTGGAGGATATAAAATGAAAAGCACCAAATGTTGTATAGCACCCAGACGGGGATGACATCCTTCTTCACAATCACCTTTTTTATTGTATTTGTAAATATTTATAGTTTTTAGCAGACTTGTGTAGTGATGAAAATTATAAACAATATATAATTAGTACATTTATGCAAAATCTCTTTTATTTACCCATTGATGATTGTTAAGTATAAACTTTTTGTACATCATTGTTTAGTATAATACTTCATACGCTTTAGTATAATACTTCGCTTTCGTTTACTACACCCAGAAGGAGGCGTCAGAGACCATATAAAGTATAAATACTCTTGTTCAGCATCAAAAATTGAGTCGATTTAGACATATATGTCCGTGTGTCTGTCTGTTGTTGGCATTCTAAAGGCCGTAAATTCTGAGATATTGAGCTGAAATTTTGTACAGACATTTTTAGTTTTTGCACGCAGATTCCTATTTAAAATTAGCAAAGTCGGTCAAGAGCCACGCCCACAATCGACAAAAATCTGTTTATCAGCCACAAAAATTATGCTATAAACTTGAAATTTGGTGTACCTGTACAAAATTTTAGTTCAATATCTCAAAATTTGCGCCCGAGAGAATCCAACAACAGACAGACACACGGATAAATATATTTGGAACGGATTAGGCCTATATTTTGACACTGTTACAACTGGGTCCTACTTATACAAGTTCTGGGAGAAGTAAGAAAAAAGTCCTTGTCACCTGGTTTTTTTTTTTGTTTTTTGTGGAGCACCTTGGTCCACATCTTTATTAACTAATTTGGCAATTTTTCAGTGTCTTTTTTTATACCTTTTTATACTGTAAGGCGCAAAGTCACTACCTTTCGTTTTGCGCCACACATTCTGTTAAAACATACATGTTTTACCAAACACGCCAATTATTTCCCCCATTAATGTAATTAAAAGGAAAAAAACTATTGTCAAATTCATACTCTGTAAATTGGAAGCGTAGTTGTAATACCGTTGATCATTGATATCTAGTAAGCATAAATAAACTCTTGCATTGTTGTTATTATATATGAACTCTTGCTTTATTATTGCTATTTTTAGAAGCATAATACCGTTGATATCTAGTAAGCATATATGAATTTTTGCATTGTTGTTATTTCTAATTTAAAAAGCATAATACCGTTGATCATTGTTATTTAGTTAGCATATATAAATTCCTGCGTTATTGTTGCTAGGTCTATACCGTTGATCTTTTATAAATATTAGTTAAATTTAATATAATTGTGAGCCCTGCCACACTATAAAAGGCGAAGCAAATTTCATGAAATGAGGCAGTGTGGCTGGAGCCGTCAAGCTAGTAAGGTGAGCTCAAGAATTTTATTTTAAAGTAATAAAGCTAATGTAATGAATTAACCCATTTGTTTTCTTGCGAGCATAGCATTAACCAGATTATCGCGCCTAGATATCCTACAATATCTATATATTGTATGCGCCTAGGCCGCGCCAGTCGCTTCGCTCATCTCTCTGTCCCCGCGCCTAGATATCCTACAATATTTACATATTGTATGCGCCTAGGCCGCACCAACGTCGCTACATCGTAGCAGTTTCTCTGTTATCGCGCCTAGATATCCTACAATATCTATATATTGTATGCGCCTAGGCCGCGCCAACGTCGCTACATCGCCGCAGTTTCTCTGTATTCGCGCCTAGATATCCTACAATATTTATATATTGTATGCGCCTAGGCCGCGCCATCGTCGTCACGTCGCAGTTTCTTGTTATCGCGCCTAGATATCCTACAATATCTATATATTGTATGCGCCTAGGCCGCGCCATCGTTATTACTACGTCGCAGTCTCTCTGTTCCCGCGCCTAGATATCCTACAATATTTATATATTGTATGCGCCTAAGCCGCGCCATCGTTATTACAACGTCGCAGTCTCCCTGTTCTCCGCGCCTAGATATCCTGCAATATTTATATTGCAAGCGCCTAGGTCGCGCCGCCATCGTGGTCACAATAACCACTGCCGTGTCTTGCAGCGCACACCGCTCCGCATCTTGCACCGCTTATCGATTTGCAACGCTCATCGCTCTGTATCGTACGCCGCTCCGCAGCTCTCGCCGCTTGTATCCTGTACCGCTTGCCGTTTGAACCCAGTAGCGCTCTCGTATCCTGCAGCGCTTACCGCCCTGTATCTTGTACCGCTGGTCGATTTGCAACGCTCATCGCTCTGTATCATACGCCGCTTTGCAGCCCTCGCCGCTTGTATCCTGTACCGCTTGCCGTTTGAACCCAGTAACGCTCTCGTGTCCTGCAGCGCTCACCGCTCTGTATCTTGTATCTTGTGCCGCTCATCGATCAGCACCGCACGTCGCTCTTGTACCGCTCACCGCTCTGTACCACTCACCGCACAAAACCCGCTCACACACCGATTTGCAGTAACGCCGTGCCCCGCACCACAAGCCGTTACCGCGCTAAAAAAACGTCGAATAAAGAAGGCGAATCTAAGGAATTAGAGACAAGAAACAGCCCGTCTTACAAATTTCTTTGTAAGGAACTTTGGACTCGCTGAGTCACACAGCTACTACAAAACTTCTTTACAAAGTGGCGCCCGAGCAGGGACTTTTTTAAGTCTCTGAAATAAAATCACATACGATTTGCCATCCAAAATATTTGACAACTGCACGTTTATTATAATATACTAATCAAGATGTCTCAAATTCGTACATCCTGGATCCGCTCCTTACGGAAAGAGGAGTTATTGGCATTGATGAACGAACTTGGGCTCGAAACCACAGGCGCAGTGGATGAACTGAGGCGCTCTTGCGCACAATACCTGTCATTAGAACATACCGAAGAAGAGACATACCAAATCCTAGAACTACAAGAAAAATACGAATCAAGAATACAAACATTATTACCGAGTAATGATCCAACCAGTAGGGGTCATTCACCTATCCCGCAACCAAAAGCTCTGAGCAAAGAAGACCTGGAAAAACTAGTGGAAGAAATTCAAAAGAAGCTATTGATGTCACAAAACTCAACCGAGAATAAACAAAGATCTCAATCATCAAGTCCTGAGCCAACAAAATCCAGCGTAAATAAAAGAACAATGATGCAGGTAATCCGCGATTGGAAAATACTGTATGATGGAGTCACAGGCACCTTCCAGTTTATTGAAAGTGTCGAAGAGATGGCCCATACCTACGGTATATCATGTGATGAATTGCCAAAAGCCATGCCTGAACTTCTCAGGGGGAGAGCACTCACATGGTACCGTAATAATAACCAGCACTGGCCAACATGGAGTTCTTTCAAAAAAGACTTCTTTAAATTTTTCCTGCCGCCTCGTTTCTTTGAAAAATTGGGTGACGATATACGCGCTCGTAAACAACGCCAAGGTGAATGTTTTCACGATTACCTGCTTGCGCTACAAGATTTAATGAGGCACTCAGAATTGTCACATGAAGAGCAATTAACTAGAATTTTCCATAATGCCCTCCCAGAATATCAGTGTTATATCCGAAGGAAGGATTTCAAGACATTAGCCGAATTGCTAGAATTAGCTGGAGATCTAGAAACTATAAAAAAAAACCAAAACCCCGCGACTAGCTCCATATCAGCCAGGAAGAAGTGCCCCACCAACAAGAATCACAAATCCCAGAACGGCTTGTCACAGGTGTGGTGAGCAAGGACACATTGGCGCGACATGTCAAAATAGGTTGCGTATATTTTGTTGGCAGTGTGGTAAAGCAGGGGTAAGGACGCGTGATTGCTGCAACAACCAGCCGACCACTTCACAAGAGGCACACCATCCGAACGAGCGACGTCCACAAGAAAGAGGATGTCGCGTATCGATGCCAACGCACACCCAAACCCTGACAATCGACAGGAACAAAATAACGGCCATTATTTCTATCAATCAACGATATTTTACAGCATTGATAGACACCGGCTCCACAAGCTGCATTATAACCTCAGCCATGGCACAACAACTCGGCGAGTGTGGACGATACCAAACTATCAATACGCCTATCCTATTGACCGATGGTTCGGCAGTACAAATTACTAAAATGGTACATTACACGGTGCACTTTGGAGAGCAAAAGAAAGAGTTACAATTCTTCGTAATGGACAACACCGTCGAGGACATAATCCTAGGTTTAACATTTTTATCAACATTTGGTACCACCCTGACTTGCGCAGGCATCTCACTGAATTGTAAGCTACAATGTTCACAAGAGGAAGAAAGCACAAGGGATAACACGTCAGAAATTCAACACATGTCTTCGGTAAGGAAAATTACTAACACATCTCACAACAGATTGCACCTCTCAGTCATAGTACCAAATCAACGTACCATGGAACCCAATCTGAATAACAACAAGACATGCCGCTGGTTAGAGAAACGAAAGTCAGAAGTGATAAAGTACCCGGAAAAATATGCGGACTACACCATAGCCAACGGCCAACTCCACCGCCACATCCCGACGCAATACGGTGATATGGAAGGTGAGAATTGGAAGCTATGTGTACCCACTCACAACCGAAAGAGAGTAATGATCGAAAACCACGACAACCCAACCGCAGGTCATTTAAGAATTCGAAAAACAACCTCTCGCATCACAGGAACATACTACTGGCCGGGCATGTTCAGGGATATACGGAAGCATGTTCTTAGTTGCAAAATCTGGCAGCGGTACAAAGTGAACCAACAACGCCCAGTCGACGAAATGTTTACCCAGATACGAACCCGCCAAAACCCGCTCACCAGGGAAGTCAGCACACAAACCTGTAATATAGAAATGATCGACGAAAGACCAAGCACCTCAAAGGGTTTAAAAACGAACGAAGCACAAACACCCCAAAAAATTAGTGGCCATAGTCCATTGTTTTCCGAAACCGATAGTGGTCCAATAGGGGTATTGCCAAGTCCATGGAGTACCAGTAGTACCAGCTCTTCAAGGTCATGCGTACCTAAGCGGGCCAGACCGAATACCAACCATGTGATTTCTCCCAACGCACCGGTCGATATCCAACATTATAAGGGGTACAGCATGGGGTCTCCAATACCATACTGGATGTCCACCCAACCCACAACGTCCATCCGGACAATAGCGGATCTGTACCATCCACCCCCTCAGTACACAAAAGGAACTCCACAAGTTCACGCGAACAAACCGACCTACGTCTATGATTCGAGGGTGACTCCAAATGATAAAGGGAAACTGGAAGCATACCTCAGAAAACGCTCGGACATGCTGAACACAGGAACACGCCAGCGCCGCCGCTGCCAATACTTCATTGGAAACCGTCGTTATGTGATAACCCGCAAGGCAAACGGCGAAATCTTTATCCGCGAGGGGAGGGAGTAGTGTACGGCGCAAAGTTACTACCTTTCGTTTTGCGCCACACATTCTGTTCCAACATACATGTATCACCAAACACGCCAATTATTTCCCCCATTAATGTAATTAAAAGGAAAAAAACTATTGTCAAATTCATACTCTGTAAATTGGAAGCGTAATTGTAATACCGTTGATCATTGATATCTAGTAAGCATACATAAACTCTTGCATTGTTGTTATTATATATGAACTCTTGCTTTATTATTGCTATTTTTAGAAGCATAATACCGTTGATATCTAGTAAGCATATATGAATTCTTGCATTGTTGTTATTTCTAATTTAAAAAGCATAATACCGTTGATCATTGTTATTTAGTTAGCATATATAAATTCCTGCGTTATTGTTGCTAGTTCTATACCGTTGATCTTTTATAAATATTAGTTAAATTTAATATAACTGTGAGCCCTGACACACTATAAAAGGCGAAGCAAATTTCATGAAATGAGGCAGTGTGGCTGGAGCCGTCAAGCTAGTAAGGTGAGCTCAAGAATTTTATTTTAAAGTAATAAAGCTAATGTAATGAATTAACCCATTTGTTTTCTTGCGAGCATAGCATTAACCAGATTATCGCGCCTAGATATCCTACAATATCTATATATTGTATGCGCCTAGGCCGCGCCACCGTCGCTTCGCTCATCTCTCTGTCCCCGCGCCTAGATATTCTACAATATTTACATATTGTATGCGCCTAGGCCGCGCTAACGTCGCTACATCGTCGCAGTTTCTCTGTTATCGCGCCTAGATATCCTACAATATCTATATATTGTATGCGCCTAGGCCGCGCCACCGTTGCTTCGCTCATCTCTCTGTCCCCGCGCCTAGATATTCTACAATATTTACATATTGTATGCGCCTAGGCCGCGCCAACGTCGCTACATCGCCGCAGTTTCTCTGTATTCGCGCCTAGATATCCTACAATATTTATATATTGTATGCGCCTAGGCCGCGCCATCGTTGTCACGTCGCAGCTTTCTCTGTTATCGCGCCTAGATATCCTACAATATCTATATATTGTATGCGCCTAGGCCGCGCCACCGTTGCTTCGCTCATCTCTCTGTCCCCGCGCCTAGATATTCTACAATATTTACATATTGTATGCGCCTAGGCCGCGCTAACGTCGCTACATCGTCGCAGTTTCTCTGTTATCGCGCCTAGATATCCTACAATATCTATATATTGTATGCGCCTAGGCCGCGCCACCGTCGCTTGCTCGTCTCCTAGTCCCCGCGCCTAAATATCCTACAATATCTATATATTGTATGCGCCTAGGCCGCGCCAACGTCGCTACATCGCCGCAGTTTCTCTGTATTCGCGCCTAGATATCCTACAATATTTATATATTGTATGCGCCTAGGCCGCGCCATCGCCGTCAAGTCGCAGTTTCTTGTTATCGCGCCTAGATATCCTACAATATCTATATATTGTATGCGCCTAGGTCGCGCAATCGTTATTACTACGTCGCAGTCTCTCTGTTCCCGCGCCTAGAAATCCTACAATATTGATATATTGTATGCGCCTAGGCCGCGCCATCGTTATTACAACGTCGCAGTCTCCCTGTTCTCCGCGCCTAGATATCCTGCAATATTTATATTGCAAGCGCCTAGGTCGCGCCACCGTCGTGGTCACAATAACCACTGCCGTGTCTTGCAGCGCACACCGCTCCGCATCTTGCACCGCTTATCGATTTGCAACGCTCATCGCTCTGTATCGTACGCCGCTCTGCAGCTCTCGCCGCTTGTATCCTGTACCGCTTGCCGTTTAAACCCAGTAGCGCTCTCGTATCCTGCAGCGCTCACCGCTCCGCATCTTGTACCGCTCGTCGATCTACAACGCTCATCGCTCTGTATCGTACGCCGCTCCGCAGCTTTCGCCGCTTGTATCCTGTACCGCTTGCCGTTCGAACCCAGTAACGCTCTCGTATCCTGCAGCGCTTACCGCCCTGTATCTTGTACCGCTGGTCGATTTGCAACGCTCATCGCTCTGTATCATACGCCGCTTTGCAGCCCTCGCCGCTTGTATCCTGTACCGCTTGCCGTTTGAACCCAGTAACGCTCTCGTGTCCTGCAGCGCTCACCGCTCTGTATCTTGTATCTTGTACCGCTCATCGATCAGCACCGCATGTCGCTCTTGTACCGCTCACCGCTCTGTACCACTCACCGCACAAAACCCGCTCACACACCGATTTGCAGTAACGCCGTGCCCCGCACCACAAGCCGTTACCGCGCTAAAAAAACGTCGAATAAAGAAGGCGAATCTAAGGAATTAGAGACAAGTAACAGCCCGTCTTACAAATTTCTTTGTAAGGAACTTTGGACTCGCTGAGTCACACCCCAGCTACTACAAAACTTCTTTACAATACACATAAGATAGTAAGGATACTAAGTTTGCTTTCGTTTCCGTTTACAAAACTCAGAAGAAAGCGTCAGAGAGAATCCACAAGGCTACGGTAATAGCCACGCCCATAATTGGCAACAATCCCTCAGGGCTACATAAAAAGTTAAAAAATTTAAATTGGGTGAGAGTGCCAAATGAAAATCACACAGGCACACGGTTACATAGAACGGCTAAATCGGCCCGGACTATTAAAGCTTATCAAGAATATACTGTAGTGTGCATACAAAAAGTGCACATTCTTTAGTATTGACCTTAACTTAAACATAAACAGTAACATACTTTACTATACAAACTTGACACAAATTTAATAGAGTTCAATTTCACATATATTATATCACACATTATTCTTCATTCATTACCGACCTTAACTTAAATAAAAATTGTAACATAAACACACTCAAATAATCAAAGTCATTAATACTCCTATTTCAATAACCTTAACTCTAATAATATTTGTAATAGTGTATCATATATCATAGTAACCTAGTTTAGTTGTAAGAAATTTTGTATATAAGATTTGTATTTTCCAAAATAAAAACAGACATTAATTCAAAATCAAAAAGAGTTCTTGTCTCTAAAGATAATTTGTCACTATACCTGCGTATGCGGGATACGAGAAGTTGCGCGTTGCGCGATACATGACAATTATCTTAAATTAAAATAAAGTAATTGCATTACATGGCGATCCTGCCGACCACGATCCTGAAGCAAAATTTTTTGATCCTGCCGACCACGATCCTGAAGCAAAATTTTTTGATCCTGCCGACCATGATCCTGAAGCAAAATTTTTTGATCCTGCCGACCATGATCCTGAATCAAAATTTTTGATCCTGCCGACTACGATGAACCTGAAACAAAATTTTTGATCCTCCCGATCACGATCCTGACAAATTTTTTTTGACCCTGCAAACTATGATCCTGATAAATTTTCGATCCTATCACGATACTGCCTAATTTATTGCCATAATAGAGAACAAAAAATTTGAAAAATAATATAAAATGGCCAATATTGCTAAACAAAGCCGATGGCTAATGCCGCGAGTGACCAAACAAGTGGCCTGTTTCTCTACTTCTACGATGTGCCAGCAAGTGCAAGGCCAATTGAAGGCCAAAAGTACCCGATTTATTGAATTGCAAAAGAAGCTGAGAACTAAGATACCGTTTGCCGTAAGCCCCTGGCCCAACAACACCAACCCCACACAGGCGAAATTGGTGGACCTTCCGGCCCTGAACCCACCCGCTACGGTGACTGGGAGCGTAAGGCGCGCGTCTCTGATTTCTAGTGCTTAAGTTTGTTTAATTTTATACATTCATCCACTCGTCACTCACTCTTCTCTTTAGTATTAATATACGTAGAAAATAAAGTAGGCACCATAAATTCTAAGTGTATAATTAAATTAGAAGTTGTAAGATTTCCTTAGAAGCGACACTACATAGAAACAGTTTCAGACAAAACCAAAATAATTTAAGACAAAATGACAATAACAGACGTCAAATAAACTTATGAATCCACCAAGCACGATATAAATAAACCTATAATAGAAAAAGAACTACTTGCTATACATTGGGGTATAAAATTCTTCAGACCATATCTCTATGGACGCAAATTCATGGTCGTTACAGACCACCGACCATTAGTATCACTCTTTACTCACAAAAATCCTTCATCCAAAATGACGCGCATAAGAATGGAACTATGCGATTATGACTTTACAATAATATACAAAAAAGGTTCGAAAAATTCAAACGCTGATGCTTTATCACGAATCCAAATAGATACTGACATGCTAAAAGAAATGATACCTAAGAAGATAAACGTAATAACAAGAGGGCAAAAATTAAAAATGATGAACAATGAAAGAAGTTTAAGTAGCGATAAAAGTAAAAATAATGCTGATAATATTAAAACCACAGACTGTACTAACCAACCGAAGTCCGGCCAACTTCATATTTGGGATTGTACTTCAATGTCTGATGTAAATGGTTTAAAGAAATTAAAAATTGAATTTATCAAGGGCAAAAACAAAACAAAGAAGAAAGTTAGTATAGATATAAATGAAAAAGATATACTATTGCGATGCAGTCAAAATCCACCGAATTTAGATTCGATTGTGGATAAACTGACATCAAGATTGATTAAAGAGAATATAATTGCTATAGCGTTAAATAAAGATGATGATATATTTAAAATCATAGATGAAAATGATTTTAAAAGAAAAGTTAATGAAAAATTAAATAAGATAAATAATGATGCCCAAAAATTGATTATTATATTGTATAAAGACCCTCAAACGATTAATGATAAATTAATACAATTTAAACTAATAAATGAATATCATAATAGTCCACACGGCGGACATTTAGGAGTTAGAAAAACGCTCCTAAAACTTAAACAAAGGTATATATGGAAAAATATGAATAAAATGATTAAGAATTTCGTGAATAATTGTAAAGAGTGCATGATAAATAAACAAATAAAACATGTAAAAGAACCTCACATTATAACAAGCACACCCACTACAAGCTTTGAAGTTGTAGAAATTGACACAGTAGGACCATTAAGAATAGCCAATGGATTTAGGTATATACTAACTAACAAAATATATAATAGCATGTCCGATACAGAGTAAGGATGCTAAAACAATAGCTAAAACAATTGTTGAACAAGGCTTACTAAAATATGGTCATTTCAAGATACTAAAATCAGATAGAGGAACTGAATTTACAAATGAACTACTGAGAAACGTATGTGAACTACTCAAAGTTCAACAAATATTTTCAACCCCTTACCATCATCAAACTTTAGGCTCTGTTGAAAGAAATCATCGTGTCATGAATGAATACATGTTGTCATTCGCAGAAAATGATAATTGGGATAAATGGGTACCATATTACTGTTTTGCATATAACACCACCCCACACATAATAACAGGATACACACCTTATGAACTAGTATTTGGAAGAATAGCCTATCTGCCAAATGATAATATTGATATGAATGACACAAATAAAGATTTAGGAAATTATTACAATGAATTGAAAGCCAGAATAAAATTTTCTACACAGAAAGCAAAAGAATTCTTAGAAAATGAAAAAAGTAAAAGAACATAAAAAAATAACGCTAAAGAAAGCAAACCTTTAAACTTGAAAGTAGGAGACTATGTATTATTAAGAAACATGACTAGACGAAAAAATGAAAAACCCTATGTCGGTCCATACAAAATAATTGCTAGAAATGGTGTGAATTCCACCATCAAAATAAACAACACTTTAAAAACATTTCACAATAACATCCTCAAACCTTATAAGACATGAAATATATATATAAGTTCAAGAAATAAAATTTCTTAGAATAACTAATTAAATACTTTAATTAAATTAATACTAGATATTATGTTGATTATTATAGTATAAACATTACTTTTAATTTATTTTGTAAACAAATTTTACCTATTATACTTATTTTACAAAAAAATTTTTTTTCTTCATACAAAAAATTTTTTTTCTCTATAGGATAAGGGTGTAGTGTGCATACAAAAAGTGCACATTCTTTAGTATTGACCTTAACTTAAACATAAACAGTAACATACTTTACTATACAAACTTGACACAAATTTAATAGAGTTCAATTTCACATATATTATATCACACATTATTCTTCATTCATTACCGACCTTAACTTAAATAAAAATTGTAACATAAACACACTCAAATAATCAAAGTCATTAATACTCCTATTTCAATAACCTTAACTCTAATAATATTTGTAATAGTGTATCATATATCATAGTAACCTAGTTTAGTTGTAAGAAATTTTGTATATAAGATTTGTATTTTCCAAAATAAAAACAGACATTAATTCAAAATCAAAAAGAGTTCTTGTCTCTAAAGATAATTTGTCACTATACCTGCGTATGCGGGATACGAGAAGTTGCGCGTTGCGCGATACATGACAATTATCTTAAATTAAAATAAAGTAATTGCATTACATGGCGATCCTGCCGACCACGATCCTGAAGCAAAATTTTTTGATCCTGCCGACCACGATCCTGAAGCAAAATTTTTTGATCCTGCCGACCATGATCCTGAAGCAAAATTTTTTGATCCTGCCGACCATGATCCTGAATCAAAATTTTTGATCCTGCCGACTACGATGAACCTGAAACAAAATTTTTGATCCTCCCGATCACGATCCTGACAAATTTTTTTTGACCCTGCAAACTATGATCCTGATAAATTTTCGATCCTATCACGATACTGCCTAATTTATTGCCATAATAGAGAACAAAAAATTTGAAAAATAATATAAAATGGCCAATATTGCTAAACAAAGCCGATGGCTAATGCCGCGAGTGACCAAACAAGTGGCCTGTTTCTCTACTTCTACGATGTGCCAGCAAGTGCAAGGCCAATTGAAGGCCAAAAGTACCCGATTTATTGAATTGCAAAAGAAGCTGAGAACTAAGATACCGTTTGCCGTAAGCCCCTGGCCCAACAACACCAACCCCACACAGGCGAAATTGGTGGACCTTCCGGCCCTGAACCCACCCGCTACGGTGACTGGGAGCGTAAGGCGCGCGTCTCTGATTTCTAGTGCTTAAGTTTGTTTAATTTTATACATTCATCCACTCGTCACTCACTCTTCTCTTTAGTATTAATATACGTAGAAAATAAAGTAGGCACCATAAATTCTAAGTGTATAATTAAATTAGAAGTTGTAAGATTTCCTTAGAAGCGACACTACATAGAAACAGTTTCAGACAAAACCAAAATAATTTAAGACAAAATGACAATAACAGACGTCAAATAAACTTATGAATCCACCAAGCACGATATAAATAAACCTATAATAGAAAAAGAACTACTTGCTATACATTGGGGTATAAAATTCTTCAGACCATATCTCTATGGACGCAAATTCATGGTCGTTACAGACCACCGACCATTAGTATCACTCTTTACTCACAAAAATCCTTCATCCAAAATGACGCGCATAAGAATGGAACTATGCGATTATGACTTTACAATAATATACAAAAAAGGTTCGAAAAATTCAAACGCTGATGCTTTATCACGAATCCAAATAGATACTGACATGCTAAAAGAAATGATACCTAAGAAGATAAACGTAATAACAAGAGGGCAAAAATTAAAAATGATGAACAATGAAAGAAGTTTAAGTAGCGATAAAAGTAAAAATAATGCTGATAATATTAAAACCACAGACTGTACTAACCAACCGAAGTCCGGCCAACTTCATATTTGGGATTGTACTTCAATGTCTGATGTAAATGGTTTAAAGAAATTAAAAATTGAATTTATCAAGGGCAAAAACAAAACAAAGAAGAAAGTTAGTATAGATATAAATGAAAAAGATATACTATTGCGATGCAGTCAAAATCCACCGAATTTAGATTCGATTGTGGATAAACTGACATCAAGATTGATTAAAGAGAATATAATTGCTATAGCGTTAAATAAAGATGATGATATATTTAAAATCATAGATGAAAATGATTTTAAAAGAAAAGTTAATGAAAAATTAAATAAGATAAATAATGATGCCCAAAAATTGATTATTATATTGTATAAAGACCCTCAAACGATTAATGATAAATTAATACAATTTAAACTAATAAATGAATATCATAATAGTCCACACGGCGGACATTTAGGAGTTAGAAAAACGCTCCTAAAACTTAAACAAAGGTATATATGGAAAAATATGAATAAAATGATTAAGAATTTCGTGAATAATTGTAAAGAGTGCATGATAAATAAACAAATAAAACATGTAAAAGAACCTCACATTATAACAAGCACACCCACTACAAGCTTTGAAGTTGTAGAAATTGACACAGTAGGACCATTAAGAATAGCCAATGGATTTAGGTATATACTAACTAACAAAATATATAATAGCATGTCCGATACAGAGTAAGGATGCTAAAACAATAGCTAAAACAATTGTTGAACAAGGCTTACTAAAATATGGTCATTTCAAGATACTAAAATCAGATAGAGGAACTGAATTTACAAATGAACTACTGAGAAACGTATGTGAACTACTCAAAGTTCAACAAATATTTTCAACCCCTTACCATCATCAAACTTTAGGCTCTGTTGAAAGAAATCATCGTGTCATGAATGAATACATGTTGTCATTCGCAGAAAATGATAATTGGGATAAATGGGTACCATATTACTGTTTTGCATATAACACCACCCCACACATAATAACAGGATACACACCTTATGAACTAGTATTTGGAAGAATAGCCTATCTGCCAAATGATAATATTGATATGAATGACACAAATAAAGATTTAGGAAATTATTACAATGAATTGAAAGCCAGAATAAAATTTTCTACACAGAAAGCAAAAGAATTCTTAGAAAATGAAAAAAGTAAAAGAACATAAAAAAATAACGCTAAAGAAAGCAAACCTTTAAACTTGAAAGTAGGAGACTATGTATTATTAAGAAACATGACTAGACGAAAAAATGAAAAACCCTATGTCGGTCCATACAAAATAATTGCTAGAAATGGTGTGAATTCCACCATCAAAATAAACAACACTTTAAAAACATTTCACAATAACATCCTCAAACCTTATAAGACATGAAATATATATATAAGTTCAAGAAATAAAATTTCTTAGAATAACTAATTAAATACTTTAATTAAATTAATACTAGATATTATGTTGATTATTATAGTATAAACATTACTTTTAATTTATTTTGTAAACAAATTTTACCTATTATACTTATTTTACAAAAAAATTTTTTTTCTTCATACAAAAAATTTTTTTTCTCTATAGGATAAGGGTGTAGTGTGCATACAAAAAGTGCACATTCTTTAGTATTGACCTTAACTTAAACATAAACAGTAACATACTTTACTATACAAACTTGACACAAATTTAATAGAGTTCAATTTCACATATATTATATCACACATTATTCTTCATTCATTACCGACCTTAACTTAAATAAAAATTGTAACATAAACACACTCAAATAATCAAAGTCATTAATACTCCTATTTCAATAACCTTAACTCTAATAATATTTGTAATAGTGTATCATATATCATAGTAACCTAGTTTAGTTGTAAGAAATTTTGTATATAAGATTTGTATTTTCCAAAATAAAAACAGACATTAATTCAAAATCAAAAAGAGTTCTTGTCTCTAAAGATAATTTGTCACTATACCTGCGTATGCGGGATACGAGAAGTTGCGCGTTGCGCGATACATGACAATTATCTTAAATTAAAATAAAGTAATTGCATTACAATACGTTTATATACCTCTGGGGGCGCGTATCGCCCCCACCTGCCCTTACAAACGTTTGAACAAAGCCAATAGACCCCCATAATTAAAGTGCTCTTTAAATTCTAATCAACAATTACTTGCCATTGCCACAAGCGTAAAATTATATGGTTTTACCCAAATTATTACAGGGCGTATGAGTAATACTCAAAGCATCATTTATCATCAATATCGAATTCCCGCAAACTCTCAGTTAACAATATGAGCTGAACTATATTCTAACTACGTACCATCAAAGTGTCAGTTTGTGAACATTTACACGTACAAAAGTGGCCACACCACATTTTGTCACAATGCAAAGTATGATAGGTTGAAGAAATTTAATCCCAAGTCAGATGAATACGAATGTCCATTAAAGTCGCAGGTAAAGTAGGGGGCCAAATGTTGCCCATAAACGTAAAACGTAACATCTCAAACGTTTTTAAAATATTGTACAATATGTATTTATTTAATAATCTTATATTGATGGTCCTTTGCCGCAAAATTTATTTCATGCACATTGCATATCATAATGCAGCCTGTTCTTATAAAAAGATTAACTGTAAAAAAGGTATTATTTACAATAAAGTATTAATAATGTGTCAAACTGTTTTAAAGGAAGCGATTACAATTTAACGGGCAATGAATAATGAATAAT
This sequence comes from Ornithomya fringillina, assembly GCA_963978525.1. Classification (NCBI taxonomy): domain Eukaryota; kingdom Metazoa; phylum Arthropoda; class Insecta; order Diptera; family Hippoboscidae; genus Ornithomya; species Ornithomya fringillina. The sequence goes on along the minus strand of OZ021690.1, from coordinate 14,928,808 downwards.
AAATTAATATAAAAAGCACATTCAAACCACGTGTGTTTGTTCATGAATGGTCTCACTTAAGATATTTGCTTTAGCACAAATTGTAAATTGAAACAATGTCAATAAAGGGCAAAAGAGATTGTTGGAAATTTTTGGTTATCCCATCCATTGATGTGCCAAAAATTGGCGTGGTCGGATAACCACAATTTACAAAAAAACCATATTCACCATACTCGATTTGCAAGCTGATGCGTAATACATACACTATTACAGAGCGTAATCACATATTTTCCACGCCCACCATTGCAGATATGCAGGGTATTTAAGATTTGAACTAAACCAAATTTAGTTTTCTTACTTGTTAGTGTTTCTTTATTTCCTACGTACAATACAATGTTAGAACGGAAGGCTCCCTTTCTCTCTCGCCCGGTCATCTTCTTTTTTAAACTACAAGTGTGAATAAAAAAGCTAGTTAGTGCAAATGAAAGTTCACCGCAATTCATTGAAGCCAAACCACCAACACAACCACTATCCACAACAACACTAACTTTCTCATTAGCAGCAACACTTTATATGACAAAGCCAAGCAGCGAAAAAGTAAAAAATTAAATTTGACTTAAACTAAATCTTAAATACCCTCCACAACTACATATAAATAATGGGCATGGCACGTAAAAGTAAAAGTCTCTGCACAAAATTTCAGTTCAATTTCTCAAAATTTACCTTGAGAATGCCAATAAAAGACGGGCATACATGTCTAGATCGACTCCGTTATATACTTTGTGGGCGCTTCCTTCTGCAAACGGAATGACAAATTTAGTATATCGCCCATTTTATGTGGAAGGTTTCAAAACATTTCTCTTAAGAATTTAAGTGCGTTTAAGTGCATGCAATCATTATAATTGTACACATTGAGGTTTTGTTAGAAAAATCCTCACAGATGTTTTAAGTACTGAAGAAAGATAATGTTTTGCAATTAAATGTTTCTATAGGACCCTGCTTATATAGTGCATGCAGTGCTTGAATTTTAATTTTAATTTCAAAACATTCAATTTTATGCTCTTGCACTCAATCAAATGTTCACCTTTTTCTCTAATGACCTGTACACACCACAAATTAAAGTTGTTCTTAAGTAAACTGATTATTTTGGAGGCGACGCATGGTATATATTAAATGATCATTTATGCATTCAGTTTAACTTAAATAAGAACTTTCGTACAGTAACTAGAAGTTTTTTTACTAAGTTTCAGCTGAACATGTTAATTTTGAGACCGGGGGTGTCTTGCAACAAATATGGCTAGATCCATTCAGATTTTGTCAAGATAATATATACCTTGAGGGGTCCCTGACACCTGCTTGTGAGTGAATAATAAACGTAGTTCTCCGATATATAAAGGGTATTAATATGAGGTACATGCGGGAGGAAGGTGAAGGTAAATATGTTCTATTTAGAGCCGTAATGAAAATTGGAATTTTTTACGATACTCTATCCCTGAATAAGATCCCCTTCTTAGTAATAATGAACCCGGTATCCTCTGTATTTAATGTTTTCTTTATTCACTATTATTAACTATCATAAACGTTGTGCTTTCCTTATATAATCAATATATACACCATCGTATATGCATCCCAGTAAGCTTGCACGTGGTGATAATTTGTTAAATCAGATGTAAAACTTAATTTGCATGAATCCTTCTGTTGCCCATCAAGAATTAAAAGGTTAATATTTATTAAAGAGGTGTAAAAAATTTATAAACGGTATATTTGTTTGACCCATTATTTGAATAAACGTATTTATTTCGAAGACCAAATATGAATACCGCTATATTTGGATTAGACCAAATCTGGGATACGCACTATTAAAATAAAAGATATGGCTGACAATGCTGGTTAGGCGTTGTAGGCGGGATCTTAGCGCTTTTTTTAAGAGAAAAGCATTTTAAAAACTGGTCAAGAATCTCTAAAATATTTACATTTCTTAAGTTTTCATTTAACTGTGGGCATGTGCTTCGACCAATTGTGTTCAATTTTAATCTTCGTTCCTACGTAGGAGAGCAATCAAGTTTGGAGTTGATATCTCAATTTTCGCGATCGGGACATTGTCCACCATAAAAGGGCGCAAAGAGGAACAAACGATTAACGCAATTACATCGAATTTGAATTGTAAATGTGACTATTTCATCATCAAATGAATTTAAGAAAAACCAATAAAATACGTTTGTGAATATTTGCCTTAATACGTAAGTCTTTCAATCATCATTTCAGTTACCTTAAACTGTTAAGAATTTATTATTATATGAGGTCGGCGTTTCTACTCAGATAGTTTCACCTACTTTACTACCCTTAATATAGTCAATTTTGATTTCATCAATCTTCATTTGTACTTCAGATATGAGCCATTTAGTACCCCCATTATCCCAAAAATTCATGCAATGGTTATCAATTACTACCATTATATTATACCCTTCACAAAAGATGGGGACTCCTATTAATTCCGTTTGCAACATCCACAAGAGGCGATTAGCATCAAAAAGTTGAGCCGATCTAGACACACATGTTGGTGTATCATCCATCTGTTGTTGGCATTCTCACGGTGGTAAATTTTGATATATTGAACTGAAATTTTGTACAGACAATTTTAGTTTCTGCACGCAGGTCGCTATTTAAAATGGACAAAATAGGTCAAGAGCCACGCCCACAATCGACAAAAATATATTTATCTGCCACAAAAATTTTGCTTTAATTGGTTGATGTTTGGTACCCATATAACTATGCCATTCATCGATGTGCCAAAAATGGACGTGGTCGGATAACAGACGCGCCCACAATTTACAAAAAATCATACTCTGTGTAAAATTCGATTTGCAAGCTGATATAAAATATGTACATACACTATTAGAGAGCGTAATCATATACCTGCCACGCCATCCGTATGTTTGTAAATGTGGAGGGTATTTAAGATTTGACCTAAGCCAAATTTTGCTTGTTTCTATTTTATGTAGTTTTTGAAATAGGGTACCTTGAAAAGTCGACTATTTTCAAAAGTCCTTAGCACAAAAGTTACAGCAGATTTAAAAAAATATTCAGCTTCCCTCAAATTCAAATATATAAACTTACCCCACGTACCTAAATAGATTGTCTCTCTTAACACCTCCCACATTTCTTAACCAATTACTATGAAATTTTGCACAGAAGTATTGGATATTTTAGAGAATGTTGTGGATTGAATAAAAAATTTATTGAAAAATTTATCGTGGTAGTATTTATATCAATTGAACAAAAACAAGATAGAAAAGTTCGGTTAAGACCGAAGCTTAAATACCCTCCACCTTTTGGTTTTCTCTAAAAAATAAGCTCCTATTGCCATATTTATGTATTTCATGTACTTACGCAAATAGTGTTTTTTTTTAAATTATAGGCGTTTGCGTTATTCAATCACGCCCATTTTTGGCACAGTATTGGATAACGGTACCACTTATATATACACCAAATTTCAACTTGATAGGCATAGTATTGTGCGATATATAATTTTTTAAAAATAAATTTTTTTCGAGATATGATGAGATTTTCGTTTATTGTGGGCGTGTCTCTTTACCGATTTTGCCCAATTTCAATACGGAACAGCGAAATTGAACTAAGAATACGTATGCAAAGTTTCAATTTGATATCTCAAAAATTACGACCGTGAGAGTGCCAACAACAGACGGACACACGGACACACGGACGGACATGTCTCAAACGATTTCTCTTTTCATGCTGATTAAGAATATATATGGTTTGTGGGGTCTCCGACGCTTCCTTCGATGTGTTGTAAACGGATGATCAAAGTGAATATACCCTCTTCCCTAAGGTGGAGGGTATAAAAAATTTTTCGCTGCAAGAGGCGCGGCTATTAACTGATTTTGTCTATTGTCCTCCTTGTAGATGTAAACGGGATGACAAACTTAGTATATCCCCATCTTATGTGGAGGAGGGAGGGAATAACAATATTTCCATTACAGTTTGAACGTGTTTCACCCAAATACAATGCATTCACGCACCACACATAAAAACATTTTACTTTAGTGAATATTTTATATTATTTTATGTAGAGAGACAGCTAGCTCCCAAGATCACGTCACATACCATTAAGCAACAGAAAGAAAAGAAGAACGAACAAGTAAAACAACTAAATTTGGGTTAGGCCAAATCTTAAATACCCTACATATCTACAATAGTGGCCGTGTCAGGTATGTGACACGCCCTCTAATAGTGTATGTATTACGTGTCAGCTTGAAAGTCGAGTTTTACGTGGAGTATTGTTTTTTGTAAATTGTGGGCGCGTCTGTTATTCGACCATGCCAATTTTTGTAATATCGCTGGATGGGATAACTGTAAATATGTGAACCAAATTTCAAGTTCATAGGTCAGTTTTTGTGGCAAATATATAGTTTTTTTGTCGATTGTGGTCGAAGCTCTTGACAGATTTTGCCTATTTTGAATAGCGATCTGCGTGAAAAAACGAAAAGTACCTGTACAAAATTTCAGCTCAATATCTCGAAATTTACGACCGTGAGAGTGACAAAAACAGACAGACACACGGACACATATGTCTAGATCGACTCAGTTTTTGATGCCGATCAAGAATATACATACATTGTAGGGTCTCTGACACCTGTGGGTGTTGCAGATGGAAAAACAAACTTAGCATAGCCCCCATCTTACGTGGTGGGTATAAAAAGCAACAATGTGTGCAACAGGCATATCCCTTCTTCATAACGAACGAAAAGGGCAAAAAAAGAGTGAAAGCTAGTAAGCAAACAAACGAATGATAGCAACCATGATAGTTATAAATACAAACACATCCTCTCCTTTACCACTGTCATTTTATATATTCTTCAATGTTTTCAATGAACATGAATTTCAGGTAATTGTGCTGGAGGTGGTCTTGGATGGTTATATAGTAGGTATAGTAGCTAAACTTCAGACGAACAATTAAAATACATTTGTTAAGTAAATGCCCTGTGTATACTATTTAAGGGTCCATTTGTATATTTATTTGAAAGTCTTTGGCATATTTATGTATTGTATATGTTATCTTTATTTATCTTTCATATTGATTTTGAAACGTTTCAACTAACGAAAAGAAGCAATTGAAAAATATCTTTCCCCTAATATCAACAACAGTATCTGTTGTTATAGTCTTGGATGGTTATAAAAAAGTTTCGCAAAAAGTTAACTTTCAATATTTACAGCTTCTGATTCCTCAGTAAGATACGGCTGTTACGAGGGACATGCAAAAAAGTAAATAAAAGGAAATTGTTCGCAATATTCGAAAATGTGCAAGAAGCGACGGTTCCTGTAGCAGTCTATACATTTCTGACATTTCAGGTCTTTACAAAGTTAAAGCAAGTATGTATGAACTTATGTAGGTCGAAGCCATTACGCGCCACATTTATACGTAATCCTCCGCATTAGATGGGGGGACACATTGGATGGAGGTGTCAGGCGACCTACAAAGTATTTATATTTTTGATAAGTATCAAAAAAGACGATCTAGACATGTATATCCGTGGGACCATGTGTCTATCTGTTTATGATTTATATTTATGTATATATTTCTCAGGAGCGTAAACTTTGCGATATTGAACTTAAATTTTGTACAGAGACTTTTACTTTCTGTATTATTTAAAATGGAAAAATCGGTCAAGAACTACGCCCACAATCGACAAAAATCTATTTATCTACCAAAAAAGTTGAGTTGAAATTTCGTACACATTTTTATAATTATCTTTTCCACCGATATGTAAAAAATGGGCGTGGTCAGATAACAGACGCGCCGACAATCGACCTACGAGGTGACATATACCTTAATAGTCGTCAACCGGTAAAAACTACAATTGGCTTGGGCCAATCATCTCATCATCAATCCTATTATGCATTAAATTTTCCCTCAACGGATGAATCCTTCACCAAATAAATTTGTTTGCTAATTATGGCGATGTGATGATACCGCACAAATCTGGAGGATATCATGATGCAAAGCAAAATATTTGAATTATACGACGTACCCACTCATCATATAAAATTAAAATGAATTTAACAAAAAACTTACGACAATGTGCAGTTGCCTCATTGGTTATAAACCAAGTCTCTAGCTCTCGTACTTTAAATAATCTGTCAACCAGTACGCGCCATAACTCCATTCAAGTTAGAAACGATGTTTACAAAAGCGCTGTACCTAGTGGATCAGTCGACGGTTTAATTGAACTCAATGGCGTTTGTAGTAAAGTTAATACGAATAAAAACACTATTAGTATACATTATTTCGTTTGCTTCTGTGGCAGCTATCCGGCTAAGTTTTGCAATAACAATTATATGATCCGAATATTTGGAAAGTGGTGCAAGTTTATTTGCTCAACGAGTAACAACAAAGTATAATTGTGACGGGGCTTAATCCAAATTTAGTTTTTTTCCTGGTTTTATTTTGTAGTCGATTTTAACAAAGGCTCAGAAAATTATTCATAAATGAAATGCAAATTCTGTACGATATCGGTGTTTAGTAAATTATGGGCGCGTCTGTTTTCCGCCCTCTCATTTTGCGACACAAATGTACACGTCTAACAAATTTCTACTTGATAGCTTTACCCGTTAAGAAAGCTTTCTGTCGAACGTGGGCATCATTGATCAATTCTGCCTGTGTTTGGACAAAGTTGAAAAAATATGTATAAGAGAAGTATATTATATTTTGCACGTTGTAAGGTCACTGTAGCTCCCAGCGTATGTGAACGAAATTTGAAAGTTTAAGAAAAAAAATTACTTAAAACTATTTTGAAGACTTTGAAGAGATTCTGGAAAAACACATTCGGCTTATATACATATGTTTGTACTAGCTGCTTGTACGTAGGTGTGGGTGTGTTTTTGGTAGATAGCGTTATTCCCGGACTGTTCACACTTTCGTGAAATGCAAGTGAAAATACCATAAGAGTACATTACGTGTATGTAAGCTTCTTTAGTTTATCCCCTTAAGCTAGTTAGGGTGTAATGTTAATCTTACAGTTTACAACCCATGATAACTTTACAGCGTTACCGGCGTTACTTAAGAAGGAAAACAACAAGTAAAATGAACTAAATTTGGATTGGGCCAAATCTTATATACCCTCCACCACCACCTTTTCCATGTGGTGAGCATCGCAAGAATTGTATATAAAATATTAAGCGTTACGCGCAAGTAAAATTTTTTTACATTGTGGGCGTGCCCGTTCATCGATCGCACCCGCATAATGATGGAAGGACTAAATTTTAATATGTGTAAGAATTTTGACTCACTGTTTGTGGCACATAAATCGATTTTTGTCACTCTCAACCGATTTACAGAAACTAGAAGTGCCTGAAACAAAATTTCTACTCAATATTTCAAAGTGTACGTCCGTGGGACTCAAACTCAGATCGACTCAGATTTTAATGTTGATCAAGAATACATATACTTTGCAGGGTGTGTGTTACAAAAGAAATAGCAAACCATCACTGAGGTGGGGGCATAAAAACCGAGCAATTTAATATAATACAACCACACAACAAAGTTTAATCTCTGCAGCACACAAACTCTTACCCATGTTTGTCTTTATCTAATAAATGCAAAACATTATACAACGCACAACTGAAGTAAACCAGACAAGAGTATTGCACAATATTTCATTTAAGTCTAAATCAATCTTTACTAAAACATTGTCTCAGATCTTCTCATTTAAGTGCTTGACTTCTCATGAGGAAGTGTTTCCCAATTTTAATTGGACAATTATGTTACGCGGATAGGACTTTATGATAATTATAATAATAAATCTTGTTACTTGTTAAGGGTGTGAAGTTAAATACGAATTTTACTAGTAAAGATACAACCCAAAAATTTTGCCAGAACTATGTTAAGTAGCTCTGTTAAGGTAAGATATAAGAAAAAAATGGATGAAAACTGCAGAAATATTCCCCAAAATAAATACATTTTCTAGATCTTATCCATTTTCAAAAGGGTTTCCCTTTGGGCCAATACATGTCCTTGTACTAAATTTCATCGAAATATCTAAAAAAAAAATAGAACCTCATATGGGGAGAGGTTCTAAAAATGGTCCAATTCGATCCATTTTCAATAGAATTCCCCTCTGGGCCAATACATGCCCTTGTACCAAATTTCATCGAAATATCTCAAAAAATGCGACCTGTAGCTTGCGTACAAGTTTAGGAGGACAGACGAACATGGTCAAATCGATTCAGATTTTGATTCTGAATCAATCGGTATAACTGAAGGTGGGTGTGGCATTTGCCGTTTACAAACATCCGCACAAACCTAATATACCCTTTTCCACAGAGTGGTGCAGGGTATAATAACTAAATTTGGCTTAGGCCAAATCTTAAATACCCTCCATATCTACTTGCGAAGGTGGGAAGGCAGGTACATGATTACGTGATATAAGTGCATGTATTACGTATTAAATTGCAAGTCGAGTTGACTATGGCTTTTTGTAAATTGTGGGCGTTTCTGTAATCCGCCCATAGCCATTTTTGGCACCTCGGTGGATAGGATAATTATAAACATGTTAACTTTTTGTGGCAGATAAATAGATATTTCTCTATTGGGGGCGTGGCTCTTTTTTGTCCAATTTAAATAGCGATCTGCGTGCAAAAACTAAAACTGCCTGTACAAAATTTCAGCTCAATATCTCAAAATTTACAACTGTGAGAATGCCAAGAACAGATAGACACACAGATACACATGTCTAGATCAACTCAGTTTTTGATGCTAATCAAGAATATGCATATTTTGTAGGGTCTCTGATGTCTCCTTCAGGGCGTTGCAAATGGAATGACAAACTTAGTATATCTTCCACTTATGTGGAGCGTATAAAAATGGCAAATACAACAAAGAGACAAATTTTTCTTTAAAAAGTAAATGCATATGTTACTGCGTCCAAACTAGAAATCCTATTTACGGCAGGAACTTATATGAAATTTTTGCGTCATATATGTCATACAAGCATCGCATGAAGCTGTGAAATGTTTGGTTTGTGAATTTCATTTGTTTAGTAACTGTAGAGTGGGAACCAAAAGGCGTAGGGTATTATATGGTCGGGCATAAGCAACTGGAGCATTTTCATTTGTTCGATATTAATTTTATCTTATTGATCTATCTACCTATCTATATATCTATATCTATAAATTGTTTTCGTTTTTCGTTTTTCTCTTTCCATATAAATACCTTAACATTGTACTTTTACTTTTATACAACAATATCATAAAACAAAACATCATCGTTGCCCAATCCTGTTACTGTTTTTAACGTGAAAATTAACTTCAATTCAAACAAAAATAAAACCCTGTCAACTATACTTCACAATACACGAACTAAATGTGGGAACTAAAATTTTATGATGGAAATAATTATGAATGTAAACAGGCAAACTGGCAGCTACACGGTGGCGCACTAAATTTGGTCGTTTATCCAAAGTGCCACGTTTGGGCGAAGTAGATCCTACGGGTTCTTTTTGTGCCTTTCCCGATGACTGGTTGAAACGTAAAGCGGGTAAAATGACACATATATATATATATATACAATAAAAACATTTAAACACTAAAGCAAATGCAAAAGCGCGATATTTTCAGTCGTTTTTACGATCTCTTGCTACTTTTGTAGATGCTAAAACTAAAGAAATTAATTTTTTTTTCCTTTGTGCATTCTTTTAGGACTTACTGAAGTGTAATGTGTTAAGCATCGTTCATGTAGGCGCTCGCGTAAATATTACATCTCATTACTCGTATTGCGATTTTTAATTCTTGCGTATATATAGTATCAAAAGAATAAATATGTACATACAAAAGCTTGCCCCGGGTGAAAAAATTTTAATTTTTATACTCTGCACCACTTCTGGCAATGTTTAAGTTTGTGCGGATGTTTTTAACTTATAGACGGCAAATGCGTTCGTCTGTCTGTCCATGCAAACTTGTACGCAAGCTATTGGTAGCTTTTTTTGCGATATACACCAATCCCTCGTTTTACACGCTACTCGTTTTGCATGTTTTCGATCTGACATGGTTTTTAAAATCAAAATTTAAAAAAAAATTATGTAGAAAATTACTAATTTCGACTGCACGCGAATTTATTTCTACTTAATTATACATCTGATAACACTTCAGACATATACATAATGTTAATAAACTTTTAAGTCAGTATGAAGAAGTTTACAAAGATATGACCAAAAATAAAACACAAATGCTTATTTCAGACTTTTTTTCGCAAAAAGTCTCAGCAAACTACGACTAAAATCAATACATCAACTGTAGAAGCAGAATCTAATGAGATTATGTTATCCAGTGATGAATCTGATATTATACAATTTCGTAAAAGAAGACTCATCGTTGAAAGTGATAGCAATTAAGTTTGATTAAAATTAGGAAGATAAGTCTTATTTATAGTTATTACTTTTCCTAAATTTTTAATTTAAATGATATACAATATTTTTTTTTCTAGATTTCTTTTTTTTCTTCAGTTTACAAATATAACCATTTTTATGTTTTCTATGATTTAAATGATATTTTTATACTTTATTAAGTGTTTTAGTTATATTTTGTGTTCAATATATGTCTAAAAAAAGCTCATTTGTAGTCGTTTTCGTTTTACACGGTTTTTCCATATAAAAATTATTTTTTCGAAATACACGGTTTTGTCAGGAACGTATCTACCGTGTAAAACGAGGGATAGGTGTGTTGATGAAAATTGGAACAGAGACATGTCTCGGCCCAGAAGGGGACTCTATTAAAAATGAACCCAATTGGACTATTTTTAGAACCCCTTTCCATACATTGGCATTTCACAGAAAGTGACTTATACGGCAATACCTCTTGTTTTACAGACAAACTAAACTAAACGGTGTAGGGTATTAAATGGTCGGGTTTGACCGACTATAACATTTTCACTTGTTAGATTTAGCATTTATGAAAGTAATACAAATTCGATATCAATGATCAAGGACACATTCCCCTTCAAATGGCGTTTTCCAATGTTTTTCGCAGTAAAATAAAGTACCTGTACGCGCCATAATTGAATAAATTTCAATCAAGAAGAAACGCCATGTTTTTAGGAAAAAAATTTTTGGTTTCTCAGAAAACTTTTCTAAACTACAAACATGAAGTGCTATTTTCTTCATTCCTTCAGTAAAAAGTTTCACGAACCAACTTGTTATACCCTCCACCTTAGTGATGACGTTATACTAAGTTCGTTTTTTCGTTTGCAACACCCAGAAGGAGGCGTCAGGGACCCTACGAAGTATATATTGTATATTCTTGATCAGCATCAAAAACTGAATTGTTCTGGACATGTATGTCCGTGTGTACGTCTATTGTTGGTATTCTCACGGGCGTAAATTTTGAGATATTAAGTTAAAATTTTAAAAATGGGCAAAATCGGTCAAGAACCACGACCACAATCAACAAAAATCTATATAAACTACGAGTTTGAAGTTTAGTACGCATATTTACAATTAAACTATCCAACGATATGCTGAAAATGTATATATATATTCGCCATGCCCACCGTTGTGGATGTGGAGGGTATTTAAGATTTGGCCTAGGCCAAATTTAATTTACTTACTTGTTGCTGTTTGGTTTCATTATATTTGCAGCGGAGAACGCCACCAATCCTACCCGAGCTGATTTATGGAAAAGTAAGTGGATATGTTTATGAAATATCTTTTTTAATATGAAAATAATTAAAACGGGAATGTCAATGGAAGGAAAAAAAAAATTTTTGGAAAATTGTTATAAAGAAGGGACCTTCGCAAACGATTATAGGCTATGTATCTAACAATGGTTGTTATAAGATATTGAGGCTTTTACGGCTGAAGACTCAATACTTATTTCTGAAAAGAAACCTACTTATGCAATGGAGTTCCACAAATAGTTGGGCCAGGTTCAAATGTCTCATTTTTAATACAAAATTCAATTCAAACAGTCAACAATTATTTTTCAAAGAGTGAAAATGACGAATATTGAGTCAATTCTTCACCAAAGTTAAAAAATAACTATATGAAGAATTGCGAATTCTCATCATATAATTTCTCATCATATAAATTCAAACCATTTTCAATGGTGCCCGTCTTTGGACCCAGGCGCTCCATTGTACCCTTTCATCGAAATATCTTAAAAACTGTGGCCAAAACCTTACGCACAAATTTACACACAACAGACAGACGGATATGCTGGAATCGATTCGAAAGTGATTCTGTATCGATATATCTATCTTTAGCCGTTCATGAATTATAAACATCCTCACAAACTTAACAGACCCTTTGTCATATGTGGTGCAGGGTATAAAAAGATCCCTGAATGGTTCCATCCATTCCATAAAAACAAATTTCATCAAATAATCTTAAAAATGCACAGGGTTAGCCAATGCTAAAAGAGCCAATACAGCCTGTGCATGGACCACAATGTACAAGGACAGACGGACACGGTTAAATCGGTTCATTGAAAGGAAAAGTGATTTTAAAGTAATCGATATGAGAATGGGCCTATCTGTAGAGGTTTGTGAGTTACAAACTGAATACTATGTACTACAGGTTGTGCGGGGCATAAAATCATATCTCGCGCATGTGTAAGTATGCAGTTGTATTAATTAATTATCATTAATGAGGGTTTCACTTGTAATATTATTATCATTACGTTTATATTAAATGAAATTTGTTCTCTTCCTATGTGCTCCAGTTTTCTTTGTAAATGCTGTACCATTTGTTGGATTTGGTTTTCTAGATAATTTTACCATGATTGTGGCTGTAAGGGACTCCTTTTTGTTTTTACTATGCGTATAAAATAAAGTATATTTTCACAGGGTGACTATATTGAACATATATTTGGTACATTCATGTGCATATCAACCATGGCAGCCGCCGGCTTGGGCAATACTATAAGCGATGTTTTGGGCATCGGTTCAGCCCACTACGTGGAGCGAGGCTGTGAAATGATGGGTCTAAAATCACCCGATTTAACGCCCATACAAATGGAAATGAAATCTAGTCGTCGTGCAGCTAATTATGTGAGTCGATGGCAAACATTTTTTTTAATTCATTTTACTTCTTGAATAATTGGAATTTATTTTTTATACATTAGGGTCGCATCCTTGGCATAACAGTGGGGTGTTTGGTGGGCATGTTTCCTTTAATGTTTATGGAAGGAAAAGAAAAAGATGATGATGAAGATAAATCGAAAAAACCAACGAACTAAAAGTTAAGGACAAATATATATTTATTGAGAATATTACTAATACGTACAATACAATGTAACGCTTTTAGTTTGTAAGCACTCCTGTTTATTATTCGTTTTATATTCTATTTATTATACCAACCACTGGAGGTATACTCACTTTGTGAAAACGTTTGTAACACCCAGAATCAGAGACTATGTAAAGCATATATATTCTTGATCAGCATCGAATTTTCAATCGATTTGGTGTCTGTCTCTACAATATGAACTCCTAACTTGGTTGAAGTATTGATAATTCTTCCATGCAGGTTGCTATTGAAATTGGACAAAATGGGACAAAGGGCACGCTCACAATTACTACATAAACTAAAGGGTCTGCTTTTTATGCACTTTTGAAGCGTTTTTTTCGTATTACTCAAAAACTATCAAAAACAAAAGGCTAAATCCTTAGAGGATTTCACTGCTTCCCTCCAAAAATGAGGAGGAAAAAATAGCGAGAGAGTAATAGACTTTTTTAAGTTTTTATACCCTCCACCTTAGAGAAGAGGGTATATTCATTTCGATCATCCGTTTGAAACACATCGAAGGAAGCCTCGGAGATCCCACAAACCATATATATTCTTAATCAGCATTTATATATGTGTGTATGTATATGTTTGTTGTTCGGTTCTATGCTTTTATTAATCTCTAGATGTATTCGTGCTTATTCGATTTTATTATAAGTGAATAAATAAGAAGAAAATTTAGTTTCGCTTACCCCAAATCTTAAATACCCTCCACAATTACATATAAATATTAGGCGTGGCAGCTGCATCCAAAAGTTTATATAGATTGTATTGCGTATCAGCTTCCAAGACGAGTCTTATGCTAAGCACGGTGTTTTGTAAATCGTGGGCGTGTGTAATTCAACCACATCAACGAAAGGAGTAATTATAATTATGCATAATTTCAAGTTCATAGGTCAACTTTTGTGTCAAATATATAGATTTTTATCGATTATGGGCGTGTCCCATGACCGATTTGGCCACTTTAAATATATAAATAAATTTCTGCGTGCAGAAACTAAAAGTATAACTGTACAAAATTTCAGTTCAATATCTTAAAATTTGATGATGATGAGAATGGCACTAACAGACACACAGACGAACATATATGTATATATCGATTTAAGTTTTGATGCTAAACATTATTATAGATTATATATACTTCGTACGGTCTTTGAGGCCTCCTTTTGGATGTTCCAAATGGAATGACAAACGTTTGCAAAGGCGTCGAAGACTTCATGTCGATCTAACTGGCCCCTAAAGTTAATATTTGATTCCACTCACTTTTTTTAGTCGATGTCACATCGAACTATTTTTAGGGCGTGGAACCTTGAAGGTTTTTTCACAAAGTGACTCGAACTCACTAATATTACTTAACGGATCATTGGATAAAAGCCGTTACTTGATTAATTGTACATTTGGAACTAAGTGGTATAGAGCTTGACTAACTTTAGTTTAGTTTTAAGTTTATCAGAATAATTATAATATTATAATGAACTTTGTTAATAAAATATATAAGAAGTATAATCTACAATTGGTTTAGGCAAAGTCCTAAATACACTCACACTTATCTAAAAACTGTGGGCGCGACAAGTGCCTGATTGCACCTTCTGAAAGGGTACGATTTTTGTGTCAACTTACAAGCCGAATTCTGCAACAAATATAGTGTTTTGTAAATAGTACGTGTATTTGTTGAAATCGGAGCACCATTCATCTATCGATATACATATACAAATATATAAAAGAAAAAAATGACAAGTAAACTGTTTGTCCTTTACTCCTACATTTCTTAACCAATCGTAATAAAATTTTGCAGGGAGGAATTTGACACCTTAGGGTATACTGCGGACTGATTAAATTTATTGGACAATTGGGCGTGACAGTAAATGTCAATACACGAAAAACATTTCTTGACTAGGGATGTATTTTTGAACTAAGAGCATAAGACATATAAAAATTTTATTAGGCAATTGAGTGAAGAAACACGCCTACATTATGTCAGTAGTTTTTCAGTTTATACATTTTGTATAAATGCATGCGGTTCTTTTTATAGTAAGTGGACCCGCGCAAAGCAGAGAACATAATAGCTGGTAATGTATAAACTGTAGAAGACGTAATCAGGTACCTGGCGCGTCCATTCTTTCCATATAGATGTGCAGGGTGTGTAGGATTTGCTATAGACTTTTACTTGTTTTGATCTATTCTACGTGCACGCACTGTACCTATCTACAAAATAAAAATCTATTGTCTAGGGAACATTATAGCTAAGCTAAGAACCTTATTATACCATCCATTACTCCTTTTGCTCGCAAAAAACGAAACGATTTCAATGTCAAGTGCACTTTTCATCACAAACTACAAAAGCCCCTGTAAAGTATACAAGCCTGTAAAGTATGCACGAAGTACATTAATTTTAATCTCAACCTCAACTTTAACAAAGTTCTTCCACTATAACTAACCACTCAACTAACAATCTATTTGTATACATATTAAAATAATGCCACACACATTGCATATAAAAATATAATATTTACCCCTTAAATCATTCAATTATAAAACAAATACTTTCTAATTAGCACAAATTAAATGTAATAGTAGCAGAACAAAACATATATATGCAAGTGGGCAACAATATCTTACGAATTATCACGAATATCAAACATATGTGTGGACTGAAAAAAATTAGCTCTTCAATTAGGAAGGAAAGACGCCAATTCTAACATACAACAATAATCAGCGTTTAGCTTGATCCTAGTAGATAAAATGTAATATTTGACTAAATGATAAGTAAGAGAAATGAAATAGTGTCCAATAATTATAATTAAACCTTTAAATATATGTATTATGTAGTAAAATAAAACGAAATAGGCGGTACTGTGTTTTGATTGTCTCTTGAATGCTTACTTACAATAGACATTTTATCTAAAGCAAAAACTAAATTGTGTAAATGTGTTTCATTTTTTTATTGTTATAAATTTCAATTCAAAGTAACGAAGTTTAAAGTTAATCTTTAACGTACTTGAAAAGGATATATAATTGATTAAAAAATTTTATAAAATCGGGAAAGAATTGTTAAATAAAAGTAATTCTGCTTGTTAGGTTGGTTGAGTCTCGAATTAAATTTTGATTCACATAGTTTTATCCATAACAAAGGTATACGTATGTATGTTGACTGAGAGCAAATATCGTGTAAAAAATGCCATAACGTTGTAGTATTTAGACAATTGTGGATGTTGTTGTTGAATATGTTATTAGATTTTTCAAAAATTAAGCGGGTTCGTGCTGTACTATCAATATCAGTATCAGTAGTCGATGATAATTGCTTATATTGATTATATAATTGATCGCTATATTGATCTTTGTAAGCAAACCATTGACATTGTTGTTGTTCCTTATCAGATTTGGCACATTTTTGTTTAACATTCAGTTTAGCCATTAGTTGCTGCTGGGGTAAAGTTAATCGCGATTCAGTAGAGATTTCATTTTGCCTTTCTCGGATGGCCGACTGCAAGGCCTCCTCACGATACTGGTGCTCTAGTTTGATTAGTTCATTTTCAGTATTAAAAATCCAAGAGGTGAGGTGATTGTATTCGTTTCCCAAGGTACCCGTTAACATCACAGATGCATTCATTTTATATTTAGAGATTACTAGATTGTGTTGTTGTTGCTGCTGTTGCTGTTGTTGCTGTTGTTCTTGTTCTTGTTGTTGTTGTTGTTGTTGTTGTTGTTGTTGTTGTTTGGTCAGCTTACAAATAGATATTTGATTTAAAGATGTGCCCGGTATTTGGCTAGCAAAAAAAAACGCTCCCGCTATGGTTATAACACTAGCCGCATAACTTACCGCCATTATCGTTATATTATTAAGCAAAAATTTGGCCAACGCAAAAGAAGGCAACATTTGCATTAGCTCATTATAGGTAAGCCAACCACGCTTTAAGCCCTCCCGCCTTGCTAAAGTTTCCTCAATATTAGTTAGCTTTTCAAAGAATTCGTTGTTCGATATATATATATTCCAGTTCTACAATACATATTTGACTATTATGAAATCTACATAAATTTAAATCCATAATTTAATGTAATACTTACTATAGCGCATAAAAATTCTAATTCCAATTGTTTTAAACGTTCTTCACATATATTACCATCTTCGGCCCAATCAGATAAATAGAATTCCTCATCAAGACCCACATAAAACTTGGTTGAAATCATCTTTGGTAAAAAAAAAGTAATTTTTATTAAGCAATAAGTGGTTAGTGTTAGTTTGTATACCTTACCATGGAAACAATAAATAACTCTTGTGGTGTAATGCGCCTCACATAAACCGGATCTGTAACATTTAAACGATCCAAATAGATTAAAGCCATAATTAAAGCTGCAGGTGTGGCCGTTTGTACTCTAGAAACCCCGACGCAGCTTAAGCGGTTTAGCGTATGACCACGGTGCGAGTCGGAGAATAGTTCACTGGCATATTCAGCCAAAGGTTTGGACATTTCTAAATGTTCATCTCCTTGATCATATAAGTCACAACCAAAATAAAAAGATTTACGTATACGTTGCATGAATTCAGCATGCGGCATAACCTAAAAATAGACAAAAAGAACAACCTTTTAATTGACCTAATGAGAGTAGAGGTTATTGAGCAGGTTGTTAAGAAATCAGAACACACTTATGCGCTCACACTTTATTAATTTATAAATTATTTAAGAATTATGTTCACCTTTTTTGTTGTATTTGTTGCTTTTTTAATGACGCACTCCTGCTTACTACTGCGCACCATGCTGTACTTTTAAATTGAAAACTACCAAACAAATTTAAATAAATTAAATAAATAAACACAATATATCTTTTACTGCATTTTTATAAAAAAAATTACCACAAAATATAATGAAGTTTGTAATCTCTTTACAAATTTCTCACTTAGTTTTATAAATGCAATATCTAGAAAACTTAAAATTCTCTGATTTATAATCTATGTGATGTAATATATCCACGATTATAATTTTCACAAAAAATATTTTAATTAGGAGAAAATCAGCACATTTCTTAAACTAAGCATCTAAGTCAATGTAAGTAAAAGTAGAATTGTAAAATTTTTTATAGATGTAAAAAACTCTACAAAAGGTGGCGGTTTTAATAGGGTAACTAAAAATGCAACAAAAGCAGTAAAGATTCGTGTATATCATATAACACAAATAATAAAATAAAATAACACATTAACAAAATATTTGTGTGTGAACTAATGTTCCAATTAATGATCTGAACTAAAAATTTTCTAAGAACTAGAAAGCACATCCCATGTGTTACAAAACCTGTTTTATTTGCAATTTGACAATTGATTTTTATTCTCGCGTTTCCGCTTCCTTTTACTGTCAACAGTAGCAAAATGAAGTAAGTTGGCTAGGTTTTGTGTGAATTTTTATTAAAAGATTATAGATTTGATGGAAATTATTGTAGAAATGTAATAATAATAATAAATATATTTGCTATTTGATAGAATTGGTACGTGCTCGTTTAGTGGATACAGAATATATCCAGGTCATGGTAAAACCATGGTTAAGGTAGATGGCAAGGTATGACTGGTTTTTTAATTCATTAAGAATTTCTTAACTAATACTAATTCTTTATTTTAGACTTTCACTTTCCTGGATAAAAAGTGTGAGCGCTCTTATTTAATGAAGCGTAATCCGCGTAAGGTCACTTGGACGGTTTTATATCGCCGCAAGCATCGCAAGGGTATTGAAGAGGAAGCTTCGAAAAAACGCACCCGCCGCACACAGAAGTTTCAACGAGCTATTGTTGGTGCATCATTAGCAGAAATTATGGCTAAACGTAATATGAAACCAGAAGTACGACGTGCACAACGCGAACAAGCCATTAAGGCGGCGAAAGAACAGAAACGCGCTACTAAGGCTGCTAAGAAGGCTACACAACCTCCACAAACTAAGCAGAAAGCTCCTCTTAAGCAAAAAGCTGCTAAAGTTGCACAAAAGGCGGCTCCCCGTGTTGGTGGAAAGCGGTAAACGAAAAGGTTTTTCTTGATGAACTTTTTGCATTCTTTTCTAAAACTGAAATGTTGAGAATACATATATATAAAAGAGACCAAGTGATGAATAAATATTTTTAAAGGTCCCAAGTGGCTGTTGCTTTTAGAAAAACTCAGTATATCTCTTAGTAAATCATTTAAGAAATATTACAGAAAAAGTAAAAATATCGATCGGTTCTACCTGACAATTCAATTTTCACACAATTAACTTCTCAAATTATGGTATAATTAGTTTGATTGTGCCAGTACGTTCTCCTCAGATAAGTCAATTCGAACAAAATCGTTCTAAGGAAAAGGGTTCTAAGTCATTAATTTGACAGTCAATTACTAAACTAGGCTTAATCAAATTTTATGGGAATTTTCGTCATATAAAAGATTAATTGAAAATATTCCGTTGTATAGGGAGCCATCCTTAACATAGATCGATCAGATTCATATTCAATGGACATGCGTAGTTTCACCAAAAATTTTAATTGTAATTATAATCCAGATTTTGAATCGATCAATATAATTAAAGTTGGGTATGGCATTTGCCGTTTAGAATTTACAAGTATCCCCCAAATACCCTTGTTCCTCTGCATGGTATAGGGTATAGTAATACAATAGTCTTCGTTCAGCATAGCGCAAATATATTAAAAATTTAAAGTTTTGGCTGTTTATATAAAAGTTTGGATATGCAAGTTTTATATAGATGAATTTCAATAATGGAATAAAGATTCCTTTGTGCACCCAACACTTTTTCTACTCAATTATAATCACAATTCCTCGTGCGTTTGTTCGTTTTTAGAAGATTCGCTAGCATTGCGCATATAGGTAATGAAATCGTCACGTTTACGTCCTCCAGTATACTCCAGTTGCGTTTTCAGATAAGAAAAATACTTCAAAGTAGGATATCCGCGCACCTCATAATTATTACATACCGACTGATCACGTGTACAATCCACGGCAACAAACACTATTCGTGGATCATCGCTAAATGCTTTGGCGGCTGCATTAAATTCTGGTTTTGTATTTTTACAATGCCCGCACCCTAAAGCCAAGAGAATTGGTATTTATGACAATTATCGAACTCTACCTTGTCGCAAATATCACTTACATGGGGCATAAAACATAACCAGTGCATGCTTTTTACGTTTCAAAGTTGAACTGAATGCTTGATCATCTAAGAATAATACTTCAGTACCTTCTTCTTCCTCCCAGGGTGTTTCTGGTGCTGGTGGTGGTGGTGGCTCTTTAGGATCTTTCATAAATTCAACGATTTTTTCAGCTTCCCTCACATTTACATCAAACTTATATTCGGCATTAACAAAATACTTTAAAGTCGGGTAACCTTTTACTTTATGTTGTTCACCTATTGAAGTTTCCTTGGTAGCATCTACAGCAGCCAGCATACCAGGTATTTTTTGATTTTTCATTATAACAGCAGCCTTTTCATATTCGGGCTTTAATCGCTTACAATGACCGCACCACGGTGCATAAAACATGACCAATACAGACTTTTCATCTTTCAAAGCTGGCTCAAATCCTTGCTTTGTTAAGTGCACAATTTCCGAGTCCGTTTCGGACGACCAGTCTAATTCTTTTCGTTTTTTTGGAGGCATAGTTGAGGGATCACGCATAAAGTTTATTATAGCTTCTTTACTATTTTCACCCTCATAATTATATTTTAATTTTCCGTTCTCAAAATAAATAATTGTAGGAAATCCTAAGTACAAAAAACTGAAGCTTTACAAAATAATTTAAGAGTAGTTTTAATGCCACTTACCTGTGAGATTGAATACTTTACGTGCTAAAGCGTTCTCTTGACGTTCCACATCCATTGCTGCCAGAGCATAACCTTCATTTTTTAACTCAGTGGCTGCTTTAGAGAATTCTGGTTTCAATCTTTTGCAGAAGCCACACCACGGTACATAAAACATAACTAATAAAGGTCTTAAATCTTTTTTTAACTGTTTCATAAACATTAAGTATTCGGCGATGTGTATAACGTCTTTACCCAAGGGATCCTCTTCCCAAGGCAAGTCTCCCGTGGGATCACGCATAAAATTTACCATAGAGTTAACCGTCCATTGTCGGTCATAATCTTTATGATACTCACCCTCCCGATAGTGTTTCACAACTATCGGTTCAGGAGTGACTTTTAATTTTTTACATAATTTCTTCTTTTCATTTTGACCACAATCAATCAAAAGCATAGTGCCGGTGCCACGCACCGTATTGGCCACTTCCTTAAATAGTTTTACCTTTTCTGCTGTTTGTTTAAGATTGTTAATAAACAAAATCATAATATTGGTTTTGGTGCGCAACAGTTTTTTAAAGTCCTTGAACTCTGAAACATCATCAATTACCGCATTTGTTTTGGCATTCAATTTGCCGGCTACAAATGAGCTATGTCGATGTCCCAAGACAACACATAGTATAAGCTAATATTTTTATACGAAAAAAGTCGTTAATAAATTTATTATTGCTTAGCTTATCGATGATAACTTACGTATATGAATAGTTTTTTATACATATTTTGTTAGGATTGCATTATATGTGCAAAAAAGATTAAAATTGTTATATATATATTGAAATATTATTATATTAAGTATTCCTCTTTTATATTTTTATCATGTTGTTTCTTTGTGCGGGACAAATTCTCATTTCGTCTACAACAGCTGTCTAGGTGGCGCTCCGTGTTTACTACTAATCTAGGTATTTACTATTATTTTTTGGTACAAATTCCTTAGAAATAAAATAACGTGCGCCAAGATAGCAACGATAATTAGGCACAGAATTTTTTTGACGTAGTAGAAGCTAAAAAGAAAAATATTTGTGAGGGAAATATTTTAAATGAAAAATTTCCCATAGAGACAATTACAAAAGGGAAATTTATTTTAATATGTTGTTATTAATTTTGAAATGCGATTTAATGGAGATTTTTACGAGAAATAATGTCTAGTATTCCATTAAGATGTGATGTTGTAGCGGTTTTCCCGCAATTGGAAAAAAGTATTTTTATAAAATATAATAGATAATGATCCATTTTTCAAGATCAAATTTTGTTTAAGATTCTTATCGAAATTTCGATTAAATCGACTTTGAATATTATGTGTATATGTGATCATATAGAGGTTTATATGGTGTAAAATATATTTTGTCCAATTGCAGGAAAACCTCTACAACGGACGGACCGTGCATAGCGTAATGAGATAATAGATATTATGGTCGAATTTTCAAGAGCAATTTTATTGAAGATTCTAGTGAAAATGTCAATTAAATCGACTTTAAAATTAATTAACTACATACAAAAATAAATTTCGCTTTTGTAAATCTCTTTCGAGGAAATTCCTCTTTTAAAATATTTCTACCTCGAATATTACTCTTTTTACTCTCTCGCAGCATTGCCACTCCGCTAAAAAAAATTCGTGGCTAACTATCGTTGCTATCTTGGCGCACGTATAATTTGAAAGCAACTGAAAATCACACGATCTCTTACACCACCAAGCCAAGGTGGTGAATAAATCTGTTCTGGTGAGTAATGCCTTCATAATACTACATTAAAGAACAAAAATATACAAAAGAAAGAAATTGAAACAAAACACAATTTGGAAAAAATATATTAAAATTATATTTAATATATAACACTTATATTAAAAACGCAATAATTGGGAAAAAATAAACCAGAACGTTTAAAATAAATAAATTTCGGTAAGTAAAGATGGCTGTGTTTGTAAAGAAAAAGGTGAGGCGGGAAATAAATATCATTTTGGCTCTAAAATTTTAAAAATTTGTATTTGTGCTTAAATTAGAACATGACGCCGGCACATTCAGATTCTCCTTTAAGAAGATCAGAAGTTGCAACATGTTCTCAAAATATAGTAAACGTAACTATCAATGATGACGATGCAGAACGTCGGGAAGCACGTAGGCGTACCATACAACGCTCTAGTGGCGTTGACACTACCGAATCATCCGCACTCGAAGATAATGAAACATTAAAAAAGTGCTTAGAAATCTATCAGGGTAATAAACTAAGCCGTGAAAATGCTTGGTCGTTGTCACTAATTGATACATTGTTTACATTGCTTGACAGACATCACAAGTCACTGAGAAATTTTAAAGTAAGTTAAGGAGGTGAGAACAAATATCAAATATATTTAACATCTATATATAATAGGTAGCTGGAAGTTCTTTGGAAGCTTCATCCAAAGTATACAGTTTACGTGTGGACTCCATACACACAGATGTCTTGCGTATGATGGCGGGTTTAAATGCTCAAAAATTTAATGAGAGACACCTTGAGAACGATGATGATGATGATGATAACGATACAGTGGCCACGGGAGGGGAAGGTAGCAACGACCCCGTAGCGGGTGCTGCTGCTCCCGAACAAGTTACTGTCGATAAAAATGTAAAAAAGGCTAAGCCCAGGCGACAACGGTGCACAGTGACTAAAAATAAAGAGACTCTAAATGCTCGATTAGATACTGTACCGCTCCAAGATCCAGTTTTTGGTAAACTTAATTCAACAGTTGGCTCTATAAACTCGTCCAATCGCCTAATGAACAATATTTTACTAACCACCAACTCGAAATTAAAATTGCGCACCACCTTCCTTTTTTGGAATAGTAATACTCTGCCAGATTGTGACTACACTGAGGAGTTTCATTTTAACGATGATAATGAAACTGAATGGGCTGCATGTGGTCGTTTATTAAAAATAACAAAAAATTCAGAGAATTTAAAATTACGACCATTGCATGGTGCCTACACAATAACAGATACTCCAGCACCCTCACACGATGACAAAGAACAAAATCCTAGCATGGATTATGATGACGGGTGCAATGTTGATAATTATGGTGAGAGAGGGGGAGGTGATGCTGACATTGTTATGGCGGAATCGTCCTGTGCGAATGTACACGAAATGTCCATGGCTTTTGATATGAATGCCGATTGCGAACCTGTGCCGGTGGTAAGTGAACAAACACATTCATTGGACGTCGATTATGCTGAATTGGGTGATTTAACTACAGGTATATTTTTTTGGATTAATGTTTTTTTTTTTTCTTTCTTTTTTTTAATTCAAATGTATTTTTAGAGGAACGCATAGCTATCAATAATTGCCGAGGCTTACGTAGAGCACCAGTTATCATTGAAGATTTACGTCCAGTAGATGCATCATCCAATTTGGAATATTCATATCGTCCCATGGACAAGATTTCACAATTCTGGGCGGGTCCTTCACATTGGAAATTCAAAAGAACACGTACGCGTCTATCAAGCTTCGCGGCTACACAGCAAAACTCCGAGGTCAATAGGGGCTTGGGTATTACGAATAACAGAGTTCGACGTAATCGACAGACGGCGCACAAACGGAAATCAAAGCAATTAACATTTGGTGAATTTCATGATGAATGCTTTATTAAGTTGTGTCAGTACAAAAACCGCAGAGCCAATATACAGAAGAAATGGGACCAAAAAAAACTGAAGCTGCCAGTTGATTTGCAATTGAGTCCCGATCTCTTTCAACATATCACTTTGGCTCCCGGTATAGCTATACATCAAATACGGCCCAGTACGGGTGACGCACTGGAAGGCGAAAGTGAAAGACAGGATGATAGTATGCATGCTAATGTAGCAGAAAGTAGCGTTGATCCGCCACAACAGGATCATTTCATGGATAATAATATTGAGTCTGTTAACGATTTTAACGAGGATATTGATATGTGCGGGGAATCCAATCCCAATGTTAATGTACCCTCCTCAGAAGTCGCCCAAGCTGATAATAATATGGCGGATAGTACAGTATTAGAGATTGCTACTAATTTTGAGGGCGCCCCCACCCAAGTTACCAAGATTGTAGTACCTTTTGCTAGACGAGCAAAAGTCATTGATATGAAGAGCTTGAAGCGCAATTGTTCCATATTGTTAAACAAACAATTGCAACGACCATTAACCCAGCAACCTGGGGCTATACCGCAGCATCCTATAAAGAAAGATGAGCAATACAAGGAGGGTGTGGCTACATTTCATGAACTTTACAAAGACTTACCGCAGTTACTGACACAAAACATGAACGAAGCTCTGTCACCATCAATAGCATTTTACTCTATACTGCATTTGGCCAATGAGTTTGATTTACGTTTGATACCCCAAGAAGATCTACTAGATTTCACTATACGCAAATTAGGCGGATAGTTGACAATGTCTATGATAATTTTATTTTATGTATACCTTTAATATTTCATACAATCCATATCTTTGATTACACAAATACAATATTTTTCATCTCGTTTTGCGTTTCTTTGTATTCTTAAAACAAACAAAAATGTGCAGTATTTTACTTTATTTCTGAAATAACGCTTCTATTATATGCATGTGTGATTATATTTATGATCTGGCGTTATAGGAAATTTTAAAAATTTGGTGTGAAATGTGGATTTTTAGCATTTGTAAAAGAATTTTACCAATTTGTCGTGTGTTATTCTCGACTACAGGGAACGACAAATATTGCATTTTGAATTTTTTTTTACAATTGCAATACCAACCTGCATGCAAAAACTACCTGCGCCTGCCCAATTCAGAATGTTTGTTTTTGGGAGAATGACTTCCACACGCAATTAACGGACGGACAGACATGCTTGGATAAACTCAGTATTCGATGCTACCAATGGAATCAATCTAAGGTGCTAAATTGTATAAAACATTTCAGATACTTTTATTAAATCTTGTTTTTCGTACATTTTAATCATAAGGGCCTTTATATGCGTACATGATGTTATTGCTTTTGGTTTTCTATTTGAGGTTCAGTGTCCCGTTCCGTTCCGGTTTTATAATTTCATGCCAATATGTCAATCATTGGTATAAATATTAAGGTAATCCGATTAACTTTTTTTTGTATTTTCTTTTTGATTTTCTTGAGGGTCTAAACATATGCGCTGTAGCGCACTATTGCAGGGCAGCAGTTAAATCTCAAAATAAAGTTGATTGTAAGTATTTAAATACAATCAATCCATTACTGCAAAATGTTGGAGCCTTTTAATTTAGCTGCATATGTTTTAAAACCACACAACACACACATAGTATATATTTTAAACACTTCGTATACTACACAATGCAACACTACAACGGTTCACTGCAGATTAAACATCTGAACGCTTAATTTATAAATGTATATGTTATGAATTAAGTGGGATAAATTATTGGTTAAAAGTTTGTGAATTATTCAAAATGCAATGTACTTTCTGTTCGAATTTTTAAGGAAGTTTCTTAATAAAATGCTTGAATTATTGTCATTTGGAAGCAAAACGATTAGTAATACACTGAGTATTTCTGTAAAAACGAATACTGGTCGAACACTCTCCGTAAACTTGGAACCGAAATGGGATATTAAAAACGTTAAGGAGTTGGTTGCTCCCCAATTGGGTTTATTGCCAGAAGAGGTGAAAATTATATTTGCTGGAAAAGAACTCGGCGATAAAATTACAATTGAGGTTGAATAAAAGTTGTGTAAATTACCCATATATTCGAAAATCCATAAGTGTACATGAAAATTTCAGGAGTGCGATTTAGGCCAACAAAGTGTTTTACATGCAATTCGTATGCAACCAATGCAGCAGAAAAAGTGCACCAACTCAACATTAACAGAGGAAGAAAAGGAGAAAGAGGAAACGCTCTCCAGACCATTATGCGAAACTCTATTAGACTTGAAACTTAAAAGCGAAGAGAACATTATATATGATGAAGGTATATTCAATAAAAACGTTAGCTTAACTAGACATCGATATGTATAAAGTGTATTTCAAGCACAACATATTAATTGTACACTTACTGCTGCAGCAGTGTCAGTACATATCAGAGGATTGGAAACATTAATGTATTAAGATTAATTAGTTAAAAGATCTTAGTAGAGTTTTGTTCGATGTATGAGTTCAAAAAGTCAACGCATATAAGTTCACAATTAAGTAAAGTGGAGTAAAGTTCATTTTTAAATAGTCCGTTGGCTTATGGATTTGATTCATACTAGCAGTACACTCCGCAACGAGTAAACCCCTTAATCAAGGAGGGTATATATTGTATGCTAAAGCAAGTAGCAATTATCGGAAAGTATCAAAAAGTGAACTTTTGCATTGGCTTACTCATATAATGCTCAAATATATAAAATATTACTTATATTAAATCCAATTACGAAGTAGAAGCTATTTAGTATTCGATAAAGGAACATTTATAGTTTTCTTACTCATTTATATCGCAGAACCAGGTCGGAAACACACAAAAGCCAATTTCTTCGTGCATTGTTCTCAGTGCAATAAATTGTGTAAAGGCAAACTAAGGGTACGTTGTTCAATTTGCAAGGGTGGTGCTTTTACTGTACATAGAGACCCCGAGTGCTGGGATGATGTGCTAAAGTCCCGCCACATAAGTGGCCATTGTGAATCAAGCGAAGTCGCTTGCGTAGACAATGACTTGGGTGATCCTCCTTTTGCGGAGTTCTACTTCAAATGCGCCGAGCACGTTTCAGGCGGTGAAAATGATTTTTCTGCTCCCTTACCATTAGTAAAAATCAACATTAAGGACATCCGCTGCTTAGCTTGCACTGATGTGAGGTAGTAATTCATTTATAATATGTGTGTATCTATATATATGTATGTATATGCAAACGTATTTGCAGAGAAATTGTATTAGTTTTTCCATGCGCCTCGAAACATGTGACATGCATAGATTGTTTCCTACATTATTGTCGCTCCCGGTTATCAGAACGTCAATTTGTGCCTCACCCTGATATTGGCTATACACTACCATGCCCTGCTGGTTGTGAAAATTCTTATATTGAGGAAATTCATCATTTTAAATTATTGAGGCGTGAGGAATACGAAAGATACCAACGATTTGCTACCGAAGAATACGTTCTTCAAGCTGGGGGTGTACTTTGTCCGCAACCTGGGTGTGGTATGGGACTTTTGGCTGATCCCCTTTGCCGAAAAATTACGTGCCAAAATGGATGTGGAGTAAGATAACTTATTATTTCTTATGATCGCCACCATTCACATAATATAAACACCTAATTAATTGCCCAAATCATTTTATGTGGGATTTTAGTTGTCCCTCTACTTTGCTCATCCACGTGATCTCTAGCAGGACCCCTCCTATCCGTCACAATTAACATGTAAAAAATATCTTAATGTGGTCAAGTCACATAACGTGGGGTCCTACTCGAGAAAACACAAAAAAGCTCTGTCTAGGGGAAATATAATAAAGGGAAATGGAAACCTTTGTGTATAAGAATCTTTTTATGGTTTTAGTACGTATTTTGCCGTAATTGCCTTCAAGGTTACCATATAAATGACTGTCTTATTGAGAGTGAAAATGGCATCGATTTAAAAACATGCGAATATTTGGTGGACCCTAACGTAAGACGTAAAATAATTTGATCTCAAATTCAAATATCATCTTTTGAGTTTATTTCCCATTCTTTTAGCGAGCTGCAGAAGCCAGATGGGATGAAGCTAGCAGTGTGACAATAAAAGTGTCTACTAAACCATGCCCTAAGTGTCGCACTCCAACAGAGAGAGATGGTGGGTGTATGCATATGGTGTGCACTCGCTCTGGTTGTGGATTCGAATGGTGCTGGGTATGCCAAACAGAATGGACAAGAGATTGTATGGGTGCTCACTGGTTTGGTTAAAAAATGTGACATATATAATATATGTATCCATACATGCTTCCATATTGAATGAATAAAGTGCAATTTTATTTCATTTTAAAGCCACTGTTTGATCAGGTTTTGGCCTCGCCTCAGTAATAATAATAAATGATTTTACTGCTGCATCATCTTTGGTGCACTGAAATGTCAAATCAGACTTAATTATATCCATTTGAAGTATTCTCGCATTGATTGATACGTACTCCGGATCACCTCAGTCTATAGCTGGGGTAGATTTAGGAGTAAACCCAGGGAAATGTTTTATTAATCATACTAATAACAACGCTGCAATACAAAATGAATACTAAGACTGATTATCAAAAAAAAAATAATATATCGCTCATATACTGTTGCCAATTAAGTGTTTGGTACCCTTCACCAGGTTCCCATTTTAAGAAAATTTATAATTCACAACTAATGCGACAACTTTATTACCCTTACTGTAGCCTTACAGTTGTGGTAAAAAGAATTGTTTGTGGCAATAAAGGTATCGTCATACTGGTAAAGAGACTAATTCGTGCAATTAAAAAAAGGAACATTTAGCCTAGACAAGTTCCTTTGTCTTTGAATTGGTAAAGAAACTAATATGGAGCACTGTCTGCAAAAACACTATCGGTGGATGAGAATTTGAACGTATTTAGCATCATCATGGTTGCTTACCTCATGTCATGTACTGTAAATGTGATCGAAATTGAACTTGAAGTTAATTGAATTTCGCTGTCAAACCACACCTAACAAAGATACCATACTTTCGTCCGAGTACGTACCGTAGGGTCGTCAATTATCCCTTCAAAGGAGTCATCGCAACATCAACTGAATAAATCAGTATCTATGCATTCTCAGAGTTGATCGCAACAGGGTACAATTTAAAGAATTGAATTAAATTTAAAGAATTTCAGAAAATTTGCAAAAATGAAACAAGATTCTGTGACAAACATGTGACATGTAGCTACCCTTAAAGTAATTGTTTTTGTACAAAAGTATATACACAATGGCTTTATAGGAATCTAATCTTTACAAATTGGAAAATATTAAAAATGCAACTATATCAAAAAATACATGAAAAGTGTTAATTTGCATCGAATAAATATTACCCACAACTTTTAACTTTGCTGCATCTCTACCTGCATTGACGAACAAAACGATGCATACTTGCTTTTTTGGCTCTAAAGAAATTCAACTTTGCAGAGCAATCTTCAACATATACAAGAAGGAGTTTGTGTAATTATTTATAAACAAGCATTCACGTTATTTTTGATTACTTTTCAATAGCTTTTGATAAGTTCAAATCTCTTGACGTCGGTGTTTTTATACGACAAAATTCAGAAAAATATAAAAAGATAATAAAATAAAAATACGTACTGTGAAATGTGGCTAACAAAAAATGTGTTAATAAATAAAATTTTCAATTACAATAAAATATGGATACTGTTTCACTCGGTGGAGTTCCACTTACAAAAAAAAACCGGCTCTATCACCAAAGGTGCGTAATGAGATAATTAGAGAAAACAGATAGATCACTGGGTTTAAATTACAAGTTCCTGAGAATTGCCCATCTATTGAACGTTTAGTATGATGTTATATGTGGGACAAAGCTTAACATATATATTCGAATCGAGTAAAGAAACTATTAGAATGATTTTAGACAAAAACCATCTTGGCTATTACAAAAAATAGATATTTTTACTACAACTTTGTAACAATGTCACATTAAAATTTTAATTATTGTCTCTGAAAATGTTGATTGGTTAGTGTCCATGTTACTATGGTGATTAATTTCTGTAATCTTTGTAGCACAGTAGGTCTCGTTACTCTATACGAAAATTATAAAATTCCATCATTCGGCCCCTGATTGATTAATGCATGATGAAATACTTTTTAGAATAGTTGAATATTATTATTATTTTAAGTGTGTGTGTGTCATGTCCAAAAGTCAAATAAACACTGGTACTAATTTTTGCAATCGAGATTTTGGTCCACTTAGTCAAGACAATACTTTGAACTGAAGAATAACTATCGTGTTGTCTAACGCTTTATCAATTATACATTCTTTACTTTAATATTAGAGTTGGTTAAGTTTAATTTCGGTGCTTTTATTTATGTCTCACAGAAACAGTAATTTGTACTTCAAAAATAGCTAAATTTATTTATCATCTGCTGACGATAACTTGACCTTTTCTGAAGTCAAAGTGGGAATGGTGCAGTTTTTTCACAAACAGTTATATTTGCCTTCACGCAGATTTTCTATTGGTTTTACAGGGCTAGCAAAATCAACGAAGAACAACATGTCCTCATGCTCAAATGAGAGTTTATTGGTCAGTGTAAAAGAATCGCGTCGTTTTATGATTGATTGCTTCGAAGCTGTTAAGGTACCGAAAGAACATGCTGAACAAATGGCGGATCTCCTTGTAGCAGCTGATTATAGAGGTCACTTTAGTCATGGCATGAACCGTCTCGAATTGTATATAAATGATTTGGAAAAAAACTCAACTGAAGGCTCTTCCGTTCCCATAATTTTGAGTGAAACTGCAGCAACAGCTTGGGTAGATGGTTGCAATGGTCTAGGCGCGGTGGTTGGCAATTTTTGTATGAAGTTGGCCATTGAAAAAGCAAAAGAAGTTGGTGTTGGTTGGATTTGTGCCCAAGGTTGTAATCATTTTGGAATAGCCGGATGGTACACACTGCAAGCGATTAGAGAAGGTTTAATAGGAATAGTTATGACAAATACTTCGCCACTGTTGGCTCCAACGCGCGCTAAAGAAGCCGCACTTGGTACCAATCCTCTAGCTGTAGGCGCTCCAGCTATAAATGATAAATTTTTTCTTGATATGGCGACAACTGCTGTAGCACTGGGAAAAATAGAAATACAGAGACGTAAAGGTGATCCAATACCGAATGGTTGGGCACAAGATCCCGAAGGTCGCGACACAAATGACGCCGAACTCGCTTATAAAACTGGATGCCTAATGCCTTTGGGAGGATCTGAAATAAATTCCGGTTACAAGGGCTACGGTATAAAAACCATAAATAGAGCAATAAGTAAAAATATATAGTCAGTCGAATGCGACCACACAGCCTTATACCTTATACAACCTCATTTTTTATACCCTACACATTATAGTGATTAATGTGTCTCTCATTTCGTATGCACCTATCAGAACTAGTGAAAGCTTCGGATGCACATATACCACAGTGTATAAAAAATGTTCTATATATTCGTGATCACCATCAACGGTGTCCTTGTGTCTGTTGCAAAAACTTATATACCAATGTTCAATCAGTGTCCATGTAAGTTTGGGCGCAAGCTACAGGTCGCACTTCGATGCAATTTTTTATTTATTTTTTTTAATTAGCGAAATAATTGACAGTACTAATCTTGAACTGGACTAGACCTGCCGTTTACTGATATTAAAATTAAAAATATTTTACGTGGAGAGCAGGGCATTTTATACCATATTTTTGTTGGGTTTGGCCGCCTATAACATATATATATATAACATGTTGACTACTTTTATTTAATTCAGAATATATTGTTTATAAAAACATAACAAGTAGAGCAAGTAAAACAAGTCAAAATATTGTAGTCGGCCAAGCGCGACCATCAAATACCCTACACCACTTGATATATTAATCAATTTAATTTTTTTCTTTGATAAATGAAAAATTTTATTAGTGATTTATTTTCGGTGTGTCAATATATATGTATATATCTATATATCTGTGTATTTCGAAATGAATATTTCATATAGACTTTTATATTGAAAGTAATAATGATGTATTTAAAAATGTCGAATTTTTTGAGATATTTTGAAGAAATTTGGTACAAGGACATGTATTGGCCCAAAAAGGAACCCTATTGAAAATGGATCGGATTGGACCATTTTTTTGCCTTTGTGCTAAAGGTTTTCTAACCGATTTTAGCTAAATTTGGGAAGCTGAATTTGAACATGAAATCAGTTTTACTTCATCAACTCTAGCTTTTACTCTAAGGATAATTTTCGAGGATAATTTCCCATTTGGAACATGGGATTGGAACCACTTTCAAACTAAACAGCTTACGCATGAGAGTTATTCAAATTTGAAAATAAATGTAACATACCCAACAATTTGTGTAATACATATTGTTCAATTTCAGTGCAGGTTCTTTCACTTTTGATTGGAATTTTTATACCCTGCACCACCTATGGTTAAAGGGTATATTAAGTTTGTGCGAATGTTTGTAACTCCTAAACGACAAATGCGACACCCGATTTAACCATGTCCCTCTGCCCGTCTGTGTCCATGTAAATTTGTACGCAAGCTACAGGTCGCATTTTTTGAGATATTTCGATGAAATTTGGTACAAGGAAAAATATTGGCCCAAAAATAAACCCTTTTGAAAATGGATGGGATCGGACCATTTTTAGAAACTCTCCCCATATAAAAAAAAAATTTTTGATTTCATAAACAAACGAAAATAAAAAAAATTTCTGACTTATGTATCATTTTGAAATTTTTGAAAATCCAAGTAGGTATAGAAAAATAAAATTTTTCATTTTTCAAAGAAAAAAATTAAATTGATTAATATATCAAGTGGTGTAGGGTATTTGATGCTCGTGCTTGACCGACTATAATATTTTGACTTGTTTCATTTGCAATTGATTTGTTTTTCGATTTCAACTTGATAGATGCAACATAGACATTTTATAGGGCTTGCTGCCGTAGTGGATATTTTATGCGGTGTTATGTCTGGTGCTAACTATTCAACGAAAATTCGAAAATGGAATCTTAGTGGCTCCAATGTTGCTGCCAATTTGGGACAAGTGTTTGTAGCTATAAATCCTAATTGTTTTGCGCCGGGCTTTCACGAGAGGTTGAGCGATTTCAATTATCGTCTTCGAAATTGTTTACCTGTACGCATATGTGAAATTCACAACTACCATGGACGCTTAAATTTAAATATCAATATTTTTTTCGTAAAATTTTAGGCCGATCCTGAACATCCCGTTCTAGTCCCCGGTGACAAAGAAAACATGCATATGACTATTGTCGATGAAAATAACGGCATAAAATATCTATCGCATCAAATAAGCACATGTAAAGAATTAGCGAAACGTCTCAATGTGAAACCATTACATTTTGTCAACTAATTATTAGCATTTATACATATAATAAGTAATATAATAGATATTCTGTTTTTGTACTTGTATACTTGTATTGTATTACATTATTTTATATTATTTTAAAATATATTTTAGTAGAAAAACTTTATATGGCTTCGGCCAAATTTTGTACACCCTCCACATGTATTGCTTGAATATGTGTATCTGTGTTTGTAATGAGTTGGTTGGAATACATGCGTTTTTATATACAGGGGATGGACAAAATAATATGAACACCTGATATAAAGAATTTCGCAATTGAAACCCTTCCATGAATATTAGTTTTGTGGACCTACCGCCGTACTTTTCTTATCGATAAAGTCTTATTCAAGTGAATGTTGAGTTCTGCTGTCACCTTTGCCGCGGTAGTTTTATGCTGTCTGCCCGCAATTCTTTTTAATGTTTTTCGGTCTCTGTCAGTGCACTTTGAGTTTCGCCAACTATTCCTCTTCGCCGATGATATTTTACCATGTTTTGTATATGTTGTCATTACCGTGGATGCTGTCACTCGTGAAACGTTAAACAGTTCAGATGTTTCGTCACAGATAATTCCGCTAACCGAGCTCATCGATTTGCCCCTTTTTGAAGTCTGAGAGATCGCACATTTCACCGATCGCTTGTTTTAACCGGCGCAGAATGAAGCGTATAATACTCTGAAGTATAACCTACAAGACTTGGTACGTAAACTGTGCAATACATACGCGTCCCATTATTTGCACGGAAGTAGTGTTGCCAACATACAAGATGTACTATATTGCGCGGTGTTCATATTATTTTGTCCAATCCCTGTGTGAACTATTATTGACTAGAAGATTGTAATACAGTTTCAAAAATGTTGTTATGAATATATCTTATTACAATGGGCTTATTACACAAGCAGGGTGAAAGATGCAACTGCGAAGCACTATTCGTTCGATCCGCATTGTCGTTTTTTGATGCGTGTCAACTTACTTCATTTTTATTAATTATACCCTGCACCACATGCGGCTAAAAGGCAAATGCCATACCCACCTTCAGTTGTACCGAACAATTTAATACCCTATAATCAATTCTTTTTTTTTTGAGTATTGATGTTGGTATGGACTAAGACTAAAACTTATATGTCCAGCAGCAGAAAGAGTTAAAATTCGCCATAAAACAGCACATAGCACGATACAAAGCAATAATTTGAAGAAAACTTAACAAGCCCAGGCAGATTTATCAGGGCAACAAGTGAGTGTAAGCATAGGCTGTATACGTATGTGAAGTTAAAAAGTTTTAAAAAGTTTTAAAAAGTTATTATTCTCTGAGAGAGAAAAGAAGGAGAAAGAGAAAAAAAAAGAGAATCCGAGCCTCCCTCTATACTATAGATGGTGCAACCCGGCCACGCTTCTAACTTTTTAACTTTACGCTTTACGTATTTACTACCTTTATAAAGTTAGAATTACTCTCTCCAGAGACAAGTAAACAAACCAAAAATCACATAAACAAAGAACTGAAAATTTTTGACCATTTTTGTTTTAAAATTTTACATATTAAATAATAATGTTGTGAAAAAAAAATTTTTTTTATTTAAAGTATGAAACATGTAGAACCTTTTTTCATAAAGTAAATAAAAATTAGGATATATTAACATAACCAAATCGAGGATGGTTTGTACCCTTATTTTTACTAATAATATAAATAAATTTATATGAATCACTAACTTTTTTTTTAACGAGCAGATTGTCGAGCATATGGACTAATTATTATTGAACTAGGCACAATGCTGAAGGATTCTTAGTATAAGGTATATCCCCAATTTTTTTTGGATCAGAGTTATTGGCACTTGTCTATGACGATATATGTGAAAATTGCATTTGGCAAACAGAGGCATACCTCCGTTTACCTTAGTCATTAATCTGATAGCACTGAAGTTGTGAACCGAGCTCTTAATTGTACGATTGTAGTGCTCACTGAAAGTAAGACTGGTGTTAATGTCTCTACCGAGAAATCGAAAGGATTTGGTTTGATTAATTTGTACCCCATTAATGCAGAAATTTATGACTTTTTTTGACCCCTTAGCGAAGTAGATCGCATTTGTTTTACTCGGATTGAAAGATAAATTTAATTCGGCACACCTATTGAAGAAAATATTAGCCTTGATAGCAAGGTTATCAACCGCCTGTTGAAAAGATTTCGCAGAGGATAAAATTAAAAAATCGTCTGCATATTGAAAAACATGCGTGTTACGATCTTGAATATTGTGCAAATTTGCCGTATACAGATTAAAAAGAGTAGGGCTTAAACAGCTGCCTTGAGGCAGACCACCATGAATTTCCACAGATTCATTCCCCAACACTAGTAAACGTTTAGAAAGGAAGTTTAGTATCCATAGACGAATATTTAAAGGACAGCCACAATTTGACAACAACTGCCCAAGTTTTATCAGATCAACACAATCATATGCCCTATTTATATCTAAAGACAGCATCACAACTTTATTTCCAGCCTTTTTTTCCTTGGCAACAATAAAGGACAATTCATTTAGACACATATTCGCAGATCTATTTTTTTGATAGGCAAAGGATTTTTTAGGAATGAGCCCATTTTGCATAATAAAATCAGTCAGCCTCACTTTAACCATAAGATTAATAACTTTCAGAAAAACAGAAATAAGTGAAATCGGCCTAAAATTGTTAATATCATTTAGATCCTTACCTGGCTTAGGAATTGGTATTACCTTAACACGTCTCCAATCTTCAAGAGTATAATTATTCATCCAACATTTATTCATAGCATTAAGTAAGGCCATGCTACTTTCATAGGACAACACTCTTAGCATGTCATACTTAATGTTGTCACAGCCAGCAGAAGTGGATTTTTTTCTAGACGACAGCACATTAAAAAATTCTTGATATGTAAAAGGTGAAAACCCTGAAATCATGAAAGGAAGAGTAGGTAAGATAATCGACGAACTTGCAGGAATATGGTTTTTAAGCAGTTCAAGATAAGCTTTGTTATTTTAATCGTTCCAGATTGAAAATTTATGTCCTTTACGATCGTTATGACGATGTCCATTAGTAAAATTCCAAAAATTGCGAGCATTACTATCCTTACAAACTTCATCTATAAGGTTTGCACGAAAATCAGATTTAGCTTCCTTAACAGCAGCTTTCCATGTTTGCAGAATATCCTCAAATTCCAAAAAATTACTGAGCGTAGAATATTTATTCAATTTTTTCCTTGCAGCTTGAAGACATCGGAAAGTTGCAAGCAATTTAGAATTCCACCAAGGCTTCGGGTTGTATTTGGACACATTGACATCAGATTTTGCTAAAGTGAGCTTCCTTGCAAATGAAGTATTTATAGAATCGAAATCAGGCTCAAGAGATATTGAAGATAAATTGTTAAGCAAAAGCCTACAGGATACAAAAGCTGTCCGCCTTTGAAAAGTATCTTTGTTAATTTGAAAAATGATTGGCATATGATGACTTCTACTGAGAAAAACACTAGACGTATCCCATGAGAAAGACAAAGAGACCGAGTTAGAGAAAGTTAGATCAAGAATACTATTTGATGTAACACCATTTCGGACAGACGTAAAAGTAGGTTTATTGTTGTTAAGTAATCGAAAATTATTTAAAGACATAGCCTCATGGAGAAATTTACCTTTGCTATTGGTTATATGGTCACCAAAGAAGGAACATCTAGCATTAAAATCGCCTGAATATACAACATTTCTTTCACCATCTAAAAATTTTTGGTTTTAAATTTTTTGTCTTAATAATAACAACATCAGAAACAGTTTGAAAAGGGACATGTCTAAACAATATACCCTTTCGAACAAGTATTGCAACACCACCATAACCATCATCACGACATTTGACTACTGACATATAATTCGGAATCATGATCTCACAAAAAGGATCATTAGGTAAAAAGATTTCGCTTAAAATACAAAAATCGATTTTATTTTTATTAAGAAATAGATCTAAAACTCCAGTATATCCTCGGACACCTTGTATATTGTATTGCAAAAAGGAAGCTATTTTCTTTTAGACTTTGAAGGACCTGCAACTAATCTATCAAATTGTGTCTTAAAGATTCTAATATTTTCTGAGAAATCTACACTATCATTAGATACCTCCAGACAAGACATAAACTTTAACATAGATGAAATTAGTCTTTCGAGTTCCGACACACAGACATTATTCTCACGTTTACTCGCATTATACGTAAATTGAATCTGAGGCGGAAATTGATATTCAGCAGTAGCAGGAGACTCATGAACTTTGCGTTTAACCACATTATTGAACTTGGGTCTAGTTAAAATTTTATTTACTTCCATTTGAGTATTAACAACACCTTTACTACCAGAATTTTTACTGAGGGAAGGAAAGTCATCTGCATACACATCACTATCCAAAACATTAAAATAATTCATGGAATACTTTTCTCTGTATTCTTTAAAAGATAGATTTTCTATAGCCATGATGCGGTTAATATCTCTTTCACGAGCCTTACCAGGACAAGCTCTGCTTAAAGCAGTATGCTCATTTGAATCGCAAATTAAACATTTTGTAAGTTTGTAAGGTTTAGGACAAGCCGGTGCAGCACCACAATTCAGGCAACGTTCTAATTTTGCTTTGCAAAATTTTTGTACATGACCAAGTCTACCACATATCATGCACTGTTTGACTTTTGGTACAAAAAACTCCACAGGGAGATTACAAAAATTAAATTTAATTTCCTTAGGTAAATGAGCACCTTTAAATCCAATTTTAAGAGTTGTGGAGGGAATCCACGTGTCTCTATTGGTCGGATCTCTGCGCTGCAAACGCTTAACGGACCTAATTTTCACATCAGAAAGAGCATTACATAAAATTTCATCTGCACTAAAGTCTATTGGAACATTTCGTACTAATCCAAACTTTTCAATAAAATTTCTGGGAATATAAGCTACAAGATTTTTCCCAGCAAAATTGTTCGAAGTGACAAAAGAATTTGCATTTTCAGAAGTATCAAAAAAGAGCTTGGCTCTACCATTGCTTATTACTTTTAATTCAACTAGTCCTTTGAGGTTATAATTTTTCAGATAGTTGTAAAAGAAGAGATTGGAAAATAACCGCGGTCGTTCTCCCTTCTCATTTTCACGCACTTCCACGAACACCACATATTTACAAATATCATCCCTATCATAAAGGTTAATTTGTTTCTCAGTAGATTTATTAACATCATCAGGTATTGCTTGCTGATGTGTTTTTTCAACATTATTGAAATTTTTTGTTACATTTGTATTTTCCTGAGAATGCGCTTTTCTTTTCCTTGCAGAAATTTCACTAAAATCAGACTGACTTTTTGATTTTTTTGCAGACTTTTCACATACATCGGATGTATCCGAAACCCTGGAAAAATTTTCCACCATCCCACCAGTAGCACCAGCAAGAGTGGCAATACAAAAATTTTCAAACTCCTCTGAGTTTGAAGTTAAAATTTTTTGCCGAGACTCCATATGGAGACGGCTTAATGTCTTAAGGGCTTACCAAATAAAATAAAAATTCTTAAAAACTGCTACTCACAGAAATACAGCAAAAATAAAGATACACCACACAATTTAAAAAAGTTCAGTAAAAAATACACTACACCACTTAAAGTTCTTTTTTTTTTTTAATTTATTCACCAGAAAAGTGAAAATAATACAAAAGCCACGCTATCAAGTTATGACAAAGAGAAATTTTTGAGGTTAGCATAAAAAAACACAAAAATACAACCGCCGCTTACAACTACACTTGATCAACGCCAAAATGAGAAATTCAATTCAGAATCAAAATCGTGTGTCCGTCCCTTGATGGAATTCTCACGTTCGTAAGTTTTGAAATATTGAAGTGAAATTTTCTACAGCACCAAGTTGCACCTATTTATTTATTTAAAGATTCACCGCTATTTAAAATGGGCAAAATAAGTCAAGAGCCACGCCCACAACCGACAAAAATCTACTTGCCTGCTACAAAAATTTACTTATAAACTTGAAATTTGGTACGTATATCTATAAATATTTCGTTCATCAATGTGCCAAAAATGGGCGAGATCGGATAACAGACACTCCCATAATCAACAAAAACGTTTTTATCTGCCACTAAAGTTACACAAAGCCATGGCGACATAAGAGTGGATGACCAAAAATTTCTATCGTTTGAAGTTAGCGAGAGATTATGGCATTCGAAGTCAAGAGGTCGTGGGAGTCAGGTTCAAGAATTAAGAGGAGACAGCCGTGTTCACAGTGTGCGGTCTATGTAGTGCATTTAATTTTTCTTTGCAGTAGAGGTGGTAATTAAAGAAACGAGTATGTACGCAGTCCAATGATCAAGTATAAATAAAATATAAAAAATTTAAAATTACATATAGAAATTAATGAAAACATCTTAGAATTCTATATTCAGTAACACACTGTAAAACATAAAACGCGTTAAAGCGTCCATTGAACTGAAACAGTAATAAGTGAACTATATATATATATAAATTTATATATATATCCTATACAAGAAAGTGACTTTGCAAGTGTAAAGTAAAAAAAACTTGAACCCTGGTTGCCGACGGTTTTATCCCGGCACACAGACCTAAAGTAACTATCGTTATATTTTTGGCGCCCGAGCAGGTACAGCTTTAATCAACTGTTCGAGATTTCCAAGTAAGTTATTCCTTTTTTTTTTTTTGCATGGTAATGGACACTGCTAGAGGACGGCGTTAGCTCAAAAAAAGGCGAACAACAGAGTTTCCACGGACGTCGAAAGCCCCCCAGAAAAATTATTTAGGAAATTTACATTGGTAGAGGAACGGCGCAAGCCCCATAAGAAACGGATAAGTGGGCGAAAACCCTAGAAAATTCATTTAGGATTTTACATCACTAAAGGACGGCGTTAGCGCCATAAACGGACAGACAATTGGGTTTCAAACGGACGGTGAACGCCCCAAATCTTCAACTTGTGACGGTGGTCACAGTGGTAGTTTTGTTGTTGCCTATTGAAATATTTCTAAAATGTTTAAAACGTAATTTATAAGTGGGTAAAATTCGCAACCGTTAACATATAGCGTTGATTATGCCGCTAATCTTAAGTACGTTGACCTTCGAAGCATTGGAATTTCATTTAACTGTGCACGCAGGAAGC
Source organism: Ornithomya fringillina (assembly GCA_963978525.1). Classification (NCBI taxonomy): domain Eukaryota; kingdom Metazoa; phylum Arthropoda; class Insecta; order Diptera; family Hippoboscidae; genus Ornithomya; species Ornithomya fringillina. The sequence goes on along the minus strand of OZ021690.1, from coordinate 14,887,559 downwards.
AGCTCTGGCTGCAATATACATATTAAATAGAAGTTTAACAAGTGCAAATAAAAACGAAATTACTCCAGCAGAATTATTGTTAAAAGAAAAACCAAAAATTGAAAAACTTTGAGTGTTCGGATGATAATTGGGTTCCAGGTGAAATTGTAAGACCTTAGCACACTCCGAGTTCTTATATTGTAACACTACGTTTACACTGACGAGGTTATCGCGGTTGAGAGGGTTATCTCCATAACCACATTGATTTTTGGATGGTTACCCATATAATATTTAATAATCTCATTAAAGTGGTTAGCAGATAACCACGTAGTTAACGACCTTAAATTTCAATGTAACTCCAAAAATACAAGTCTTTACGATAAAACTTCTCTGATATGTCAAATAATGACTGTTGTCAGAAATAAATAAAATAAATGTTTTCATTTAAAATTGAAGAAAATGAAGAAAATGGTCATATATGAAATAAATTAAAAATGCTGATTTTTTTTATACCTTCCACCTTAGGGAAGAGGGTATATTCATTTTGTTCATCTGTTTACATCGAAGGAAGCCTCGGAGACCCCACAAACCATATATATTCTTAATCAGCATGAAAAGAGAAATCGTTTGAGACATGTCCGTCCGTATGTCCGTGTGTTGTTGGCACTCTCACGGTCGTAATTTTTGAGATATCTAATTGAAACTTTGCATACGTATTCTTAGTTTAATTTCGCTATTCCGTATTGAAATTGGGCAAAATCGGTTAAGAGACACGCCCACAATAAATGAAAATCTCAACATACCTTGAAAAAATTGTATCTTTAAAAAATTATATATCGCACAATACTATGCCTATCAAGTTGAAATTTAGTATAAATATAAGTGGTACCATTATCCAACACTACGCCAAAAAAGGGCGTGATTGAATAATTAAAAGCAAAACACTATTTACGTAAGTACATGAAATAGTCATATACATAAATATGGCAATAGGAACTTATTTTTTAGGGGATTATAAAAGGTGGAGGGTATTTAAGTTTCGGTCTTAACCGAACTTCTCTATCTTGTTTTATGTAAAATCAAATATTTTTCGTACAATATTATTATATTTTTTTTTTGCTTCTCAATATTGCTAAAAGCAAAATTTTTATTATTTGTATACGAAATTGTACTTAAAATATTTACCATATTAAAAAAAATAAAAACCAACACGTCCTCCTTGTTTATCACGTGCTCTTACATCCCGCCTAGTAGTGATATTTCTATCTACATGGAACACTTCATATGTATAAGAAACGTATTGAACCGTTTAAAACCGACTGATAAGCTACTTGTACTTGGTGACTTTAACCTAGCTAGTGTCACATGGTCCCTCAATGTTGAAATTGGTGCTTATTATCCATTAGTCATCCCTCCATTATATAATATAAATCTATTTGATTCCTTATATGATCTTGGTCTTTTTCAACTCAATCATATTCATAATTCTAATAATAGGCTCTTAGATTTGGTCTTTTATATTGATACTAATTTACGTATTATACGATCACATCCGTTCTCATTACCGGAGGACACTCACCATCCCTCATTATTGCTTCATATTCATGAATTTTTTCACTCTGAAATGCCTAGACATGAGGATCTCCATGCGTTGCGTTTATTTAGTAGAACTGATTATGCTAAACTTAGAAGCTTCTTGTCTCACAACGACTGGAACCTCAACTATAATGATATTGATGGCTCTTTGAACTCTATTTACAATCACCTTTATACAGCTATATCGCTATCCGTTCCACAAAAGACTCCTGCATCTAATACTATTTGTCCGATATGGTTCAACAGACATCTACGAAACATAAGAAATAAGAAGAGTTGACTATACAAACGTTACAAACGGAGTGGTCTACCTAAGGACTATATTATTTATTCTAACTGCAACCGAGAATTTAATGTTCTAAAGAATAATTGTTACGTTAACTATATTCAAAGCATGAGACATAAATTCCTTCTAGATCCTAAATCATTTTACAGTTTTGTTAACTCGAAACGTAAAGTTACGGGATTTCCCTCGATCATGTATTACGAAGACTCGGAATCATCGAATATATTAGAGGTATCTAACCTTTTTGCCGACCATTTTGAAAAATCATATTCCACTTCTAATGTTAGTAATATTGACTATCCCTTTCCAATTAGTTCGTTCGACATCTTTCCATCGGTGTCCTTCTCTGAAAATGAAGTCTTCATAGCCCTATCCGGTCTTAAATTATGTAACAGCCCAGGTCCAGATGGTGTTCCTTCGGCTATTCTCCGTTGTTGTGCGGATTTGTTGTGTGGTCCGATAACCAAAATTTTCAACAACTGTTTAGAAAAAGGATACTTTCCTTCTATTTGGAAAAATAGCTTCATTATTCCCATATATAAAAATGGTTCTAGAAACTCCATAGTGAATTACAGAAGTATTGCCAAATTAAGTGTGCTGCCTAAATTATTTGAATGTCTTATTACCAAGAGACTAACGCCATCAATAAGGTCAGTTATTTCTCATTGTCAACATGGCTTTTGCCGTGGTAAATCAACATTTTTAATGCTTATTCTCATCATAAACAAACTGATGTCATTTATACAGACTTCACTAAAGCGTTTGATAGTGTTCATCATGATCTTTTGCTTTGCGGAAATCTTAATCTCCTTGATTCGTAGCTATTTGACTGGCCGTACTCAGCAAGTCTTGTTTAAATCCACCTATTCTCGCCTTATTTCTGTTCCATCGGGGGTTCCTCAGGGTAGCCACTTAGGGCCTTTACTATTTACTATTTTCCTAAATGACCTTCCATCATGTATCCAATACTCTCAAATCTTAATGTTTGCAGATAACGTTAAACTCTTTTTCTCCTTAAACTCTTTGGACGATACTAATTTATTACAATCGGACCTTACAAACTTGGTATCATGGTGTGACTTAAATGGTATGCGCTTGAACTTAAATAAGTGCAAAAAGATGTCATTTGGGTGGATAAACTATCAGTACTCATCTTATTCTGTTAATAATCATGTCCTTGAAAATGTATTTTGACTTGGGTGTCGTCTTTGATCCGAAATTGAGGTTAAACAATCATATCGTATCATCTGTCAACAAAGCTAAATCCTTGTTGGGTTTCATTAAACGCTGGTCCAAAGGGTTTAATGACCCCTATGTTTCCAAACGTCTGTTTACGTCCCTGGTTAGACCCACACTGGAATATGAAGTCGTCGTCTGGATACCCAGCTATAGATTTTACGTTGACCTTATTGAATCGGTTCAACGTAACTTCTTACGATTTGCACTGCGTGGTCTAGCTTGGGATCCTTCACTTCCCTTGCCCTCATATGAAAATGGCCTCAATATAATTGGTCTCCCTACACTTGAGAGGAGAAGACAAATGTTGGGGGTTTCCTTCATAGCGAGAGTTCTGCTAGGTGAAGTGTCCTTCCCTCCTCTACTGGGCCTGGTCACACTGAATATACCAACCAGGGTCTCAAGGCATTTTGTGCCATTATGGCTACCTCAATGCCGCACCAACTATGAGCTGTTTAGTTCGTTTCGGGTCCTATGTGGACTATTTAATGAATACTCAAACTCGTTCGATCTCGCGGTTGATCCAATCGATTGCATTAAAAGAATTATATTAAATTTAAGTTCCTTAGTTTAGTAATAATTTTAAGCTTTTGTAATGTTTAACATTGTTATTTATTTATCTATATTCTTAAGTATCTCTTTAACTCTAGTATGTTATAGCTTGTAAATTCTACTATTGTATGCCTAATATTATGTAATTTATTTTTACACTTCATAATACTGTTTATTAACATAATATCCCTAAATTGTATAGTCTCTAAAAACTAGTGAACTAGATTCAGAACTAATGAACCAGATCCAGAGTTGCTGCGGATGTTGTTATTGTTGTTGTTGTTGCTGCTCCTGCTCCTGCGTTAATTATAAGATATTCTTATCACTTTTATTATACTTCCATTAGCTGTTATGTTTAGCAATCATTTTTATGAATATGAATAAATGAATAAATGAAAAGAAATAAAGGTCATAACATAAAATTTCAGAGTTGTAGTCATATCAGTGTAAATTAGATAACGTGTTAACTCTAACAATCTCGCCAGTGTAAACGTAGTATTACCCATTTAAAAAAAAAACACTTTTTTTTTAGGGTCTCCGACACCTTCTTCTGGACATTCCAAACGTCTTGACAGAGTGACAAAAAATTTTTGATTTCGTCTCCAAAGAGTGTCCATGTGTAATTAAGTCCTCTGTAATTCACCAACTAAAGGACAACATCTGTGTTGAAATAAGAGGGTCGGGACCAGAAGCATTGGTAAAAGGAAATGTTGCAAAGAAGTCTCTTTTTTTAAAGAAGGAGGGTTTCAAATGATACATATATTCCATTTTACTTCCAACAATTGGCAGAAATTATATTTCTATAAGCAAAATAAAAAACATCCTTTAGGCCCGTTATTGCTATAACATTAATGGATCGACCTGTTATTCTATGTCTATGGTCCACTTATTGCGCATGACATGTATGAATGCAACTTCAATATTATTTCACATTGTACTGTAGTATAATTGTTCCACCCCAACAGGTAAATTAACATTATTTATGCTCTTGAATAAGTAAGGGCTGCTCTAGGACGCTATACATTTATGTATACATACACGTATGCGTAATGGCGTATAATGACTATTATTGTGAACATTTTGTAGGAAAGCTAATCCAAAATATATATTAAACAAAACGAAATATAATAAAAACAATAACAATTTTGTATTAGATTTGATAAGATATCCATTCTCCATATGAGTCAACTCAAGGATAAACAGTGTGAAAAATTATTACCTAGATGGGAGTGCAAATATGATAGAGCCACCGGAAAATGGTAAGTCTTAATTCTTCGAAGATTTGCAGCATTCAATTTATTCATTTAAAACATCTGAGAGTAGCGTAAGTTCCGCGCAAAGACAAATCTAATTTCAAATGAACTTAAAGTTGATCTGTCCGTCTGCTGATGGACATCAACATTGTCATTGTCGCAAAAAATAAAATATCGATTCTCAGTCCTCAGTAGAAGTATTAGTGGTTAACTGATATTGGAGGCACGTTCAATCCACCAAAGGGTAGGCTCACAGTGCAACAAAAATTGAAGAGCTGCTGTACTCCTTGGAGTATATGTGTGAAATTTAGTATTTTAACTTATTATACCCTCCACCTCATCATTGAGGGTATACTAAGTTTGTTCTTCCGTTTGCAACACCTAAAATGACGCGTCAGAGACCCTACAAAGTATATATATTCTTGATCAGCGTAAAAAACTGAGTCCATTTAGACATGTATGTCCGTGTGTCTGTGTGTCTTTCTGTTGTTGGCATTCTCGCGGGCGTAAATTTTGATATATTGAACTGAAATTTTGTACAGATTCTTTTAGTTTTTGCACGCAGGTCGCTATTTAAAATGGGAAAAATCAGTCAAAAGCCACGCCCACAATAGACAAAAATCTATTAATCTACCACAAAAATTGAGCTATAAACTTGAAATTTGGTATGTCCACGTATAAATGTTAGCTTCATCGATGTGCCAAAAATAGGCGCATTCGGATTACAGACACACCCACAATCAATAAAAATCTTAATATCTGCCACAAAAGTTGACCTAGGAACTTGAAATTTGGTATGCATATACATAGCTATCCCTTTCACTGATGTGCCAAAAATAGGCGTGGTCGAATAACAGACACGCCCCTAATCGACAAAAAACTATATATCTGCCACAAAAGTTAACCTGTGAACTTGAAATTTAGTGCACTTTTTAAAGGTCAGCCCATCCTTCGATGTACCAAAAATGGGCATGGTCGGATAACAGACACGCCCACAATTTACAAAAATCCATTCTCAACGTAAAAGTAGACTTGCATGCTGATACGTAATGCGTACACTATTAGAGGGCGCAATGTATATATATTTGCCACGGCCATCATTGTGGAGGTGGAGGGTATTTAAGATTTGATCTAAGCTAAATTTAGTTTTCTTACTTGTTTTTAATTACAGTTATTATGCCAATTATTTTACTAAGACAATGCAATTGGTTGACCCTCGTCAGGGGTACCATCTATTACAAAACAATTGCTGCTCAAACGAATCCATAGCATTGCAGGTAATTAAATTTTAAAATGTTTAATATCGATTAATGAATAACTACCTGAAATGTGGTTTTTTGCTCGTTCCTTTGCATTCTTCACGTCATGTCAATAATGAACAAGTGAAAATGCTATATTCGGATAATCCCGACTATTTAGTACTCTACACCACTTAGCTTCACAAATTATGCTACAATTTGTTTAGTTGTATCAGTAAACACGAGCCATTGCCGCATAAGTCATTTCGTAAAATATCATTAAATGTGGTCTGATCAAGTCCAAATTTAGCGCAGCCAATTATTATTAATTAACCATTCTAACCATTGAGAGGCTCCAATAGTTCCATTCGAGCCATTTTCAATAGACACCCTATCAAATTTTATCAAAATATATCTTTCGAATATATCTTAAATAATATTATTATTATATCTTATATAATATTATATTATATCTTCTATTTTCACATAAGAATCGGTCTAATACTCTACAAATAAAATACCCTACACCACTTAATGTATAAAGATCTCCATTATAACAGGAAAGGGGTTCTAAAAATGGTCCAATCTGGTCCATATTCAATAGGGTTCGCCTTTGGGCCAATACATGTCCTTCTACTAAATTTTATCAAAATTTTTCAAAAAATACGACTTGTAGCTTGCGCACAAATTTACATGGACAGATATACGGAGATAATCGATTCAAATTTTGACTTTGATCGATATAACTAAAGGTTGGGTGTGGCATTTGCTGTTTAGGAGTTACAAACATCCGCACAAACTTAATATACCCTTTGCTACAAGTGGTCCAGGGTATAAAAATGGGCGTGGTAGGATTACGTACACAGTCACAATTTACAAAAAAAAAAAAACGTCCGAAAGCGTAAAACTCGACTTGCAAACTGATACGTAACATATACACTTTTAGATGGCGGAATCGTGTATTTGCCACCCCCACTCACTCTGTGTACATAAGATGGGTTTGACGCCATCCCCCGTCAAAAACTTTACAAAGTATATATATTCTTGAACAGCTCTCAAAAGGGGTCCATATATTGTGGGCACTCGTAAATTTTGAGGTATTGAGCTGTAAGACAGACACTTTTAGTTTCGGCACGCAGATCGTGCAGATCGCTATTTAAAATGTAAAATCGGGTCACCAGCCGCGCATACAATCGACAAAAGTCTATTTATTTCCCACAAAAATTGAGCCATGAAGTTGAAATTGTAAAGCAAATATTTAAAATTACACCATTCATCGATATGATCGAATAACAGACACGCCCACAATTAGCATAAAATTTTATTCAGCGTAATAGTCGACTTTCAATACAATAGTACATATATTGCAAGTTGAGCAAGTTAAGAGGGCAGGCACACCCCCAAAAGTAAATATATTTATGATCATCATCAATAAAAAAGTTGATCATCATCAATAAAAGTTGATCTGTGCGTCCGTGTTTGCATTAGTACTTTATATTTATAATACATATTTGTCTTCGGATACAACACGCCTCTTCTAACAACCATAAATTCTGCTTGAAAGTTACTTTCATATTACTTCTGAACCATAAGATATGTAGGTGCCTTAGTATTGATAATGAGTTAAATCTGTCCATGGACTTTTCTAGGTCTTTGCAAATTTTAGTCGTGGCATGGTTATTTTCACGACCAAAATTGTGCAATTGAGATATTATTTACTCATTATTCGGAGCAGTAATGTAGTGAAAAACGTTAATGATAATGGTATCCTCAATTTGGCATATGTCTAATATAGCCTTTTATACTTGTTTTTCATTCGTTTGAGTTATGCTGTAATCTGACATATAAATTTGCGCAAAAGTTGAAGGCCAAACTTTCTTAGATATCTATATCTATACTAATATTATAAAGAGGAAAGATTTGTATTTTTGTATTTTTGTATTTTTGTATTTTTATATTTTTGTATTTTTGTATGTAACGAGTAAACTCAAAAACTACTGGACCGATTTCAAAAATATTTTCGCTATTAGAAAGCTACATTACATAACATAGGCTATATTTATTGTCAAAAAATGTTGGGGATCCCTGGACATTCCTACTATTACTAACCCAAGGTGTAAAAAAATTAGTCATAAAATATCTTTCATCGAATACGCTGCGGAAAGTATTGATGTTAAAACAAAAAAATGTTCTACAATATTATAGAACATATCAATATCTACAAAAAACTTCGCGAGACCATATGTCCAACTATTGTACTTATGTCACTATAACCCCTTTTTATACCCACCATTGATAGTAATATTGCCAATTAAGAAATTAAGTATTCACAATAAGTATTTCACAATATTTAAATAGTAGGGAAATCCGAAATCTGACAACGGCATGTGTGGATACCACTCCAGATGCATCACTAGATTCTGGAGAGGATTTTGGGCATAGGCAACGTTTTATCTCGCGAGATAACCGAATTCCACGCAGGTGAAGCCGCGAACAACAGCTAGTCTTGAATAAATTTGCCTTAACGCAAAGATAAGTCCTATAAAAAATGACTTAATTTGGACGAAATTTGGGACCAAATAACGGTATATTTTGAATTAATTAACGAATGCTCGCTAGTCGCAAAATGTATTTAAAAAAAAATTATAAGCATGTTTGAATGACTTAGATCGGTTTAAGCATGTGTGTGTTAATATTTTTGTGACAGTATCATCATCGCCGTTCCGAATCGAACGAACGACTATCCAACCCTATAAATGGGATTGGAGAGATCTGCAGATCACAATACCGACACCTTAAACTCAAATGAATAATCAGCTACACATCATGGTTCAGCTGATAAAAACAGCAATCAAACAGAGTTTAAAGATTTAATTTATTTATTCCTAACTATGTCAACACTTTCACACAGATCAATTAAATGATAGTTGTCGTTGTAGATCTTGCATAACCGTCTTAATGGGTTATTATTAGTATAGATATTATACCCCCCACCTCAGTGATGAGGGTATAATAAGTTTGTTCTTCCGCAGATCGCTATTTAAAATGGGCAAAATCGGCCAAAAGCCACGCCCACAATCAACAAAAATCTATTTATCAGCCACAAAAATTGAGCTATAAACTTGAAATTTGGTATGTCCACGTATAAATATTAGCTTCATTAATGTGTAAGTAATGGGCATAAATGGTATAATAGACACGCTCACAATAAATAAAAATCTTATTATCTGCCACAAAAGTTGACCTAGGAACTTGAAATTTAGTACGCTTATACATAATAATCCCATTTAATGACGTGCCAAAAATGGGCGTGGTCGGATAATAGACAATTTACAAAAAAACATTCTCAACGTAAAAGTAGAAAATTCAGTTAGGGAACTTAAACTAGCTAGTGCTAAATTGGAAGATAGCGATGTTCTCACACAACTTTTTCTTACGTTACCAGAAAAATTTGATCCTCTGGTAACAGCTCTACAGAACATAGATGATGGGAAATTAACCCTTAATAATGTAAAAGAACGTTTAATAAGCGAAGAAGCAAAAATTGGAAACCGTCATGAAGATGATATTGAAAGCAAAATGGCTTTTTCAAGCAAAAAGAATTTTATAAAGAAGAAATTCATGGGTACATGCTTTAAATGTCAGAAGTTTGGTCACAAAGCAAATGAACGTAGACAAAGTGAAGCACGAACAGTTAAAAGCAAGGCAGTATCTTTCATGGCATTCAAAAACTCAGTAAAGCATACAGGTAGTACAAAATATATTTCATTTAAATTAGATTCTGGGGCAAGTGATCATATTGCTAAAGACGTGTGGTACTTTTACGATATAAAACAACAGTCCCATTGAAATTAATGTAGCAAAAAATGCTGAAGTTATTGTTGCACAATAAATTAGCGAAATAAAAGGAACAAGTGATAAAGGAATTGATGTAACCATGAATAATGTACTGTATGCATAATCTGTTATCAGTTAGCAAATTGACTAGATCTGGCCTTGAAGTAAAATTTTTCAACAAATATTCCATGATAATAAAAAAAGGACAGATAGTAGCAACTGCTCAACTGCAAGGAAATCTATATGAAATGAAATTAATAGCACCTACTAAAACTTTACTTACTAGTAGTAAAAATGATGTAGAATTATGACATAAACGTCTTGGACATACTGGAATAACAACCATAGAAAAACTCATTAAGCTAGATATAATTAAAGAAAATGTTAACTTTAAAAATTTTAGTTTTTGTGATGTATGTGCTGAAGCCAAACAAACGAGAGACCCTTTTTGTGGAACACGTTCCAGGGCAACATCAATCCTTCAACACATATATTCTGACGTTTGCGGTCCCATCACTCCTATATCTTGGAATGGATGGAAATATTTTGTTACGTTCATTGACGACTTCATTAATTTTGCTATATTATACTGCATCATAAATAAATCTGATGTATTTAAAAAATTTCAAGAATATGAAGCTGAAGTCACTGCAATGTTTCCTGATAAAAGGATATCACAATTGACCACAGATCAGGGCAGAGAATATCTTTCTAAAGAACAAATTACGTGGTACAAAAGTAAAGGTATACGTATAGAACCAAGAATTGCTTCTACACCACAACAAAATGGTGTGTCCGAAAGACTTAATAGAACCGTTACTGAAAAACTTAGGGCAATATTATTGGAATTATTATTATTGGATTATTATTATCTATGGAAGGAAGCAGCTCTGGCTGCAATATACATATTAAATAGAAGTTTAACAAGTGCAAATAAAACTTACTTTACTCCAGCAAAATTATGGTTAAAAGAAAAACCAAAAATTGAAAAACTTAGAGAGTGTTCGGATGCAAGGCATTTGCTTGGATACTACAAAAAAAGGATGAAACTATATAGTAAAAGTGTAAAAACAATAATGGTCGGATACGCTCCAAATGGATATCGTCTATGGGATATTAAAGAACGAAAAATTATATTAGCAAGTGATGTAAAGTTTGATGAATCTACTTTTCCTTACAAAACTAACCTAACTCCCAAATCGGATGTAATTAATGTTATTAAAGTAGGACACGAGCAAGGGGGGAAGAAGAGGATGTGCAAACGAGTGATTGTGTAGAAGATGCTGTGTCCCCAATGTATGATTGTAGAGAAAATATGTCACCACAAATATTACCAGATATCACTACTTCGGAAGGTAGTGTTTGTACCGAAACATCTAGCAAAGAACAAGAAAATAAAAATCAAACACAAATCAGGAGGAGTAGTAAAATAACTAAACTTCCTGAAAAATTTTCAGATGTTATAACAGGCTTTGAGGCAGAATTGGTACACCCACAAACCTATTCTGAAATATTTAATCGTCAAGATGAAAATATGTGGAAGAATGCAGTAGCTGATGAATTAAATTCGATGCAAAAGAATCATGCATGGGATTCATTCAAAGTATAACTATTAAAATCAAAATGGATCTTTAAATTTCAGGAAGATGCCAATGGTATTCCGACAAAATACAAGGCAAGACTTGTGGTAAAAGGTTTTTTACAAAAATACGAAATCGACTTTTGGAAAACATATGCACCAGTTAAAGAAAATATATTGATTCTCATAATATATGTAGATGATGTTTTAATAGCCGGAAATAAGATATATTTTATTGAAGACTTGAAATTCAAATTATCTAAACAGTTTGAAATGTCAGATTGTGGGCAGTTAAAACACTTCTTGGTTATGAAGATTAAAGACTGTGTATTGTTATCACAGGAACTTAATATAAATAAAGTTCTGGATAAATTCGGTCTCACTGATTGTAATCCTGTTAAATCACCTATGGAAAAAGATTTACATTTAGAACCAAATACATCTACATACATAAATAAACCGTATAGAGAGCTTTTAGGAAGTCTTATGTATGTAATGCTCTGTACAAGACCAGACATTTGCTACCAAGTTACAGAATCCTTCAGAAACTCTTCGGCAGCACCTGAAACGAGTAGTACGTTACTTAAAAGGAACCAAAGATTTGAAATTAAAGTTTTTAAAGGAAGAATATGCCGAACCGATAGAAGGTTTTGCTGATGTTGATTGGGCATCAGATACCTCAGACAGGAAATCGGTCAGTGGTTACGTATTTAAAATATATGGATGTACGGTTTCGTGGAGCAGTAAAAAACTACAAACAGTAGCCACTTCTTCATCGGAAGCAGAGTATATAGCACTGAGTTTAGCTGCCACAGAAGCTATTTGGCTGCGAGGTATAATGGAAGATCTTCAAGAAATTAAAAACTATTGTGTAAACATATATGAGGATAACAGAGGATGTATAGGCATTGCTACAAATCTAGAGAGTAAACGAGTTAAACATATAGATATAAAAATCATTTTGTTCGTGACTACATTTCCAAAGGATATATTAAAGTACATTCAATCAGCACAGAAAACCAGTTAGCTGACCTCTTTACTAAAGCTACGGATGCAGTTTGTTTTAACAAACTACGAGAAAGTTTAGGGGTAATTGAGTGTTGTGGAATATACTTTGTATATTGTCACAAATAAAATGATCTCCATGTTTTAGATTTTGTATTCAATTGTTTTTTGATAGACTGTAACTGGTTTTTCAAATAAAATTGTAGTTTTTCCTTTTTCTAAAATTGTGGTTTTTAATTAATAATTATAAGAACATGAAATAGTCATATACATAAATATGGCAATAGGAACTTATTTTTTAGAGGGTTATAAAAATACCCTCCGTATTTAAGCAGTCATAAAAGCCAATATGTTTTAGTTTATTAATAAGAATTACATGGTTCACAGTATCGAACGCCTTGCTAAAGTCTGTGTAGATTACATCGGTTTGTTTACGATTAATAAATGCGTCATTAACGAATGTGACAAGTTCCAGCAAGTTAGTTGTAGTAGACCTTTTCTTCAGGAACCCATGCTGATAGTCGGAAACTATAGCTGAAAATTGAGATGATGGAGTATCTGTCAGCAGTTTTTCGAAAAGCTTTGGAATTGTACTTAATTTCGCAATGCCACGATAGTTAGAAATATCAGATTTATCGCCGGCTTTGAATAATGGAATAATAATATTATTGTACTACATTGACGGTGGGGTATTATACTAAAGAGACTGTTATATTAAGTAAAGGAATCATAAGTTCTTTGGACCTTTTGCGGTCTTCTTATTAATACTGAAAATGGTACAAAAAGAGACTTGAAAGATTCCACAACGTTTATGTATTCTGGATAAATCTTTAAATCTATCATTAGCATTCTGCCATTTGTTGAAAAATTTCTTAGTTTTTTCAAGGTTAAAAAAATATTTATAATTTCTGTCCATTGATTTTTAGAAAAGTGAAAATTCATCATTATTCATGTTAAAATCAACTCCTAAGCAAACTTTAACACCACAGTTTATGCCAAGACGTGCTACAATTCAGGAGACATCACTTTCAAGTGAGACTCACCCTGAAAACGTGGTTCAGAAGATACAAAATATGTTTCCAACGGCAAGTGAGAATCATATCAGATTGTTATTAAAAAAGTAAGTCAAAGTGAAAATGTTATAGTTGGTCAAACCCAACCAATTTAATACCCTACACCACTTGGTTGCACATATTATGCTACAATTAATTTAGTTGTGTCAGTAGATGCGAGGCATTGCCACATAAGTAAATTTTATCAAAAAATATTAAGAATTGCGATTTTGTGCCATATAAAGACATTCTTTATAATAGAACCTTATATGGGAAGGGGTTCTGGGGGTTCCGACGGGTTCCAATAGGAAATATCTTAAAAAATGGGTCCAATAGCTTACGCAAAAATTTACTCGGGCAGGCAGATGGATATGGTTATAATCTTTGATTATACCGATCAATTCAGATTTTTATTCTGAATCTATTTTTATTCTGAATCTGGCATATGCCGTTTAGTTTATAACAAGTGGTGCAGGGTATAAATATCACATACATAATAATTATTAAGTGAACCCACTTACAAAAGGTATTACAACCGTGAAGCAGTCGTTATTAGTGCACTGCAGGTTGAAAAACATCCAGTAACCATGCCTGGTCCATTCGTTACACCTCCTGCTCAGCGAAATGTTTTCCACAACAACTCAGTCGTTTGTACACCCCCAATAGGATGTCGTTATGTTACACATGGAAATTTGACACAGAGTTACAATAATTCCCGCAGCGCGAGTCCAGCAACATCAGGGCGCTTAGACAATGCCAGATATAAAGAAAGTTCCCAAAATGTTAGTCAAACATCGTGTCGAACTGTCCAAGGATCATGTAAACTAACTGAAGATATTCGCAGCTCTTCTAAAGCACACTCTTCACCGAAAATGAAATTAAGGTTTAAAGCTTTAAAGTTTTTTTAAACATTTTTGATCAAATTTTCTTTTCTTCTTACGAATCATCTTTTATTTTTGTACCTATATATAAGATGGTCAGTATAATCCGTTTTTAACGCACAGAAGGAATTGAATGCCCTTGCGCTAAATCGAGCAAAATACATTCACCCTTTCTCTACACCATTTTAAGGTTAAATTGAGAACTTCCAAATTATAATTGAGAACTTGCAAGTTGAAATTGGGAAACTGATGTTTTAAATTGAGAAAACCAAGTTCAAATTGATAAAACCAAATTCAAATTGAGAAAACCAAATTGAAATTGAGAAAAAAAATTCAAATTGAGAACTTCCAAATTCAAATTGAGAAAACCAAATTGAAATTGGGAACTTACAAATTGAAATTGAGAACTTCCAAGTTCAAATTGAGAAAACCAAATTGAAATTGGGAACTCCCAAATTCAAATTGAGAAAACCAAATTGAAATTGAGAAAATAAAATTGAAATTAGGAACTTCCAAATTGAAATTGAGAACTTCCAAGTTCAAATTGAGAAAACCAAATTGAAATTGGGAACTCCCAAATTCAAATTGAGAAAAACAAATTGAAATTGAGAAAACCAAATTGAAATTGGGAACTTCCAAATTGAAATTGAGAAAGTAAAAATTGAAATTGGTAATTTAACATTTGAAATTGGGAAAATACAAATTGAAATTGAGAGAATGCATTTTAAAATTTAAATTGTAAGTTAAGAAAATTAATATTGAAAATTGGGTTTATTTAAGTTTGAAGCATAAAAATTGGTTTATCTTATTTACTAAAAACCCAATTTTCAATATTAATTTTCTTAACTTACAATTTAAATTTTAAAGTGCATTCTCTCAATTTCAATTTGTATTTTCCCAATTTCAAATGTTAAATTACCAATTTCAATTTTTACTTTCTCAATTTCAATTTGGAAGTTCCCAATTTCAATTTGGTTTTCTCAATTTCAATTTGGTTTTCTCAATTTGAATTTGGGAGTTCCCAATTTCAATTTGGTTTTCTCAATTTGAACTTGGAAGTTCTCAATTTCAATTTGTATGTTCCCAATTTCAATTTGTTTTTTTCAATTTCAATTTGTAAGTTCCCAATTTCAATTTGGTTTTCTCAATTTGAATTTGTTTTTTCAATTTCAATTTGGTAGTTCTCAATTTCAATTTTGTTTTCTCAATTTCAATTTGGTTTTCTCAATTTGAATTTGGTTTTATCAATTTGAACTTGGTTTTCTCAATTTGAACTTGGTTTTCTCAATTTCAATTTAGTTTTCTCAATTTGAGTTTGGTTTTCTCAATTTAAAACATCAGTTTCCCAATTTCAACTTGCAAGTTCTCAATTATAATTTGGAAGTTCTCAATTTAACCTTAAAATGGTGTAGATAATTTTTCACTATTACTTTGTTAACTGTAGAGCTGTTTACAGTCAATGTTTCATATGAAACAAAAAGCGGAATACCAACTGTCCTGTCTGCACCAATAATGTTGTTGTTGGATGTTTATAATCGGCTGCATGTAATTGCGTTGAGAAGTTTCTCATTAATATTCCCTAAACTCGGTAATTGGTATGCCGTCCTTTGCCTCTCCTGAAACTTTAACAATAAATTTCTATATTTCACTTTTGCTCTATAATATGTAGAAGGGGTCAACTAAAAATTAGTGCATCTCATTAAACGCTCGCCCAAAAAGTCTCGAAATTTCACCTAATCATATTGCTTTTTCCACACTATTAGAGAGCGTAACGAGATACTTGCCACGCTCAATTGAAGCAATTTGTATATGGATGTTGAGGTTGCATAAGATTTGATCTAAAATAAAAAAATATAAAAGAAGCTCTTTCATTGGTTCCTGCATTATTATGCAATATTTCTTATACATGTAGACCGTAAAGTAATTTCGCAAAATTTATAAAATTTTTGCATAATAATTGCACTTTGTGTTCTAGTGATTTATAAAATATATAACCAATGGACACACGGACATACGTGTCTAGATCGACTTTTAGTTTTTGATGCTGTTCAAGAATATATACTTTGTAGGGTGTCTGACGCCTCCTTCTGTGTGTTGCAAATGGAATGAGAAACTTAGTATTGCCGTCATCTAATGTAGAAGGTATAAAAAGAACATTCTAACGGAACCGTTAGAGCTTGCACAATTTTCAATTATTAAAATGATTTTAACAGATACATGAAAGCGGTATTCCCGCAGGCCGAAGAGTCATTAATTTTTGATATATTGGCCAATGCTGATAACAACGTGCAAAAAGCTTCGGATAAACTAATATCGATAGGTTATTCAAAACGCCAAACGCCTACAATTACGGGGCAACGACACATGGAAACTGAACAGCAAATAACTAAAAAAGTTGAGCACACAAATAATATGCAAATTCATCCCAAGGAATACACACGTGAAGAGAAAGATTTCAGTGAGTTATGCATATTATATATTACCAAGGATTTACTATGTTACTCCGTCGTATACGAAACGCATAGAATAATGTGGTAGATCGTTAAAACATTACTCTTTTCAATTATTCAACTATTTAATATGCTTTTGCTTTTAGTAAAAGAACAGCTCTCGGAAAAATATCCTAACATTGCTGAGCGTATTCTGTTGATGGCTTTAGAATCGGTCAATTATGCACAAGATCGCGCTGTGAAAATACTACAAATCGTGCAGGAAGAAGATGCAGAACGCCAAATTGCTGAAGAAATCGTAAAACATCCCTCCAATGATGTGAACACTAAAAAAAATCTAACCACGCGTAGTGAAGTGTAAGGACAATGCATTTTGATTAAAACTTTTTATCTTTCCTTACATCACACATAACGAAGTCTTTGAAGTTTGTTCCACACATTATTTGCTTAAATATTAATACAATCATAAATCTTAATTCTTATGTAGATTGGAATCAGCAAAACAAATTGAATGTGTGGGTATCGATCATACTTTTCATTTAAATGGACAAAACGAATATGAAACTGATCTACAAAGCACTCCCATAAAATTGGATACAAGTAGCTTTCACCACTACAATGCACCGCTTTCATTAATGTCATCGTTGGCATCATCTGTCATATCCACCAGTAGCACGATGGATTGTGGCAACATAAACGGATATAGTGTCAGCAGTTATTTGCACGGCCCAAATATGACCAGACCATTATGGAAAACATTATCTACACATTCCCGCATTAAGTTGCCATCTCCAAAGTATGAGTCTCTTTTAGATCTTCTCATTCTAATATTCTAATATTCACCACCTCAACTTTGTCCAATCGTGTTGAACTAATATGAGATTCAGAATCAACCTAACGTTGCATCGATATAGATGTAGTAATAGCTGCGGGTCTTATACTCTATGCGGTCCACCAAGGTTTTAGTTACACTCCCATTTTTATTTAAGTGGGAGGAACACTAAATTCGTCATTCCACATGTAACTAACAGAAGAAGATTTCAAGGATCCCACAATTAGGTATCAAAATCAAAGTCTGAGTCGATTTAACAATGTCCGGGTGCTTTGGTCAATGTAGGTAATTTTCTATTTTAAATAAGCAAAATCGGTTAACAACCGCGATCACAGTTGACAACAATATCTCAGGGCCATGAAATAATACATATATATATATATAATATATGTGCATGTGCCTGTTGTTGCAACGTTCACGGCAAGTTTTTGAATTGAGCTGTACAGAAATTTCTAATTTTCCTGTCCGTGTCGTGTATCTGTTGTTGACTCTCACAACCGTAAATTTTCACATATCGAGCTGAAACTTTGTACAAATATTTCTAGTATCCGTACAGAGGTTCCTATTTAAACGTGTACTCGCTATGACGGGTTTGTATCCGGATGTGGTGGGTATTCAAGAGTTCGCCCAAATCAAATGTAGCACATTTACTTGTATAAAAGTGAAAATAACAAATTTTGGGAGCAGAAGGTTTTCCTTAACACCTCCTATATTTCTTAACCAACCGTACTGAAATTTTGCACAGAGGCACCGGATATATTAGTGGATATTGTGGACTAAATAAAAAGTTCATTGGGCATTAGAAAAGCCGTAGTGCATCCAAAAACAATTTTATATAGAAAGGGTACTAATATGAACACATCGGCCAAATTTTAGAATATTCGACTTGGTAGTTCAGGAATAAAGCAAAATTTTCTTTAACTTTAAAAATTTGGACAAGAGCAAACATGCACAGAAACGTGAACATTGTTCATATTAATCATGCATTGCGAAATTATTCCACCATGTTCGTTGGAATGTACAATGAATATACAATTGAAGAACTAATTTGTTTTTCTTCGAAATCGGAATTTACTATACGGGAATCGAAATATATGGCCCAGCTCAGCATGTTGAACTTTTCAAAGTTGTGACCAAGTCCGTGGAATGACAAACTTAGTGTACTCCCCATCTTATGTGGAAGGTATAAAAAATTTCACAGGGATATTTCTCATGCAGGAGACAAACTTCGACTATATAAACATTTTAGTATATCAATCCTTTTGCAAAAAAATTTGCTTTTGCAAAAAAGTTTTTCTCCTACACTGCCTCCATTGTGTGATCAATTTAGATGAAATTCGACATGAGGACATATTTACTTGACCTAGGAAAACGCCATACGCTTTATAGAATTCATTTTGAAAGTGCACACTCATATTAAACGTGCCTTGACGCTATATAAAGCCGAGAGCAAATCAACTGATATACTACCGTTTAATTTGTATTCATGTTAAAAGTTCTTGTAAGAGAGTTGAATTTATTTATTTATAATTTGCTCTCCATCTATTGGGTTGTTACAAAAATAATTGCGGATTTTTTCATAGAAAGTAAATATATTTTTTCAAATACTTAGAATGAACTTTAATCAATTATATAATTTCCATTTTCTTCGATGATCTTTCGCCACCTTTCTGGCAACTTCATAATTCCACGTTCATAGAACTTCTGGTCTCTATCTGAAAAAAACTGAACCAAGTGTGATTTCAGTGTCATCATTCTTGAAAGTTTTGCCATTTAAGGAGTTCTGCAAAGACCGAAACAAATGGTAATCTGATGGTGCAAGGTCAGGGCTATATGGTGGATGCATCAAAAGTTCCCAGCCAAGCTCTCTTAGTTTTTGACGAGTGACCAAAGATGTATGCGGTCTAGCGTTGTCCTGGTGGAATATGACACCTTTACGATTGACCAATTCTGGCCGTTTTTCGTTGATGGCTGCATTCAATTTGTCCAGTTGTTGACAGTAGACTTCCGAATTAATCGTGTGGTTACTTGGAAGCAGCTCAAAATATACCACACCCTTCCAATCCCACAAAATTGACAGCATAATCTTCTTTTGGTGAATATCAGCTTTTGAAGTTGTTTGAGGTGGCTCATCACGCTTCGACCATGATCGTTTTTGATTGACGTTATTGTAAACAATCCATTTTTCATCACCAGTGATGTTTCGTTTCAAAAATGGATCGGATTCAAGATGCAAATCACAAGCGTTAAAGCGGTTTGTTAAATGAATTTCTTTCAATTCATGTGGTACCCAAATATCAAGCTTTTTTACGAGTCCAAGACGCTTTATATGTCGACTGACTGTTGATATTTTTAACCTTTCTTCAATGTCACGCACAGTTATATGACGATCCGCCTCGATTAATGGTTTGATTTGATCATCATCAACTTCACTTGGCCGGCTTGAACGTTGCTCATCTTTGAGTTAAAAATCTTCAGAACGGAATTTGATACACCAATATGGACACTGTCTTTCTTTAATTGCTTTCTCACCATACACATCACATAACTTTTTAGCAATCTGCGCTTTTCCTTTATGGAAATAAAGTAAAATATGACGAAAATGCTCGTTTTTGGACTCCATATTAAAATTAACGCCAAACAAACAATTTTAAAGGAAATTACGCAAAAATTTTTTTATTTTTTTATTTTTTTTTTAACGTATTAAATTAATATGGCCGAGTGACTAAGACTCATATAGCCAGAGTAAGTCGCACTGACAAAGACGCCAACAGCCTTCACTGCCAGGATCACATCAGATTTAGATAAAACACAAGCACAAAATCGTGCAAAAGAGAGAGTCCCGTTATTTTATTTAAAATGAGTGCGCGCAGTCCCCAGTCATAGGTCCGTCGAGTTCAGAAGTCAAGCGCGCACTGGAAAATTTTTTTAAAGCGCGCTAAAAGTGATAGCAAACAAATGACAAAAGGAAAGAATCAAAATGTTGCCAAAAGTCATTCAAAAAAATTGTCAACGCCTTCTGTATTAAAAATCCGCAATTATTTCTGTAACAACCCAATATATACTAGAAGAAGGCAAAGTCTAATAAGAAGCCTCGATTTGTGAAAATAAAAGCCTAGCCAGCGCATTGCCTTGTCACTCACTGATTTTAGTGATTGGATTATCATATCAACCTTTTATTATTATTTAATCTTTCCTGTACGATATAATTAAATATTCTTTATGGTTTTTGTTTAAAGAAGCTCCCAGTCTAACGTGTATGCACCATCAGTGGATAATTTGTGTAAAGAATTTAAATCGCTAATAAACTACAGCCTGGCCAAAGGACCTGATAATCATTTAGCGAAGGGTGCAAATGAAAATTTATTGCTGTAAGATATTAAAAATTATTTATGCAAAAGAAGTCAACAAAATTTAGTTCATAGTACTTAAAACAACGGGAAATTTGAGCTGTACTAAATTCTAAGCACTCGTTTTGAAAAAGCTATAAAATTGGCACAAAAACGAACAAATTGTCCTTTAAAATAGCCCAAGAACACACTTTGTACCACGAGTAGAGCGTATAAGGGTAAACAAGAAATCTAATCTCTTATACCACTAAAAGCAGTAATTTTTGGAACGTTTGTCCGTCTGTATTCGGGGCAATATGTCCAGAGTCCACTGCAAAAATTCGAAATTGTCCCTTGTATTTACAACATAATCTAGCCAGACTTTTTTCACTTTTTATTAGGTTTTTAAACCCTACGCCTGTGCCTTTGTCCTATCATGAGATATCGATGTGAAATTTTGTACAAATATTTCTAGTATCCATACGTAGGTTCCTAGTTGAACAAGTACTCGCTATAACCAGACTGAGTCTTAATAATAATGCCAAGTTTCATTGGAAGATACCACAAGTTTTAAATTCTTTCTATACAAAGATCTTTCAATGGTGAGTTAAATACTCTTGCATTATTTTTGATCCATTTTAAAGCGGACATTCGGAAATTTCTTTTGAATAGAGAATTTATTATACCAATAAATTATATCTGGTACCTGATGTTCCAGAGTGCACGTGCTAGTTGTAAACATTAGGGTTAGATAAACGGTATACAAATTTCATTGTTAGACGAACTATACAATTATATGAAATTTTTGTTGATCTGCGCATTTTTTTCGTCTCAACCAAATATCCAATTTTTCTTTATTTAACTTAGTGCTGATTATATTATATGGAATGGCGCTAATCCAGAATTACATAAAGGTCAAAAGCACATTGCTGTAGGTCCAGATGCCGCATTACGCACTGTACGAACCTACAAAGCATGCGGGCACAACGCCAAACATAGCAAAGGCCCACAAGCACACTTGTTAAAGGGTAGCAGAGTAAATCCAAAAGATAGCAAGTAAAAGTAGACTTTGGCTGTGGAACACCTTTCACGTATATAGATTTTTTTTTTCTACATTTATATCTAGAAGTGACTAGCGATCAATTCTCTCCATTTTAAGTAGGAGAACACGTACGTGAACTGATATAAAGATGTACTCCATATTTCTAAAGTGGAAGCAATCAGCCCAATGTGGACAGTATTTAAGATTTGTCACTATGTCTAATCCAAATTCAGAGTTTTTACTCGTTAATATTACGATACAACATAAAAAATGTACTGAATTTAAGTTGTATTAACTTCATTAGAACTTAGAAAGTACAAAATAAGTGGATATTTTGTATGAATGTTAATAAAATCTGTAACCGCTTCATTTCTTTTTGGTGGCTTCTTCGTTCTCAGCATTTTCTCGAGCTTGTTTTGCGCGAACGCCAACCAAACGTGCATCCGAGCGAGCCTTAAAAAAATTATACATTTGTCAAATTTGCTATACTTTGAGGTTTCAATTAAAGAAAAATACCTTGCGTAATGTAGCGAAAGCTTTAAATTTCTTTTCATCCTTTGTAACTTCACGAAATTCAATGGTCGCCTTTTCATTCTTGATTGGCATTACCTCGCCCTTAAGTTGGGTAGCCAATTTACACTCTTCCAAGGAAGACTCATCTTTTCGGATCTTCTTTTCATTAATGGGGAAAAGTATTAATTTGCTTCTGTATTCCTTGAGACGTTGTATGTTTCTCTGGCGTGATTCTAGAGATTTATTTTTCCGCCTTCGGTCAACCGCAATTCCAATAGTTTTGGCATAGCCCGGGGTTAAGCCAGCGCCCTGAAGAACAAGACATTACATTATGTTCTTCTACATATCCAAAAACATGTGACCATACCTTTAATTCTTCCAAAGTAAAGCCACGACCAGCACGTAATTTTGTATGATATCGAATGGTCGGACAACGAACCACTGGGCGCAACGGTCCAGCAGCAGGACGTGGAAACACTGCTTTTGCTTTCTTAATGCGATTCTGACGCCTGCGGATTTTGCGAGCAGGTTGATTGAACCACGTTCTTACATGTCGTTGCCACCATTTGTGAAAATGAGCATTTGGTATCATATTATTTCCTTTACCCATGTTTACAATTTTTCAATCTATAAATCACAATTATGCAAAAAATCAGATTAACGACAATCAACTACACCTAACCACAAAATCTTATGTAGACACGTGATACAACATATTTTCTGGAGTAATAGACTCCCAAAATAATTTTACAACATAATTTATATATAATATAACCTTTTCGTTCTAATTTTTTTATCTTATTATTTTAACTATATAATGAACTTAATTAAATGAATTAATTGAAAAGAAATAATAAAAGAAAATGGCCAAACCTATCTTCTCAGCAACAAATTAAGGAAAGAGACAAATTTTACTACGTTTTAGTAGTACCATACCATGTACGTGTATTTGTCAATTATCAAACATTTCTGTGTTAGTTGGCATAACGAAACGGAATAAGAATAAACCTTAAGAATCATACAAATGGAAAATTTCTAAAATATTTCAATGCAATATTTTTATAGTACATGTTAGTACAAAATTAACAGTACTTTTTTATGCACTTTGTTTGTGTTTTTTTTTTTTTTATAAATATCTTGTGCTGTTCCGATTATATATGCAGCATTGTTATCTTCTCTAATGTCACTATGTAGGTAGTCATTTAGTTTAAAACAGAATGTGTGTGCAATATACAAATATATGACTCCATTGCTGCAGTAAAATCATATAATACTTTATCTATACTAATATTATAAAGAGGAAAGATTTGTATTTTTGTATGTAACGAGTAAACTCAAAAACTACTGGACCGATTTCAAAAATATTTTCGCTGTTAGAAAGCTATATTATCACTGAGTAACATAGGCTATATTTATTGCCAAAAAATGTTGGGGATCCCTGGACATTCCTACTATTACTAACCCAAGGTGTAAAAAAATTAGTCATAAAATATCTTTCATCGAATACGCTGCGGAAAGTATTGATGTTAAAACAAAAAAATGTTCTACAATATTATAGAACATATCAATATCTACAAAAAACTTTTCGAGACCATATGTCCAACTATTGTACTTATGTCACTATAACCCCTTTTTATACCCACCATTGATAGTAATATTGCCAATTAAGAAATTAAGTATTCACAATAAGTATTTCACAATATTTAAATAGTAGGGAAATCTGAAATCTGACAACGGCATGTGTGGATACCACTCCAGATGCATCACTAGATTCTGGAGAGGATTTTGGGCATAGGCAACGTTTTATCTCGCGAGATAACCGAATTCCACGCAGGTGAAGCCGCGAACAACAGCTAGTAATATATAAACAAAGAAAACATATATTCCCTTGCTTTGTTTTTCAATAAGGTATTCATGCAGCAAAATTTAAAGTTGAACATATTTTTCCTATGCCGTTGTAATGCGTTAGAGCAACGATACATTTTAATGTACGCTACCTATGTAAGAAGTGAAGGCATCTAATTAGGAAGATATCAAGGAAGAAAATAACTTGACACATTTTTATAATATTCAAACTAAATAAAAAATTAGAATAACCGTAAAATAAAAAGTAAATTATACCAAATCCTAGAGACGAGATACACTTAATCTACTAGATGGCAGTAAGGGATTGAAGACAAAATTGTTACAAAATTTTTGAGAGCCAACGCTCGCAAGATGGCGCAAAACATTAAGAAGTTTCCTTTCTTTCTTAAGAAAGAGAAAGTGAAAAAACAAGAAAAGAAACATTGTTTCAGAGACTTCTAAATATAGAGATGGAATCAGAGACTTCAAAATCAGGGACTTCAAAATATAGAGACGGAGTGTCATGCTCTTAAATTTTGGTGGCAGAATCTCAAGGTACAAGATGGGTGCACTTACGTCAGAGACTTCTAAATATATATATATATATATTTTTATCCCAATGTTACCCGCAAAATTTAAGAGCATGACATTCCGTCTCTATATTTTGAAGTCTCTGATTCCGTCTCTATATTTAGAAGTCTCTGGTGTGGCGTAATGGTATGGTGATCGATTAATAATCGGTATATTGCTGGTACGATCCGAGTCCTGGTTTTATGTTATGTCAAGTAAATTTTTTTTATTGTATTATTGGGTAGAGAAGTGTTAAAAATATATATAAATTTTTTAAAAAAATACATAAAACCAGTAAACACAAGCTAAATTTGATAACACAAGTCAGCGTAACAAGTAAAATCTTACGATTTTTGTCTTTTTGTTACGATATGTTTGCTCATATAAATTTACGCGATTCTGCCACCAAAATTTAAGAAACACTTCATCTCGGTATTTGACGTCTCTGGAAAGTACGCAACTGAAATTTTTTAAATATATTACAGCTTCTGTAATGCGCCACCTGGCAAATAAAAAGAAAATTGACGTTTTCACGACGAAAAGTGACTATAACGAATTTGTCATAAAAAGAAAAGAAAATTAATCTGAGTGAAAAAAAATGAATTTTTGTTGAGAAATTTTTGATGATCTTTTTTGTTTCAAATCCGTAATTTTGGTCTAGTAATACGGAAAAAAATTGTAAGACACCAACATTTCATTTCTATTTACATGGATTGATCATGTCTGACCCGCTCCAAGATGTTTCATACAATGTGACGAGTCCACATACGAATTCATTAAAGTTCGCCAAATTGCACAGCCCAAGGATGAAGAGTGTTTATTGGCGTTATTTCGGATACCCTACAAATGAAGATGACTGTATTATTACTAAACAGAACGTAGTATGCATCATATGCCATAAAGTTTTAACGAATCATGGAAATACAACAAACTTAAGAGCTCACTTACAATATCGCCATAAGGAAATATTTAATAAAATAATAACTGAGAATCACATAACGCTACCCCAACGTAAAGTTCATCCCAAGCAAAACGTTAATATCAAGCGAGAATCGATTGAACGAACTAAAGTTAAAACGGAATATTTGGATACATCTCAAGACGCAAATATGTCGGCAACTAGCTGCGAAGAGCAAGCGGTTCTTTATGAGTCTGTTGTACCAATGACATATGATGATGACGAGGTCATTGATAGTAATCATTTTATCAAAGTTGAAGTGAACGCTGGCGTTGATTTAAAAGCTAAGCCTTTTCAGCCAATTTGCGAAAATTCAAATGATCACAACGATAAATACTTACGAGGTGGTAATAACCAAATCGTCGACACATACCAATTGCAAGAGGCTCTTACCAATTTGGTAATACAAGATATGCTCAACATAGAAACCATATATGAGACGGGCATGGCGCAATTGTTAAAAACTCTTAGTTCAAATGCTATGATACCCCCTTCGAATAGAGTAAGAACGTGTAAATGTTAAATAGAGTGACTCATCAATTTTTATCCCAATGTTTCTAGCTCGAATCTTTCATAAGAGAAATGTACAGTGACAAGCATACCTCAATAGCAGATGAAATTAAAATGCATTCGCAAACTAAAGCATTTTCTCTGGGATTCGAATTGTGGTCAAATTTGGAACATAGACAATTTCTCTCAATTTATTATAATTATACAACAGATGCGCCCGAATACAACCTCATTAATCAACTGTACTGTACCCTGGAATATAATAAATTTTCCATTAATGAGGAAGTGTTTGAGAACTTTAATATGCAAAACTGCACGGCTGCCATAGTTAATAATGATTGCGATACCACTTTGAGTACATTCCTAAAAAACAAAAGTAAAACTTCTTACTGGTATAACTAGTATATGTATGATAATTCACTTTTACCAATATTTTTAGATATCCCACTGATTTTGGCATATGATGTTATTGTGGACTGCTGCCTTAAAGACGTTTTTGCTTTGCCGGCTGTGGCAGCTATTATAGAGGAAGTTAAAGAGGTGATGATACGGTATCATTTAGAGATAAACACTAAGGTATTCTATTTTGCGAACGCGATTTATCTATTTTCTACTGCCATTAACACATATTGTTATATATGATTAAGGATGTTGATATACCCAGAACAAGGGATGACTTTCCGTGGACTTACTATGAATTGCTTAAATACTTTACTGAACGTATGCCGTGGTCCGATGAATTTGAAGTCTTAATGGCTTCAGCCAAAGCCGTGGTTGATTGTCTAAAGACGCTCTCGGTAGGTTTTGGCTTGCAGCTCTGCTATTATCTTTGGCTCATTATATTTCCTTTGACACCTCTTAGGTAATCTTAGATACTCTAAAAGGCGAAGAAATTCCATTAAGTAGTATGCTGTTGCCCATAACATCTAAAGTGTTGAATAAAAAATTGACAGTAGCGCAGGACGACGACAAATTCGTTGCCGCAATTAAAACAATTATTACTAAAAAACTAAAGGAATTGTAAGTACTAAATTGTTTAATTCCATTTTATTGGCATTGAAATCCAATGTCATTCTAGGGTTCTGTCTGATGATCATTTAACCATTTCTGCTCTACTGGATCCAAGATTTCATCGTTTAATCACTATAGACAATATTAATGTATGCTTAAAGATTTTATCAGAAAAATTTCACAGAGTTGCCCAAGTACAAGATTGTGAATCCAAAACAGTGACTTTGGGAGATTCACGATTAAAAATGGAAGCCCAACGAAATGTAAAAAAATCAAGTAATGCAATGCACACCAGCGTTCTTCTTATAATATATGTTTGCTACAGATGGGAACTTTTATTTTTCAGATCTTGAATTATTTTTTGATTTAACAGATGCATCGATGTCACATCCAGTTCATAACGCCAACAGTGTTGATTCTGATTTAAAGCGCTATAGAGCCGAAGTTTATGTTAATTTAGACGAATCACCATTTTTATGGTGGCACAAGATGGGGCATTTGTATAATTCCTTAAAGTACTTGGCTTCCATGTATCAATGTGTGCCTTGTACGGTGAATATGGATTTTAAAAACAACATTAAACAACAAATAATGAATCATCAAAAACGCTCCATGCTGTCCGGTAATCTTGTCGATGCAATTCTATTTCTACACCATAATAAATAAGCAACATCTGGGAGTAAAGCATAATAAATTCTTGAAAGTTTTATAAATGAGGGGAAATGCATGTATGAATTGAGGTACACACGTACTGACAAATACTATTGCAAAAGTTCATATTAGGTCAGTAAATATGCATTATAACTGCCTTGGCGCAGGATCACTTTTCAAAAGCATTTGATGAAGGTGGTGTCACGTATAATAAAATTTTATTTTAGTCCAAAAAACCACCCTATATGATATTTCATTTAGAAAATTATATTTTATGATTACATTTATTTTCACGCCTAATTTCTCGAAAAAACTTTTAATTAGTTCGTAATCCTGCTAAGATTTCATGGTTTATCAAGAAATATATGAGAACTGAAAACTGAACACGTGCTGCGCTTGACCTTAAAGGTTTAATTTTGCGAGAAACATGGGCAGAAAACTCAACTTGGGTACATTCCTGACGTTTTCAAATTCACCGGTACTTTTGTAAACGCCCTAATTGAACAGTTACGTCCCTTTCAATTTCTGCGACCATAGCACCTCTTGGTAAACCTAATATACCACCTGATTAAAGTGGGTGGTGTTGTAAAAACTCATATATATGCGCACAATTAGACTCGACATTTCATTATTATTTTTATTTGAATAGAAAATATGTGGGCATTACATTCCAAGTAATATTTTCCACTATCCTTTGGTAAAGTATGTGTGCTTCATAAAGTATACACAATGTTCTTACTGTATACCTTTATATCCTCGTCACCAATTTGTGTTGATTCTGAAATATATGATATTTTCATTTTCTTAATTTATGAAATTCATTTTGAGATTATACAAACGTTTTAGTTTAATTTAAAAATCTTAACATTTTCCCCATTTCCATATAAAATAATTCAGCATTTTCATATAAAATAAACGAAGAACGCGCCCCACGCCATTCGTCAATGGAAAGATAAAATGTCGTCATGAAATCTTTTAATGCGAATTAATTAAGCACGAATGAATTCACCTCTGCTAAGTTAACAACCGAAATCGAACGACGTTGCCATAGAAGAGACTTATAAATACATATATATCAGGCAAATGGCAAGTAAGTGTAGCAAATAAAATTTTACGATATTTAGAAGCCTTTGTAAATACACAAAAATTTAAGATGGGCGTAGTTATCAACAGTTATGAAGATCATATTTGCAACATACAAAAGAAAAATTTTGAATTTCGTGCAGCAACGCTCTATGTTGGGAATCTTCTCAATGTAATTTGAATATATATATAATGTCTTTTCCAAACAGATGATTTTGTGTAGATAACATTAAAACTCTATCTGTTCATTTGTTGTTTGCTTTAATATTTTGCTTTTGTCTGAGTTTATTAAATCAGCTTTTAGAAGTAATTGCGTATTTTATAACTGATTTTTAATTAGATAGAGTTCAAACCATTCAATCTAGTAATGGGAAATTCAACTTCAAAAGGGGAAAACCAACACGGGAACTCGGTAAAGGAAAAATTTAAAAGTAACAGTAGTACAAATTTAGATGAATTGGATGCTACCAATACATGTTCTGGTGTTATAATTAAGGCAAATAAAAAAATGAATCGTTCCGCATCTGGGACTGATGTAACTGAAAAACATCTTACCCAGTTGATGCCTATTGAAAAATTGTGCGCAATTCTTAAGGAAAAATCTGCCAAACATGGTGTTAATGGAGTGACGGCCGATATATTTGTGGTATATAAATATTCTTTATATATGTGAAATTGTGTTATTAACCGGCATACTTTTCCTAGTTTCATGTATTCCGCCACCATTCAGACTTAGGGCGGCGCTTGTTTAATTTTTTACATACGAATTCAAGAGCTACCACCAAACATCTTGGATGCATAGCGTTTCGGCAACAATCTGAACGCTTCCTAAGTATAATGGATGACTCCAAAATTCTTGAGTGCTATATAAAAATGTTTGCTCAAAATGAAAATCCAGACTGTATAGATAAAGATGGTGTTACACGGTTATTAGACACATGCTATACAATTGCCATGCAACAATCTGGAAATACGTTAGTCTGTCCAAAGGTGAAGAAAAAGCATTTTTTGTAATACGAGAAAAATAAGTTTAAAAACAAATTGTACCCAATCAAGGTACAAATGCTAGATTGCATAACAAATAATATTTCTTTATAATAGATAAACCGTACATTTGGTTCTGTAACAACTTCAATTTTCTTTAGTCACGATATCCTCAGTATAGGCTTTGTGTGCCGTTGGTTTGAACAGAATTTGATCCGTACTGTCCTGTTACTTCATAAATATTGTGTCCATACTTTGTCAACAAGCTATCGAGGAGTGGATCAAGAAAGTGGATCCTTCGCAATAGATTTGCAGGCTCCAGTTTTGGAATACCTTAATTCATTACATGAAAAGTCCATAGATGAGGCGAAAGATGCAAATGCCTCCACTTCATTATTGATGCCATTATCGCAAGCCTGGTTGCTTGCTACTGCTTTACCCACATTGTATTCTAAACCTCAGAAAATGATAGCGTCAAATGCTAATAAAAACACAGCCGCCCAAATATTTAAAGATAAACATTCTGTGATGCCTTCTCATTGGACGCTGTTATATAATTCTAACGATAATGGCCTCGGTGTTAATAGGTTCCTGCATCATGTCCTCGGTTATAAGGGACCCACTCTAACTCTAATTCACCTTGAAAATGAACAAACATACATGGTGGCGGCTCCAACCGAATGGAAAGAGACTACAGTTTACACAGGAGGGGACGGCAGTTGCGTCTTACAGGTGCTACCAAAGTACGTATTTTTACAATGTGCATACTTATTTAAGTCTTAATATTTTTGTCTATATCGAGGTTTGTGATATTAGAAAATAAGCCAAATATATTGTACCTAAATACATATGTGCGTGGGTATCCTAAGGGCTTGCGAGCTGGGTCAGATCCCAAAAAACCAATTATCGCAATTGATGAACACTTTGAACGGGTAGATATCAAAGGCATAGCGACTGGTTTACTTTCCATTGAGGTATATTGTAATACATTATTAGTTGAAGGATTTTTATAATCCGGAGTATTTGAATTTAAGCAACATGAAAAGCTCCTTTTCCTTAATTTTATTAGGTTTGGGGATGTGGTGATGAAGCGTCCCGTGAAGTTCAGTTAGATATTAAGAAGTGGCAAATTAAGGAGGCTGAGAGGCAACGTACTGTTAAGCTCACGGCAGCCGATTGGATAGATCACCCAGATCGTTTCCTACTTGAGTTAGGTGGTCGACAAACCTACAACAACTAACAACAGATTTAAACAAATTTCTATTTCGCTAAATGAAACCGTTACAACATTTAAGGACTGTTTGTTTGTGATCACATCAAATTGAAAAATTTACTTATTTCGTATATATTTATTATGAGACAACAATTTATCCATTTTACACACAAGTAAAGAAGCTAAATTTAGGTTGTATACCTAAGAGCAATGCTATAAAGCCCTCTAAAGAGTATGTGTTTCAATTTTCAACCTAGCTTCTACACTATATAAATAATATGAAAAAATCTTTAAAAAAAGTACCTTCTCAATTTTAATTGGAATATGGACATGTCTTTGAAACGATTTTGGACAATTTCAATGCCATTTCCCTTAAAGGGATTATATATATACTTCTAACTTCTGCTAACTTTGTAGCTAAAATGTCAAATTGGCAAATATTTTGACAAACCTCGGGATGTACAACTGTATTCAATTTAGGTCAAATCGTGGATGCCCACCAACTTATAGCGTTCACAAACGAAAATGTTATGTCGGTCAAGCCCAACCATTTAATACTCTACATCACTTACTTCCAAAATTTATATTGTACTATAATTTGAAACGTGAAAAATTTTTAAAAGTAGGGAGGTTCTGAAAATTGTCCTATTGGGTCCAGAATAAGAACATTATTATTAGTCAAACTAAGTGTTATTTATCAATTATTTAAGAAATGTAAATTTTGCATCCTCGTTCGTTGCTCCCTTTGCAACACCTAGAGAGGCAGTAGAGATCTCACAAGTAAATATATATTTTTATTATGATCAAAATCTAAGACGACCTAGTCGTATGTCTGTATATTGGAAAGTCGCGTGGTCGTACATTTTAAGATATTGAGTCCGAATTATTAAAGCGATTACCCTTGCTTTACCAAATTCTTTCAAGAAATATTAAAAATTTTATATAGTCCGACCCGACTCAAATTTGGCACTATTCTTTACCCATTTTTGTCAAAAAATATAAAAAATTGCGATATTTATACTTATATAAAAACTTCCATTAAAATAAGATTTTATATGTAAAGGGATTCTAAAAATGGTCCAAATTGGGTCCACTTTAATAGGGTTCCTCTTTGGGCCAATACATGTTCTTGTACCTAATTTAATCGAAATGTTTAAAAAATTCGATCTTTACATAGACAGACTGGCGGACATGGTAATATCGATTCAGCATTCAGATTGATTGATTGATTCTGAATAAATGAAATAAAAACAAAAAAAAGTTTATATGGGGAGGGGTTCTAAAAATCGTCAGATCCTATCCATTTTCAAAAGGGTTTATTTTTGGGCCAATACATATCTTTATACCAAATTTAATCGAAATATCTCAAAAAATTGTAGGAACTCATATAAGGAAAGTTTCTAAAAATGGTCCAATCCGGTCTATTTTCAATAGGGTTCTGCTTTGGGCCATGGACAGACGGACATGATTAAATCGATTCATATTTTGATTCTGAATCGATCGGTATAATTGGAGGTGGGTATGGCATTTGCCGTTTAGGAGTTACAAACATCAGCACAAACTTAACATACCCTTTTTTACAGGGTGGTGCAGGGTATAATGGATAAGAAAGTACCCTTTTTCTATAACAATATCAAATGTCAGCACGACATTGCCGTGGGGGTACCAAATAGAAATCTCACAGACACACAGACAGACAGACAGAAGGGCTACATCGATTCAGCTCTTCGTTATTTATCAATTATTTAAGAAATACACATATCTGGGGGGTATACATACGTATACCCCCCATTACATTATCATGGTGCGTATGAAAATTCATACCTGGATAATACTTTCCGAGTGCTTTTCGCTATAGTGTAAATGAAATGAGCAGACATTCTTCGTCCATGTAGGTTAAAGTGAACGAAGTTGGTTAACAACTCTGTCTCCGTGTTGCAAAAAGAAAGCTATTTGGTGCCTATATTTATAATTGCTTCGTCAATTTTAAAATGAAAACTAACGATTTTGGAGCCGACTATTAAAAAAACAAAAAATCCTTAAGGCATGTCGTAGCTCACAATGTGCATTTTCTCAGATATGTGAACGTGAGCGTCATTTGTATTATTCTTACAATGTAATAAAAAGTAAGTTCAAACAATATATGTATGAAATAATTTTAAACATGCTTTAAATAACAAGTGAACTGTATACGCAAACGAATAATTTTGAAGTGCATTTTACATTCGGCTTAAGCTTACTTGTGTAAGCTTGTTTGAATAAAAAAAACTAAAACACTTCATTTATGCCTACTATTATCTATATAAGTGTATAATGTGATGGCCTTACGATGAGCCAAGCCATTTAAAAGAATTTTGACTGCAATTGCTATCACTTGATAGCTTTGAGCTATTAGAGAGCCCTATCGAAAACGATTCACTAAGAGATGGCTGAAATGTGTTGACTTTTGGGTTACAATTCTCATAATATTGTCATCTGGAGAAGCCAACAAAGGACGAAAAATCCTCACCAGACTCTAAAACTGGACTAGTTGTTTGATGATGCGATGTATTATGAATCTGTATAATCTTGGCCCGATTATCATCACAGGCGCCAACGTACCCCAAAGCGATTTCGCTACCATTACGCTCCTTTTTTTCTATATTTATACCAGCAACATCTGACTGATTAACGAATGCTGCCTTAGTTGTTATGGGAGTTTTGGATGCTCTTGGGCTAACACCTGTTGTTATTTGAGGGTGAGATGGAGAATCTTTGGTTATTGCAGTATTATAAACTGGTACTACAAAGGCACTTATAGCTCCATAGCCATTGGCCATAGGATTAGAAAAATGTGCGTTGTGTTTAGTTCTAATTTCATTACCTAAAAGGTCTTTTGTTGAAGAAGCAGGCAGTTGGGCTGCATCGCATGATTGCTCTGCTTCCTTGTTAATTAGGTACTCCGATTCATTGCTGCGTCTACGTTGCCCTCGGGACAATGGCTGATAGTTTGTACGCCCCTGAAAGTGACGACTAATTGAGCTGCTGACAACACCCAAATGCTCCGTTACATCTTCTTGTATATCAGATATATCAATCATTGAAAGAAACGCTCTGCACCAATTGTGATTAAAATTGTTCCAATATTGGGGTGAATTAATATGGAAAGGATAGTGCGGAAAGCTATATATATGTGCAACAGCTGCTATAAACATTTCAATACAAATTAAAAAATTCTACAACACAAGAGAGGTTATTGTCTGAGGTAATATATATGAAAACGAACTGACCTGCAGCATTGAGGCCAAATTAGCATCGTCCCCCAAGTCTGCTGAACCAAATATATTTTTTATGAAACCGTAGTATACAAGAATGTTTAGTAAAACTCCTTGACTATAGAAGGACACGACATGAGTTAAATGCTTTAAGAAATAGTATATTATGTGACTTACAAAAAAGAGAAAAACACTACCGCCTTGATGCACAAAAACTTTGGAATAGGTTTCATGGGTTTCAGGTCCTCCTGTTTAATAGGTAATAATTATATTACTAATAAAAAATTTTGAAAAATAACTGATTTTTTAACTTTCCTTATTGGCTTTATAAAACAACACCAGACAATACATAGCCACGAATTGCGATACATTGTTAATTGCAACTATGTACGGGAATGCGACGCTTGCAGCGAATGTCCCCTCTCCATAAACATTACACAGCTCACATATTCTGTAAAAAAATTAAATTTTTAGTCCAGAAGTATATATTTGAGTAAATTTTTTATGCATTGCTTACACAGATACAAATGTTGTAATGGGTCGTACTACAGTGTACTGAAGAATGCCATGTTTACAATTATGTATAAATTCCCGTCCCATTACCCAGGGTCGTAAACAGCATAGAGGAAAAAAGTGATACACTTGAGGCTTGTATTCCATCGTTACCTCCAAATCCATGCCCAAGTTAAGATAGTTCAACAAATAAACCATAAAATTATAGATGACATATGCCTCGTAACATTCACGTAGAGAGTCTACATATATGGAATGTTTGGGGAATAACAAGCCAATCCACTGAAATGTGTTATAAAATAACTTAATTAAATGCTTTAACCAACGGCGTATAAGGCTGGGAGTCTACCGCATTCAGGGCGTATATGGGTACCATCCATAGGATCCGTATGATGTGCTTCTGTAAAATAGGTTTAGTAAAATGAATCACATGTTGAATGATGTGCCATATAGAAACTGGTACTGCAGACAATACAAATAGGCCACCAATGAGTATCAGTTGATCCCTTCGAGAAAAACCATCTTTAACGGAATTCACAATCAGCAATGGAACAACAATTATAGCAAATATGGCATATGTGACAATTAATAGCGGCCGTATCCATATTCGCCATTCTTCGCAAAATCTTCTCAAAGAATAGTTGTAACACATAATGGTATGACAAAAATATTATTAATAAAGTCTGTATACCACTATTTCGATACAATTTGTTCCATTTTGAAACACTTCACTATAATTATAAAGTAGTATTTATTATATGTAGTATATACTTGTCTAAAAATTTCAAATAGTAAAAATATTTAGCGATGGTATAACCATTTTTTATTTATTTATTTATTCTTTTTCTTTTGAAAAGGAATTTTATTATTTAATACTGAATATAAAACCTAATTTTATTTTTAAGTCAAAAAATTTCTTTCAAAAAATTGAAAGAAGTAATGACGTCAAGGTAACTAACTGGACTGTGATAACAAGAAGTGAAAAGAACAACTAAGCAAAAAATATAAAAGTTATATATTGGCGTGGGCCAAATCTAGGATAGGGCATTCAAATAAAATTTATGACTAGCAATGATGCTCATGAATTGTGGACTGAGGCTTAAAAATCCGTAAAAATTTTTCAAGGGTATATACTGGTTTAAATCTCATATTTATTCTAACATTTTAACGAAACAATATGTTAAGTTTAAAATATTAATGATCAGCCTGTAAAACGTTACGAGTATTTGGACGTATACAATTTCATGGATTACAGTATTCACCAGAAAATAGTGTTTTAATAAATTTAAATTGATTATAGCTTTATAATTTTTCTTAATTGAATTTATACAAATGTGTTTTATTAAATTTATTTAATATACTACTTATATAAAAGCAAATCATGTATTCAAACAAAACATTTTGTTACGTAGGGCATATAATAAAACATACATTATTTAAGGTAATATCAAAACATTATTGTTATGCAAGAAAAACACTAAATTCTATTTAATAGCAAAGTAAACGAGCAAGTAGTAAACAAGTGCGGATAGTAGAAGTTGGACCAAGGGATGGCCTACAAAATGAATCAAGAATTTTACCAACAGATATTAAAATAGCATTTATTGATCTTTTATCAGAAACCGGCTTAAGGACTATTGAAGCAACAAGTTTCGTTAGTGCCAAATGGGTACCTCAAATGAGTGACAATAGTGAGGTATTAAGGAATATAAAAAAATCTCCAGGGATAGCATATCCTGTTTTAACGCCGAATTTAAAGGGTTTCGAAAATGCTCTTGCAGCTGGAGCTAAGGAAGTGGCCGTATTTGGAGCCGCCTCAGATGCATTTTCATTAAAGAACGTGAATTGTACTGCTGCTGAAAGCATTAAACGTTTTCAGCCGATTTTCAAAGCAGCTGAAAAAAACGGTATCAACGTACGAGGATATGTATCTACAGTAATTGGTTGTCCTTATCAGGGACGCATCCCACCTCTAGAAGTGGTTCGAGTGACAGAAGCACTATATGAAATGGGATGTTATGAAATATCTCTTGGCGATACTATTGGTGTAGGAACCCCAGGAACAATGCGTAAAATGCTAGATGAGGTTGTGAAAGCCGTGCCAGTTGAAAGTCTTGCTATTCACTGTCACGATACTTATGGGCAAGCTCTCGTTAACATTTTAACAGCTTTGGATTATGGCATCTGCGTGGTAGATGCATCCGTGTCTGGCTTAGGGGGTTGTCCGTATGCACGAGGAGCATCTGGCAACGCAGCCACGGAGGACGTCGTCTATATGCTCCATGGAATGGGCATAGAAACTGGCATTAATCTGGATAAATTAATTGCGGCTGGCCGCTACATTTGTTCACAGTTAGGGCGTCCATCTGAATCAAAAGTGAATCGAGCTTGGAAAGGGCCTCAAGTCACGAAAAAGCCCTAAAATGCATTTATCAATCAAAATGCGACATTATTGGTGCAGATTTTTTATTTAAAAAAAAAAAATACACAAACATAAATATGTGTGGGGGCACATATGCACATTGTACAAAAAGGAGAGATATATGTATGGAGAAAGTTAAATGAAAAATATTATATATAAAAAATTAAGTGTAAAAAAAAATAAAAGTGATAATTTATGAACGTTTTGTTAAACATCAAAACTTTTGTGCATCCACAATTGTATATAGGGATAAATCTCCAGACATCACCGAAAGCTGAGCGATACTTAATTCGGCACGTCGCGAGCTCCAAGGTAAAACTTCACTTGGAGAAGTTAATTCCTTTGATGCTAACTTCATATTGGAACCTTCATCTAACTTTACTTTACCTTCATGCTTCAGCACAGCTGGAATCGCAGCATTCTCTAGATATTTTTGGATTTTCTGACCACCAGGTATTGTAATGGGTGTACGTTCATCTACAATCTTAAAAATACATATTTATTGATGAATTCACGCACAGAAACTAAATTTTAACTTTTAAATAGAAATATATTTATACCCACCACTATGAGGTCGAGCACGCGAAAAGAAGCATCGTTGAAGATACCAAGTATATATAATCAGCATAAAATTTTGGGTTGAATTATTCATGTCTGTTCGTCCGTCCGCCTATGTGACATATTGTTCCCAAACTTTGCAGAAACATTGCTAGTTATTGCCTTGGGCAAAATCTGCCGAAAGACCACACCCCACATTTAAACGAAAACTGAAAAAAGCTCAACTTTATGGAGAATTTTAGTCGGGTGTTTCACTCAAAAATTAACCATAATATAAGCATTACTTTATTATAATGCCCCAGTAGTATAAACGTTTTACGAAAATGAATTATGGGAAAAAACTGAATTTTTTATACCCACCTTCACATGTATGACAAAATGTTTACAACGTCTAAACGGATGCGTCGGAGACCGCTCAGATATACATTCTGAATCAGCATAGAGTACTGAGTGGATCTAGTGGATCTATGTGTGTTTGTCCGTCTGTGTGTATGGTATGGTAATCACTCTCCTGGTAGCAAAAATCGAGATGTCGATTCTAAACTTGGTAGAGTTCATACGCTGGTCGGTTTTGATATTGGACATAATTGGTGAAGCGACACGCCCACTCTGCAACAAAAACTGAAGAAGGATTAGTTTTTTATGTAAATTTTCCGTTTTACTTATGAATTCCAGATGATATATTGACATATATACTCTTTGGGAAGCTGTCCTGCCCCGGTGGTGGGTACTCAAGATTTGGCCTTAGCCAAAGATGCTTCTTTTCTTCTTCTTGTTAAGTTATTGATTTATCACCAAAGTAAGAATTTTAAATTGTTTATAATTGCATTAATATTTACTTGAATGTTTAGTAGGTGCGAAAGACTTCTTGGACATTCATACATATACGGCGAGCGAGTCAGTTAGAAAAAGTTTACTTTGTGAAATATAGAAAAATGTAGGAAGGAGTTCTAGAAATGGTCCGATCGGAATTGCGATTTTTTCATATTAAGACTTTCATCAAAATTACTAAATTATGTGGGGAGAAGTGGTTCTAAAAATCGTTCATTTTCAACCATTTTCAAAAGTGCACACGTTTTGCAAATTGCATCGAAATACTTTAAAAACTGTGGTCACAACCTTGCGCATATATGTACATGGACATGGACATGGAATACAACAGAAGGACGGTCGGAGAGTCGGTTAAGAGTTACAAATATCCGCATTAATATAACCACATCTTACCATATGTGGTGTAGGGTGTACAAAGGGCTATAAATTGCCATGATTTTCTCTCGATTGTGGAAAATAGATTTGCACTCATATACTTACATGTTTGAAATCTGATGAAATATATGCTTTCTTGGACAGTGTTTTCTGCGCCGTGAATTTACCCAACAAATTTGAACCCGCAGCGAGAGTGCTTTTGTAACTAGTTGAAGGTTTCAAGCGAGATTCACACTCGAGGTTACGGAAAGAAGTAGAATTTAGCAAATCTTTATTTATTTGGCGCGACTTCATATTGGTCATGAGTGGGGTTGTGGCGGTTTTCTTCATATAAGTTCCAATGGGGCTAACAATGTGCGCAAATGGTTTTTTCGATGAGTCCTTTTTTGGTTTTACAAATAAATTCAACTTGGGAAACGGCTTTATAGTAAACGTGTCCGTTGATTTTTTTGTCTCTAACGGCACTGTAAACATTATAAAATTTCTTTATTTGAAATATGTAGGTGGTTAACGACTGCCAGAGTATAAGTTGTAATCAATTCAAAGATCAAACATCTGCCCTGTCCCAGTGTCTGCTTATTATTTTACAAATTTTCGGTGTATTGATGGATGGAATAAATGTTCATTTTTGTAGTAGAGCCAATTTTAGTTAATTATGAACGTGCTGTTTGATTTCGCCCACTTTATAAAAATCTCAGGCCATGTGATTGCGCTCAAACATTCCAACAACAGACAGACATGCCCATATCCACAGGACTCAGGCTTTGATGGTTCAGAACTATATGTACTATATATTATTTGGTAGTTGCGAGTGAACAATTACAACAGGTAAAAATGTTAGTACCCTACACCACTTACATGCGTCCAAAATTTTTACTACAATTTGTTTACGCTTCAAAAGCATCGGTATTTATGCGTCATAAATCGTCAAAGTTTTAGTGATATTTTTGATTTGACACATACATACGTACATATATGAACATACGGACAGACATAAGCACAAAAGCTACTTCAGAAGTGTATCCTTATCCGAAAAAGTAAATTTTCATTTGTATGCAATAACATGGTAAATTTTATCTGCAGTAAAATGACCATTGATGAGGTACAAATTTCAAAATTGGTACAAATAAAAAACCTGTCTCTCTTAAGCCCCTTTTAACTATATGAACTTTACATTCATGCTCTTTATCACCTTTGCTACACACTTCCTTTTTATATTTATTCTTGTGGTCGCATTATGTGGATGACTGTCACCGAAGTTATCAATATCAAAAGAGTGCTGTCGGATAAAAATATAATATATATGGAAAGTATGGAAAATATTTATACAAGTTTTGCTTTATATTTGCAAGTCAATAATTTTGATTTTTAAAATTATTGACGACTCGCTGCACCTCACTTTCATGTTCTGCTATCAAAATCAGTTGAAATGTATAAATTTATAATTTATTTTATATATTTTTAGCGCTTATCTAAGCGTTCTACGTCCTAGGTGGTTGTAGTGTGCTAATTAGTAAAAATGAAGCACTGGAACCGCGGGCTTTAGTCTTTTTAGTCGAAATCAATTATCCAAGATCTATATAGTATCGACTAAAATACAGCTATTAATGCGTATAAATACATCACTTACCTTTGAATGGAGAAGGCGCTTTTTTCGGAATATCAGTTCTTTTCTTTTGGGGCGATATCGATCGAGTGTTTTTTTGTAAAACATTTTCTGCCTGCTTCTTTTCTGAATTATTTTTTGCATCTACTTTTGCCATGTACTCCATTCCTTTTTTGATTATGTATTCAACTTCTTCGATTGTGTCATTAAATTCCATGTTGCTCTCGGAGATGATGTCAATGCGATTCTCCTTATCGTTGTCACGAAATTCATGATGATTTGCATAATCAGTAGATTCCATAATTGGACAGCTGCTTATTTTTGCTTCACTATTGTTATCTATTGAATGTGGACTTGGAATGTTGCTTATATTTTCAGTCCATTTAGATTCTTGATCATGCTCCTCGTCAGAGAGAATTTCAATAACAGACATATCTAAACAGTTGTCATCATCGTTTGGTGGAGTAGGCGAACAAACCGCTCCAGTCAACGATTGGGATGGTGACTTTCCCAAATGAAATGAACCATGCATTTCAGAAAAAGTGAAACTTTCTTCATTTAGTTGGACTTCACGCTCAGCAGGAGAGATTATTCTGGATTTATTCTCTCCTTTAATGACGTTAACCGTTTCAAATGTTTGAACAGAAGAAACACCACAACCCTCAGTACTTCGGCTGTAGAGAATTTTAAAACTATCCGGAGATGGGTTTTCAGAATCACCGTTACAATTGGTTGGTTCTTCCAAAATAGTTGATGGACGCAAAAGACCGACCATTTTAACTGGCGAAGTGTAAAATGTATTGTTTGAAGTAACGGTGCTTTCCCACAAATTTGATGGTGCTTCAACTTCATCCAATAAAGTACAATCTTTCAATTTCTCTAATAAATTGGCATCTAAAAATATTTAACAGAATGGCATTCAATATGGGTCAATAATCTATAGTTTCTTTGCGAATACCTTGAGGTGTGCTCGGCTTCATGTTTATATTAAACTTCTTGGCGGCAGCTAAAATCTGATCCTTTTGATCAGCATGCACATATCTGAATAATGTACTGTTAGGATCTGAAACTGTCTTATTGCACATGCGCTCCAAAGCTTCGAAACTTTCATCTGAAATTGGTTGCCACTCTCTTTTTTGACCATTA
This sequence comes from Ornithomya fringillina, assembly GCA_963978525.1. Classification (NCBI taxonomy): domain Eukaryota; kingdom Metazoa; phylum Arthropoda; class Insecta; order Diptera; family Hippoboscidae; genus Ornithomya; species Ornithomya fringillina. Next base: position 14,845,369 of record OZ021690.1, on the reverse strand, counting down.
TTAGATGTAGAGCTTTCCAAATTTAATTGGGTGTCAGCCTCTATATTTTCAATTTTTTGTTTTTGCTTTTCAACGAGGTTTTTTAAGTCCACTTCTACATCCACAATTAGGCGTCGTTGTTCTGTTGATGCTTTTGCTTTTAAGTCCGCTGCTGATCTACAATAACAATAATTGACATTTTCACTGTTGTGTTTTGAGCTGTGAAGAAGACACTATATATTTACGTCCTCTAGCTTTTCTTCTGAGTCTAAAAATGGTTTTATCTAAAAACTATTCAGAGAACAAAAGCTTATATAATAATAACAGTAAATTTTTATATATATTATACACGCGGAACCCTGATTATTAACATAACTAAACTTCTCTGCTTTGGGTGTTTGTGAACGCCTTACATATTACGAATTACGTACACAAAGCTACCTATAAAAAGCATAAAATTTGAAACTCATCAGCCTTTCAATCCAACCTTAAATTTCATTGTATGTGAAAGGCAAGGTCATCAAACGCACAAAAATTGCTATATTTTGTTTAAGATAAAACCCTCCGCATAAGTACCCTGCGCATTTATAATGTGGGCCTCAATGCCATGTATACTACACTACGCCTCCTTATCGCTTATACTAAGCGTTAAATATCAACTCGAAAATTGAATTCTGCAAAGCCGTACGATGTAGGCGTGTTTATTATACAACAGGATAAGTATAATAATAAAATAAATTTAATTTTCCCAGAAGTTTTCTTTAAACTGTGAGCGTGGCTATTAACCGGTTCCACTCACTCTAAAGTTATCTACATGGACTAATATCGTCTATACCAAATTTCCGCTCAATATCGCAAATATTATAATGTTAAGTGATTTAAGCTAAATCTTGGGTACCCACTACCTCAGAGACCTAACTGTATCACCTCAGTATCCGATACTGTTTCAGAAGGAATATACATTAAGGAGTGCCACGCCTCCTATTGATGTTGCTAAGGTGATACATACCCCTAACCATGGAAAGCAAAGTATAAAAATTGTTCAGTAGATGGTTTCTACTTATTATATAGCTCTTCGATACTATGTACATAGTTGTGCATTTTTTGTTATTTATCTTTTTCGATTCACATACGCACATACTTCGATAACATACGCACACTGGCATTTAATACTAGTTAAATTCATTTTAGGGATACCAAAAAGGATATAAATTTTGTATATTATCAAATAAAATGATTATTACATATATACGTACCGTTCCATAGTTAGAAATTTTTTAAGAACGTTGCGCCAAGCTTCATTTGATTGAAAATTAGTTAAATCCGACATAAGTAAGCATAAAATGTGCAAAATTATAATCCTTGAAAACTAATTTAGAATAACTTTGTGATATGACTTATATCTTCAGGGAATATTTTGTTTTTTTATATTTTAAGAAAAAAAACTGGAACCAGTTAAGTAAATATATTTAAAATACCGCTAACAGCGCACAAAAAACAAGCTTGATAAACAAATGCCAGCGTGACTGTCTTCAAAAGTGTATGTGTTAATTAACGTAACGTAAGTATTACTTAACGCCATTTACATATAAACAACGATTAATGTCAGTTTAATTCCTCGGATTATTATTATTATTATATTTCTAAAGATTATTTAATCTATTATCTAGGCATTAATTCGATATGGTAAAGCTTTGAAAATAATTAACTGAATACAAAAAGTGTTTCTAAGGTTGTAAGAATTAAAGGCAAAATTCCCTTTTTTTTAATACAATAAAAAATTATACCTTATACTCTGTATTTTATTTATTTATTAGAGTCTCGTAATTTTAATGAGTCTCGCCGTACGCTAATCATTATCCCTTACTTAAATATTCTTGCAAAGAAATTGTACAGAATTTATAAAAAATAATTTTTAAATTATGTTTAATGTTTATTGTATATTGAATAATAACTCATAACCAGATATGAGACTAATAATAATATTACTACTACTACTACTACTAATAATAATAATAATAATAATAATAATAATAAGTTAAAAACAACCACTAAAGTGAGATTAAAAAATAAAAAAAAATAAAATAATAATAAAATAAATTTTAAAGAGAACTTTGAAACGCCATTTTGTCTACAACCAAATTACTCTCAAATAGTTGCTTGGTATATATATATGGTTTCTCAGTAACTAGCAAGTTTGTTATTTTCAAGTTTTTTACATTTCTTCTTTTACTATGTTACTTAAATAATATATTGATATAATAGTTTTTTCATTAAAGCATAGTTCCGCATTCTTTTCTAGTATAGAAAGTAATTTTGGGAAAATTTTTCTTGTAACTTGTAGTGCGAAAAACAGATATTTTCATTAAATTTTACATTTAATAATGAAAAGGTAATGATGTCGATATTAAAAACAATAACATTAGTATAATGCATTGTTTTCTAACCTTACACGGTAGGTTTGTATAAAAGCATCAAGGAGCTATTTTATGAATAATACGCGAGTTTGAAAAAAGCAACATGACGCAATATTTACCTCCAAATCTCTTGGCTCTCTTTGCCGCTCGGGACCCCATACCATACATGCCGCCTGTTGAAAAACTTCCGCATGAGAAAAAATCTCGAGGATATCTGGGCGTTGGTAAATTTTTAAATGATTTTGAAGACCCCAAGGATACTCCATCTCCCAAAAAGGTAGAAACGCGCCAAGAACGTTTAGAGAGGCGACGCCGTGAAAAAGCGGAACAAGTGGCATACAAATTAGAACGAGAAATAGCTTTGTGGGATCCTCAAGAAATCAAGAATGCCACAGAATATCCTTTTAAGACGTTATTTGTATCGCGAATAAATTATGACACATCGGAATCAAAATTAAGAAGAGAATTTGAAATCTATGGCCCCATTAAGAAGATTGTTATGATAACTGATCAAGAAACGGGAAAGCCCAAAGGATATGCTTTCATTGAATATGAACATGAGCACGATATGCACTCGGCATATAAACATGCCGATGGTAAAAAAATTGATGGAAAGCGGGTACTGGTGGACGTTGAGCGTGCCCGCACTGTAAAAGGGTGGTTGCCACGTCGTCTCGGTGGAGGATTAGGTGGCACTCGACGTGGAGGAAACGATGTTAATATTAAGCACTCCGGTCGGGAAGATAATGAACGTGAAAGAGAACGTTACCGCCTTGAAAGGGAGCGAGAAGATCGAGAAAGTGTTAGGGCAATAGAACGGGCTCGATTTGGAGGTGCTGAAATAGTGCGAAGACGTTCGAGATCACGAGAACGTTTACGGGAAAGGGAACGCGAGCGGTCGCGCCGATCCCGTAGCAGATCGCGAGAACGTAGAAAACGTCGTGAATACGATGAACTCGAGAGACGCGACAGACGTGAAAAAGAGCGTGAGCGTGAACGTGACCGCGAGAGGAAGAAGAAGCGGTCTAAGTCTCGCGATAGAGATTCGTCTCGGGATCGTCGTGAAAGGAAACGCGATCGACGCGATAAAGAACGTGAACGTAGTGAGACCAAGGAGCGCAAACCCGATTTTCGTGAAATGGATATTGTTAAAATCAAAGAAGAACCAATTGATGATGGTTATCCTATGTATCCGATGAATTCCTACCAGGCAACAAGTATCAAACGGGAAACCGATGATGAACATGAAGAAAAATATCGACCATCACATGATTTATATAACGTTCCACCGCCAGCAATACCGCAGCGTAATACTGGGGAAAACGGCGAAGGTCAGAAATCATGGTGGCACTAAGGCACATGATTTTACCAATATTTTATTACGTCAAAACAAGCGATTATTACAGAAAATAAGTGGCTACGAAAAAGGTTCACGTGTTTTCCTAAGAAATGGTTTTTATTCTAAAATTTGGTTTCTTGGGTTTAATAGGGTCGAGCAAACCAAACTTGACATTTCACATCTCTTAAATATCAATTTATCTTATTTGATTTGCTTGATTGATACCCTTAATATGAACTCAACATGTATGGATCTTTCAGTTTTCATTCTAATAGTCTTGCAGCAATGTTAAACTCTTCTTTTTATGCATATACAGGATATCTTTAACTGTATAGTATAGTATACATATGTATACGCACAGCAGAATTTGCTCGTTCTATCACTGGAAGATCAATGCATATGTAATTTTAACTCATACACTGATATGTATCAAAAATTTATATATAATTTTTTTTAATTAAGTGAATGATTCACGTAATGTGAACGACCAGTAAGTAAAGTATATAAAGAAACGTACGTGTATTTGTTTCCCTCTCAGGTAAGGGGGGTCAGCGAAATAAAATGTTCGTGCCACCATCATTTCACTGGACAGGAACAAAGGTTTCGGTAAATTTGTTTTATACTAATGTCCTCCCATGGTGGTTCGTGGGATCTTCTTATAATTTTCTTAAAAAACGTTTAATCAATGTAACATTACCTTACATTTTGTTTTCTCTCTTTTTGCAGTGCAATTGAAAATTTATGCAAAGTATTCTCTAAAACTGTTAAGGGATTAAATGAGAAAGAAGATAAGTTTTAAACCCGATTCTATACATAGGTAAAGACAAAATCGCAATTGCGAATAAGGTATCAAGTAATTTTGTGTTCACTGAACTATGAACAATTTCGATAGATTTTTGGTACCTTTATTTTTAATATAGCTACGATTTGTATTTTGCTCGGAAACATTTTGGTCTCTCTCAAATTGTAGGTATAATAATTACTTAGGTAACTGTATATTCAGCACCTAGCGGAAAAGTTCTCTGCTGACGGTGGCTGATTATAAGAAGGTAAATTTGTTCTTATACTCTCACTAACGCCATTTCCCGTTTTATAGGATCGGCCGTTTTTCTAACAGCGAAAGCCACTTTGTACGTTGTCCTTTTTGGACCAACAATCTGAAAGTCGTTTCATTCCTTTTGTTGAAATTATGTAAGTGTATACAACTTTACAACCGACAAACATATGTATTTTACTTGTGTTAAGCATTATTGTTAAGACGGTGGCGTCTAATATTTTGTACAAGTCCAATCAAGAAAAAAATTAAATAAGTGCATTAGTAACACAAAAAAAAGGCCTAAGAGAAGCACATTCGAAGTGTTCCAGGGACAAAATGCAATCATTTACTGAAAATAATACGATGATCTTATGAAGAGAGTTATAAGCGTTCAAACTTTGGACTACCGTAAATAATACGTTACATCTTATGTGATGAAGTTATTATTGCCATGTGCGCATTCGTTAGAAGGATAAATGTATAATGATTTCATCGTGTAAGGACAACAATATTTTGTAAAAACAAGTAAAAATGTTATAGTCGGTCAAGCCCGTCCATTTAATACCCTACACCACTTGTTCCCTTAAATTATGGTACAATTAGTTTAGTTCGTGACCGGCTCCAAATTTGGCACAGCCAAATATTAGCCATTTATTATCAAATTTTGTTCAAAAATATTAAGAATTTCGTTTTTTTTTTACCATACAAAGACTTCCCTTATAATAGAACCTTATATGGGGAGGGATTCTAAAAACGCTCCGATCCGGTCCATTCTCAAGAGGGTTCTTCTTTGGGCCACAACATGTCTGTCTATATTTTATAGAAATATTTTTAAAAATGCGACATGGACAGACAGACGGACATGGTTAAATCGATTCAGACCTTGATTTTGAATCGATGGGTATAGGAGAAGGTGGATGTGGCATTTGCCGTTTAGGAGCTACAAACATCCGCACAAATTTAATATACATTTTGCCCCAAGTGGTGCCGGGTATAATGACACCTCCTAAGTAGCATTCTTTCCAAAAGTACATTTAATGCGCTTTTTCCAAATCTGGAGCATAATTTTATCTTTCATGAATGCCAATAAACCAACGCACCTAACAAAAGCTTGAAATTTAATTTGTTGGAAATCAAAGGTAAATCATCGAAAACGCCTTGTTTTTGTAATCGCACTTGCACTTCGTGACCAATGTTCTGTATACACGTATTTGCCACCACAAAGTTTTTGTTCGGTTATCGGGTACAAAACTACACCATTTTGGGATGTAAATAAGAGACTTGCAATGGGAGTTGAAAATGTCCAATTTAAAAATAAGTTCTGATTGTAAGATGAAAATGGACGGGTTTCATATGATAACGAAAGATTCTACCATAGACCAAATCTCATTAGAGATGTTAAAATTCGACTTGTTTCGAAATAATTGACTATATTTGTTCGATTTATTTTATGTGGTGTAAAAGTAAATAGTTTATATGTAATGTGTAGAGAAAAATTAGCGTACATCAATAACAACAACTTTACAACAACTACTTATCTAACCCAGTCTTTAGGATGCGTAAGTACATCAATAAGTTGACCTTCTTTAGAGTTGGTGGTGGGAGTGTGCATATATTCCCACCGCGCATTAAGAGGTAAAGACATTAGGATACTCTCATATCGAGCACCGGGAGTGTAAAGTCCAAATTTCGTGCCTCGATCGTAAATCAAATTAAACTCGACGTAACGGCCCCGTCGCAAAAGTTGCCAATGACGTTCGTTTTCCCCATATGGATCATTTTTGTGGCATTTTACTAATGGTAGATAGGAGGGGATAACAGCATTTGCACAAGAAGAAACAAATTGATAAACCTCTGGTTGACTGGGGGAGTCCAAGTCATCGAAGAATATGCCCCCAATACCACGACATTCGCTTCTGTGCATTATTCGAAAATAATCGTCACACCATTTCTTAAACTTCGGGTAATATTCTTTATTATGCGCATCACAAGCATCTTTAAGAGTCTTGTGAAAGTGAACAGCATCTTTTTCGTTTAGATAATAGGGGGTTAAATCTGTCCCTCCACCAAACCACCATTGTTTCGTGCCGTCAGCATTTTCGACTTCAAAGTAACGGTAATTAAAATGTATTGTAGGCACCATTGGATTACGGGGATGAATAACTGCACTAACACCCGCTGCGAAGAAGGGAAGACTACCTTCACTGAGATTTTTTCCTCGAGATCGCATTTGCTCAACAGCTGCGGATGGTAGACGCCCTTTAACTACAGATACATTAACTCCAGCCTTTTCAAAAACTTTGCCGTCTTGTAACACGCAAGTTATTCCTCCACCACCTTCTTTTCGTAGCCACCGATCAACTTTAAACTTTTGCCCAGAATTTTCTTCATTTTCGAGAGCGTGGCAAAAATCTGCCTGAACTTTCATAATAAGCAGTTCCATCTTAGTTTTCATGTCAACTTCATTATATAGATGTTCTGCATCAGTTATAGGGGCCGCCATAAACACAGTTGTACTAAGTTGTTTTTTTCGTTCCATTAGAGCGACATTGGTGCAAAAATATGATATCGCTCCACTTACTATTATAAAACGTACAATTGGTTTGCGCGTAGTCTTGTACAATGTGAATACACCTGCATGTTTCAGAGTTCTTTGTATATTGAGAAGAAATTTTATATTCATTATATCCTTTAATTAACTTATGAACCAATTTAAAAAAAAGTATTTATTTAATACTTAATAAACCACTACTACTACTACTACTACTACTAACGAATTATGTTATACAAGCACAATGGGTCATGAAAGTCATAGAATAGATCAAATTTTATATTACGTTGTTCACTCATATAAGCTTAGTGTAAATCACAGATTACACTTACGCACGAATCATAGGATACAAAGTAAATGAGTTAATCAATTTTTTGTGTTGAGTTAGAAATGTATTTTTTCTTGACCAAGGGGCTAATTTTGGCACAACAATCATAGTTTTATTATATGTGGTTTAACAGAAATTAACTAAAGTTAAGGCTTCGGCAGATAAGACGCCCCGAAGTGCTTAATATTAATATTTACCACATTATAGTAAAATAGAATCATAGATTCAAACCTCATTTTATTATTATTACTCTCTTCACACACACCAGTATTATGAGAATTAAAAAGAGAAAATTATTGTGTGCGCCGAATGGATAGAGATGCTTTTTTTTGGTACTTAGTATTATATTACACTATGTCATATTATACACTCATAGACAATTTTACAAAAAATAATCAATAATAATAAAATATAATAATTCTTAATTTGTACATAAATCCATAGATAGACACACAGGCAGACAGATGAACATAGCCTACGCCACAATTTTATCTTCATCCAAAAAAGAATTTTCTGTGTATAATATGAAATGGAAACAAATATTTAAACTATTGATGGAAAAAAACTGAAATGAAACGTGTAGAGTACAAATGACGGTTTCTGAAATACACTTAGTACACTAGTTATAACTATCTCAGTTTGTTGCACACTTATATCAAACGCCTTGACTTTGCGCAAAGCAGGGAACGAATCAATTTGTTTATTATAAATTGTATAAATAAAAATCCTCCATATATACATAAACAATTTTTCTCCCTCTTTTGGAACAGATGGAATTGTTCTTTTCTGTTTGATAGCTGTGATAACTTCACGTATATATAGAATACGATTTGCGTAATTAAACCAAACTCTATTCAAATGATAAATGTTAAGTTGTGAGATATATTTTAGAGATGAATGCAAATATTGATGAATATAAATCAAAGGTATGTTAATTTTCATATAAAATCCTGCTTTAATAAAATCGATCCTTTAGCTTATGATTGTAGAACAGGCCTTACTGGTTACTCAGAGCCAAAGTGAAATAAATGATTTGCTGTCACTAAAGGATAATCTAATCGAGCTAATAGCTCTTACCAGCACATCGGAAACTACTCCAGAGATAGAAGAAAATAAGTATGGACTTGACCGTTTTTTGCGTGAAATTAGTGAAAAAACATGTGGTAATGTGGAATGTTTGGATGAGGAAGAGAAGCTCGAGCAATTAAAAGTAATTATGGTATTTAATATAGGTCTAAAGAACAATATATATATAATTTTTTATTCATAGGATAAATGTGAAAAAATCTTGGGCGAGAAGTGTTCAGCTCCCTACAGGCATACCTGGGGTGCTGTAATTTATTACAATGCAATAATTTCTGAAATTGAAAGCATCTCTTGGGACAACTACAATACCAAAATCAAATTTAAAGTATTATTTATAAATCCCACTCTCCGCGAAATGCTCCCATGCAAATATTATTTAGAGGGCAATTGTAGATTTGAAGAAAAGAATTGCTATTTCTCTCATGGTGAATCTGTGTTTGCAAGTGACCTTAAGGAATACGTAGTTCCTGACTTTGCACGTCTCTCTACAAATTGCATTGTTTTAGCAAAATTGGCTAGTCGAATTTGGAGTCGAGGTCGTGTTTTACATGCCGATTTTACAGAAAAGAAGTGCCGTGTACGCTTGGAGGGTACAGACAAAATACAAAAAGAAGAAGATTTTGAATTTCAAGATTTATTGCCAATTTCTCAAGGTAAAGTAATCGAAAGATAAAAGTTTATGTATGTTTAATGCAGAAAATGTATAAGACATTATTTTAGACGAAGAAACCTCGAGCGACTCCTGCAGTGATTTGGAAACAGAATGTAAAAACCGCACCTCGTCAATTACATATTCTAAAATGCCTAGTAGCCTTTTTACTTACGATACAACAGATCGCCTCGGAGATTGGGAAAAGTACACTAAAGTAACATATATTTTATGATGGTTAAATTATGATTTTTAAGCTGTGTTTTGTTTGTAACACACCAAAGGGAATAGGTTCAAAATTAATGATTAAAATGGGCTATATTGCTGGTAATGGACTTGGAATAAATGGTGGTGGTATTATTACACCAGTAAGTGCCCAGATTTTTCCACCAAGGCGCTCTTTAGACCACTGCATGGCATTGCGTGAGTTGGCGAATGGTGATAAAGATTTATTTAGTGTTGAAAAAAAATTGGTGAAATTAAAGAAAAAGCAGTCTATACTAAATACTAAAGCATACGAACGAGAATGTCAGCGAGTAGACATTTTTTCTTTCCTTAACAAAAGTATTCTTCCAGATCCGAACACGGTTACTTCGTCAATACAAAAAACTCAAAATAGTAGAAAATCTTTACAGCAATATTCTACAAAATCTTTAAACATTAAAAGTATTGGCATCGCTAACGATATTAAACGTAAACAGCAGGAAATTGCCGCAATGAAAAAATCATTGATTCGTAATATTAATTGTAATATACGATCTAATTTAGAGCGACAGCTACATAATAAAACTCAGGAGCTCTGCGCACTAATGAATGAGGAATCATTTCTTTCGAAGGAGCAAGCCGTTAGAAAAACTAAAGAAAAGTTGTGCGTATTTTAAAACACTGTTATATAAACGATTGATTAAAGTCATTAAAAAAGTCTGTTACATGCGTATATATTACACCAGTTAAATTTATGAAAACAAATTCACTTTGCAGTGTGTAGTTTATCAAGTATTTGGTCTCTCCAGCATTTCTACGTCGCAGACGCTTCCTTTATAACAACGGGTAGTCTATCTCCCCAAAGACTGGCTTTAGCGCACGCATAAGTGAACCTTGAAAAATACATAATTTTTAATCTTAAGCAGGCGAAATGTTAAATGTTCGGTTAAATCCCACCATTTATTACCCTACAGCCACATAATACTTACTACCAGAAATTATTCGATAATTAATTTAGTTGCCTCAGTAAGTGTTAGGCATTGCCATATAAATCACTTCGGAAAATGTGTGGAGAGGGTTACTAAAAATTTTTCAATAGGGCCCAAAAGTTACTTTCGTATAAATTAATTCGCCACATAGACTTCTTTTATAATAGAATATTATATGGGGTTCTAAAAATTGTGCAATTCGATTCAGTAAACGATTCTGAATAGATCGCAATAATTGAGGATGGGGGAGGGGTTTATCGTTTAGGAGTTACAAGCATCCGCATAAACTTCATATCCCTTTGCCACGGGGTGCAGCAGAGTATAACAAGTAAAAAAAGCTATATTTGGTTTAGGCCAAATCTTGGATAAACATATGTATTGGGCTGGGCATGAGCACGTGTGCGCCCTCTTCTAACGACTATTAAGGGATATATTGGATTTTGCCTCATTGGTCGAAAAAGCACCGAACAAGTTTCAGTGTAAGATCTCAGTTTTTGAGTGACAGCAGACACGCGGACATTATTGAATCGACTCAGATTTTGATACCGATCAAGGCAACATATGTACGTTCTGGTAGTTGTATACGAAAGGGTTCACTTAATATACCCCCATCGCGAAGGTGGAAGGTATAAAAACTTTACCTGCCATGTTTTGATTTTGTAAATATTACTTCTTGTAACTTTCCATTCGAAGTGCACATTCTACAAATGACATGTTTTGAGCGCACCAAGGTAGGTCGCACAATCCTGGGCCATGCTAAGTTTGTATCTTGAGGAAGACCTTTTTTAAGTACAATATAAGTGTAACGGGCCGATTTCCGCGCATTTGTTGGCTTATTTAATTGCGGGTCCATATAGGATATTTCGAAATTGCAGGGCGTCTGATCATTGGCATCTGCTAAACGGGGACAGGGCTGGGCATGAGGACACTATTATAAAGAAAATGATTACCGCTAAGGTTATACTCTTAGTAAGACTTTTTAGTCAGTCCTTACAGGCGCAAACACATGTCCAACCAAATGTGGTGCCGTCGATAAAAGAATGTGATCTCTGCACTCGTTTATGAGTTCGGTACCGCGTCTGGTGCCCTCTTCCACAACAATAAGGTATCCATCACATCTTTTCCATAAATTTAAAATCGTTTCTCTGCGTGTTTTTGAATCAGGTAACTCAAATAGGGTATACGCACAAATAACCAAATCGTACTTAGTCTGCTCCATTCAGTGCATAAAAAATATGGTGAATAAAATGTAACGAGTAAGAAAGGTGTGTGTAATTTGGCATGATATTATATGTGACTTATAGCTCACGCAGCATGCAGCATGAATTTTATTTTGTACAACTTATCATGAAACTGCGCCAAACCGACCACGAAATCACTAGACCAGCTCCAAGCGTACTTCAGAAATCGTCATTTGTACTCCCTTTAATACACCACTTGCTGTACTATTTATTTAAGAAAATATTAGGGTCTCGCCATTAATACCCTACCCCACTGAGTTGCACTTCACTCGTGCAAGTAAACTCGTGTCATTGTCATATAAAAAAAACCATCGCTAACAAGCGTTCTAAAAAGATATTATAAAAATGGTCCGATCGGGTCTAAGATGGGCACTTGATTATTAAAATATTCTTTACCAAATTTTATTAACAAGAAAACTAAATTCGGCTTAGGCTAAATCTTAAATACCCTCCACATCTACAACGGTGGGCTTGGCAGATAAACGTATATTGCGCCCTCTAATAATGTATGTATTACGTATGCATTGTGGAGATGTGCATCCAAACTTATAGGAATTTCTCTCGCTGTGTACCACAAAAAAATGTATTCTCCAACTAACGTGGTCGGTTACTAATTGGTTCCTTCATGCACCAATTATTGAGTCAAATGTGCTTCAGAAATATCCTGCAGACATAAAGGTGTCTAGGTACGTGGCGGAAGATGATCATTTTTGAATTTAGGTTTTATGAAATACAAATGACGATTGACGAAATCAAAATGTATGAAGTACTCACAATTGATTATCACTGAAGTGCATTTGGACGTGGTTTGTATGTTTCATTATTTTATGCTATTTAATCAATTATTCGGAAAGTTGGGTGCTGACATTTCTACTGCTTTGTTAAACCTTGTTAAAGGGTTAAAGATTTTTTATATATCTTATACATACTTCCATAGCCGGCAAATACTGGCGATAAAACACATTGCGCAGTGACATGTCTTGATTCTCATTACCCTCCGAGAGTAAAAGTTCGGATAATTCATTCATCGAGCGGGAGTTGTCCACGTTATAGTACTCGTATATAGAATCCTTCCATATGCTACTGGAGGCCCACATACCCGTACCGACGCCAGAGCCAAAGTCAAAGTAGCTTTGGGGTTTAAAAAGCACATCCCGTGTATGAATTTCCTGCATTATACGCCTTAAAACAGCGTATTCCAGTGCACCTCTGCCTATAGCGTAGGTCAGAGCTTCGTACTGGCCATAATTGATTGGTTTCCAAGCATATATGCGCTCGCTCATTTTTCGCTTGATTATCTGGTCTCGTCGTTGTTCAAACCTTCTGCTCTTGTCCTGATCATCGTTTAAAGGTTGTTCAGGCTGACTTGAAGCATTAACTTCTTCTATTATTTTATTCAATTTCAACTTAGTTTCGGATGCTTCTGGCGGAGGATGCCGTGATTGAATAAAATTATTCAGTTTTTTACAATCCTCCAGCAGGGTTTTTTTTGGATAGTCACCAACAATTTTAGGAAATGCTTTCCTAACATGTGCCGGTAATTCTATGTTATTATATCTGAGAATTCCGGGATGTTTCCGCGGCTTTAGGTTTTGTTGCGTATTTTCAACTGGAACATCGAGTTCAACAGCCACATAACTTTTATAACGAAACGATTCTCTTCGAATAGTATCTTTAAGCGAAAGCTTTCCCAAATGTTTAACTGTTGTATTCATTATGAGATGCAATACTTTTATTTTGATTAAGATAGTTTGGTAAGGCTCGAACTATGTGTATGTGTGTATTAAAATGCGTTCACAAACCAAACAATTAAACACATGATTAATTTTATCATATTTTGAACAGGATCATATGATTTTAGTGCAGCAATGGAATACAAGGTATTACCTCTAATCCGAGTGCAATTAAAAGATGAGTAATCCCCACGCCTCACAAGCATTATTATGATTTTAGTACTATGACCAATTTTATTAGACCCTGACAAGGGTTTAAAAAAAACACGAAATAATATGAAATATACGAAACGCCTCAATCTCAAGAAACGAACGAAAAGCATGAGTCTCACTAAGAGAGTCATTGCTAAACCTAAGGGTCACCAAGATAAAATTTATTCATAACTAATATACCATATACCACATAACCTGTTCGAAAAAGGAGCAAAATTGAATTTTTTCTTAGAAAGTCAGCTTAAAGACAATATTTCCGTAACGTGACAACAGCACAGCTTTTTTTATAATCGAATTTTAACAATTAAAAAAATTAAATTTGGTTTAGGCCAAATCTTAAATACCCTCCACGGTCGCAAAGGCGGTCGTGGCAAATACATATATATTGCGCCCTCTAATAGTGTATGTATTACGTGTCAGCTTGAAAGTCTAGATTTATGGTGAATGTGGTTTTTTGTAAATTGTTGGCATCTGTTATTCGACCACGCCCATTTTTGGCACATCGATGCGACATTTATTTTATTCTCGATTCAATTTAAATTAAAATTTCATATTTACATGTGTAAAAATAAGTACTAAGCAATCGAACTGAAAAATATTGTGTGGGGCGGTTGTAGATTGAGGGATCTGGAAAGGGTATATTGTTGGTTCGATTCCTGCCGTAGTTCCTTGGTATTTAGTCAAGTTAATTTTTGTTATTTTTTTTTTATTATAATATGGTGTTGTGCGCCAGTCAGTGGACCGATTTTGCCCATAGAGAACTTCGAAGATTACGTGTAACAAATTTCAATGCGATATCTAAATTTTTACGCCTGAGAGTTCCAACAAAAAAGTACATTTCACACGGACAGCCTAAATCAACTTTTCTATTAGTGCTGATCAATAATATATATACTTTTACAAACGTCTTATGATGGGTATAACAAACAATGGACTTTATGGATATATTCTCAGTTTATGATAAAAATCGATTCATGAGTGTATGCGTATTGGGCAAACGTTTGTGTATAAAAAAGACTTAAGAGTCAGATATATTCCTATTTATTCCTCATGTAATAATTTAATCGCGTACAATCATTATCATTAAAACAATTATCAATCGCTTGCTTCTTTCTGTAGTTACGAGTGTCCTTTTTTATGTTATCGCCACAGCCTTCAATCACTACAATTTAACTTTTTATTATTGTGTAGGGTAGTGCGTTTCTCATTGAGCCATTGCTGTATTTCATGTTTTAAAACTTCATTTGATTTTACTTTATCCATGGTAAGGGGTACTCTGTTGAAAGGGTCCGTCTGATCGCTAAGCAAATGTCGAGCGATCGTTGACCTATCAACCGTGACTTTAGAACTTGGCAAAATGACGGGATCTGTCATTAAGGTTAACATAATTGGGTCCAAGTATTCTTCTGGTGCTTCGGCTATGAATTCTTGTTCTTGTTTGTATTGCTTTTCCATTTTGCGTACCTTTTCTGCAAACTCAGCCATCTCTCCAATCAATTGACCACCGCCAATACGTATGAGAATGTTTTCAGCATAATTAAACAGTTGAGAGCTATAAGAACGGCCATCCTGGGAAACTGCTAAACAAAAACTATCGCTACTGCCTAAATTGGCGTATATGTGACAGATTTCCAAGACCATGTTGGCTGGATCAAAATCGAATTCCTTCTTGTCCTTCACCTTGAATTTTTCCTTTTGCGGGCCAACCAAATTTAATAGGAAATAATTAAGCATTGCAGTAATCCGATCCACCATACTATTGTGGCAAAAAATGCTCTTAATTTTGGTCGTGAGAAGTTTTAAAAAATTTATAGTATCACGACCAAGAATGTTATCGAAACGGGCCATCATACCCAGATGATGTAAATTGGAACTTCGCTGTTGTCTCTCATTTTCGGTTAAAGCGTTCCATTCATCATTTCCTTCAGCTTCTTGCAATTGCCGAATTTGTTGCAGATTATTAAGTGACTCATCTGAAAGTGTAATAAATTGCAATTAGTTGACCCTAATTTAAATTTGTCTTATGTCACGCTAACGAACCCAAAAGGAATATGGCATCGTTAATTAGTAAATTTATGAAACGCAAAAACAATGGAGGCTCTATCGCATCCATGTTGGCCTCGGCTTCGGCTGCTAAACTTCGGAATTGTTCTATATATTCATTTTTGGTCCAGATAAACTCCATTATTGCATACATTGGTCTCCTGTAGTTAAATTTTTGCTCAAACTGTACCGACTGGCCCGTCATTTCGATAGAGACGAATACATTCAAAAGGCTGCGTACAATATTTAAGCGGTCCGGATGTGTATCGAAAACATGGGTTAAGAAAGAACCACCGGCCATTCGTTGGGGCAAGAACACTTCTAGTGCTTCAGCTAGCTTGGCACGTAGATGGGGGTTTTTCACAAGTTTTGCGTTCCCCATAAATAGGATAATCATTTTAAAGAAAGAATCATGCGACGAGGGATATACTTGCAGAAATTGACCAGGTGTAAAGTGGCGACTAAAGTTTATATAAGTTACAATATTGTCAATTATATTTTCGGGGACACACTGTAGGGTTTTGGGCACAAAGGAAATTTCAACTGGCAAACTATGGTTTCGCCGAACACGCGGTGCAAAGTCTCTATTTCGAACGCATTCAGCATAATCATCTGGTGAACATAGTGCTACTTCTATAAGCCAAATGGCCGTGGCTTCGAAAAACTTAAGTATAGCGGTATCGTTTTCGGGTTCCATTAAACAATTACGGATACATAAATATTTCTGCATCTGATCCTCAAGCGTACGCAAGATAGTTGCAGCAAATGTGCTGTTGGGGTCCGCATTCATATCGTGATATGCGGTTTGTAAATTATGCAATTCGCGCGATATACGTGTGAAACGTTCAATGCTTGCTCTATAACTCAGTTCGTACGCTTTGTGGGTCAAAAAGAAAAGTTCGGTAACAAAGTTGAACTTTTCCCCGGTAACACGCTTTCCATTTTCTTCGTTCGGAAGTAAACAGGTCTCCTCGTAGGCTTTTATAATGCTAACGCATTTTTTTAGACGATCTTCCTCTGCCACAGCACAATACGTGGTATCGACTAGAAGCACCTGGCGAATTATTAGGTGAAGATATTCAAATGTGTATGCGATTTATGTTTCGTTAAAAATACCTTCAATGTTGGCTCACATAAGGGTTCGCACAAACGCAACAGTACGGAAGTTAAACCAATCATAAAGGAATCGCTGGCATTTTGTTGCATCGTATTATCCAGGCCACCGTTCACACTATTCCAAAGGTGGCCCCGTGATATATTTGCGTGCAAACACTTTGCAAACCATTGCAAAGTTTTATGTTTATTAGCGGGACTTTGCACGAGTAAATGTTTGATGAGTTTAAATAAAGAATTTTGATGGTTCGCCATACACACCCAAAGATTAGGATTGGTTTGTTTTGATTCTAAAGAGAAATCATCAAAAAATTCATAGGGTCCATGTTGGGCTCTAGGCATGATAGAGATGGAGAATAAGTAACCAAATAGTGTGTTCATGTATGCAGCACCTATTTTTTTTTTTTTATATACAAACATAGAATAATGTGTTTATGCCTTTTATTAACATTTTACTTACCATTTGCTTTGGGATTTGGAGTTGTGTAATCGATTAAAACCTCGCCCATTTCAGATGTACGTTTATCTCGAACAAATAAGCCCAACAATGAAAAGACCGTCTTTTTTAATGTGATCAAGTTCGCTTCACTAATTTCAGCTTGTATTTTACTAAGGACTGGATAAAAATTCGCCTTTAGAGTTCCCATTGCTGTTTCCGGTTCGTCAAAATTAATCTTCTCAAGGCATCCAACGAGAAATTCTATTATTTCGGATGATTCAAAATCATCGGATTTGTTCAATATACACCACCACTGTTCGTAAACAGGTCGACCTGGAAAAATGTCGGGTTGCCGCATATATGTACTGGCGTTAGTTATAATAAGAGAGTGCATAATTTCGCAATCTCTTGTCCGTTCCCTGCACAGCTCGCCCATACGTTTGTTAACATAGAAAGCTCGGTATAAATACACAATAGCATCTGTTTCTAAAGCATCCGATTCATTGGATCCAGTCACTAGATAATCTTGTGTATTCTCCAACATTAAACGTTCAAAAATGCAATGTGTAAGCAGCTCTTCACCCATTTCCGTTTCAGAAGTACTGTCATTAATAATAACATCCGCCAAACAGAGTAATGCCGTACGATTTGTCGAAGGATCTTGTAGGAGCTCCCTCCGTAAAGTAAACAAGAAAACTTTTTCCACCATATTCTTGTCAACAACGGCTTTAGTTTCCCCGAGAAGAGCGGCAAATGGATTATCAACGGTAGACATTGTACTATTTTTCTGTTAAGGTGAATCAATTATATGCTTATAGCCAAAAACAATTGAAAAATTTCCTCCTTCCTTAGACTTTGAGGGAATGATATGTCCAGAATTAGTTCACAAGGAGAGCTCTTAACTTTCGCCGAAAATAATAAAAAAAGCTTTAATTTTCTTTAATTTTGCTAATAATTCGGTTTTAAATTTTATGTCATTTACGTGTTAATTAGAGAATGTTTGAAATGTTTACTTCATATACAAACTAGTACTCAGCGTTCGAATGAATGATAGGATCCGGCTTCATATTTCGCTTTAGTATTTAAAAAATGGTCGTCCTTTTTATATGCTTAATAAAATAAAATATATATTATTTTAGAAATAAAATTTATACATATGGACTCTTTTTTATGAACAAATATTTATTTTATGAACGTGCGCCACGATAGCAGCGATAGTAGTAGTAACGCTGTGAGAGAGTAAAAAGAGAAACATTTGTGAGAGAAATATTTTAAAAGAAAAATTTCCCTTAGAGAAAGAATTACAAAAGGGAAATTTATTTTTATATGTAATTAATTAATTTTGAAAGTCGATTTAATCGAAATTTTCACAGGAATCTTTAACAAAATTTGGTCTCGAAAAATCGATCATAGTTTCTGATATCCTTACGTATTATTACGGTCCGTCCGTTGAAGAGTATCTCCTGCAAAATGTACAAAATGTATACCATCCCATATTACTATATGCATAAGTCCACATACATGGGGGGGCTAATATCGTAATGGGATCGCCCAACTTTTAACAAACACAATCGCACGCGATTAATATTGGAACTCATTTAATTGTGTCTATTTTATATGTCAACGACTTACGATCCGTACCCTAATATATATATTAATAAAAAATAAAAATAAAAAAGTTTATCCAAGTACAAGGTCTTTATTAAGGGATTTCATAAATATTATTTAGTATTCTCTCCCTGTAACTTAACTAATTAGGTTATAAGACTTCATTTCAAGGAAAACGTATGAATGGTTGACATTTAGAATACATATTTATTTTGAATTCCCTTTATTTTTAGTCATCTCGTTCGTAATATTTCGCCTTACGTCGTTTTCTACCAAAGCGAACGAAAAAATTAAATTTATTATTTGGATTAATTCCAAATTTCCATCCAGTAAAATGTAATAAGCTCCTTTTACTGGAAAATGTGCAAGAGGTAACATTTAGAAAATAACACCAACGTTTGGGACTAATAAATTGTCAACTGTGCAAAAAGTAGATATTGTGTAATAAACATGTTACCACCACCACAATGCGTATAGTGAATACTCAATAGTTTAGCAATACATATACTTCATCAAATAAAATTTTCTGATATAAGAAGAAATACTAAGTGGCTGAAATAATGGGTTTTCATATAATATCGTGCATCCATTGTTTCTGCCTTTTATATTAAATAATAAACAATAAATTTTACATCTCCATAAATGTATGTATCTACATTTTCGTGGTGTGTATTTATACTAATTTCGCGTATCCGCATGTACACATTATGCGATAATAGTGGAACTTAAATTTAAGATGCACTTCATATATGAAAAATTATTGCATTATTACAGAGAGTGGCTGCAATTGAAACTAAAATTATAATAATGTGTCAATATTTATTCCATTCAAAAACCGAATTACTAAGTTTTAGTTCCTGATTGTTCAACAACCGGGCCCCGTTACACAGATGGAAAGAGACTTTTAATGATTAATGCAAAGGTGCACTATGCAAAGAGATCAATAATAAAATAAATGATAAATGTACCTGGAAATTCGTTAATATTGTTGCATTAAAAAACGTGTATATTCCTTTAGTCAATCGTTTGTAAAACCTACAAAGAAGTTTACCATAAGAAGTCATTCACATGTACCTGTGTTTGTGAATGAATCTATAAATTTTCCTTTTTTAATACCACGCAACTACAATGAGCAATAATTATTAATTTCTAAAAATAAATTTTTTAAATGTCTTTAATTTCTAAAAAACAAAATGAGTATGTCACATCGAAATAAATTTAATACTTCCTTACTTTTACTTTTATAATTATACTTTTCATCTTATAGGATAGGGGGTGTCGCGAGTTCGCCATTCTATTTGCAACTTCCAACAATATTTACAATTTATTGGAAAAAATGCACTCGCGGAATATAATTTAAACAGAAAGTGTTGAACTCATTGCACGTGATGTTTCTTGATAGCGTTCATCACTCATAATTTGATAAAACAAATTTATAAGGCGTGCTACGCGGGTTTTTTCAACTTTAGCATAATAACTCGGTTATAACTCGAAAGCGACTTATTTCCGGACGCACGTTTATATAGTTAATATTCCTTTTTTGCGTTTCGAATTATTTCGGCTAACCTGTATTATCAAAAATTCTGATAAGTTTCAAATGGATATCTAAAACAAACGGACAAACAGATATAGCTGATTTAGCTGGACACGTAAACGATGCTAATTCAAAAAATATAATGTAATTTATTGCGCCTCCTGAGAATTGCAAACGTTTTGACTAAGTTATATACCTCTAACCTTGGCGCGTTGGGTATAAGAGTCTAAAGTCAAACGATATGATAGCAACTATGGCTAATTTAAATTCAACAAAAACGAGTGATAATCGGAGATAATGTAATGATGTAGAATGTGTAACGAGTTGAGCTCATGTTGTTTAAGAGAGCTCATGCTGAAATCTAATTTGAAAGACGATAAACTCGGATAAACTCAAAGTGATTAGTTATAGTTGCTCATAATAATAATACTCACAGCTTTCATAATCTAATAAATGTTGCTTTCAATAAATGTGGGAATTACGAAGATAGGGAGAAACGTAACAACTTAATAATTATTCAAAAAACAGAATCGAGCTCTAACAACCCAACCTGTTGCTTGCTCAAAGTTAACCCAGAATTATGCTAAACTGGAATTTAAAAACGTTATGTTCGTCGCTATCACATGAGAAACTGTAAATTTAGTGCATAAAAAGGTGAATTAAATTTTGATCTAATTTACAAATAATCGGCAAGCAGCAGCACTCACAAGTGATATACATTGAGTGAGGTCGAAATTCTTAAAAACGTGCAGGAGCAATATCAAGTCGGCAATAATGAATCAGTCAACGTCTTTGAATATCATGCGAAATTCATCAAGTAGCATAGTGACGTTCTCACGTCGAGTGTCTTTTCCAAAAAGTGATGATGAACTAGTCACTGGCTATCTTGAGCCTGCCAACCCTTGGGAGCACGGTGAGAATGTAACAAGTATACAACCTGTATTAGCTTAGGGCAAACCTTATATATTCACTGAAGCACTATGAAAAAATAAGTGGATCAAATAGGCTTTAGGGGACATACTCAAATAAAATAACGCCTCCTATCCAACGGTATATTTATCATAACATTATTTTACTTTAATAGCTGAATAGCTGAAACGTTACTTCGTTTGTTTCGTAATTATTTAATTTGATTAGAATAAAATCAGTTGACATGAAAGATAGCATATGCAATATATTAAGTAGGGGTCGTACAAATCAAAAAAAAAAAAACTATAGATAGGACTGCCAAAATATGCTATATTACACAACTTTCAAAAATAAATAATCACGCTCTAGTTCTATTTACAGTCTTAACGATTTTTCCCTATATTGCTTAAAAAAGCATTATTAAAGGGTTCTCACAAATATACAATTCAATTCGATGCCTAGAAATGCCCTACTTAATAAATATTATGGGCAATGTTAGTATATCATTTTTGTGATTCCGTTTTAATTGAATCAAATAATAGCACTGCACAACAAATGTCCAAATTTTGAAAAATATATGAATTGCAGTATAAGAGCATATAATGTTTGAGAGCTGTTTTTAGAAGGTCTTAGTTTGTTACTATCTTGTAGCGTTGAAAAGTACTACATTTTGAAATTGCACAGAGCCTAAATCGTAGGAGGTACAAAAAATAAATCGAAGATGTGAAGGACGGACATCTTCAATTATTTTCCATTGGTACATCATTCTTGGGTAACAATTCACCTTTGGCTAGAAAACTAACAAAGTACTCTAAAGTACACCAAATATTGTAAAAAAATATTAAGAATTGTGACTTTTTGCCATATAAAAACTACCTTTATAATAGGACTTTATATGGAGAGAGCTCCTAAAAATGGTCCGATGGTTCCTCTTTGGGGCAATGCATTTCATCGAAATATCTCAAAAACTGCTGTAGTTTGCGCACAAATTTACATGGACAGACAGATGGACATGGTTAAATAGATTCAGATTTTGGTTCTGAATGGATCGGCATAATTGAAGGTGGGTTAATATACCCTTTGCCACAAGTAGTTCAGGGTATAAATAACATCAACTTGAAAGCTAACAAGTTCTAGATATAAAACTAAATTAATTAAATATTTATACCTTAATGTATACGACTTTTATAAAAACAGGTGCATGCTTTAACGTTACTTTTCAAGTATGTATTAATTAATGAAGGTTAGCATACCGTTGGAGAGAAGGCGTTATTTTCTTTAAAGTGACATATTAGGTTTCATGTTACGTAAGGCATTACGTAACAGCGTAGATATTGATTTAAAAATGTACTTTCCGCCATGCTGAAGCCAAACGAGAGCCAAGCGCCAAAAATGGAACGTGTTTTATGCTCACGAGAGTCCTCTCTCGATTAGAAGTATATAGAGAACAATACGAGATTGCCTCTTATAGTCTATTCAAGTCAAATAGGTTTTCAACTTTTCATACATTACACCACTTGTGGTAGACTTAACCAGCGTCAGTCTGTTGCCTCTCCACAAGTTTGTGTATAAGCTCCAAATCGCATTTTTAAATATATATTTTAACACTAAAGCTACCGACACTTCATATATACCTATTTCTACCAAAGGGGGTCAAATGACCCTTCTTTATTGTAGCATAATTTAGTACTTGAAGTAAACAATTTTTTTCATATAACGATTCAAAAATACTTTTTTATTCTCCAAGCGGAACTGAAGCTGTTCTGTTTTCATCCTTTCCCAAATATGGAAATCCATTTATAATGTATTTGGTGTTGACGTCAGTTACTAGCCAGAATTTTATACCAAACTTATCCGGTTTATTCGACATATATTGCGTAAACCTACATCTCGCTTTGGTTGGGAAAAGCTGTTCATCGATAGTTATATGTTCCCCTGGCTTGTAACAACTTTGGCTATTCTCGATGAATTTGTACCATACTTCAGAGATTAGAGCAAATTTATCTGTTTGTAAACGATGGCTTCGTTGACTTTTTTTATCAAACCTGATAAACCGCATAATTTCACAAAATTCATTCCTGCTCATGGTTTTTGAAAAAAAGGAAGGACCCCATTTCTTGTTCCATAGATATGAGATGTTCAAATGGTTTGCCTGATATGCGTCACGTGCATATAGAAGAGCAATGAATGCATTTATTTTTGCAGGAACAAGATTCCACTTAGTTCCCAATACTCGAGAGGCTTCTTCTTCTGTGCATTTTCTTATGTGGTCCATTACACGATTGTCAATAAGCAAAAAAAATGCAGTCCTCACTTTGCCCTTCATAATGTTTCGTTTGGTATATGCTGTTGGGCCTACAACCTCTCTAAAAATATTATAACTTGACGCTCGTCCAGGTGTTGAGCCTGGTTTTATTTCTTGCCAAATTGTACCATCAGCCGCAATTTCGGTACATGTGTCTTTCACATCACTTTCACTTTCTGAACTCGATAACGGTCTTTTCCTCTTTCCTTTTACGTATACTCAAAATATTCTCGTCTTCACTTTCTTTATCTGAGGACTCACATTCGCCCATAGTGTCAAATGAATCGTCATATTGATCTATGCTATCCACTTCACTTCCAGATAGTTTCTCTCCACTACATTCCGAACACTCTTCATCGATGTTATTTATAAATTTCAATGATTTCATATATCTTGAATGTTTCGACATTTTTACGATAAGAATTATTAGTAAAATAATGAAATAAATTCTTGACTCGCGAAATACACTATAACTTGAAATTTTACTGTAAAGCTCGCTTGGAGTAGAGTACAATTCGCTATTTCAATATAACGCAGGTAAAATATACACCAGGTGAAATACGATGCAATAGCGGAGTATTTGCAATAGCAAAAATGCCTAGTGCAATGGTTTTGACACATACGATTTGTATGTGATGATGATGATGATGATATTACATGAATCTTTGCAGGGGTCAAATGACCCCTTGTGGTAGTTAAGACAGATTACATATATTTCTCGGTAAAAAATTAAACAAGAGAGGAGTAAATATTAAAAAATACTTTCGATGTATTTTTTAATAAAAGTAGTAAAGGCAAATGGTTACGTGGTAATGTTATTTTCAATGAAATTCTGTCAAAAAGTTTAAAAAGGGTCATTTGACCCCTCGCGGTAGCTTTAGTGTTAATGAAATTTGCTGCAAAACAATTGTGTTGGATCAGAGAGCAATTCAATTAAAAATGATTTGAATTGCACCAGAAGAACACTTTAGAACACTTCCCCAAATAAAGTTCTATTACAAAAGAAGTCTGGAAGATGGCGAAGAATAGTTAATTCGCTTAATAATTTAGTGTGTCAACTTTGGATCCGATCGGACCAATTTCAATATAAACCTTTTTTCCAAATTGATCCCTTATAAAGCAAACAAGTAAAAAAACTCATTTTGGCTTAGACTAAATCTTATGGAGGGTATATATAAGATGGCTGGTACACTAAGTTTATTATTCCATTTGCAACAACCAGAAAGAGGCGTCAGAAACATCCGTCAGAGGCGTCTACAAAGTATAAACATTCTTGCTCAGTGACAAAAATTTATTTATCTGTCACAAAAATTAAGCTATGAAGTCAAAAATGGGCGCGATAGATTAACAGACACGCCCACAATTTGCAAAAAATCATATACAGCTTAAAACTCAACCTGCAAACTGATACGTAATACATAATTTATTTGAGGGCATAATCATATACTTGCTATGGCTACCGTGTGCAATTATACCTATGGATTCAGAATCAAAATCTGATTGTCCGTGTGTCCGTTGTCCATCTGTCCATGTAAATTTGTGCGCAAGCTACAGGTCGCTTTTTTGAGATATTTCGATAAAATGTTGATACAAGGACATGTATTGGCCCAAAGAGAAACCCTTTTGAAAATGGATCGAATCGTGCCATTTTTAGAACTCCTCCCCATATGACCGTCCTATTATATGATAAAAATCGCAATTCTTAATATTGGGTAATATTGGTAAAATTCAATATTTCACGTAAAAAATGCTTTAAGATCTTGCTGCAGCACCATTTTATATTAATGATATGTGGGTGTGGGTGGTGGGTATTTAAGATTCGACAGGGTTTAGAATCATCCTCTCCTTAAGAAATTTCACGAGATGTCTTATATGACAATGACTCGCGCTTACTGATATATCTAAACAAAGTATGGTACAAAATAAATCTTGCAAGAAAGCGGTTACAGTCGGGCAAGTCGGGCTAGACCGACTGTAATACTTTCACTTGTTACCGGTTTTAAAGGTAATAAGGAACCTTAAAAGGAATCCTTTATTTTTAATAATTGCGGACCCATTGACAATAAATATGAAAAATTTTTCGGGCATCTAAAGCTGTGACAATTTAGTTGAATTTATTTAAAGTAATGAAAAATATATAATGCGTTTTTAGAAACTCTTCTTATTTTTTTATTTTCTTTATTAATCCAACTTCTGTATATCAATACGCCATATTCTCATCTTCCTCCACGCTAAAACTCTTCTTCCTATTGTTCATCAAACATTCATACGAAAATGATAACATAACATAACATAATATATATTAATACTAATTGCTATACGTTGAAATAGTCATGGGGTGAATTCTCATTATTTCTAATGTATTTCACGATACTTAGCGCTGGCCAAGTTAACTTATAGACCACATACTTCTACGCTGCTGTCTCTATCAGAATTGAATTTTTAATTTTATAACTTTGTAAAGCGCGTTTTGAACAAAAATAAGCGGACATGAATTGATCCTGAACAAGAATGTATATTACAGATTGCACAAAACCAATTACACTTATACATGATTATGGGAAAGTGGTCATGATCGAATATTATTTTACTTTAATGGGATTTCTGTAGCCTCCTGTCTGTTAATTACAAATAGAAAATCTTAACATTAATCTGTAAAGAGCAAAATTTTCTTCAAGTTTGATCTCAACATCACAACATTCAATGTCGATTTTTACCGGACCGAACGCACAATATCCAACTTTAACGCCTCGGGTATTTGGCGACAAAGGTATATATTTCGTAAGGTCTCGTGAGCGTACAATTGTTAGCTGGCAAACGTTATGACAAAATAAATATACCCAGAATATTATGGCGTTGAGTAAAACAGGGGGTCGTCGGTTGTATTTTTGTTCAATAAGTTTCTAATAAAAAACTACTCTTTAATTTTTTACAGTTTGCATGATTGAAAGTATTCCCGAAATAGGCGAACTGTATATTTCATCGTGTGAAAAGCACAATACGAAACCGTTACAATGCATTTTGGATCACTTAAAAACTGTTGATTTACAAAACCATTTGCGACAACCTCTTTTATCACTGAAATCTATCAAATTAACGCCGAGTGATTGTGAAGCCTTGGAGGAAGTTTTTAAAAGGGTAAGGAATTGCTTTTGTCAAATTTTATTCAACAACTACTTCAAGTTGGCTCACACATTATATGAATCTTAGCATTCTGTCACATAGAGTCTACAAGAAGACGAAAACTGCGATGGATTTGTACATATTCGCACATATATGTAGTTCATGAAAAGCAGTATTCAATATCTATTTAACAAAATCTATGTGCATTTAATCATTTCCAAAGAGATGGGCCAATGGATGTATGTGAGGAATCATTTGGCTCAGAAAAGTGTCCTTTTCGAGAGACAATTTTTGGTATTTAGTAATTTTCAAGCGAGTTTTTTAACACTAATCCTTTCACCCATATATCAATATTGAGTTTAAATATCTTAAAAATAAATAACATGTGTAATATAACACTTTTTTGTTTTGACCAAAAGTCACTCGAATTGCGGAAGTTTTTATACCCTCCACATGATATGTATATATTAAGTTAGTCATTCCGTTTGCAACACCTAGAAGGGGGTCTCCTAGACCCTACAAAGTATAAAAATACTTGATCAGCATCAAAATCTGAGACTCTCTAGACATGACAACCGTGTGTCGTATGTTTCTCCCTTGTTGGCACTCTCTCAGTCGTACAGTTAAAATATTGAACTGATATTTTGTACAGACGCGCTTCCAGACTCTGAATGCAGAACGCTGTTTAAATTAGGTAAAAATGGGTTAAGAGTTATGCCCACAATCGATAAAAACCTATTTATCTTCCACAAAAGTTTACCTATAAAGTTTAGTTGAAAATTGCTAGACATATTTATAATTGTCTCATCCATCAGTGCGCAAAAAATGGGCGTGGTCGAATAACACACATGTCCACAATTTACAAAAAGGCCTTAAAAAGCGTAAATCCGAACTTGTTGATAAGTAAAGCATACACTATTAGAAGGCGTAACCATATACCCGCCACGCCCATTTTATGTCTGTAGATGTGGGAAGAACTTAAGATTTGCCATAAGCCAAATCTACTTTTCTTACTCTTTGTCTCTACTATGGAAACATGTCTATGAGAGATTAATGGTGATCAAGAATGTATATAAGATATATATACTTTGTAGGGTCTCTGCCGTATCCTTCACATACTCAAAAAGTTATTACCTATTCAAGTGACCACCACTGTTGTTTAACATAAGACTTGTATAGTTAAGCGTATTTTAATAAATTAAGGGGAGTGTATGTCGACTTTCGTTGTGCATTATGCGAAGACAAAGTTAATGCGATGGTTAAATGATTGATGTAAAAATTTTAATTACAAAGTTAAGACAAAATCGCTCGTTATTTGTAATTTCAACCATTTAGTTAGAAGTTTAAAATACGTGTGTTTTTCCTTACAGATACAGTACAAAACAATTGATATTTCAAATTGTAACTTAAATGAAACAGCAGCGAGTGCTCTGTTTGAAATCATTGAGTATTATGAAGCGACTAATGAATTGGACATTTCGTCTAATGCCAAGGGGATGACCCATAGAGGGTGGACATCGTGTAATTATATGATTGGTCACAGTCAAGAATTATTGGTGCTAAATGCCGAGGGGAATCCAATTTCGAAAGTTAGTGCAGAAAATTTGGGAAGTGCGTTATGCATGTCCAACTTGCATACACTAAAATTAGAGCACTGTGGACTTCGTGGGTCACCCTTATTCAATTTATGTAAGTGAGGGACATAAGTTTTCTAATCAGATCATTTTGTGACCTTCCCGCTATGTTCATAAAGGTTTTAAATTACGACACAATCGTATACTAAAGGAACTTTGGCTTGGAAATAACGATCTAGAGTGTAATGATGCTGATACTATAGCAGAATTGCTTAAGACAAATCATTACCTGGAGTTAATAGATGTAAGCAATAATAATATTAGAGATGAGGGCTTACGGCATATTGTTATAGCTTTAATAATGCAATCAAAAGAATTAGAAAGGCGAAGAACTCTTCAACGTACCTTTGCTACTGATAAATATGACACGATTTCGCCGTCTACAATTGAGTCGTCAGATTCTGATAAATCGAACGAATGGAACATTTTTAAATCAGGAGTAGAAAGTAGAGATCGATTTGACGAGACAAAAATGAAATTAAGTTTACAAAATCAAACAAATTTGAGATTAAATCAAAGGAGGTATGGCGAAGATTTTTTAACGAACGTAAATGATTCTCTACCAGAACCAATCGCAACCGAGGAAGTCGATTCTGGTACAAAGAAAAACGCTACAGTTCCATCTAAATCTGTGAGAATTACTCAAAATGTCGGGCAGTCTATGTTAGATAAGTTGCTCTCAATGAGCAGTGAAGGCAGCAATGAAAATGTAAAATCTAATTTATCTACCGATACATTGGCTGCCTGTTGTCCTGAAGGAGCAAATTTAATTAGTCACGATACATTTAATAACCTGTGCCCTTCCAATAATAACACAAATATGAGTACATTAATGGGAAAAGAAGAGAGTTCTTCGAAATCATCCAACGCCAAAGTTATAACACCTTATGCGTCACCTTCTGGAATAACGTCAGACCATCTGATTGAAAATACCCAAGAAAATTCCACGGTAGTAGAACTAACCGAAATAACAGCAAAGCCGGCCGACTTGTTTTGCGATAAAACTAGCTTTCCAAATCAATGTTGTAACCAAGATAACAATTTCGTTAATAATAATAATTGTTCAGAACACCATTTGGCTGCTGAAACATTCACAAACAATAATTCATTTCATAGCACCAATAACTTGAGAGATCAGTCCACAATGTTTAAAGTAACTGAGGAGGTAAAGGAAGCTGGCATGCTTTCTGATACGGAAAAAATTGATCCAAATAATGTTAGTTCTTGCACTAAAATATTAGACGTTAATAAAAATACAAAACTTGGCGAGGATTTCGATGATACACACAGTACAGATTCTGCCTTTGAAAGCGCCTCCGAAGGTGATATTAGTCGTAACTTGCCAGAAGAATTAACTCGTTTATCCGATTCCCTTGACACCATGAAATTTGATGATTTTGGTAAGGACTTTGTAATTGAAACTCCGAATGTAAATTATAATTCAAGTGAGTATCTAATACCAGTACCAAGAAGCAATACGCCCCCATCTCGATCAACATCTCGTTATTTTTTCGAGAAATTGTCAAGTACTTCAACAAATACCAGCGGCACAACTCTGATTGTAAATAATTCTTGCCTATCCGAGGCACCTTCCACAATCGCTTGCGGAATGCCATTCTCTTTGGAATACCAGGAACATGTTTCAAAATCTTTATCTGATTGTTGCATTAAAGAGTCGGAGAAAAAAAATAAAGGCAATGTGTCTCAGTGTAGAGATTTGAAATGTCGCTCTAATAATGGGTTTAACACGAGTGGAAGTTCCACATTGGTACAGCATTCAACTTTTACGAGTAGTGCGAGCAATGTTTTACGTCGTTTAGAGCCTTCTTGTACTATTTTATCGGAATCTTCTCGCACTTACTCTCAAAGTACCGACAGCTTATGTAGTGATAATTCCCTTGATGGTAGTACAGGTAGCACAGACACGAGTTATTCTACAAATTCTCAGCTAAATGAAAAACTGACAAAAAATGATACACTCACTCGACAACAACGTCAAGTGAATGTTACCACTGAACGGTTCCATCGAATTCCATCCGGATTAAAAGTTTTATCTGTGTGGAACAATAATATAACAAAGGAAGCGGGACTTTCTATTTCAGATTTATTGACGGAAACTATATCTTTAGAGTTACTTAATATAGGCAAGAATTGCCTTTCGAACGATTTCCTATTGACGATTAAAGAGAGTCTCACTAAAAACAAAACTCTAACAACAATAGGTTTGCAAAGTGCCCACCTCAGTGCAAAGGGAATAGAAACGCTCTCTTCCATTTTGAATTTTGGGGGTAACAACGTTTTACAGAGGATAGATATACGTGACAATGTACTCGAAGTGGAAAGTTTAAACACTATAGCGGATGTACTGAAATCGAATACCACTGTAACACAAATTGATATTGATGATGAACCCAAACGACTTTCTGTGGGTAGTGAGGCTCACTTGGAATATACTCATTTAATTGAAAATGTACGATCAATATGTTCCCGCAATGAAAAGGCGCAAATACTACTACAGGCAGAGAAATCCAGTGTTAATGTTGTAAATAAAAAGCGAGGAGGCTATTATATGGGATCAAGAAAGATATCTCTGACATGCTACGGTCGTCCAATTGTTGATAATGCAAACAAAAATAGGGATGCAAATCAGCATTTGTCCACTAATAAATTAGATGTTAAGCGCAAATCGGGTACCCGCTTACGCTCTCCAGTACCAAGTCCTCCTTCTATTTCGCCTTCATCTTCCCCTAATCGAACGAGCCGCTTTCAAGTGTTTCGTGTTGCTGAAATTAGCCCGCTAACGTCGTTTGATAAAAGTTCCTTGAAGGTCTCCTCCAGTAATAGTGTTATACCGAATACAGAGAGAAGTAATAACAAACCCACGCAAGTTTCAAATTCGCTCCCACTCTCTTCTTCTTTACCTTCGATGGCCATGATTTCTTCATCTACACAATCTATCAAACGTTTAACTGATTCGCCACGTTCGCGTTTTCATGTAAAGAGAATATATGAAGATTCCATTCTACCACCAACCAACCCTCACCAACCCATTTCTTCGGTCACCACAACTTTAACTCCGCCAATTTCTTCTACACACACAGTCGGCAGTTGGCCTAATGATGGTAATAAATTTCAAATGACTACTCAAACGGCAGAGGTGTCCACACAATGTACCACAACGGTGCCATTTAATATTACGACGGTGAGTTGGTCAATAGCAACACTGGTGGAGCCAACAACGGAAAACAACACAAGTACAACTCACATATTACCGGAAGAAATTTTAATTGATATTAGCAAAACACAAATAACTGCTGCACAAATAACCAACTCCGGGAAAGCGAATAATGTCGAAATGTGTCCCAAAACTTTTAATTTGCAAACAAATGCATCACAAACTTTACCTAAAACGTATTCACCGGCACGGTTGAAATGCTCGTCCTTAACGTCGTTGTCATTATTAACACCTTCGACATCATTATCGTCGCTCTTTAGTACTGATGAAAATGTAACATCTGCCAGCGCACTCACTGAAATTGAGCGGCAAGCAGATAAACCAGCACTTGGTCAATGCCCCCTTGCCATATTTAGTGAGAATGATATCACACTTACCAAAAATACATGGACGAGTCTATCAGTTAAGGGTACACCATCTAAGGAAAGCAATCCTTTCATTAATACGTCAATTTTGGATACGGCCGGTTCGACAATAGCACCTCACCGCATACGCAAATCCTTAATTCCAAATAGCACAGCCGTTGACAAACTTTTAACTCTATTTCACCATCCGAACACGATTTTTCAACGGAGTTCATCATCCGACACTAATATGTCTGATGTAACAAGTGTACAATTAAATCAACGTACGTTCCTACATATCCACATTATGCATGCATATTTTCTATATCACTTAATTTGTAATTTGTCTTTTATTCTAATGTATTAGCTGGTAAAGAAATGCAGATTATTGGTTGTCAGCTTATACCGGAAATCCCTTCAATCTGTAAAAAATCACCACCCTCCTTGGCTAGATTGTGTGATATTAACTTGAATGCCACTGCCAGCAACCACGTGAATACACCAAATAACGATTCTACAGAGCACTCCAAACAATCATTTCTGGATGAAGCCTCCAAGCAATTTCGCGATTTCAGTAAACAAATTCTAATAACACCAAACCTTAGTTTTGTTGGTTTGTCCTCAACGCTGCCCACCTTCAACAAAAGCTTTGCTGGCAATGTTGGTGCGGTACCTAGATCGAAGGATGGAGATTGCTCGGCACATGGTGCATGCGTTGGATGCGACTTAATACCCACCGATCTAGAAGCACAAGCTAAGGAAAATGTTTCATCGGAATATAGCGCCAATGAAAAAACATCGAATACATGTCAAATAACGGAACTAACAAACGATGAAAAAATGAAGAATTTGGAAAGTAGCAGGAAAGAAGCACAATAGGTGGCAACGGAAAAAATTCTAGTGCACAAAGTAAAGCCCAATAACGACATGCAACAAAAGCAAAAGCAAGCTTTTCTTTGTCCGGCCCTAATATAGGCTCCACTCACGGGCAATGGTTTTTATATTTATTTTATAGGTTTTATCAATTGGTGTTCAGGAAACCATCCGGCTTGGCTTTTATGATACGTTTCAAAATTAAAGATGTCATTGTGATGAACCCGCCAACGCCTTGAGAGGGTATTATTATAAGATCTGCTCTTATTGCAATTGTATTTACTATTATATATTATATGAAATCTAAATATTTTTTGAACGGATAACGGATATATAACACTTCAGAGACATCTTAATGTAAGCTTTCAATGACACCTGAGTGAAAACCTCAGTCGCTAAATTTAACGCAGCATTTTTTTAAAGATGCGAAATTACATAAACTGATGATACACAGTACTTCGGCTAGGCTTAATTATTTATACATTATTTATATATTTGTATTATCTTTAAATCGGAAGGCAATTAAAGTTGCCCGCATGTATTACCCTTGACCTTAATTTTCTTCGTAGCTTAACAATGGGATATTTAACACTCAGGCCACATAGTGAATGAATGCTTTCATATAAATATATTTTTTTTAGTTTTTTAGTTTTTTAGTTTTTTTAGTTCGTTATTATAACGGCGCGTACGTACAAACCTTTTATTTATAATGGTACACACAACTAATTTTAAGTATTTTTTGTGAATTCAATTTTTATATCTATTGCTTATATATTTTTAATGTCTAACTTAACTATTATTCGTACATGTGCATTGATCTAGTACGATACTTAGTGAAATTCATTAGAGATCCATTTAACTATATAACAGTATGCGGATAGGTTGCTGGCTATCGATAATAGTAGGCAGTACCCAGTACAATTGAGCAATCATTGCAAATTTATTGACATATTTGCATTTTGTATTTTGCTGTAGTTGTTGATTTTGATTTAATTTTTAATAACAAACAAATGTTAATATTTTTGTGTTTGTAAATAGTACTTAAAAAGAAAGTATTTAATAAAGTACCACGTTTTTCTTTCTGGACTAAATGGCTTTATCTATACCGATGGAAGGAACTGTGTAACGGTGCCGTTGGATGTTTTATGAGAATACTTGATTTGAAGCGACGACAGCACCACATAGCTTGTGGCAGATAAGCTATTAAATATTTTCTCTCCGAATTTTTTCAAAGAGTTCTTACTTTTGCTTAAATGAAATAAAATGTCTGTCCAGCCTTCCGTCTTAAATTTAACAGTAAGCTAAGTTGCATTTGAGCACTACTTTTGACACGATATCACGCCCACAGACACGCCCACAATTCACAAAATGCCTGTTTAAGATTTTGCCCAAGCTACATTTAGCCTTTGACCAGTCCAAACCAATATGTTTAAATGAAAATCTCTCATGTACAACCGAAAAACAAATGACATGGAGTCAAGATTTATTGAACAAACAATTAAGTTAGAAAATGTAAATATGGCGGTTCATGACGCACATGTGCCGAGAAGCCACGCAAAGGATCCGAACTGTAATCTACAATTCGCCGATTTCCGTTCGGTTCAATAAACGAATAACGTCCAATCACGTAGTCGCCATGTCTATGTTCGAACTGATCTTTTACATCACCAGTGTGAGCATCATGAACGGAATATTGAAATTCATAATGTGGTGGTTGGACAACCGCATGGTTACCAATGGAGCCAATGGAGCCTACATAAGTCAACGTATAGGTGCTTATGATGAGGACACAAACGTACTGAAATATAAAGATTATTATATCGATTATAGAGGAATCGACAAAGACAACCTACAGAGGATTTCATTTCGTCAGATTTTGATTTGAAATGATATGAACACTCGGAATATGCAGAAACAATACTAAGCACAATGTTAAAAATGCCGGCTTTATATATTATTGGTCATGCACAAATAGAATGGATATCTTTGTAAGATGACAACGGATAAGTAAAGTGCGTGTGTTTGTTGTGTTGTGTTAAAATATTTAATTCTACATCATAAGCGCATTATGCGGTGAATCGTCACCGTAGCGATCGCAAAGAGGAAGTGAAACATGAACTTTCCAAGACGCGATTGTATTACAATATCAGTCAGTTGGTCAGTTGAAATGAATGGCATCTGTATTCTCTGAAGCGTACATTATTTTGATTTGGCTTGGATACCTTCAAACTCGTTCAAACTTTTCAAATTTAAAAAGTGTCCATTGTACAAATGGTGCATTTTAATCATAACAATATTTCGCACAAAATTGTGTTGCGGTGCTATACACAATATTGTGCGCGCATTCTGTATGTCAGTTTCATTTGAATATTTAAATTTTTTACAATTGTCAAGGGAGCGGACACAGCTGATCTATTTCATTAAATAACGGCTTAAGGTAAATTAGAGGGTGTGGTCCCTTTGTCAACGTGGAGGCCAATAAAAGCACCCTACTGCGTGCTACACATCCGTTATTAAATGATTCGGTTACCCATCGTTTATAGCCAATTATTTAATACATGTCCCAGTTCGGGTGTTCATCTGCTAAGCTAAGCTAAGAAAATAAACTTTTTCATATTCAGGAAACGTATCGACTTTTCACTTTTAATGGATATGGATGGACGAACACTTATACACTAACTGTTCAGGTACATTGATATAAAGTAACTATATTCCAGATCAACTACATCTCATTGTAGTTGTGCGCAGCATTGTGAGAATCGCTTTTATATATTGGCTGGCCACTGTCGGATACCATCCATGCACTCAACTTTTCATCTTCCGTTTTATTCGTTTCGTCCCATGGAAACAGTGCCCTGTGATTTCTGTGCTCTTGAAATCTGCAAAATAAATCAAATTTCTGTATTCCCATATATGGAATATTTGAACTTTATTAGAAGCAACAACAAGTGATAATAATAATTGGCACTCCCATCACTCTCCTCAGAATGCCAACAACTGGTACTTCAGTGCGATCACTCAGGATCGCATTGGTAACCCACTAAGTGGTTGCGGTTGTGGTCGTGGTTGTGGTTGCTACAACTAACTCTGTCATGAACCGAAAATGAAACGTGTTAGCGTTTACAGCTGGTGCTTTAAACCACCAAAGCTCAAAACTCCTCTAAGGAGTACGCGGGTCAATTAATGTTCTACACCTGTTTAAATACGGCTACCAACCCCCTTCCGCCAAGTTTGCCAATTTTGCGGCCAGGAGAATGATACATACATACAGCCGGACAGATCATCTGACTGACTGATTATTCGATCCTGGTTCTGAATAAAAAAAATATAAATAAATACTTCTTCGGTGCTTCCATCCCTGAAGTGATGGGCATAAAACAGTTAAAGATTCTTTTGAAGACTACATACGTATAGGTAAACAAAATATACGCCTAAAATCGTTGTTACCTTATTGGCCAAAATTTACATCCATCTTTTTCAGTAGTGTCACTACTATCAAGGATTTTGGTTGATGAGTTC
The DNA here is from genome assembly GCA_963978525.1 of Ornithomya fringillina. Lineage (NCBI taxonomy): Eukaryota > Metazoa > Arthropoda > Insecta > Diptera > Hippoboscidae > Ornithomya > Ornithomya fringillina. Next base: position 14,808,925 of record OZ021690.1, on the reverse strand, counting down.
CTATGATGCCAGTACATATACAATTACAGATGACGATGATCATAATGACATGAGTAAATTGATATTATAGCATAAGTATGTGTGTATAGAGGTGTAGTAGGAAAGTTACATACTTGATTGAAACCAAGCGTCTAAGGCCCACCAACACTTGTACATATGTATGTATGCATGTGTGCATGTATAACCAAATAACTTAATATTACAATTTCGGTACAATTGTGTTATCGACTCAGTATTCGATGTCGATTCGAAATATATACACTGTGTGAAGTCTCCGGGTGATACATACCCCGATATACATATTATGGTGGGTAGTAAGAACGCTCAATTTGGTTTGGGTTAAATCTGAAGCGCCCTTCTTATCTATACGGAAGAAAAATTGAGCGCGGCGGGTACTCGAATACGCCCTCTAATGGTGTATGCATTACAAATGAACTTATGAAGGGGCAACCCTTCAACCCACTCTACACTTTTTTTACTATTTATACCCTGCACCACTTGTGGCAAACGGATGTTTGTAGCTCCTAAACGGCAAATGCCACACCCACCTTCAATTATACCAATCGATTCAGAATCAAAATCTGAATCGATTTAACCATGTCCGTCTGTCCGTCTGTCCAGGTAAATTTGTGCGCAAGCACAGGTCGTTTTTTTTGAGATACTTCGATGAAATTTGGTACGGGCATGCATTGGCCCAAAGGGGAACCCTATTGAAAATGGACCGGATTGGACTATTTTTAGAGCCAACCCCTATATTAAATTTTTTTTTTTTGATTTCATAAACAAAAAATAAATAATTTCTGACAAGTAGGTATAAAAAAAGCAGGATACAAAAGATAAAACTTTTCATTTATCAAAGAAAAAAATTAAATTGAATAATATATCAAGTGGTGTAGGGTATTTGACGGTCGGGCTTGACCGATTCATATTGTTTTTAATATTTTTAAAAAGCTCAATTGGGCTCAATTCTCATTTACGAATTCTTGGCTTTCATAAATTTTTATATGCATGCAAACGGTTATTTATAATAAAGCGAAAGGTGTTCGGAATGGAGACGCAAAGTATACAATTTGTATTTGTTGTATGTGGTAGTGGTGTTGGTGGGTTCTGAATATGACACGTATGGTGTATTGCGCAACTTCATATCGCATAATACGCAAATACACTCACGAGTTAGAAAAAATTGTCTCGGTTACACCACCGCCATTGGGTTCTAAACTGCTGCCTATCAAACTGTCAGGGTGGGCTAAATGAGGAGTTTTTTCCGCTGTGTTCCGCTTAGCGGAAAACGTAGTTACAATCGTTTGCTTGATATCGCTATCATCAGATTCCATGGAGAGATGACCGAAAAGATCTTCCAACAGTACGTTCGATTTCGACTTCACTTTCTGTTTAACAGAAGTGCGCAGCTTTGACCTAAATTGCAAGTGTGGATGAATAATATTCTAGCCGTAATTGAGAAAAATACCGAAACGCACCCCAAAATGGCATCCAAATTATTGTTGGCGTTGTGTTTGCGCAATATGTCGCTTTCAGTTTTATTAGTACTTTTGAAAGCTGGGTTTCCTATCAACAGGTTATCAATTTTAGATAAGGTGAAGTAAGAGTCCGGGGGCTGTTTACAATTTATATTTCTACCCTCTGTTCTTTCCGGCTGTTCCTGATTATCATGGCTTTTTTTTTCTAGTATAATATTGGCAGCTGTTAGAGCTGGAAACGATTGTTTTGTAACAGTTTTGGAGAACAGATCATATATTTTGAGGCCGTTAGACGCTAAATGTGTTTTTGGATGGTTTGCTCGGTTATACACATAGTAGCCTGCCACTTTGGCGGAGTTTTTCGCATTTTTGGAAACAGTTTCTTTGGGAATATAATGTCTGGTACCACCATTGTGTGCATAAATTGACTTGCTGCTGTATAATATGGCATCGAGGTTGGGATCGTGCAATTTGCGTGTTGTACTATGAAATGAAACATTAGGCTGTTGCGTCTGCGGTTGTTGCAATCCAAGAATGTGTGTTACGCCACCACTGAGCAGCATATCGTTAACTGTTTCGCTGTAAGTAGATTTAACGATTTTCTGACTCAACTGATCAGTGCTAATATATACATTATTCGGCAGTGCCATTATAGTTTCGTAATGTACGGTTTCATTGTTCTCTGGATCATCTTCAGCTGCTACTGGAATTTGATTGTCAGTATTGATTAAGTTTGAGGCATGAATCGTACCATTGGACTCCTTTGGTACAAAATGAATTTTAGAAATCGGTATTTGGCTAAAACTTTCAACTATGTGTGTATTATTTAGTGTGAATGTTGGGTTTGCAGCTTTTAATTTATTGCTTTTTTTGGCCTCTAGCGGATAGTTCGTATCAAGAGTTGTGCTATCGCTGCTGTTTTTAGGTAGTTTCTTCATCTGCATCGCTTCTATGACAGTGTGTAGCTTCTCTTTCACCGGAAAGGTACTATTTGAGAGATTTTTTAACATACTAGGATTTCCAACATTCTGTGCTATTAATTTGCCATTTGCTTTTGTTATAGCCTTAGGCGATACATGCTTTATTGCATTAAAGTAAGAATATTTTAAGGAGAATGGGGCTGTTGGCCTTTTAGTCGGATTATAAACAAGCAAGTCTTCCATCAACTCCAAAGCAGCTTCACTGCAACGACTCAAAATAGTTTGAAATGGAACTTTGACACATTCCGGAAACTGGAAATTAATTGTCGCGGCTAACTGATAACCCTCCGCCCAATCATTCTAGAACATCGACATTTATATATTTTATGTAATACAATACAACATAACATAATCCCACCTCATCAGGTGTCCCTAAAACGGAACATATTTTATAGAATTGATCTATTTCACTGCTTCCAGGAAACAGTGGCCGAAATGTATACAACTCAGCCATTATGCAACCCACTGCCCACAAATCAATCGCACTACTATAACTAGTTGCATGTAGAAGCACTTCCGGAGCTCGATACCTATAAAAGTAATTCAATTTCTACATTTGGTTTTGTTAGAAGATAGATACGATTACCATCGTGTTGAAACGTAATCGGTGAATGGAGGTCTCGAACGAATCTCTCTTGCCAAACCAAAATCTGCAATTTTTATTAATTCCGGTCCAGAACAAAGAAGATTCTCAGGTTTCAAATCACGATGAAAGAATCCATGGCGATGCATAAAAGATAACCCAGTAAGAATCTAAAAAATAAATAATTGAGTTTGCACTTTGTTTATTAAGTTGCCTAGCATACTTGGAAGAGTATGCTTTTCAGAGTGGGCTCGGGCAAGTAGGTATCACGATCTTTAATCATTTGATATAGATTTTCCTTCATATACTCAAAAACGAAATACAACGTGTCATTCTCTCGGATAACTTCCTTCAGCTTTACAATATTTGGATGAGAGAGTTTTTTCAAAGCCTAGAACAAGACAATGACAAATATACTCATGCATCATAACTCAATTTTTGTTCGTCTGTGTTTGTAATTCAAACCTTCACTTCTCGTAAATTCATTGCTTCATTCCAGGAATAATATTTACGCTTCATGCGCTTAATTGCCACCTTCTCGCCAGTATCTTTTCGTTGTCCCAATACTACTGTTCCATAAGTTCCATCGCCAAGTTGGCCTAATGTCATGTAACGGTTCATGGTAAAGCGGACTTAGTCTAAATTTCAACAAGAAAACAAAGCATAAACTGAACATTGAAAGTAGCTTAAGTCCATTTGCAAACTATTTAAGGCATACTAGGTTATTAAGATTTTTTTATACCCACTCTCCACGTTATAGGGTTTATACTAAATTTTTCAATTCGTTTGCAACTCAGAAGGAGACATCAGAGACCCCACAGACACAACCACAGCAGCATTGAATCTGTAGTGATCTAGCGTGTCTGTGGCTTGGAACGTTCACGCTAGGAAATTTTGCGACATTGATCTGAATTTTGTAGGGTCGAATCGGTTGGGATCCGTGAATTATAATCTACACAAATATATACAATTAACCCATTTATTGGTGGGGTCGGATAGCAGGCACGTTCACAAGTTAAAACCAAAATATTTATACGTAGGTTTTATTTATTAGAGGGTGTAACCAGATGCCTGCCTCGCCTCGGCCTTCAATTATAAATACAACAATTAGCTGGGGTGATGCGAATCAATTTAAGCCGAAAGATTCTCTCGTTAAAAACTGAAATTATTTATATAACTATGCAAAGAACTCAAGAGTCAAGCCACAGTTTCACTCAAATGCAATATTAATTAACCTTCACTATGTACGCATTTACTCTATTTTGCTTTTGATTAATACTTTACTCTAATGTGTGAAATATACTTCTATAAATAGGAGAATTTTAAAATCAATACGCAGCAAAGAAAAAGGTTTCCTTCTCGTAGCGATTAAGCGGTGTTTAAGGCGACTGTGACAACTGTTGTCATAGGTACGCGAATATTTCATGTTTGCTACACGTATACAAATAATGTCCCTAATGGCCTAATATAAAATGTAAACAAAATATGAAAAGTTTTAAAAAGTTTTAAATATTTAATTCTTTGATAAAGTAAATGCAATAGAAATTCAGTAGAATGGATGGAAATAAAGTCAATCTCGAGAAAAAGTTGGGAAATGATGATATATATCCCATCACTGAACCGGGTGTTATTAATAAAACAATGATCGTGAATGCGTTTTTAGAAGATGGTTACAAGGGCGAAGAGTCCCGCTTACACAAACTGGCACCCCTTGTTTATGACAACATTACGGCACTACGTTTGAATTATAAAAGTACAATTATACAACAATTTTGTGCTTTAGTGTATTATCGTATGTATTTGTGAATAGAGTCTTTTGAGAGTGACGTAAATCCTTTACGTTATTGGGGTATTCATTTAAAGTGTGTTTTCATACCCTCCACCTCAGTTATGAGGGTATACTAATTTTGTTGTTCCGTTTGCAAAACCGTTTGCAGAAGAAGGCATCGGAGATCCTACAAAGTATTTATATTCTTGATCAACGTCAAAAACTGGGTAGATTTAGACATGTATGTCCGTGTATCCATGTGTCTGTCTGTTGTTGGCATTCTCACGGGCGTAAATTTTGAGATATAGATTTGAAATTTTGTACAGGCACTTTTAGTTTTTGTACGCAGATCGCTAGGCAAAATCGGTCATAAGCCACGCCCACAATCAAAAAAAAAATATTTATCTGCCCCAAAAATTGAGCTATTAATTTGAAATTTGGTATGTCCACCTATAAATGTTAGCTTCATCGATGTGCCAAAAATAGGCGCATTCGGATTACAGACACGCCCCCAATCGACAAAAATCTATATATCTGCTGTGAACTTGAAATTTAATGCACTTATTAAATATTATCGATGTACCAAAAAATAGGCATGGTCGGATAACAGACACATCCATAATTTACAAAAAAACCATACGTAATAAAACAATACGTAATACATATACTATGAGAGGGCGCAATATATAATATTTGCCACACACACCGTTATGGATGTGGAGGGTATTTAAGATTTGGCCTAAGCCAAATTTAGTTTTCTTACTTGCTTAATTTTCGGACCGTCTATCAAACGAGCCCGACTGTATTTTTTTTTACTTTTTTAAATTATTATTTATTGTCGGACACACGCAACTACGGACCCATAGATAAATAAATCGACTCGCAGCCGCATTCCAACAACAGACAGGTGCACAGACACTTAAACGGACTTGCCTAGATAGATAATGTACATGTATTCGGGTCTGCATGCGGGTCTCTGATAGCTTCTTTTACTATTTGCACCCGACCTTATGTGGAATCAATTATTTAATTATTTAATAAATGATTTATAAATAATTGTTTAATGATTTTATTTTGTTCCAGATATTTTACGTATTGACCATTTATGGATATTGCCCAATCTAACGAAACTCTCATTGAGCTGTAACAAAATTGAAGTTATCGAAAGTATCGACATGCTGATCAATCTTAAGGAATTGGATCTTAGTTTTAATTACATTGAGAAAATCCAAAACTTGGAAAAGTTGGTCAATTTGGAAGTATTAACACTCTTCAGCAATGTAATTTCCATAATAGAAAATCTGGATACATTAGAAAAATTGATTATTTTAAGCCTGGGAAATAATATGATCGACAATATTAAAGGTGTATGTATAATAGAACGGTTCCTATTGAAAATGAACCTGATCGATACATTTTTAGTACCCCTCTCCATATAACACTTTATTCTCAATTCTTAATATGAAACAAAAATTGACCAAATTTGGTAAAGAATAGTTAACCAGCTTAACTAGCTTGACTGTGCCAAATTTGGACGATATTTCACAAAGTCACTTTTATATGACGTATACAATTCAACCAATGGTAGCATTAATTGTGGAATTCAGTGTTGTGGGGTATGAAATGGTCGGTAGATTAACTCACGTTTAAACGTAGTTGTTAACAGAGCTAAGATCTACTAAGCTACATTATGCCGTAGGGACCTCTATTTGATCTCTAATACGTGAGGTCTCTGCTTAGTATATAAATCCTATTTATTATAAATCGCGTCAAAAGGGAATACTTTATTTAGAGAGCTATAGCAAGGCAAAGAGATGTGTATGTCACGTTATAACCAGAAGGATTTAATCGTTCAATATTAACTTTGGTCTTTTGTTATGATTTAAACCAATGATGCATTTTTAAACTCCACTTAGTGCACCATCGAAAAAACCTAAATAAATAATCGTCTTATATATCTTCCGCGGTTAAATAGTCGGCGTGCCATGTACCTCATTGCGTCACGGTCGGATATGTTCAAATCGACTCACATTTTGATGCTTATCAAGAATATATATACTCTTTGACGTCTGGGATGACAAACTTAGTATACCCCAATCTTGTGTGAGGGATATAAAAATCACTACTATAAGTAGCGATGCAATCGGTTGTTTCTGAAACTATTTTAACTTTTTTTGGAAAGGCCACCACGAGTCCTTGCAAGTTAGATTGTTCTATTTGATAGGTTCCGTGAAAATTTAAACATAAAAACAAGATAGAGAAGTTCGGATAAGACCGAAGCTTAAATACCCTCCACCTTTTATAATCCTCTAAAAAATAAGTTCCTATTCGTGTATATGACTATTTCATGTACTTACGCAAGTGGTGGTTTTTTTTAATTATAGGCGTTTGCATTATTCAATCACGTTCATTTTTGGCACAGTGTTGGATAACGGTCCCACTTATATATATACCAAATTTCAACTTGATAGGCATAGTATTTTTCGATATATAATTTTTTAAAGATACAATTTTTTCGAGCTATGTTGAGATTTTCGTTTATTGTGGGCGTGTCTCTTTACCGATTTTGCCCAATTTCAATACGGAACAGCGAAATTGAACTAAGAATACGTATGCAAAGTTTCAATTTGATATCTCAAAAATTACGACCGTGAGAGTGCCAACAACAGACGGACACACGGACGGACATGTCTCAAATGATTTCTCTTTTCATGCTGATTAAGAATATATATGGTTTGTGGGGTCTCCGACGCTTCCTTCAATGTGTTGTAAACGGATGATCAAAATGAATATACCCTCTTCCCTAAGGTGGAGGGTATAATAAATGTTATAAGAGTTAAGAAAAAGTCGATCTTTCTGCTGCAGATTGCACGTTTCCGCTTTTTATCAAACTTAAAAGTTTTGAATCTGGAAGGAAACCCCGTTACTGATCGATTTAATATGACAGACTATATAGCTGCCATTTTGCCGAATGTTGTATATTACGATTACATGTGTATCGAGAGCGAAGATCGTAAAAGAGCAAAAGAACAATTTCAGTACGTATAAAAAATTGGCATATAAACTTTAATTCAATAAATAATAATAACGAACCTGTCCATGCATACATACATAATTTAAAGTCGTGAATTGCGTGAAATTGAAGCCAATGAAGAAGTAGAGCTGATGGAGCGTGCCAGAAAGATTAAAATGGAGCGGGATGCTGCATATTTGTCGCACAGCTTTGTGGAGTATTTAAATGAAGACCAACTGTTTCAGTCTTTGTGGAAAGAAGACACCAATTGTCACATCCTGATGGTGGACCAAGAAGCAGAAGATTTAAAAGAGGAATACGGCAAGGATATATATGCTGTTACACAGGAAATATACAAATTGGGTATAGAGCGTTATGAAGAACGTCAGTCTGAAATTCAAGAATTCATGATTCATTTGGAAGAAGGTCAATCAGAGGCATACAACTTTGGTCAACAAACGTTGCAGAAATTCATCGAATACAAAGAAGAAACGCTTAAGCAAGCTGGAGATTACTATAAATGTATGGAAGCGGAAATCGAAACAGAGCAAAATATTAACAGGAAGTTGGATGAGCTTACTAACATATTCCATGATAAAGTAAATGATGTATGGGAGGAATTAATGCGTATAGAGATGCATTTACACGAAGCAGTAGAGGTGAGAGATTAATCGGATAACTTCAAATTTTCCGTTTGTAGCAGTAAAAAAGTAAGAAAATTAAATTTGACCTGGGCCAATTATTAAGTACCCTCCATACAAACAGTTTGCGTGGCAGGTATATTAGATTATGCCCTCTAATAGTGTATGTATTACTTATCAAATTCCAAGTAGAGTTTCTCGCTGAATACAGCTTTTTTATATTATAAGCGTGTCCGCTATTTAATCACGTTCATTGGGAAATTATAAATAAGTGTACCAAATTTTAACTTCATAGCTAAATTTTTCTGGCAGAAAAATAGATTTTTGTCCATTAAGGGCGTGGTACTTTATCTATTTTGCCCAATTTAAACTACGTACAGAAAGAGGAAGAGTCTGTAAGAAATTTTAGCTCAATATCTCAGAATTTGCAATCAAGAGAGTGCTAACAAGAGGCGGGCACGTTGGCTACATATCTAGATCAACTCAGTTTTTGATGCTGATCAAGAATATATTTACTCTGACACTTGCTTCTGAGCGTTGCAAATGGAATGACAAACTTAGTATATCCCCTACCTTATGTAGAGAGTGTAAAAGAATATAAAAGATAGGTAAATTCTCAGATTTGGGCACATTACCTACACTAATAATAGATGGACAAATGATCAGACATACTGTTCAAGACATTTCGACAAGTAAACAAGTGAAAATATTACAGTCGGTCAAGCCCGACTTAATATATTATTCAATTTAATTTTTTTCTTTGAAAAAGCAGGGTATAATAAAAAAAATTATTTTTCTATATCTACTTGTATTTTCAAAAATTTCAAAATGATACATGTCAGAAATTTTTTTATTTTTTTTGTTTATGAAATCAAAAAAAATTTTAATATGGGGATTGGCTCTAAAAATAGTCCGATTCGGTCCATTCTCAAGAGGGTTCCCCCTTGGGGCAATACATGTTCTTGTACCAAATTTCATCGAAATATCTCAAAAAATGCGACCTGTAGCTTGCTCACATATATGCATGGACAGATGGACATGGTTAAATCGATTCAGATTTTGACTCTGAATCGATCGGTATAACTGAAGGTGGGTGTGGCATTTGCATTTAGGTGTTACAAACATCCGCACAAACTTAATAAACCCTTTTCCACAGGGTGGTGCAGGGTATAAAAAGTGAAGTTTCAACCTTAAATGGTCTTCCTCTATACACAAGCATGAGCGTGGTACTATATTCCTTGTTAATTATAATTATTAAGGATTTCATATCCGCATATATAGAGCCATGGGTGTCGCTGGTTATAACATTATATAATTTTTTTTCTTTAAGGAGGTTACGCTAAATTTCCAGCAAAATATGCGTAATTTGATCACCAAGTTTGTGGAGCAAGCGCAAATACATTTTAGTCAATTGCGCGATTTAGTCGCACATTTCTCCGAAAACTTATTTGATATTGTTGCTCGCTCCATGGGGACTGCGTTATCAACAAGGAAAGTTGAGAACGTTCCGGGTGAATTGAAGCGGTGCGTAGAAGATAGAAAGGCTATTAAAAAGTTAATTGTTGGAATGAAAGGGTTCCATACGCTGCACATTGACGAACGTGAGAATCGACTAATTGAACGTAGCAAGGAATATATCGATAACATGATGGAAAAACTGAGAAAGTATGTAAGGAAACACTTTAGAGTTTTAAATGGAATAATTGTTATATAATATATTGTCGAAGCTCAAGTACTAAACGGCGCATTTATGATTCAGATAATTATTCATAGTGTGCCAAATGTGGAGTCACACAAAACGCAAATTTTTCTGTATTATAAACTTTTTTCTATTGTAGCGATGAGATGAAAAGAAATCGATCAAGAGTATTGGAAATTAACACATTCTTGGACGTAACTATTGAAAGTTTACAAACTCTCTCTAAAAATATAAAATATTATACGACATACTCTAATGACACACTTTAATGTTAACTGCATAAAACTGCGTGCTGTTGCAAATATAAAATATATTATGAATCGTGTTGTTGTTAGTTTCGTTTCTTTTTAAGGTTCTCCAGATACAATCCTAAATTTTTTTGTACATTTGCTTGATTAACAAAGAAGACAAAGGCTTCTAAATCTTGAGATTTTTCATCTTCCAGTTGTTGAATATCTTTGGCTCTAAATTGATGCTTTGTCATTGCACGAGCAAAAGGATTTGTTTTCGAAAATGTATTTAAAAATTGTTCGCATTTATTGACGGCTTCTTCTTTAGTAGTGGCCAATTCATCCACAAGACCTACTGTTAATGCCTCCTGACTTGTAAACATCTTCCCCTGTGTTAGGGCTAATTCTGCAACACGACGGGGTAGGACGTTGCAATATGTAGACATAAACCACTTAGGAGCTACAATACCTAATTTTGTCTCATTAAGACCGATAGTGAATTCTGGGAGCATTACTCTATACTCGCAACTTGTAGCCAAAAGACAACCACCGGCTGGGGAATGACCCTAAAATAATTGAAATGAATTTAATTGAAACAGCGATTAGAACTGTAATGCAAGTACATCTGCTTAATAGTTTACATTTATAGCAGCTGCTGTTGGCACACCACAACCGAACAAGGCTAACCAAGTATCTTGCAATGCCGTCCAAAACTGTCTTAATCGGTCTTGATTGGGTTGATACATCTCCATAATATCCAAACCCGCTGAAAATACGGTACTGGTAGCCTTTTGGGTATATAATAAATGAACAGGTAAACTAAGTATTATATGGTTTAAATCATGAATGCTCTCCAATTTTTATACATATCCTGCGAATGGCCTTTTTTAAATTGCACTTCAATATCTGAGTATGTACGAGCATGTCTAGATTGATATAAACTTTGATGACGATCAAGAACACCCGATAGTTGCACGCAAATTGGCAAACTTTTACTATAATGCGAAGGGAAGTTATGTTATATGGGAGTGGTTCAAAAAATTGGTGCCTATGTCACATATACAAAATATTTAGCCTGTGCTCATATGGTGTAGGATATAACACATAAAAATTGGAAATCAGTACCAAATGTTGTTCAACTCACCGAAGTTAAAACAAGGCCGCGGCATTTAGAACTCTCAATATCACTAATATTTTTATGGATACTGCGCAGCAAATCTAAATTCAGACCGTTTACTGGCGGTCTATTCATAGTAAGAGTTGCAATTCCATTTTTTTCATTTACTTGAACCGTGCTTAAATTATTATCAGCCACGGACGAAAGGGCACGCCATAGTTTACCATAAAGGAAAATTTTATTACACTGACCTCTTTTTAAGATGGAATTCATCTTAATTTATTAATTATTATCAAATAACCTTTGATCGCTTATTACAACAAAAAAGTTTACATACGATCAGTGTGCGAATGCAAAAATATATAAACAAAAAATGAGCAAAGTGAACAAAACTTTACTCTTAACTTAATTTAGTATTTGTTTATTCGTGTGCATCTAAATGAAATATTTAATTTATTTTAACAAATATAAACAAACGAAAGAAAAGTCAGATGCGTTATCTGCGTAGTATCCCTAAATAGAGGACACTCTAATCAAAAAATTGAAATTGAGATAATAACGCAGTGCTGTGTCAGCGCGCTGTCTCCTTTCAATTTAGGTCTACTTTTAGTTTCACTGCCATGCTATCAAAGCCGTTTATATTATAAAAAACTTTGCAAATTGATTTTTTACTAGGATTGTTAAAATATTATTGAATTGAAAATGCTGCACTACGCATAGAATATGTAAAAATAAAAAGTATATATTCATGATGGTTAGGCTAATAGGGTTATAAAAAGTAGTGATCATAGAGTAAAATCGAAATGTACTGTGACAGTAGTTCATTTTATATATGACTTTGTCAAATCTTGGATGGACTTCATACGGAGAGTGTACGCGTTGCATTTATACAATTGCGCCATCTTTTAACGACCGTTGAAGTATGAGTTTCATTTCATATCAACTGATAAAATATGCCCCAAAGGAGTCTGTAAATTACTAGTATGTCTGATAATAGATTCATCCCATTTTTAGTACATCGATAGTGACAGCAGTGAATACTGTGAAAAATTTAAGCTATATCTTACAGGTAGCTCATGCCGCTGTGCGTCGCGTCTACCACAACAACAATTCTTTACTTTGCATTTGCATGCCATCCTCGTGGGGGGTGTTGTCTGTTTGCAAATTTCATTTCATATTTCTACAGACATCGCTAATTAGATTTAAGATTAGATTTTGTAGTTGATCATGAATATATCTGCGGAGTGTTTGGCACCTCCTTTAGGGTGTTGTAAACGAAATGAAAAACTTAGTATACCTCCACCTCATGTGGAGGATATAAAAATGTAATTATTAAAATACTAATGCAGTGTGATGATTATAATAATTTCTGGACTATGAAGTATGAAGATCCAACTGTCATTTTCGCATTTTTTATAATTAGTCTGGCAACACTTCCGTACACGTCATACGATGGACAAGTGTGTGTTCGTTTAATAGTTAATCGTAGAGATTACGTTTTCACTTTAATTTTGTATGTTGCGGCTTTTGAGTGATTATAAAAGAAAAATAAAGGAGAATGGTTTCCGATAAGAAGCAACAAAAAGTACAAGCCTCCGGTTTTACCAAAGAGGAGGAGCTACTTCTACAGGATTTTAGCCGTAATGTTAGCACCAAGTCGTCCGCATTATTTTACGGTAATGCATTTATTGTTTCAGCTGTTCCCATATGTAAGTATTGACACGTCGATAGAATCATACACTCATTCTAAGCTGTGATAATTTTTAGGGCTTTTTTGGCGAGTTCACAATATGGATCTACTGCCCAGTGCCGTTTTCTTTGCTGCCATGACTGGGCTAAGCACCTACTTGATGGCTATGGCATATAAAAACATAAAATTTCAGTTGAAACACAAAATTGCCACACGGCGGGAGGAAGCTGTCACTCGCGAAGTAAATCGCCAATTGGCTGATGACAAAAAAGTCACACGAAAGGAAAAAGATGAACGGATTCTTTGGAAAAAAAATGAGGTGGCAGACTATGAAGCCACCACCTATTCAATATTTTACAATAATGCTCTATTTTTAGCCATAACCATTTTTATTAGTTTCTTCCTATTGAAAAACTCTTCGCCCATTGTTAATTATGTACTCTCGATAGGATTATCTAGTGGCCTTTTGGCATTATTCTCCACTAGCACACAAACCAATTAAAATCACACCTAGGCACACAAGCATTTCCTTTTCATATAGTTTATTAAAAACGGAATATCAAGAAGGCTTGGTTCGAAGAAGCCAACACTTAAATTTTTTCATATATTTAATCATTGGAGCTTAAAATAAAAAAAAAAAAATATGTCTAACATTGAATTTCGTTTGTAAAAAACAAACGACCATCTTATATTATTAATTAAATATTATTATTAGGATGTGCTAATACATCGAAGTAATAGAATTTAAAAAAATATGATTGTTTTTTGTGCAAGCACACTCATATCAAAATCTTTTTAATATATGAGAATTCAATTTCATCAAAATCAATCTACTTATTTTTGCATACGTTTAGGAAATTTAGCCATAAAGCCGTTCGTGACCAGCTTGAAATTGAAACTTTCTTTATAAACACACTTTGTCTCCTATTAATTACGAATCGATATCGGTTATTGCCCCTCACAAAATTGACAAAAAGCTCAAGCGTAAGAGCTGGGCTAAGGAGTTCGAAATAGTTGGCGAGCGTATACATACATAATACAATTAATGTATTAAAAGTGGGCGCATTCCGAATCCATGTTGTATTCACTTATCAAATTTATTCATGCAAAAGTTACATTGCCTTAATATAACAGTTATATAAATGATGTACAAAAAAGTATGCGTTTCGGCTCAATTGCCTCATATAAGTGGACAATACTTTTATAGAAGACTACTAACAGGACTCTAATAATACAGCAATACCTTGTCCTCCACCAATACAAGCCGAGCCTATTGAAAATTTCAGTTTTTTCCGCCTATGACACATATAAAGAAGAAGACGTTAGAGGCCATTGCCCGCAGGGTAATATTAAATTGATGAATTTAACTTACCGCATCTCATGTGTTAAGTGACCAACTATTCGACTACCACTAGCCCCTAAAGGATGTCCCAAGGCAATAGCACCACCGTTAACGTTTAATTTATTTATGTCCAAATTAAGAGCGTCAGCGCAAACTAATGTTTGGGCAGCAAAAGCTTCATTTATCTTTAACATAAAGGGGAAGTTTAGTTTAGAAGGAGTGAACGGTTCACTAAAGATTGTAGCAAAAGCTTATTAACCTCTATAAGGTCTATTTCTTCCAGTTTCTTTCCACTAATTTGTAATAGATTCAAAATAGCAGATACTGGACCAATGCCCATAATTTCTGGAGGACATCCAACAACTGAATAGGCCACCAAACGACATAACGGTTTTAAATTGTACTTCTTGACAGCCGCTTCACTCGCTAAAATAACAGCAGCTGCGCCATCACAAATGCCCTTAATTGTTGTAGAAGGAATAGAGAAAATTCAGATCATCTAGATACAAGATAATGATTTTATTAAATACGCTACCGATGCCGTACCAGCTGTAACTACACCATCCTTTTTGAAAAGTGGCTGCAACTTGGCCAAACCGTCCAATGTGGTCTTAGGTCTTGGATGTTCGTCAACGGTAAAGTCAACTTCTTTCCCTTTTATTTTTATTTTAATGGGTGTTATTTCAGCATCAAAAGCACCCTCCTTTAGTCCGTTTTCCCAACACTTTTGAGAACGTAAAGAAAATTCATCAACACGTTGGCGCGTTATTTTATATTGTTCAGCTAAATTTTCTGCCGTAAGTGCCATTGGTAACTTGCAGTAGGTATCAGTTAGACTATTCCAAAGCGAGTCTTCTAGTTGATAATTTATCCCAAGGGTGGTTCCAAAACGTATATTACGCACGGCAAAGGGTGCTTGTGACATGTTTTCAACACCGCCGGTTAAAGCAACGTTTGCACTTCCAACTAGAATGTCTTGAGCACCGTTTATAATCGACTGAAATCCAGAGCCACAAAGACGATTCACGGCAAAAGAGGGCTTATCTATAGGAATGCCACATTGAAGGCTGACATGGCGTGGCATGTAAATACCATCAACGGAGCTATGCTAAATGACAAAATGTAAAGGCAGGCATTACTTAAGATGTATAATTCAGATTGACTAAGCAAGCGTTTGGTCCAATTTCAATACTAAGCCTTGCAAAGAGACTATTTAAACACCCATGTTTGCCAAGTTTGGAATCGTTATCTCAATTTTTGCGGTCAGGACAACTATTTCCACAAACAGCAGAAAGACTGACAGACGGACAGATATTTTTTTATTAGAAAAACATTAGTAGAGCATGCATATCAAATTGAACTTACGCTGACAATATTGCCAATGATTACAGTGTCTATATTCTCAGGATTTAGACCAGAAGCGGAAATCGCAGCTTTCGCCGCCACAGTTTGCAGTTGAGTTTGATTAATATTTTTGAAAGCGCCACCATAGGTTCCGAAAGCGGTACGCTTAGCGGCCACAATGTAGACACCTTTAAAACAGAATTTTTTATGCAGTTTACATACTTTAACATCGATTAGGCTTAGGTCAATTGGGCCAATCTTAAATGCCCTCCACATTTACCCGTCTCCTAGGTGCTTCCTTTCTTAACTACCACTTGTTAGCATGTGTTACAATCGACCATTTAGAAGATGGAATTTTGCGCCTACTTAGCTTATCATAAATGGTGCGCCCGTCCATTATTTTATTTCCGTCTCATTTGTTAACTCAACAACTCATTGTCAATAACTTTGTTAACCATAAAGTTTGTTGATATTCGTATAAAACTTATTCTTAAACAAGTGAAAATATTATAGTCAGTCAAGCCCGATCATCAAATACTTTACCACTTGATATATTGTTTAATTAAATTTTTTTCTTTGATAAATGAAAAGTTTTATTCTTATACCCTCCACATCAGTGATGAGGGTATAGTAAGTTTGTTCTTCCGTTTGCAACACCCAGAAGGAGGCGTCAGAGATCCTATAAAGTATATATATTCTTGATCAGCGTCAAAAACTGAGTCGATTTAGCAATGTATGTCCGTGTGTCCGTGCGTCTGTCTGTTGGTGGCACTCTTGCGGGCGTAAATTTTGATATATCGAGCTGAAATTTTGTATAAGCCCTTTTACCTTTTGCACGCAGATCGCTATTAAAAATGGGCAAAGTGGGTCAAGATCCCTCCATCTTGGGTAAGAGGGTATATTCATTTTGATCATCCGTTTACAACACATCGAAGGAAGCGTCGGAGACCCCACAAACCATATATATTCTTAATCAGCATGAAAAGAGAAATCGTTTGAGACATGTCCGTCCGTGTGTCCGTCTGTTGTTGGCACTCTCACGGTCGTAATTTTTGAGATATCAAATTGTTCAATTAGTTCAATTTCGCTGTTCCGTATTGAAATTGGGCAAAATCGGTAAAGAGACACGCCCACAATAAATGAAAATCTTAACATACCTTGAAAAAATTGTATCTTTAAAAAATTATATATCGAAAAATACTATGCCTATCAAGTTGAAATTTGGTATATTTATATAAGTGGTACTTTTATCCAACACTATGCCAAAAATGGGCGTGATTGAATAACGCAAACGCCTATAATAAAAAAAAAAACACTATTTGCGTGAGTACATTAAATAGTCATATACATAAATATGGCAATAGGAACTTATTTTTAGAGGGTTATAAAAGGTGGAGGGTATTTAAGCTTCGGTCTTAACCGAACTTCTCTATCTTGTTTATTTTTTGTTTGTTTATGAAATAAAATAAAAAAAAAATTTAATATGGGGATTGGCTCTAAAAATAATCCGATCCGGTCGATTTTCAAGAGGATTTCCCCTTTGGCCTAATACATGTCCTTGTACCAAATTTAATCGAAATATCTGAATAAATGCGACCTGTAGCTTGCTCACTTATAAGCATGGACAGATGCTTATAAGTGATACGAAACAGCATGGACAGATTGACATGGTTAAATCGATTCAGATTTTCATTCTGAATCGATCGGTATAACTAAATGTGGGTGTGGCATTTGCAAACATCCGCACAAACTTAATAAACCCTTTTCCACAGGGTGGTGCAGGGTACAAAAACACTGCGAAAGCTCTCAAACTCACCATCTGTGTTTTCTATTATTTTATTGTCAAACATTATTCATAAATAGAAAAAAATTTAAGTTGTTTAAATTTGTACAGTGTGTGAATGAGTTAAAAAATAGGCGGCCTTTCCCGACTTGTGGCAAAACTATTTACCGACGGATTTTATTGAAAAACAAGGGAAAATATCTTAGTCGATCAAGCCTGCTGATTAAAACTCTACAACGAGTAGTTGCAATTGAATAGAATGCCTATGTTTTGTTTAGAAAAATAGTCATAGGTAGGGAGTGATCGATAATAAAAGAAGATTATCATCATTTTAGTTAAGAGTTAAGCTATTGGGTCTTAGTACACATATAATATATATATTTAATATATGGTTGTTGTAGATATAGATGGATACCCCTAAAGACAAGAATCTCCTGAGCACAGTACAGTCAAATAAAAGCTGAGGAAGAAAATTGATGTAAGCGCTTATTATGTATTATTCTAAAGCGTATGTGATGAAGCGTGTTGTGTGTTGAATGATGTTAAAGCAGCAGGTTTTTTGATTACGCCTTTTCAATAAGTTTGAAAGGCTTTGTTGTTTCTGTGAACTTGACCAACACGAGATCACTTTTTGTTCTTAATTTTTTCGTTATTATTTGGGCTCTTCGTGGATGGCGTTAACTGCAGCAATTACAACTCTTTGAAATAATAATTACATGCTTCTAACATTTCGGACGTACAAACGAAAAAATAAACAATATATGAATACCTCACGATTAACTCCATAAATATAATAAAATAATATGAGATGTGTTCTTGTGGACCTTTAGAATAAAACAAGTCGGTTATAAATTATATTGAAGCAAAAAGAAGAATGACGCATAAAATGAACTCATCGAATTATTGCCAAATGCAGATCGCATCCGTACAACATTCAGTATCAAAATTTCAAAGTGTACGCCTGTTACCCACGAACGGATATGTCCAGATCAGCACAGATTTTGTTATTGATATTTCGTAAGGTCTATAACGCGCCTGGCTTTCGCAAACGGATTAACAAACTTAGTAATTGGCTTAAAAAATTGGACGCTTACGAACACCAAAAGTACACATTGTACACCTCATCCGTATTTTTTTGAAAATTTCTAAAAGGCGAACATTAAATATCTCAGTTTAAACACAAGCAGTCGTTGTATTGAGCATTGTACACCTGATCCCATATACCGATCGAAATTAAATATAATATATTGCATTTGAAATTTGCACTTTAACTTTAAATCTAGCATTAATAGAAGGCACATTCATGGGTCCGTAGTTATCAAGTCACATCTGGTTTGTTACACTATATTCAATTTATTCTAAAATAATATGACGAGAGATGACCGATGAACTTGTTAATTGCAAATTTTGACTAGGACCACTTTCACAATTAGGAGCACATATATATATATAAATGAGTTTTTGAAGCCTTTACACCACTTAGCCCCCAGTGCGATTGTACGCTAAGGTACAAAGTACTTTAAGCAAGAGTCCAAAGGTTAGGTTTCACTCCACATAAACAATTTAAAGCATGTTTCTAATAATAATGACACAAACACAATCTATTGATATCCTTTAGATAGATTTTACCTTTAGTAACAACGGACATATTTCTGCTAAATAGAGTACGACTTCTGCAATATTTAGCTACACTTTAACTAGATGTTTTCGTATCTGCACAGTTTTAAATCGTATACGTATTAGCTAAAGTAGGCTGTTGAGCAGAGGTTCGCTAGCGGTGTTCCGCGAAATTGTGCACACCGGAATATCGCATGAAACGTCGGCAAAAAATATGATTTGTAAAAACAATGGAGCCTCTTATCTGAACTCTTTTGACTAATTAATATCGATGTGCCGAGACTTAAAGAAAGTTAGGTAGCACTGCTATAGACGACTGATGGAATCGTAATGCAAACAAAAAAAACAATTTCGTAGGTTCATAATTCGTTGACACGACAAATGAATGCTATACATATGCATGTGCTGTACTGCTTGTACATATATATACATATTCTCAAATGAAAAGCCATTGGTAGGCACAACTATTTACGATCGGGTATGATTTTTGCACGCTCACTGTCGTAACGGCTGAAGTAGAGAGCTCAAATTTACAGCAGTACGCGTACATACATTTCATTAAATTCGGACGTAACCGGTTCACAGAATGTGTGAACCAGAAAAATTCAACTATAAAGTTGAAATTTGGGATATAGCCAATCCATAAATGTGTTCAAGCAAAATTCAATTTTAATATCCAGTACAGCGGGAGTATATTCACTTTGTCAAAGCGTACGTGCGTTGTAGCACCCATATGGAAGCATCAGGCACTCTACAAAGTACAAGGCACAAATTCTGAATCGATTAAACAGTGTCTGTTTGCCCGTCTGTATGAAATTGGCCACAATCGGTCCAAGAGCGCGTCAACAATTAAACAAAAACTAAAAAAGGGCCACTTTTTATGGACTTTTAAATTTTTTTTTGCTCCATTAAAAAGTGAAATAGATAAAAGGCTGAAAATTGGAACACGTTGCCTTCTTATAGGTTCTTTCTGGGGAGGATTGGCCGCGCCCACCAGACATTATTGAACAAAAACGAAATTATTTTACCTTTTTTTTATTAAACAAGTGGAAAATATTATAGTCGGTCAAGCCCGACTATCAAATACCTACACCACTTGATATATAATTCAATTTAAGTTTTTTCTTTGAAAAATGAAAAATTTTATTTTTCCATTCGTACGTGTATTTTCAAAAAATTTCAAAATGATACGTCAAAAAAAAAAATTTATTTTTGAAATAAAAAAAAAAAATTTATATGGGGAGGGGTTCTAAAAATGGTCCGATCCTATCCATTTTCAAAAGGGTTTCTTTTTGGGCCAATACGTATCCTGGTACCAAATTTTACCGAAATATCTCAAAAAATATTAGGATCTCATGTGGGAGGGGGTTCTAAAAATGGTCCAATCCGGTCCATTTTCAATAGCATTCCCCTTTGGGCCAATACATGTCCTTGTACCAAATTTCATCAAAATATCTCAAAAAATGCGAAAATGCGCACAAATTTATATGGACAGACGGACATGGTTAATTCGATTCAGATTTTGATTCTGAATCGATCGGTATAACTGAAGGTGGGTGTGGCATTTGCCGTTTAGGAGTTACAAACATCAGCACAAACTTAATATACCCTTTTCCACAGGGTATAAAAATGAGAATAACATGAGTTCAATGCTTTAACATGACCATGCCCATGCCCATCATTTATAAGCATAATTTTGTTTTGACGATCCCAGGTGATGGGTATTCAAGATTTGGCCCATATTTTAGTTGTTAAATGGACTCAATTTTAATTACTTGTTTCCACTCAACGTTTATTTAAGCATTGTAACACATTATTATACCCACCACATGTTAAGCTTTTTGTTCTCTTTGCAATTGGTATACATATGAATATGTATTGAACGGGCGGGATCGCGTAGTAGGCATGTGCCCTTTTTTGTGCAGAATCCGTGGAAGAAGCTTGCATCTAATTACAGTAAAAAACATGGCCAGTTCGGTCTTTGCATTTGCTACACATAGGATCTCATCGTTGAATTAAAATTTTATTTTTCTAGGAGGAGCCAGGAGTGGAACAACTAACTGTATAAAAGCAAAGTGTGCAATATTTAAGTGACGTATATTTTATATTAAAATTGAAAATCAAAAGTGATATCCACTAATGCAGGGCGAGTGCGTAATTTGCGAGACTTTGGGGGTAACAGAAAAGAGTGGTGGAATCAAATGAATAATTTAAATGACACGTCCAAACTTGTGAGATACATGCGAGTGTGTGTGTGTGTATGAAAATATGTATGCCACTAACGCTCACTTGATGAGTGACAAGGCGACGTCAGTGAGTCATTAATGCTTTTATTCAATTGCTCCTCTTCATCCTTATCAAGGCCAAGTGCCATGGTAAGTAGCCGCACAACACATTTTGTCTCGTGTACTTCGCCTTTATCGTTGGACGTAATGTCCTTTTCAAGTTTAAGTTTTTCTTCCGCCACCAAGAGCATACCCTCCTCAATGGTACCCTCAGATATTAGCCGATAAATTGTTACCGTACGTGTTTGCCCCAAACGATGACATCGATCTTCAGCTTGTTTGTCATTGTATGGATTAAAGTCTATATCGTGTATAATGCAAGTGTCTGCTGCGGTTAAATTGATGCCCACGCCACCTGCCTTGGTCGACAGAAGGAATACAAAAATTCCAGAGTCAGAGTTAAAGTCATTAATCATATCATGGCGCTCCTCGACAGCAGTTGACCCATCCAATCGGCAGTATACATAATTTCTGATATTTAAGTATTTTTCCACAATATCTAGCATCATTGTGAATTGACTGAAAACTAGTACGCGGTGACCCTCCTCTTTGAGTTTTGGTAACAGTGTGTCCAAGTGCTTAAATTTACCAGAATCGCAAATCAATTTTTCAGGTATTTGGATATCGAACAGTTCCTATAAATATACGCAGAACATTAGTCGCATTACTATCTACACCCTGGTTTTGCTTTCATTACATGTTTGTGACATAATTGCAAAACTTGAAAGTCAGACATGACCGCCAACTCTTCAAATATGTATTGGGGATTCGATTTTTTATAGCTCGACACTGTGGCCAGGCGTTTAGCGAAGCCTCTAATTTTGTCGTCGTGAAAATAATAACGTGCCATTAACGGGTGGTTGGCCAATTTTCGCATTTCCACCATGATTGTTACACCGGCACGATCGCCACTGCAAATTTCCCCCTTGTTGTTTGAGTAATATTCGACGAGGTCATTATAATGCCTTTTCTGAGTATCCGTCATTGGTACTTTTTCCTTGATTAAGAAAAACAAACAAAAAACAGCGTTATGTAAAAGAGCAAAATTTCAACAACGACAACCGTGGACAAACGCATACCACATGTGTGTGCTTTTTCGGCAAATTGCTGAGAACGTCTTTTTTGAGGCGGCGCAGTACGAAGGGCTTCATAATACGCTTGGCTCTCTGCACCTGTGTTTCTTGAAATTGAGATACCTCGACATTTGCACTCTCGACTTTGCTTTTCTGAAAATATGTGCATACGTGCATATGTACGCGGACAACAATCCAAATTAAAATTCCGTCCGCTTACCTTGGCAAATAAACTTTTAATATCTTCAACATTTTTACCAAAAAAACTTGGCATGACAAAGCATAACAACGACATCAATTCCAGTAGATTGTTCTGTAAGGGTGTGCCCGTTAGGAGGATTCGCATTTCTGCATTAATGGTTATGAGATTAGCGTAGCGTTGAGTGGTCATATTTTTTAGCATATGTGCTTCATCAAATATAACATAATGCAGTCTACAAACGCGAAACATTTTTCGTTCTTCCGGTGTACTGGCTACAATATGATAACTGGAATAATGAACGTAATGAAACAAGTTATGTATGTAATATATTATATAAGGAAGGAGTGGAGGATTCGAAAAATAAATCGATTGTTTTTGAATCATCAATAAGAACAGCTCTTATCAAATGTCATAACTGGGGGTAATAGGGATTTTTCGACTTTTTTTGAAGGTGGTCAAGTATTTATCCCCTGTTCTAAAATTGCATAGGGTGAGTAAATCTATCTCTTCTGTATTTCTGCTTTACCCTATGTTTCTTGGGATATTTTTGAGATATTTCAATAAAACTTGACCAAGACTCCTCCCCGTATTCCATAATTAATCTTTAAAACATAACAGTGTGGATGTCCATAAACGTTGGTTTTTTTAAGTTTGTTCTGTAAAGAAAGTACTTTGGGCAGAGCAATTAATTGTTACCGATCGACTTAAAAAAGGATAAGGAATGAAGTGGGATCCCATGTTGTAAACTGATACAGAGGAGGGAAACACGGCGGAAGAATGTGTTGTGTTGTGCCGTATGCGGGCAATTTCAGAAGAAATGGGTGAGATCGCTCACAAAGCCAAAAACTTAGGTTGGCGGAAAATTTTGTTAGCTTTGCAAAGCAAAGAGCACAATACGGTCCACATTAGTTCGATGCTCCAAAGTGTGGAGAGGCAAAGACACCTTCTTTGCAAAGGGTGGAAGAGTGGAAGCTATCGCGCTCAGAATGTTTTAGTGAGTAGCTTACGGTGGTAGGTACTATAAATATGAGCGAAAAGTATTTACGTTGTAAGGAGAATGTCAAAGCCAATGAAGCCTTCTTTGGCAAAACGAATTCTCATTCGTTTGCGCTCCTCTTGGCTGCCGTGATATCTTTCTACAACAAAACTTGGACACCATCGTGCTATTTCAGCCGCCCAGTTGTCTAATGTTGAGGATGGGACAACAATCAAATGTGCTGCCTTGTTTAAGTTATTTTCCTTTAAGTAGGCAAGGAATGCGATCACTTGGATTGTTTTACCCAAGCCCATCTCATCGGCCAAAATTCCATTCATTTGCTGTTTATGCATAACAGTTAACCAGTTAAGACCAATTAATTGGTATTCGGCCAATTTGTACTTGTTGTTGAGAATTCGCGGTTGCTGAAGAATGCCAGCACCTGCCTCAATGGCTGTTTCTAAACGCTGCACCAATTTATTACATTTATTTAAAATATTGGCCACATTGTTTTGTTTGTTTAGGAGCTCTTGTGTATGGTTCAGTAGCTCGGCAGATAATGCTTTATTGGTTTCCAATTTTTGACACAAATCGGCCCAATCCTTGAACGGGCGCAATTCTAATATAACGCGAGCCTTTTTCTCCGACAGATTTTTCACCGTCTCCAATTCCATGGGTGTGGCGGTGTTCATAAACTCGAATACTTTTTTGCGTTGTCCAGTCATTACATGGGAAGCTTCAGTGTCACTATCATCGCTGTCGTACACCTGACCTTTGGGACAAACCTGATCCTCTGAATTGTCTTCATCTGATCCATAATTACTCTCGTTTACAGATTTTTTGGTCTGAGGCTTGGCTTTGCCGTTCGAACTTGGCGGTATTTGTACGGGTGGTCGTTTTAATTTAGTATATTGATTTTTTGGTAGACAGTTGTCCTTTAAATACTGCAAAGCTTCAACGACGATCCAGTTGCAATGCACTAAGGAATCTTGAATATCCTGCACACATTTAAAAGTGAAGTGAAAGCAAATATCAATGATATGAAGGCGCGTCGAAAATTCCACTTACCATCGTATCGTACTCTGATGAAATATTCGCAATAGCAAGGAATCGTTCTTCCTTCTCTTTTACTGTTAATTCCACTTTAATCTTCTTGGGGGAGTTGCCAATATCGGCGCCATCACTGTCGCTATCAGCCATAACCTGTATGCGCTTTTTGCCAGGTACTCGTTCTTCGTTTTCACCCGGAGTAAACACACTTGTCATTAACTTGGCAAACTAAGGTGTATCCATTGCTTACAGTGCAATTTAAATTAAATTTTACCTGTTTTACTTTCTGCTGTGGAGGGCGTAAAATTTTTATTGATGCGGAATTGTCTCAAATCGCTTGTAGTTGTTTTTGGAGACGAAGTCACTGCTTCCGTATCTGACATCTTTGCACAATTTTCTTTCCTTTCACAATTCGCAGTAACGTTTCTTTTCTATACTACCACAATTGAGTTCAACTTTATTTTTCTTACTTTCATAAATCAAAAACACAATGCATTAACTTAGCTTAACTTAATTTAATTTAATTTAATTTAAATTAAAAACAATACATTATCTCTTGAAGAATTTTATTTTACTACATTTAATCGTGTTAACCATTATGCTCACACTCACATATTGGGAGTCCTTCTTCAGTTTTCTACACCATTTTCAATTGAAATTGGTAGAGAGGCAATTGATATTGAGAAATCGCATTTGTAATTGAGATTCGTATTTGAAATTGGGAAAACAATCCTCAAATGGAATTGGTACAACCGCATTTGTAATTGGCAAAAGCACATTTGACATTAAGAAAATATCGTCAGATGAAATTGGGGAAATCGCAATTGTAATTGAGAGAGACTCATTTGAAATTGGAAAAAAATGTATTAGCTACAAAGCTATAAGTATGTCCCATTTTTCATGCTCTTTACAACATTTTTATTATGACATTTGTTAAAAAAAACAAACAAGTGAAAGTATTATAGTTGGTCAAGCCCGGCCAACAAATACCCTGCACCACTTGATATATTATTCAATTTAATTTTTTTCTGTGAAAGGCAGGGTATAATGCAAAATTTTATTTTTCTATACCTACTTGTATATGCGAAAATTTCAAAATGATACATGTCAGAAAATTTTTTTATTTTTTGTTTGTTTAATGAAATAAAAAAAGTTTTTTATATGTGGATGGATTCTAAAAATGATCCGATCCTATCCATTTTCAAATGGTTTAATTTTTGGGGCAATACATATCTATGTACCAAATTTCATCGAAATATCTCAAAAAATAATGGGACCTCATATAAGGAGGAGTTCTAAAAATGGTCCAATCACGTCCATTTCCAATTGTGGTACAGGGTAAAAAAATAGGGCGGTACAGCTAGATCCCAACACGCATATCCTTCATATTGATCGCTTTTTTATAGAAGGTGGTGGTGTGCTGCACAAATCTGGCACAATCCCCAGCTGTCACCACCTCTATGGCTTGGTCTATAATATTTTCCAGATGGACCAACCTTTGTTGGCTAATACGAGGTAGTACTGGCGTTGGAAGCTCCATATTTACTTTGGCGTACTGCTTTATTTTGGACCACATACCTTCTATAGGGTTCAACATGATCGAGTAAGGGCTTAGACGTAAAAGGTTTTCCCCAGTGTCTTCAAAGACTTGTTCCAAAGTAGAGTGACATGGGGCATTATAACAAATAATTAAAAGCTCATCTAATGCATTTCCCATGTCAGTTCAATTTACAAACAAGTTCCGTACCCACTCATTTGCCTGTTCCGACCGAAATACACCTCGCCGTTTTTCAAAATGGATAACACCACTTGAGCTTATTGCACCTATGAGATGCACGTTCGGTCCGCTACAAGTGGGACATATCTGAACCGCCCTAGTACCACGGACGGACCACCCATGTCCACGCCGACAAAATAAATTAAAATTGGTTTCGTCCAACCAACCAACAATTTGTATACCTTGCTTTATAAAGGCATTAAATTTGTCACATAGTCTTTTCTTTTTTATACCCTCCACCTTAGGGAAGAGGGTATATTCATTTTGATCATCCGTTTGCAACACATCGAAGGAAGCGTCGGAGACCCCACAAACCGTATATATTCTTAATCAGCATGAAAAGAGAAATCGTTTGAGACATGTCCGTGTGTTATCAAATTGAAACTTTGCATACGTATTCTTGGTTCAATTACGCTGTTCTGTATTGAAATTGGGAAAAATCGTTTAAGAGACATGCCCACAATAAACGAAAATCTTAACATACCTTGAAAAAATTTTATCTTTAAAAAATTATATTTCGCACAATACTACGCCTATCAAGTTGAAATTTTCTATCTTGTTGTTTGTTTATTTTATTTGAAATGCGTTTATCACAATTTCAAAATTCACTTTCCGAATTTCAAATACGATTTCTCAATTTCAATTGCCTTTCTCCCAATTTCAATTGAAAATGGTGTAGTTTTGGATATGAAAACTAAGTCTCCTACAATTTTTATAGCTGATGGACCGCCACATAGAACGTATTGCGTCTTCGTAATGTTGCATCGCTTCATAAACTAAGACCCAATACAGAATGTATGCACATGTTTCATGTATTGCTTCAATACACCAAACACAATCTTGACGTTCCTTTGTTGCACCCAAACCATATGTAAAATGTAAACGAAGCAATCACACACACACTAGAGGTAGCAACAGCTTTATAACGTTCTATATGGAGGGTACAAAAAGTGTGCAATTATCATTTGCTACAAACACAATTTCTCTTTTTTCATGTACATTTTGCGTGAAATACTTTTAACCATTAAACGAGGATAAGTATCAGGGTAACAACAATCAGTGTACAGAACATTTTGTATATAAAAAATATGATAAAAAAAAATATGTCATGATTGCAATGACCAACTATGGCCAAATATTGAACTTTTTATCATGTCAATAGGCTCAAAAATGGAAATCAATTCAACGGCTAGCAACCGCGTAAACCCTTTATGATGGATTAATTCAAATTCACAGAATAAGGTTGTTGATCGATTCAGAATCAAAATCTGAATCGACTTAATCTTGTCCGTCTGTCCTTCTGTCTATCCATGTAAATTTGGGCGCAAGCTACAGGTCGCATTTCTTGAGATATTTGGATGAAACTTGGTTTGTAAATACTCTTCACCCAATTATAGGCAAACGTACGTCATGGAATACCGCCTGCATTACGAATCAACTTGCAAGTGAGATTCTGTATCAAAAGAGGTGTTACCTGATCCCGGTCATTTTTTGCACATCGATAATTTAAAATAAATGCACACAATTTTTATTTCATTGCTCAATTTTTGTGGCCAATAGATAGATATTTGTCGACTGTGAAAATTCCACAAATGGAATTCAAACCTCATTGGATCTGCAACAAGTTATTATACCATAAGCACTTAACAATTGTTGGGAATTTTGATAAAAAAAGTGCTTCAAATTGTTTGAAAATTTTACAAAAGTGGACCTAGAGGCTATAGGATGCTATAAATTATTCAAAAATAACCCCTTTATCTTTCTTTGGATGATTCTCTATGAGAAGGTATGTTTTATTGAAAAATTACCCATGTAGGCAAGGATTGAAAAAAAGGAAACAATAAAAAAAGAAAACTGACGGCCTTTTACCTAGACGTTTGTCTACAGACAGACAGATGCACACATGCTTCCTCGGAAGTTTATCCTTGTGCGAATATGTAGGTGCACGATTGTTGTGAGCACAAGTGTAGCGTCTATCTGAAGTACATATAGTGACTATTGAAACCAAATTGACGGTGTCTTGGAAATGGTGGAGAATGTCAAAAGAGAAAATGTTAGTTCAACGTCAAATCTATGATCATGAGCTTTCCCAGACACCACGTTCATGGCTAGACAGACTCAGTTTTTAATGTTAATCAAGAAACTGTTTATTAGGGCGACTTTGGCGTCTCGTTCTATCCCCCCATCCCATATGCAGAGTATGCATAGTATAAACACTCTTTGTTTACGGGATACGTCATACACGTTGGCGAAGAGATTGCGATATTTCTATGATCAAAGCTATATAGCTTACATTGTAAATATGTGTTGTGTGTGCCTGCTAGCACACGAATCTGTCTGCCAACAATTGAGTCATTTTGGAAGCATTTCATTTCAGTTTCTCTCTGATCGCGCAACGATTATATTTAAATAGATTTAAGTACGAATAGCGCGCTTAAGCATGTATTGCAATACGGTTTATAGGAGTGCGCTGTAGGCATGTATTGTACATATATGCCAAAGTTTAAAACTTTTTACGAAACGAATATTACATACATATAAGCGAAAACTAAGGAAACAAGTAATCGAACAATCGAACGTAAAACAAATTATATTCAACTGTTGTAAAGAATAAGATATCAGTTATCTATTTTAAATAAATTTGTGGATGCCATCCATTTCATTAGATTGCTAATCATTCGAAATATGCAAGTTTTAAGTGGTAGAAATGAAAAGAAGTAAAACTTCTCATAACGAACATTTTTACGCATGTTCTAAATATGCGAAAACAAACACGCGTATGTACAAATCCTTATGTGCTCAATGTGACTCACCCGTCTCTGCATATGGGTTATATCTATAATTAGACGAAAACTTCTTCATACATTCAGTATAAAGAAAAGTTCGTACGGCATTGTACGGTCAGCTTACTCGATTGTGCTTTTGTAATATCATCAATTGACTCGCACAAGCCTGTGTAGGTCTTTCACCTGACGATCTTTTCACTATGACAACATACCTTAACCCTTACGCTTGCGGCAAGGTCCGGCATCTGGCCTTTATCATCCTTTCTTTTCTTTCAAGGTTTTGCCTTTTCGAAAAAATGGAAAATTAACCAATTGCATAGAAACGAGGCCAACTGGGTGCAACTGAACCTTACTTAAAATGTATCTCATTTTATAATATGATCCACATCCTCATTGATTATTTGTTTTTTCAACCATCAATTCTTCAGATACGAATTTGAGAGTCCACTTGACAACTTCCGGTTCGATTTCCGGCTTTGTATATAAACATCTTCAGTTTTACCAGATTCCGATGTAATAAGTAAATTTGATGGCCTTTTTATAATCTACACCACATGTGGGATAGCAGGGTACATTAAGTAGCAAAGGCCAAACCCACTTTCAATCATACCGATCGGCTCAGAATCAAAATCTGAATCGATTTAACCATGTTCGTCTATTCTCGCCCATTCACAAAACCGTTCACAAAAATAATAGATCATCTTAAGAAATTTGAACAATGAATTAGTTGTAGTTGTAAATGGTCGGGCTTAATATTCGTTTCCATCGTAGTTATTCGAACCCGCCTCGCTCACCTGTTTCCATTTTCATGTTCAAACGGCAAAAATCCAAAATATTCATTAACATCAAGAACTAGAAAAGAGATTATTACCGATAGAATTAGCTCCGCCGCGAAACGGTTAATAATTTCAACTTACAAGCTAACATCCTGGAAATTCGTTCGTGTCAATACAGAAGGGGTAAATGATTCACATTGAATCGAAGTGATTCACTTTTCTTTAATAAGTACATTACATATGCCGGTTATAAGTTGCGAAATTGAATTGTTTAAGCATGGTTTTGGCATCAAGCTTTCGTACACAGTAAAAGCTTTTCTGTGAGCGCAGTTATTCTTTTGATACTTTACATACGCGAGAGTTAAGAGTTACGTTATAATGCGACCAATGAGGTGTAGAGTATTAACAATAGCAGTATAAGGTGTTTTCCACGTCTGGCTAATATCCGATTTTGCTCAATTTAATTAGCGATCTGCGTGAAGGAATTAGAAACGTCTGAACTGAAATTTTTTTTTCAGCATTTCAATATCTAGGATTGCATGCAACATGAGTTACGCGGACTGCATGCCTAGGTCGACTCAGAATTTGATGAAGAATATATAGGGAAGATATAGAAATTTAGGGTCTCCCTTCTGGGTGTTGCAAACGGAGTAGCACACTTAGCATGCACATCTTACGTAGAGCACCTTTACACCTTTCACAATATATATTTGGTCAATTTTCTATACATAATCTTTTACACAAAATTTGAATCTTTGCTACCATCATAGCAGATTTCTACTATCCACCAACTGTCTGACCATGTATTACGCTCTCACTGCTATTTATTTCAGGAATTTTCGAATCCATGAAACGTGTACTATTAATACGAATAATAGTATAAGCATAAAATATATAAGATTTGAATAAACACTTTATACATAAATACGAGATTACAATTACGTAATAGAGACTAACTCTGGTTTTCTGCACAAATAAGGCCTTTTGTTTACTGTCAAAATTTAATTCTGTGCGATAAAAATGGCTGACAAGGGAAAATTTTCGTATGCGATGAACATTTCAAATGAAACAGAGGGTAATAAAGCACAAAAATCACTGGACTCTCAACCGCAGCAGCAAACTCAAGTAGTACCTCCAAGTATAACTAGGGAGCGCAGTTTTGTACGTACCCCAAATCAACAGGTAAGCGTAATTTTTTTATTTATATTTATGCGGTTTTTATACCCGGAATCGATTTAACCACGTCCATTTGTCCATCCATCATTCCACACGTTACAGATCGAATTTTTTAAGATATTTCAACGAAATTCGGAACAAGGACACGTATTGGCTAAGAGAGAAACCTTGTGTAACCCACAATGGCACTCTTTATATAATATAACAAAAAATCGCAATTCTCAATATTTTTTGACAAAAATGAGTAAAGAGCAGTTAATTGGCCCAATATTTGGCTATGCCGAATTTGGATTCATTTAGACCATTTTCTGAACCCCTCTCCATACAATGATATTTGAAATGATATGTATGGCAATGCCTCGAGTTTTCGATTAGGCGGCCTTGTTGTTAAATAAGCTTTTATATGTACATAAATGTGGAAGAGGCGACTAAAGTACATAAGTATTCTGGAACAGCATCGAAAACTGAATCGATCTAGACATGTGCATCTCTGTCCGTGTCAAGGTCGTTAATTTTGAGAGATTGAGCTGAAATTTTGTATATGATAATTAAATTAAATTAAATTAAATTGGTTGTTATCTATTAAATAAAATATACTCATTAATAACTTTTATTCATTTATGATATATCTGTGAATTATACAAAAAGTACATATTAAAAAAGAAAATTCATAGAAACTTAAAAACTTAATAAATAAACTTTGCTTCACTCACCATGAGTGAATGTCAAAAGTGCCGTAAACTCATACGAAGAAGAGTGGCGTTAGATGTGCTGGAGTATGTGGGAAATGTTATCATTCCTCAGCTAAATGTTGTGGTATAGACCAATCCTTATTGAAGCTTCATGACTTTCATTTCTTAACTCAAGCCTTAGCTTCATCAATTTTATTATTCTCTACTATTATTATATAAATATATAAACTTAAATATTTATTTTTATTATGGTTATGGATATGGTTAAATCGATTCCGATTTTGATTCTGAATCGATCAACCTTTGCCACAAGTGGTGGAAGGTATAACAAGTAAGAAAACAAAAAACGTCTTAGACCGAATCTGAAATACCCTCCATCTTAATATGCAAATTGTGGGCGTGGCAGGTACCTAAGTACGCCGGGCGTGGGCTAATTATATGTAATATATATAATATGTTTACCAAATTTCAACTTTATAGGTTCATTTTTGTGACAGATAAATAGATTTTGTGCCAATTGTGGGCGTGAGTTCCAACCGATTTTGTCCTATTTGAATATCGATCTGCGATCTGATCTGTATACAATATTAGTTCAATATCTCAACAATAACGATCGTGAGAGTGCTAACAACAGGCGTATACAAATACGGAAATGTCTAGTTGGACTCAATTTTTAATCAAAAATGTATATACTTTGT
The DNA here is from genome assembly GCA_963978525.1 of Ornithomya fringillina. NCBI lineage: Eukaryota > Metazoa > Arthropoda > Insecta > Diptera > Hippoboscidae > Ornithomya > Ornithomya fringillina. Next base: position 14,776,149 of record OZ021690.1, on the reverse strand, counting down.
GGGTCTCCGGGACTTCCTATATATCCTCATCATTAAGGACGAGGGTATAATGAATTTGATCCGATCTGGATCATATTTGAGCTTCTCTGGTATATGTGTGGTTCCATTAATGTAGACACGTTCACTATCACGACTTCACTACTGCGACAATGAGCTGAAACTTTGTGCAGAATTCATTTCTCATTTACCTACGCAGGCGTTTTCATAAGTAAACTACATACTTGTATATTACGAAAGAAACAAAAGTTGCACATCTGGAACATTTATACTAGCAAGGATTTATTTTAATTGAATAACTGTTCTTACTTGCATATGTGTGTGTATTATTTGCTAATGATTTTAACATAATTTTAGAATATCAACAAAAGACGCAGTTTGGCGTTCAATACACAAACTAGCGGTCATTTTGCGGGAAATATGCAAATGAGAGCAAAACCTATTATGGATGTATACGGGCCACCACGTGAGTAAAAAACAAACATTTATGCTCTTTTTGTATAAAAGATGGACACTCAGGGGAACACCCTTGTAGCTGCAGGCATCGTATTGATCTTATTCGCGTTTGCTAGAATTATATTTAAAAAAACACATCACATACACACATACACCAAACATCTATTAAAACACTCTCATTGAACGAGTGTTAGTGTGAATGTGTTATCTGTGAAAATCAGTTTATTCTGCACGTGAGGTGGGGTGTATACTAAATTTATTATTCTGTTTGCAACACCCCAAGAGGTAAAACAGGCATGTTTTAAATTGGCATTAAAATCTTCCTCCTCGTCCGTCTGTGCGTCGCAATTTTGAAACAGTGACTTTACATTTGTCACCAAGTTCTTTAATTCCTGCAATTGAAATTGAGCGAAACCGTTTAAGGGACACGCCCAATAGCAATCAAGAGAAGTGTGGTAACTGATAACAAATGTGTCTACAATTTACAAAAAAAATTATTTGGCGTAGCATCTGACTTGTAAGTTGAACTAGAGGATTTGTAACACTTGGCCCAAGAGAACTTTTTTTATTACTTGTTTAAAATAATACGTTAATGATGTTGGATTATGGGTGTGGGTGTGAGGGTGAGGTTGAGTGGGTGTGTTTATTAAACCCCTACTTCTGCTCTAACTTCAATTTTTGTGACTTTTTCGATTCCAACAATAGAGAGATTTACGAAAAGGCAAATACACAAACAGTATTTCTATGGTGTGCAATAATGAGGGGTTTTCTAATTTTCAGATTTAAACTACAACCTTGAACATTCTTCCAGTTCGTCGTTGGTGTATCCAACTAATGCAACTGCAATACAGTACGTAAGTGCTGCGAATTCCATGTTCCACAATGTTCCTCCACAGCAGGCAAGAGTTTCTCTGGGCAGTACAGCTTCAATGCATTTGAATGCAAAGCAGCACCACTTAGGTGGAGGTGGGGGGAGTCATCGGCCTCTTCTATTATCCCATTCGCATACTCTGCAAATGAATCCTATAACATGTGGCATGACGCATCATATACCATTAATGAGCTCACCGTCCAGTGGAAATGTACTACATGTACGTGTCCATTCATTTATTAAAGGAAATAAACACATTTATTTTACGTGTGATGTATTATATGTTTTTAATACAATCATTTATTTTTAGCAGGCGAATCGAGTAAAGTTCGCTCCCGAACCCAAAAAATCGCACAAATCCTATGTCAACTCTATTAATAATATTCAAATGAACAACCCGTTTAATCAAAATTTTCACGTACCGCAACATCAGTTACAGTCAAAGAACGTGAACAAATATCAGGCACCCAGCGTGCAACAAATGAACCAAAACGGTACAACCTACACAACTAATTCTTTGCAACGATCAAAATCTCTCTCATCGGCTGATGCTTTGACACGCGGGATAGCTGGTCTTGGTTTAGGCTTGAGCAACGATGTCACTGACATAGGTCAGTTTGCCCCAGAGGTGAAAAGTATAATTGATGTAGCTGTCGAAAACCCCAACAAATTAAATTCGCGCAGCCTTATGGAGCTGAGTTCGCACTTTATAAAAAGAGCGGTAGAAGGTCGCCGATATGCCTTACCCATTTCTAGACTTTGTCTAAATATTATTGCCAAAGAGAAGAAAGAGACGTTTTTGGAAGCTATATTGAATACATGTCGTCAATGGTATCAAGAGAGAGAAAAGGTAAACTTATATCGGGTTTTCCAAAAAGTCTGTTATCCCCAGACACACCAATCTCAAACTGAACGGCACATAATTTATAATCTGAACCGCTGAAAATTTACAAAAAATGATAAAGTATTTACGTATAAATGCCAGAAGCTTGAAAAGGGGTGAATCTTGCGGATAACTGCTTTGTCTCTCAAACTACTTACGAACAAAGTTAAAAGTGTTTTCTTTGCTCAATTTAGCTGCTTTTTGCAATACAAGGTATGAAGTCACCTTCTAGAGCCTCTTTAACATCATTCATGGCATTTCTAACCGAAATGTTTTGCCAACTAAAGCGACGTCAACTACAATTAAGTACTCAAAGTGAAGCAATATCGCCGCCCTTGGTCTTGCTCACTTTACTTTCTAAGTGCTGCGAAGATTGTGTAAAGCCACCGGTTAAATCTCTCTCTGAGGTAATTACAATAAAAGCAAGCACGCAACAAAAAACAAGTACCGCTCAGTACACGTTAAAAAAAAAATTAAATACCATTGATGGGCACTTCACGGGATGATTTGTGCAATCTTGTGGGACTTGTGGGACATACATACAATTGTCTACCCTCATAAATATATGTTAAATCGGTTACAATAGCAACAAATATAAACTCAGACAGACCATACAATTTAGGAAAAGTTCTTGACGTAGAAGTTTACCTAATCCAAATAAAAGAGATTGGGAGAGCGCCGATTTGCAAGGACTTAAAGGACTGAAAATATGCAACTTCTACATTTGTCCTCTAATGAATTTTCCCTTTATTTTTGTTTTGTTTTTGGTAGATTGAATGCCTTTATTATGTACTAACATGCATCGGGCAAGATATGGAAGTACAGTTACCACAGCAATTGCAAATATTATTATCAATGATACGCGATGCTTTTTTAAATGCCAGTGATTCGGCGCCCACCATTCGTCGAACACTATTGCAACTCATCGAATTGCAAGCCTCCCACTGGCAATTGCCTGGCAATACAGTGCTATACTACTACCCATCGGTCAAATAAACTCGGCAACCTGTCGTATTCTTCTCCTCCACTATCTCCGCATTATTTAAATTACACAAATGCCGCATAGCCAGTACCACACGTATATTGTGCAAAACATATTAAACGCAGTATTAAACGACTTTTCCGACCACACATACATCATACAGACGTTATAAGGCGAAGGAATAAATTTCAATGACAAATCTTAAATCTACGATCGTCTAATAATTGAACTCTTGAAAATGACAGTAACAACAGGAAGATACGTGCATTTGTACGACGCATCACTCAAAGATATCTTTTTGGGGGCAATTTCAAGCAAATCGTCTCTTATATTCTGTTTTTAAATTTATTAGGAGGCGTATGTTTTGTATGCGCAGTAAGTTGCTGCAGTTTATCTAGATTTTAAAATTGTGCAATCCACTTTAATTCTTATATACTATATTCATAGGCATATAAGGCCACAATAACGAATTAAAGTCAATGTTTTACACTCTGCTCACTTCATGCTCACTTCGAGTACAATGTTTAGCACTAATTAACTAAATTCATCCTATTACGAACACTACTAATATTGTAGAAAAATGCTCATTCTAGTCAGTAAATCTTGTATTCTCACATACACATGTACGTACGCTTGGACACACACATACATACTATACATTATAAGATTTTTATTTAACATTAATAAAAAAATTTCATATATATATATATATACGTACCACGCCGTCTATTTTTACCAAAATTGTATTAAAAAAATTAAGAAATTAATAGAGTTGAAGTCTTGGAACGGAGGGCTAGTACAAATTTATGCGCTAAGTAAACAAGCACAAATAAACTTCTTCAGATAGACTAGATTCATTCACCGTCAATAAAAAGAATTTCTATTTAGAAACAAGTAAAAATTTGACCAAGTGAATACCCAGCTCCTTAAATTATGCTGCAATTAATTTAGTTCGTGAAATATAATTAGAAAGGAGGCTCTAAAAATGTTCAGGCCGAGTTCAAATTTGGCACAGCCAACTATGAAGCTAATTAACTATTCTTACCAAATTTTGTCCAAAAATATTAAGAATTGCGATTTTTTACCATATAAAGAGTTCCATTATAATAGGACCTTATATGGGGAGGGGTTCTAAAAGTCTGGTCCATTTTCAATAGGGTTCCTCTTTGGGCCAATTCATATCCTTGTACTAAATATCATCGAAATATCTCAAAAAATGCGACTTGAACCTTGCGCCCCAATTTTAAATTTGGTTCTGAATTGAGTTACTAACATCCGCACAAACTTAATATACCCTTTGCCATAAGTGGTAAGGGTATAACGCTGTGTACGCACATTGTTTAATAATTTTGTTTGCTCCGCACCTACCATGAGTTAGATTATTCTTCAGGATCCCGGTGACCTTTCTAAACATTAACAAGCGTATATAATGTCGCGATCATAAATAAATTTTCCACATAGTTACTATATATGCAAGTTATGTTCCACGCCCATAATAACCATTAATAATAATGGTAGGGGTGGGATACCAGATGCACTCAAAAATGTAATGTTTGAGGTAGAATATATTTATATTTAAATAACATTTAAAAGCCGTCCAAGAAGGCATAATTGATAAATGCCACACCAAACACATTTCGCATACATATGAATCTTTTATCTAAGCCAAATATTTTTATATCCATTATCAAACCACATTCGTTCAAACCACATTTGTAACCACACTCACGCCTCCACCTCCAGTAAAGTTCAAGGTGCTGAGCTAAGCTATATATTTCGATTCCAGTATAGTGAATTCTGATTTCAAAGAAAAACGAAATCAGAACATTATTTGTACATTCTAATGGTATATGAATTAAGGGAATTGGACAAGAGGCTCGGAAGATATATTGAAAAAAAATTGTATAATTTTAATAGAATCATTTCACAATGCATGATTAGTATGAGCATTATTCCTGAAGTACACAAGTACAGCCAAATGATCTGATATTTGGCAGATCTGTTCATATTAGTTCCCTTTATATTTAATATTGTCTTTAAAATGGGTTAAATCGGTTCCTGCACTTGTACCACGCATACGTTAGAGTTTTAAGAGTTTTCTCTTTTAACCGACAAACAATAATACGAAAATAAAAATTTTCCAGAATATTGACGAAAACTTTCTATAAATGTTGACAATGTTCCACGCCCACCTATAATTGACATATTATAGGTATAATTGAATTTGGCGCAGATGGTCCTATATAAATTTAGAACGGGGGTTTTCCTCTTTTATGTCGAGAACAAACTTCTGAAAATGGACGTAATCGGTTAACGAACGCGCAAATAGTGGTTTCATTTTACTTGCTTCTGTTCATAAACCTGTAAGAACTGTTTTTAAGAAGTACTTTTTGTACAGTCCGGAATCTAAATCTGAATCTATTTAACCACACCTTGTAAATTTGTGCGCAAGGTACTTGGCGCATTTTTTGAGTTATTTTGATAAAATTTGCTACAAGAACACGTTCGGGCCCAAAAAGGAACCCTATTCAAAATGGTCTGAATCGGACTATACCATATAAGGTCCTATTACAATGGAAGTCTTTTTATGATTAAAAAATCGCATTTCTTGATATTTTTTGACAAAAATGGGCGAAGAACAGTTGGACATGCCAAAATTTAACCCAGACGGACCATTCCTAATAATGTATAAAACATATGATTATGGTGTGCTTATTACCAGAGACCTCTAAATACAGAGACGGAATGTCGCTCTCTTATATTTTGCGGCCAGAATCTCAAGCCAAATTTCTAGGCCCATATCGTATTCACGAATATCGTACATTATACATCCCAAAACTACAAATATCGTAATATTTTACTTGTTACTCTGACTTGTGTTATCAAATGTTGCACGTGTTAACTGGTTTTATGTATTTTTTTTAAAGGATTTTTTAATACTTTTCTACCCAATAATACAATAAAGAAAGTTGATAAACTTTTTTTATTGTTGTTGCGCAAGTTGATCAACTTTTTTTATTGTATTATTTGATCAACTAAGTTGATAAAAAGCAAATTTACAAAACATCAAGAAAAAAACGTATAAATGGTCGAAAAGTGGAAAAGTCGAACGAAGAAAAATAAAAGAACGCCCTTTTTTCATTTATTAATTATTTATTTATTCATTCATTCATATCATAGGATAGCAAATTACATACACATCATAATATATAAAATTACATACGTATAAATCTTTGCAATCTATGGTATTCCTTTAAAAAAAAAACAACAGTAACACACGCGCGTAAAAAAACACTGCCCAAATGTCTATGTCGCGTGCGCCATAATCACGAACATTCGTTTGTTTTGTATGTGCAATCTATGGTATTCCCTTTGCTGTGCTCATCGACACAGAAAAAACAACAACACACGGACACAAAACCTCTTGCTTCGCGCATCTCTTTACCGAAACACTTACGAAATCGCGCAACATCGACATGAAGTGGTTAAAAATTTGCTTAGGATTATAAAATACTTACATTTGTGTGTGCTTCACCACGTAGGTGCAAGCACAATCTGTTAATATTGCTACTTTGTCCAGGTAAGTATTTTAAAGAAAAAGAAATGAGTGAACAAGACATTGATGATGAATGATTGATGATTTATTTGTAATTTTCAATGCCTTATATACAAATTTTATAACAAACCTTAACCTAATTTAATCTTTATTATAATACAATAAAAATTTGCTTGACAAATAGTCAAATTTAACTCTAATAGTGTATGTATTACGTATCAGCTGCAAGTCTACTTTTACGTTGAATATGTTTTTTTGTAAATTGGGGGCTTGTTTGTTATTCGCGATAACCTCGTCAGTGTAAATGTAGTGTTAAAGTGTCTGTACAAAATTTCAACGCAATATCTCAAAATTTACGCCCGTGAGAATGCCAACAGACGGACACATGCACATACATGTCTAAATCGAATCAGTTTTCGACACTGATCCAGAAATGATAAAAAAGGATTCATATTAAGGCGGTACGTATGGTACACTACAAGAGGAACTTAAAAAAATACTATGTTGTATGATCGCGCACATCCACAACATCGCACTAGTGACCACACTGACCGACTATGGAGTGACACAGGGCACAAAGTAAATTGTTCCAGTAACACTACGTTTACACTGACGAGGTTATCGCGGTTGAGAGGATTATCTCCATAACCACATTGATTTTTGGATTGTTACCCATATAAAATTTAACAATCTCACTTAAGTGGTTAGCAGATAACCACGTAGTTAACGACCTTAAATTTCAATGTAACTCTGGCAAAAGTACCTAAACATAGAACTTCTTACGATAAAACTTCTCTGATATGTCAAATAATAACTGTTGTCACAAATAAATAAAATAAATGTTTTCGTTTAAAATCTCTCTCTCTTCTTTTTTTTTTTTTTCTTGAACAGACACCGCCTAACTGCGTTATAATTATCGTTAAATTCAATTTTAACTGTCGTAACGAATTTTTAAATATCACTGCGTTCCCAGTGTAATTTGAGAAATCGTGAAATTAAAAAATGAGAAACTGTGGAATCTCAAGGCACAATTTGTAGGTCTAAAAAATTTAATATATATATATATATACTCGTATATATAAATTAAAAAAAAAAAAATTTCTCTGTTCGAAATTTTTCCAATCTCAAAAGCTAATAACTTCACACGTACATAAATATATATAAAATTATTTCTAGTATTTCTATACTTTGTTAAAAACGAATAGTAGTTCACGTTAGTGCAGGAAATACTTAATTTATGTTAGTTCAGATAACATTTATGAATTAAGATACAATAAATCTCCATTAAAAAAATAATTATTATGGGGAATTGAAAAATCTTTATTTAGCGCGCCGTGATTTACAACATTTACATAGTAAATATTCTAAAATAAGGACAAAGGACAAATGCATGTATGCTATTTATTATCGTACATTTGACTGATTACTTGAACTGTACTAGTGACTTCACGTTCCATATAGATGCAAGTGATTTTTAGTTTCAACTAATAGAGTTTTTTACTTTATTCTACTACACGTGAGGCAATTATTAATACAACTGTTCAAATAATGATATCTCGTAAGGATATTTTAAACAAATAAAATATTCGAGGTTTCTTATATACCCTCATAGGCAATATAAAGAAAAAAATATGTAAAACTATATTTACACAAAAAAAGTTTCAGCTATGTATTCTTCTACATGGTAAAGTGCAAAAAATCGAAATAAATATCCTGGGAAACGTGCTAAACTTAATTAATTTAAGGTAAAATTGTCTTTGTTTTTAAATTTTTTTGTATATGTACTTTGGACACGTATGACTACCTCCCTTTTTAATTTAAATTTATCATTCTACCATATTTAAAATGCATGCAAACATACACACAAAGATAAACATATTTATACATACTTTCAAATATTTTTATTAATTCAAAATGAAAGTACACTTTTGTTCTCAATTATATATATATTTGCATAAACACACATGTATGTTCATGTAATAAAAAAGTAAAGTTTAAATCCCCTTATGCATCATATGTTTGTGCACATATGTGTATATAACTTAAGTATTATATTTAAGGCAAATAATATTGAATCTTTGTTGAACAATTAATATTTTGAAATTAAATTGGTAACTTGACGCATTTGCTTTCTTAAATGAAAAATATTATCAAGAACTGACAAAAGTTTAGATATCGAGGTACAGATATTCTCTTAGTCAAAAACTCACGATCACAAAAAATAAAATATCGAGTTGTTTCCTATTGAAAATTCGAAATTCCGCACGGCCAAGGCCACAATTTACAAAAACCGCAGGCCTACAAAAATAGAATTATATACGTCAAACCTACGAATTTACATATATTATATATGTGTCTCTAATCGGCGAATTTAACGATCCTCCTACAATTTGCACAGTTCGCCCTCTAGTAATAATTTATTCCGAGGGCGTAATTATTTAAGGATCGTAAATCATAGTGTGGTGGCGTAAAGTAGTAGTTTTTTACTTCATATTTATTTCTATTGTGAAAACTGAATTAAAAAATTCTTCGACCATTCCTTGTAATTGTTTCAAACTATGTCAGCTTTGAATATATGTTTTATTTATATTTATCTTTTCATGTATAATCTATAGTTACATATATCAGAATGATAAATTCTTTCATTTATGTAAAAACCTTATATATTTCATTGAGTTTATCTAATTTTAGATAATGGATAAAACAACATCTTGTCGAAAACACCAAGATTGTGAAAAAAGAAAAACCAATGATTCAAATGTTTCATGTGACAAATCTTGTAAGTGTGGGTCAAATATATTTAAAAGCTATAGCTAAAGTTCGATTATAATCAAGTATCCGATGCATACACATTAATTTTTATTTATATATATGTATACATTTTCGATATAGATGGACTTCTACATAAATCCATCGGCAATAGATTACAATTTGATTTAGTACCACCTGATGGCGGGTGGGGTTGGTTGGTGTTAACCGGTTCAATGTTGGTTAATATTTTAATACCGGGAACAATAAAAAGTTTTGGAGTACTTTTTGTCGAGTTTCTTGAGGCTTTTAATGCTTCAGCAGCTGCAGCAGCATGGATACCTGCTCTGTGTTACTTTTTGTACAGTTCTTTAGGTAGGTATTATGGTTTATTTTTCAGGCTTCAGGTGTATTCTTCAGGCTTGTTTCTTACTAAGATCAGTCAAAAATATTGATTATTATCTTATATTGATTTTACCAATGTGCAAATCTATTCCAGAGAGATAAGTAAGCTCTCTGTTCTTATTAATAATCCATTCTGATACAAGCATTACCTTCTCCTCTTATTCAATATCAGTTTTTAAATACAAGCATCATTGAGTTTAACAATTTTAAATCCATAGCTTCAATCACTACATTATTTAAAAATCTTTAAAGAACTTTCTCAAGGTCTTTTCCATTGAAAAAAAAAAAAATATAAACAAGTGAGGAGTTGAGGAGTTCTAAGAATGTTCGGATTATGTCCATGTTCATGTACCAAATTTTAGCGAAACATTTCGAATGAATCGTTCTGTAGGCTGAACACATAAAATATATTATACATAGAGAGACAACAGAGATGGTTGAATAATTTCAAAAAGTATAATTGAGGATGTGTCTCTTTTTCATTTAGGATACCTAAGATACCCTCTATCACACAAGTAATGTACGGTATAAAAAAAATCTGATTTCGGTTTTACTCTGCGACGTTTTGCACTTAACATAATATTTTTAAACTGATAATCATATCTTTTGGAATTGATATTATAGCTTTCGCATTTATACAGGGCCAGTTTCTAGTATTCTGTCTGTAAAATATTCATACCGGACTGTAACAATATTGGGTGGTGCATCAGCAGCAATTGGTATGATAGCTTCCTTTTGGGCATCATCGGTGGATTATTTGTACTTAAGGTATGGATGTGGATAAGTGATAGTAATTTATTCGTATTTTACTCTTTAGTAACAAAACCCTTTTTCCTGATTTGATCAATTTAAATATGAGTAAATATACAATGTGTCGTATATTGTGAAGAAGGCTTTTTATTATATTTAAAACGGTGTTTTCATAACAGTTATGGTGTTTTAGTTGGCATTGGAGCTGGCTTATCGTTTCCCCCAACCGTGTATATTGTTACATCATATTTTGTAAAATTTCGAGGTCTTGCCAATGGACTTTGTATATCGGGTAGTGCTCTAGGATCGATTATATTACCACCTGTACTCAGATGGCTTCTAGAAACGTATGGATATAGGTACGATAACTAAATATTTCGCGAATTATTTTTAATGTGTCTATATCTTTCCAGAGGCGCCGTTTTAATAATGGGTGGCGTTACTTTAAACGTGTTTGTAGCGGCGTTATTTTATGAACCAGTTGAAAGGCATATGATTCGCATTCCAAAAAATGTTAACGCATTAAATGACATCGAAGAAGAAGATATCGGAATTGTACTGGAATTTCAAAAAGCAGAAGGATCAATTAATGACAGCGGCGAAGCCTTAAAAAATGATAATAAGGGTCAAAAGCAATTGTCATGTAACTCGCCACCCTTTCATTTACCAGAATTACATAATAACCAGCAGATTAGTGATGATCCTCAATTTGTGCGCAGTGCTTCGGCGAATGTTGTTAATAATTTTGTTAAACATACAGATGATATTGCTCATATTTCATCGCCACGTATACGTAAAATTAGCACACCAATTCGACTACCTCAAAGGAATCAAACATTTACACCTGATCAACTTAACTCACAATCATCCTTGTTCTTTGTACCTGAGCCGGGCAAATCCAGTCATAAGTTACAACGTCTTCAAGAGCAACGTAACATGTCCAAGAATCGACTTACTCGGCGTTCAACATCAACCAGTAGTTTCCAATACGTTAGTACACCGTATCATGGCAGCACACTGTCTTTCCAACCAAAAGAATTCACTTCTCACGTTTCTTTAAAGTCCTTGGCCAGCGGAAGAGAAGCTAACTGCATAGGTAGTGATGGCCTAGATAAAATGGAATGCAGCGAAACTGATTCAATAGCTGAAAAGAGATCAAAATTTTTTGATCTCAGTCTGTTTAAGGATCCCACTTATTTAGTTATACTTATTTCAAATTCCACAAATGCTATTGGATACACCAACTTTATAATTTTATTGCCAGCCTATGGCATTGCTTTGGGTTTTGACAAATCCATGGCAGCCTATTTAATATCGATTGTTTCCGCAACAGATCTTGTTGGCCGTATAGGTGGCTCAGCTTTATCGGATTTGGGATTTATACCAAAAACGTGGTATTTTATTGGTGGTTTAGCGATTTCTGGCTTGTCTTTGGCGCTTCTACCATTTTGTATTAGCTATGTGATGGTGAGTTTTTGGTGTGCACTCTTTGGACTTGCTTCTGGAGTATATGTTGGAATAACAGCGGTTATTATGGCTGATTTACTGGGTACGGAACGCCTTACTTCTTCATACGGTATCAGCTTGTTCATTAATGGAATTCTACAACTAATGGGACCACCGTTGTGTGGTTTATGGTTTGAAACTGTTAAGACGTACGACCCACTTTTTCATACTTTAGGTTTGATTTTACTTGCTGGCGCTAGTCTTTGGAGTTTTATGCCGTTAATTAAAAATCAAAAAAAGTTAAAGAATACAGTCGAAGGTATCGACTGATAGCCCAGTTTTAATATTCGCTTTATTGCAGAGGCAATCCTCATCTGTTGTTGAAATGTTAACATTCGCACAATTCAAAATATAATTCAGATATATATAATGTACACATATACATTTAGATAAAGGAATTTCTTATATATTTAAAAGGAAAATGCATTCTCTAGTATATCAATGTAGTAGTAGTTTACTTAATTTTGTATGTTTTGTAATCCAATGAAAAAACTTTTTGTACCACTTTGGAAGTGTTTTTCTTACTTATATATTGCCATGGTATGTATTAGTTGTATCAGACTCCCTGCCGGCCTGTTCTCTGAAGAGATCGGAACCTCGGTTCCGCAAACGCCTTAGAAGCATTTTGCAGAAACTTGTTTGAAAATGTTTGGATATTTTTATTCCTTTAAAAATGAGAGAGAGAGAGTGTGTTGTAAGTATCTCAGTGTATAAGCATAAGCAGAGACCTCGCATAAGGCAAATGCAAAGAAAACTGAAGGAAACGAATAATAAATTGTCTCTTGTGGTTGGATTAGTTAGAAATAGGGGACATTTTTTCGTGGCCATGTGATCTGATGCAAACATTATGTGGAACTCGTTTCCTTCTTCCCTTAATAGTAATACAAAGGTAAACTTACTCATTTCACATTTTGTGGCAGGTATGATTGATCCTTCCATTTGTTCATATAAAGTTAAATTTTTTGATTTTGGTTAATTTAGATTGAAATAGTTTGTTTTTAAATTTTTGTTGCACAGTGACGCGTCAATTCTTCATTACCAGTCAACACTTCAATTGTTGCTAAACGTAATTTTTGTTTACACAGTGCAAAGTTACGATAATCAGGGTATTAATTCCTACTTTTTATTTTGTATGAATTTCAGTCATACATTCGAGTGCAATATATTTATAATATTTATGCTTACAATATATCGTCCGCAGCCTTGAATATTTTGCGGCTCAAAACTGTAACTGCATAGGTTTTTATATCATACTAAATACATATATTATTATATGTTTAACACAAATATAATGTAAAATATTTTGTGATTAATTTGTTTAATTGATAAAATATAACATTTGTGCAAAACCAATAACGATAATGCCTAATAATCAACGTTCCTTTGCACATAAATTATCCAAGTTAGTAAAAATAAATATTATGATCAATCGGAGGTTTTTCATAAAATGAAATTCAATTTGTTTTAGGGCTCATGCCACTGAAGTGCGTAAGAATGTCCTTAATTGTCATATGCATACAGTGACGATCGATTCGTCTATTTACTCATCACCGGTAAGTTTTTATTATTATATATTTTTAAAATTTGTGTGTGAGTTATACATATATTTGCATAGGTTTCTTTGTCTGAGCCCGTAGAGCCTTTGGATTATGAAGACTTTTTAAATGTAAATATGCACATATTAAATGACGATCCCCTAAAGCATATATTAGACATTCCCGCTGATGATGTCACAATTAAAACCATACCACGTAAAATTAGAACAGTGAACTACATAACACCCAAGGAAAAATTGTAAGAGTACGAAAAAATAATACTTGCATTTATTACTAATTTTCTTAACATAATAGATCTGAACTGCCGCAGCATGTTAAAGAATGTTTTGATTGTTATATCCGTCCTTGGAAAGTAGTGAACTATGCTCAACGTCAGTACTCTAATTCTTGTTGTGCTCGTGAACGCTTTGAAAGTGGTACGATTAGTCCAACGGTTTTGCAGCAAGAGTTTGAGATCGATAAGGATTTTGCGTCCTTTAATGAATCATCTTTAACAGATCAAAGTAACAGCTGTACACCCAGCTCAAGACAATCCATTGCTAGCTTGTCTTCCGTAAGTTCGTATACGGATACTCTTACTCCGAGGGGATCGTGGGCCAGCTTTGATTTGCGCCGTTCTGTCAATGATCCCTTAATACCTAATTTATTCGATGACATTCCACCGGATGAAATCGATCAAACGAATGAGATCAAGAGACAAGAAGATAGACAGAATGCTTTATTTTCTTTATACCCTGATGCATACATGGAGGGTCCCCCGATAGAGCGTCGCTTACCGGCTGAAATTCCAACTGAACATGTAGGACATCGGATTTTTGTGAAATGCCTACAATTACGTTTGGAATTAGAAGTAGAGCCAATATTTGCTTCAATGGCTCTATATGATGCCAAAGAAAAGAAGAAACTTTCTGAAAATTTTTATTTCGATATGAACTCGGATAGTTTGAAACGCATGCTTAGTTCACATGTACATTGCGCTGATGGCAGTACACAAAGTAGAGCAGCCATATTTGAGGTGAGCTGTCCCAGTAACGATATATTTTTGGTAATACGTTTAGAGAAAGTACTCCAAGGTGACATTAATGACTCTGTGGAGCCGTATATAAAAGAGGACAAAGATAAGTATCGTGAAAAAGCCAAACAAAATGCATCAGACTTTTGCGAAAGATTGGGTAAATATCGCATGCCTTTCGCTTGGACGGGTATATATTTGACTAATGTTTTGAATGGAGATAATTTCGATGGTAAAGATAGTAATTGCATACCTTCGGAGAGAGATGGTCGTACTGTTGGTGGTGCTCCTTTATTTTCAGCTGTGAGTTCGAACAGTTTGGACCGCAAATCATCTACAAGCAGTTTTGATCAATTGCGACGTAAAGCGAATGACATGAGCGGTACTTTGGTGCGTCGTGGCTCTTTGGAGCGCAAGGAAAAATGTCGCAGTTGGTCTCCTGATGATTTTGCCACCTTAATAGAATCGTTTAGACCAATGACCATAACTATTTCCAGCTTTTTCAAACAAGAAGCCGATAAAATGAAAGATGAAGATCTTTTTAAATTTTTGATGGAATTGAAGCGGCCAAGTTCCGCTACAAAAAAATATAAATGCATTCCAGGCTCTATTAAACTGGAAATTGCACCTTGCCCGGAAGATATTAAAAATGCACTCTCCCCCGAATTGGCCAAAGTTGAGCCCTATGTGGAAGATAAAACCCGACCAACTAAAGAGATTTTAGAGTTCCCTCCAATGGCCATTTATAATCCGCATTATACTTATCGAAACTTATTATTTGTGTCTCCTAAAGAATTAAATTTCTCGTCGCGTACGGGTTCGGCGAGAAATATAGCAATACAAATTCAATTAATGTCAGGTGAGACTCAAGATGACGCATTAAACGCAATTTTCGGCAAGTCCTCATGTCCAGAATATTCGAATGAGGCTTTTACTGCAGTAAACTACCATAACAAATGTCCAACCTTTTATGATGAAATTAAAATCGCTTTGCCTGCTGATCTCAAACAAAATCATCACCTCCTCTTCACATTATATCATGTATCTTGTCAGAAGAAACCACAAGAAATGCAAACTTCCGTGGAAACACCGATCGGTTATACATGGTTGCCACTGCTAGAAGATGGTAATTTAAAGGTGGGTGAATTTCAATTGCCGGTTATGGTAGAAACACCACCAGAAAATTATTCATTCATATCACCACACGTTCATTTGCCAGGAACTAAATGGTTAGACAATCATCGCAGCGTATTTACCATAACCGTTGATGCCGTATCCTCAGTGCACTGTTTAGATCCGCATTTAGATCATTTCTTTTTAATGAGTAAATATTTGGATTCCGACAAAATTCCCGCTCGCATTGGTGAGAGTAACATGGAAAGTGAAATGAAAAAATGTTTATTAAACATTTCGAGGGCGGAACGGGAACCTTTAGTTAAAAATCTTCATTTGGTGTTGGATAAACTGATCGAATTATTGGTAACAACTTATAAGATTGGTGGCCAAAATTTGTCGCTGGGCTCAACAGTTTTCGAAGTATTGTGTTTGGTTTCAACAAATTTAGCAGCTTTAAATGACGATGTAGTGCAAGATCAATACGGTCGCCAGGGCTTGCTTTCCACTTATGTACAGTTTCAGTGTAAAATACCTCATCCGGATAATGGGAAGCGACATTTAATCTGTCATCGTCATCCAAACAAAGACGCAAATAATCGTAAACCATCTGGCTGTGTAACGGATACGTTTGTTGAAGAGGCAGACCTCAAAGGTAATTGCACCTCTTGTATTTATGAACAATTTCAGCGATAAATTCTCTATATCATAAAAGTACTCATACCATCATATCAATATTTAATGCAATGCTATGCTTAGCGGTGGTATAAATGGATATGATCCCATAATAATGAAAGTGGTCTAAGTATCTGTTTCGAACACCCCTACACCTTAACTACTTTCTCATAGTCATATTTCTACACATATATTGAAAAGTTTATGTTTTGATTATAGTTGACTTAGACCACTTTACCAATTATGGACACATTTTATATATCAAATGAAAGGGGAGAACTTGAACATTTAAAAGATTTTGTAGTTCAACTAAAATGTTTCCAAATAAAATTTAAATTTTCCACAAAATGGTGTAAAAAGGTTAAGTAAACGTTGTCAGCGTTACCATTTTACAGGTATTTTGATTGCTATAGATCGTGATGAGCGAATGCGTTTGTTACATGAAGAACTCGTTTTGCATTGGGTGGTTGCTAGTGGTCGTTCTGCAGAGCTGGCCATGAACAACTCATGGATTTTATTTGAACTGATTGCCAAATCCATGGCGGAGCATTTGAATGCTGTGGGTTTGCTGCAGGCACCACGCAAGCAGAGATTCCCTCATCAATTCATTGATGATATTGCCACTTTAGTACACTTAGTGACCACTAAAGTGGTAGGATATCACGCTAACGAGCCGAAATTGGCTCAATCAGTCAATGCCAGTCTTGGCTTTTTTATATTCGATATGTTTAGCGTTATGGATCGTGGTTTTGTATTTGGGCTAATTAAAACTTATTATAAAGTGTTGGCTTCCAAAAACGCCTCCATACCAGACTTGATGGCTTACAAAATTGATTTACTTCGTATTATATGCAGTCACGAGCACTATGTTGCTTTAAATTTACCATTTGGGACGCCATACACAGCGACATTACATCCTTGCAGCCCTGCACCAAGCATCAATTCCATATCATGTGTAAGTAAATATATATGTATTTTCGTAGGTATTCATAAGATGTACGGCAAAATATTATAAAATATTTTCTGCATTAGAGTTCTGCGGAACGCGCTTTATATGCTGACCTAAGTGTAGATTTCAGACAACAGCATTTTTTAGTTGGTTTAGTGCTCAGTGAATTGGCCACAGTTTTAGAAGTGCCGTAAGTCACAGCACCATCTTAAAATTACATTAAATGGATAACAAGGTTGCTCTCTCTGTCCCTTTCCCTAGAAACTCCCAACTGCATGGTAAAGCGATACGTATGATTTACAATTTAATGGTTTCACACGATTTGGACCACCGTTATAACGATAAAGAGGCACGATCTCGGGTAGCCGCTTTATACCTACCAATGCTACCCATAGTTATGGATGCAATACCACAATTACATCAATATATAAGCAACAATAGTGATCGCTTGCAAAGTCTGGGTTTGCTGGACGATTACCAGGGCCCTCACTCAGTTATAGCTTCTACAACTATTAGTTCAGACGTCGCGTATGCTATATCTGGATCTCGGCCCTACACATATGTAAAGGACCAAGTAAAGAATAAATTATCACTCAGCAGTGAAAACACCAGACATATGTTGATTTGTTGTATTTGGATTGTGAAAAATCTCCAAAAAATCATAATGTACCGGTGGTTGCTGGGGTTATCCCCCCATCGAGTGCACCAAATGTTGCAGTTGCTAAATACGTGCATATCCTGTTTTGAATACCGAGGTCAGAGGCGTTTATCAACTTTAAATCGTAATAACCAAAGCTTCCGAAAACCCGCCGATTTAAAAGAGAAACTTGAAGAATGTATTCGGGGTACAAATTCTGCGCGTCATGATCTAATTAATCGGCGTAAAGATCGTAATTCAACAGAGAAATTTCGTTGGCGTAAAGAGCAATTGCATTATCGGGCTCCGTTCTATGATTCCCTTTCAAAAACGGATCCGGAAGTTGACTTAGACAATTATACTGAGGGATCTTTGGCCAACGAGTGCACTCTGGTCATTTTAGACTGCTTAGAAATCACAATACAATTGGCGACAAATTCAGACATTCATCAGAACCTGCTAGGAACTATTCTAAGAGTATTACTACATGCACTATCCCGCCATCAAAGCACTTTGGCTTTGAAAAATCTCTTCGCCACCCAAAGATCGTTGATATTTAAGTTTCCGAATTTATTGTTTGATGAGGAGACAGATGCTTGTGCTGATTTGTGTTTACTGTTGCTGAAACATTGCGGCTCCCATTTGCCGAACGTACGATCTCAAGCGGCCGCTTCCTTATATCTGCTAATGAGACAAAATTTTGAAATCAGCAACGTAAGTAGAAGTGCTGAAAACAAAAGTATAAAGCATGTACGTTAATTAGAACTTTTCAGAACTTTGCTCGGGTGAAAATGCAAGTAACCATGTCCCTATCGTCGTTGGTAGGTACTAGTAGTGTTTTTAGTGAACAGAGCTTAAGGCGCGCTTTGAAAACCGTTCTAGTTTATGCTGAATCTGACACATGTTTGCAAGAAACGTCTTTTCCTGAGCAAGTTCAGGATCTACTTTTCAATTTGCATATGATTCTTTCAGATACCGTAAAAATGAAAGAATATCAGGAAGATCCTGAGATGCTTTTAGATCTTATGCACCGCATAGCGAAAGGTTATCAAAATAATCCGGACTTACGTTTAACGTGGCTCGAGAATATTGCAAAAAAACATCGTGAACGTGCGAATCATACCGAGGCGGCAATGTCTTATGTTCACTCAGCCGCTCTAGTGGCAGAGTACTTGAGTATGTTAGAGTCGCAGACACACTTACCAGTTGGGGCGGTTAGTTTTCAGAAAGTTAGCCCCAACGCATTACTGGAATCTGCCGTATCAGATGATGTACTTAGTCCCGGTGAGGATGGTATATGTTTGGGCAATCATTTTACCGAATCGGGCTTAAAAACTTTGTTGGAGGAAGCGGCTAACTCATTTCAAATAGCCGGAATGTATGAGGCCATGAACGAAGTGTATAAAATATTAATCCCCATTTGTGAGGCTAATCGAGATTTTCAAAAATTGGGTAAAATACATGGAAAGCTGCAGGAGGCATTCAATCGTATAGCACAACTGCAAGGTAAACGGGTATTTGGAACGTATTTTCGAGTTGGTTTCTATGGCACCAAATTTGGTGACTTAGATCAACAAGAGTTTATTTATAAGGAGCCCACGCTTACGAAACTACCCGAAATATTTAGTCGCTTACAGGTTAAACACACACAAAATATATACATTGAAACAATATAAAAATTTCATATCTTTTAGAATTTTTATACGGATCGTTTTGGCCCGGATTCAGTACATATCATCAAGGATTCAAATATTGTTGATTATAATAACTTAGACCCAGACAAAGCCTACATACAAATCACTTATGTCGAACCTTATTTTGAAACGTATGAGCTGAGACATCGGGAAGCATATTTTGAGAGGAACTTCAACATAAGTAAGAATATAACTAGTATAGCAATATAGGTATTTTATGTCTATGGACAACGCGTACATAATCACATATCCAAAAAGTAAGCAAAACTACAATTCTCAATTGGTTCAGTATTGGTCAGTTATTGGTTACAGTTAAAAGTCAAGTTTTCGGCATGAAAACAGTGAATATGATCGAAAAACTGACACACAAACAATATTAGATGACTACTTATAATTGGTCTCGCACTCCTAATAACGTACATAATATAATAGACCATTACAAATAATCCGATATAGACTTATGCCTCGTTTTCATTATGTAAAGTGTGGGCGCGGCAGCTCAATAAAATTTTTTTGATCAGCGTTATAACACCAGGCGGACACGCAAACGTCTCTAAATCATTTTAAATTTTTATGTCGTATAAAATTTTTTGCAAATACTTTCTTTACATAATATTATCTAAAATCATAATTGTATTCATTTCACTTAGAACGATTTATTTATGCAACACCATTCACCAAATCGGGAAAAGCTCATGGTGATTTGCATGAACAGTGTAAACGTAAAACAATTTTATCGACGTCCAATCATTTCCCTTATGTAAAGACGCGCATACAAGTAATCAGTCGCCAGCAAATCATACTTGAACCCATTGAAGTGGCTATTGAAGACATACAGAAAAAGACTTTGGAATTAGCAGCGGCCACAAATCAAGAGCCGGCAGATCCCAAGATATTGCAAATGGTTTTACAAGGCTGTATAGGCACTACAGTTAACCAAGGGCCAATGGAAATGGCCAGTGTATTTCTTTCTAATCTCTTAGATGGTACAACTATACCAACAAAAAATCAAAATAAATTGCGTTTATGCTTTAAAGAATTCTCTAAACGCTGTACGGATGCCTTGAAGAAGAATCGCAACTTAATACTATCGGACCAAAAAGACTACCAACGTGAACTAGAAAGAAATAATGAACGTTTTCTTGAGCGCTTAACACCTCTAATTACTCTTAGCCCGGTACAAATGCAAGGTGTAGTGAAGTAAGTTTTTTATAAAAATATACATAAAGATATATGTGGGCTGATAGTTTTATTCCTATATTAAAGGACCAACGCCAATAGAGATCGCAGCGCCACTTTGAAATGGTAATATACTCATATAGGAAGTATTGTTTAGGTAATTTCCTAATATTCTGTATTTTGTATTTCTTATCATGCCTGATCACAATTTGGATTGATAAAACAATATCTGTACAAAAATACTTTTAGTATATCTGATTTTTTTTAAGCACTTCTATATAAATGTGTTCATTATTATATTGATTGTAATTCATAATCGACTATTTGAAAATAAAAGAATTGGAAAAACTTTTCTAATAAATAGAAATATCACATGTATTGGAACTGTTTTATTTAACTTTATGGGGCATGTTACATTTGTGGTCAAATAATCATTACTTGCATCAAATAATTCATTTTCAATTCTCTAAGAGGGCTTAAAGTATATTCCAAAACTCAAAGAATTTACGACATTGGCGATATGCTTAGATAGATAGGTTAAATCTAAGATACTGTCTTCTTCTTCTTCTACTAGTTCTTTTTTTAATCTCTGAGAACTCTTCCGTTCAGAATCTTTATCTTTGCGGTGTCTTTTTAATAAGCGAACTATTTACAATTACTACTAATACGCCCAATACATATCCGTTTCAGATAAATTCTTTTGATAAATTTACAGCCTTATTCTGGCCTCAACCATATGAACGTCAGTAATCATAAATGCTCACAAGCAGAGTTGTAATTTTTCTTGTGAGTCGTTATGAGGTTTGTCGTATTCTCGGACGCCTTATAACTTTTGAACTACTCAGAAGGGTCTCAGTAGTAGTGATGTACTACGGAGCAGATCATAAGCAATATAATTGACAAAAAACGCACAAATTACAAAAGAAATTTTTTAATAGACATTTTTTATTAAAGAATTTTTAATATATTAAATATTCTAAAACATTTTTATAAAATTTTTTTGAAGGAGGGCCCGCACCCGTTCCTACAGAACAGCTTTTTATTTTTCTTGCTCTTGATCTTAATTGATGCTTCCAATGAGATAATGTCTGAAACGGTAAAAAATTATTAATCTGCATTTTTATTATTTACGTTTTATTGAATCATTTAACTTACATCTTTCCACTTAGTTGGACCCCTAGATGATCCACTTAAACTACTAAGCCCATTTACCAACTCTTCTCACAATGACTTCATTAATGTGGAATCTTTTGGTGTATTTTTATTGTCTAACATCTCAGGATGTTGTTTCTTGTTATAGTTCAAATTAGAATACGAAATAGTCAGGTTTGTCACAAGAATTCTGACAAGAAACAAATGAATTTTCATTTATGATTACTGAGGCGCAGTAACCAGAATAGGGGTTAGTTCCATTTCTTTTTCAGAAATAGAAATATACTCTGCATTATCCGCTCTTAAGTTTTCTTGTCTCCCAGGTCCTGATAGTATTCCATCTTGTGGATGTATTCCGTTGATGCATAAGAAAAGGATGATGCCTGAGAAAAGGATGCTTTCCCTCAGTTTGAAAAACAAGCTACGTTATTCCTTTACATTAAAGTGATGCAAAAGATGATGTCAATAATTAAAGGGGCATTGCATAAACTCAGTGTTTTACCTAAACTTCTTGAATTATTAATGACGAAAAAAGTCTCACCTGCTATAAGGTCAGTAATATCGTCAGGTCAACATGGCTTCGCTAAAGGTAGATCAACCTCTACCAATCTATTACAGCTTACAAGTGACATAACTGATGCTTTTTCCCGTCAAAAACAGATCGACGTAATATATACAGATTTTTCTAAAGCATTTGAGAGGATTAAGCATAAGCTGTCAATTTACAAGCTTAGTCGGTTTGGCTTTCCGGAAAACTTATTGTCCTGGTTTTCAAATTTCTTTCTGGTCGCACTCAAAAAGTGTTATTTAATTCCACCTTTTTTTGAAAGATCTTCGTTACGTCAGGTGTTTTTAGGGGTAGTCATTTAGATCCCTTATTATGTATTTTATTTGTCAACGACCTTCCCTCTTATGTTCAATATTCCAAAGTTCTAATGTTTGCGGATGACGTGAAACTTTATTACCCCGTTAGTAGTGCTACCGATGCATTTCGGCTTCAATCTGATTTAGACTATTTTAATTATTGGCGCTTTTCTAATGATGTGGTGTTGAATTTGAATAAATGCAAAAAATTGTAATTTTCACGGCGTTCTCCACTTCCTACTAATTATGTACTTTATTATTGATTATTTGTTTGAGAGTGTATCTTTTATTAAAGACTTGGGTGTTTTGCTTGATTACTATTAATAAAGCAAAGTCTGTCTAGGCTTTATTAAAAGATGGTCACAAGAATTCAACGATCAATTCAATGATATATGCAAGATATGCAACAGCTCGATAGAGTACTCCACCAATTCTTTATCCATCTCACTGCCTCCCTATTCAATCGGCCGTTCAATTCCGCACCTCCACTCTCGCTAATATCCTGTCTTCCCGGCCCGATTCTTACACTTTCGTCAGCCATCTAGTTACCAGGTATATCTGAGTGCCCAGACACCCAGCTTACGATCTGCTGTTGTCGAATTTTGGCAAGTGAACGCAGGCAATGCGCTACACATTTGGATTTGATTTTCACAGAGTCGAGATTGCCGCTTTGCTGTCTACACAAATGATGACCCTTGAGGTGGATGGCACTTTTGAGGCAATCATCTGTGCAGCCAAGTCAATTGCGGTAATCTCCGCCTGAAAGACACTGCAATTATTTGGTAGAGAGAGCGACCGCTTTTCCGCAAATGCCTCCGAGTAGATTCCCGCTCCTGTGTGCAAGTCCGTCTTGGAGCCATCCGTGAAGACCATTACGTCGTGTGCACCCACAGTGCCAGACTTCCAGTCCTTCTTGTATGGCATTATCACTTCAAAACTTTTGTCGAGATTGTATGTCTCCACCATGTAGTCAATTTCTTTATCAACTTTTATAAAAAAGAGGCATGCTCAGTGCGACACTGCACCAACATGTGGATCTCTCTTAATCTAAGAATCCCTTTGGCAGCAGTGTACTTGATGAAGATGTCTACAGGTATCAAGTCAAGCGCTGCCTGGGGCGTTGACTTCAGTGCCCCTATGATACCAATACTAGTAACTCGTTGGACTTTTCGAAGGCTATTTAGATGTGTATTGGTGTTAACCGCCTTCCACCAAAGCAGTTTTCCATATGTCAAATTGGGCCTTATGATCACTGTATACTTCCAATGTGTAATGTAATTGAGGGATATATTCAGGATCGAAAGTGATCCTATGCGGTGGATCTGAATTAGGAGAACAGACTTGATCAACAAGATGTATTAAGAAATTTGAATTATTGTCAGTATTCCAATGCGATATCAATGAAGATTTGAAACCTTTGACACTGTTTACAAAACGCCAGGCCGCCCTAGTGTTGGAATGACTGTTGAGCTCTTCAATTTTTTGAATATATGCTGATGCTTTCTCTTCACGAACGCTTTTCTGCCAGTTATAAAATGCAATAGAAGCCTGTTCAAGGTTTTGTATTGTGAAATATTTTGTGCACTTTTTCCACGCTGCAACCTGAAGTTTAAAAAGTCGCGACAGATCATCATTCCACCAAAATTTAAGTATACGATTAGAGGTTTCTAATTTGGCTTTTTGAAGCGGAATTAATTTTATCAAAATCGTCTGGTAACTCTAACTTACTTATTCCCGAAAGGATTTTTTTTTTAATTAAGAAAGGTTTTTGAATTTCATTGACATTAGATTTCGAAAATTATGGGCATGCGATGACTGTGTGAGTATTTCATGTAATATTGAGACTGGATTTTGCAAAAGTTAAATCGAGTATTGTTCCTCTTGATTTTGAATTTTGATGTTGAATTTTGACAAAAGGTTGGATTGCTATTGTTGATGCCTTAGTATATACCTATATTGCCTAAAAGCAGTCAAATGACTAATTTAATCATTTTTAATATTAAAAGTTTTTGTTTGTAAGTACTAGAACATCAGAGATACAAAAAACTGATTAATAATTTTTATATTATTTACTTTATATTATTTTATGTTTAATTATGTTTAGAACTTAGAACACCTACTCTCTTATTTGATTTGCTTTTATATATTATAAGAGCACAATTCACTGATTTATATAGCAGAGTGGAAAAACGAGGCATGGCTGCTTTGGGTAGTTCTATTTTGTTTCCTCTAGAGTTGTTTTTTGGCCAATAATTTCGTCGAGAGTGACATGCTAGTGAAGGAGTTATCGGAGTTCCACAGCTTGCATATGGCTCGACAAGTTTCAGAACAACGTGTTCACTGAGAAGCATTGACGATGGTCGTTGTTCATCGTTCCCCAAATAAGGAAAACCATTCAAAGCATATTTGCTACTAACATCTGATGCAAGTCAGAATTTGATGCCAAATTTGTTGGGTTTATGAAGCATATACTGTGTAAACCTGCAATTGCACTTTGGCGGAAATAATTGCTCGTCTACTGTTGTATTTTGCCCTGGTTGTTAGCAAGCTTGACTATTTTCAATGAACTTGTTCCATATTTCCGAAACCAAGGCAAATTTATTTGTTTGTAGGCGCCTACTTTCGTTTTTTTGTCAAAACGAATAAGTCGTAGGATTTGCTTGAACTTATCTCATAGTTTTTTAAAAAAGTCGGGACCCCACTTTGCTGACCGTAAATAACTCAGATTTAAATTTTTTGCCTCGTAGGCTCCACGAGCATATAAACTGAATTGGTCTTATAAGAAATATACTCAATTCAATAATAAGTCATTTGATTATTTAACATTTCAAAAGCAGTCATTTTGACTGCTTTTGGTCAATATAGGTATAATTTACATATATATACCGAAAATGAAGTAAACATTGTAGGCGACTATTGATTTCGCTAAATAGGTGGATATCATCTGCATAAAATTATTCTCCATGAATACATGACGGAAATGAAGTTATTCCTTAAAAACATAAATGGTCTCAGAATGGATTACTGGAGCACATACCTAGAGCATCTACTAAAATCTGAAGATGATCCACAATTCAAAACATACAAGTAACACATAAATGTAGAAGCATGCATGTAGATCTTGAGAATTGTATTAATCGTCTATATTTAGTTTTAAGGTCCAGAGCGATTAGGGCGCATTGATGCTCATCATTAAAGGTCTTTCTGTCATAATAATCATAAAAAATAGAAACATGTATTCTAAAGCCAAAATTGGAATTGTTCGGTCAGTGCGATAGACAGAAGTCATTAATCTCCTTCGGTTTTTGCCATTTTCAAATTTCAATTGGAATCCTTTCGTTTTCAGTTAGAAACACTTAAGACCTATTCACAAAAATTAAAACATAATAGTCACTCAAATTCTATTAAATAATATTTTTATATTCTCCATCACATGTATGTCATTTTGTCAAAGCTTTTGCAACGCCCAAACAGAGGGGGAGGGGCCGAGACCACACAAACACAAAAAATATATATATTTTGAATCAACATCGAATACTTATTCAATCTAACCATGTCTGTCCATCCGGTATGCGTGGTCTTAATCACTTGGGATCGCAAACACTGATTTCAAACTTAACTCAAGTGTTGGTAGAGTTTATTCGCTGGTTAGAGTATTGAAAATGGATAAAAAGGCCATAAATCAACAAAAACTGAAAAAGGAGACATTATTTATTTTTAACATTAATTTTATGTTGACATATATACTCTTTGGCAAGCTTTCGTGCATCGATGGTTATTGATGGTTGTTCAAGATGTGGCGGCCTCAGTCAAATATTCAAATCTTTTGTGGTACAGCACACCGCATGTACATGTTCATGTCATATACCACTGACGATTTAAAAAGTGTAGAATAAGTTTTAGTCACTGAAGTAAACAAAAAAAAAAATTCTTTTATATAATGAACCACACAATAGTCGTTGAAGAGCAACATTGTAGGAGAAGGCGATCAGAAGTACTTACTTTCTTATCCAAACGTATAGAACTTTCAGTCTTTCTAGTGTTAATTATATATAACAAGCTTACATTTGAATCTCACGTTAACAAAATTGGACTTAGACTGTTATACTATTTCATAAAACTATTAGGTCCGGCGTCCCTTCAGAATTGGTGGATTTATTCCATTTTCCTATTTTTACACGGAATACATATCCCACCTTGCCTCCTTCGCGTGGCCAGAGCTTGGAACTCCTTATCAACTAATCATCGTTGCTTCAAGAGCGCATCTTATGTCGCTCACATGCTTACAATAACTTCCATTATTCCATACATCACCTTGGACATGTCCTAGTTTAATATTATCAATTATTTATTTTTCAATTGTGTAATACATACATTATACGTCCTAAAAAGCTTAAATACCCTCCACCTTTTATAATAATTGAAAAGTGTATCAAATTACAACTTAGTATGCATTAAATTGTTGCGTATATATTATTATTCAGGTCAATTTTAAACAACAAATAGTGTATTTTTTTAATAATAGGCGTTTGCGTTATTCAATCACACCCATTTTTGGCACAGTGTTGGATAACGGTACCACTTATATATATACCAAATTTCAACTTGATAAGCATAGTATTGTGCGATACATAATTTTTTAAAGAAACAATTTTTTCGAGGTATGTTGAGATTTTCGTTTATTGTGGGCGTGTCTATTAACCGAATTTGCCCAATTTCAATACGGAACAGCGTAATTGAACTAAGAATATGTATGCAAAGTTTCAATTTGATATCTCAAAAATTACGACCGTGAGAGTGCCAACAACAGTCGCGACACACGGACGGTCATGTCTCAAACGGTTTCTCTTTTCATGCTGATTAAGAATAAATATGGTTTGTGGAGTCTCCGAGGCTTCCTTCGATGTGTTGCAAACGGATGATCAAAATGAATATACCCTCTTCCCTAACGTGGAGGGTATAAAAATAATCCAATCAATTAAACAAAGTCTGTTACAACCCTGGCAGTAAAGGCTGCTGGCGTTCATTCTCAGCGTAGTATACCCTGCCAATATAAACCATGTGGTTTAGACATTCTCTACACATCACAAAAAAAAAAAAAGAGCTAAACTGTGGATTTAACGAACATTAAAAATTTTAAACAAAAGTAATGGCGAAACGTTCGCAATCTATAAAGGAATTTGAGCGCTCTATGAAAAAACCTAAGTTGGACATTAACATCAATAAAAGTCGGCAAACCGCGAAGGTCGATTGTGCTCTCCTAAAAACTTTTAACTTCTGGGATGACGACGATGATGATGTGATATTGTTAGCCAGTCAAATAGCTGAGACAGCTATTCCTGCTTCGACAGAGAAACCTATGCGAGTAAATGAAGCAACAATCGCCACTAAGGATCCAAATAATCAATGTGATTTAATTTTTAATGAATTTTATAATGCTGGTGCAACAAGTACGCAAAAATCTTTGGAAACACCACCAGTACAGCCACAAATTCTGTCTCAGTTAATGGACGACAATAAAGGAGACTCTCAATTACTCCTGGCATTGGAAAAAGAAGATCTTGCCACATTTAAGTTGCCTTCTATACCAACTGCAGAACTGCTACGTTGTCAGAAGACTAAAGAAAAAGGCATCGATGAAGAACTTACAGAATTCGTGTTATCGCAGAATTCCACAACGGGTATAACGCAGTCGTCCCAAAACGCTGCCTCCCGTAGACAGTTGGCTACAGAGAGACAATTGAAATTCTTGATGGATAAAGTTAATGCCCTTAAAAAGGAAAATACTAAATTAAGTAAATCTCTTCTAGAAAGCAAAGCAATGATGGAATCTCAGGCTGGTGAATGCACCATACTACGTGATGAATTACGCGACTTGCAGCAGCAACTGCAAAACTCTAAAGTGGAAAAAATGCTACATGTGGAAACGACTAAAAATGAATGTCAAACACAAATCGCTGAACTCTCTAAAAAAATAGTGGCCACACAAACAGAACTCCGTCTAAGACAAGTTGAATGTTTAAAAATGAAAACCAAACATGCTGACGAAACGCAAAGGCTTTACCAAAGCGTTTATCATGAGTCTTTCCAAGAGGTTAGCACCAAGGAACCACCTCCATCATACACTATCTCAAAGGACTCTCGACAATTTATTAAGTGGCTTTTTAAAATGCGCAATTTGGACGTTGCTCTCTACTCCGATTCTAAAAATTTATTTCATACATCCGTGCTTCCTAATTTTTATGAGACCGCGAGGGAGAAGAGTTCTTTAAAAAAACAACAAACAATTTTTCAGATACAACTGAAAAACATTCAAGTTCTGATGGCGCAATTGGCGCAATTTGTTAGTTCGAAAAAAGTGCCTGAAAATTTTTTGTCAAAATGTATAAAGTCCACATGCACGGTATTATACGAATTTTGGTCATATTGTCACAGTTTGGAATATTCGAAAAATGACCGTACGCTACCTTACTATAACATTTCTCGCATTAATGTAACATCTGAGGCAACATGCAAATTAAGACGTGGCACGAGTTTATTAGAATCGATCGAGCTCTATGAAAAAGAAAAAGCGATCAGCTTAAGACGTTACATAAGTGCTTTAATGATTATTTGCCGAGAAGTGCCAAATTTGTCACTAGAATTACTACAATGCAAACAAAACGAATATTATTTACTACAAATTTTAATTGATGCGTTATCAAAGTTAGGCTATGCACGCGATATCACTGAACATTTTGGAGTACTAGAGGCATTAGCAGGGCTTTTGCATGTTATAGTAAACAAAGTTTCTGTGGACTTAAATATCGTTTACGTCAAGCTGATTGTTAACACTTTGAAACAAATAATATTTACACGTCCAAATTTTTGGGTCCTATTAGATGTATCCTCAACTTTGCTACTTTGTTGCAAACGCTTACCACAAGCTGTAGATTTTATGTGTGTTAGCAGCGGCAAACTCACGTTCCTAATTGATCGTGTAGGCCTAACTAGCCGTTTTACAAACAGCTCCTGCCTAATACAGGTAATACAAGCCATGATGCGAGCTTTACTTACTGTGCTTATATATAAATTTATGTTCAATTTTTAGGTTTATAGTGGTCTTCTTGATGTTGCTTTCCCCACAATATCCAAACTAAATATCGAACATTTCCGTTTACTGATCAATATTTGTTCAAATCATATACATTTCGCATATCATTGCTTTACAAATCCATCAAATTTCGTCAAAAAACATTTACACAGCTACAACAGCAGTGATGATGATGATGATGATCATGAAAATGGAAATGGAAATAGAGATTTAAATAGCCATCATACACACCTTAAATCACAACTTACTGGTAATATTATAACATCTGCTACTCTAACAAATTATAGTACAGGCCAACATAATCATCAAATTTTCATATAGATATAGATGCAAAGGTGATTTGTAAATGCTACATGAAATTGTGCCTAAGTGTTGTTGCGTTAACGTCTCAAATGTTGACGCAATGGCTTCTGCATAAAAGAGAACATTGTAGGTTAATTTAATTAATGTGTATGATTGCAATATAAAAAAACAATTCCACTTTCTTTGTTTTAGTCACGCGCCGAGTGGGTAATATCTCGCGCATAGCTATCCATCTCATATATTTAATGTTTTGTGATAATTATTCAAGTGGTTTATTGTGCGATTTTGAGGAAATTGCCAAACATCATTTACAATTCATTTGTAAATGGTTAACACATGATTCAAAAATATTGGAATTCAAGGAAATACATTGTAAGTGTTTAAGAGCATGAGAAAATTTCTTTACCTACTCTACCTCTTTTAATTTGACAGTAAATTTTCTAAAAGGCATGCAAAACGCTCACATAATGTCCAATTATGTTTCATCACAATCTAATATCAATAATGTAATGGTTGATTTGTTGGAATGGAAGGAATTATTCAAATTTGATGATGATCGCGTAATACCATGTACTGAAGAAGAAGCGAACATTGTTGCCAATAATTTGATTTTTCAAAGGAAACGTCCCGAGTAAAGTTTTTATGAACTGCCTTAAATGAGGCAAACAAAAACTTAAATAATAAGAAAGAATGCCCTGAGTCGTAGAATTTTATTTTTAAGAAACATTGTGGAAGTGCCTCATGCATCTCATAAGCAAAACACATCCACGTCCAATTCTACGGATGTGGATGGAATACCGATTAAGTTTATCACAAATCGAACATCTACTACTTAGCCTTTGCAATACTATACTGATGATATCTGCATTTCCGAACGACTGGAAAATTTCTAAAATCATTCCGATTCCTAAAAAACCACAACAATATCACTTATCTAAAATTATGGAGCAGCCAATAAGATTTAAAAGGAGCGGACGTCTACCGTACTGACCGAACAATTCCAATTTTGGCTTTAGAATACATGTTTCTATTTTTTATGATTATTATGACAGAAAGACCTTTAATGATGAGCATCAATGCGCCCTAATCGCTCTGGACCTTAAAACTAAATATAGACGATTAATACAATTCTCAAGATCTACATGCATGCTTCTACATTTATGTGTTACTTGTATGTTTTGAATTGTGGATCATCTTCAGATTTTAGTAGATGCTCTAGGTATGTGCTCCAGTAATCCATTCTGAGACCATTTATGTTTTTAAGGAATAACTTCATTTCCGTCATGTATTCATGGAGAATAATTTTATGCAGATGATATCCACCTATTTAGCGAAATCAATAGTCGCCTACAATGTTTACTTCATTTTCGGTATATATATGTAAATTATACCTATATTGACCAAAAGCAGTCAAAATGACTGCTTTTGAAATGTTAAATAATCAAATGACTTATTATTGAATTGAGTATATTTCTTATAAGACCAATTCAGTTTATATGCTCGTGGAGCCTACGAGGCAAAAAATTTAAATCTGAGTTATTTACGGTCAGCAAAGTGGGGTCCCGACTTTTTTAAAAAACTATGAGATAAGTTCAAGCAAATCCTACGACTTATTCGTTTTGACAAAAAAACGAAAGTAGGCGCCTACAAACAAATAAATTTGCCTTGGTTTCGGAAATATGGAACAAGTTCATTGAAAATAGTCAAGCTTGCTAACAACCAGGGCAAAATACAACAGTAGACGAGCAATTATTTCCGCCAAAGTGCAATTGCAGGTTTACACAGTATATGCTTCATAAACCCAACAAATTTGGCATCAAATTCTGACTTGCATCAGATGTTAGTAGCAAATATGCTTTGAATGGTTTTCCTTATTTGGGGAACGATGAACAACGACCATCGTCAATGCTTCTCAGTGAACACGTTGTTCTGAAACTTGTCGAGCCATATGCAAGCTGTGGAACTCCGATAACTCCTTCACTAGCATGTCACTCTCGACGAAATTATTGGCCAAAAAACAACTCTAGAGGAAACAAAATAGAACTACCCAAAGCAGCCATGCCTCGTTTTTCCACTCTGCTATATAAATCAGTGAATTGTGCTCTTATAATATATAAAAGCAAATCAAATAAGAGAGTAGGTGTTCTAAGTTCTAAACATAATTAAACATAAAATAATATAAAGTAAATAATATAAAAATTATTAATCAGTTTTTTGTATCTCTGATGTTCTAGTACTTACAAACAAAAACTTTTAATATTAAAAATGATTAAATTAGTCATTTGACTGCTTTTAGGCACTATGGATATATACTAAGCTTCAGTCTTTCTAGTGTTAATTATATATAACAAGCTTACATTTGAATCTTACGTTAACAAAATTGGACTTAGCCTGAGGAACGTTTGCGTGAAACTGTTATATTATTTCATAAAACTATTAGGTCCGGCATCCCTACAGAATTGGTGGATTTATTCCGTTTTCCTATTTTTACACGGAATACATATCCCACCTTGTCTCCTTCGCGTGGCCAAAGCTTGGCTTTAAGAGCACGCCTTATATTACATGCTTACAATAACTTTCATTATTCCATACATCACCTTGGACATGTCCTAGTTTAATATCTTTTTTTTTTTTTATTCTTGAAGGTGAAAACCTTAAAATAGGCATGGCGTAGAAAACTACATTGCCAGGGTAGAATTTTAACATGAGATACTCATGTGTTGTGAGTTGAAATATGTACACAAATTATTAGTGTATTCAGTGCATGTATTAAGTGCAAAGCACATGAGCTTATGTGTGTAAGACATATAGCCAACTTAAGAAATGTATATATATATATATATATATAAACATCTATTAAAGGAGTGCGGTTGTGCTTTTTAGAAAGTATCAGCAATTTCAGCTTCATTGATGAATAGGCATAGGGATTTAAAGATTTCAACATCGTGTGTTTTAAGTAAATCGAAAAGATTTCTGTAGTTAATCAAATTTATTTCTTAGCATTGAAAATTTGCTGCAGTTGAAGATTTTGTGTTCAGAACTTTCCGTTATGTTGCACGAATCACAGAGGTCTGAGGACGAAATGTTGATCATTTACTCGTTAGCGAGATAATATCAGATTTGAATGGATGTGGACGGGCAGAGACAAAGGCAGCATCTAAGATTGGAGTTTAGAAATGTGGTGATTTAGTGGTATAGACGGGAGCGTGAGCCGTTGTGCTACAGCTATACTCCGGCTTGCCTCTAATAAAGCTTCTGTAAAAGTTAATAGCTACGTCAGGCTTGAGGCCACTTTTGATACACGTAAGTTTTTTTAACAACTTTACAGCCGGAGTGGTCGCTTTTTTGGCCTGTAAATAAAGATCATGAATGGAAAGAGTGTTTTTAATAGTCATACCAAGAATATGAAGGTGTTGAACTGTTTCAATGGGAGTGTTCTGCACGTTAAGGTTTATTGATTTGTTAGAGAGGCCAAAAGAGATAGTCTTTATTTTGGATAGATTAATCGGAAGGTTAAGCTTTGTACAGATAGTTGAGAAGCTATTTATTTTACTGCGAAGGTTATTACGAGCGTCATGAAATTTCTTATTGAAAGACAATATTATGAAATCGTCAGCATATTGAAAGACAAGGGTGTTAGCGTCTTCTACTGAATGGAGTCGTGTTGTATACAGATTAAAGAGAATTGGACTGAAAGAACTACCTTGGGGGAGACCATTGTAGGCAGCCACAGATTCATTACCCATGCATAAAAACCTTTCGGATAAGAAAAGAGAGATCCAGTCAATTAAATAACTGGGGATACGAAAATTAACTAAAATATCCCTTAGGGTAGAAACAATAACACAGTCGTATGCACTACCAATGTCGATTGAAGCTGCTACGACTTGAAAGACCTTGGATTTGAGTAGAGACATTCTTTGAAGAATTTCATTAATGCATGTGGAGCAAGACATGTTCTTCCTATAAACGTATATGCGCTTGGATAAAAGTTTTCTGTACTGAACACCCTCTGTAAGTCGATCTTTGACCATAAGAATAATAAGTTTGATAAAAGCAGATATTAGTGCAATGGGTCTAAAATTTTTATAATCATCAAGCGGCTTATTTCTTTTAGGTATGGGAACTATTTTGATATATTTCCATGACTGATTCAGATTAAAGTTCTGAAAATTATAGTTGAGAAGATTCAAGAGTGAGATTTTCGCCTGAAGGGATAGCGCTTTGATCATTTCATACGTTATGCGGTCAAGACCACCAGCAGATGATTTTTTAGCATGCAACACACTAAAAAATTCCTCGTTTGTGAAAGGTGGAGGTAGATCCAAAGGCAGTCTTGTGACGGATGCCTTAGAGTTATTTGGGACATGGTTTTTCAAATGTAGGAGGAATGGTTTGTTGAAGGTGGGATCCCAAACCAAAAGAAAATTTCTGCCCTTGACATTGTTTACAAAATTCCAGGCTGCTCTAGTATTAGGGTTTTCGTTAAGTTCTGCTATTTTTTCAATATAATTTTTCTTTTTGGCCTCTTTTACAGCATCTTTCCATTTGGAATACGCAGTGAGTGCAGCATCAAGATTTACAGAGTTACGATATTTAGTGGCTTTTTCCTAGCAGCTTTGTGCCGTCTAAAAAGTAAGGTTAGTTGGTCATTCCACCAAGCTTTGGGAATGGAATTTGAGATGGAGTATGTAGCTTTTGAGATTTCCGTGTTAAGGGTTGTAGAGACTTCTTCAATACTCGCGCCAATATTGATAGAAGAAAGGTTTTTGAGAAGCGTCTTTTTGGAAAGAAACTTATCCGGTTTCGCACGGACTAGATTGGTTTCCATAAGAATGGGAAAATGATGAGATCCACTAGACCACATAGAGCAGGTTTTCCAAGAAAAACAAAAAGATTATTTGACGAAGCTTAGGTCTAGCACAGAGCCGATTTGGAGTTTAAAATGGGGAATGAATGTGGGAGATCCGCCGTTGAGACAAGTAAAGTTAGAATTATTGGGGGGAGTTAACGGAGTCACCCCAGTGGGAGTGACGGGTATTGAAGTCTCCGCATAGAATGACATCTGAGAACGAGTCCGAAAAATTTATCACTCTATTCAATTCAGTTTCAGAAATAGAGGTTTGAGTGCTAGGCGGTAGGTTGGGCCTTAAGTTATGTGTTTTGACAATAAGAATGTCGAGTTCAGAATGAAAAGATACTTTAGAGGCTCTAATACTTTTGTGAAGACCTATGGCAGTGCCACCATAGCCGCCTTGTATTATAAAAAACATTATAGTTTAAAACTTTACTGTTTGAATCAGTGTCAGAAATTTTAAATATTTCAGCTAGACAGAAGATATCCATTTTTTCATTATTGACAAAGTACTCGAGAGAATTTTTATTGGCTTTGAAGCTTTGGACATTATATTGTAGGATCTTCATCGTTGGGCTCAAGGTTTTTGAAGGTGCTTATGTTAGACGAGATTTTTTTTCCAATTCTCAAGTTCAGAATCTTTTCAACATATTTGTTGAAAACTGGTGTAGTCGGATAAGTGTCAGTTGGGGATGTAGTGGCCATAGAGCGCTGAACTTTGAAAGATAATATTTTTTTGGTGAAAGCGATTTGAGGAAATATCGTAGGGGTTAATATTTAATTAATCTCAGCATCTTTATTTTTTACTACTGGCTTGCTGTGATTTTTTAAAGGAGGAAATTATTCTTCATATTGATTGAGAATATTGAAGCCATTAAAAGAAAAATTGGAAATAACCTCTTTTCGGGATATGTGTTTAATGGTCATGACTTTGAGGATTTCATTTTCTTGCTTCCACTTGGAGCAGAGTTTCTTATCTAAAGCAGTGTGATATGCATCTCCATATAGAGCATATTGCACATTTGAGACATCTCTTTTAAGAGCGACAACCTTTAATAGTGTGACCAAATCTGCCACAATTGTTACATTGCCGCATGGGCGGAAAGTACGTCTGAATAGGAATTCTGCACCAGTCTAAGAAAACAAAATCGGAATGTCAGTGGATTTGAAGACCAATTTGACAGAAAAGGTAGAAGTGTTATTGCCGCGAATGAAGCGTTTAACAGAGATTATGGGGATGGTTGAGTTGGTGTTATTAATAATGTACTCTTCAGACAGTTCTAGAGGTATACCATGTATGACTGAAAACGAAACTGACGGGAATGAAAGCTTTGATTTTATTGGACGAAAAATCACATTCAATGAACTTGTTAGCACTTTCAGCAGAGTCCAATTCGGTTCTGTAGAGAGTTCTGCCAATGGCAGATATATTGGTTATACCATTGGTTTTGATTTTTTAATACAAAAACAACGGGCTCCTGATTTTGTCGTTATTGGAGTCAATGCGTGACGTATCGACTAGCACGAGAAACTTCCCATCATGATTATGGGGATAAATAGTTTTGTTGCCCAATGAGGGTATGTTATTGTTAATATTTACTAATGCTTTCTTTGAAAGAATGTTGGTACTTTCATTAAGTGTTAGCGTTGTTTCGTCAGCCATTTTGATATCAAATGCTTTACATTTGCGTGTGTTTGAGAGATCTGGGGATTTAGCATCACTTCTTTTAAGAGAATTTTTGACACTTGATGTGGGGGCAATTTGATTTGAGAAAAAATTCTCAAACTCCGGCCCAGACACAGATAAAGGTGAAGACGAATCCCCCATGTGACCAGGAATGTCGGACAACATCTTGCCAACAACAACTTGCCATGCAATAAAGAGTAAAAAATAAAAAAAGGAAGAAAAAAGATCGGTTTTAATAAAAATTTAAGTTATATAAAAAACTTTAGCACTTATTTCACTATTAATGTGAAGGGCACTAAAACAAATTTAAAGCACAAAATATTGTTCTTTTAATATAAATCAATGCACTATTATTATTATTAATCACAAAAAAGGCTTATACGAAGCACAACCACACTTTACAACGTTAGAAGATCGAAAGATGAGTTTAATATCTTCAATTATCAATTATTTATTTTTGAATTGTGTAATACATACATTATACGTCCTAAAAATGCGTGGTACTTTTGTAGCCTACTATGATTGTTATCAAATTGTAAATTCTTGTGTAATCAGGGGGGTGATTGCGTAATTTTCAAACGATATTATTTTTAACGATTAAGATTCAACGATATCGTCCCCAAACCAATTGCGTAAAGGTATCGTAATCGTATCGTTGTTATTGGTTTAACGTGAATGAAAAATGGCGTTAAAATAAAAACAAAAAATATTAAATTATTGAAATTATTCAAAACAAGATAGAAAAAGTTCCGTTAAAAACAAAAAATATTCAATTATTGAAATTATTAAAAAAAAAAAAATGTAAGTATAAAAAAAATTATGAATAAAATTTAAAAATTTTTTGTTACAGGTCAGTAACACAAGAACAGATAGACAGAATTATAAGTTTCATGGAAGACCACAGCGAGATGGCGCAAAATCACAGTAACTCTTCCCTAGGACGACAAAAATTAAATGAATTATGGGAAGAGTTAAAGAGTTAAGTAAAACTGGAGGTGGCCCAACTGAAGAATTGCCGTTAACTCCCAACGAGGCAGTTGTAGTGGAAATTATTAATTTAGATGCGGCAGTTAACGGCAATTCAAACACCAAAGTGTTTGGGGCTCCAAGTCAACAAACTTATGACGAAATAGTAAGTAATAATATTAATTACACTTACATTTTTAAAACTTTTTAATGATCGTTTCGTTTTTGTAAAAACCGTCACAAGGTCAATCAAACGATAAAAACTTTAGACTATGTCAACCAAGCGGTAAAGACAATTACAAATCATAACAACAATAAAATTAGCTAAGAAAAAAGCGCTCATACATCGAAATATATAAGAGGAAGAAAAAAAAAGAAATAATAAAGGAAAACAACAGATGTCACAAAAATTATGGGTGTATGTACTTGACACATTGGCACAACTGTCCATTTAAACTAATTCAAGTGATCTGAAGCGTACACTTTTACATGTTTTGTTTTTTTCTGGAATGTAACAAATTAATGGAAATCAGACACTAAGGAAAAGAGGCGATTATCCAAATTTTGGAATACAACAAATCAAGGGAAATCAGACGCTAAAGAAAAGAGGCGATTATCTTAAATACCAAAACTAATCCTGCACTCTGCTAAGGCTCTAAAAAAGGACCCCGCGTTCTACCTGAGCCTTTACCACTCTGACGCGGCGAATTTATCTGTTATCTGTTTACGAGTTCGCTAAGCCTCATTTAATAAGAAGAAGAAGCATCTAGCAATCCTTTTGATAACTAAGTTGGGTGTGTGTGCACATGTTATTACACGTGCTTATTGGTTTTCTATATTAGCTGCAAAACCGTTTGCAATGCACAAAGAGTAAAACAGTTGGAATGTTTATAAGAAAATCTATTGATTGTAAAATTAAATAAAATTAAGATTAAAAAAATGTCTGGATTTGGAGAGAAACCCCTCCTTTATATGGATGAGTATAAACTTAAGCAAGATGCTTATGACTATGGATTAGCAGATGATCCCATTGATATGTTGAAAATTAAAAACAAAATAAAAGTTATTATTGTTCGGTATGTGTGTGATTTTTGTTCACTTTATTTTAATTTTAATTTTAATTGTGATTTGACTTTTTATGTTATAGTAAAGAAGCTAAAAGTTTGGAATTTGATATAATTGGTATACATCCGGGGATAGCAAACACTTTCCGTCGTTTAGTACTTAGTGAGGTCCCCAGTATGGCTATTGAGAAGGTTTATATATACAACAACACCTCAATTATACAGGACGAAGTTTTGGCGCATCGATTAGGTTTAATACCACTTAAAGCTGATCCCCGACTTTTTGAATATCGCGGAGAAGACAATGAGGTAGGGACGGAACATGATACTTTGGAGTTCGAACTGAAAGTTAAGTGTACACGACGTAAGGACCACAAAGATTCTTCGAATTTCGATACAATATACAAAAATCATAAAATATACTCCAGTCAAATCAAATGGCTACCCCGAGGCAAACAAGCAAAGATTTATAACGAATCGGACGTAGGCTGCGTACACGATGATATATTAATTAGTCAAATGCGTCCCGGACATGAGCTCGACCTGCGCTTAATCGCTGTAAAGGGTATAGGTAAAGATCATGCAAAATTTTCACCTGTCGCCACCGCCTTTTATCGACTTTTACCAGAAATCAAACTTAAAAAGGAAGTAGAGGGTAAAGATGCTTTCCTTCTACAAAAATGTTTTTCACCAGGGGTAATTGGTATTGATGATAATGATAAAGCTTATGTGAAAGACGCGCGTTATGATACCTGTAGCAGAAATGTTTACAGGTACCCACACTTGATGGAAGCTGTTGAAATGTCACGTGTACGTGATCATTACATATTCACTATCGAATCTGTCGGAGCGTTAAGTCCAGAAGTAATATTTTCGGAAGCCATTAAAGCATTGAGAAGAAAATGTCGCAAGTTCCTAAACGAAATTGAAGCGGCTTAGTATACGATTTTTAAGAATTTTTCTATATCGCGTGTACACAGTTTTTATTAATAAATTCTACGCTTCTCCGTTCACTTAAAATTTTAGAACTTTCATTTCCTAATGTACATTGAAAGACGAATATAATAATGAACTAAAAATGTGAATTATTTAATAAAATTGGTGAACTATTTACTTATTTGTACCTTACTCAGAGTAAAGTAATGCAAATAGATATATAACGGCGTGAACTGTATTCACGTTCAAAAAATTGGTTCAAAGTATGTACTGTCGAATGTATTGACGCGAACAAAACCATCTTCTCCACCTGAAGCAAAACTTTTCCCGTCAGGGTGAAAAGCCAAACTATTAATCGGTCCGAAATGGCCTTTAAGTCGTGCAAATTCTTCTTCGTAAATCAAATGAAAGAATCGTGAATCAAACTTTCCTGCTTTCGTAGAAGTTGTGGTTACTTCCATAGCATCCTGTCCGCCGCCCAAAACTACATGATCCAATATGGGACTAATTGAAGCAGAGTTAACAGGACGTTCGGTTTTATAGGTTTTCAAACACATTAAAGAATCAGAATCAAATAGTTTAGCTGTTGTGTCCTTCGATGCAGTAACAAACATTGTGCCATCTTTGTATAATTGCATATCGTTGATACCAGCTGTATGATCATTAATGGAATGTACTTCACGTCCCTGACGCGTATCCCAGATGGATATTTGACCGTTATCGTGACCTGAAATTAATATTTATATATAAACTAAAAGTTTTAATGATGCAGATTTCACACCTGTAATAAATGTCTCATCCAAAGGTCCCCACAGCATAGAAGTAATTTTTGAGTGCAACATTGGTATACGCAATATAGGCGTTTGTTTTGCAGTGCTTGCATCTACTGTTCGCACATCAATCATAAATAATTCTGAATTTTGACCCATTGTTTTATCCGTTGAGTATGCAGCCTGATTTCCAGAGTAACTAAAATTACAAGTGCGTACTTGTGACTTTGCTGTAATAGAGGCCATAACATTGCCATATTCCACGTCCCAAATTTTGGCACTCATGTCACCGGATCCGGTTATTAATTTCGAAGTAGTCCAATCAATATCTAAACACCAAACGGCACCTTGGTGACCATCATAAGTACCCAAACGTTCTCCATTTAATGAATACCAGACATTGGGTTTTTGGTCTTTGGAACAGGAGAACAATAAATCTCCT
The DNA here is from genome assembly GCA_963978525.1 of Ornithomya fringillina. NCBI lineage: Eukaryota > Metazoa > Arthropoda > Insecta > Diptera > Hippoboscidae > Ornithomya > Ornithomya fringillina. The sequence goes on along the minus strand of OZ021690.1, from coordinate 14,735,048 downwards.
TCACGATTAAATTTTATTTGCGTAATGGAACGCTCATGCCCTTGCAACATTAATGGTCTCTGGAAGCAAAAAACATTATCGGTCAAGCAATTCAAAATAGGAATTTAAATGTCTTTTCCTTTTCGTGTATACTTACCATTATTTAAAAGTGCTAAAATATACCCGCTTATACTTTTTGTGTTATAATTAATTAAAAAATTAAAGATATATTTACATGTGCCACAACATAAAAAGTAAAGGCAATCACATAAAAAAAATACCTGCGAAGTTATCAACATTTTTTGAAAAGGTAATATTTCAATGCCGTCTGTTTCAAAACATAGTTGCAACTGTCATGTGATACTGAAGAAAAGTAATCATGATTATTGAGAAATAACAAATTGTATAGTTAACGACCATTTGAATGATATCAGAAAAGTATAACCCTTATCGAAGATAAAACCGAATTATCAATTAACTTATTTGACAATTAACGGTAGAATTGTGTTCAATAAACGTGTATCAATAAACTGCTGAAGTGTATTCATTCTGTTTTGCTCTTTATAAGTTAACTACAGGAGGCTAAAGAATAATAATCTCCATTGCAAATTTATTCGTGGTACAACTTATTTTAAAAGTTTAAAATGCAATAAAACAACTTAATATAAATAAAACCTCAAAAGTTTTATGTACAAAATAAATATAAACCGCTTTTTCTGCGTTAGTGTCATTATTAATATTATTTAGGTTTATTTATTGGTGTGGTATTAAATATTAATAATAAAGGAGACCGTATTAGATATAAAAGGAAAGTGAAAATTATTTAAAAGAAAGTCTAAAACATAACGCGTAACTTGGCCATGTCCAGAAATTTACTAAAATTACTTAAAAATTTGCGTATAGGCATTTTTTATCAACAAAGTAGATTCGTAACAAGCGATCCTGTTAAAGGAAAGGGTCCCATTTCATGGAAAAGTTTAATTGCCATTGGTGGTATGAGTGCTGTTGGACTAGGCTTTATGTTATATGTAAAAAGTGAAAAGGAGGAAGCAATACTAAAAGAAAGAAGACGTCAGTTGGGAAAAGCATCAATAGGTGGACGTTTTGAATTGGTTGACTCTCAAGGGCTGTTACGCAAGTCTGAGGATTTTGTGGGAAAATGGTTATTAATATACTTTGGATTTACACATTGCCCTGATATTTGCCCAGACGAATTGGAAAAAATGTCAGCTATTGTTGAGGAAATAGGTAAAAATCATTTCAGCTAATTTTTGGTTGAAAAACGTATATTTGAATTTTAATATATGTACAGGAAAATCTCCGGAAAATCCTGAAATACAACCCGTCTTCATAACGGTAGATCCAGAACGTGATACGAAGGAGGTAGTGGGAAAATATGTTAAAGAATTTTCACCTAAACTCTTAGGACTTACTGGTAGTGTCGAACAAATAAGTAAAGTATGTAAAGCCTTCCGAGTCTATTTTAGTGCGGGCCCCAGAGATCATGATAACGATTATATTGTAAGTTGTGTCGTTTTCTGTAAATTTATGCGTCTATATAATATAATAAATTTTAAGGTGGACCATACCATCATTATGTATTTAGTAGATCCTGATGGTGAATTTGTAGACTACTATGGACAAAATCGTGATAAGGATCAGTGCGTTGCTTCAATTTTGATGAACATGGCCAAATGGGACGCTTTAAATAAAAAATCTTGGTTCAGTTAAAAGCTATATTCATAGTATGTAAATATATGCTTTACACAAACGTTAATTATAGGAAACTTAATAATCGCGGAGCGTTAACTCCCAGCCAAAAGTTTAAGGTCATAATAAGACAAACGCGAAAATAAAGTGAAATTCAAAAACTTGGCAACTTCGTTCTTTCTTGTTAAATGAATTAGCGTGTCCGAAACGTCTTTTTACAGTGGTAAGGTGAAAGATTTGTTTACTGAAGCAAGAATTCGCTTTTTGGATATTCCGCAGGGACTATAGAAAATGCTCAGGTGCAGTTTGCAATTTTTTTCAAATATTTTCTGAGTTCTTATAGATAATATATTATTCTTCGAAGTGGTCTCAAACTATCTATGGCTGGCAGTCTATTTGTAAACCTTAATGTAATGTTATATGTGTTATTGAAACGTTATCGAATCGCCTAGTCGGAATTACGTTAGTTGGAAAGGGGTATTCTAAGTTTATCATTCCATTTGCAACTACCCAAAAGGCGTCAGGGTCTCTGATGACAAAGTATATATATTGTTGATCAGTATCATAAACTGGGTAGACCTAGACGTGTGTGTCCATCTGTTGATGGCACTCTCATGAATACGTGTTATATACACTATTAGAGGGCGTTGTCATATAGCTGCCACGACCACCATTTGTCTAAACTAAGTTTAATTTTTTTACTTGTTTTTATATAACTGAACGAATAACAAATTCCATCACTTTTTAAATTAAAACTAAAAGGAAATATACCTACTTAACTATCCTTTACCGCCACATATATCCAAGTGTTGTAAACTTCATTGATTAGCATAAAACAGTCTTGGCAGATATTAGTTTTTTGATTCAAAATCAATTCAAATAAGTAAAAAAGCTACATTTGGTTTAAGCGAAATCTTGTATACCTACCACAGATGGAGCGAAGCTCTCTAAGGAATATATGTCAATTATCCTCTTTACTTTGAATGATGAGAAAATTCCTTTCAGTTTCGACCAATTTTGACCAATTGCGTGCAAAAACTAACAGCCCTTTTTCCAACCCAAGGTTAAAATTGATATCTTCAATTTTAGAGCATTTTTAGAGCAAATAACAATTTTTTTTATTGCAAAAAAAACTACAAATGAATCCTTTAAAATTTATCTTTTTTTTCACAAGCAACTAAGAAGTTGCTTCAATTTAGGTAAAATATTTGCCCCATTTCGCAGAAGTGTGTAGATCAAGATTCGATCGAAGCCGAATATAAATAAATTCTTGCTCCATTCAAAATAGGTAAATGGTAAAGACGTATCTTTATTTAAAAAGTAATATGTGGCTAAATGAAGAAATTTCCATGATTTTCTTTTTTGTTTTTGATTATATGTGTATGTGTGCATTATGCGAGTTCCAAAATTTAGTCATTCATTATTTTTCTTCCGTAATAATAAAGCATTTACTTTGTTTTGAATGTGTGGTGTGGTGTATATGCTCGAGATGATGTGTACGTGTGTAATATTGGTATACATATGATTTATATTATAAAGAATCGTTCAAAATGTTTAATATATAGCTATGCGCACGTATACATATATATACACATACACACATATATATATGTGCATATATATATATGTATATATATATATAATCATATTACTTATTATACATATGTACGTAAGTATGCGATTTATATATATATATTTTTTTCTACGTATAATATTTGTAATTTGTAATAAGTGTGTCATTCACTTCATATTTACGCCATTTATTGATCATTATTGATCATAATTCCTATTTGCTAGATATTCTCAAAAATTCTGCATACGTTTTCTAACAAGTCCAATGTAAGGTCACGAATTCTCTGAAAGTTACAAGCGCGCACCCTTCCCATTTCACCCAATGTAATGTATTGTATAGTGTTTCTGTTCTGTTGGATTCTAATCTGTTTAGCGCATCGCTCGGTAATTGTGTAGCTTATGACACGTGTTTTCAAACATAATGTCTTTAAAAGAGTGTAATTTGTTATTATTGTTTTTAATACCAGTATTTAGTTGTTTTATTGTGTCGCAATTGACGCCTCCCTTACATCGGTAGTTATTAGTCATGCAGCAATAACTCGTCCAACTATAAACCAATCAATTTTATATGATGTTCCCTACGTTGCATATATTTGTTTATTATTATAATGTTGTGTTGCAGTTATCCGCGTTGCTATACCTCACTGCCACTCGTTATCTAAACAAAAACCTTAGCCAAGCCATCTGCACCCGCACTAGCTATATAGGGCTTTGTAGAATGAAATGCAACATCAAATATGCTCTCGTCGAATTTCTTACGATGTGCTGTTATCTCTTGTACACATGTCTTATTATCCAGATTCCATAGACGGATCGAACAGTCGTGCGAACCTGACAATAAATAGAGACCGTGAGCATCGACAGCTAGTGACGTGACGGGTTCTAAATGGGCCACCATCGAGTGAACCAGTGTGCCCGAGGTGTTGTCCCAGAAGCGTATATGGCGATCCTCGTGAGCGGTAATTGTTATGGGCAGCGTTGGATGTGAGACCACCTTATTAATAAATTTCCCCGTATTTCCGGACATCTCTTGTGCAGCTTCCAGCTTAATTATTTGCTTTCCTGTCTCTGTATCGTAAATTAAACAATGAGCCGAAGTGTATGCTGCCACAATATGGTCAACTTCATTGCGCACAAAGTCGACGGAAGACGGCACACCCTCCGTGTCCAACGCTGTGTAAGTGCGTAACAATGGCTCCTTAGTATATGGTGACCATAGCTTTACTGATCCATCAGAGGAACAAGATACCACGTTACTATGCATTGTGGTTATGCCCCAGACGGCATCCATGTGACCTTCTAAGGTACCCGCGTGTATACTAGGATCATAGCAATCATATGGGTCCATATTAGGGGAAGGTAACTGCCAGCACTCAATATTGCCATCCAGGCCACCTGAATAACAGGTATCGCCAGTGGTAGACATACCAAGACAGAGCACCGGACCTGTATGGGCGCGAAATGTGTACAATGGTTCCACGTCAAGACTAGCGGACTTTTTGGCTTGCACCGTCTTCTGTAAATTCCACAGCTTAAGTGTATGATCTTCTGAAGCCGTAATCAAAACCGGCTCTTCTGGATGAAATACCAAAGCCCTCACCCCATCAAAATGGGAACGTAACGTATACTTGGCATTCCAAGTTTTTCGAAAACCAGTTCCACCACCGCCCGAACCTGTTCCATCTTTTGCATTTGAATCGTACGATCCATCTGAATCATTGTTCACAGTCAACTGAGCCAATTCGCCCAAACCTAATGACGCATCCACATCTTCATCACCAGCCGTTGAAACAGCAGAAATGAGGTTGCGTCGAGCTAAAGTTGAAGCAGCTGCATTAACGCTGTTATTACATTGTTCAATATTCGAAGTCGAATATCCTTTTATGGAGGAGCAAATAATACAACAAGAGGAATACAACAAACATTTCAATATTAATTTTTAATATTTATAAAAAGGGATATTACTAATCTATAATAGGGGTGTCCTAAATTGTGTATTTCTTAAAACATGCAGAAAAAGGCGTTTGAAACTCATTCGAAATTACGCAAGACCAAGTAAAAAACTACATTTGGCTTAAGCCAAACATGAATGTCCTGAAGCTTACTTCGATTACAAATTAGTTTAAATGTATTATACATTGCGCGACTGTGATCTGGTCTATGATCCCATAAGGCAAATTGAATTATACCCATGGGGATTAAGATCGGCACGGTGCATAAAATTACTCAAGAGATTTCCCTTGAATGCAGATCTTTCGAAAAACTTAAAATTTAACCATTTACGTCTATTTTTTAACTATCTATGTGTAAACTTGTGTGATATTAAGACAACTTTGCGACTGTGACCCCAGAACCAATTTTATTTTAACGTTAACTGCGGTAGCATTGGTAATCCGTTTATTGGTTATTCCAGCGTAATTTTTAACAAAACAGTTAACAAATATAAATTTGACTTAAGCCAAATCTTGGGTACACACCACCGATGCACCTTTGCCCTCTACATGTACATTTGTCAATTTTTTAACTTTTTATCTTCTATAGCTTATGAATAGTATAAACAAGTGAAAACGCTATAGTCGGTCAAGCCCGACCATATAAGTTTTTTCATGAAATATCATTACATGGGAAGGCGTCCTCAAAATCGTCTGATCGGGTCTAAATTTGGTAAAGCCAATTAAGAGGCTTTTTAGTGATAGCGATTTTTTTTTGCCATTTAAAGACTGCCATTATAGTAAAACTTTATATAGAGAGGAGTTATAAAAATTATCCGATTCCGTCCATTTTCAAGCGTTCCTTTTTGAGCCAAAACATGCTCTTGTACCAAAATTTTATTAAAATATCTTAAAAAATGCAACCACTAGCTTTGGAACATATTTACATGGACAGATAGACGGATATGGTTAAATAGATTCAGATTTTGATTCTGAATCAATCGGTATTTGTCGTTTAGGAGTTACAAACATTCGCACAAACTTTGTATACGCTTTGCCACAAGTAGGGTAAAATATAAAAATCCTTGAAAAATTTATTGATTGGGAATGAAGGAATTACGTTCTCCCGATTTTGCTCATTCTGAATATCAGCCGGAATTAATTTTACGGCCCAGGCGCTACACAAACGGACACCCAGACAGATAGACATTTGTTCCTAAACCGATTCTGCATTCTCATTTTGGTGCTGCAAAGGTGATGTATACCAACCTCGAGGTGGCAGGTTAACATTGCAAACTTCTATATTCTATATACACATAAACATTTTTTTATGGAAAATTATTAATATCACCACACTGGTCCCAACAATGCTCAATTATCTGAGTTGACACCATTTTAAATGGGGACCAATGCAGTTAATGCATTATAGTGTAAAGGTTATAATGTAATAACATCAACCATAAAATCTAGAACTCAACATTATGCACCTTCAGTCATAAGAGTAATATCACTCAATAGCTGCTCCCCCAATGCGGCTTCAAGATCTTTTGGTATGTAAGAAAAAAACAGAGTGAGAACAGTTTTCCCAAAATTCCGTTAAACATTTTTAAGTATGCATAAGGTTTATTAAAACAACAATAGATTGACTATTTAAAGTGGAAGGTTAAATATAATTAATTGATTCAACAAGTAAGAAAACTAAATTTGGCTTAGACCAAATCTTAAATACCCTCCACATCTACAATAGTGGGCGTGACAGGTATGTGATTATGCGCTCTAATAGGGTATGTCTTACGTAACAGCTTGGGAGTCTAGTTTTATTGTAAATGTGGTTTTTTATAAATTGTGGACGTGCCTGTTATCCGATTTCGCCCATTTTTGGCACATCAATGGATGGTATAACCATAAATATGTGCACCAAAGTTCGTAGGTCAACTTTTGTGGCAGATATATAGAATTTTGTTGATTTTGGGCGTGGCTCTTGACCGATTTTGCTTATTTTAAATAGCAACCTGCAGGCAAAAACTAAAAGTGTCTGTACAAAATTTTACTTCAATATCTCAAAATTTACGCCCGTGAGAATGCCAACAACGGACAGACACACGGACATACATGTCAAAATCGGCTCAGTTTTTGATGCTAAACAAGAGTATTTATATTTTGTATGGTCTCTGACGCCTCCTTCTGGGTGTTGCAAACGGATCATTAAGATGGGGGTCTTAGTTTTTTTTTTCGTTTTTTAGTTAATTGTGGGTGGATCAGTTATCCGACTACTCCCATTTTTGGCACATCGATGGATAAGATAATCATATATATTCGTACAAAATTGCAAGTTCATAGATTAATTTTTGTGGCAGACATATAAATTTTTGCCGATGATAGATGGTGTAATTATAATTACGTATATCAAAGTTAAACTTATTAGCTCAATTTTTGTGAGCAGATATATATATATTTGTCGATTTTGGACGTGAGTCTTGACCGATCTTGCACATTTTAAATAGCGCTCTGCGATCTGTCTGTACAAAACTTCAGCTACACCTTGCGCACAAATTTACAGGAACACACAACATACCGACTGACATATTTAAATCGATTTAGGATTCTGAACCAATTCGTATAATAAAAGATGGGTCTGTCTTTAGCCGTTTAGGAGTTGCCAATATTCGCACAAACTTATTATATCTTTCGCAAGAAGTGATACAGGGTATAAAAATCATTTAATCAGTATGCGGGGCAAAAATATATCGATGTTTTCACAAAACGCTCTTTTGTTTGTAGAACGACTTTGAAGCTGTATATGTCAGGAACGGATTTAAGTTATTTTTGTAATTTGGTGCCAAATTTGCATTGCACCAGCACTACATATTGCTCCACCATCATTTTCTATGATCTATCGTTTACGAGATATTTGGCAACGGATACGTATAATCCAGGGGGCCCCGCCATTAAATTTATTTAAATAAAAATCCCCAAAAGCGTGACAATTTATGTTATATTATGCAAAATCCACCAAATTACATCACCGTATGGTCTATCTGCCGTATTTGGCTCAATAGTTCGGAAATAATTCACATTTTAAAATTAGTATACATATTTGTACAAAAGATTATAACGTGATGTGCGTACGAAATAGAAAAAAATACGTATCATCTTCCCCTGGCTAATTCCATGTTCTTTATTCATGCGCGTCCGTAAACCCATTTTTTGCCCATTTTCAATATCAAACTTTTGACGTTTATAAAGAATTTACGGGTCCGCGAGTGTCACAAAGAAAAGTGTAGAAATTCACACAGACATACAGAAGGGCTAAATCGACTCGTCATTTATTGCTGACCAAGACCCTATACACCTTTGGGTGTGGCTCACCTTTTTCTGACAATCGTTGCAACGAAACCAATATATCAACCCACCCTATTATTTTCGATAAATGGTACATTTCGATATACATTTAGACCATTCTTAAATAAATGAAGTTTAGTACTTAAAATAAACTTTGGAACTTTGTTGTATATACATATATATAATTAATTTTGTAGGGTCGTTACCTATTTGCGGATCAGAGAATAAGTGCTGCTCTATAGTAATATCATTAAAGATTTGAAAGTATTCTATATATTCCATTATAAATGAAACCATTATGCGTACGTTGCCATACGGTTCAGATTATACTTTTATTTACCTTCACTTCGTACATCTTTGCCAATTTTGGCACGCTTTGAAGATTTTACGTCACTTTCGTCACTATCACCAGCTACCAATTCTAAATCATCAGAGATTTCGTCATCGTCAGATATTTCGGATGGACCTAGAAACTCAAAATTTGCCATTACAGCTGCTTCGGTGTCTAATATAAGAGCATCATTTGATTGCTGAGATTTTTTAGGAGTACGACGATCTGATGAAAATTTAATCTGAAATTTGAGTATTACCTAATGATTCTATGGTTACCTTCAGCTTCTGACAATCGCTTATTGCTCTCGTTGCCATTCACATTCGGACTAACATTCTCTTCTTGTTCGGTATTATTGTTTATACCCAATATGGACCGTACACGGTTTGAACGCACATCAATAATGTTGTCTGTGTAACCGATCTCCACCAAATATTGTCGCAGCATTTGGCGTCCTTGGCGCCATGTTGTATTCGAAACTGAACTGTATGGTACTTCAGAATCTGGTGCGATATCGCCGCCAAGAGATCCGTCTTCGTTTGGGTGTTTTAGCTCACTTAATTGTGGAGGATCCGTACCATATTTGAGACGATAAAATTTAGCTCTCTCCTGTCTTAAAGCATACTCCAACATCTTAATTCGCCTTGTCAAATCTGATTTAAGGCTTTCTAAACATTTTCGCTCTCCCAGTAACATAGCAATACGAGCCTAGTAATATAAATAACATTTGTTATATCTAGCTTAGCAATAATAATAGATCTTTTGATTATGTATAAATTTGTAGTTAGGATATGAAATAGAAGGGAACTACTACTAAATTTCTCTATTGTATCAACATCCCAATAAATGAAGAAGTTTTGAAAAATATATGACACAAACGAAACTTAATGTATATTACTATATTAAATATAATCTAATTTTTGTTAAATGCAAAAAAAACTATTAGATAGCATACAAAAAAAGTGTACTTATATAAAAAACATATAAATAAATGTGTTAAATTTTGTATAATATAGTATAGTAATAATGTAGCTTGTTGTTTTTGAATGGTTCTAGACATGTACGTCCGTTTGTCTGTCTGTTACGGCCATTCTCACAGTCGTAAATTTTGAGATATTGAGCTGACCATATAATAACATATCATACCATTTGTATGTACATGTGGAGGGTAATTGTTTAAGATTTGACCTAAGCCAAATTTAGTTTCCTTTTTTATTTTATTTTATGGTGTGTAATGGCTACAACTTACATGCAATTCTGCACGATCCACATCCCACTGAGACCGTTCTAATTCAAAACGAGACCATTCATGTTGAATGAAATGAAGTATACCGGGAATGGTATATTGTGGCGCAGCCTGCTGGTTATTAGTAACTATTGAGGTACCATTTCCATCCTCATTATTACTGACCGTTGCATTATTGCCTCCTAAACAAGCGCTTGCCGAAGTGTTATTTGTTGCAGCCAAAGTTAAATTACTGTTGTTGACGTTATTGTTCATGGTGATACCAAGTCCTACCGCTCCGACTAGACTAGCGCCAATGCTAATTGCACCTCCTACTGATTTATTATTAATTCCAGTCGTAGCCTCGGGATTAGTGCCCATCTGTTTTATGTAAAACAATTGTTAATAAATATATTTCTGTTTTATAGCTTTTATTGAATACAAATCAAAATTTGTTAACAGATCTTTTTTCAATTATTTTGTCCCTTTAATGTAAACATTTTTTTAAAAACTTGACATAAAATTAATAAATTTTTGTGACAAATGTCAGATATTGAAAAAATTCTCGAACTCGGCTCACACGATTTACACAATTTTTTTCGAAATTTTTTTCATTCATTTAGGTCTTTTAATCGTGAAAAAATATATACACTTATACATATGGCCTTACCATATATAAGAATGGTTTGAATTAAAAACTCGGACAAAATTGGTTATAAATGTAAAAGTTTAATTCCACAAAAATGGTGTATGAGTACCCCTAATATAAAGGGAAAGTGCTTTCCTTTTTCAACCACAATTAAATTTTTTCCTGTATTTTACATTACTTCCGCAATTGCACAAAAATCATTGGCTAATTTGATAACATTACACTCTTTTAATGCTATTTTAATTATTTTCTAAAAAAAAAAAATTAACTGCCCTAAAAATGAGTTTAAATAAGTGCTGCACTCACAAACAAACGCTTGCTGCTGAATGATTATTCCTTTATAAAATGAATCTTTAATGTTCTCACTAGATACACGTTTAACATGTTAGTGAAAAGTTTTGACCTTTATTATATTTTAAGCTTCTTTTTATTAATTCAACCTATGAAAAATAAAACGATTTCGCGAAATCTATGCGGATAGTGAACAAAGTTATCTGATACACATTAGACAATAAGAAATGCACGAAAAAGCAGACGGCGATTGTTAATGAGGCAGTATCTTAAAATGTATTTTCACTATTACCAAAACACCATAAAGTACGTATATTTAATATTTTTTTATATATTTAATATTTTTTATTCTGACGTTATTTTGCCACTTGAATTAAGAATTTTTGTTTTCTGTTTATCTAATGTTTATCTGAAATCGAGCGTTGCCACATTATTAATGCGAATAAAACAATAAAGCAAAAAGTGAAAATTTTCCCAATAGTCTTTTTCCCATCCTGTTCTACCCAAAATATTACATTTTTTATGGCGTTCAATTTTATATGTATTGTGTAAAACATTTTAAAAATCATATATATAGTGAACACTTCCACCCATTTTTGTTGTTTCCTTGCTTACACGCACAGATCCTAAATTGTATTATTAAGTGAATACGATATATTTAATATTTATCTTGAATCACTGAATTTTACTTCTTTCCTCTTATTATATGTAATGTACAATATTACTTTAATTTATAGAAAACAATTTTTTTTTGCCGAGAAATACCTCCTCGTTACTCTAACGCAAAAACAGAGATGAAAAACTATAAGTTTTACTATCGATAAATTCGAACATCCAAAGATAAAAAATCGCAAGATGAACAATGATCTTAATAATAATTCATTCCAATATAACACTAGGTAAACTATGGATAATAGTTTTATGAAATATTCTATATTATGAGAGTGGTGTAAAAAGGTGACTTTATTTTATCCTTCAACTTTCAAATTTTAACGCCCATCATCGACAAAAATTCCTTACATCCGTAAAAATAGGTTTATGAACTTGGTATTCATATTTACAATTATATTTAATTTGTCCATGGATAAGCTAAAAATGGTCAACATCAAATAATAAATGCGCTCATAATGTATAAAAAAATCTATTGTGTGAAATAGACCTTTGAGTTAACATCTAAATTATGCTTTAATAGTCGTTAAAAGAGGGCGTACATATATGACTGGTGTAGTTAATTATACCAGAGAAACTTTCAATATAAAACATAGTGTCATATTTTGGCCTACACATTTTGGCTCGACGTTCGCCTCTGAAATTGTTTGCGAGTTTCCTAGATTTGGCGTACGCCTAATGCAGCCACAATTTGGTCCTGAAACTTTCACTATAATGTAAATATAAAACATCTCTTTTACTTATTGCAATTAATTAAACTCATTCAGTCACAGTCATGCATTTTACATATAGAATTATTTAAACACAGTGTGTTGGAAATTGCCGTATTTCCACATATACATTTAGGGATCATAAAAACACAATTATAAACTTAAGAAAAGATTATATATTTTAGAATGTATTACGACTTGTTCTATTTACATAAAACTATTATGATATACTATTAGATGAGCGAACATATACGAATATATGTATAATTTTACAAAAACTCCTCACACCAATCATTAAGACAATTGTAACAATCTAAAGCTTGTTTGGAACTGGCATTACAAGTATCTTTCATCCATTCCTTGAATAATTCTTCGTCTTTCTTCAATACCAAATATTGACCTAATACAGTGTAAGCCTAAAATAAAGAGCAGTTAAATAAAAAATTTTAAATAATCAATATAATGGGTTCAGCATTTTTCCTGCTTGAACTTGAACCATTCTTTTTATACACATACTTTGTCAAAGCCGGCTTCAGCTAGGCGACCACCTAAAGTTTCACCGATTCCAGCTAAATCTGTAACAGGCTTATCACCCATTGGTTCGGCCACGAAATTTCTGTACTTTTGTGTGGTCCCTGACATATTTTATTACTTTTTCCCTTATTAAAATTTAAAAACAAATCAATTAAAACAAAATGTGCAAACTTTATTAATCCTGCAAGAGTGACGCATAATTTAATATATGCAGAGTTGCAATTTTATGTATGAAATTATTTATTAAGTAAGGTAAATGTGCCAATAAGCTGCATAATTGCATTAGCAGATCTTTTACCCGCGCGTTGCGTGATTCAAATCAAAATCTGTCATTTTAATGTTGTCGGTGCGTCTTCGTAAATGCTTTGAAACATTTACAAATATCAATTTATATAAATAATTTTCTATTTAAAATGGGCAAAATCAAATAATAGTCACATCCACAAGCAATAAAAATACTTCACAACCATAAAAATGGAGCCACGGAGTTAAAATTGTGAATATACAATTAATAAATAAATTGCAGGCACATAGGGTAAAAGACAAGCTGACAATACATATTAAAAGTAAGTGGTCATAATTGTATACTTGGAGAAGTACAATTATGACCACTTACTTTACTTATAAAACATAATGTTACTGAGGTAACCTTATTATCAGGCACTCCCGCAAATTACAAAAACCCATCCTTGATGTAGAACTCGACCGTTAAGGTAAAATGTAGTACATAGTTCAAGCATCATTAAATAGGCCAAGATTTTAGTTTACATATAAATATGGGATGTACCCAAGATTTATACCAAACCATAAATAGTTATTTTTACTTATTAATCTTAATTCATTTATTGTGTTCATCGTATGAAAATTTTCAGATATGGTCAACAATTTCTTTCGTTTCGAGCTGTATAATCGACATAGACAATGGGTAATTTAATTCATAGATTGCACATAAATTATGCCCATTATTACAGTCATTACTTAAACAATGACTAATATAGTTATGTAGTTATCAGTTGATTTCTTTTTCATTATTACAGTGCTTTCAAATATGACTAATGGTTATTGGTTGTATATCTGGTAAGACCGTAAAATTATATGGTTTTATTGTCAAAATAACTACATTTCAGTGCGCGCTTGACTTCTGAACTCGACGGACCTATGACTGGGGACTGCGCGCACTCATTTTATATAAAATAACGGGACTCTCTTTTGCACGATTTTGTGCTTGTGTTTTATCTAAATCTGATGTGATCCTGGCAGTGAAGGCTGTTGGCATCTTTGTCAGTGCGACTTACTCTGGCTATATGAGTCTTAGTCACTCGGCCATATCAACTTAATACGATAAAAAAAATACATATCAATTTTAAAAAATTGTGTGGAAATTTAGTATTTTTTGTTTTAAGTAAACGTAAAAATAGTAGGGAAACCAAAAAAGAAGAAAATACAAACAGCAATTTTTATTTGTTTTATATTTCTTTATTTATTTCATGTTTTTATATATAGTATTTCTTTTAATATGTTTACAAATTGTGTTTGCCAATTAGATCAGCTGTTTTACCAACTAATATTTAAACAATGGAAAAGCATTGGTTAACTAAATGATGATATTCAACACTGCAATAACGAAATGTATGGTTTAACAGTCAATCATTGTAAATGTAATGACTGTAATAATGGGCATTAAACTTTTGACAAATGGTAAATCGTCTTAAAAGGCCATTTGAGGCAAAAGTCGGGGCGTTTTAAAAACCCTGAAAACTGTTAATTTAATTGAACTTATTTGTCCATAAAAAAATATTATTCTTAAAACATCTTAATTGGTGCATAAATTATCATAATCTACAATATTATAATTATTGTTTTAGTCAGTTTAAAAATAATAATACGTGTCTAGGTATTTTTTCTATCTATTTATTATTATCATTAGGGTGGACGACGCCATTGTCAACTGTATCTTTATACCATTAGTATTAATAATCAAGCGAAGTGCTTAAAATAGGGTGTATAAACTTCATTACCTTGCTGCACATAAGTCCACGTCAATTTTAACAATAAACAAGATAGAGAAGTTCGGTTAAGACCGAAGCTTAAATACCCTCCACCTTTTATAACTCTCTAAAAAATAAGTTCTTATTGCCATATTCATGTCTACGACTATTTCATGTACTTACGCAAATAGTGTTTTTTTTTTAAATTATAGGCATTTGCGTTAATCAATCACGCCCATTTTTAGCACAGTGTTGAGTAACGGTACCACTTATATTTATACCAAATTTCAACTTGATAGGCATAGTATTGTGCGATATATAATTTTTTAAAGATACAATTTTTTCGAGGTATGATGAGATTTTCGTTTATTGTGGGCGTGTCTCTTTACCGATTTTGCCCAATTTCAATACGGAACAGCGAAATTGAACTAAGAATACGTATGCAAAGTTTCAATTTGATATCTCAAAAATTACGACCGTGAGAGTGCCAACAACAGACGGACACACGGACACACGGACGGACATGTCTCAAACGATTTCTCTTTTCATGCTGATTAAGAATATATATGGTTTGTGGGGTCTCCGACGCTTCCTTCGATGTGTTGTAAACGGATGATCAAAGTGAATATACCCTCTTCCCTAAGGTGGAGGGTATAAAAAATCAAATACCGTATAAGAATGCCAATAAAAGCTTTATTTCGATTTTTTCTAATCCGTATTTGCTTGCCTGGTATAGAAATGAGTATAGAAATGAGTTTATTTAATTTAATAATTAGACCATCTGTGGACCGATTTTGTCCATTTGCAATACAAGTGTATACATTGGTAAATTTCTTGTGAACTTTAGCTTCACCTTTTTGCGGCCACGATGGTGTCAAAAACCGATTTTATTCAAATATTATTCGACATTGTGGGTGTGTCATTGGACCGATTATACACATTTGCAAGCCCGATATTTCAATTTTTGCAGCAGTGGGAGTATGAGATAAAAATCCCACAAACGCAAAGACAGATTGTTGAGGCTGATTAAGAATATATATACTATTTGAGGTACGACCACCCCTCTTCTGACACAAATTTATTTACAATTAATACACTATTTAAAAAAAAAAGATTTTATATGGAGCCGGAGCCACCAAAAAACAAATGAGAAGCGCTGCTTGCCGACTGCGGGTACAGAGAAAGACCACATACTCGAATGTACGCAAAATATCGCATGCCCTCCCATTGTGTAACGTGTTAGATTAATTGGAATTATTTTAAGGAAAAAATTCTTTGTTAATCTTTTTAACCTAGTTAATATTAGGAATGCCAAGTTCATAACGCGCATGGTACATCGTTAATCTACCTGTAAAAGCATTTCAATTGGTGTAATTAATTATCTATGTATTAACGCAATACTTATTTCAGCTAAAACGAATTTTAAATCACTTCTTAGAAGTGACGTGAACGCAAGCCTTATACTGTGATACTGTTGGGGCTAAATTTCACTTTAATCATTTAAGCGTTGTGAATTCCTTTCATCTTCCCTAAAGACCTGCACCATTCAAGCAAGGCATTTTTATCTTTATGTCTCATTCCACAAATTCGCGATGGTGCTCAAGTACCTAGTATATATCACAAGCCATACAACATGTATTAACGTATTAACGTCAACTTTGTCAACTTCGCGGAGCGGTGCGTTACAAACGAAAAGATAAACTCGAGATAACCTCGTTCTTAAAATATAGAGTATAAAAGTAGATTCATTGAGTTTGTAAACTTTATTGTATCACAGAACGTTGTACATGGCACTTCTTAAGTTAACCAAAATTCATTACAATACTTAAGAAAGTATCCAACAAAAATTTTAACTTGTAAATAATATGGACAAAATTCAATATAAATATATTTCAATACTATTGCTCATTGGTAAGTTCGCCGCACGAAGTGTCATTTGCTTAAAACTATTCTAAGATTTATTTGTTGATTTCTAGAAAGTGCGAATTTTGGTAGAGCTAGTCATGATTAACAAGAGGCCTCGCCTGATTCTGAGATTTTTTCTGTAAATTGTGAGCGTATGTGTTATTCGACCTCACCCACTTTCAACTGATTAATAAATCAACTAATTATACGTTCTTGTACTAAATTTTAACTTCATAGCTGAAGTTTTGTGGGTTTAACAATCAGCACTTTAAATGTCTGATATACTGAAACATTCAGAAAAGTATGGAACATAATAACGTAGACAGTATATATAAATGAAAATCGTAATTTTATTTAAATTACGGAGCCTATAGAATACATAATTAGCAGAGACATAAAAATATATGTTTATAAGTCTCCGTAATTAGCTTAAAAGCTTAAAAGATGTAACTTTTGATGATCACCTCTTTCTATGGAATAATTGTGTGACGTAAATAAATATTTATTCACGCGTATTTCCAAATTCAGGTACAAATGATTACTGAATTTATTATTGTATAAAGTAATAAAAGATGTAAATGCTTAACTGTAATCGCAAGGTTGAACGAACTAGCATCTTCATTTTGGATCACTCTTATAACAAATTATTATATATTTTGGTACGTAGTTCTGTAACGTTCTCATTTTTGAATTCAAAGGCAAGATAAACAGGTGATTATCCTCTTTTTAAAACAAAATCAAATGTCGAGTAGTATACAGTGCTTGTGTAATGTGTTGAGTCCTTGTCGCAATGAATTGGCCACTTCCATTTTAGTAATTCAATGGTTTTTCATGGGAGTAGCAACCGCACTTCAATTCATTCGTCCTGTTTTGTCTCTATGTAAAATATTTTATAAGTGTACACATAAATAAAATGTATATTGTATATGAATAAATAAATATTGTAGTTGGTGTAAGGGCACAAGTGGAATTAAACGAAGAGGACTATAATGAAACGTGGATTTATATGCCTGACGGTGATGGAAAACCACAAGTGGCTTATTTGATAGAACCACCGCCAGAAAATCGCAATGAAGTATCACGCACCATACAATTTGAATTCTATAATGGCGGGTAGTTATATATATTCTTTTTACATCTTTCATCATAGTGTTAAGAGGTTATATGTTATACCAATGTTGTAATGTGACAAACACGTAAATACCAGGCATGACTATGTTAAATCCGTGCGTCTGTGGTCGGTGGAATACTAACAATAATTTATATGTGTGCCATGAGTAGTAAATTTTATATTCAAATGTATTTATATTTAGCCCTTCGATCAATGGTAAACCTATAGTCAGTAATTATTTGCTTGATGATAGTGGAGACAATTCTCGCTACAAGCGAGACACTTGGGAAGAGATGGCTCAGAAATTTAATCCTAAATTGGATACAAAAGTCTTAGTGCACGGATGGAAATCTAGTACTCAAAGTGATTCTATACAATCTATTAGAGGAGCATATATGCAACGAGGTCACATCAATGTTTTCGGTACGTTAAATTATTATATAATCACAGTTGGTGCTAAATTGGAAATGATTTAACTTTAGCTATTAACTGGAGGGATCAGGCAGATAATATTTATTACCTTAGACCCGCACGATATACTGTCCAAGTTGGCCGTGCCGTAGCAAAATTGATTGACTTGTTGGTGGAGGTGAGGAGTGCCGACCCTAAACGTATTCATTTAATAGGTCATAGTTTGGGAGCCCACATAATGGGTTATGCCGGTTCTTATACAAAGTATCGCGTTGGAAGAATTACTGGTAATTGTTAATTCATGATATGAATTGCCCTGAATCTGCTGACATATTTATTTTCAAAAGGCTTAGATCCGGCCCGCCCTGCCTTCGAAGATTGTATTGGCCCCGAAAATCATTTGGATTACACTGATGCCGAGTTAGTCGATGTCATACATAGTTGCGCTGGTTTTCTCGGCTTCAAAAAGCCTATAGCACACGCAGATTTTTACCCTAACGGGGGTACACCTCCGCAACCCGGGTGCTCAGATATCAGTCAAATATTTAGTAATCATATAAAATTTTGTAGGATGAACGATTAAAATTAAATCAAGTTGTTTTATTTATCAGCTGGCTGCAGTCATGGACGTTCCTACGAATACTACGCTGAATCCATTAATAGCACTAAAGGTTTTTACGCTACCCCTTGCACTAATTTAGAGGATCTTAAGGTAAGGAATTGTACCGGACTTAAAATTTTGATGGGAGATTCGATGCCCTTAAATGCTCGCGGCATTTATTATTTGAAAACTGCCAGTAAGCCACCTTTTGCTTTAGGCTTGCAATAAAAAAAAGGATTAAAAAATTGCAAGTATATTTAATATGTCAATATGGGGGAGCAGTGCCTTTGTTAATAAATAAACATGTATTTAAAAGTAGTATTTCAGTAGTATGGGTTATTTTTTAAGGATGTACCTCTCTACTCTTTAGCATAATAATATAAAACATAAAAATTATGACTGAACCTTTTATTTGAAATTTTGAATAGAAAGTTTTGAAACTTTATTATACCGGATTCAGAAGATAGTATACTCAATTTGTCATTCCATTTGCAACACCCATAAAGGGGTTTTAGAGACTTAATGATATTTATATGAATATTTTTAAGAGCTTCATTTTAAATTCAAGAAACAGATTTTAAGTTTAACAAAGGAACTAAAAACACTCTATACAATCGAAATAAGAATCGAACATTTATGGAATAACATTTGTTCTTCTCCTGATGTGGTAATCATTAAAAGGGTTAGTCATTATAATATTATTGGGGTGTGGCTGAACTTCATAATGTGCGTAGCCATCAACATCATCAAGTTCTTTGCAAGTAAATTTGGCCACTAAAGTGGCACGTCCGGCGTAAGGGGGAATATACTTGAATGTGGAAGCTGCTGTACCACCTGCGGGTATTTCCGCAATCTATAATTAAATAATTTTGAGTAGGTTTGAATCAAAAGGAAGCAAACTTTCACCTTAAACCGTAGAGCTTTTTCAATACCAGGTCCTTCTATTTGAAACAGTCCCTTTTTCAAAGGTATTGGAAGAGGATTTTTCAGCCGCACTATTACGTCAACTTGTTGTTTGGCTATTAAATCCCCTTGAAAGGTGAACTTAATATCAGGTTTACGAACGCGAAAATCATCCTGAGCAAAGTACTCATAATCAGTTTTCTCCACTGTTGCTGCACAAGATATATTGAAAGACGCCTATAAACGAGAAAAACTCTGTTGAATCTGTTGATTTAAAATATTGTACAAACCTGAGAAGTTAATTTTTTAAAATAGTCTTCGAATCTAACTTCCATGCGCACGTACTCAGTGACTGAAGGTTTGATGTTGACCTGAAATTTCATTATTTTAATCTCTTCCCCGTTTAAACCAGTGTATAGAACAGAATCACAACTCAATTGTCCATTTGCCGTATGTAATTTATTTTCGGATTTGTTTATTATTGCCAAAATAACTTCAAAATGTTCGCCAATTTTTATATCATCTCTTAGCTGCATGTCAAATTCAATATCATTAAAACTATCATTCAAATAATAACGGCTGAAAGCTTGCCGCGATTGTTTGAGAGCCTTCAACATGACGTTACGTTCTTCTTGGGTTCTTTCCTTGTATTTATAAAGGTCAGTAATATCTTCGCGTTCCCACTTCATAACTGCTTTGGTGCTTATTAAGTGGCCTATGGCTAATGAATCCTTTCGTAGTAACTTTAAAGGTTGAAATGGACCATTGTAGCGCCAATATACCTTATCGGCGTTGACTTCTGAGAATACAAAACCGCTGTCAAAGGGGCGTAAAATTTCGCCGTTCTTAACGGCCTGAACTGAAGCTGGTCCTACTCGGAACATATTGTCAGAGGCTTCCTGAGGTGTTGCATCAATAACTTGCCAGCCATCGTAACCGATTCCATTCGAACCCACGCCTAGATCAGGCCTAGCCATCCATATTTCATTCCAAACATGATAGTTCCAAATTGAGTCCGTGGTGTCAGATTCCATCTTTTTGTTATTTTCATCAATAAATATGTCTACAGTAAGTGATGCTTGGGTGTCATGAGCGGAGGAATAACAAGTTACTATGCGAGAAGGAATTCCTAGAGCTCGAGCTATTGTCGTTAACACACCAGCGAAGTTCCAACATTGACCGTATTTAACCGGTTTTTTAGTTTTGTAGTACTGCTGTAATATTTCAGTAGAGCCAATCCATTTTGTAGGTGCAATCCCACCCGAAAAATCTTCTGTCCAATTACCCAAGACTACGCCATCATCATCTACAGAGTTGACAGCAGCAGACAAAGCTCTACTGACACGCACAGGATCTCCTCTATGAGAGGCGGGTATACGACCTACTGTACCTAATAAATTTAAAGAACACTCCAACACATGTTTTTCGAATTGACCCAGTTTCCATACTGAAGGTCGTAAACGATTATAGGAACCTCTCCATATCAATGTTGTATCATTTAAAATGTATTCTTTACGTTCATCATGGCCTGGAATGTATACCTGATCATTCGGGCACCAAGGATTAAATAATATGTAGACGGGTACATCTAGCATAAACGTTTTGGAACCATTACCCATTATTTTGGTGTCTATATCGATTTTCCATTCTGTCACAGGACAAGTTACTGAAGGTTTTATTGATACTACTAAAAAATGTCCCTCCATCTCTTCTATAACTGCTTCCCATTCAAGTGGGTCGCTCATATAATTAATATCAAATCGAGGTACCAAACCAATCAGAGTACCGTGTCCGGGACTAGGTTTCTTTTCATTAGCTACTGTGAATATAAGACTAATGGCATCAATTTCCGGATTAAATGGCCGATTAAAATTAAAGCGTATTCTAAAAGGGTCACCCCGACGTACAATTAAAGCTTCCTCCGCGGCATAGAAAAAATCCGTGTGATGTTTGCCGTGATTAATGTCACGATATATATCAACAGTAATAACATTGAGGACACTTTGACCTGTTGTGCCTGTAAGAGATTTCGAATAATCATGCATTGTTCATCTTGAAAATAAAATTTATTTTGTATATTTTTGCCTCTTGTACTGCAATGCAGTGTCGTTTAAAACATTAGTTGGGGTGGCTGCATTATACATAGAAAAAGACTTGAAGACTTGAGAGACTTTATAAATTAACATATATATCAGTAGCATCAAGTTTTGAGTCACGATCAATCAAGATTTTGTCAAAGCATTTGCATCACAGAGAAAGACGCGCGACATATGTCATGTGTCTCTTTGTACGGAAATCATTCTCCCCAGGTATTAATATTTAAAAATAATGAATGCATTATATAAATTTCTAAAGATTCAGAACTTAACGGTAATATTAGTTCCTGTACGTTAGTTGATATTTAAATTGGCCAAGATAATTCAAAGGACAGTGCAACTGAAAAAAGTAATTATTTTTCAAGAGTTTTTCACTCAAAAATCTCCATCTGCTAAGCTAAAATTTTTTACAGGCACTTCTAGTTTTTGCTCGTAGATCGTTATTTAAAACGAATTAAAAAAATTGACCTATTGTCAACTTCATGTAGTAGGAAAGAAGGGAATGTTCAATAGAGACAACATGCTTTTACGGCTATTGACATCGTGCACGGGAGATCGGTATTAATCGTCGAAAGTAATAGCTCTACACAACACCAACTGAAGGCTAAATTATTAACGACGTCATAAAATGTAATTCTAAAACTATACAAAATAAATCTATGTTAACACTATTAACTTGAAATTTGGTGCACATATTTATGGTTATCCCATCCATAAATGTGCCAAAAATAGGCCTGATCGAACACGCCCACGCCCAAAATTTACAAAAAACCATATTCAATGTAAAACTCGACTTGCAAGCTGATATTTAGAGGGCGCAATACATATATATTTGCCACGCCCATCATTGTAGATGTGGAGGGTATATTTGATATAATGATGTCGCACGTGATTTATTTACTTATTTATGTTTACTGACACGCCTAAACTCGCATTTACTGATACAACTAAACTGATGATAACATAATTTATGGAAGTAAATGGTTGGGTTTAACCGACTTTAACACAGTGTTTTAAGTTAAAAACAAGTTAGAGAAGTTCGGTTAAGACCGAAGCTTAAATACCCTCCACCTTTTATAATCCTCTAAAAATAAGTTCCTATTGCCATATTTATGTACATATATGACTATTTAATGTACCTATGCATATAGTGTTTTTTTTAAATTATAGGCGTTTGCGTTATTCAATCACGCCCATTTTTGGCACAGTGTTGGATAACGGTACCTCTTATATATATACCAAATTTCAACATGATAGGCATAGTATTGTGCGATATATAATTTTTTAAAGATAAAATTTTTTCGAGGTATGTTGAGATTTTCGTTTATTGTGAGCGTGTCTCTTTACCGATTTTGCCCAATTTCAATACGAAACAGCGAAATTGAACTAAGAATACGTATGCAAAGTTTAAATTTGATATCTCAAAAATTACGACCGTGAGAGTGCCAACAACAGACGGACACACGGACACACGGACGGATATGTCTCAAACGATTTCTCTTTTCATGCTGATTAAGAATATATATGGTTTGTGGGGTCTTCGAGGCTTCCTTCTATGTGTTGCAAACGGATGATCAAAATGAATATACCCTCTTCCCTAAGGTGGAGGGTATAAAAATTGAGCGCGCGCTGTTCCAATCATACAATCAGTCAAAATCTCACTTAGTAAAGGTGATTAAAATTTTCAGATCTCAAAAATATTTTTTGTGCGGGTGTTTGGGATTGATTTGTAGAGTTTTTATATAAGTTTGTGTGGGTTTTCAATTCAAATGCATTCTTGTCTAGTGCGCTAATATGGATATGACATCACTTTTTGAAAATGTAGAAATGTAATTAATATAATATATACATATATGTGCATATACATAAATACATACATACATATTACATGATATAATTATGCATATATTTGTAAATTGTACAAAAACAAGAACCTTTTAGGTGGCCTTCTTAAGTCAATTTAGTCATTTCACGGTAGGTACGGATTCAAATCTAGTATTAGTTAAAACATCGAAAGGTAGATAATTTTTTTATAAGCCATTACTTTCTGTGGGGATATTTATGCTGCGGTACGGATTCAAACGCTCCGGTGGTTGCCACCACCGATTTAACCAAGCGGGTAAGTAACTTATATACCATGATGGCATGACTTTAATGGGTTTGCACTAACTGGTTCACACAAGATATTTTTTTTAAATATATTATCTGAATACACAAATAACAACTTTAAATAAACGTTTTTTCAGTATCGATGCGCTAATGCGATGTATTGTTTATTGATCATGCTTACAAACTGAAACCAATCACAATGTAAAAGTATAAATCTCAATCTGCATAAGAAATGTATTGAGAGGGCTTATGTGTAATAAAGGTAACTGCAAGCAGTAAAATACTTAGACGTTTTAATTTACGGACACTTTAAATTCTTAACACTACCTTACCTCTGCTATACTACGTTTTGTGCAATATTATACCCTCCACATTAGTGATGAGGGTATACCAACTTTGTTCTTCTATTTGCAACACCCAGGAGGAGGCGTCAGAGACCCTACAAAGTATATATATTCTTGATCAGCGTCGAAATTTGAGTCGATTTAGACATGTATGTCCGTGTGTCTGTCTGTTGTTGGCATTCTCACGGACGTAAATTTTGAGATATTGAAGTAAAATTTTGTACAGGCACTTTTAGTTTTTGGCTGCAGATCGATGTTTAAAATAGGCAAAATCGGTAAAGAGCCACGCTCACAATCGACAAAAATTTATGTATTTACCAAAAAAGTTGACCTATGAACTTGAAATTTGGTATGCGTATACATAGTTATCCCATCCATCGATGTGTCAAAAATTTGCGTGATCGGATGATGCACACGTCCACAATTTACAAAAAACCATATTCACCAAAAAACTAGACTTCAAAGCTGATACGTAATACACACACTATTAGAGGGCGCAACATATATATGTATTTGCCACGCCCACTGTTGTGAATGTGGAGGGTATTTAAGATTTGGCATAAGCCAATTTATGTTACTTTTCTTACTTGTTCATTCATAACTTTGTAATTGTAATGAATGAAAGGTGCTTTTTTTTATACTATACGTTTATGGTAGATTAAATTCGTCATTAAAATTGCAATTACTAAAATATTTTAAATCTTTCGGGTGTACATCTTTTTGTGGAATATTCTTTGTATATTGTCACAAATAAAATGATCTATATGTTTTAGATTTTGTATTCAATTGTTTTTTTTTTTTTTTTATAGACTGTAACTGGTTATTCAAATAAAATTGTAGTTTTTCCTTTTTCTAAAATTGTGGTTTCTAATTATTAATTATAAGACATCTATTGTTAAAAAAACGGTCTCCACACAAAGTGAAATACTCAATTAAAATAGATTAAATCGATAACAGATAAAAACTTAAATTGACTTTGATTAAATGTGGTTTCTGTTTAAGAACTCTAATTTAAAGGGCTTCTCACGGATTATGGTCAAATTTTTTACCGTTACGTATTCCTATTATATAACTCATTTTTTCGCTCCTTTCTACGAGGAAAATCCACGACTTTTCGGAAGACAATTTAATTTATAAAATAATTTATTTTGAAACAAGTGAAAATAATATAGTCGGTCAAGCCCAACCATCAACTACCCTACACCACTTGATATATTATTCAATTTAATTTTTTTCTTTGATAAATGAAAAGTTTTATTTTTTGTACCACTTCTAATTTTTTTTCTTTGAAAAATTAAAAATTGTTATTATTCCCTGCTTTTTCTGTACCTACTTGTATTTTTAAAATTTTCAAAATGATACATATGTCAAAAAAAGTATTTTATTTTTTGTTTGTTTATGAAATCAAAAAACAATTTTTATATGGGGAGGGTTCTAAAAATGGTCCCATCCTAACTATTTTTTAATGTGTTCATTTTTGGACCGATACATGTCCCTATAACAAATTTCATCGAAATATCTCAAAAAATAATAGGATTTCATATGGGAAGGGGTTCTAAAAATGGTCCAATCCGGTCCATTTTCAATAGGGTTCCCCTTTGGGCCAATATATGTCCGTGTACCAAATTCCACCAAAATATCTCAAAAAACGCGACCTGTAGCTTGCGCACAAATTCAGATAGACAGACAGGAGGACAGACGGACAGACGGACATGGATAAATCGATTCAGATTTTGATTCTGAATCGATCGGTATAAGTAAAGGTGGGTGTGGCATTTGCCGTTTAGGAATTACAAACATCCGCACAAACTTAATATACCCTTTTCCACAGGGTGGTGCAGGGTATAAAAACTATAACACCATTGGATGGAGATATCGATTTGAAATTTGGTACAAATAGTCTTCACCGCAACAGTAGTCCAATTTTACAACGTGTAATGAATATGAGCAATGCATACTTATACCAGAGACGTATATAATATATAGATAGACGTCTCTGTACATACTTCTGCCAAATTTAGAACGGCTATCTCATTTTTGCGTCGAGAAGAGTAATTACCACATAACATAACATAACATATCATAACCTAACAAATGTTGTTATGTTAACTTAACAGCATCCACATATGTATTGTGTTTTATATTATATGATTCACGTAGAGCTCTATTGCAAGATTATTATTAAACGTGGTTACAATCTTACAAACTTATGGTTAGAATATTAATTTTATCCATGTCACCCGTTAGTTGTTTTTCTTAGAATCATATGCAAAAGTTTTGCTGTCCTAGGGGTCGCTCCAGTTTGTGAAAACATAAGCAAAAGATTATTCTTGGCAACGCAAACAATGTAAATAGGAAAACATATGATCCCATTAAATTATTTCTATCTAAATATTAATATTTTTTAGTTTGTCGATAATTAATGGATATTTAAAAAAATTATCATTGATTAGATTGTAAAAAACATGTCCAATTCACTAGAACAACAGGCAGAAGAGCGTGAAGCTCTGCAGTCCATTTACGAAGGTGATGCAGCTTTTACGGAAATTAATCCTACAACATTTCAATATAAGGTGTACATGGCTTGTATATATATATATGTTTGGTAATAAATTAAATTAAATTAAATTCGGTAGTATGGTAAAGATGACAACGAGAAATCCTTTTTAGTGGAAATACATTGGAGTGAACAATACCCAAATAAGAAACCTGGCATTAATATGGATGCATTTTATAACCGAAATTTGTGAGTTACCAAAAAATACATGTAATAATATGTAATTTTTTCTACTTTTACTTGTGTAGATCGTTGGAGTTAAAACAAAAAATAAGAACTGTTTTACTTGAAGAAGCAGAAAATTGGTTAGGATGCGGCATGACTTACACGTTGTTTGAATGCTTAAAAGATCGATTGGATTTTTCAATTTCCTATCAGTCAAATATATTAGAGGAAAATTCTACAGATCCTTTACAAAATGAAATACTTGCATTGCCGACCTCGAACAATGTTAATAGTAATAAAAAAGAATCCAAGAAAGAACAACTTTCTAAAGCTCAAAAACGTCGACAGTGGGACCGTGTCGGAATAAATGGTGATCGACCCAGAGGTTGGAATTGGGTAGATATCATTAAACATTTATCTCAGACTAGCCTAAAAGAGGAAAATAACCCCTCTCCAAATATAACAACTCTTAGTTAAAAATCAATTAAATTGCATATTATATATATAAATATAAATAACCCAATATATATTTATATATGTTATATAAGGAACAAGTAGTCTTGTGTTTACCTTTTATAATAATTGGATACCATTTGCCAGCGTTGCGTTTTAGCTTCCAGTCCCTACAACCTTGAAACCTCTACTAAATATTCATGTATGTTGTTATTAGCTATAGAAGCTCTACCATGACTAGACGCTGCCAACACGTCATCAGCATATGAGAACACTGACATGATCTGGCGGGTATGAAAAATCACTAAGGAAGATATTATAAAGAAAAGGTTCTAGTAGGGAGCCTTGAGGAACATCTGGTATTCAGAGTTGTTTTCTTAAACATAAAACGTTCGCTCATTAAAGTATTCTTTTAGTAACATATATGATTGCTAAATCCAAATGTTTGCATTTTAAACATAATACCATTTTGCCCCGTCGTATCAAATGCTTTGCCAATATCAAAGCGAACAGCTATTGTAGCCCTTCGAGAATTAAGACCTTCAGAAACAGTATTGGTACAACCTAAAAGGGCTTCCTGCGTAATCCAAAATGAAAGTCCAAAAAACCATTTTCTGAAACGTGATTTGGTATAATTTTGAAAGTAAAATACTGGTAAAGTTTGCCTAAATTGGACATGGAGGCATGGAGGGAATTATACTAAAAAGTGTGACAGAACCTCTAACAGTGTTTTCATAATTAGAACGCGTCAACACTTAAACTTAATTATTTTTACATCAAGTTTTTATTGAGAAGTGAAAAAAGTATATACATTAAAAATGACATTAGAAACTATGGTTGACTATATATACATAAATATCAAACACATTATAGTGCTAATAATACCACAACATTTTCAATACTTTCCCTTGTTTTGTAAACTATTAGCATAAGCCCACTGATAAGTACAATTGTTTCGGTCTTAGTGGCTGAAGAGGCTTTTTCATCAAATCAGCAAGTTGGTCATTCGTAGATACTTGTGAAATTTTTATTTCATTGTTGAAATTTTGAAAAATAAAAGATTTATCCAAATACTCATTTTTGCCACTTCACTTGCAGCAATGACCTCTGCTTCTCTGGTAGAGATTGCCACGATAGTCTGTCGCTGACGCATCCATGAAACAGCTCCATTAGCAAATTTAATTATACCCCCAGATGTTGATTTGCCTGTCGCTAAATATCCTCCGAAATCAGCATCACTGTAACATTTGACTTTTTTGTATAAACAATGCCCAAATTGAGTATCATTCGCATAGCTTTGAGCGAAGTGACATAATACCTCTCTTAAAACCAGTAGTATTCTGTATTGTCTGTAGGCGGAAAGGAATGGAATTCAACAATCGAATTGCAAATATAAAAAAGTGACGTTCGGACATTAAGGAAGTATGTCGCATTGGTTTAATATTCTGGTTGCGGTTAGTGACAATTTTTTGCAGTAGACAAAGTGTTCTACATTTAAGCAGGTCGTCCAAAGTTACCGTTAACATGTTTTAGTGTAGCTGGAAACGCGGTCATACCTCCTCAACCCGTTTTTGTTTAGAAATGGAATCACAATTAGCAAACAGCTCACATCCGTGTAGGAGTTTAGGAGATAAAAAAGCTTTGGCCAAAAGTTTCCTGATATTTATGAAGGTGAACCACTTTCAATGCCATAGTGTTCTTAGCATTCCGTACACTTGTCCCACGTTATTATTTATGTGATTGTCCCAAGTAAGCGTTCTATTGAATGTCACTCCATGGTTTTTTACTATCGACTATCGACTATCTCCACTTCAGTCCATAGTAAAGGGATATTTATGTTTCTTAAGTCTGCCTTCTTGTAAAAAGCTATATACTTAGTTTTTGAAGGATTTAAGACCAGACCATTTCGCTATATTAGTAAGATCATCATTCATTTTTGTGACCGTATTAATAATGATACTTAGCAGTCCAAAACTCAGATCTGTACATCATCCGCGTACGTACAGGCTCGTTGATATCTATTTGTGAGGTATGTTTCAACCGTTAGTAGCGCATGATCGACGCAATCAAAAGCTTTTGTGTGGTCTAGTAACACAACGAGTGACATATTGTTGTCGTCCAATTTGCCCCTTATACTTTCTGCCACATCAATTAGGGTGATAGTGTACGATTATTTTTCCGAAAACCAGACAAAATCAACCATTAATGAGATGATACGGACGTAATTGCATATTTGTTTTTTGATGATTTTTTTAAATACTTTGGAGAGAAACGGAAGGATCGTCACGTCATTACGTCATTAAAAATAAAGGTAATGCTTTTTAAAACTATTGGAAGTATTAATGTAATGAATCTAGAGTCAATATCGTCCAGTCCGATTGCATTTGACTTGATATCAAGTATGCACTCTAGCACTTCAGCTTCACTCACACCATTGAATTTTAGTGAGTTAAAACTAAAATCAGTTTCCATTTCCAAATGGTGAGATACATCTGGGCTGCTCATTGATATGTTGACAATTTTTTTATTACTTACTGTTGATGCCAATTTCCCTAATCGTGGTCCACTTCTGCCTAGTGCTTAGGGCAGAAACGAACCTTAACCTTTAGAAGTCTCTGTCTGCTAACAAGTAAAATCTTACGATATTTGTCTCTTTGTTACGATATGTTTGCTCGTATAAATTTATCTATAAAATGTACGATATTCATGAATACGAAATGGGCCTCCAATTGAATTTTGAGATTCTGCCAACAAAATATAAGAGAGCGACACTCCGTCTCGGTATTTGGTGTCACTGGTTGCTATCTTGTCGCATGTATAATTTTAAACAAAGCAAAAAAGGAACGCGTAAAATAACGTAATTGCATTAGTGACGCCGTTTACTGTTATAACAGCAATTAAAAATTTTCATTTACTAGAAATAATAAGTTTGCAATAAATCAATAAATTTCTCTATATAATGTCGTTCAAAGGCCGGGGCTTTTTGTTTAACCTAGATTCTGACAAGGCAAGTAGTTCTACGTCTGGTACTGATAGCGGTTTGGGATCCCGGAGTGAACTTAAATATATTGGCCGCGGAAAACTTATTAATAATCTGATCGAAACATCGTGTATTAATGCAAATATATGCAGTGGCCGTGGCCGTGGTCGTGCTTTGAATTTACTAACGAATGATTCATTACATTTAAGTCAAAGTTGGAATGAGTCTGGCATTGCTCACTTAGGACAAGTAACAGTAGGCGACCGGGGAAAGGCCACCTCTGAGATAGAGAATACAAGTGTTTCAAAATTCTTTCAATCGGTCAAAACAACTTCTGGTTCGACAGGTAAGACATTTACTTTATACCCTATAACCTGTGTCCAACTGAAGGTAAATTTGGTGGACTGGTTTTGCCAAGGTAGTTTGGGTACGGTGACAAGATCTACCATCATTTACGATTTTGTTAGAACATATAGAACGATTCAAACAGCCCAGTTCTAATTTTGGTCTCATTTTAGAGCTTGAAACAACCAATTGAAGAATTTGAGGTTATGATTAACTTCAAACGAAATATTTTCATTCATTTTTACATTGTTCGAATTATGTTTTTAAATCCATTAAAGTTATGGTAAATGTGTTTAAGCGGGTGTTATTTAAATTGAGGTTATGATAATAAAAAATATAAAATGAGTGCGTAGTCCTTCGAGTCCTTCTAGTCCGTCGAGGCCTGCTATGCATAAATATATGTGGATTTCTAGTTTTAGAATTATTCGATTTGTCTTGATTAAGTAATCTACCGCAATTTCAACTTGGTGACACCGTTACTCTGACTAGGGGAGTTGAACACATTGCCTATAACACGGCATATACATTCTAGAATATTGCACATTTTATGAAACCGTGTTAAGATAGACTATATGCTCTGCAACGATGCACTCAAGCTATTTGTTCCACCGTATATTTGAAACCTAAGAGGTGCTACAAAATTAAGACATGCCTCCAGAATTTTAAACAAGAATGTTGTTTTTTGTTTTAATCTCCATATATATGTGTACACATAAATATTTGAAAGATTCCTGTATAAATCAGTGCGGGTCTCTTCATCAAAGAAATATAATTTATAAAGAATCCGAAGCCTGGTTCTATATTCTAAACTTAAAATGGACTTAAAGTGAAACTTATGCAAATATTCTATACTCGATGTTCATATTTTTAGGAAAAGCCGTGAATTTAGCGTCCAACTATATAAGGCTGAAGTCTGATCCAAACAAGGGCGTATTTATTTATGAAGTACGATTCAATCCAAACGTTGATTCGATTCATTTACGTGGGAAGTATTTAAATGAACATCGGAACAAATTTGGTGGCACCAAAACATTTGACGGTGTTACATTGTTTTTGCCCATTTTGCTGAAGGATAAACTGACCACATATATTTCGAAGAGTGTTTCTGATGGATCTGATATTGAGATTCGCATTTTGTTTAAAAGAAAAGAAGCTGCAAAGGACTGTGCTCCCTTATATAATATACTATTTGATAGAATAATGAAGATACTCAATTATGTTCGATTTGATCGCAAACAGTTTGACCCTACCGCACCCATGATAATTCCGTTACACAAATTAGAAGTTTGGCCCGGTTACGTAACTGCCGTGGAAGAGTTTAAAGGTGGACTCTTACTTTGCTGTGATGTATCTCATCGCGTATTGTGCCAGAAAACTGTATTAGAAATGTTTGTTGAAATATATAACGGCAGTCGCGTAAACTTTCAAGATGTGGCGAAAAGAACTCTTCTCGGTGCAGTTATCCTCACCCGATATAACAATCATACATATCGTATAGATGACATAACGTTTGAAAAAAATCCGCAATCTACATTCATGTCTAACGATGGAGAAATCAGCTTCATCGATTATTATCGAAGCAACTATAACATCGAGATCATTGATAAGAATCAACCTCTTCTTATCAGCATTAAAAAACAGAGGAAAAATAGGAGTTCTCAAGAAGAAGACGTAGTATTTTGCTTAGTACCAGAACTGTGCTACCTCACTGGCCTGCGCGACTATATGAGAAGTGACCACATGTTAATGCGCGAAGTTGCTACATTTACGCGCATTACTCCAAACCAGCGCATGCTGGCGATAGAGAAATTTTACACCAATATAAATAAATGTAAAGAAGCTACACAAATATTAAACGATTGGGGCTTACAATTAATGCAGCGTTGCGAGACAATCACTGGGCGAGTCCTTGATGAAGAAAAAGTATATTTTGCACAAAATTCATTTAATGTGGGCATTAATGCGGACTTCTCCAAACACGTGTCTAAGAACGAAGCGCTAGAAGTAGTGCCAATGGTTAATTGGTTATTAATATATTGTAAATTTGACACAAGAGTGGCCAAAACATTTGTTGAAAATTTGGAAAAAAGCTCGTATGCGCTTGGTATAAAAATATACAAACCAAGATTGGCTATTCTACCCAATGACCGAGTTGAAACGTACGTGAATGCGTTGAGACAAAATATTTCCAAAGAAACAGAAATTGTTGTTTGCATTTCCCCCAACAGTAGAGATGACAGATATGCAGCTATAAAGAAGGTTTGCTGCTCTGAAATGCCTATACCGTCACAGGTACATACGGTTACTATGAGAACATCCATTTAATGCCAATACAATGTTTCTTCTCCTGACGGTGGCTATTCTTTCAATCAAATTAGACATTTTTATAAAAATTATGTTCGGGCTTACTCTTAGACTTGTGGCTATTTTCAGAGTAAATTACTTTAATAAGTCCGCGGAATTAAACAAGTCGTGTGAAAGAGCTAAATTTGATTTGGGCCAAATCTTATAGTAAATAAATATTCAGACAAAATGTGAACGTATCGGTACATGATTTTTCGACACAAAAAAACTTTTATCGATTGTGGGCGTTTCTACTGACCGGTTTTGCCCAATTTCAAAGTACAAAATTTCAGTTCAAAAGTGTACGATCTCTACCAACAGACAGACACATGGACGGACATGTTTAGATGGACTCAGGTTTTGCTGCTGATCAAGCATTTATATTATATGTATACCTTCAAGGGTGTGAACATAAATACGAATTAAACCACTAGGGACACAAATCAAAACATTTCATTAGAACAGAATTAACAAAAATGGCAAATGCAACGAAGAAACGATTTTCACTTTAAGAAAGCACCACGCCCAAACATGGTATATACCTACTTAGGATAGGGATTAATCCATATGAAAATTATGCCCCTCTGAAGTTTACTGAGCCACTGTTAAGTGACGCACGGCTTATATGATACATCTTGAATAATTAATCCCACTATTTAATTATAATTTGATATGCGGTTAACTTTAAAGATTATTTCAGTATATCTTTAAACATTTTTAACAACGTAGAAACAATGTAGAAATTTGATTTGTACGATATTTTAGGTGATCAATGCTAAAACTCTTCAAAACGAAAACAAAAATAGATCAATTGTACAGAAAATTGCCCTACAAATGAATTGTAAATTGGGTGGCTCCCTTTGGTCAATACGCATTCCATTGAAAAATGTTATGATTATAGGAATCGATGTTTACCATGAAGGACTGAAGAAAGAAAACTCTGTTGCTGGTAAGGGAGGATTCTAAAAACTTTAATCTTTGAAAGAAATGCCAATGCAATCTGTTGTCATTTTCTAGCAAATTTAACTATTGTCCCCTTTGTTAAGGTAATAAGTTTTAAAATGTCTTTCAGCTTTGGTGGCCTCTCTTAACCAGCCGTGCACAAAATGGTACAGCAAGGCCGTTATTCAAAGTAAGCGAGAAGAGATTTTAAGCGGATTATGCGCCGGTCTTATATCAGCACTTGGAGCATATCACAAACAGAACAAAACGTATCCAGGAAACGTTATTATTTTCAGGTATAACTTTAAGCTTTCGTTTATATATGAATGATGAGACGCTAAAAATACTTATATTGCATAAAAATTTCAGAGACGGGGTCGGTGATGGTCAATTGCAACTTTGTGAGAACTATGAAATTCCTCAGTTGGAAAAAGCTTGTATTATGCAGCTGGGTTACGTAATAAAAATTACCTTCATTGTTGTGCAAAAACGGATTAACACACGTTTCTTCATGGTAAGTACAATTGTTATACTCTGCACCACTTGTGGCAAAGGGTGTATTAAGCTCGTGCAGATATTCGTAACTCCTTAAATGTGTGCACAAACACTACAGGTCGCGCTTTCAATGCAATTTGGTACAAGAACATTCTTGGCTCAGGAAGGAACCCTTTTACAATTGGTCCAAATTGGACAATTTTCAGAACTCCTCCTCATATAAGGTCCTATTAAAATGAAAGTTTTTATCTGGCAGAAAATCGCAGTTCTTAATATTATTTGACAAAAATACGAAGAATAGTCCAAATTTGATCCGGTCGGACCATTTCTAGGACCCCTAATCATATATAGTGTCCTATATGGCTTATATCTCGTGTTTAAAGATACAACTAAACTAATTGTAGCATGATTTAAGGATCGGACGTGACCGACTGTAACATTTTCACTTGTATTATTACTCACAATGTATATATAAAAACCTATTTTATATGATTTCGTGTTTGTTAGACCAATGGAAGATCACACGAAAATCCATGTGCTGGCACTGTTGTTGATAAAACAATTACACGGGCCAATTTGTATGACTTTTTCCTGGTATCGCAATCTGTTCGTCAAGGCACGGTAACCCCCACCCATTATGTTGTCCTACGCGACGATGGAGCTTATAATCCAGATATAATACAAAGGCTCACTTATAAATTGTGTTTCTTATATTATAACTGGCCTGGAACAATTCGCATTCCCGCTTGTTGTCAGGTAATTTATATTTTATATTTGAGAAGTTGACAAATTTTACACCACGAATCTAATTATTTTATTATATTTTGCTATCTTCTTTATATTCTTTGTTTCAGTATGCACACAAAATGGCATATCTTGTGGGACAAAGTATTAAACGCCCTACCGCAGAAGAGCTCTCAACAAAGCTATTTTATCTATAAATAATTAATAATTAACTTTTGTGAAAAGTACACTTTTAACTTTTTCGGTATTACAAATTTTAAGCAGTCCCCCATGAATTACTTGAACGAATTTCTTAAAAACTGCGTTTAATTTTGATTTATGTTTTTTTTTTTTTTGTTTTTTTATTTAATAAAATTGTTTTACCAATAATGATTGTTTTCCTTTTTTAAAAATAGTCCTATCGGACCCAAATTTGGCACAGCCAATTATGAAGCTAATTGACTATTCTTCGCCTTGCGACTTTTTGCTATACAAAGACATATTATAAAAGGACCTTGTATGGGGAGGGGTTCTAAAAATGGTCTGACCAGTAGCTTACGCACAAATTTACATCAAGTGACATGCTTGATATATGATTGGTATGATTCTGAATCGATTGATATTAATACACGCTTAACTTAGGGTAAGTTTGGGAGTTAACTTAATGAACCCACAAGTATAAAAACGGGGTATAAAAACGCAATTTGCTCAGACGAAATCTTAAATTAAATAAAGTATTACGTGCCTACCTACAAGTCCAATATAAGTAGGGACCTACGACCTTGATCTTTCCAACAACGAAAAGGCAAACTTGGTATAAACCCCCTCCCCTTCCCCACCACAATCTTATTTGGTGGTAAATATAACCTTTCGGCTTATTTATAAATATTGACATTAAAGCAAAGTGGGCGGAGCCACTTTTATATTTGGTACTCAAACTATGGTAGTAGCGGTACCTTACTTAATACAAAGCCATTTTATTTATATATATATGTATATATATATATAGATTATATATGTGTGGTCTATTAGTATATATAGTACATATATGATATTTTTACAAAAATTATCTATTGTTAACACTAGATTGCCTAAGCAAGTCATTTTGACCGCTTTTTAATTTCAATTAGAAAAATGATTATGTATATAATGTCAGAATTTCTTACAACTTTGTGACTTTTTCTACAACATATGAATACGTTTATTTATAATAGTAGTTACCTCCCCCTCCTTCATTTTCGGTATATATATATATGTTATACCTATGTATATTGACTGCTTTAATTTTTTTTTATTTCCGTTCATTTTTTTTTCGATTACCTTTAGCTAATAACATATAAATACCAAATAAAGTACATTTTTTCAATTACCGCTACCTGATAACATATAAGTACTGGCTAAAGTAGTACTTGCTATTCAAATCTTTATGCAGTCCTATTAGAACAAGTTGATTATTTTAATTCTTTTGCGCGCTAAATTCATGAAAGAAATGTCGAAAATAAGTGAGTTGTTGAAAAAACTTACAAATATAAGTGAAGAGTGCTCCGATGTAGAATCAGATGCAACAAACTCTGAGCATCATCTGAAGATGAAGTGGAATATAGTGAAACATCTGACAATGAAGCTAGCGATGGAGAGCCGATCACCAATGATGAAAATGATATCAATAAGCCCAGGAAAAGTGTAAGGTGCTAAGTAGTTCTGAATCTGAAACTTGTCGAGCCTGTGGAAGAAATATCATGACCGATAACTTTTTCACTATCATGTCACTCGCGACAAAATTAGTGGCCAAAATTTGTCAAATACGACTTTGCCACAACAATAAAACAAATAATATATGTGAAAAATGTCAAAAGTTTGTTTGCGGAAAATGTACATATAAAAAGATTGCTACTTTCATTTGCATAAAATGTTCAAATAATAATGCTTAAATAATTTTTTTCCAAGTAAAATAGCTTGTTATAAACCTGTAAATAATATAAAAAATATTAAAAATTAATTTTAAAAAAATTTCTTTGCATATTAGTTATTCTTATACAAAGTAGTCATTTTGACTGCTTTTCGTCAATATAGGTATATACAAAGCTTCCGTCTTTCTAGTGTTAATAAGTTATGAAATTTCTTTATAAATAAACTTAGTCGTGATAATCAAAGTTTATTTTGGCATATGAGTTTTTCATCATCACTGACTGCGTTTCGTTTGCAGGACTATTTATTTTAGATGTGTAATCTCGGTTACTGCACATGGGTAAATCTAAACTCGCATAGTGTAAACTATGCGCAGTGGTACAGAAAGTTTTGGAATCGATGTCACCTGGCGTTGAGAGTGATACGTCGTTACTTTCAGTTGCGGACTTTGAAGATTTATTTTGTACAGCACAATTATTCTCATTAATGTTTTTCGAATGAATATCTACTTTATTATTTATTGCATTTTGAATCGTTAGGAATATACCCATCGCTACCTTCTGTGCATGGAGATGCATCATCCACCATTTGCTCCTTATTCATACAATGATCAAAATCAAATTTTTTTAAGTTTACATTTATGGTTGAATGTTTTCCCAAAGATGTCGTACTAAGATTGCCTATAATGTCACCACTAGTGCCTTGGCTTCTAATATTTGGAGCACATAATATTGAACACGTGTCAGGTTGAAGTGAGATTATTTCATAGCTGCAATTTTTATTCACATTTGCATTGTTGGATGTGCCAGACACAAGTCCATTTTTCTTTGATGACTTAATGGATATTATGGGTTTCATTTCCAAGTAACCATTATCAGTTTGAGGTACACCAATAACCAGTGAATCTATTGAATTTTTTAAGGATTCCACATTTCGTTGATCAATTTTTTTAATATCCTTTGGTGGCAGCTTGCTGCTAGAATATTTTCGTGTACTTTGTTTTGAGAAATCGATTTCCATTAGGTCACTCATACGTTCCGCTGAGCAGTTGTAATATTTATTAACAAGCAGGGGCGCACTTATCGACTTTTTGTTTGACATTGTGTCTGCCATGCAATGTAAATTATTGTTGTTGTTTAGGGCTAACTTAGGATGTGTCCTCATGCCATCACATTTTGATAACTTCGCCTTCGAACCAACAGAAAACGCTCTTACTCGACTATCACAATTCTCAGTCGATTTATCTTTCAAACTTTGTATATGACAGTGTTGCACTCTATTACCAACAGAATATGCACGCACAGGTCTCAAACTCCTGGAAAATATTAGAATAAAGGTTTTCTTTGATATTATATTAGTTATACCTGGCACTTATAAGATATAGGTTGAGTAAAATTCTGCCAACTCCTAACAAGTTTTGATAAATATTTAAATTTCTCTTTTTTCATATTTGTAATATATTTTCAGCTAACACCACTTAAGGCTGTGTTATGTAAACTGTTTACAATACTTGAGTTACAATCGAAATTATGAGTACATATGCCCTCCACAAGATGGGGGTACATACATACTTTGTTATTGCGTGTCCAACTCCCAGAAGGAGTTGTTGGAGATCCAACAAACTGTATATATTCTTCATCAGTATCCAAATCTAAGTCCATCTAAACATGTATGTCCGTGCGTCCCCCTGTTCTTGACATTCTCACGGTCGTGTAAATTTCGAGACATTGAGCTGAAATTTTGTAGATATTTTTAGTTTTTGCACGCAGATCGCTATTTAAAATGGCTAAAATCGGTAAAGACAGATATATAGCCACAAAAATTGAGCTATTAAGTTGAAATTTGACACATGGTCCCATCCAACTATATGCCGATACGCCCAAAGATTCAGCGTAAAACTCGACTTGCAAGCTGTATGTACATGCCACGCCCAACCTTTTGTATGTAGATGTGGAGGATATTTAAGGTTTGGGCTCAGCCAAATTCTGTTTCGTTGCTTCCTTTTTAAATTGTACTTGAGAAATTTAATGGACTTACAGTGGTTCCATGTCCATAAAAGACTCCTTCGATTCCGATAATCCTTCTGAAATACACGTGATATGGTCTATTAATTTCTAAAACTGTATTTAATTGGTTCTCACCAATGTGTTCACTTTTTTTTGGTAAATTGCTTGTTGTCGAAGCGTATTTTCTACCTTCAGAATTTAAGTTGCCATCGTTTATATCTCCTTAAAAAAGAACAAAGAAATTCAAAATACTTATAATTTTCCTTTGTACAAGTGGAAAATTTCGTAAAAAATGTCCATGATTTAATCGAGTACTTTAGGCTTAACATTATGCACATAGCATCAATTAAATTACTTGAGATCAAAATATCGATTTTACAAGGATGTAAAATTAAAGGACAATATTTTCTGTTCCCCAGTTTTATTTTTAGTAATGTATTAATGATAATGAACTTAGGGCGCCCGGTGAGAAAGTAGTAGTAGTAACGTACCGCTCTCAATGTAATGTGAGTTTTTTATACTTGTATCCGAATATGAGGGCTCTTCAGCACTCTCCTCTGGTATAACTTCATCCGATGTTCTGGTACTATGGAATATAAAAAAGAAAAATGTGTTCAGTAATTACGCAATTATTTTAGTCGTTTATGTTATAAGCATAACATGAGGATTTGCTAAGTTTGTTACGCTTGCAGCGCCCAGAAGGAGGCGTCGGGGACCCAACAATGTATATATAATCTTGATCACAGAATATACATGTGTTTTTCTGTACCCATTTCAATTGGTCGAAATTGGCAAGGTGCCATGCCCACCTCTCATGGCTACAGACATGCCCGTAATTTACAAAAAACCTTCTTTCGCAAACGTAAAGGATCATAAGTCTCAACATAACTTCTATGCTTTTCTGAGGAATACATAAAAATTGTACCTTTTTCAGGTTTTATTTCATTATAGACGCGACGCTTGGCCGATTTTGCCCACCATTACCAGCCCGCATGCATACACTGCGAACACACTTGCTAAGTTTTGAGTCGGTGTTTCAATATTTGATTTCCAAAAACACACCCATTCACGTGACAGACATTGTAAGTTTTCGATGTTGATTGTTGCTGGGTCTCCAAAGCCTTCTTTTGGGCGTTGTAAACGTGTTGACAAAGTAACATATAAAAATTTAGTTAATGCTCAATTTAATTATTAATAAAACATAATAAAATCGACGAGAACATTAAAAAAAATCCACCACTTACAATCGTTGAATAAAAATGAATTTTTTTACTCTTACCTTAAACGATAAGGCAAAAATATAAAACTTTCGTCCGAGTCATCGACACTAATCGATGATTCCTCGCTTTCGGAGCACATCACAGGTGGGCTGATGCTTAGTCTTGGGTTAATATGTGCGCGATAAGTCGGGTTTTTAAAATTCTGATTACTGCACTCACTTGACGAACTCTGGAAGGTAAACTATCACATCTTTCTCTAATAAAGGTTGGGGCTGTAAAATCCATTATGAGGCTAATTATTCTGTGCTGAGCAAAACTTAGTATTTGTGCACGTTTGTAACCACCAAAAAGAAATACGGATTTCTTAACGTTAAGTGTTAATTACGTGCCTATATATATTTATATATATTTCAAGGGCATGTGACTCTTCTTTCTAATTGTTACAAACGTTGTTGATGAAATATTCGTATATTTCTTATTATTATAAGAATTAAGTATTAAAGCATACATCAATTATATATCCGTATGGATTATATATATGCAAGTATTTGTTACATGTTGAATGATGTACGAAAAAACCTCCCCTCAAATATGCAGAACTTAAAAGTCCTTAAAGGTGTAAAATTGACAAAATATGAAGCACACCTGCTTCTTCTCAGAAAAATATGTACCAACAATTTGGCACAGGGGTCTGTGATTGGTCAATTAGCACGAAAATGCTATATGAATATGTATTATGTAAGCAATTATGCAGGTCCCGTACTAAGCGATCGAATTGAAGAATATTGTTTGGTGTAATGGTAGTGTGGTCGATGTACAACTGGTATATTGCTGGTTTGATCCTCGTCGGGGTTTTTTGATGTTTTTTCAAGTAAATTATTTTTATTATAATATTTTGGTAGAGAAGTGTTAAAAAATATATAAATTTCTTTAAAAAATACATAAAACTAAATACTAAAAACTAAAAAAGCTAAATTTGAAAACACAAGTCAGCGTAACAAGTAAAATCTTACGATTTTTGTCTTTTTGTTACGATATGTTTGCTCGTATAAATTTACACGATATAAAATGTACGATATTCATGAATACGAAATGGGCGTTCAATTGAATTTTGAGATTTAAAATTTAAGAGAGCGACACTCCGTCTCTATATTTAGAAGTCTCTGACACAAAGCTTGTATTCACCGCTTCAATTTAGTGCAGTATATTTTCGTATTAACAAGCAAAGCATTGAAAATTGTTAAAAGTGGCGCAATTTCGTTTATTATGCTTTTCAATATACATAACAGAGAAGGAAACATTATTTATTTATTAAATAAAAAATAAATTGAGTAATAGAAAGTGAAGAAAAATTAATCAATTATGTATGCAGAATTGTACAATAAATAAAATGGCAGCTGAATCATTTGGTAAACTGCAGCAATGCAGCGTTGTAAATATTGCGCTGCAGTGTATATGTTTGGTGCCTAAAGTTCGTAAACGTGGTCTTAAAAATGGTCTTATAAATAAAAACGTGCTTGGCAGTGACATATTTGTCTCAGAATACATCATATACAGGCATAGGCATAAAGTGGAAGAAAGTATATAATAAAAATGGATATAATAAATATACATTCGGCAAATGAAGTTAACATAATAGAGCCTGTTCCAAATCCTGGAGGTGAAAATATAGACCCATGCGGTAAGTTACAGAATAAAAAAATTAAAATGAAAATATTTGATACAAAATTTACTCAGAAGAGGATACGGAGAAATGTGAGGCGGAGTCTGAAACGTTAAAAGGAACTACTCAAGACGCAACAATACAACAGAATAAGGAAATATTATGTCGGGCGGACATAGATTTGAGTCATAAAAAGATTGAAACCCCAGAGAAAATTGTTGAATTATCGGATGTAGGCCCAAATTCGAGTAACATAAAACAAGTAGAAATAACTAACCAAGAAGTAGAATCATTAACTGCAAAAGCTGCAAAAGTTATTCCTTTGACTGATTTTCAGTGTACTAGTATATCAGGGACGTTTGCGAAAAACACCAATGATGACACGAAAGGTTGCCTCGAGCACAATGTTGGTACATTAAATAAAGAAGATTTACACCACGTTTCTGGTTCTGGTTCTTCACAAAATCAGTTAAAATCAAGCGATTCCACTACAATTAAAAACTCAACTGGCTTAAATCTATTAACCCAATATAATTCTGATAGTGAATCTGAATGTGATGACGATGATGATGAGAAAAGCGTAAATAATACAATTGCAGCAGAAGATGTATTTACTTCTATGAATCCAAAAATTTATCGTGAACAAGTTGAAGAAATTGAGTCAGACACTGATAATAGTATACTTAGTAAGGACGATTCGAACGTGCAATGTTTAACTGGCGTCAGTGATGCTACTCCGGAGGGAGAAGCAAATGGTGGTTTGGATGATAAAACTGAGACTGAAGAAGAGGATGTGGATGTTGACGAAAGTGAAAAAGTAAACTGGAGAAAGGCCAAACCTCCACGGGTACAAGGTGAATTGCTTCTGGAGGACTTGCCAACTATTCAAGATCTTTACATAACTGTACCTGAGGAGGAATGCATAGAATTTGGAAAAGTGCATTCCGTTGTCCAACAGCTAGTGCTTGTAAATGCTTTGCCGTCATCGCCACTGTTAAATTTGGATACAGTACTCTTTTTGGACAAAGGCCAACGAGTATTGGGAGAAATTTTTGACGTTTGCGGTCCTGTGTCTGAACCTTTATATTGTATACGCTTCAATACAAACGACCAAATTAAAAAGAAAAATATTAGTGTAGGTGTTGTTGTCTATGCTGCCCCTAAAACGAAACATACGCAGTTTGTAATACTGTCAAGTTTAATGAAGATGCGTGGCTCTGATGCTTCGTGGGAGCATGATATTGAGCCACCACCACGTTACTTAGATTATTCTGATGATGAGGAAGAACGCCAAGCACGCCAACGATTAAATAAAAATAAACGGTCGGCTCAACATGATGATCATGGTACTTCTGATTCAAAGAATTCAGTCGTTTCAAAAGAAGAAACAAAACATAGTAGAGGTTTATATCAACACATTAGATGCCAATCACGTGGCAGACCTAACACCAATCACGGTGCTGCTCGCTATGGAGTAAGAAATTGTTTGCCGCGACCGCCACAACAATCATTTCTTCCATATCAAAGCTCTTGGCATTCGAATTATTATTATCCTTATCAATATCCCCTCCTCGCATCATCTCAATTCAGTGGTGTTTTGCCGGATCATGCAATGTACCCGAATTTTTATACAATGCCACCGCCCCTTCCTTATGCATCTTATCCACTTGTACCGCCACCCACACCTTCAATAAATCATGCTGCACCACCACACTATGTTCCCAATCCGTTTAG
This sequence comes from Ornithomya fringillina, assembly GCA_963978525.1. Taxonomy (NCBI): domain Eukaryota; kingdom Metazoa; phylum Arthropoda; class Insecta; order Diptera; family Hippoboscidae; genus Ornithomya; species Ornithomya fringillina. The sequence goes on along the minus strand of OZ021690.1, from coordinate 14,691,103 downwards.
CAGAAGTGCTCCCTCCACTAACCACACGTCTCAACCAAATCAAAATAATGCATAACAAACATAAAACTAATTTGATTTTGGCTTAGGTCAAATCCGTATTACCCTCCACATCTATACACAAACTGTGGTCCTGGCAGGACATTAATTACGCTTTTTAACACTATGTAATACGTACCAATTTGTAAGCACAAAAAGTTTCTTTTTTTTGGAAAACTGCGCACAGAAATGTTTACGCCTAACTTTAAATCAATATCTCAAAATTTTGCGACGACATATGGACGCACGGACGGACATGTCTATATGAACTCAGCATTTATACTTTACGATGATATCTGACGTCTTCTTCGAGGAAATGGAATAGCAAACTTAGTCTACGTCATATCTCATGGGGAGAATAAAAAAGTGTCACACCGCATAGAAAATAGTATACATACATATGATATATGGCTTTGTATATGGGATAGCTTCGTACAACCCATTTAACGCATTAGCAATAAAGCGAGTAGGATGAAAGAAGAATAAACAAACTGTACGATATGCGAGGTGTTAATTCGTTGTCGCACTTTTTGATATATTTCGATAAAATTTGGTCCAAAGATGAACCCTATTGAAAATCGGACCATTTTTAGAACCGCTTCCTATATATAAAATTTCACGAAGAGACTTTCATAATCAATAGGGTTCGTCTTTAAGCCAATACATGTTCTCTTAATGAATCAAAAAATGCGACCTGGATGGGTACTTACATTCACAATGAAAAATTTTGCCATTTTTTTGTCGCTTACGGAAGCTTTGTATATACTTGAAAAATTCATATTAACCACACATACATAAAATGGATATATCAAAGATCTTAATTTCTTCAGGGCTTTATTTAAAATATTTAGTTAACATTCCGAATAAATATTCCTCGTTTATGTACAAAAAAAGAACTTTGTGAAAATGGAAGTGATTGGTTCATGCACAGTACGCAGTACGCATTATTGCCTTTGGTATATAGCTTGCGACAACAAGCGGCAAACCTGGTAACAATTCCATTTCTTTCCATTTGCAACACCCAAAAGGCGTCAGAGACCCTACAAATGGACAAAATAGGTCTAGAGTCACGCCCACAATTTACAAAGAACCATAAGTCAACATAAAACTAGACTTACAAGCTGATAGAGGCGTAATACATACACTGTTAAAGGGCGCAATATATATATATATATCTGCCATGCTCACCTGATGTAGATGTGGAGGGTATTTAAGATTTGGCCCAAGCCAAATTAATTTTTTAAAACGTGTAATCACATCACTATTTTGTACTGAGAAGCGCTAAATGTAATACCTAACCCGAACGACTCTAACTATTGTAAAGACTTCTACAATGAATTCATTGCATCAATATTTAACGAATTAAAAAATAATGCCTTATGAGATAAAAAACTTGTTCGGAATGAAAGAAACAAACAAACGCATTAGATATGTAATTTGCGTATAATAAATAAAAATTGCTAAGCTGGATGTTAATATGCTACTTATGTATTAAACGCAGTAATGTTTGGAATAGTTTTGTGCAATTTCAAAAGTTTGTTTTAGTAAAACCAGTATTATGGTGATATTATCTGTTGATTCGCCCTCTTTAGCCAATTCAATCAAACGCTTCGGGATGTCCTCTAAACGGAACGTATTGTCCAATAAATATGAATATACAGTTTGAACAATCAGCTGTTCGGTTACGTGATCCCAAAGGCCATCGCTACCTAGTATTAAAAAATCGTGCGCCGTTTGGATAGGCACATCGACAAAGTCTGGTTCGGCTATTACGGTTTTTACGGAGTGGTCTCCTATAGAACGGGATACATTTATAATACCATTTATACGCCACTGCCCGTGGACGAGCATAATACTACCCATTTCGTGGGATTCAATACGTTTACGTTCATCTGTAGAATCGGGTTTGTGGGGCTTTACCAATTGTAAATGCATTGTGGGAGAGACCAGCAATGCTTTCGAATCGCCCACCCACGCCACATATAAATGCTCAAACTTATTTTCGCTGTGCTTAAGGAGGGCGCATACTGCCGTTGTTCCACTAGTGATTGACTTTTCACCAAAGTTTTTATCAGCTTCTAAAAATGAGTTTTCAAACGCTTCTCTGTAATAATCGCTATGTTTTTGAATGTTGCTTTGTTCATTATCACGTTTAAGTTGCTTGGATATTAGGTAGGGAAGATGATTTGAAACGTATGCAGCTGCTAATGAACCCGAATGACCATCAAATACCCCGTAGAAGCTGAATTGCTCTTCAAGTTCGAAAATTTCACTATATCTGGGCAAAGCTATGTGTCGATCTTCCATTTTTCGTGGTTTATTCTTAAAATAGGCGTGAACGTAAGGCGTTTTAAAGCTGAACTTTATGGCACCACTTGCGTTTAAAGAGCAATCAGCATACCGCAAATTTTCCTCGTAAGAATTCTCCAATAAACTACTAAGCATTTTTCGGAACCATTGGATTATGAATTTGTGTAACTTTAATGAATCATAAATTCTTTGAGAATTATCATTATTACTGAGTCCTAATATATCTATCGATGTATCGGTATTGTCCAATCCTTTGAATACCTCTACTTCTGCTAACCTTAATAGAGATATTTTAAAATGTTCCGGACATTGATTTATATCCAATTGCTGCCATAGCTGCATTAGAACTTCTGCTTGTACTTCGATATTTCTTGTTAACGTATAACTCTCATTATGGCCTCGAGTAACGCAACTTTTCATATCTACGCCATTATTTGTATCTGCTTCAAAGCCAGATTTACACAGATCGCTTTGGAACTTTCTTATAAACAAATTGAAATCATCCAAATATGCGCACTGTCCTCCTGAACAAACCGCTAATTTCTTCGGCAATATTGTACTTTCGTTCTGGTTTTGCAGCATTTTCTGCTAATTACATATTTATAAAATTATTTCAATTAATTAAAGCGATCAATTTATAATTGCTTAACAACACGCAGGCAAATATTTCTTAAGCGAAACCACGAACGCTACCATCACTTATAATATAGTAAAATTTAAGATGTTGATATTTCGTTAAAAGAAAACGGTGCAGGTCACAATGACAAATCAGAGTTGTATTGGTCATATGTAACAGTCGTGGTTAGAATTTTTGCTTTTTAAGTCATCGTGCGTTACTTCAAATATGCAGACTTTCTGTTCGATCCCTTATCCATTACATTTTTAAATGTAAAAGACAGCATATGCATGTGTTGTGCATTGCTGCATTCATTACTGTAACCTACCAAATATATATATATACCCCTTAGAAAATGCTTTGCTTGACGATGCAGTAAATGATTGTTTTGTTTACAACAGAGACTGAAAACTGAAAATATTGGGTACAAGTTAAAGTAAATAAAAATTTCAGGTTCTGTTGCGGTCCGCGTTCAAAATTTAAAAAACAGTACATGGTACAAAAAAGCATTAAATAAATAAAGTAAGTGAAAATTTTATAGTCGGTCACGATGTATTATTTAATACCTTACACCATTTAGCTCCAAAAATTATCCTACAATCGCTTATATCGATAAAGATTTTAATTCTTCTCTTGTGGTGTAGGGTATAATAATTATTTTTAATCTACAAGGGTACGTGTGCAGGGGTTTTTAACACTCACCTTGAAATATGAGTTCATTTTTTGGACCCCTTCCCGTAAAATGATATCATTTCAAATAATTCTTTACATTACGAATATTCGGGATTTTTATTATTTTATAAATTACAAAATTTGATATACAAAAAATAGTTAATTAACTGAATAATTGTACTGCGCCAACCAACTTTGGACTCAATCCGTTATCTTTATAATTTATCGCTTCCTTATAGCGCTTTTTTACGAAGTGACTTTTATATGATAAAGGATCGCGTTTACTGTTTACAACTAAATTAATTAAAGCGTAATATGTGACACTAAGTAAATGATGTAGGGTATTAAACGGTCAGGTAAAGCCGCCTATATATTTTTACTTGTTCTTAACTTATTTTGGACAAGAGCTGTACAAATATCATCAACTTTGACGGACATATCAAGTTATATTAAATATCCAATTAGAAATGAAAGTGAGAGCCTCAGTTTAGAAACTGAGCATTGCAACATGAAAGTGCACTTTCGGGAACAGTATGGCAGCCGAGGAGAGGAAATTTTATATATTACACCTGCAGGTAATTTTCATTATTTTTATTATATTAGGGGCACCAACGTTAAACATTCATGTTTTTCGCTCAATTTACAGATCAAAACTCTATTGTGCGTGTGCCATTAAGGAAAGAAAAATTAGTGATACATGAAAAATTTTTCCTGTTTCGTCTGTTACAGCAACTTTTTCTTCCGAGAGGTTATCCAGATAGCGTTAGTGACGATTATACAGCATATCAAATATGGGATACAATTCAAGCCTTTTGTAGCACCATATGTGGTATGTTTGCAGATGACACCGTCAAAAAAAATATAAATTTTTGATTCACATACGAATATAACGCGAATATAGGAACACTGTGTACGCATGCTATTTTAAAAGGTTTGGGTGTAGGCAACGAGAACGTAAGCGCTTATACTGCGACGGTTACATGGATATTAAAGGATGGCAGCGGTCATTTGGGTCGCATAATTTTCTCGTGTTGGAAAGGAACCCATTTAGATGTAGATAGTAAAAAGTGGCGTTTACGAGCTGATTTCCTGAACGACTTGGCCATGTCCATTGAAATATTTCTTCTTCCCAAATTTATTCATCTGAGTACTCAAATTCTTTGTTGTACTACCGTTCTTAAAGCAATTGTTGGCATTGCGGGTAAGCACTGCGCCATGTAAGACGGCATGAATTTATTAAAGTGTGATATCACTGTATTTCATCAGGCGGCGCTACCAGGACTGCTTTGACACAACATCACGCTATACGTGGCAATTTTGCAGAAGTTGCTTCCAAGGATAGTTGCCAAGAAACATGTGTCAACCTAATCGCTTCTTTTATTGGCCTCTACCTTTTGACACTTGTAAAAACTCCAGGGTATCTAAAGATTAAATGAAACCAGAATTCCGCAAACATGAATTTCCTCTTCCCCTATCCCTTTATCTATCTTTTTAGAGTTTTATACAGTGTATTTATGTTATTCGTGATCGTTCATTTATATGCAAATTTAAAGGCTGTGAAGGCCGTGTGCTTAAAGAACTTCAATGAATCGCGATATCTTATAACACTTGAGGAATACTTCAAGTCGGGCCAAATGCTGAAGCCACATCAGGTAAATTGGAAAAGGCATTATTATGCCACATTAACATATGAAATATTTTTTACCTTTCCAGGTGAACAAGTTGGAGCGCGTCACTATAGGACAAACTGTTTCCGTGTCACTTAATATACTAATAGGCCTTTCCGTCAAGCATTTAGTAGATGAATACAAGAGTAGCCACCTCATTGACAGTATTATTTTATCGTTTGATCCGCATGAACATTTTCTAATTGCCGAAAGTAAGAAATTTCTGGGTGTCTACCTACATTTCAATGCCCAACCATCAGATGTGATTAAGGCCTATTTTTTCGCCATATCTTATTTACAAGATCGGAATCACTTTAAGGAGAAGTATTGGGAAGTGCAAAGTAAATGGCAGTCCTTTCAAAATGTGGCACAAACAGAAGGTACGTGGTATGAAAGTTCATTTAATTGTGTTCAATAATTATAAATTGTAACTGGCAGGTTGGTTATTCCATCAGCATTTGTTAATGGTAGACGAATATCGCTTAGAATGGAGAACATAACGTGTACAAATATATCTGAATTTTAATCAATTTCATGTACTGTAGTGCTGAGGCAATTAAATAAATGTCGACTTTAGTAAAAAAATTCTTATAAAATAATTCTTCTGGAGCGCGGCTCCAGGGCACAGCGGCAATTCGGGTTTATGGTGCAAGTCTTAAATGTAACTTTAAATTATTTCGGTTTTATGTATTTTATTTGGCAATACTTAATAGTTTGGTTTTGCATACGGGAATTCAGAAAAGCCGCGTTTATTCGTTATTATTTATACCCTCCACCTTAGTGGTGAGGGTATACTAAGCGGTTCTTCCGTTTCCAACACCCAGAAGGAGGCGTCAGAAACTCCACAAAGTATATATATTCTTGATTAGCATCATAAACTGAGTCGATATAGACAAGTATGTCCGTGTGTCCGCCCGTTGTTGGCACTCTCACGACCGTAAATTTTGAAATATTGAGCTGAAATTTTGCACAGGCACTTTCAGTCAAGCTCATGGTCGCGCCCACAATCACAAAAAAGTGGCATATAAACTTGACATTTGGTACACATATTTATAGTTATCCCCTTCATTGATTTGCCGAAAACGGGCGTTGTAAAATAACAGACACGCCCACAATTAACAAAAATCTATTTATTTGCCACATGAACATTGGCCCAAGCCAAATTTAGTTTTCTTACTTGTTTTATATTTCATGTAAACGCACTATTAATACTATAGGTACGTTTCTATTTAATGCAACGGAAATTGTTTTTTTTAAATATTAAAACACATTTGAATACACTGCATACCAAATGGAATGTTAAGATAGCAAAACAAGCACGTGCCCGAAGTTTGAGTCCAAATCAACCGAAGCCATATAAGTACATATATTTGTGTGTAACAATTAAAGAATAGTTATTAGGAATATGACGTTCGCTGTACGCTGTGTTTGTAAGCGTTGCCATAAAAATCTCTTCGTGAAATATCATTATATGGAAAGAAGTTCTAAAAACGGTCCGTTCGGATCTAAATTTGGTACAGCCAATAATGAAACTAATTAACTATTTTTTGATATAAAGACTTCTTTTATGATAGGACCTTATTAGGGAAGGGTCCTAAGAATAGTCCGATTCGGTCCATTTTCAATAGTGTTCCTTTCTCAGCTAAGACATGTCCTTGTACCAAATATCATCGAAATATCTTAAAATATGCGATTGGATGATGGACATACGGATATGGTTAAATCGATTCAGATTTTGATTCCGGATCTATCGGTACGTATCTAAGGAACGTGTGACATTTGCCGTTTAGGAGTTACAAACATCCGCTCAAACTTAATATATATACTCTCTTGCAACATGTGGGGTAGGGTATAAAAATTTTAAAATGGACGTTTTGTGTTCATTTGTGCTGAATGTTGGAAAGAAAACTTTTTTAATTATTTTAATCTATTGAGAATTTTACAAATAATTGATTACATATACACTGCATTGGCATGCAATCGGCAGGGGTGTGTTTTAGTACGTAGGCATATATAAGGGACCAGGTCCAGCCAGATCCAGCCATTTTATGAGTCGTTCATGCCAACAGTCCGGTTGTTCGTTGGTATCCAAGATATTTCACACTACCCGGTCGCACATCAAAAACATATGCACTATATTGAAATTCCTGCATTGAATTTTTATTAATTTTCAGAATCAAACGGTAAATGTAAGAGAAAGCTCCTATATTCATTGACTTGAATTCATGACTTAGCGGAAATGAATTCATAAAAGTGGCAAAAAGCCTTTTGAGAGTTACGCCCACAATTGATTTATATTGTGATTTAAAAAATTAACCCAAATGACTGGCTCTCCAATAATTCATATTCATTCAGTTCATTGCATTTCAAGTAATTTTAATTGATTTCTTTGATTTAAAGCCAATGATTCTTATAGAAGTGTTGTGACAATTTATTTTAAATATATTAATAAATTTTATTCCTTTGAATCCTTAAGAGTGAGAAAAAATAATTAAAAATCGAGAAAAAATTCCCAAAAACGATTAATTCATTTCAATTTATGATATGTAGCAAATATAGTGATTGTATGTGTTTGTTCATAAAAATTTAAAGTGATTGAAATTTTAAAACAATTTATAATAATTGCTAGTTTTAGCGGGTGTTGTCGAGTGATTCATCTCCAAATGTTACATTCATGAATATGTCCGGAAACATCCTAAGATAATGAAATCGCATCAATTGAATTCAATTCAATTTTGAAATAATTTACTGCTAACCATTATATGCGTAGTATTTTTAGAAGCCGCGGATTTGTTATTTGTTTGCCAAAGATGTCAAAAGTTTATCTGTGGTTTCATTAGGCTAAAAAAGTTAATTTTGTGCTTTCATAAAAAAATACATACTTAGTATATATATATATATATATGTGTGTGTGTGTATATATGCACTATCTATTAGGGGCTACACGTACAAAAGTAACTTGAACATATATTAATTATTTAAACGAGTAGCTATTAGTCAGTTAATTTAGCACACGTACACTATTGCTCCAACCCAAAAAATCATATATGAGTATGAGAAAATGAACTGGCTGAGCGCGTCAACTGTTCCAGTCGAGTACACAGTTCCCTTGCTAAACGAACTTGGGTAGCAGCTGCTGCAACACAACTGGTTGTGGTAGTTGTTATGTTGACAACGGCGGTAGAATTTAATGCTTCAGGATAATTGGGACATACGCCCACCCAGCGCGCTTTACCGCTAGTGTGTGACTGGCGCAAAATAAAGAAGAATAAAGAAATAGTTATAATAAGTGCAGAAGTAACTGTTATTAAAAGGGATTTTTAATATTTGGTTAAGACCAAATCTTGGGTAATAATATATTGTAGACGTGGATAGAATATTTTTAAATAAAATCTTTTATCCATAAATGTGTCACCTCAATAATGTTTAAAAAGCGAACGGGGTGAGCTAATTAAGAATATATGCATAAAATGTCCAGTTGAAATTTTTGTTGTTGATAGATAGCTTTTAGTCGATATTTCCCATTTCAAATAGCAAAGTAGCGTTATAGTCTAAATAGGTCTGTACGGAATATCATCCCAACATGTAAACTTTTGCCACCGGGCAGGCACACGGACATTATTAAATTGACTCATCTTGATGTTGATTTCAGCATCTCCCATCTTATGGGGAGAATATAATAAGGCTGAGCGGTGCGGCGCATTGATACGAGCTTGTCATCAATATCAATAATAATTAAAAAGGAAAAATATGTAAATTACAGACACATTTACGTTTTCATAGTTACCATTGTGAAATCGCGTTTCCATTGAACGCCACATTTGCCATCACATAGAGGGCAGGGCCGTTCTAAGCTATAGCCGCCACACTCGCTGCAATCAAGTGATATATGATCGTCAGTCCAGGATACGCCACAAGTGAAACATGAGCCTATATGTTGTCTCAGTTCTTCAATGGTTACTACATTATCGACTGATATCTCTAGAGGACTGCCCACCAAATCCGACAGTGACGATGATACACTCACACTACTACGCCTAAAAAGGTAATTGGATTCCTCTGATTACAGATGTCATTTAAAAAATTGAATCGTACGTATAAGTTCAATAAAATTATTTCGCTTATAAATTACATGCATTTAGATGTGTTCTCATTTAGCACCTATTCAGAGACAAAATGAAAAATTATAATATACACTTACCCCAATGGACTGTAAATATCACCCAGAGGACAATGAATATTCGTTAAAGACACTGTTGCAGCTGGTACTAAAGTGCGATTGCGTAAAAAATGGACGTAAATTTATTTATATTACTTCTCTGCTTGATAATCACAAGTGCTATTTACAATATGGATGAAAATGGCTCCTCTGGATAGAGCAAAGTGTTGTGTACTTACTTTTAAATTTAACAGACGCGACATGACTACCACTTGGCATAGCGATTAGTCCATCACCGGCATTAGTGAGATTACTATTGTTATTTTTCATCAACACGGTGGAATTATTTTGACAAAAATCAGGGTCATCAGAATCGAAAACAATATCCTCCAATTCCGAGCCTACATTCGATGAACGGTTCTTCATAACTTCAAAATATTTCGGTTTTATTATAATGATATAAATAATGACAACTATATAAAGATGATGTATTATGATCGACTTATATTAAAGAGCGTACTCACACCTCTACAAATTTTGCTACAAAAATTAAAATGCGGAATACATTCTTCAAATTTTTACACCTATCGAATTCTATGTAGGTGTCCCATTACAATTATACGCATTATACCTTATTATATAGAGGCGTTAAGGAATTTTTGGACAACTTGCTTAGTGTCGGTATGGGGACATATCAAGTTTTTGGACCAATTCTTGGTTAACCATCTCTTTAGATACATAAATCTAAGTAGCCTTACTTGTCTTAATTGTTGTTCAATTAATGCAAAGCAGTTAAAAGTACTTTCACTTATGTAAATATTTTTTCCTATCTAGATTCTATCTATCAGAAGGAATATTGTCGTAACTGTGATATTAAATTTTTTTGTGCAAATTTTACATTATAAAACTTAAGTCACTATTTATTTTTCCTTTATTATCTCTGTGTGGTATTTATAAACTATTTGTACTCGTATGTGACCACCTCTGCTGCAATACTTACATGAATGATATGAATCTACAACAGCTTTCCGCACTCAAACAAAGCAATTTTTCATTAAGTTATGAGCACAAGATGCATATATATACTTTGAAATAGTATTAAAAACTTTTAGAGGAAATAACGGACTAGTAGGATTGGAATTTAGTAAGATTTCAGCCTTACTATCCACAGTGAACTGTGTTACTTTTGAACTTTTTATATAGAATACTAACTATGACTTGCCAATATGGTGGTAGCAAATTTTTAAAACAGATTACAGAGAGATGCGCGACTCTCAGTTATAGAAAGGGACGTTTATATAAGTTTAAATCTTCCATTTTCTTTTTTGCATTGCAAAATAAACAAGTGTGTATAATACATTGTATTTTTATAAAAACCAATATATTTATATATTTGGCTTAGGACAAATCTTGGATACCCTCCCCTTTTTTACGTTAATATCCGATCGAAACAAAGTGCGTTCTAATGCATACTTGTTATGTTTGAATCTAAAAAATTAATTTTTATAAAAATAATAATAATAATGGACGTGGACGATCCTTGCTAATTCTACCAGATTCAAAGTTGAACATTGTGCGAAATAATTATTGATATAAAACATGAATGGTAATATAATGCAAACTACTATATATTTTAATGTTAAATATAATAATTTTTTCAGAAAATAAAATTTTAAAGGTGGCAAGGTATATTTCACCCATACATACAATATGATTGGTTGCTAATTTTATGAATAAGTTCACATGTACATTTACATATGGTTATAAAATAATATTAACACTCTAATTAAGAAAACCATTCGGCTTGAAAATTTGTGACATTAATGGACATACCACTTAAATAGCTGAAATAATTTAAATTTTAGTGCATTAAGAATTGTGAGATAAAAATCTTTATCCAGATATATTTTTGAAGTATATACAATTAATATAATATGGATGACAATATTTGGTACGTGCGTGGCAAATGTTTTTTTTTGAATTTGTACCTTGTACACTTGCACTAAATAGAACCAAAAATATTGTTTGTGAACAGACGTAATAATTATAATATTACAGGCTAATCGAACTGGAATCAACTTTGTTGGATGACTGTAATGTTAACGATATTTATGCCATATGCCAGGGCAAATCGATACCAGAAGCATTGCGTCCTGACGTATGGCAAGTTTGCTTGGATGTGCGCCACAAGAGCGATCAAATGTCTCAATTTAATGACATTTATGATTTATCATATCAAAACAAATTACGCGAAGATTGCCAGTCTATAGTAGAACGCATCGGTAATGATGACTGCGACAAAGTTTCGGTTCTTTCCGATCTCGAGTCTATACTTACATTTTATTGCAAAAATCGTAACTTACAGTACGACGGTGATAATGGCTGGATAGAACTGCTATTACCTTTGTTGGCGTTGAAGTTAAATCCTTCAGATACATACAATTTGTTCGAAGCCATCCGAGATGCATATATACCGAAAGGATGCAAGCCAAAGGGAAATGTTTTCAATGTATTTCGTTTGTTAATACTCTACCATGATCCCGAGCTATGTACCATGTTGGATACCAAGAAAATATCTCCCGATTTATATTCGCATCATTGGTTTCAATGCCTCTTCGCTTCCAGCTGCAGTTTATCGGTGATTTTGACAATGTGGGATCTATATTTCCAACACGCGGACCCTTTTTTAGTATTTTTTTTAAGTTTAATCATTTTAATTAACGGGCGAGACCAGATCTTGTCTATGAAGGATGCACCGAAAGAGGACATAGTTAATTTTTTGTCGAATATGCCCTGTGCTTTGGAAACGGGGGATGTAGTAGACTTTTGTTCATTGGCCCAATATTATTCTCTCAAGACGCCCAGTTCATTTAAAACTGATTTTTTAAAAGCTTTGTATGGCAAACAAAATGAAAAAAATCCTCCTCCCGAAAACTGTCTTATATCCCAGGTGAGGACTATAATTTCAAAGAAGTGATTTTTTTTTTATAAATGATATTCTTTTTTAGGCGCTTTGTCTTCCAGTTTCCGTTTATGAATTAGTAGAGAATTCATCTATAGAATTTCCTACTATCGATTCTGTGCGTTTCTTTCTGGTTGATTGTCGGCCGGCAGAACAATACAATGCTGGCCATTTATCTACAGCGTTCCATTTGGATTGCAATTTAATGCTACAAGAGCCGGGGGCATTTACTACAGCTGTTCAAGGCCTGCTATCAGCTCAACGACAAGCGCTAGAGGCTAACTCAAATGCCGGTGGGGAGCACTTGTGCTTTATGGGCAGTGGTCGTGTTGAAGAAGATCAGTATTTATATATGGTGATTGCTTCGTTCTTGCAAAAGAATACACAATATGTTTCCTTTTTAACCGGCGGATACAACGTTGTACATAATTATTTCAGTGATCATATGAACGATTGCTTGAAAGATCACGACTCTATAAAATGCTTGGTGTGCTGTGAAGAGAAGTCAAGCAATTATACTTATGTTACTAATCAATTACGCAACAAGTCCGAAAGTAAACCTGGCACAACAAGTGACTTGCTTAGTAAATTCTCAGCGGCTATGAAAACCAAGTCAGCTGAAGTTAAGGGTAAACTTTTGGACATTATAGTAAATCCGCCAAACAATATGTCAACTATAAGTGATGTGTCAGACCAGATAAAGGAAAAGCATGTGTCTCCGTCGGAACGCAATGGTAAACGTTACCGTAATATGGCCCCTGTGTTTAGCATCGATGAAGAACCAGAATTGGATTTCGGGGAACGTTCTTTACACCACAAAAATACTTTGAAGTCTGAAAATGATCAAGAAATAGTCACCCTTAACAATTATTTAAAATCAGCGGAAATCGTTAATGCATTCAAATGTCAAGAGGTGCACGTGAACGGTCATATGTATGATTCATTTTTGATTGTGACGCATTCGCATTTATCTGTATTGCGGGAGCTGAAGCGTGGTCAAGCTCAGATTATAGTTCGACGACCTTTGACGAGTATTGTTAAAATAACCGCCAAAAAACGCCATCGAGATTTGATAACATTTAAGTATGGTTTTCCGGATGGAAATGGTCTGGTCATAACTGATATGGATCGCTTTCTTATTCCGAATGCTTCCGAAGTTACCGCCACTGTTTCTAAATATATTGTGCAAACCTTAGATGGCACAAAAATTACATAATCTTGTCATTATTTCATTTGTCCTTTTGCTCCGAAATATTCCTTTTCTTTTATTGATTATATATTTTCCTAATTAATAGAAAATTCCTAAAAAATTTCATTTTGTTTTCAAATATCTGTGAACCTGTTAAGGCAACTAATACAATAGCTTTGAGCTTTTATTAATTATTGTTTTTTTGCTTTTAAGACATTCATTAGTATTACTAGTATTACAATTAAAAATTCGATTTAATTAATAAAAATTTATAATATTTTAACTGGCTATATAAGTCAATGTATCTTTTATATTTTATGAGTAATTCGGAAAGCATTTTTAAAAAATGCTTTTTTTGCACTGTGCGCGTGTCGCAGGACCGGTTTATCATAATTTTAATCCCGACCTGCCAAATTTTGAATCGATATCTAAATGTTTGCGACCAAGAGAGTGATTACCACAACACACACACCGACAGACAGATATGGCTAATGGACTCAATATTCGATGCTGATGCTGAATATATATACTTTGTATTGCAAGGGTGAATTCCATATATATATATATGTCGAAAATTTCCAAATAAAATAAGTAGTTGCAGTGCGTGCTTGACTTCTGAACTCGACGGACCTATGACTGGGGACTGCGCGCACTCATTCTATATAAAATAACGGGACTCTCTCTTTTGCACGATTTTGTGCTTGTGTTTTATCTAAATCTGATGTGATCCTGGCAGTGAAGGCTGTTGGCGTCTTTGTCAGTGCGACTTACTCTGGCTATATGAGTCTTAGTCACTCGGCCATATTAACTTAATACTTAAAAAAAAAAAATAAGTAGTTGTAAGTAGAGTTCGTTTACTTGCGTGTATCAATGACGAGCTTAATTTATATTACACGCTCTTTTTTTGCTACGTTTACGTTATGGTGCCCGCGCAATTCTAATGATATAAAATCAATAAGGTTTCCAGTGGAAATGTTGAATTGCTGTATTCATCATCATCATCGATGATATACACCCATCCCTCGTTTTACGCGGTACGCGTTTTGCACGTTTTTGATCTTACACGGTTTTTAAAATCAAAATAAAAAAAAAATATTATGTAGAAAATAACTAATTTTGACTGCACGCGAATTTATTTGTACTTAATTATAAACCTGGTAACACTTCAGACGTATACATGCTTTATTTCAGACTTTTTCCTAAAAAGTCTCAGCAAACTACGACTAAAATCAATACATCAACTGTAGAAGCAGAATCTAATGAGATTATGTTATCCAGTGATGAATCTGATATACAATTTCGTAAAAGTTGAAAGTGATAGCAATTATGTTTGATTAAAATTAGAAAGATAAGATTTATAGGTATTTTTCCAAAATTTTCTTATTTAAATTCTATGAAATAGATTTCTTGTTTTTTTTTTCAGGTGTCAGAAACCCTACAAAGTATATATATTCTTGATCGGCGTCAAAAACTGAGTCGATTTAGACATGTACGTCCGTGTGTTTGTCTGTTGTTGGCATTCTCATGGTCGGAAATTTTTGAAATATTGAGATGAAACTTTGTACAAGCACTTTTAGTTTTTGCATTCACATCGCTATTTAAAATGGGCAAAATTGGTCAAGAGCCGCGCACACAATCAAAAAAAATCTATCAACAAAAATTGACCTATGAACTTGAAATTTCGTATGTATATTTATAATTATCCCATTAATCGATGTCGAAAAATGGGCGTGTTCGGATAACACATACACCCACAATAACAAAAAACTATACTTCACGTAAAACCCGACTTTCAAGCTGATACGTAATACATACATATATGTAAATGCCACGCCCACTATTGTAGATGTGGAGGGTATTCAAGATTTCGTCTAAGCCAAATTTAGTTTTTTTACTTGTGTACATCTCTAAATAGTACATCTAGTGCATATGCTTTTCATTGTATTTTTATTTACAATTATACTGTTCGTAAGTTTCTTACCCCCTTTTGGAAAATTGCTAAGTTTTTATAAAAAAGAAAGTATAAAAGAAGTAAATCTATAAAAAAAAATATGTTTAATGTTTTTAAATTATATGTTCTATTTTTAATATGTAAAAATAATGGTGAGTATAATATATCTTGTTTAAACAGATTTGTGACACATGTTGCTTAAAAATAAAAGTATAGTGCCGGATCCTTGTGAAGCCCCTTAATCATTTTTTAACTAAGTATTTATTACAAAAAATTTAAATCCCTTTTATTTTAAATAGATATTGGTTAAAATTTTTAATCTATACCTAAATAAATGTATATTTGAAATGTATGAGAAATTTTTTCGTGCAATAAAAAGAAAAAATTATGTGTTCTAAATATGGGTACATAAAAATATGCGATAATGGCGAAATAGCAAGAAACCAAACATGAGAGAAACAACACTACGTAAATTTCATATTATAGCTTAAGGTTTTTTTTATTCATATTAAAATCCTGTTTTAATAATGATTAATATTAGTATAATGCAAATAACGATCAAAAAGTAATTTTTTTGAAGTGTTATTAACCTATACAGTAAAGTGCCTAAAGAAAATCTGAAAGGACGACGCCACCTACATTCAACGAAGAAAGCATTTTATACCTGTTCAAATATGTGTTAACTTAATAGTGAGAAAAAAATTTCTTTTAAACTACGATTGAATATATTTTACTTCTGTTGTTTGTAGATCATTTACAATAAAAAAAGATAAATTGAAGAGTTACTTTAGTTGGAAACATACAAAAGTATAGACCACAAACAATATCGTAAGTGTTTACAATTATATATATTTAAACGTTTTGTATAAATATTTGAAAAGGAATCAAGATTCTAGCGTGACATTTTTAGTATTGATTGAACTATGGGTCAAATAACAGATATTGCGGTAGATTCAGTGTAAAAGTAAATAACCGTATTATACTATTATAATCATCTTACGTCGGAGAGCATAACAATTGCGACAGATTGTATCAAAGATCTTACGGAGTATTTTTCTCTCGAACATTCCTTTAAAACGTGGCTTAATAATAATTGGGTTGGGTCGGCAAAGATCTTTTTAAAAGAAAAAAAAAAACATTGATTTAACAACAGTGTGGTAGTGTCGATTATATATAAAAAAAAATTTTTGATGGGTTTAAAGATGTAATTAGTTATAATAAAAACAGTTTTCCCTGTGCTATATGACTAAATGAACTACAATGCTTTGAAACTATTTGATATTTGAAAATTTTCTTGGGCCTTTTTTCTACTTCGGAATACCAAATTTGATGCAAAGTAACTATGAGTATAAAAAGAAAACAGTCGATCACTACGGCACCATTTGATTTCTTTGAAATATTTTTATGTTATACAATCTAGAAATTTTAACTTAAATTTATTATTTACAGATAACGTTGAGTGAACATACACAATTTTAACCTAAAAAAAGAAAAAAAAAACTCATTCACTATGGACGTGCCCTGGCAACCCTCTAATGCATTTGAAGAACAGATTATAAATATACAACCATTAAATAATTTCATTTACGGTGGTAGTATAACCTTAACATCAGACGTTCCACAGAACTATCCGAGACCACCTGCTCATTTAGAATATGCAGCCAAACAGAAAGCACTAAAGCAACAACAACAAGCTGAATATGAAGAAGCTGCAAAATTTAATTATAAATTACAACTAATCAATGACATACGACGTATGGCTGGAATAGGAAGTGTAGGTGAACAGCCTACCTTAAGTGATTGGCAGAATCGTCAAAATGTTGAACAAGAAACTGTCGGTATGATGCGTTATTTTGGTTTGGGACCCAGCGTAGAAGAGCCATTAAATGATAAAATTACTCTACCTACATATCCGGTAGAGAATACTATTACATTGAAAAGAAATGGTCGACGTTTAAGACCATTATTTTTTGATGAGAAGGTTTTTCGTTTGAAACTCAAAGGTGAAGAATCAGGGGATTTCTTAGTGTCATCATCCAGCACTAGTATATCATTGAATAATAATGCAAGGCCAACAATTACATCATCATCATCAACTAGTGCCAGCTCATCTATAACTTCTAGTTCCTACTATACTAAAATGAATAGTGACGGAAGTGTTAATACATTCGAGACATATAAAGATTTAGACGCTTACGAATCATATCCCAGTGATAAAGTTACCCTTGACGATATAAACAAATCGCTTGTGGACAAAGGGGACACTGGAGAATTTTATAATTCAGCAAGTTCTTGTTCAACATTATTACAAAATAATGATATTAAAGATAATGTTGAGAATGTTGTCGAGGCACTGGAAGAATGGCCAGGTTTGAATGCGTCTTTGATTAAAACGAAAAATAA